>CP034374.1:0-1473054 GCA_003955835.1 Exophiala lecanii-corni | reverse complement strand
GAGTCAAGACAACAAGAGCAGACGAGTCGAGGTTAACCCAATTGACAATATGATTGGGAAGGAAGTTGTTTGATTGAAGTGGAACGAATTGAAGGAAGGAACGGTGCCGGAAACTCTCAATGGGGAATATCACGGCCAGGCAAAACTTCGTCCAGGCACCAAATCGCACCACATCGCTTTACACTCCAATCATCACTCCAGGCAAGGGATGCCTTGCCACTAACATGCTTTACAGGAAGACTGCTTCTACGATATTTACACTCATTTCACACATTCCATACTAGATGATGCCCCAATCCCAATACTAATTAACCACTGTCGCAACCTTTCACTCGACTCGCACTACTACTTCAAACCGTGTCGTGAGTCAGGCTCTACCCAGACTTAAATCTCCGTTGACTGATCGAAGTAGATGAGGATGTACGCTCTGTAGAGCCGTTGATTTTCACTGTTGCCGAAAGACCGCAATATCACACCCTGATATTACGCGTGCTGCCTTGGAAGAACTCGACATTGCCGCTACCTGTCCAAGAAAACATATCGGTGACTGCTCAAATTATACTGAAGTCCATGGTATCCTTGCAAATGGCAGGACCACCCTCCACCCTGAAAGGCGACCGTTGCTCACGGACTTTGTTCACCATCAATCAACAGGACAACTGGCTTCCGAAGATCATCCAGCTCAATCAGTGAGGACGACAAGGGCTCAGCTCTAGCAGAGAAGATGTGTGACTCTCGGCAGCCCGTCCCTGGCCCAGATTGCTTTCACCTCACCAGATCGGTTCATTCCACAAAGACCCTCCACATCGAAAAGAGATCCTCTTATCAAACAAGTCAGCCGCCCGTCCGTCTCCCAAGCCGTGAGAAATATTACAGGCAGCGTGATACTACCGTTAGCCCATTCCGCTCCACTAGCGAGACCAGATCCAGGGACATCGTTAGACAAAGACATGCTAGGAATGCCTACAACCTTCGACCACCACATCATACTCCGTCTTTCATTCATGGAGTAGATGCAACGCCCCCTCATATCGACGCGAATTCACCTTCAGCGGATCTTCGACAAATCAGTGGAGGCTTCTGGACTGTGGGTGGGAGGCTGTCGGTACAGGTAGGGCAGTTGCAAGGCGTGACAGCAGCTTCTGGTGGACTACTTGTAAGTGGCGCCACAGCTCCGCTTCATACCGCCAATTTCTTGGATCATCCTACCCATGATGACAAGGTCTCGGATCACGAAAGACGTTTGGCACTTGCGCTCGAGATTGATCAAGCAAGTCGCATCTTGCTACAGCCACCCACACCGGACGAGACGACGAATTCTGTTTTACCCAATCACAGCCCATTTGTGTGGCGGGACAACTCATGGACAAGACATCTAAATCCACATAGTAAGTGCTGTGGTACCGTCCTGTGAAGTCCACTGACAAACAAAAGCACTGCCTAGGAAACAAGGCCTAATTTCTGGGAACGAGAAAGCTGTGCCAACCGTCCCTTTTCGCGTTCTAGATGCTCCTAACCTCAAGGATGACTATTATTGCTCTATCCTAGCTTACAGCCATACCTGTCATACTTTAGCCGTTGCGTTGACTCAAAAGGTGTATCTATGGACCGAAAGATACGGCGTCCGCTACCCTCCAATTCCTCCTGCACGCGCCACCAACTTTGTAACATCACTCGCTTTCTCTTCCGAGGAAGGTGCGAAAGCCATCTTAGCCATTGCCCGCAACAGTGGAAGCGTTACTCTGTGGAGTCTTCTAGAGGGCAGACCTCGTTTCGAAGCACCTCATCCATGCCCAGCTTCCTCTGTTGCATTTAAGCCAAAGACTACGAGGAGACAATCAGTCATGTCTGGTCACTTCATACTGTGCGAAGACCTTCTCGTCGGAGATGATACAGGCAAAATCTACTATTACTCTCTTGAATGGCCAGATTTTGCTCAAGGCACCATGACTCTTGTCGCAAAAATCGATGCGCATAGTCAGAACATTTGTGGCCTGGCATGGTCTCCTGACGGACGTTTCTTTGCATCCGGAGGCAATGACAATCGTGCCTTGTTATTTGACGCCGAATTGGTTCTTCAGATATCACAGTCTTCTGTGGAAGCGCATCTTGGTGCCATTGGCGGGGAAACCCGTGGAGAGGATGATAACCCGGTTGTTGGAACAAATCCAATGACACCGGGTGCTTCACCTGAGAGAAGAAGCATAACCCCAGTGGCTGCGGATTTCAGTACGAGACGAAGGCCAGATCGAGGACAAATGACTGGCTTACCAACTCCGCCGCCCACTCCTTTGCGTGGCCGGTCAGTTTTGTCTCCAGCGAATATAAATCGTATTTCCGAACAAGATGGTGCATCAACACAGCATATGCCTCTCCTGCGCAATGATTTAGCAGATCCAAGTGTTTCTGGAGTTTCTGACGTTCATCTATATTCATTTTATCACGCGGCTGCAGTCAAAGCAATCGCGTTCGCTCCCTGGCAACCCACACTTCTGGCAACCGGGGTGGGAGCAATGACCGTCAGATCCATTTCTTTCATGCAGAATCAGGGGCCACTCTGGCTCTGATCAACGTTTTCTCGCAAGTCACTAGTTTGGTTTAGAGTACGACTAGGCGGGAGATTGTCGCAACGTTCGGCTATTCACAACCGGAGCATGAAGTTCGAATTGCCGTATTCAGTTGGCCAAGCTGCGAATGTGTTGTCAGCATTCCTTAGGACAGAAAGCAAAACGGCGAGATCGGGCGAGCACTTTGGGCCATTTCATACCCTGGTGGTCCTAATGATGCAGTTTCCGCGAGGAGGCAAGGCTCTGAGGATGGATTTGCCGCTTAGGAAGCAGTACGTATACGGGAAACTGAGCGTCGACAGAGAAATAGCAGACTGGTTCGAAATATCGAAACTCGGCTTCAGCGAAGCACTGCGCCGAGTCCTGATAGTATCAATGCCTTAGAGACTGATGCAGCAGCAGCCACTCCAACGAGACCACCAAGAGTAACTTCATGGTCTCGCCCTCGTGACACATTTCGGGGAGACCTCAGAGGCGAAGGCGAGACTTGGGCCAGTCGAACAGAAGATGAAGGCAGCCTTATCATAGCCTGCTGTGATCAAACGGTCAAATTCTTCGAGATCTGGGCTGGAAAGAGCCGCGGCAAGGGACGTGGGCTAGGCAATAGGAAGGGAGTGTTGGGAGGGAGTCGTGTTCTAGAGGGTTGGTGTGAAGCCGTTGGGGTGGACGAAATTGGATTCGGAGAGGAAGTCATTCGATAAAATGATGAAAGGACTTTACCTCTCAAGTATTGACTTGACTACTGGAAGCTCTGATTTCGACCATCAACGGGCTTTGCAAAAAGGCGATCATAATGGCGATCATATCAGCAGGCACGAAACACCAGAGAATGCTATAGAACATGATTGTTCTCGATCCAGGATTACAAGCATGTCTATTTTCCTAGTTTTGACATGATATCCATATCCACTTCTAAACTGATTCCCACACCGCGCAGAACACATCATACCATCCCACCCCATGCCGTACCATTCCGATGCCGATACCCATGGGCGCCGTATTTTCGTGATCCCGACTCGCTCCCTTTCCTGATACCTAGTCGATCCGCAATACGACGTGTACACCGCATGCAGGATATCCCACCCATATCTAGTCGCACTCGCTAGGATTGCAAAACACGCGAGGGATAGAGCGTTTTGGTCGCTCGTGCGCCTTTGATGATGGATGGTCTTTCGGGACCGATAAATTGCGGTCCCCAACGTCAAGCGTCGTACAATGCTGCAGAAACTAGTGGAATCCCCGATCTTCCCGATGTGGTCTTGAGGCTGGTGGATCTCATTAGCGTCCGGGACAAAATGTAACTTGATTGATTTGCAACCTGCGCCCCTCACTCTTCTCTTGTTTGGAGCCTGTTGTTGTGATTTCTTTCTTTCTTTCGTTTTTCACCTCTTGGACTTGCTTGCGGCCTTCTTGCTGGGTTTTTGTTTCGATGGGCGAGAAATCGGCTCGGGCACGGGCTCGTCGATGTCCTGGTCGTCGTCATCGTCGTCATCACCGGAAATGTGTACATCGTCTTCGTCGTCGGCAAGTGAGATCTCGCCGTCGTTGATGAAGGAGTCCATTTCTGAGTCTCCTTCTTCGTCTTCGTCGTCAAGATCGTCCTCATCATCGTCGGAGGAGGAGGAGGAGTCGTTGTCGTCGGAGGAAGAGTCGACATCGACACCATCGTCGCCTTCGTCGTCGGGGTCGGAGTCTTCTGCGCCAGAGACCTGAGCTTCGTCGTCGACGAGTTTGGCTCTGCGGCCGTTGATTGCGGTGGTGTCATCCATTGATGTGTCCGAATCGTCCTCGTCGTCTTCGTCCGAGTCTGCATCGCCATTCGCGATCGGGACCAAGTCTTCTGAGTCTTCCGAGTCGTCGTCGCCGCCGATCAGATCTTCCAGGGCGCGCCGTGTCGCTTTGCCTTTGCCGTTGCCTTGAGCACGTTTCTTGATGGGTCGAGATAGGTCCTCGTCCAGGTCTTCACCGTCGGAACTGTCCCAATTATCTTTCCCTTCAATGTAGATCACACCTGGCTCGTCTTGATCGTCGCGTCTGGCTGGACGCTGAGCTGCGAGTTGTTTTCGAAATGTGAGCTGAGCGTCAAGCATGTCGAGCTTGCCTTTGAGAAGAAGGAGATTGTCCATCGTTCTAGTGCGTTGTGTGAGCACATTGTAGAGGGTGCGAACTTTGGCGGTGACATCTGGCTGAGCTGCGATGGCTCCACCATGGGCAACGCATGTCCATTGAACCCAAGTAATTAGATGTCCATAGCGACCAGAACGGGTGGCTAGACGTTCGGCGAGTTTGGATAGCAGGATTCCCGCCAACGAGGTATCGAGACGTTGGATCGTGTTCTTCACGATATTGATATCGAGTGTGTGGAGGCAGGCCTCGAGGAGATTGTTGTCGTTTGTCCGTAATGATTGAGTGAGGACGGTGCCGAGAGACATGCCAGAGGGAATTTTTGGCAGACCATCTTTGGCGGTGAGGGCAGAGTTGTCGGGTCTGAATGTGTCCGCAATGGAGATTGTCCCAGGATGTTTGGAAGCCAGAAGCTCACCGAACGTAGGCTCTCCAGCTTCAGCTTGAGCTTCATCACCCGAGGCAATGCTGTCGTTCATGCTTTCGTCCTTGTCTTCATCGACATCGCTGTCATGCGGGTCACTGTCTTCTCCGCCTGAATCATTTTCTTCTCTGTTGTTCAGGCCGTCCACTTCATTTTCCATTTCGACATCGGAATCTTCGGAATCTGCCCCATCACTGTCGCTGCTTAATATCTCAATAGCCTCACCTTCGGGTACTGCTCCACCATTCACGACGACGGTTCTTGATTCATCAACATGCGTCTTACCTACATCCTTAACTCCATTGAGAGTTGCAGTGTTTAGTGTAGACGTTGCTTTAGATCGGACCACCTCTTTGACGCCATCAAACAACAATTCTCCATTGCCTTCGTCCTGCCATCTGATCTTTTGAAAAGACAGGTCTACTGCACTCTCGGCTGAAACGATCACTAGATCTGGACCTTGGAGGGAGGCGGCTGTGATTGGGGCTTGCTTTCTCTTGCTCTCGGCATTGATCAAGCGTACAGAGGCAGAGGCTTTCCTAGTGAGATTCTTCCTCGTCGATTTTAGTTCACCATTTGGCTGTTTAGTCTGCGCGAACGGCTCCAGGAACAATTCCACAATTCCATCTTTGGTGAGGACTGCTAAAAGTTGTCCCGAGCCGCTCGAGGAGATGTCAGTTGGGACGGAAAAATCTGCTGTCACTACCCCACTGCCGGCGACCAGGGTCCGCACCAGTCGTTTCTGCGAGATATCGTAAATGTTGATATATCTTTCGGTATCGGCAGCAAGAAAATAATGCTCGCCGGGCTCACCGGCACCGGACCGGAAGAGCGTATGGACGGGATTTTTAAATGCATCATATCGGTCTATCCGAAAATCGTCGGAAGGTGAGAGATGAACTGCGAGGGGAACAGAAGAGGCGCATAGGACTTGGGGCGATTGTACTGAAGGAGTGGCAAGGACTGATATGGCTGTATCAGGAAGGGGAATGGATCTAAAGACAGTTTTGTTAGTTTAGACCGAATGATGACCGTCAACGACTCGAGCTTACCGTATAGGTTGGTTCTTGATCAAGTCCCAGTGCACCAGGTTCCCGTCATCGCCTATACTCCAGCCATGTTTATAGTCACCGGGCGTGAACTTGAACTCGCGCACCGCTCTCTCGTGACCACCAACCAAAGTGCCCACGACCTTGCCCTCTGCAGGTGAGAAGAAACAGATTTCGGCATTAGTAGAGGCATATGCGACTACAGCACCTTCTGAACCATCCTGATCGCGCTTACGTTTCTTCTTGGTGGAAGCGTGCCTTTGATCTTGAAAGGCAGCGCCATAATATCCCCAATCAAGACTTGTAATTCGTGCACCGGGTTTGGTCTCATGCTGGCATTTTAGGCGGCCAGAAGATGTGTCATGAATGCGTAATTGCTGTGAGTCAAAGCTCTGAATGACGGAAGCAAATAGTTGTAACTGAAATTGTGAGGGAGCGAAAGCAGACTTTAGCACAGAAGATCTGTTTGAAGAGACGGAGGAAGCGTTGGAGACTGCGGCAGCGGCGGACTTGGGAGCCATTGCATAGGCTTATTATGTTGAAGATTCAAGACTTAGCCGATGAGAGTGGACGAAGAGAAAGATTAGATGTAACACAACGACATTGTACAGGTATTGAGTTGAGTCGCGGCCAAGGTCGAGGTTGGTAGGGTGTTGCAATTGGGTATGAAATTTCGACTTTTTGCATATCGACGCAATTGCCAGAGCAAAAAAAAGTTGAGCGGAGTTTGGACGATGTTTAGAGACAGGCTATTCCTGATAAGGACTAACCTCAGTGCGGCACGAGCGTCATTTGAATTTCTGTCACTAACCAATGATGAGGTAACTCTAAAGTTCTGATCGCGACACCAAATGTGCTACGAATTGTCCTGTATAGATCTATACCTGTCTATTGTTAACCTCCTCTTTCTAGGAGGTTCCCCAACTCAAGTTCGACGTGCATGATTTGGAAAATTACTGCTCGCAATCGAAAGAATGAGGTTCTGGCAGCGCGACGGGTACCTGAGTATGTCTCCCACCGCATGTCTGTTGTCGCACCATTTACCACTTTATCTCGGTTTCTTACAGATGATGAGCGATTCGACATTCCACTTTCAACAGACATGCCGACAGACAGAGAGGCTATTTCGGTCGTAAATCGAATCGTCGGGCCTGATGTACGCACGACAATTCATTCAACTATTGAATAGGTTACGACTTTCAAGGTTGTCATCCCGTTATTACTGGACAACGAGATAGTGTCCCAGGATTGCATCGCTTGGTCGCTTCTCATTTGCGGTCCTTGCAGCCTCATCATGTGATTTAACCGGTCTGATGCCATGCTTGGCTTTGGTCCGAGCAACAGGTAAGCACGGAATACGCCGGAAATTACATGATGGCATCAGGCTGCGATAACGAGCCATGTACTCAACCTTAGTTTTACCAAGTCACAAAACTCGACCACACCAGAAATCCAAGACAAGATCATGTAATTGTGAAAGGCGAATGGCCATTCCTGATGCCTAGCCTGTTCAACAATGCAAAGATCTGGTCATGGGGTTGGACAGTTTCTTGTAAGTTCATGAGTCATGGGGTGTGACCACGTGACCAGGATACCCATGGTACATGATGACGAGTGGCTCACAGGAGCCTTGAGGATCGATTGCTCGCCACCAAGTTTTCAATTGAGGGTGTATAAGGAGACCTTTGGAGCTTACTGACCCAGAATCAACTGGATGCTCCAAAGCATGGAAAAGGGGCAAGGAGGTGTTGTGTAGTTGGTATACACTATACTGCGATATATGTACTCCGTACTGACCTGGATAGTTCTGGTCAAATAAGCGAATAAAATTTTGTGTTGTGTGGGCAGAGTGGGAGGCGTCTAGGAAGAATCAGGACGGATGAGAGAGCCTAGCAAAGCTTTCAAATGCGACGAGAGAGGACAAAGCGGAGGCATCAGGGTGGCAGGGCTGCAATGAGTGGCGCACGGGTGCAGCTCGCACACGTAGAGTTTCCATTTTTCTTGGCTGCACCTTTCCGAATAAGGGACTAGTATGATCCGCCGCACCAATCACATGAGGTTTCTCCCGAAGACGGAAATATGCTGGCAGGGATTAGGTACGAGAACCAGAGATGATTGGTGGGAAAGAGTTTGAGTGGATAAGGCCAGGGCCACGAAGGAACAGGGATGCAGGTCGGTGTCTCTTCGCAAAGACCGAGGCTACTTAAGACAAACATTTCGCGCCCCTCGAATTCGCTACTCCTCAAAGTGTGAGCTGTGGTTGTTGTTCCCCTTTCCACACCCAACCTCCCAAGCCTGCCTCCTCCTTCCTACTCCTGCATCTTGACCTACAGGCTACCTGGTACACCTACGAAAAAAAAACACCTTCGCGTCACCCTCTTGTCCTTCACTGCCAAGAGTCCCTCTGATTCGCCCTCACTTCACCCCTCGCGCATCCGTTATCCATCCGACGCGCTCCCTCGCTTTTTCTTTAATTCTTTCATCTGTTCTTTCTCCAACTCCCAAACAAAACATCTCGCCGCATCTCCAATCGAATCGCGCCTTTTCTACCAACTTGTTCACCCACCCTTCAACCACCATATCCTTTACCTGTGGTATTACCAATCTTGTGTCACGGTCGCCACCTACTTGTTGCCTGTTGAGACCACGCCTTCATTGGTGCGACACTTTCATTGCTTCAGGTCGACCGCCAAATTCTCCGATCTCAATCGCATTGTTCTTAACAGTCTTGGCAACTCTTGTCTGTCACATGACCAGCGCGGATATTATTCACACATCTCCGACGCCTACAAATTCCATCTCCTCGTCGCCATCAATCGTCCACTGACTGGATCGATCTAAGACACACTTGCTAGATTTGTTGCCACTTCATTGTGTCAGCAACGCAAACCCATCACGGGAGGATCAATAGCCTTCTGGTCAATTCCAGCGCGCCTTGTCGCCACTTCTCGATTTGTATAACAGTACTCTTCTAATAATTAATCTACGCACCATCCTGATCTTCGGCTGGTCCGACCTGTCTCTTGCGCCTACACTCATCCCATCAATCTTGGCATAATGGACGTCGAGATGCAATTGGAGGCCAATGGGTACGTTACATTCCTCATCGGCGCGTCACATGATCTAACTTTGCGCAGTCTGCCTAGACAGTTCAGTTCATCAGAACAAGCACAGGTGTCGCATGCTGCCGAGAACCTGGCTGCTGCGGTTTCCAACTCAGAAGCCAACGTGCTCTCCACACCAGCAAAACCCTCCTTTGTCGAACCTACACAACAATCCGATGTACCCAAGACAGTCCCCGAGGCAGTCGCAGAGTCAATCCCAGGACTGCCTCCCGAAGACTCAAACCTTGTGAATGGTGCAAGTCAACATATCGAGGCACAAGATCCCCCAACAGATACGGTTGTTCCCAATTCGCAGCCTACTTCCGATCTTCCCGCAAATCCGGCCACAATCCCAGAGACGATTGTTGCCACCGAGACCACCATTACTGAAGCAGTTGTGCCGTCCTCAATACCAAGTGAAGTTCAATCTTCAGCTACCCCAGTGGAAGTCTCTCAACCAGCCATCGATCTCCCCGAACCCAGCGCATTATCTACTTTGCAACAACCCATCTCAGATCTGCGGACGGAACCTCATTCTGACGCCCTATCGGATGATGCTGTTGCAGCGATAGAAGCTGAAAAACACAAGCTCGATAATGCGGCCGACGTCACAGTCGCGCCTTCTAAGCAAAATGATCTTCTGGCATCCGTGGGTACTGAATCACTCCGAGTCGACCCTATTGCTCCTGCAGAGCCAGTCGAAGTCACCAATATTGGGTTGCCCTCTCCCCCCGCGCAATCACCACCACCCGCCCCTCAGCCAGCACCAGCAACTCTACCCAGTCCAAAGCCTCTCCAAGAGACCTCCGTAGTCGCAACAAGCGAATCTACTGGCGAATCTGGACAGACTTCTACTGTATCACCACCTGCAGATCAAGCATCTTTTGGAACCTCAAATTTACCGAAGCCCGAAGAGCCTACAGCACCTGCATCAACACCAGCTGTACTTCCCAACATTCAACTTGAGGACCAGATTATGACGGATGCGCCCCCACCAACGGTCAAGCAGGCCCGAGAACGAGAAGATGACGGAGAGGAGGAAGATCGTGCCGCCAAGCGTGTCAAGACTGATGAACCGGATTCCACTGCACAAGACTCTGCCTTTAAAGTACCCGAAGTGCCTGCTCCTGTCGCTCAGAGTTCTCCGGCACCAAATGGTGTCTCCAGCAATCCGGTCATTGCAGAAGACGGCAACGACTCGGTGACAGTTGCGCGCCTGGCGCATATGAAGAAGGTCATCTCGAATTTGAAGAAAAGCAATGCCTCAACTGCGTTCAGACAACCTGTTGATTATGTTGCACTCAATATACCAAACTACCCCGACGTTGTCAAGCACCCAATGGACTTAAGCACCATTGATCAGCGATTGAAGCAAAATAAATACACCTCAGTCTCTGCTTTCATAGCCGATTTCCAGCTGATTGTCAACAATTGTTTTGCCTTCAACGGTGTCGACCACGGTGTTTCGCAGCAAGCAAAGAAAATGCAGTCGTCTTTCAATGGTCAAATGGCCAACTTACCAAAAGCGACGATCGAAGAACCCTCAAAAGACAAAAAGGCGGTCCGAAAACATGAGCCCACGAGACAGGCACCACCACGTAGACCATCAGTATCTACAACCACTCAGTCTCCCGTCATCGCACAACCCTCACCGAAGACGGCGGCACCTCCGACACCATCATTTGCACCTGGCCCAGATGGTATACCACTCATTCGACGCGACTCGAGTTTGACTGATGGCCGCCCAAAGAGAGCTATCGTTCCTACCAAACGAAACCAGGAATTTGGTGGCGGTCGACCCAAGAAGAAGAAGTATGAGCTTCAGCTGAAATTCTGTGACGAGATTCTCAAGGAGATCTCGAACCCCAAGCATTGGCAAATCAACCAATATTTCACCCACCCTGTCGATCCCGTCGCGTTGAACATTCCTACCTATTTCCAGATCATTAAGAAGCCCATGGACCTCGGCACAGTGAAAGCTAACCTTGACAAGAACGTCTACGAGAAGGCCAAAGATTTCGAGGAGGATGTACGACTCATTTTCAAGAATTGCTACAAGTTCAACCCCGACGGTGACTTAGTCAATGCATCCGGACATCAGCTCGAAGAATTATTCAACCAGAAATGGGCGACCAAAGATGACTGGATTGCAGCCCGTGAACCTCCATCTGAACCTTTGACGGATGCAGATGAAGAGGAAGAAGCTGAAGATGAGTCAGATGAAGACGCCGCGGATGAGAGTGACGAGGAAGCGGCGCGCTATGACAAGATCGTCCAGCTCCAGAAACAAATTGAAGCCATGTCGAAACAGATGGGTGAATTGACACAGAAGAAGCCAAAGAAATCCAAGTCTCCCCCTGTCAAGAAGCCCAAAGCCAAAGCTGGTAAGAAAGAGAAGTCAACCGCTGGTGCAGCGCCGACTGGCAAGGATAAAAAGGACAAGAAGAAGGTCACTAAAGCCAAGCCCGACAAAGACCGTTATGTCACCTTTGCCGAGAAGCAGTACATTTCCAATGGAATTGCCATGCTTCCAGAAAAACAAATGCAGGAAGCTCTGAAAATCATCCAGTCAAGTGTTCCATCTCTGGCAAATAGTGATCAGAACGAAATTGAACTCGACATTGAGGAAGTTCCGACTCATGCGCTTTTGAAATTGCTCAGCTTTGTCAAGAAATACGCCGGTCCACCACCAGACGAACCTAAGACAGAGCACCAGGAGGTGTACAACGCGCCACCAGCAACCAAGAGCAAGAAGAGCAAGCCAATGAACAAACATGAACAAGAAGCACAGATCGAAGAACTGAAGGGCAAATTGGGAGCTTATGGTGGAGCGGTATCACCCAATGCTGTTCAATCCATTGAAGGCAACGAGAGTAGTGATGACGATGATGGGTCGGAGGAAAGCGAAGAAGAATAGTTTAATGTGTATCCACGGATAAGACAGGCGATCCCTACTTCTTTCAATAGTACCCTGCTAGGACGTCAGATATGTTTGACTGTGGCCAAGCCTCTTGACTTGAACCGCATCTCATGACTGTGGTCTGCTCACGGGATAGATCTTGATCAGTATGGTTCCACGGTGATGAAAGCCACGAGTCACGCAGTCAGCAGGTTGTGGAGGCGAAGAGCTTTGGCAAGGAGCTGGCGTGACATTGATACAGTATGAAATGAAAAGACATGAAGTAATTCAAAAGTACATCAACATCAAATAAGACTTTGAAACTCAACCTTGCATCTGCTTTGTTTCTTTCGTTAGATCATTGGTAGGAAATGACCGGGGCCACATGCAGTTGGAAACAAATCCTGGCTCTATCGCATTCATTGGCTGTCTACGCCACAAGTTACAACCTCGTGACAAAAGACTCCTAAAGTACTCGATTCGAAAGGCTAGAAGCTCCAAGGCTTTTCTATCGACTTCCCCTCCGATATTTCACACCAAGTAGGGGACAGGCCGAATAGATTGTCACATGAAAGAAAAAGCCCTGAGTGATAATTGATTAGACTTGAGGAATATCACATATACAATCGCTCGGACCTTGCTTGGTAAAAATCGACTTGACCATATCAAGGTTTCGACAGTGTGTCCCAGTTGCGTTCCGAGGGATAATAAATCAACAGACACCCAACATCCAGCAACGTCACTTGAATGCACGCAGAGTCCATCCACCGCCGATGAAGAATCCTGTGCCACTGCCACGAGACATGAATTAACGCCCACATCTAGTGTTGCGACAGTTTAGATCTGCTTCTTCATCGTGATATTCAGCACAACCCATTCCGCAACAAGATATCATGATACCGCCACTTCCGTCGACAACACTGGACGCAAACCCGCAGTTCGCCAAGTTATGGAAACATGTCACTACAGAAGTCCTGGACAGCGACGGATCACGCAGGAGTTTGAATGAAGCGCGGCGGGTTCAATGGCTACAACGTCGTAGTCGTGGTGCTGTAAATCATGCAGAGTGCGCCAATGAGACTATCAACGACGATTCGTTTCTCTCTGAGGTGGATCGTGATGACAGTGTACGGGGGCCAGAGCAGGGAAGTGAACACGTGGATGAGCAGCGGAGGAAGGATCAGAAGGGACAGAACAAGCAGAACTCCCTCGAACACGAACTCAATAACCTCAGAGTGCAGAGGGCCAGGCGCGAGATTCTGAGGATCATGATCGCGCAGATCGCGTATCACGATGACGAGGAGAATCAAGACGCGCTTGATACACTGGCGTCCGGCAACATAAGAAGCCATTCTCGAAGTCACAGTCGCATTCCGCTGCCCTCGAAGACAAAGACACGCGATGAAGACGATCTCCTCGAGATTGGGGAGGACCGTGGTGCTGGGCAAAACGGAATGGCCGACGAAAATGACACACTCGACCACCATGCAACCGTCACTATGACATCGGCAGCCTCAACGTCGCGACGGGTGCTATCTCCTCAAGTCAGAGACGTGCTTCTCCTGGTCTCAGCGTACTTGAATACACAGGCTGACCATAGGGTGGAGGGAGCAAACACACCCATTCAAGTTCAGCAAGACGAGGACGACGACCTGTTCGTCGAAGACATGGAGACATTCAAAGCCAACCTCTCAACCATCTCGGCATCCATCAGCGCACATCTCCTGGCCACCGAACGCAGACTACTGAGTCTAGCCCTCGCACACCCCATCCCGGATACAAGGCCGTCTCCCTCTCCCACCATCCATCACCCTCCCGCACCACCAAACCTATACAGCACACTACGCACCCAAACCCAATACCTAAAACACCTATACACACCCACCCTCACCACCTCCATACACACCCTCACACAGACACTCACGACGCTCCAAAGCCAACAGTCAACCCATCTCCAAACACAACTCCAGACGCTCCAACAGACGAAACACGGCATTCTCTCACGCCACGCACTCTCACGCGCCGCATTCTTCGCGCACGTCGCGACAGCGATGGACCTGAAGCTGCAGGTGGTGGTGCTCGAGGAGCGGATCCGGGCGAGAAAGCAGCGTGACGATGAGGTGGACGCGGTGCAGCAGCGCGCTCGGCTGAGGGAGAAGCTGGCCGCGTTGGAACGAGACGAGAAGGACGTGCTGGAGCCAAGGTTGCGCGAGTTGAGGGCCGCGCGCTTGGAGTATGATCTGGTCGATCCAGGTGCGAGGATCATGTGTGCTTTGGGCACAAGGTATTCCGAGGTTGAAGCCGAGGGGGAGAGAGTTAGAGCTGATATCGAGAGGTTGGAGAGGGCTTCTCGTTAGGCCGGCTGAGAAGGGAGAGGGCAAGAGGGAGGGTATTGGTGCATTAATGTCATCGGCGGTCTTATTTTGCCTTCGGCAGGTCGGAGTTAGAAATTGTAGAATTAGTACCGCGGGTCTGTTACAGATGTATATAGATATATAGACTTGGTTCGGGAATGCAGTTTCTTGATATTTCATCGTTCTATCATTCTATATCATGATTCTAAAATGTCATTACTCATAAGTCTTCGCAGGCCGTGGCCACACGCGCTTGTACAGACTGACACCAATGGCATCCATCGGGTTGATCTTGCCATCGAACGTCGCCTTGAAGTATCCATGCGTACCAAGAGGTTCCTTGATAAACCCTTGACGGCCTCGCTTGGTCCACAGTGGCAGCGCCGCGAACCACAGCACGTCCTCGCGGCTGAAGAACATGTATCGAACCGTCACGAGCTTCTTGTGGATCTTGAACGGTGCACCTGTCAGGATGACGCGTTTCGCGATCACGCGACTGTGCGATGGTGCGATCGTGGTTGCCGTTCCGATGAGTTCGAGGTTGGAAGTGGGAGAGGCAGTGGTGGGTTCGGTCATGCTGCTGTCGATCAATTGTGGTGGCTGTTGCTCGTTGGTGTTGGCGGCGGATGTGTTGTGCCGGAAGACAAGAACAGGTACGGAGCCCCATGTGAGCGGACCTGTGAATGTGGCGATGGCTGTTCGACCGGGATGCAGGAACCGATCGAACTTGTGGACGTCGTTGGGTGTTTGTCCGGCGGCGGAGAGGATGGGGTTGATGAGAAGTCGGCGGTGACCGATCTGGACGATGAGTTCGTCCTTGGATTTGATGGGTGCGTCGAAATCCGAGTTGAGTGTGAGGTTCAGGTTGATGACGGCGTGTTTGTGTTCGTGGCGGAGGAGTGAGAATAGAGAAGAAGGGACCGACGATGCTTGCAGAGATGTAGGCACGTCTCGAATGTCGATCTCGACCTTTGTCCCAGCAAGAACTCCACCGCCGAAGGATTCTCGGACTGCCGCGCTGTAGGATTTCTTGTAATCGGCGATCTGCAGAAGGCGATTGTAGTCGAGTGGCTGGTATGGAAGGTCCTCTGTATGATTCCATTCACTGGTCCGTAGACTCTTTAGGCCTCGATATTTTGCAAGTCTTTCGCGAGCCAGTGCTTCGGGATGAAGTTCAATTTCGTCTGGGAATTCCAGATCTTCTTCCGCCTCTTGCTTCCTACTGGCTCGGTATTCCTCCAGCTGGCGTGCTTCATCTTCTTCGTTGGCATCGACGTGGATCTCGGATTCTGGGTATTCTGATGGTCCACCTTCAGTCATAGCGTCTCCAGCTTTCAAGACTAAGCCGTCCTCAGGACCCAGGCTGTCCGTATCCATGACCACATCTCCTTCGATTTCATCGTCCATAATGTCAGAGTCGGAATCGGACACGTCATCGAGATACCACGCCGCTTGATAATTGGATGTACCTTGAGGCAGTTTCTTCGGTCGTGCTGGAATATGTGAATTATCGTCAGAGAAGTAATGATGATCATCTAGCAAGACACCCTTATGTTCGTTTGTTGCAACAGTACTGGCAAAGTCTTGCATGTCTGCCTGCTCTGGGGCGAGCTCTGCCAAGTCATCTTGTTCTGCAGTCGGTCTCCATTCCTTGATGGGTTCATCTGCATCCATCTCATCTGCTTTGCGTTTATGACCCTGACTGGGTTGTTGCCTGATGCTATTGATCTGGAAATCGCCCCAGCCAGGTATGTGCACCAGGCGGTCGGCGTTCAACCCCTTGCCACGAATAGTCCCCGAAACAGTGACATTGCTTGTCGCAGCCCCATCTGTATTGGGACCCCAGGCGATGTTTTCAATCAGCATCCAGCTTCGATCATCTCTCCATCTAATGCCCCTTGTTGACGCTGTGCAAAGACTGCGAACCAGATTCGAGCAATCGGACTTGTTGTCGAGGTTTGACAATCTATCCAGGCTGGGAAAATAGTGCCCGATAGCAATTTTCATGTCTGTCAGGTGGCGAGACCGTTTTGCTGGAGGAACCTTGGATTCTAGATCCATTACGACCGCGGTAACATTTGTGATGCCCTGGCCCTCAATGGCTCGCAAGAAAACATCCTCCTCTGGTCCGTACTGCTGGTCCGCATTGAGCACAAATATAACCCAGTCTGCCAACTTACAGACATCGAGAGCGTTGAGGATGTCAAATTTGGCTGGCAGGTACACGAGATTCCGGCGAAATCGCTCGACTCGTACTGGTACGGTTCCAGAGGTGGTATCGGGTTTCGTGAGGTCGACGCTTTCATTTAGTTGTCCGATGGCGGAATATACATCAATGTCGTTCGATAAAGGTACAATGGCAACATGCTTTGCAGCACCGTCCACGCCTTGGAAAATGTTCTCCTCGTTGTCTTTCTTCTCTTTGTGGTGCATGCGCAGTTGCTTGGCTTGATTTCGTCGGGCGAGTTTAGACATGACTTGTTGGTGTGGTGTTCCTCTTTTGCCCTTCTCAGGTCTTGAGCTCTCGACTTTGCCTTAACCATCTGTCAGCATCAAAGGTCCGCAGCACAGACTAGGGATGTATTACCTTTCGCTTTGTCCTTCAAGGCGCTCTTGGAGGCGAACCGAGATTTAAAAGGCTTGTGGTCAACTTTTGTGGTATTTCTGTGATGGTGGGTGGAAGTCTGGGTCGGAGCCATCTTGGCTGTTGTTCCAGTTCCAGTTCCTCCTGCCTTGAACCTGAAGGGTAACAAGGACATAATCTCTACGACATTGTGCTGTCGGGTTTGGGCATCTTTAAAAAAAAGTTCGAGGTGGGATATACCAAAACCGGTTAGAACACTTCGAATTCTTGGCGTCGAAAGCCTGAGGGTCTACGGCCTACGTCATACACCATGTGCGGGAAAGGTGTGGTTCTGATCACATGTTTCTGGTATCCCTGTCGTGCCCTGTCGTACTAATTCATTGCCGTTGCCCTCTGCCTTTTTATGCGCCGGCCTCCACGATGCTTTGGATGAATAACAGCAAGTGAACTATTTCTGAGTAAATATGCAATTGCGCATGCTCATTGGATTCATTTCAGAGAACAAGGGATGTAAAGGCCGAACACCAACCTGCCGGTGATATGCTATTTGGCCTCCTTCATTGTCACTTCGTCTAAGAAACCTTGATATCGGCCCTCAACCCATCCCAGGCCTGCGCATGCACCAATTTACTCTGTTGACTGTCGTCTTCGGCCCAAAACCTTAATCCCCAGCATCTTTTTGTAGCCGGGTACACTCTAGTTGAAAACGTACATCTCGAGTTCGCAAAGACCTCGACTACCGACTCATCGAAGAAGACCCTCAAGTCGAGCAATTCTCTTTCCTGCGTATCACCTCTTTTGAATGAGAACAATGTGAACGGAGCTGTTTCCGGGAAACTCAGAATTTTGGGGTCGACTTTGCTCGAATCCGGGCGCTCGATCTTTAGTGTTTCGCTTTGAGGCAGGAGATATATCATCGTAGACGACGCGATTTCGTGCTCTTCGTTGTGGAATATGCTTACTCCAATGCGCGTACATGCATCGGAAACTTGAAGTAGAGCTGACAATTCAAACCGACATGTCTGCACGCCCATAAAGCAATCTCCTGCCGGCGTCAAGATTGGAGATCCGCTGACTCCTACTTGGCGTGTGTCCTTCCGCAGTCCTTGAAGGTAGGATGCTGGAGCTATACCCAAAGTGCGAACTGTGAATGTGTCACCGGGTTCTGGGGTCACTTCTAACGATGTGATTTCTTTAAGTTTTGAGTTCAAAGCCCCAGTAACACCCTTCAACGTGACCAGGCTGAGCTCGCGTGGTAATGAGAGCAATCCGCTCCAGTTCTGGCGATCGACTAGTTTTTGGGGTAGGTCTTCTTCGGTAATCCAGCCCCAAGCTATCTGCTTCGATGTCACCGGATCGTGGAAGCTGTTGACAGCATAGAGGAGCGCATGGTCGAATTTACCGCCAAAGCTATACTTCATCCTGGGTACTATCTCGTCTTGATCATTTTTTGTTGTGACCAAAGTCCCAGACATCCACTGCAGGGAACGCTCTGATCGGGGAAACTTGGTACTCTCTTGCGGGTATGCTGCGAAGGTCGAATCTGGGTGGGAAGTGTCTGAGCCCTCGCCTCCAAGAATGATGAATTCTCTACTAGACTCGTTCTCTGCGTCAGTGAGAGTCATAAAGCAGGCGCATTCCCAGTTTATCCCCATGTCACCAGACCATCGTGAGATATGATGATTCAAACCGATATCAACAATAGCATCGATGTACGACCATTGAGTCAGGTTTGATGGGTTCACCGCATACAGAAACGCAGTAGGCGTGTTGTCTCTGATCCCTCCTGATATCATGCCATAAAGAACGTCAGGGGATTCGCCTCGTCCCAGCAATCGGTCCATCGCCGGCCACCTCGCCACGTACGGATCTCTCCAGCCGGTGATAGCTATACCATTCGGGGGCTCTGGAAGGATAGGATTACCGGCCATTTTTGTCCAGCTTAAACCACCATCTGATGACTGAGCGACCGCTAAGGTTTCAGTCTGCCGCGTATACGGCAATGTATAATGTAAAGGTAGGCGGCTTACGCCTGTATAGAGAATGGTTAACTGCCCTGACCGCCCATCAAGTCCTGTCGGTACAAGACAACCTGTAAAACATCCTTCCTTGTCATACCAGGCCCCGGGTTTGATCGCACTAGATCCTGAGATTTCCCAATTAATCATGTCCTTGGAAACCGCATGACCCCAGCGTATCGCTCCCCATGCAACAGCGCCATAGATATTCCGGCGCGGATTCCACTGGAAGAACAGATGATACAGGCCTGTCGTGGGGTCGTACCCAGGAGCACACGGATCATTCATCCACCCCGTCGGAGCTTGAACATGATACAGCGGGCGCCAGCGAAGAAAATGCAACGAAGGCAGATTGAACTCGTAAACAGACCGAGACTTTGGCCGTTCCACACCCAGTTTCTGCCGTGCTGCTTTGATGGCCTCAACATCGGTGTCGCCGATCGACCGCTTCCGGGCTTCGTATGCCGCCAAGGTGCCAGCAAGGCTGCCTGGAGCTTGGAATGGCAGCGTTCGAGCCGCCATGATTTTCACGTTATTCCTCTTGGCAAACACATGCGAAGAGGGCGTTTGGCGAGAAACACGTCGTGGAGTTCCAAGAGGAAACAATCTTCAAACAAACCACTCTTTCGAGTGTCCAGGACGTGGTGCCAGGTATGAGAGAGACAATGCAAGCGCAGGTGAGTTATGGAGGCCAGTCAAGACGGCCGCGTCCTTGGATGCTACTCCCGACCCGACGATTGGGAAAAGGACCAAAAAAAAAGTCTAAACCTCGTCGACCACGAAAAGCCATGTGTCGATAATCGTGGGAAGAAAAAGGTCCGGCTCATTGAACCCAGCTGCCAGCACGGGCGGATAATCATCGGAATACAGCAAATATGGTCGACCCCGCATTATCGTGATCGGGTTTTCGTTGAGAGACACACAGGGTGACCAGCCCGAAGCGAAGCTCAGGTTCAGAGCAATAGTACCTAGGTATCTGGGGAGGGCGGCTAGTACGGAGTTTATGGTGGGGGGATGGAGGGAGGGAGAGAGATATGGAGAGGGAGAGATAGAGCGATGATCAATCGATCCACCAGTCAATCCATCATGTCATGACTGTCCTGACTTCCTTCCCACAAAGGTATCCCAGCTTTCCCGACCTTTTTCCTTCTAGAAAGACCATTCCAACGCAGCAAGAACTGCACAAGTTCACGCTACGACCTGTTAGGACTGCCCGGCACTTGATTCTGGCAAAACAGTAGCTCAAAGCACGAAACAAAAGACGAAAAAAACACCAATTCTTTTCCTCTGCGCATGGATCTTCGTGCCGACGCATAATTACATTTCGGCCTAAGATGGATAAGTAGTAGGTTAGCGTCGGGAATCCCTAGGCCTTTTACCCCGAATCCACGTACGCAGTCCCCAAGTTGCAGGGCGATGGCGTAAGGCTGTCGCCGATGAATGGCTGTCAGTTGAGCCCAGCGTGGCCCAGGGGTCCATCGCCAAGGTCCATCGGCATGAGAAGGGCATTTCAGCCGATCGAGCGGGCCCCCGTGGCCCCCAAGGGTCCCCAAATTGCCAAACTGGGGAGACTGCAGCGATAAAAGGGCCGAAAAGACGTTCTGGAAAAGCTTCTAACCCAGCATTGTGTTTGGTGATGTTGGAACTTAAGAGTGGAAAGAAAAGACTATTTCTCCGGCACCATTCCTAGTTTCGCTCTTTCGTTCATGCTTGGGCTGGGTGCATGCCATGTGATCGAGTTGTGAAAGACTCGTCGGCGCATGGACATGTTGGTGTGAGTAGAGGTTGTTCGCGTACAGTGAGATAGATATGATATGTGGCATGGGTTGCCTCACTATTTACAGTACCTAGGTAGTGAGAGCTGGCAGGAAGTTGTCTCGCACGAGTCTTGCGATCGTGTAACTACCGATTAGCAAACCCGGTTTTATTCAAGAGTGGTGCAAAGCACATAGCTTCAGTGTCTCGAGTGGGCACGGGATAGACATGTGTCAGGTACACGTGTTTTGGTGACAAGGCTGCAGTTGCTGGAAGGGTCAGGGACCTAGTCAATGATGGAAAGAAGTTTATGAGATTTTCACCGCGTATTACTGTCGAGGCTCCCTCCTGCTCTTCCTGAAGGATCACCAATAACTCCATATTAGCTCCTCACTTGATCATAAACTAGCCCTCTGATAACCCAAAAAAACCCGTGTCCCCACAAGACTTTTGGTCGTTACTCTCCTGCCAGTCCTAAGACTTTGAACCACCTATCAGTAACGATGCTCCCCCTACGAGAATCACCACAACTCTTTCCTTCGATAACATCATGACTTCGTCTCATGAGGTTGATGCCAGTCCTGCCAATGACCTCCAGCTGTTTCCGTTGTCGTTACCGTTGTCGTCGCTGTTGAGAACTTGGTCGTTGTGGGTGGGAACGTCACCGTCCCGATCGAGGAAGTGCAGCTACTCGTCAAGATTTTGGTGACAGTTTGAGTTGTTGTTGAAGGTTGGGTGGTTTGGAAGCTTGTCAACGTTATCGTCTGAGTTGTACCTGGCAGTGTCGTGACCTGAGTTTGGGTAGAAGTGATCGTATGGCACGGTCCTGACGGCGTAGAAGCATGATTCTGCGTAACGGTTACCGTTGCAGTTGATCCTGCTTGTATTGAGACCTGAGTCTGCGTAACGGTGATACTGTCAGTCGATCTTGTGACCAAAGAGCTCTCATTCCTGGTCAACGTAACGGTTGTTCTAGCGCCAGGTAGAGTGGATGTTGCAGTGACGGTCACTGGTTGGCAACTGGTCTGTACAGAACCTGGCAAGCTGGTCGTCAAGACAGAGCTCAAAGTACGGGTTTGAATGCTTCCTGGGATGGTGCTGGTTACGGTTACAGTCGTCGGCTGGTATATTGTTGCAGTTGAAACAGTTACACTGATATTGCGAGTCGTCCCCGGTAACGTAGTTGTCCAGCTTAAGGTGGAAACACTCGTCTGAACGCTTCCTGAAAGAGTGCGAGTGATGGTTGTGGACTGATATACCGTTATAGTAGAAGCAGGTACGGTGATGGTTTGAGTTGTGCCCGGTAGAGTGGTTGTCCAAGTAACCACAGATGTGTTAGTAGCTGTGGTGCCTGGAAGAGTGCTTGTCAACGTCCATGTCGTCGGCAGATACACCGTCCTAACGGACCCCGGCATGGTGGAGATTTGACTAGTCGTGAAAGTAGCTATCGAAGTCGTTGTTCCAACTGCTGTGGTAATAGTAGCGGTGTCCCGATACGTCCTCGTTTCAGTCCTGGTGCAATCAGATTCAGTCCGCGTATAGGTAGACGTGTCAACTCTTGTAGAGGTGATTGTCACCCTTGCTGACACACTAGCGGTGTTGTTGATAGTACTCGTGACGGTCACGTTCTGCAAACTGTAGGAAGTTGTGGTGTAGGTGACCGTTTGCATCGGTGGAGGTGTTGAAGCCACCGTAACCGAACTAGAAAGGCCCGGAATCGTTGTTGTAACAGTGTGGATGGAAACGCTCGTAATCGTAGAACAGCTTGAGCCGGGAACCGTGACAGTGCTGGCAACGTTCCCTGATAGCGTGAGAGTCGTCACGCTAGGCCCAGCAGTGGGATCTGTTGTAGTTGGGACCGTAATGGTTACCGCACTACCTGGACAACTGCTGTGATTGTCTGTATAGCTCCCACCATAGCCCCCTCCATACCCTCCTCCATAGGACCAGGAAGTAATTGTGTTGTCATCTCGAGCACGAAGAGGATTAGCGGCCGTCAAGATGCTAGATCCATGTTAGATAATTCGTTCTTGAAGGTCGCAACACTATGTTGCTCGTTCGGATCCGCGACAACGAAAACCAGGACGCGGTAAATGAGCCAGCCAAACTAGCTTACCTCAATGCGAACAGAAGTATGATCCATCTGCCGACCCCATACATCTTCATGGTTGCCCAGGCGTGCCCAGGAATATTTGCGTGTGCGAGAAGGCGAAATTTTAAAATGATTGCTAATCTGCCAGAACATGGTCTTTGCAAGCATACCAGCGGGAAACCAAGCAATATATACTAGCGTTTGGATGACTGCAGTTGTGGACTGGAAGGAGTGCTTGCTTACACAACCATAAGCAGGTACTGTTTGATATTCTTGACGCCGTGTCGCCCATACGGATGACAGTGATTGCAGAATTCTGGAAAACATGCCAGCGAAATATATTCCAAAATCGACCAATCTTGCATTCAAGACGACAAGGGGGGCCTTCTCTCTGAAGCTCGGTGGGGCGAGACAGATTCTGCTATGATCTTCCTGGGTCAAACTCAAAAGTATCCTGATGAGTGGTCAGAACTGAAAGTCGGTATAGGCAGCTACGTAACACTGTGCTGCAGTATCCAGGCAAGCTATGGTAATAGCAAAACTGCATCCAAGCGAGCCGTAAGGACAAAACGTGCTCCAATGACCACATGGGGCTTGTGTAGAAGGGGGCGGCATGCCCATGCGGGCAAAACGACTTCAGAGGTGAGGCTGTCATGAAGCATGCCGCCCGTCAGGCACACCATGACACAAGGACGTCGACCTCGTTCGTGCCTGTGTCTCTTTGGTCTTCGAAAGACCCTAGGAACATGGAGTGAGAAGAGACTCGAATTTGGTAGCATAGCTGACCGAGTTTCTCATGAAACCTGACTTACCAGAAACCCTTGCCATTGGTATGTACGTCAGGTCGGAGCGGCATAAAACCAATTGAGGAGAACGAGAAATCGCCATGAGGGGACAAACATTCTGTATGTCAAGATTTGCTTGAGGCTGGGCAAGCCGCATTGAAATGTGGAGTATGAAACGTGTTGGCAATTCGTGCAGGACAACGTTGGTAGCCGATGCGAACAGTATAGCTGCCCAAGGTCGGTAGAATCAGATCATTGATAGCTGGTCACTATCTGATGCAAAATGCGGCAGACGTACCTGCAGTTCAACATGTCACCACATCTGGGTACTGTTTGTGCGAGAACCCGATCCTGTCCCGTTGACCTGCATAAGTTGGATGACAAGGCATTGGAGTTTGAGAGACTGTGCTCACGGTTTGACCTCAAGATCTGTCGTACGCCACACCGTAGGTAAAGATTCTGATTAACACATATTTGGCTCGAAAAATGCGGGAAGCACCTAGAACAGTCCGGAAATTCGTCGTCTATGAAAGAGTAATGATTGATATGCCAAGCATTCTGAAGATCCTTTAATGCCCTCCCTCTGTCGCGCAAACTTGGAGCTGGGGATTGGAAGAGGTTTCATATTGTGTAACGGAAGCGAGGGTGACGATGGCCAAGCAAGCTTTGATCACCCTCTGAAAGACGATGATTGCGATCACCTCGCTCTCGTTTGGCATTCTCCCAGTGGCAATAGACAATTCCAGAAGTGACGGTCAGGATGCATAGGACAAGTGCACCAATGTTGATGCTGTGACCTAAAACATAGTCTGGCCTATGAAGATAAGTCAGAAATGTAAAATGAGAAGAGATTGACTGCACTTACCCGTCTTTGGCCAGATAAGTAAACGTAGCTACGAAAGCGGCGCAATTCCTACTGCTGCTTAGTACAGATCATGACTGCTTTGCATTATACATACGCAAAGGCGATCTCGAAACCTGTCGCCGTGGCTCTCACGAAATGGGGAGCACTGTTGTTGGAAAGCCAACCCATGACCCTTTACAACTTGTAAGCCACGTCTTGTGTGGAAAAGACTGAAAACATACATTGGGGAGCCTGGAAATACACCGCATGCAACAAGGAAGGTTCCACCGTACCGCACCGAAGGTTGTTTGGCAGCTAAAAGCATTACATACCCGGCGATTGCCAGAAGACAGCCGGCAATCATGAATGGTCCGCGTGCTTTGACCCTATCGGAGAATCCTGAGGTCACTAAGACAAGGCAGAATGCTGCCATATTTGGTGGTACCGTGAACAGCTGTGCAGTTGTACTGGTGTATCCCAAAGCTCTAATGATGGTCGGCAGGAACAAAGAAAAACTCTAAGAACTTGTTAGTAACGGCTCGAGTGGAGAAGACCCACGTTGTTTACATAGAGGGGAATGAGTAGAAAGAACCAGGCCAGCGAGCAGAACCATGTATTCGGGGACAGGAGAGCCATGCGAACCCAGTGCCAGTCAAACTTCTCGTGGTCAACATCGCTCTCTGTGGTTGCTCCGCTTGCGTCCAGTTTCATGCGCCTAAGTGCAACTACCCGTTCCTCGTCGGTAAGGAACTTGCATTGCGCTGGGGTGTGCGGCATGAAGCACAACGCAATCAATCCAAAACACACGGTGACTGCACCTTCAACGAAGAAGATCCATGGCCATCTATTATACCCACCATGTTGAATTTGTGCCAATCCAGTTGCCAGAAGGCCGCCAAAAGCACCACTGAGCGGGGCAGCACAGTAGAACAAGCCGATACGGTACAGCATCTGATGTCTTTCGTAGAACATGGCAAGGTAGACTATCATGCCGCCTAACAGTCCCCCCTCAAAGAGGCCTAGGAAGCATCGTGCAACGATCAGACCTGCATAAGACTTGGTGAATCCTAAGAACGTTGATACCAAACCTACGATGAAGATCGTCAGACAAGAGTGGAATAGAAGAGTGCAAGAATGTCGTGGTCTCAAAGGATTGCTTACCCCAGAGGATGATCAGGGCTGGCAAATAGTTTCCCGCCTTGAAGTACTTGACAACCCAATTCGAAGGGACGTCGACAAGAATGTATGGAACATAGAACACAACAAGAGCCGTGTTAAACTTGGTTCCATCAAGATGTAAATCTTCAACCAACCCATCAATTCGTGCGTTACCAATATTTGACCTGTCGATGAAAGCGAATAACCTGGTATCACGTAATTCTTAGACTCTAAGAATTCGAAATCTGAAGCATGATGACAGCTTACCAGATGCCAAACAGCCAGAATATGATATGCTTATCGAATTTGCGATCCAAACGTTTGCTGATAGCGGGATCTATGTCTTCAATGATTTCGGCCGCGGGTGCATTTTCATGATGAAGGTCATCATATTTTTCGGGCATCGGCCTTCCGACCTGTGTCGATGTGGTGGACGAATCGTCGCGAAGCGCCATGTTGTGAACCGTGAGTGTCAACGTTGTTTTGGCCAAATGCTATTTCGACAAGGACTTGTCGTGTATGGGTTTTTCTGGACACTGATGCGACAACTGGTTACATTTGAACAGTGACTCGAGTCCGACCATCTTTTAGCCGAACAGCCTATCTTCTGTGACGATGATGTCCCCATGCTGATGAAGGTTATGACGGACATGACCAGGATCAAAATTGGAGCGGTTGGCAGGATGAGCAAAAAGTGGTACTCTAGGGACAAGGAGCATGGCCGAAGGGTCAAGCAGAACGATTGAGGGATGTGCGGAGAAGCATCCTTGGCCTGGCGTCGCTTGGGGTTGTTGTGGTTTGATTGGGCAAGGGATGCGGCAGTGGCTGAGATCGAAATCTAGAGCAGGGTAAGATGATATTAAGATCGCAAAGCAAGACTTGGCTGAAGCGTATCAGGTGGAGAATGACGTTGACATTGGAATACTGATGCCGGAATGCTCACCTGGTGCCGATGTACCGTAGATATGATGGCTTTTGAAGGCACTTAGAAGGTGTACTCCGTAGTCAAAATGTGGGAGAGATTCGTGGGCCCCTGCCATTTGTGCCTTTCTAACGGTTTCCCTTGCACCTTCCTCGCGCATCCTTCCGACACGTGGTTTCCTCAGAAGGCAGGTCTCAAGGTCTATTTGTCATATCTGAAGATCGAGCCTCTTTCGGAACTACAAGTAAACTCCTTTGATGGATAGACAGCTAGATAGTTCTCTATGACCTTCGACCTCCTTGTACAGCTCCGTGCAAGGCCAGCGAATGTCGCTCTAGAAAAGACAACCCGTTTCGAGACAAGTGCCCACACGTTACTACCCAGATTCATAATCATCATGATTCACATTAATCTCCTTGTTTGCGACCGAAGCCTCTCAAGTCTTGAGGCTACTCACGCCCATCTCACCCGTCATCCAGGAAGGCACTTTTGCCAGCTCCATTTGTACAGGACCCAACTCAGCTAGGTGCCGTAAACCGAGAAAAACATCACTGCCAGAGAAACTGAGATTTATACGTGCAGCACTATCATCAACAACCTCCGGATCTTGACCGGGGATTGATGACCTTGCATCTCGAATGGTGACGTGAAAGCGGTCGAGTGCGGCAGGATCAGAGACCGCGCTTGGACCAAATCGAGCCTCGACCGTCTCCCTTGTACGATAGTCGACTTGTTGTTCTGTTTGTCGAGGGATGATATTGGCCGATATGGACTGAAGATGCTCGCGTTTGTGGTAACCGCTATAAGCGCCTCCTCCCGTGCCTGGTCGTCCACTCCCCTTTAAACTTGTAATACTACGAAGAGATCTGGCTGTGAGTCTGGTCGATCCGAGCGCCCATCTTTGATGTGGACGTGATAATGCCTTGGGAATGGCCTCCAATATGATTTTTTTCGTAGCAGCGAGATCTAGTTTAGAACGCAAAGCACTTCTGCTGTCTTTAAGCGATCTTGATCGCGTCGAGGAACTGGCTGACCCAGAAACTGAAACATACACATAGGGACAACTCCTCGGCAGTGCAATGTACATTACTCGTGCAGCGTCGGTAGCGTGTTTTGCTCGGCGTGGCTTGTGATAGCCGCGGGGGGTAAATGTTGAGTTTGGGCTGATATACAAGCGGATGATAGAAATGTCGTAGGGTTGCTTCAAATGATGTAGGTAGGAATGGGCTTTGACCAGTGGGGAGATCTCGCTGTTGAGTGTTGCGAGGAAAGTCGTCGCAGAAATCTGAGGATAGGCGGGTTCACACGCGTCGTGACTCAGTTTCCGTCTCTTCCGGCCTTTCTCTGTTTCATATTCTTGCGTGGATTTTGATTTTGATGGTTCAAGTGGAATGAGTTCTAGAGCACTCCATCTCAACGCCGTATCATTGGACTCGAGGAATGCCATGTCTATCATTGCGTGTTGATAGAGAGACAAACCTCTCCTCCAGTCTCCATCCACTATCCGGTCGATGAGATCTCGTTTGGTGAACCCATCGGTGTCATGTCTCAGCTTTGCCCAGATGGTGCGCAATGTGCTGATGTCTGCGGCTGGCGCATGTAGATAGTCTTCTTCGTCTGCTTCGTACGAAACGCGGTTCTCGGTCAAGTATGGAGAGGTCGAGTCGATCCATTGAAGGACAAGGTCTACGATTGCGTCGCGAGAGAGTCTCTGGAGAGCTTTCGCAGCCATTGTAGGTGAAAATTGAAGCTTGTCGTTAGCATTCTGGTTGTGACTTTAACGAGGTTGCTGTCGCAAACTCGTCATAGTAAACAAACAATGAGATTGGGATACTTGGGGAAGGTTTTCCGAGTCTTGGCACTGACTTGCCCACTCGTGCCTATCATTGGTCGGCTCCCCATTGCGCACAGAAAACACCCTCTGTTTCCATTTACTGCCCTTACCTATATCGAATGCTCTCAATATCACGATCTGTTGAGAAAGTGGCCTGCGTGTGCTGCCCACGTTCTCCGACTGCTTTGGATATCATAGCGGCTAGTCTGCCCGCCAGCTCGGAGCGAACCACTCTTTACTCATAGTCAAACTACCCCTTCGGGAACGTGACCGATATCCCGGCATTGGGATTTTGTGACTTCTGAATAGGGCATATGTGGGCACAATAAGGAATGCCGTTGTTATTAACCGTTATGTAAATATCACATGCTTCTGCTCGTGTATCGCGAGACACTAAAATATAGCGCCAACACCTCATTCCTAGTGCACAAGGCCAGATGATTCCCAGGACGCTGAACGCTTCATGGTCGAAGTAGTCACGTGACACAGTCGACCTATCATATCACAGACTGATCGCGCAATCGCACTAGGAGTGAAAAAAATTCCATTTTTCCCTACGATCCACCTGGACTTCGGGAAGCACGTTGCAGGCGCTCTGACAGATGCCGTTGTCAATCAGGATATATCTCTGCTCTTAAATTTCAGAGTAAGAACTGCTGGTCTTGACGGATAGAGAGCATCAAGGAATCAATGATGTGTATCTGGATTGCTTTTTGTGCGGATGGGAAACGTCTAGAAGGCTGGCAACAAGATTGGTGCAGTCTGGAGAATCTGGGGTTGTCTAGAAACTATTCCGGACACGCCCAATGGCAGCGCTGAGAAGGACGCAAGCAGACAAGCGAGTCCCAAGCCTATCAATTACCCTATCCATCCCCACGCTAAGGTTGACGAGAACATGCTGTGGCACAATTCGAGTCGATCAACATTGCTGTTCAGGTTCTGCATTGATTTACAACCCTGGGAGACATGCACGACTGTCCACGTTTGTGTGAGCTGCACCTGAGCTACCTGAGCCCGTGGCATAGAATCCAGAACGATTGTGTAGACAGTAAATCCCAGGGCATCCGGCTGACCAGTGGTTGATCAAGATATTGCCAGGGTATTTCACACAGGCAAGGCAGGCTAGCAGATGATTGACGCAGGACGGCGATGAGCGCTTGCCACTGGCATGCGCAAACACGCAGACCAGGCCATGGCGTCAAGCTCTTAGAACAGCTTCGGACGTAAGTAAGCGTGGCAAGCTCGCGAGACAAGGTTGAATCGCAAATTGCAAGCCTCAGTTTTAGGGTTTCTGCGGAGTCGGGGTTCTTGTTTGCGAATTGTCTCCATCTCTGCTCATCAACATTCATTCTCGTTGATTGCTCGACACGGACTGAGGGAACATGAGATCATGATTGTCCTACCTTGAGGGATCTACAATCGATTGCCCTGACAAGGTAGGGGCTGGTCGAGCGAGCCAGAGATTCTTCACGTTTTTTGGTCGATGTCATTCATGCAACGTTACGGATCTGTTTGCCAGGCATCCTTCGGATGATGATGATGATTACTACATTTGCTCTTTGCTGTTGACAACGTACTGACGGCAAAGAAGAGGCCGAAAGCGGAATTGGTAGTCGGACATTGGGGTCGAATGTGGCCACCAGCTGATCAGTAGTGAGACGGTAGCTGATGGGTAGGCGTGGTAGGTCAAGTAGTCAGGTCGTAGTGTGGGTATTATTAATTATTCTATTACGACAAGAATGTGTGATCGGTGGGATCTCGGACTGGCCAGAAGAGGATGGCATTTGAGTGGTTCAAGTGTGATGAGCCCCCGACGCGAAGCTGCCACCTGCCACTCTGCATTGAGCACCTATTATTGAGGGATGAGAGATAAAAGTCAAAGCTCCAACAGATTACGGAGTACCTAGGTAGGGAGTATGTATGTACGGCCACGGCAGACGGCCACTACGAACTACAAACCACAGTCAGTTCGGCGTTGTAGTAGCAGTTGGCTCGTAATTGGCTCATGGTTGGGCTCGCGGTTGGCTCGCGGTTGCCCTCCTCCCACCTTCTCCCACCAGACCCACAGGCCAAGGGGCCACTCTCCCAAGGTTCCCAACTTCCCACAAGTGAGTATTTTTCCCGTAGTGCTTGGCGTCTACCGCCTAGCTAGCTAAAAGGTTAGTGAGTAGTGGGTAGGTTTAGGCAGTAGTACCTAGGTACGGTAGTTAGTAGACCTGCGCACCCAGTGGCCCAGTAAGGTACCTGTATCCTGATTCTGATCTTGACTCCCTATGGCCAGTGCCCGCCGCCCGCCCACCCACCGCTTGCGCCCTTGCAGTGCAGTTTCCGGTTAAGCCCCGCCTGCGCTCCCACGCTCTTCTTCGCTTTTCGTGATTGCACCACCACCCAACCCGAGTCTTCGCGGCCGAGCCGTCCACTCATCTTTCTCACCACCATCTCTTCCATTTCCCCTCCATTTCTTTCCTCCTCTACACATTCCATTGAACCTGCGACTGCAATTGCGACTGCACCTCACTCTTCTTGTTCAAACATCTTAGGCAACGTCGTTGCCAGCACCTTGGGTGTGTATTCCAAGGTCATCACTGTCGCACCATTGACGACAGAACAAAAACCCCCACCTTGAGACTTTGCTGGTTCCATACCGTCAAAAGTCGAAACCGCTCCAGTCGGGACCTTGCTCCGTACTCTACCTGCATCTGCATCTACGTCTCCCTCTAGCTCACGCCGCTCTTCCTTTCTATCGAGCCTCTAATTTGCAGCAAGGCAGGAGCAGGTATCAACTTGCTCCGGGAGGTGTTCCTTTTCGGCAAACAATGTCAAGTTATCGCGGCCGGACTGGGCCAAATTTCTCAGAGTATCTGAGCAATCTGAACTCGCTGCCATCGCCCTACGAGCAAGAGCATTTCCAACCCGAGGCTATTGACGACTTGGCCATGTTCACCAACACTGACTTCACCCATTTCGACATCCCCCCTCTTGCCGAGGACAATCAATTCAATTTCGAAATCAACGAATCCAAGAACAACCCCAACGTCAAATACGAAGACCTTCTCAGTGGCCCTGAAGAAATCCAAAACTTCCACCCTCACAGCATCGAAACTACAACGGCCGAATCCGCGCGATTCTTCAATAGTTACAATACACCGATCCAACCCGCACCCGCCCCAGGATACAACAGCGTCGAGAACCGTGCATCACCAACCTCATCCACCGCTGGTGGTCACCCAGCACGACGCAGGCAAGATACCGTGGATGCACTGAACTTGAATGCGGAAGACAAGTCTCGTCTTGCCGCGGAAGAGGATAAGCGTCGTCGCAATACCGCAGCCAGTGCCCGATTCAGAATCAAGAAGAAACAACGAGAGCAAGCACTAGAAACGACGGTCCGTGAAGCCCAAGACAAGAACTCAAAGCTCGAAGCCAGAGTCAACCAACTAGAAATGGAAAACAAGTGGCTCAAAGATCTGATCACAGAGAAGAATGGAATGCAGTCCAAAGAGGAAATGGCTGCTGCGTATCAGCAATATCGCAAAGAAAGTGAAGAGCGCGATTTAAAAGCTTCTGACCACACCACCGGCGTGGGAACCAACTAAGGCAGAGATCAAACCGAAAGGGAAAGCGCATTTTCTTTGCTTGTAATTATTTTGATCTTTTGATCTTTTGACCATGATACCAAATAAACCGGATCTCATACACTCAAACGACTTTTATGCTTTATGCACTACGCTCACTCTGCGAGCTAGAATTAGTCGACAACGGTAGACAGATAATGAACTTTCATATTTGGCATTTGTAAGTTACAGATATGATCTCTTTTAGACTTGGCACCATGACCATCGTATGCGGAGGCTAACGTCTCGCCTTCACTTTCATTCTATTCACGGGTCAGAACATTGGGTTACGACCCATAGATGAGTACTTTGATGAGGCGTCAAGGAATACCATAATGTCGGTTCACATGGATTCCACGCCGAGTTGCATTTTCATTCGATGAATTAAGGTGGACCAGTTGGACCAAGAGGGCTAAATAAAGGTCCTCAGGACGACAGAAGTAGGTACTTTGTGCTTAAACTCAACACTAGGTACATACCTACAGTATATACTCGTAGTGGCTGCTAAGTGATTTGGCAAGTACACGTGAAGTACCAACTAATTACGTTGGAGCTTAAATACAGTAAGACCAGGCGCTCGTGGACTTTAGGCCAGTCGCCCGTTTCTGAAAAGTACTTGGTGGTTGATAGAGTGGTATGGAGTACTTAGGTATGGGGTAACCTGCTGACCTAACTACGGCGTAGGTACCTATAGCCAGGTTTCCGGGAGTCCAACACCTAGCTGCTGCCTAATCATTCCGTGTGTCTGGTTGGCCACTTGCCTAGAGAGATACCTCCTGTACCTACAGCGGTAACCTACCAACCATATCTAGGCAGTTGCCTTGCCTGTACCGTCACTCCATAGGCGTGAGAGTTGCTTCGCCCCTCACGTTGGGCACCCCCGTCGCACCCCTCGGCCGAACCTCGATTCACCGCACCCAAGACCGTACCAACTGTAGCCTCATTGTTTGATTGCCTCATCAACTCAACCCCAACTCAAAGTCAAGTACGGACGCGTGCACCAGAACAGGTACCAATGGTGTTTAGGTGTTTAGCCACTGCACTTAGCCACTGCACTAACCGAGTTAACCAACACATCACGCCGTACAATCTACAGTGTAGTCTGTAGTCTGTAGACTGCAAACTGCACTCAAACACCGTTCAACACCACCACCACCAAACTGACTGATAATCTGCACAAATTACCCACCATCATCGCACTGTCACTTGCACTTCATATCCTGGACATCTTTTCAACCAGCCTTATCATCTTCTCCCGCTCCATCTTCCACCATCGTCCCAAACAAACTGTCGAGATCAACAACCATCTTCTTGATATCGTTCTATCTCAGAATCCCCTCACTTCCCTCGGTGATTCCTATCGCGGCCGAAAGATTCCAACAAATCTCAAATCATCCATTCCCGCCACTACTGGCACACACACCGTGTCCTCACTCGCTCGCTGAGCGCTCCCCTTCTACGTCCCTCAGCCATGTCCGTCTCTGTCGCTGAGCTCGACGCCACCGTCAAGGCTTTCCAGGAAGGCAAGGGCGATGTGCAAAAGCAGGCTCAGCAAAAGCTCAATGAATTCAAGTCAAATCCTGATGCCTGGTTGATGGTAGACAAGATTCTGCAAGAAGCCACATATCTGCCAACCAAATACCTAGGTCTCCAGGTCCTCGACGATGTCGTCAACACTCGATGGAAAGTCTTGCCGCGCGAGCAATGCCTAGGCATTCGAAATTTCGTCGTCGGTCAGATCCTGTCCGCCTCTGAGACCGAAGAATCCCTCAAAGCGAACAAACTCTTCATCAACAAACTTGATTTGACTCTTGTCACCATCCTCAAGCAAGAATGGCCGCACAACTGGCCCACCTTCATCAACGAGATCATCTCAGCCTGTCATACTGGTCTCTCTGTCTGCGAGAATAACATGTCCATCCTACGACTGCTCTCTGAAGAGGTCTTCGATTTCTCTCAGGATCAGATGACGTCCACCAAGGCGAAAAATCTCAAAACCACCATGTGCGCCGAGTTTTCCTCCATTTTCCAACTCTGCAACGAAGTCCTGACCACCGCCAATTCAATATCACTCGTCAAAGCAACACTTGAGACCCTCCTTCGCTTTCTCAACTGGATTCCCTTGGGCTTCATCTTTGAGACCAAGCTCATCGACACCCTCGTATCGCGATTCCTCGAAGTCGACCAGTTTCGAAATATCACCCTCAAGTGCTTGACGGAAATTGGAGGTCTACAACTGGGACAACAATATCAATACGATGACAAACTCGTCCAAATGTTCACCGAAACATTGACCGTGGTCGCACGCACCCTCCCACTCGATACTGATTTCCGCGAAGCCTACGCCAGAGCTGGGCCAAGAGAACAAGAATACATCCTCAATCTAGCCATTTTCCTCTGCAATTATTTCTCTGTCCACCTGCAGACCATCGAGCGATTACCAAACACTGATTTTCTTATTCATGGCCATTTCTATCTCATCAAGATTAGTTTGATCGATGATCGGGAGATCTTCAAGATCTGCCTCGAGTATTGGACGAAATTGGTTCAGGAACTGTACGAGGAGATGCAGCAACTTCCCATCAACGAAATCAATCCCTTGGTCGGCATGGGTGGAAGTGGACTGGTCAATGGTGGTGCTCCTCATCCAAGCACACTTGCAAACTATCCCCTCCGGAAGCACAAGTACTCTCAAGTTTTGTCCAGTCTCCGTGGCGTTATGGTGGAGAAGATGGTACGTCCTGAAGAAGTTCTCATTGTTGAGAACGACGAAGGCGAGATTGTTCGTGAGTTTGTCAAGGAGAGTGATACCATCCAGCTCTACAAGACCACTCGTGAATGCTTGGTATACCTCACACATCTTGATGTCGTTGACACGGAGAACATCATGTCAGAGAAGCTCCAGAGACAAGTCGACGGGTCCGAATGGTCGTGGAACAACTGCAACACTCTCTGCTGGGCTATCGGTTCCATATCGGGCGCCATGAACGAAGAAACCGAGAAGCGCTTCTTGGTGACTGTGATCAAGGACCTCCTTGGACTGACTGAGATGAAGCGAGGGAAGGATAACAAAGCAGTGGTGGCCAGTAATATCATGTACATCGTTGGACAATACCCTCGGTTCTTAAAGGCCCATTGGAAGTTCTTGAAGACTGTTGTCAACAAGCTCTTCGAATTCATGCACGAGACCCACGAAGGTGTGCAGGACATGGCATGCGATACCTTTATCAAGATCGCAAACAAATGCAAGCGCCACTTCGTTGCACTACAACCTGGAGAGACGGAGCCCTTTATTGATGAGATTGTGCGCAACATGCGAAAAATCACGTGTGACCTGACACCTCAGCAGGTACATACCTTCTACGAAGCTTGTGGCTATATGATTAGTGCTCAAGGCCAGAAGAGCGTCCAAGATCGACTGATCGACAATCTCATGAGTCTGCCGAATCAGGCATGGGACTCCGTTATCCAGCAAGCCAATGCCGATCCTTCGATCTTGCAAGACGCGGATACAATCAAGGTTGTCGGAAACATCATGAAAACTAATGTTGCGGCTTGCTCCTCCATTGGCAGTTACTTTTACTCACAGATTGGTCGTATCTATCACGATATGTTGAACATGTATCGGGCATCTAGCCAACTGATCTCTGATTCGGTGGCTTCTGGCGGTAAGCAGGCAGTTCTCCCCAATCGTCTATAACTAACATTTTTCAAGGTAATGTCGCCACCAAAACCCCGAAGGTTCGAGGATTGCGTACAATCAAGAAAGAAATTCTAAAATTAGTCGACATTTATGTACAGAAAGCGGATGATCTGCAAATGGTCAACGACAGCATGGTTCCACCACTGTTGGATGCCATTCTACTGGATTATCAGCGGAATGTTCCCGACGCGAGAGATGCCGAAGTCCTGAGCGTTACTACCACTATCATCCACAAACTACATGTACGTTGGACCCCTAAGCGATCTCGGCACATGGTCAGAGACAGTTTTGCAGGAGATAAGTCAAGTGCTAACAATATACAGAACCTTATGGATGACAAAATCTCTCCGATCATGGACAGTATCTTCGAGTGTACGCTTGAAATGATCAACAAGGACTTCCACGAATATCCCGAATTCCGGGTTGAGTTCTTCAAATTGCTGCAAGCCATCAACCTGTTCTGCTTCCCAGCCCTCTTGAAACTTGATGGACGACAATTCAAGTTCGTTATCGATTCTTGTATGTGGGCGAGCAAGCACGACAACCGTGAAGTGGAGAATACCGGACTTTCAATGTGTCTTGAGCTGATCAACAACATGGCTGAGACGGATCCGCAGACGGCAGGAGTCTTCTTCCAACAATTCTACATCTCGATCCTCCAGGATGTGTTCTTCGTCCTCACCGACTCAGACCACAAAGCTGGATTCAAGTCCCAGTGCATGCTGTTGGCACGTATGTTCCAGTTGGTAGAGCAGAACAAGATCTCGCAGCCACTGTATCAGCCGGACCAAGCAGCACCCGGAACTTCTAACAAGCAGTATGTCAGTGATTTCACGGCGCGGCTGCTGCAGAATGCTTTCTCCAATCTCAAGGAAATCCAGATTCAGCACTTTGTTAATGGCTTGTTTGCACTGAATGAGGATGCCACCAAGTTCAAGACTCACCTCCGTGACTTCTTGATCTCTTTGAAGGAGTTTGCGGACGACAATGCTGAACTGTATGCGGAAGAACGAGAACAGGAGAAGAAAGACATGGCTGATGCGGAGCGTGAGAGAGCTTTGAAAGTCGGTGGCTTAATCAAGCCGTCGGAATTAGATCAGGATGATGAGCTCTGACTAGAAGAAGAGCTTCGGACAGAATACGCAATACAATCGACAGAACAGGTCGAGTCGTATCAACCTTCGGTCGAACATTATGCCATGGAACAACCCAGTCCCAAAGACGAATTGGAAGGAGGGTGGCTCTTCTACAAGGTTTGATGGAAGATTGTGCATTGAGGGAGCAGGTGAGGTGAAGAAGACAAAAGCATACGAGTGGGGGAGGAAAGCCTGGAGGCTCAGTAAAGAGCAGATGAGCGTCAGAGCAGACGAAAGCATGCAATGTGAGACGTGTTTCCTTTTATGCCGTTCAATGTCAAGATACCAAAAAGTGCAGTTGGTCCATGGCATTTAGGCGGCTGGATGATGTCTAGGTAGAAAGTATTGCTGTTAGAAATGGAGGCCATGACCAAACAGCTGCTCCATACTGGTTAATGCTCGGCCATCCATACCAATGATAAAACAGGAGTAATAGAAGACTTTGAGAAGTTCAAGCAATGAGCGTGTCCTGTCATAATTTGTGATCTTTCCTCGAGTTCAGCCATTAGTCTACGACCCGCGAACGTTGCCAGAGTATCTTCTGTACAAAAGACCGACTGAACATGAAGTTGATGACATTTATATTATTGAGCCTGCCTGCCTCACCCTTGTAAATAAGGATTCCTCAGCCTGATTACCCGTCAGGCCAGAGGGTGATGCCATCACGTGATAATTAGTCATCGAATGGACTAACTACGCTGTAGGTGACTACCTAACGGACAGATGCAGCCCACACGTCACTTGATCTTGTGCCTAACTACCTACGGAGTACATAACTAGCCACTCTGTACTCCGTCCACCCAGGTTAACGGGATTCCGGGTGACTGACGCACGGCCGTTGTGTTTGCCTTAAACCTAGTGCGTGTCTTGGGTCTCGCCTGTCGACTCTCGGCCTGGCCTCGTGTGTGTGTGCGTGGGTGCGTTCATGCGTGCATCCATGCGTGACCCTCTCAGTTGTTGCCACGACCTTTTCTGATCATTTTTGACTTTCCACTCCGTACCTACAGTATGTGCCTGACGTTGTAATCCACACTCGCTTCCTCGAGCTTGGGGTCTGGTCTTCCTTATCTACTCTACCCTTTACGTCTTGTCTGTGTCTGTGCTCTTTGTGAGTGAATTACTGGGACTCGTGGAATTGAATATCCTTGTTTGTTCCTTGCGGGCTTGAAGGTTGTGAAAGCGTGAAGCAATAGGGTTTGAGCTCTCTTCACCTGAGGGGTTTAATCGCCTTGTTCTGTCTCTCACTGAATTGTCATCAACTATTCCAGTTCGCTGTTTGAGCTGTTGCGACAAAGGCACTTTGTTTCAACAGACACAGAGGACGACACCAGAAGTCAGTCCGCTCATTAATCAACACACCGGTCAGGGCTTTGATTAAAAAACACACATCAACATGTCCTCATCTTCTACCTCTGCCGCACCCTCTCCACGGCCTCACGCCACCACCGGCACGTCTCACAGCCCTGCGAGATCCAACGGCGGTAGAAACGGCCTCAACAACCGCAGACTAAACTCGTCATTACGCCAAACCACGGGCTCTGTAACTCAGACCATCACATCGGCCGAAGCCTCTTCCTCTTCAAGATCCGCCTCGCCTGACCCACTTGTCCTCCGATTACGAGGTGCACACGATACATCGAGATCTTCGACCACTACGACACGGGGTCATCGACGACAAATTACGTGGGCGGAGGATGTCATTGATAATGAAGGACTGGGTCGGAAGTCGAGTAAAGTCTGCTGCATATACCACAAGACAAGAGAGTTTGGCGAGAGTTCGAGTGAAGACGACAGTTCCAGTGATTCCAGCGATGATAGTGATGCGGGAGGCAGTGATAGTCCCGATGATGGCGGTGCCAGGATGAGTGGGAATAGAAGGGGGAGGAAAGCGGCGGATCATGGTCATGGGCACGGGCATGGGCGTGGGCATGACCATGGCGATGATTGTGATCACGGTAGTGGCAGTGGCAAGGGAAAGAGGAAAGCCGAGAGGAAACCCAGTCCCAATGCTTACGAGAAGATGCCCAAGTACACAACCAAGCAGGCCAAGTGAGGCATTTGCAACAAGACTTGCACATGGGATATATCGAGGAATGGCCCGCCAGTTGGGTCGAAGTTCAAGTCCGTCGATGGGTTTTGTTTCTTGTTTGTTATGGGATTTCGAGCGAGGAGTTTCAAGGCATCTCACACTGATCATTGTCGAATATCATTTTCGACAAACCTGAAGCCCAGGGAGGCTGATATTGAAATGGGCTCTGTCCGCAAACCATTGGACTAAGGATAGGGCATATTGGCGGAGACGCCATCGGATCCTCTGGGTTCTTGTTCTCGAACTGTTTTAGACCGTTACGCTACCTCAGCCTTTCGCTTCCATCTGCCTCAATAGAGCTCTGGCCCTTGGGTTGTCTGTATGGAGTAAAGTGAATAGGGTAGATCGCACAGACTCCATGTCATTACACCCCTTACTCCGCGGTCACAATGGTCATAGTATTACCGCCCTTGGTTGACAGTTCTATCAACGCTGCGAAAATTGCTCTTGCTGTGATATCCGGCACAGCAGAGACGTCGCACGGTCCATCCGAGTGACTGGTTAGTAACCGAGGTAGCTCGAAGACTGATTCCGCCTACTTTTGATCAGTTCATATACTAGCGCAAAAAGACGTCAAGATAAAGCCTTACTTTGAGACCTCATAAAATTCCTTATTCTTCGGTGGCCACGACAAGATCCATCCTTAATGAAATGGTATGGGCCTTGTGAGGAATGGGCTGCCATCATGCTTCATTCTCTTATCGTTACATGCTATCCTTGTTGAGAGTTTGGATTCTGTAAAAACCACTTGTGCTGAAGTACCTCTTGGGCGCTCAAGCGATCATTTGGCTTCCAACGCATCATTTTCGTCAGCAAGTCTCCGAGCCACTCAAGGTGTTCCTCGGCATAGTCCAGTCGGCGATCTTCGCCAAAGTAGCAATCATGAAGCCAATCTGTTATGCTCATACACTCGAGGTTGGAGGTAGCTTCTGTCGGTGTATGCTGTCTCCATTCATCGGGTAGGTCACCAAACGTTGCTATCCATTCCTGTATCAGTCGGCCTTTGTCGGGCATTAAATTGTCAAAAGGTGGCTGCCCCGTGACCAGCTCAAAAATGGTACATGCAAGTGCCCAGATATCTATCCTAGAATCCCACTTTGAATCAAGGAGCAACTCTGGAGCTCGGAAAGTTAACGGAGTCCGTATATCCTTTGGTGGATCGTTGCTTTGGAAGGATTCGCCAAAATCGACAAGCTTTGCGCTGAGTTGTCTGTCCTGGAACAAGGGAAGCCGAACGGCATCAACGAGATACGGAGGTAGGCTTGAGGTTAATTGATGTCCAGGCAGTGCTTGGACGTCCGCTTTGGTCGGCTCTCCGAGGTAAGATAGGAGTGAAAGATCCGCATATCGATCTTGCCCTCGAGAGACCATGATGTTTCCAGGATGCAAGTCTTGCGGAAAAATATTAGATCGACACATGTTTTGGATTATAGAAATGACTGACCAGCGTAGCATATGTCAATAGAATGCAGAAAAGCCAGCGCCTGCGTGATTTGCTTCGAGATTGTCCACGCCATGCAACCAGGTAGTCTCCCTGACGAATATTGCTGCGCAAGATCCTGCGCATTTGTACCTTCCAGATCGAGAAGGAGACACTTGTGGGTGCCATTTGGCCCATTATGATCGAACATGTCGAGTATCTTGCCCAGGTGTGCCTGTCCGCGGTGTGGGTGTGAATGTGAATGTGCATCGGCGGATATTTGTCGGAGTATGTCCGCCTCGCGTGTGCTGGTGCTCCTCTCAGCAACGAGAATCTTGACGGCCGTGAGGCGCGATGCTCGAGAATCGTGAGCTAACCACACAGTCGAATAGCCACCCCACCCTAATTTGTGAAGTATCCGATATCTCCCATCCTGGAATCGATCGCCAATACGAACGGGATGATAGCCGCCGGGTTTATATCGCTCCAGTGGCTCGGCGTCTATCTCGCAGAAGTAGGCGCCAGGATGAATATTCATGGCGTGATCGGAAAATCCGCGTCGAGAGCGGAAGGGCACAGGTCGCAAGATAGGAATCAAGTAGGAAAAAACTGTTCGCTCTGACCTGAGATTCATTTCATGCGCGTCGGTGTGCAACACGAGGTTGGGTTGGAGAAAGGCTCGAGACAAGTGCTCTGGATGTCTCAGCGCCTCCCAGAACAAAATTGCAACGAGAATTGTTGTTTCGACTCTTGCTTGCTCAGAAGAGAGCTTTTAGAGCTTCCCGGACTTATAGGAGTCGAGCAAAGGATGGACAGCTGTGTCCCTAATCTTGTTTTTTTGACACAAACTGCATTTGGCGCACACATCTCTCGAGCATTACAATTATTTTTCAACAAGCACTTTCGTAGCTGTGATGTCTGGCCGCGTTCCTAACATTAGGTTCCTGCAGCGGGTCCGAGATTCGCGCCTACGTGCACTCACCCTGCGACTCACCAAAGAGGTCTGGAACACTCCGGATTGTGAGCATTTCACACAAGTGTCCATCAAGTATGTGTGGTCCAACCCCCAGAAATCCACGCTGAAAATGACTATCTAGGAACACCGAGCATACAAGTCACACCGACCCGCGACCACATATTACAGTACGAATGCAAACTGAAGAGCAGCACCAGCGGAACGCTGGCCAGACGGTCCATATCTACTACGACTCACAGACCGGAAATTACTCTGGGTTTCGACTGTATAGCGAAAGACAGGAAAAGCGGTCGGACGAGCCAAAGCAGTAGAATTGGTCGGTGGTCAGGTCTCTGCAAGCACTGCTCCTGGTTCGATGCGATCGTCTCGGAGAGACACTCGGCGCTGCCAAATGTCATCACGGGAGAAAGGAGATCCTGCGAGATAGCGGTTTGTACATTTCTGACATGTCACCACCAACTATGGGATACAAGGAAAGAGGTGGAATGCTGAGCTGACGCGACGATATGCGGCGTGAAGACAGCAGCCGCTGACCCTCAAAGCGTATTGTGTGGGTGAAAAGGTGAAAAGGCATTTATTACCAAGAGTGAGTAACTCCGTAGATGGCGAAGAAAGCTGGCGGTGAGCGCAAAAGGGCAAATTGCGCGAATGTCACTCTGCTTGAATGTTTCGTGAGACCCAAGAGACTACGGAGTACTCCTCCGTACAATTCTCTCCTCCACGTGGCATAATGGCACGTGACTCAACTACATCGTTGCTGGAACCGTGCCACGGTAATAAGCCGGGTGTTGCCTGTGCTTTAAACTCATCTCATAAAACCCTGCCCTCTTCAGCGACTGGTGACTGGTATTGTTCTTGGCTTGTGGGAGGTCTTGAAACGCGTAACACCGTCCATCCTTCCGGAATCTCTAAGAAATTCTTCGGGAGTTCCAGAAGAAGTCTATTGTGTCCCATACAGCTTGTCAGGACATCAGTCACGGCATAGAAAGACATTTGGCCCAGTTACGATATCACCACAAGACCAAGAGGATGCCAGTGATACTTATACTTCTTATTACTGAATTACACCCTGACGCGCAACAGTCACTTGAAGATCAACAACCAGCTGAATTGGTGAAGAGGTGAAGATTATTTTAATATGACATGCACGTCAAGGTCAGGCCTGTCCAGAATAGAAGAGATAGCAACGCTGTATTGCCCCGAGGCAATGTCGATTCCAGCGGATCCATCAGTGCGACCTCTGATGGATGCAGAGTAGATTTGCGATGGCGCAGTATTGACGCATGGCAGCAAATCCTTGAGAGTGATCGACTTGTCTGCGACGAGTTCGGTTTCCCTCTGGAGCAGAACCTTTACCTTTTTCCCACTTCCCAAACGTTGTGAAAGGCGAAGAATCATGAAAGCGAACGGCCGTTCTGGAAGTTCGATGATCGTGTGTTGTGGTGCATCAACATAGACTCTAGGCAATGTCGTTCGATGAACGGTGACGAGCGGGGTCTGCCCGCTGGTGGTGCATGGGCATATCTCCGCCAAGTCGCATGTCATCACGTCCGACGTCCAATGAGCCAAGTCCAATAATGCGCCGTCCGACCTCAATTCCCAGGCGCCTGGTGCTGGGAACTTGTTCCCGTGAACAGCACGTCGCCTTCGAAGTATATCATCCACGAAGGTAGTTAGTTCCTGCTCTCGTCAGCTCTCCCTTCAAAATCTGGATAACGGGCATTCGCTGACGTCACGATGATATACGCTATCGGCCTGCATGGAAACGATCTCGTCCCCTCCGCGGATCTTGAAGCGAACGTGAAGTCGAGATAGCCGCAAGCGTAGCTCAAGGGGTATGGGGGCCCCGGAGCTGCGACAGCAGTCCCCATATTTGTGGTGGTCTTCGAGTCTTGATATTTGGCCGGCAAAGCGATGGAGGACCAGAAGTACTTATCGCTGTCGAGGCAGAGAGTGGCTGATTTTGACATGTATTGTGTTTGAATTGCGCCGACAGGCTGACATGTCAGTGACATGTTGGAAAGAAATTTGCCGTGAAACTACGTTGGACGGTGAAATACACAAAAAGCGCCCCTACTCATTGTTCTTTTTGGTTACTCCTCCTAACTACCTTTTATCGCTCCGGAGTTCCCAATTGTGCCGCCGAGATGTTGATTGCAGACGCAAAGCGCCTGGAGAAGATCGACAGGCTGTACGAGTTACGCCTGGATCAGTATATTTCATTGCCAGTGGTGAGTTAAGACCGTTTGTTTATCGGCGCCGCCGACTCACGCAGTCTTGACAGCTCGCTGTCGTCGGCGACCAGTCCAGCGGCAAAAGCTCCGTCCTCGAGGCTTTCACGGGTCTGCCTTTGCCTCGAGACTCAGGCTTGTGCACTCGGTTTCCCACTCAAATCGTCTTTAAACGGTTACAGACGAGGCGTATCGAAGTTAGTATCATCCCGTCATCGGAGCCGGACGAGCGGAAGAAGGCAAAGATCCATGAATTTTCAAGTCGCTATAGCCAGGATGGCGATGCGTTTGATCCTGCGGACTTTCTTGCCGCCTTGAAAGAGGTATTTCTGCTGTCCTCCTCCCTCTGACGCCATGGCCCAGTCAAGCACCAGGCCGCCGAAATTATGGAAGTGCCATCTGCCGGTCAACCTCCCGAGCATTCGTCTCGCTCGTTCTCCAACGACATCCTCAAAATCGAAATGGCCGGACCTCAGCATGAGCACTTTAGTGTGATCGACCTCCCGGGCCTCTTCAGAAGTAAGGAACGACCTTGCGTTGGTGAGAATTGACTAACGGGGTGAATAGAACCCACCCCGGGGCAAACCACAAAAGAAGACATGACGCTCGTCAAAAAGATGGTCTCGACCTATCTCAGCAACGCGAGAGCCATAATACTGTCCGTCTCCTCCAGGATCTGCTTGCACCACGCTAACTACTCCTCAGAGCTGTTGTGCCGGCAAATGTCGACCTGGCAACACAAGAAATAATTCAGATTGCCGAGGACGCTGACCCCGAACGAGCAAGAACACTGGGCGTGTTGACGAAACCTGACCTGATCGACCACGGCGCGGAGTCCGCAGTAAGTGTCATGACCTAACATCTCAACGACGCTGATGTCGCCCAGATCATCGATCTGGTAAAAGCAGATGGCAATGTGCGTGGTTTAGGGTACACTTTGGTATGCAACAGAAGCCAGAGCAAGCTCGGAGCTTCGACATCGGAGCGTAACCAGAACGAGAGCGACTTCTTTAATGCGGGTCTTTGGAGCGCCGTTCCGAAAGACAGAGTGGGCATCGCGGCCTTGAAGCGGCGATTGAACGCTCTACTTATTGGCGTGACTCGCAAAACGTTTGCCGATGTTATGCTTGATCTTGAGAATCGCATCCAAAAGGTCCAGCTGGAACTTGACTCGATCGGATCGCCGCGCGCCAGCCCGGCCGACCAAAGGCTGTTCTTACTTCAAATCGCGACTGCTTTCCAGTCCTTGGCAACGAAAGCCATCGATGGCTATTACGGCCGAGATCTATGTTTCGAACAATTCGACACCCTAAGGCTCGCCACCTTGGTCATGGCAGAAAACGAAAAATTCTCTCAAACGATGTTTCGCCACGGCTCTCGACGCCGGTTTACTTCCACTGATGACTCGGTTTCCGATGATGAGCTACTGGAGAGCGACGCCAACACGCCTTTAACAGATTCAGAAAACGAAGCAAACGAGACCCTCGAAGATCAGCATGGAAAGTACTCGGAGTTGAGGAGCCTGAGGCCGTTGGCGCCGAAAGTGCAGCCCCCCAAGAGGAGTCGGTGCAGGAGTGGATTACTCGGGCGTACCGCAGCTTCAAAGGGTTTGAAATTGGCACGACGAATCCGTCGTTGTTACCATTGCTAATCCGAGAGCAAACGAGTTCTTGGCACTATCATGCCGGTTCGCACGCGCACAATGTCATCTTACGAATCCATGCTTTCCTCGACCAATTATTGCACCATGTGTGTTCTGACAACGCGGTGTGTGATCGGATCTGGGTTAGAATTGCACCGACGTTAAAAGCTTCGTACAAAACCGCCATGGACCATATCGCCTTCCTCGTTAACGTGGAATCACATGGGTACCCGATGACACTGAACCATTACTTTGTCGACAACATGAAGAAACAGCGGCTCGCCCGTATTGAGAAGCGCCTGGGTAGCTTGGAATCCTGGCAGACCAGTGATGGCACCAAGCAGCCTCTCATTCGACTGGTCGACACTGTACAGACCTACGTCAACAACGAACAGCACAGCATCGAGGATCTGCATGACACGCTCAAGTCCTACCACAAAGTTGCCCGCAAAAGGTTTGTGGACGCTGTGTGTAAGCAAGCCATTGATCATCACCTGATATGCTCCCCGGAGGGACCACTATGGGCACTCTCCCCGAATTCATCGCACGACTTAGTGAAGAAGATCTCCAGCATCTGGCGGGAGAAGATGACGATACTTTGGCCAGAAGGAAGAATCTGCAAATTGAACTCGAGAGTTTGCTGGAGGGGCAAAAGATCATACAATCCTGATTGTGGACCATAGAATAGCTATCTAGATTTCAGAGGCCCTTGCACCGCGACAACAAAACATGTTTCCTACTTTGGTCTGTGGAATGAGTCGACCATGTCAACAACCCGGCGTCAAAGATGATCTCACGATCCAGGAACATGCAATGTCTGGCCCCGAGGATGAAGTGAGTACCAAAAACCCGAGCTATGGCCCGTCGAGGTTCGTGCTTCTCCGCTTTGTCGTACACACGCAGTATTTGATAACTCCAGGAAAGTCTTTATTCGGGTCAATTTGAGCGACAGCGTCAAATGGCTCTTTGAAGAGCCACGTCCTATTGACACCTCGTATTCTGCTTCTCTGCACCAGCCAACAATCGCGTCCTCTTGAGCCGCCCAGCTGATTTTCCACTCCAATAAGCTGGAATGTCGGAAACAAGTCAGATGTCACCGGACAACTCACAAGCTTTCCGGTAACGGACTTCCTCTCTCCCGGCCGTTGCCAGCCGTGGCATCTGCCATGTCGGAATCTGTCACCGCGTAAGGGATGTGTACATCCGTGTCACCGTGCAACACTGCTGGTGGGCTCCGTGTCTGTCAATCCGTATGTGGCACTGACGGTGATCTTCTGACGGTCATGACAGCATTTCATCAACGTCAGAAAGATTTGACAACGCTTTACCCCGGCTCACCTCTGGAGCCTTGTTGCGGCTTAACGCAACGTTCATGATCCTAAGCAAATCGATCCAATACCAGATTTTCCTATTTGTGTGCTACGTCCTCTTTTTCCTCAAGCTTCTCCTGTATAGATTTACGTATGGTTTCATGTATTCTCCTGTTGGCCTCGATATCTTTCGTCCTTCAGAGCAAGTGAGTTTCACCAAAGACGCACCGTACAAGGATTTACGGGGTACTCATGTAGAAAAAGGGTTGTTTTGTTAGTCTCGATCGATATGCGACCGAGCACAGAGAGAGAAGAGAACACGATCCAAAGCGTAGAAAGGCAGAAACTTGTTTTTGATATCATTTGATAGCATATCACCATGAAATCTAGGTTTTCACGTGACTGTCGATCGGGTCGCTCCTGGTCATTCCTTCGTCTTTGAAATAACCAGCTTGGTCGATTTAATAATGGTCTCGCCTTTGTAGCTTGCCAGGCTAGGCAAGACCAATCTTGCTGCTTTGACCTTGGCCCAACGTCACGAGTTCTTCTGTATTTCCATCATGTGTTCCTCTATAAATTACGAGAAAGGTCCCCTCTCTTATGGCCTGCCTATGCATTAGGCATGATTCTGCCTCTCTTACAATACGATACGGATGCTTTCGCACCTGTACAACCATAGGCAGCAGCCCAATAGCGGCACTTCTGAAGGAATGCTCGGGCGCTTGACACGTGGCGCATTTGCCCAAGCCCATCATGGATGATTCACTTGAGGCAGTAGCAACTCTCTCCCAATCTATCTATCATTGATGCACCACTCTCTGAAGCGCAATGGAGGATGTTGATCACGAATTGGACCCAGATGGAGATGTTCTGCTTATCCTACGCAGTTCGAACTCTGCCTTCGCTGTCTGGGACCACGATGAAGACTATTTGCCCCATATATCTGGTCTAGGGTGGTCTGGCTCCCCTCCAGCACCTACACCTGAGGAAGAGCCTGGACTTGCAGAAGAGCCTGGATTTGCAGAAGAGCCTGGACTTGCAGAAGAGCCTGGACTTGCAGAAGAGCCTGGACTTGCAGAAGAGCCTGGACTTGCAGAAGAGGCTGAAGCTGAAGAAACATTTACATTTGAAGACCTATCGACGCCTGAAGAATCAAACAGAGCAAATGACCGTGATAACCTAGAACAATTACCGCTGACGAGATTAGGGGAAAGAGAACTAGAACCCGAGGGCCATGTAGGCAGTCCTTCTTCCTTGACGGGAGAGGACCACGTACAATCGACGGAAGTGCAAGTCCGAATGCGAGTATCTTCGAGCCACCTCAGTTTAGCGTCACCACACTTTAAGCGGATGCTTAGAGGAGGGTGGCAAGAAAGCCATAAACTCCGGTCTGATGGCTACATTTCCCTTTCCTTAGAAGACTGGGATCCTGATGCTTTGTTGATCTTGATGAATGTCATTCATGGACACACAAGACAAATCCCAAGATCAATCAGTCTCGAGATGCTCGCCAAGCTCGCCATCATCCTGGACTATTGCGACTGTGCTGAGGCTACTGAACTAATCTCTGAAATGTGGTTAAACAATTTGAGACAGAATCGTCCGAAAACTTATTCCAGAGATCTAATTCTATGGATATGGGTTTCTTGGATTTTCCGTCAAGAAGAAACGTTGAAAGCCACTACCGGCATCGCACTCAAGCAGAGCCGGGGACCTATTCAGACTCTTGGACTTCCAATCCCAAATATGATTATTGGTAGGCAGTTGAAGACGGTTGTATGGTGCAATGTTAATCTAGCTATAGATTATATCGAACGTCAAAGACAAGAAGCGATTCGCAGGATATTGAAATATCTTCAAGATCTTCTTTCCGAGTTCCGGGATGGGGATCCTTGCTCATTTGAATGCAGCTCAATTTTACTCGGTGCCCTTACCAAACATATGCACAAACATAACCTCCTCCCAACAAGCAGCGCTCCATATATGGACTAAGCTGCGGCGCGGAACTGTGAAAACGCTTCGCGCCTTTCGGGATCCGAACTGGTACGAATACAGCTACCGTTCACGTGTTCTGGCGCATGATTGTGGGCTGGGACAAAGGCTTCACTCTTTTATCGATAGCCTCGAGAATGTTATAGTGGGCTTAACACGAGAAGACCTCTCACGACTTGGGGTGGGAAGGGAAAGAGCCAATGATAAAGTCCGGGATTGAAGATGTGGTATGTCAAAAGATTCAAGAACACTACATTTCAATCTGTCCTTCCGAACACGCCAGGTGTCGGTGCGTACAAGTCCTGTGTATTAAATTCATCTGAGAAATATTCGTCGAACTGATTGGACGAGCCCGTGGCATGACATCGTGGCCAGCGGTTTTCAGTCGGCGCGCTGGAAAGCGATGTCATGTTCTGGACAGTTGGCCGTTGAATTGGGAAGGTTATCACAAACGAGAAAGCGAAAGAAATAAAGTATTGAATCATAAGAGCTCCAATGTTCCTCCGTACATTCCACAGCCGGAGTGGCTGATGCGCCGTACTCCGTAGTGGCGTTGCCAAAGATGCAGAACTGTTGCTGCCACGAGTCAGGCTCCAAAGTCACGAGGCATCCTGCTTATTATCATCGGTTCTGCTTTGTAAATACTAGAAGATCTCTTACATATGACTTGCCTATTGGTGAAGCTGATATGTCAAGCTTTACTTAATGTAGTGGCATGAACCGGAGCCGTAATTTGCAAACAGCTGTACTTACGGGTCTGGACAGCGGTTTCTGGAGGCTGGAGTCCCTCCTAAGACCAACGTTCCCACGTTTCCCCGTCTCCACTTTAATCCCCAGTGGTGACCCTGCCAAATTTCTCCAGGTGTTGTGTGTCTGGAGTCTGGAGTGGGATCTGGAGCATGTGAAGAAAAGAGGTAATAGTGTTGCTCACCCAAACCCATAAGCGACGTTATTTATACATGGCTTGTTATGGTCGCCTGTAAATGCGAGCAGCATCGAGTTTGAATGATCTGGAGAAGAGAGATCTCGAAAATCACGTGGAACAAGCCGTTTCTGGGGAAGGCGCATCATGATTGCTTTGTTCTTAATCGAGTAGGTACGTGGTGGGAGAACGTCTGAAATGCACAAAAAAGGGAAACGGAAAGAATCAACGTAGGTCGCGGTCGTTGCTTCCCCTGGTACCTTGTCGCATTAAGTAGGTAACTGCCTAATTGTGCTCGGTATATCCACCTCCTTCCCTAATGTGAAATCCCACAAAAGTCCCCAGGTGAAAATCCATAGTGTTTTTCATTATTGAGATTCAATCCTCGCTTCCACCCTTGACATGCTTGAAACTCCGTCTTGCAAATCAGTGAGTGGCCCCTGACCACCGATCACCGATCACAGAGGCTCCGTCCTCTCTTCTACCTCCCTTCCTTCGATCTGATGCTCAATCTCCTCTGTTAGCGCCGCCTGCGATCGAGGGTGATAATTCGCCTGTGGCAAGTTTGTAACTCGCGAGTCACCACTTTTATTAGCCTCATATCCACAGGAACATGGATGCTTCCCGGCTCGGGGGCTCCTGTCTTCAAATCCTTGGCGTTCTCTTAATTCAACACCTGCAACCCGTTAACCCGCAAACACGAGGTCGCTAGCGGCCCCTAGAGGCCGACGGGGTTATGTTGGCATGTGCCGCATATTCAGAGTCCTCATATCATTATCAGCGCTCCGTACGTCCGCTTCGATCTATCACAAATAGGGCATGATACCCTGTTGTTACCTTGTGGCTGCCGCGCCAAACCAGCAAAGCTCATCAATCAGACAGCCTCTGTCAATACTCCCCCTCACCGATATCTTCTCGCTACGCTGGACCGATTACGCATCGACCGCGTGTTGCTGATTCCAGAATAAGTATGATTCAGCATGCAAGGTGAATCTCTTCCTCGGCTACGAAGCAGGTACACCCTATGTACACCCTAGAGCCTACATGAATTCTCGAGTTTCGTGCTGAGGATTCAGGAACATTGGACAAGCGATCACCCGAAATCTCCTTGCATGATTCATCCTCGCTTACAAGCAAGTCTGCCGGTTCCCGTTCTGGTGAGCTCATGGTGCGCAATGGAATGAATTCAAAGTACCAGCATTCGACAACAAGATGCAAGGTTAAAAATCGTATATGCCCTGTTAAGTTGTTACGAGTGGTTCGGTCCCTGCAGCCTGCAGGAGATAGCTTCGTCGACCTTCAAGTTGTGATCCCGGGAACTTCTTCTCGAATCCTTCTCCCGTGTTTCTCAAACCTTCTCTGGCACCTAGTCGAAGTCATTACTCGTAGGCCACTCTCTTCCACATCCGCCGTACAAATGGGTACTCTAGTGGCCCACGAGTAACGATACCCACTAGATGTCCGGTATTCATCAAGCTAGTTAACTGGCATTTTCAAAGTGACTACCTACAGCTTCGTAAGGGCAATGGCACCACTGGTGAAGTGGCTGGCACCGGTTCGAGAGGTAATTCAGCCTGTTGACTGTCCCGCTGTGCGAAGTACTCATTCGGCTACTGGTATGCAGTCGCCTTAGTGTTTCCCGTCTCGGACCGTCCGTCAGGGGAAGCCCCGAGTCAAAGGTCGCCCCTGTGAAAACCTAGAATCGGTGGGTGTTCTCCGAACACGAGATTCTTCAGCTTATCCTGAACTTCCTGAACAATCTCTTTCACTCAGCAAAATATGCTCCAAAGATTTGTCCCACGCGAAAACTTACTATTCTCCTACATCAACCAGACCTGATATTGCGGTATGAGCAGATGAGCGAGATTTACCATCTACTATTCCGTTAGTTTCACCACCCGAGTGGAAGCAGTACTATGCCATGTTCGATCCGGAAGAGCTTGTTGAAATCAAGAACCCTCCAAAGCTTCTATTTCAGCCTCTAATCTATGGCCAGGTCGTGCAGGTTGACCAGGTGAGCCAAGCATACCGATACCGTTACACTTTTTGGTCAATATCAGGCCATGCAAGCCCATGTCACCATAATCCCGGCCTTTTGCCCCGGATCCATACAACCTCTGCAAGTTTCCTTGATCGTTACCCACCCGTGCCACCTAACAGTTCTGACCTAGTCGATCTCTACGCTAGAACGTGCAAACACAAGTTATTTGATGACTCCTAAGCGTCTGGTCTATTGCACGGATGATGTTCCCCGTTTTAGACGAATGCGTTCGAAACGTACATCTGCCTGGAGCCCTGGATCCTTCAATGCCCCAATGGTAACCTCTCGTACCACATCCCCAGATAAAAGATCTGCCTTGGGGTCGAGAGAGTCATTGACAAAATCCCCGTACTATCCTTCGGAAGCTAACGAATTCAAGTAAACTCGAAATGTGCGTTGAGACTGGGAGTGTTCAGCAACAGCGCAATCACCCCTCGTACCCTTGGACAATTTCGCATTCTTTTTGTTTCTCTGCATCGAACTCGATCGCTGCAAGTCTCGAAACCCAGAACATGTGGGTACATGGAGTACTGTAGCTGCTGAGCACACTTTCATAAGACATCCCACGGTGGTCTACCTTCCAGCATTCAATTCTCCATCTTTTTCCCCACGGAGTACCCTTACGGCGGGTGGTTCTGGTGTCCTTTTCGCCATGTCGATATCACGTTCAGAAGAAAGAGCCTTGGAGATTGCTGAGAATGTGACCTCGATTTTCTCAGTATTGGGCACAGCTTTCATTGTCTTCACCTTCATTTTTGACAGCAACTTCAGAAAACCGATCAATAGACTCGTTTTCTTTGCCGCATGGGGTAATCTCTTTGCCAACGTTGCAACACTGATCTCAAGGTCTGGAATAAACCTGGGTTCGACATCGCCGTTATGTCAATTCCAGGCTTTCCTTATCCATTGGTATGTAAATGTCGACTTACTTGTCTTGTTTTTGAGTTCCGCGCTGACTGAATCCACAGGTTCCTACCCGCCGACGCTTTATGGACATTTGCAATGGCATTCAATGTATACTTATCCTTCTTCCGGCAGTATGACGCTTCGCAACTGAAAGGTTTGGAATGGAGATATCTTGGGGCTTGTTACGGCATTCCATTTATCCCAGCAATCGTTTTTCTATTCGTCAGTACTCCATCAAAAGGGAAGATCTTTGGTGACGCCGTGGTGAGTCCGATCAGAAAATACACATGTTTTCATGAAACTGATGGACTAAAGCTATGGTGCTGGATATCCCCGAACTGGAACGTCTTGCGCATATCAATGTTCTACGGGCCGGTTTGGATCGTCATCCTTTTAACATTCTCAATCTATGTAAGAGTCGGTATTGTTGTACTCAAATGGCGCAAGCAACTTCTCTCGATTAATGAGAGTGCCGCTCGCGAATTCGCCATGCATGATCTTTCATCGCAATCACAAACACAAACACAAACATCGAAACCAAGACATGAAGTCCGAATCAGTAGTCAAGTACCACACGCTAAGGTGCCAAAGTCAGGGAGTCAAAAATCTCCCCCAATCACATACATCGAAGAGTCAGAATTGGGAGACCCTACTCGTCCACGAGATACACAGACGATCATCCTTCCTCCAAGGCCTACTGTCAAAGCAATCGATGCAAACAAAGCCGCAATCAGCTACTGCAAAACCGCCATGCTCTTCTTCTTCGCCCTCCTCTGCACATGGTGCGTACCCACGTCAATTACCTACAGCCTTTCCCTCACTAACTTCTCCTAGGGTTCCCTCGACCATCAACCGGGTCTACACACTAGCTCACCCAGACGAAGCCATATTCGGCTTCGACCTAGCCTCTAGCATTGTGCTACCACTACAAGGTTTCTGGAACACCGTCATCTACATTGTCACAAGCCTCGCCGCATGCAAGGAGCTCCTGCAGCATATCAAGGCTGTCCTCTTCTGTCGCCCACGACCTCCGCTGCCACACCACAAACCCAGACGAGGTTCTTCCATGACGCTCTCGAGGACCAACAGGCAGGCCTTGGGCTCAGACGACGGAAGAGCAGACATGACCATGTCCATGGAAGGCAAAACTCGCGACGCCCATCATACATATAGCGGCGACTCAACGGATGATGAGATTCTGATTCAGCGAAATCCGGAACCGGGATTTCACGCCCGGTAAGATAATTCACAAAACATCCATCGCGAACACCCATTACACATGACAGGTATGATCGACCGATCGACCCATTGAGATAATAATGAACACTTATGGTGGGGAGGTTGAAAATCGAGGCAAAATATCTAGTGTATATTTATTTGTTTGAGCCCTGTGCTTGTGTAGGTACCTATGTATGATAGACATACATACATACCTGACGTACCCACCCATGTAAAAAATACCCTATCAGGACGATGTCAAGGATGCGAATCCAGGCAGTCTGCTTTACTCTATGTGTCGAGTTTCTTTCTGTATGCAACTCAAAAGTTAAGAACTAAGTTCGTTGGCTGAGTCCTGACGAACCTCTCCAGCTTATCCATAAGTAGTCTAACTAGTCAAGAAGAATAAACGGACGGCTTGTCTGTGCTTTATGGTCTCTGCACGTAGCGGAGGAGAAACATGAGGCCTACAACTGGACGTGGTGGGTCTGATCTCTGAGACAGGATGAATACAAGTACCAAGCTGTATATATGTTCTGTGGACATTGCTCACAAGTTGCGTCTTGGTCCTGATGATCAGGTATTGTTTGGGCGAATCCACGATACTACCTAAGTTTGCACTGCACTGCACTGAATAACAAGCACGACTCCATGATGCCGACCGGAACAACTCTTGACGCCAGGCTCTTAATCATCCAGAAGGTTCTGTTCACCGTTGACCTGTCTCTCGCCATCTTCATTGTCCCTCGTATCCTTGTTGCTCTTGGTGTCTTTCTTCTGATGACCTTTTCGTGCATAGAATTCATCCAGAAGTTTGGGGTTGATTCGATTGAGCAGTTCCTTGGGGAAAATGCGGAGCAAATTCCAACCAATATCTAAGCTGTCGAAAATGGTTCGCTTGTCATAAGGACTTTGTGAGATGAATTGTTTCTCGAATTTCTCCAAGAATTCGAGTGAAAGCTTGTCTTCGGCGCTCAAAGCTTCCTCACCTACGACAGCCTTCATGGCTGCTGCGTCTCGACCAATGGCGTATTTGGCATAAAGTTGATTGGAGACGTCACCGTGATCTTTTCTCGTCAAGCCTTCACCAATGGCAGATTTCATGAGTCGAGACAATGATGGCAAGACGTTAATGGGTGGGTAAATTCCCTTATTGTCCAATTGTCGGTCGACGAAGATTTGGCCCTCCGTAATGTAACCGGTCAAATCAGGAATTGGATGGGTGATATCGTCGTTGGGCATGGTCAAGATGGGGATTTGAGTAATGGAACCATTTCGTCCCTCGACACGACCGGCTCTCTCGTAGATCGTGGACAAATCCGTGTACATGTAACCGGGGTAACCACGACGACCAGGAACTTCTTCTCGGGCGGCAGAGACTTCTCGTAGAGCGTCGCAATAGGCCGACAGATCAGTAAGGATAACCAGAACGTGTTTCTCGAGTTGGTAGGCGTAATACTCGGCAGTGGTCAGGGCGAGACGAGGTGTGATGATACGTTCGATGGTGGGATCGTTGGCCAAGTTCAAGAACAAGGTGACTCGTTCCATGGAACCATTCTCTTCAAAGTCCCGAGTGAAGAAACGGGCTGTTTCCATGTTGACACCCATAGCGGCGAAGACAATACTGAAATTGTCTTCGTGACCATCATGAACACCTTTGGTAGGTTTTTTGACCAAACCTGCCTGCCGACAGATCTGTGCAGCGATTTCATTGTGAGGTAGACCAGCGGCAGAGAAAATGGGGATCTTCTGACCTCGAGCGACCGAGTTCATGGCATCGATGGCCGAGATACCTGTGGAGATCATTTCTTCGGGGTAAACCTTTAGCCAGGTCAGTATTTTGGAGAAGGCACTGGTTTTGGGGGGTTTACTCTTGAGTAAGGATTGATGGGAGAACCGTTGATGTCGAGGTAGTCTTCGGCCAACACTTTGGGTCCCTTATCGATGGCTCTTCCAGAACCGTCGAAGATACGACCAAGCATGTCTTCGGAGACACCTAGCTTTAGACTGTGGCCTGTGAATTCAACCTTGGTCTGGAGGAAGTGAGCACAGGCGCATTTTGTATGGGACCATTATATTGTACCTTCTTGACATCAATACCGGTAGTACCCTCGAAGACCTGGACGACGGCTCTGTTCCCTGTAGAGTATTAGGCAGGTGGTTGACGTGAAGGACTGTCGCAGGACTGGTAACGCATGCACATACCTCTGGCCTCGAGAACCTGGCCTGATCTTTCGGAGCCATCTGGTAGTGTTAAGCTGACAATCTCGTTGAATCGAGGGAATTTGACCTGTTGTTGGATATAGGTCAGTGATAGTGCGATAGAGCTTAATCTAGCATGCGGAACTCACATTGTCTAGAATAACCAAGGGACCGTTGACACCGCCGATGGTGTTATACTTCAGTCTCGGTTTAATTGAAGGTGCTCGGTGATCGGTCGAGGCCATGATGAAGACCTGGGATATGTGAGGACGGAGCGGAGGTGGTAGGAAGGAATGGTGGTGAGCAGTCGTAGGAGGCAGAAGGAATTATTTGGTGGTGATGGATGGCTGAGAAGCACAGCAGTTTGGAGCAGCAAGGTCGTAACGAGTTAGTAGGAGTAGCTGCAGTAGAGAGAGGTGCGTCGACCAATAGATTAGCGACAATGATGTAAGGTTGGGGGAGGTGCATGCAGATTGAGCCCTAAAGTCTAGATTGGTAGAAGGGCTTTCTTGCCTAGACAATCAAGATACGAGTACCTGAGCATGATAGAGATAGGTAGGCCGAGGAGGTCCATTAGGTGGTCCACGGTGGTCCTCTTAGCTGGAATTTAGGCCGGTAGGCAATCCACAAGATCTCTCGTGCTTCTCTCCAATTTATTCACGTGATGAGCGCTTCCTACGGTCAATCACAAGGGCTCTGGGCTGCTATTTTCGATCGAAGCATGAATGATCGGCCGGAGATGACCAGTCACGTGCCAGTCCGTACGAGTGGCATGTTCCTGGCTCGAGTCTTGGCTGATGTGACGTGGTTGGGTGTCCACAGCCTACAGCCCAAGCCTATCGCCGCCTGATTCCTTTGACTTTTGACTCGCCGAGGGGCAACCGTTCCCAACCCTGGGCCCGCAAAAAGATTGAACAAAAACGCCCAAATTTTCAAACATGACTTTGACTGTGCCATTCCCCACCACGACCATCACTACAAACTGCGTCCCTCACCACAGGTTCTCTACCTTGGCCTATTTGGATTCTTAAAATTCTACTTCTTGCCTTCAAGACATCCATTTTTACCAGGTTGTCGTCGGCTCTTTATCTTAACCTTGAGAGCCTTTCCGAATCCAGACCGAACCGACCTTTATTCGTCTGTTTGCAGCCTGCGATAGTCGATAAGACGACCCCACCGACTCTCCCTCCCATCATTCCTCTTGCCAAAACACCAGTCCTCAAAAATGCCCGTCTCATCATCCAAGGCTGCCCGTCTTGCCAAAAAGGCTGAGAAGGGTGAGAAAAAGACGGTTGCCTCCCGAGTTGGTTCCAAGGCCGGCTCTAAGAACGCTTCTACCGCTGGCTCCAAAGCCTCTTCAGTCAACGGCGATGATGGCCCTCCCTTGCTAGACGAGGATGAAGAGGATGCCCCCGCCACATCTCTCGACAAGATGGATAAGGTCAAACAATTGACTGACCAAATGGACAAGCATGGTCTCTCTGATCGAGTCACCACAGGTGTCCTGGCATCCCTTGAAGCGAGTAGAGACGTCAAAATTACATCCGCCTCTTTAGTCTTCCACGGCAAGGTCTTGATCTCCGACACAACCATTGAAGTCAACGCGGGAAGAAGATATGGCTTGTTAGGAGAAAACGGCTGTGGCAAATCAACTTTGCTCAAAGCGATCGAAAAGCGAGAATTTCCATTTCCTGACCACCTCGATATTTACCTTTTGAATGAAGGTGCCCCACCTACCGATCAAGGTGCCTTGGAGTGGGTTGTCAAGGAAGCCGAAAGAGAAGTCAAGAGACTTGACGACCTTGCCGAAGAGATCCTAGAGAGAGAAGGTCCCGAAAGCCCCGCTCTGATGGATGTGTACGAGCGATCCGAAGCTATGGATCCAAACACTTTCGAAGTTCGTGCCTCTTTGATCCTTACCGGTCTTGGTTTCAACAAGAAGACTATCCACAAGAAGACAAAAGACATGTCTGGTGGATGGAGAATGCGTGTCGCTCTTGGACGTGCTCTTTTCGTCAAGCCTTCATTGCTTCTACTCGATGACCCTACAGCACATTTGGACCTCGAAGCCTGTGTGTGGCTGGAAGAATACCTCAAGAAATGGGATAAGACTCTAATCTTAGTCTCACATTCTATGGATTTCTTGAACGGTGTCTGCAGTAACATGATCGATATGCGACAAAAACAATTGATGTATTATGGTGGAAACTACGATTCGTATATCAAGACTCGCACCGAACAAGAGGTCAATCAACAAAAGGCTTACGTCAAACAGCAAGAAGAAATTGCACACATCAAGAAATTTATCGCTTCAGCTGGTACATATGCCAACTTGGTTCGACAAGCCAAATCAAGACAGAAAATCCTCGACAAAATGGAAGCTGATGGTTTCATTCAACCAGTCGCTCAAGACCGTGTTTTCACCTTCCGATTTGCCGATGTTGAGAAGTTACCTCCTCCCGTTCTTTCTTTCGATGATGTGACTTTCGGTTACTCTGGCAAGAAAGAGGACAATTTGTACGAAAACTTGGATTTTGGTGTCGATATGGATAGCAGAACCGCCCTCGTTGGACCCAATGGTGTTGGAAAATCAACCTTGTTACGCATCATGACTGGCAAACTCAGCCCAACAAGTGGAAGTGTCAGTAGACACACACATTTGAAACTCGGTCTATATTCTCAGCATTCTGCCGACCAACTCGACTTGACCAAATCCGCCTTGGACTTTGTCCGTGATAAGTACGCTTCCACTTCCCAAGATTATCAATACTGGAGACAACAACTTGGTCGATACGGTCTTTCCGGTGAAGCACAGACTGCTTTGATGGGAACATTATCAGAAGGTCAACGATCTCGCGTTGTCTTTGCCCTTTTGGCCATTGAAGGTCCCAATATGTTACTTCTCGATGAACCTACCAATGGTCTTGACATTCCTACCATTGATTCATTAGCTGATGCCATCAATGCCTTCTCTGGCGGTGTGGTTGTTGTTTCTCACGATTTCAGGTACGTTTTCAATCCACTTCATATCCATATCTTCTTGCTAACATCTTTTCAGACTCCTCGACAAGATTGCCAAAGATATCATGGTCTGCGAGAACAAAACGGTACGCAGATGGGACGGTTCAATCGGAGAATACAAAAATCATTTGCGGAAAAAGATGGTGTCCATGGGACAAGTCTAGTTTTCTGTTTATCAAACGTTCAATATTGCTCTTTGATAGCATTTTCCGTCGCATGGCTTTGCATATCAAAAGACATCTGTTCGGGATGGGTCGACAGAAATACGACGAAATTGATGATGTGATGACAATAAAGCATCTGCATTGCCACAACCCAAAAGATACACTAGTCGACCCATTTGCGACACAGCAGGCGTTTGGTATAGAATGAATCCATGGTGCAGGAAGGAAGGAGTAATACCTGACAAGGACATGAACCAATTCACCCAAGTACTGGTAACATGTTCGTTTCAACGAGACATGACTGTGTGCTTAGGAAAGTGACTTGACAATTAAGGCAACTGATTTGGTGGACAGTATTCCATCATAGAGGAAAGCCTGGCTTCTCCTGGCCGACTTGGTCTGGACCATTTGGATGTGTTCTGGTCAAAGGGTCAAACTCTTACCCTCGATAAGAAGTCCCAGAGGAAGCCGTTGGGGAAGTCAAGACGATTACTGCGCAGTGAGGGTTCCTCACAACCTCCGCCGCCGTCATCGTCATTGTCATCATCATAGCCAGCCGGGAATGCATTGATAGAACGTGATTTTGTAGAAATTGCAACCACCTCAAAAATTCCGATTTCGCGCCATATAAACTCTTCTGTCCCTGATCTTTTCGATGGTTCCATGGCACAACGGTTTCTTGCTGCCATCCCCCATCCCCCTCTAGATTCCTTCTTCGCAATCGCAATACTCCCTCGGACTACAAATCAAGCACACTCTGGCTCCCTCTCCCTCTTCCCCTCCCCATCCGTCCCTCTCACTAACTACCGTAGTTTACCAAGCACATCAATCACGGCATCGACGCTCCAGGCTCCCAACTCCTTTCCCTTCCGATTTCGTATCAACATCCGATCTCAACACGACGAGTCCGCGAGACTGAATCTAGTCAACGTCGAATACATACTGGGCGCAAGTCGACGAATAGATACATATGAACATATGAACATAGGCAAGGGAGTGGGTGAAACCAGTAGATAGTGTAGCTGTAATAGCTACAGTTAGTTAGCCACGTACTACAGCTATATCACTCACTTACTCACAGATACTAGACACCAGTCGACAACAGTCCACTAGTCCACCCACCCTCCCTCTCTCTCTCTGTGTATATGTCTGTCTTGCCTTTCTCTCTCTCTCTCTCTCTCTCTCTCTCTTCCAAGGCAGGTTCTCATATAAGAAAGGGAAGCAAAATCGAGTTAAGATAGATGCTAGAACTGTTATATTCTTAATTCCTTGATTCATAAACTCATTAACTCATTAATTCATCAGTCGCTTAATTTATCTATTTTTGTATCTATCCATTTATCTATCCATTTTATCTATTCACGGTATAGGAACTCGACTGGACTGCTAGATTTCGGTAGGAAGGTCAGCTCAGGTTCAGCTCAGGTTCAGGTCAGGTCAGGTCATGAAAGTCGTGGGGTTTCGACGCGTCGATTTTTGATATTTTTTACAAGAGGTTGTCCTTGCTTTAGTCCAGGTCAGGTCAGGTTAGGTCAGGTCAGGAAAGACTAACTACCTACCTAGGTATCGGCTTCAGGTCGCTAACCCTGCTGCTGCTGCGTTGTGGTTGCTGCGTTGTGGTTGCTGCGTTGTGGTTGCTGCGTTGTGGTTGCTGCGTTGTGGTTGCTGCGTTGTGGTTGCTGCGTTGTGGTTGCTGCGTTGTGGTTGCTGCGTTGTGGTTGCTGCGTTGTGGTTGCTTCTCCTTCTGTCTTTTATTTTTGGTCTTCTTCTTCCTCTTGTTCGCTACCATCGTCGTCTTCCTCCCCGTCCCCTTCCTCATCGGCTTCTTCATCTTCATCATCATCATCCTCCGCCGCCTCATTCTCCTCCTCACCATCGTCATCATCGTCATCAAATGCCCCTTCAGCAAGCTCGACTTCTCCCTTGACATCCCATCGATCCCCACTCGCGGCGCGACTGACATACTTGACGAACCGCAACGTGCCTTTGTCCCTGAGGACGACGGAGAACTTATTCCACGCCGGCGTGTTTGCGAATAGAATTCCACCGTCGTCATCGTCATTGTTAGCAGCAGAGGATCGGTAGATTGCAGGATCGGATTTCCTGCCGACGCTTGGAAGGGGTCCATTAGTATTGTTGTTATTGTTGGACGAGGAGGACGAGGCATGGGGATTGGCGCTTGATGGTGTTTCGTCGTTGTCATCGTCTTGCTCATCGTCATCGTCGTCGCCGGCCATATACGCTTCTTCCCCTCCAAATTCGATATGTGTGGGGATCGAGACTTGGACTTGTGATTGGGTGTGGTTCGCAGCTTGGGTATTGACACGGCCTTCTGTAGGGTCTGAGGGTATGGATTTACCCTTGCCTTTGCCTTTGTCTAGGCCATTTTGATGGGTATTGCCATTGGATGTGTCTTGGTCGGAAAATCCTTCGAATACTTCTTCATCGTGGTCGATATCACCACCATCTTCTTCCTCTTCATCGTCATCTTTCGCGTCCCACCCTTCGCTTGGTGTGATTGAGATGGTAAACTCCAACTGTGGCTGCTCGCCGCTGTAAGGATTCGCTAGAGCATAATCTTTGCCTCGCCGGAAACGCCGTGCAATGGCGTTTTGACGGATCAGACTCCGTGTCTTGATACCAGTGACCAAAGCCAACCATTTCTTGAATGCATGCGAATGCAGGAGATCCGTCAAGATGCGGGAGATGGGCGTGTTTGCTTTATGTAGAGCTTCGGAGCCTTGAAGATAGGCGTAACGATGTTTGTGCGGCGGTCGAGCGATTGACCAATTTGATGGGTGGGCCTTTGAGTCTGATCTCGCGGACACGCTTTTGTTTTCACTCCCTTTCTCTTCTACAGAGGATATGTAGGTCTTCAATTCCGCGGCAAACTTTGTGTTGAAGAACTGCTCGAGTTCCAGACTTGACGAGTCCTCGAAAAACTCCCGGAACTCTCCAATCATGTCCGGAGTCAGGAAACTCGGCGAGATGTAGTGCAGCAGAAACGTCAAATCTTGCTCTGTCAGGACGTCATCGTGAGTATCCTGGTCATCACCAGGGTCGAGCTCATGTCGCGAGGCGTGACTATCCATGACCCTCCTTGGCTCATCGAAGTGTCGGAATGTGAGTTGTGGTTCGTCGAATTCGTTGGCGGCACCCTTCAATTGAGCGAGACTCGACCGTTGCGCCTGTGCCTGCTCGATGCCCAGTTCGAACCCGTCCTCGCCTTCTTGAGGGATGTGGAACCAGCCGCTAATAGCCATTCGGATCCTTCCACCATCGACCTCTGGCGTGGCCGGATGATACACCTCTTCGACATCGTGGTAGCTCTCGCCTGGCCGCACAGCGAAGAAACTCAACTGTCCAAACGATGGAGGGATGTTCAGACTATGTTCTGCCAGAGGAACCTGTATCTCCTCGCCGGCTTTGTTCTTCTTGGGTTCCGTAGGAAATAGTCGTAGCCCACCACCCCACTCCGGTTGCCACGGATGGTCGGGATCCGTCAGGTACAAGATATAACTGACCCGTCGACTCCCAATCACATCATCGTGACACAGGAGGTAACTGCCCGGAGTATAGACGTTGACTGCCATATCGGTCTTGATACCTGACACTTTCCCGGCACCTGTGACATGGGAGACCCAATCTCGGAACTCGGCGCTGTACAATGCATCCCGAAGCTGGACCAGGCTGGGTAAATGTTTCAGGGCATCGGCATCGAGGTTCGAGAGGTTGGCGAGATCTCCGGACTGGTGGATTCGATAGATGTCTGTCTCTTTCAGTGTGAAGTGGATGTGAGTTGTGATCTCGCTGCGGACAGAGCGGAGGAGGTCTTCTTGGATCAAAGAGGGGACCACGGCGTGAGGATAGGGTCCGGATTGCTCGTAGGATGTGCGGAATGATTTTCGAGTTTGCGGGTCGAATAAATCCTTGCGGAAGGCGGTTTTATGTCCGTCTTCGCTGGAGGTGGGAGTTCGCTTTTTGGCAGACGGTGTCTCTGCATCTTCCAATGGTCGCTTCATGGCGAGGACTCAGTGAAAATATGTTTTTGCTTGTGAGGCAAATGTGGACAGATAGAAGAGAATAATGTTGCGGTCAAGTCGAAATAAATTTATGGCGGGCAAAGCCTCATGAGCTGCGGAGAAAAATCAAGTGTGGAGAACCGTATCACAATCAACCAAGATAGAAAGTGGTTGGCTGAAATTGAATATCAGACCACCCTCAGCATTGAAGACCATATTACTAAGTACCACCGCCCAGTTCTAGATCCTACAAGAATTCGAAGCTTTGCTGACCGCTACAAAACCGAAGCTTGAAGAAATTCGATCGCACAGATTATCCATTTCCATACTATGACATCTTGATCTTATACAGATCTCGAGGAACTTCTTGTGTTTCCTTAGTCCTCACATCAAGCATTGCTGTCGCTAACGAAAATAGACAATGCGTGCATGATCGAAGAACCACAAATTTAGCCACAATCAAGCCAGAAAGCTTTCCTCCTGGTCGTAAATCATAAAGGATATCATTCGACAAAACAGGAATCGCTGTCGTGTCCCAATTCCAAGATTAAAACGCCGTCCACCACATGTGTTCCTCCGGCAATGCATCGGGGTATCGCACATATATACAATCGCTTATGTCTCTCGAAAATAATCTCAAACAATCAAACACCTCCCATGACATCTCGTGGAACTCTGCACGGAAACATTCTACGACAATCAAGGTTTACTTTTCTCCTTTCCAAACAATCCAAAGCCTTTTGCTCGTTTCGACTGGGGACTGGGAAATGCCAAAGGACTGGTTGGCGACTTTGGACTGCGTAGAGGATTATCATCCCAGTCTTGATTAGTCCAGGGCGCATCATTGTCAGAGACCAGCATACTCGCACGTAGACCGAGCCTGGCACGTGAACTATCCGGCCGCTTCTCCAAGTCTTGCTGTTTCCTTGACAAGACGGAGGGTGACGAATAACTCGTGTAAGACTGGCGATTTTGGTCCCAGCTCCGAAGTGGCAAATCCGATCGCCAGGACTCGTCGTCGTCATCATCATCCTGTGGGAGAACCAGTTCTTGAGCCTCTCCAGCCAGAAAGGCTGGGTTAACGATTGAAATTTGCTTTTGGGTTGCTGTTGGGACGCGTGAATTGACGGGTTTGCCAGGCCGGACCAAGAGTGGATTCTGAGGGGCGCTCTCTTTCGCGATATCGGAATCCTTATCGGGTTGTGATGAAGGCGGTGTTAGAGGTGGGTTCTCGTGTGGCGAAGGACCAAGGGACTTTGAATGTTCAGGAATGGTTCCAATCGGTGGGGGACTCTCGAGCCCTGGGATCGCTCTAGGTCGAGTAGAGATTGACTGGAAAGTTGTTGACGGAAGTTCTGGTACAGGTATAGGCTTCCGGTCTGATCCAGGTAAGTTCGATCCAGCGTCGAAGGCAATGGCTTCGCGCAAATAGGATGGTACCACGGTTACCTCCTCCGGGGTAGGCTCTGGCAAAGGTTGAATGATGCTTCCAGGACCACTGGTGGACGAGGTTGCCTGGGATTTGATAGAGGTCGCGCGTTGTCGAGAATGAGCTGGCCTTTGCATAGCAAGATCGCCAGAAGAATTGCAGGACTGAGCATACATGCGGTGGTTGCCAGGGTTTCTGTGGGAGCCGCTTGACCTTCCACGACTGCCTGAGGAGCCGGAGGAACTGGTGTTCCTGCTCTCGAACTTCTTTTTGCTGCCGTCGATGGAGGAGAAGAGTGCGGATTCCTTTGAGGAAGGTTTGGGGTTCTCCTTTTGCTTGACAGATTCTGGCAAACCGTCCCATTTGGAGTTGACTTTGGGCACGTGGTGGGGCATTTTCTCGAGTCTTACGTTGGGGACCTTTGTCGGATTTGTGGAGCCATGTTGAGCGATCATCTGAGCGGCGACTTGGTTCAAAGCGACCTGGGTAGGCTCTTTGACCTGGAAAAAGCCCCCGAAGAGGGAGGGTTTCTTCTTTGCCGGAGCAGGCAAATTGGACGACAAGGACTTTCGATCATTCTGGATGGAGTTTTGTTGTGAGGCCTCTTGAGCGGCTTTCCGTAACTCCTTGATGGTCAACCTTGGCTTTTCTCGCTCGGTTTGAGAGAGGTCGACATTTTCGCTGGATTCAGTGGCGGTGGTCTCTCGAGAGGGAGCCTTTTCGCGTAAAGTCGAATTGGCTAGACTGTTGAGGTTGTTGGATTCAGCCAAAGGGCCATTCTCTACACGAGAGACTGGCTTGGGAGGTGTCGAACCCGATGAGGCAGCAGCGGCGGCGGCTGGTCGTCTCTCCACTTGATGCCGCTGATGCTGGTTGCTGCCTAGGGGCATTTCCGATTCAAGGGAAGTGTGGTTTTGTTAGTGATTAACGAGGTTGGATTGTGTTAACATGACGAGGCCATTGCGAGGTGTAGTGTGGTTAGTGGATACTGGGGTCACACAATCGAATCGATTTGAGGTTGAGTCGTTGGCTCGAGTGGTCAAGGGAGAACAATACAACGTGCTGGGGTTTGATGATGACAGTCGGTCGGGGAGTGAAATTGACACGGTGAGTAAAGGGTGATGATTGTGTCTGTGTGCGTGTCTCTGTCTCTGTCTCTGCGTGTGTCTGTGTCTGTGTGTGATTGAGGGATGTTAGGGATGTAAAGTACGAAGCCCCAAGGGTGGTTTTAGAGTTGACAATTGAGAAAGAAGGGGGCTTCTCAAAGGCTCGTGGTGGTGGCAACTTGCAAGGGCATCGGATGCATCGACGATCTCGGATTCGCTACAGTCTTGAAGAAAGATTTGACGTGTGATGGGCCGTGGGCTACGGTCCCATGGCGATGCGTAGTTGAGCGGCTCTTGCCGGGGTAGGGGGGGGACACAAGGAGCTACACAGGGAGCTACACTGCACGAAGTACACTGTACGTACAGAACAGACATGAGCTGGAAGTGCAGCACAGGCCAAGTGAAAAGAACGGGGGAGGGAATTGATGGATGGTGATATTGATCGAGTTACAGGTTGAGGTTCGTTGTTGGCACGACCATGACCATGACCATGGCCATGACCATGACCGGGTACTAACGAGATGCCTGGGTACCTGGCAGACTTTTTACAAGGTTAAGCATGCAGGCAGTTGGAAGAAGCGCAAAGTGCCAGAATGATCCCAGCATGATGCCAGCATGGTTGCAGGGTACGTGTGTTTGTGTGTGTCAATGTCAAGGCTAAAAGCCACGCGTGTGAATGAGCTGGTAGTGCTGGTACAGACTCTTTGAGACTCGTGATTTGTGAGACTCTAGATGCTGTGCAGATGATCAACAATGTCAATCAAGAACAACGGGTGATGAGGGGACGTTGAAATGTCCGAGGGGCCACGAGGGGTCAAGGACAGGTAGAGGCTACACTAACCAGTCAGAGGACTGGCACTGACTGGGTAACTCCATAATAGTGGCCTGGATAGGCGTGGATCGGCATCAATAGGCGTCAATGGGCTTGGAAGTAAGAGTCTTTGTCACTATTGGCGGCGAATCTGCCGGTACTCGTAAAGTGCAAAGCGTAAAGCGTAAAGCGTTGAACGACAGGACGGATAGTCATCGACAGACTCCGGACTCCGTACACACCAAACTTCAGCAAATCCCAAATACTTGGAGCATGGCTGACCCTTTAAGGCTTTAACTAGCTTTAGGCCCAACTTGAGTCCTGGATTGAGAAATTGAGGCGTTGGGGGCGTCCTTGTGCCGGGATCAAATAACCGAAAGCTTTGCCTAGATTGGAGGATAGGCGAAAGTGCTCGTGTTGGGCCACCGATTATTACCTAGGTAGCTTAGGTAGCTTAGGTAGTTAGTAGCCCGGGGCTTTCATTGACTTTGTAGGGGTAGGGGGCACAGGGGCTACGGAGGCTAACGACACCAAGGAGACCCCGGGCCCATTTCCCCCTTCAGGCCCCGTTTGCCTGAGTTCCACTTGGCTTACGACTTGGATGGCTTGCAGCTGCAGCATTCCACATTCCACTTCACAAGGCACGGACTTCAAGCTTGACTCTTACAAACTTGCAGAGGTTTGGCAGGCACTACCAGACATGCACCTGCCTCCTGCTCGCTTTCTCAACATGAGCTTCACTGTTACGGACTCTGGAGCCCATGTTTCGTCTTTTTCATACTTTCATCTTCTGCCTTTTAATTTCTCATATCCCTACCTTGGCAAACCAGACATTTATCCTCCAACGTTTTTACCTCGTATGCAATGCATCCATCCACTGTGTCTTACGAACCTTGGACCCACCCAATATAGAACTTGTCGGAGCTGGCCCTGTTGGCCAACGTTTAATTGGCCCTTTTTGAATTTGGTGGCGTCGAGGTCTCATTACCTGCTCTCACAGTCCTCGATGAGTCTAAATCTCCTACCTACTCCGTACAGCACACTTGCAAATCCGGATTGAGCCATGCTAACCTTTATTTCCAACCATCTTGGACTGCCACGCATGCTCTCAAATCAACCTCCTCGGCACAAGTAAAGCTCAATCACCGTGAGAACTCACCTTCCACCTCCTGTACATACATATCCTTTCAAGTCCTTCCTCCACAGGCCACGCACAATGATCACTCCTGGAAGTTCGCTGAGGCAAACTGAATCGAGTACCATATGCCGATCCGCCGAGTTCTCATCGGAAACGCACAGGCCATTTCCAGTCGTGCAACCCTGGTGGGCACGTGGCTGCATTGTGTTGTAAAACTCATGACTCCATTCCTGTGAGTCGACAAGAAAATCAAATATGCTCTAACAAAAGTATAACTGCCTTGCACCGGTCCACGACTTCAGACTTGGTTCAATCGAAAAAAAATCATGAACCCTAAGCCACGGCCCACGGCCCACTGCCCACGGCTCATGATCCAGTGTAGCACGAACCATGATGAACCACTGAACCGTATAACTGGTAGGTGGCTTGGGACAGCACCTAAAAGAAACACAGGGATGGTAACAATAACAAACAAGTCATTACTCGGCCGTTATGAAATGCTTTGTACGGAAGTGTGAATAGTGCGATGCCGTACAGTTTTCCGTCTTCTCCCCGCCCGAGCCCGACGCTTGCACGTTCACTTGCATATTATGTGCAGGCCCCATGCCAGCACGGAATGGACATGATCGTGCATGCTGTGTTCGGCAAACTCATTACTACCAAGTACTTAGGTACCAGGTACGCGCATGGTACAGAATCACGGATATGCGATACAAGTCACGAATCTTGGACTACTGCACCTACCTAAGGTCTGTACAGATATGTACACCATGGTTTGTCGGATCTCTATCAATTTTATCCACCTTGTGCTACTCCGTACTTGCGCAATCGATCAGCGAGCAAGATCTCGGATGTCCTAAGCGGGCACAGGGGGTGGACCTCTGAAGTCTTGACTATTTCATTTTTTTCACTTGTACCGAGTAGACTAGAGCCTAAAATCTGCTGTATGGAGTACTCGGGACTTGATTGAAATCCCAGAACCATGTCAGAGTACTAGGTACCTATGCATTTACCCAAGTTAGTTTATGGATATCTGTGGCGGCGGTGGCGATTGTGCGGAGTAAATGACCCTACAATGCTTGGCAGACGCGAAGGTGTCACTGGTGTTTTACGGATATGCAGAGTCCAGAGCCCAGAGTCCAGAGTCCAGAGTCCAGAGTCCACAACAGTCATCGTCCAGAGGCACCTTGGAAATCCACGTCTCTTTAGCCGAAGCCATCATTCCCAAGTTTCTGTAGGCACTTGTGCATGCCCATTCGGCCTCCATCATCTGCCCCGAATGGAGTACGCATGGCCCAGTCTCTCACAGGTTACTCACGAGTTACTACCTGTAGGTGCCTGGGCAGTTAACGCATAGAGTCGGCCCCGTATCTGACTACCTAGTTAGTACCTACTAGGTGCCTATTAGGTGCCTCCTATGCGCCAGCATTATCGTTGCGTGTACCGGCGTTAGTTAATCATTACCCCTCCAAATGGCCTCCATAGTAGGTGCATAGCACTCGGGCACTGCCAGGCAGCCATGGCCCATCAGTCACATGTTCCTTGGGTAGTTTTTGCCTACCTAGGTAACCAACTTAGAGACAACTATCTTCTAGGCATCTAACTACTCTGCAGGTTCCTAGTAGGTCACCAAACCAACTCAACATCAACTTCATTTATCCACCCTAATCATCCGTCGTCACTATTCCGGCTCAACTAATTCCCACAAGCTTCCTGGCGACTCTAAATCTTCTAAGCCTCGTCAATATCACGGCCTCCGCTCTCAAAATCAAGTCACACGAAACCGAGGGATAACAGCAACTTCATCTCCTTACCTGTTTGGCTTTCACATCCGAACTTTCTGTGTCTATGCCAAGCACGACACACGACTCTGATGTTTCCCTAGCCTCGGCCACAGTACCACTCAAGCCAGTCATGGCCCAGAACGAAGAGGAACATCATCAAGACACACAGCAGTCGACCGACGGAATTCGCCCTCAAGCCTCCCCATCCCATGAATCTACAGGGAGCCCAGAGAGACCATCCTACTCACCAGTAACTCCTACTCTCTCCCAGGCAAGCCTGGCTGCCAATAATCAATCCGGGCTCAACTCACCACCTTCTCAATGGATGGAAGAATCTGACTTCGAGGCCCTGCCTGTCAGCCTAGATGATAATCCAGACGCCATCGCCTTGCGGGCAGCTCTATCCATTCTACAGCTTCAGCGCCAGCAGGCATTGAAGGATATGCGAGACCTTGACAAGATGAAAGCAGCCGCCTTGGAAAACCCCGAACAATTCGTACGTGATCTCGAGCAGGGCAAGTTGAACCGCTTACCAAGCAACGGCCTTGATTCACTCAATTCAAACACCGAAGCCCAGGGCAATCACGAAAACCCTTCTCAATTTGGTAGATTTCCCAGCCCGCAAAATGTTGCAAGGACGCCCCCTATCGAATGGAAGAAATATCATATTGCTGGTGAGCCACTGGATCGACTCCACCAGGTACAGCAACATTATCCCGGATTCAGCCAAGAATCACAATCCAGTTCCACCAAACCTCAGCCTCATAAGATAGCAGCTCCTTATCATCCCTTTTTGGATAAGCTCGATGTTTCACAGCCCAGCAATAGAGGTCGTCCTTCAGAAGGTTGAGGTCCATTTCGATGGTCATGTCAACCCCCACCAATCGACCAACTTTGTAATCGAATCACTTGGATCATCTGCCTCTCAGGGATGGACTGATTCTGAAAATTCCACTTGTGCTCATTTGTTACCGCCTTGGGCACTCGAGAGTATCGGCATGAAGGCATGTTTTCAGACACCTTTGATTCGAGACACTGTTCTGGCATATTCTTTATATGTCCTCATACCCTGGGCCACTTGAAGCTGTTGACGTTGAATACAAAGAGGACAACGAGGACCCTCTTTCATGGCCTTGGCCGTTGCTAATCCTCCTTCCACGAGATGAGCATTTCCTCCCCAACCCCCGTCATTTCCCTTCCGAGACTGGGCGATGTCAACATATTGGAGGCAGCGATAACAGAGGCGCAATTCTGAAGGCATCCAGCTCCTAAGTCGGACGAGGACCTGGAGACGGTGTGTCTTCACCACCCGAATCGGACCTGGTAGTCGACAGATCAGCTTACCATTCCGGACAACTTTTCGATCTTTGAGGTCGGCATAGACTGCTGCATGGCTCTTTGAAGTCAATGCTAGTGCTGTCCGGTCCACTGGGTCAATCGAGCGCCAGATTAGTTCCTGTAGCTCTCCCGGCAACTTGCAGAGGCCTTGTCGATCAAATGGCTTATCAGATGTCTCGAACAAAACCTGAGATCAAGTCAGCTTGATGATCTCGGTTGTGTCAAATTGAACCACAAACCATGTCTGGGATGACAGTCTCTCGAATTCTGATCTTACGACCTTGAATCAAGATCTGATGCTTCTTGATGGTGGCCATTGCTTTGTACAAGCTACCGATCTGTTTGCTGATGGCTGCTTCCGCTTTGATCATCCTTGTCAGAAGTTAGTGTTGTCCGCAGTGCCAGGAGATTGAAGGGGGATATACTCAGAAGGTGTTGACATTTTGGCCTCCATCAAGAGCAGCAAAGGCGACGAGGTCAACGAGGTGTGCTTTAACAGGAAGAAGAAATGTCTTTTATAGCCAACGAGAGATGGTTGTGGTTTTCACATGCCATGTTTCGACACTGAAAGCCTCTTCTTCATCTGCAAGATTTGTATTGGTTCATGCATCCTCCAAGTGAAGACCGATCTATCTTTACAGGACGACAAGAGTGGGTTTCTGGTGATGATCTGACGGCAACATCCTCTTAGTCTTCATTGGCATCGTCTATCTTGCCATGGAGCAAGACATCCCAACATCTCGATGATTCGACAAAGCCATATTCCTCTGTATCTGAGTTGAGTCAGAGGGCATGCTATTGATGCGACCCAGAAAGCGAGTTGCAACAATATCACGTGGCGGTCTTTGGTCGAGATATCACGTGTCTCTTGCTCCATTATATGCGGAGTCAACTCAAGACCAAACAACAAGATCGTCGCCGCCTGTCATCTGGAATCTCCACACAAAATCGCAATGATGTCACATCCATTTTTCCATCTGCGAATGACTGCAGGGGATGTGATTGTCCTTCGCGTTATCATATCATCCCTAGGCATATGACAGCATCTTGTGAGAAATCACCCGAACAATTCTTTATTTTACATGCACCATTATCTTCAGGAGAATCGCACCAATTCCCACCCACTGGCTACCTACATACTGAACATCCATAACAATATCGCGTGCACCAACCTCCTCGATACAATTATCCTAGACGTCACTCTTCAAACTTTATACCATCGCCCTCTGATCTACATCTACGTCTATAACTGCTACGGTTCAGCAGAGCAAATTCAGTTTCCGTACAGTTACACCCTTCTCGATTATCCACAGATTGCCAAACAAAATACACACTGTCTGTCGAACAGAATTCTTCTTGAACACAATGTCAGCTCTTGATCCTTCGGCGCCATCACAGCCCACTCAGCAAACAGGTCTGAACCAAGAAGACAATGCCGCCTCCAAAACCTCAGCCGAACAGACAACCTCAAAAGACAAGACGTCTACCAACTCCAAGCCCATCGATCACCGTGAATCCCATGACGTCCCCTCTCACCACGGTGAAGACGCACGGCCCTCAGCCTTGGGCGCTGGTGACACAGGCTCGTTAAAAGAAAAGTCTATTCCAGAATCCGACAAGCAAGGTTACTCTACCGGTGACAGTAACCTCGATGGCGAACAGATGCGTGCGCCAGGTGAGGGTGAGGTCGCGCAAGCTGTCAAACAAGGTGGTGGTGGAGGACACAAAGACGCCGAATCTCTCACAGAAGATCTCGGTGATAAGGCGCAGGAACATGAACAGGAGTTACACAAAAGAGGAGAAAGGACAGGCAAGGAGATTGAAGAGGAAGAAGGCGAGGATTGGACAGGTAAGAAGGCAGATATTGCCGAGGCTCTAGGTCGAGATGATCAAGCCAGACCGGCTGTCGTGCTTGCTGCCGAGGAGTGATGATTCCTACAAACTCGAAGACATGATGTTTTATTCCTTGACAGGAAGTCGAGGAACACAAGAAATCGATCGGAACAGTTTGGGAACAACGTCTGTTTCAAGTCGACTACATTTTCCCCAGCCATCATAACTGGACGACACGGAGGATGACATGCCTGGGTGTACAGCTGCTTCGCATGGCAAAGGTCATGTATATTTCTAGAAATGCAGCCACAGGAATGATGATCATGATTCAAAAATTTGTCTCTCTTTCTGTCTGCCATCTATCCTCTGGCACTGATTCCAACGCGAGATTCCGCGCGAGGCTCCTCACAATCCAATCTTTCATTCTCCCAGACCTCAACAAAGAACAAACTGTTCTGACCATCCATCCATCTTCGCAAAAATGCTGTACAGAGACACAGATGCCCACAGTTTTCACTGACTTTGGAACCAGAGCAAACCCGTACGCAAACGCAAACGAGACGCAAACTAACCCACGAACAATCAATTCTTTGTCACCACCTCACTACTACCACTTCAGTACCCACCCACAGCCCAAAGCATCACATTCCACCCATCCTACACCCATCCTACATCCCACGCCCCACGCCCACCCTAATCTGACCGACAAAAACACTCCTTGTTCATATCTTCACAGAGCTTCCGACGCCGAGCCGACGACGACGTCACGCATCGATCCGACCAAAGATCGTGTCCGTCCCAGTCCCCATCCCAGTCCCCCGTCCTCCTCTCTGTTCACACATTCACGTTCGCGCAGTCATTCCATCCGTGACCAGTGGTGATTCGCCAGAGAACAATACGCAACCGCCCTTCTACACTATACCGCTATACCGCCATACCGTGCCACTGCCACGCTGTGCTGCCCGCCCAGGTAGCTAGTCCTCCGTGCTCTACTGGTTCCATACAATGGTATATGTTATATGTTATATGATTATATGACCATTGCTCTACTCCCCTGTACTTACTATTACCATGCCATCTGCCATGTGCAGTTCGACGTTGACGTTGACGATCACGATCAAAAACCCATCTTAAAACCCCCTCTCCCTCCCCACTCCCTCCCCTGCACTCCTTTACCATGCATGGCAATTGGCAAGGCTATTTCTCTTTCTCTTTCTCTTTCTCTTTCCCTCTGCTCCACTGCCCAAACCTTCCCCATACTAATCCAGATCCCACAAAGCATCCAACATCTAACCCCAAGTCCCCAACCCCCATCCCACCTGCAGAGGCAAAAACAAAGGGAAAGAAGGACAAACAAGGAAAAGGAAGCGACAAGAAGGGCGACAAAGAAACCCCAACACCCAACACTCCAAACCGCCCCTTTTCCGCGCTCCTAGGTAGCCAGCTAGCTACCGGGGCTACAAGGCTACAAGGCTGCCGGGCTTTGATGAACGACGCGACGCGGTCGGTGGATGGGGATGGAGATGCGTGTGGATGGAAACAGCGACAGGGTGAGGGAAGGACTGAGTTGCCGGTTAGTGGTTAGTGGTTAGTGGTCAATGAGGGAGTGAGGGAGTGGATAATGGTTTCTTTGAAGACGGATTCCTCATTGTTTCTGGTGTCCCGGACGGACGGACGGACAGGACACGGTAGAAGAAGAGATAAGAAGAGACAAGAAGAGCATTGTCGTTCTGTCTGCTCTAGTTAGTTAGCTCCACTCTGATTTCCCTGATTATGCTCTTTTGAATCACTCTGTTCGCTCGCTCGCTCGCTCGTCTGTTGCTTGTTGCTCGTTGGCTGATTGATTGATCGATCGACCGCTGTGAAGCATCCGCACTCGAGAGCACGCATAGACTAGACTAGACTATACTACTATACGCATGCAGACAGATAGACAGATAGACAAAGCGACACAGGCACACAGGGACAAACGTACAAATTGAACAAACTAACAAAGGAACAAACGCTGCAGTTCGGGTGGGTGAAGTTGATTCATCGTCTGTCCGTCCGCTCTTCTCAGGAACCCTGTTTCATACATATACGCAGACACATACGACGTAACAGACTTACAGACGTACAGTACAGACGTACAGATACACGCTTGCAGACGTCGACCGACCTCGACCAGTCCAAATCCAAGCAAGGAATCCACACAGGTCAAACTAGTCCCACTGCCCCTGCTACTACTGACCAGCGACAATAGATTTGCAAGCCAAGGGTCCCCGAAACACAGGATCTGAATCAGGATACAGAAGGGAGAAAAAGGACAGAAAATCATGTGTTATTACACGACGTACGTGTTCTTGACGTGCGGGCATGTCGCCATGTCTGATTTCCCGGTCCATAACTCGCCGTGTTCCAAGAGAGCGTTGGTGTGTGGGTCGGGTTCGGGAGAGAGACGGGGATTCATGTCGAAACCGAGATCGAGGTCGAGGTCGAGGGGGAGGTTGACGGACGGCACAAAAGGAGGACTCGCTACGTCGGATGGTGAACGGACAAGCCGCCATGCACAGGGAGAAGGCGTTCATCCTACCGATGGCACTGGCACTGGCACTGATCCTACCACCATCACCACCACCACCAACGTTGATGCCAGTCATAGTGCCACCACTCCGAGATTTGATCCACTCCCTCCACAATCACAAGCACCATACCAGCCACAGGCACTAACTTCCGAATGCACAGAAAAACTCGTGCATCCAATGCACACGCTGGGGATCGAGAACCTATGCAGTGTGTGCATTGAAGACCGCGAAGCGCGTCTCGCCGCATTCCACCAGCGGACTCACGACGATATGAATTCCCGAATGAGCCAGCGGTTTGCTAGATCGAGTTTCGGCGGCGGCGGCGGCGGCAGTTTTGGAGGTCCTACCGCGTGGCAGGGGAGGAAGTTTCGCGCTACGACTCGTGATGAGAGTAGGGATGTTTCGCCACCAGAAGCGGTGATCATGCCAGATGAGAACGCTGGAGATGGTGCTGGAGATGATAATGTCGTTGGTGGTGCGAGTATCGATGCTGAGTCGCTCTTCGGCCGACGACCCGAGAGTCCAGAAGACCTTGGCAGCAGCTCGGAACTCAGTACCGATAACAACGCCACTAGCAGCACGAGTACGAGCCAGAGAACAAGCGCGAGCACCAACACGAGCGTGAATGCAAGTGTGGTAAGTTCCAACTCAGTTGGTGGTTTCGTGCGTGGCGTCGTAGGGTGGAAACCCAATACTGACCATAATAACGACTGGTCCGGAGGAGAAGGCCGAAGTCTATTCTCAGGTTTCAAGTCGAGTGGTGGAAATGCCGGTGATGATTCTAATCGTCCGTCACGGCTTGAGACGCCAGCTATCTCGCCCAAGTCCACGACGCCTGTCAACGGCGGTCAGAGTCAGAGTCAGAACCAAAACCAAGTTCCTGCTGGTCGAATCGTCGATCCAGACGATTTGGCGTCGCCAACCTCGACAGCGACGGCAGTGGCTAGGGCTGAGAAGATCGTCTTGTCGTTTGGTGGGTTTGATGACTGAGAGTGACAGAGTGACTTACAACATGCCTGGGGGTAAATATGTATCTGACACACAAGAGAAGTACTTGTCCAACTAGAAGTGGACAAATAATATATGACTTGAATATGTACTCCTCCATACATGGATGAGAAATCGCGGGAAGTGACCCTTAATCTCGAAAGTTCGGAGCTCATTGTTCCTACGTGCTTCATTTGTGAATCCGCCATGTGCCCCTAGGAGAGAGATGAGTCATAGGACATAGGACGTCGAAAGCGATTGGCACAAGCCTGAATCATAGGCTTTGCGACCGAAGAGGCTGCTTGTATCTGCAACGTCCATCCTAATATATTCAAACCAATATCATTCTCACGCTGCAAGGGCTTAAGTGGAGATTTCGCGAGACAGGCTTCCCACCTTTGTTGACTCGGGCGCGCTGGCCGACAGTCTAGCGTTGTGAGAGAGCATGATATTTCGGATTCGATCGGCGACAAGCTTCAGCAGAGCGCAATAGATTAGTCTGGTGGTGTTCCCTTCCGGGGAACACTTCGAAGAAAGATGCTCGGGCTTGATGATCCAGAGTTTGATGTTTATATGTCGGATTATCTTGTATATCGATTGACACCATTGCCAAATAAATTTACACTGCTGTGTTGGGCTGTTCCAATATCAATGACTTGATTCATCCCAAAATGACCTCAATCTTGGGAACAAGACCAACAACCCATATTGGGACGGGACAGAACCGATTCTGTGTAGCATTCAGAACGGAGACTTACAATGGTCTAACCTTGAAATTTTACTCCCTCTCGATTTTGGTGGACCCCTTGCTACTCTGATTGACGATTCAGAGACCGCCAGGGCCAACAGAGTATGGTCTAGTAATATATTGCTCCTCAAATTATCGCTTGCCACTTTAACTGGCTATTCACCAACCTGGTCTCGCTTACCCTTGCAAAACGACAGGGAGTAAAATTTCAAGGGTAGACCATTGTAGATGTTGAAATAGGTCATGAGCAAATGAAGTTTGAGGCTTTGCCATTGTCAATCATGTTGACGCTACCAGCTATGGCGGCGAAGCGAGCGTAAAGCTGTACGAGAAGTCGGGCACAAAGAGGCAGTGTGAGATCTCTGACCCTGATCATAACCAAAAGAGGAGATGCGCATTAACCAAGAGCATTCGACATATATACATATCGGACGACAACTGGTGATAGTGGTTGTGATTTACTGTAGGTGGTTAAGTGTCTGTCGTACTCATTCTATCCTTGTGAGTGGTGCGGACAAGGCGGCATCATCGCCTTACCTAAAGCGGATTTTCTTGGCATCAAAGCCGAGCTCCTCCAAAGGACGGCAGCAAATCATGTGTCGTCGAAAGCAATCGGAGCTTGGTCGACAACTACCTACATCAACAAATCAACCACGCTGCAGACAACGACACCTAGTATTGAGTTGACCTTCACGATCTTCCGGAATAGATCTTGAAGAGTGCGACTTTCCACAGCAAATCCGTCAGTCTTGACGGCAAGGTTATCTCCAGATCCCCGACGAATTCTCCCTCTCCAATCTCCTCCACGACCATCATGACGACTCCCGAGTCCGCAGCATTCCTGGCAAAGAAGCCTAAGGTGCCTCCTACGTTTCAAGGCGTCGATTTTGGAGACAATCAGGCCGTGGTTGACGCAAGAGATGCAATTATCCGAGAACAATGGGTCAAGTCGATGATGACGAGACTAGTAGGGCAAGAAATGGGTATGTTGCGGTTCTTATGTTAGAGATTACAAGAGATGCGTGTGGCCAGGATGAGTCTGTTTTTGCGCGAAGCTAGGTCTTGAAGAGAAACAAATCTCGGTCTGCAGGAAGACTTCATCCGTGGACTTTCAATGTGGTGTCGAGGTGCAAGACTGACTTTGAATGTCACAGGCAAATGTTATGTTCGCGAGGGAGTCAATCATTTAGAAAAATGCGGAAAGTACAGAGGTATGCACAGCCCTTTATGCTTTCCTCGAGGATATACAAAACATCGACCTAACCTTCAACTCCAGAACGATACCTCCAATTATTAAGAGAAAACAAAGAAAAGGGATACCGAGGCCAACAGCAAAACTATGTTCCTGGTGTCAATGGCCCAGCCGGCGGTCCAGAAATTTACACCGATTATCCCACGGCACAGCAGGCTAAGGGTGCCAAAGGTTCAGACAACAGGCCTGGCAACACGAGTGGAAAGGGAGGTGATACCTTGTATTAGGAGAGTGAAATTGCAAGCGTCCCGAGAAAGTGTCCCAGTCCCGTTGACTGGGAATATCAGGCATCGTATACTCAACAAAAAGCGTCCTCGCTGTCACCCAGACAGGAGATCAAGGCATGTTGAGCCCAGCCAAGGGAATGAGAAAAGACGCACATAAACTCACAAGCATCAGCTTGCATTGTACATACAAATTCAAACGGCGTTCCCCTTTTGGGTCGAAAGTCACAACTAAAAATGAATACTGAAGAATTCCAAAGGACGACGCTGAAGCCAGTTTGCTCTCCAGTAACCAAATGCAGAATATCATTTATTCGACCAAATAATAGACCTGGACTTGACACCAACTGCCATCCATCTCTAACTACGTACATAGAACAACCGCTACTCCCAACCCAAGACCCCCTATCTAGCACAACAACCTCCTAGACGTCGACCACTCTCTATCTCTCTCCGGACGTTAATCCCTAAACCCAAACAAGCAACCCACAGCGAGCTCCAACTGCTCCGTAGAGCCTATCCCAAAGCTCTTCGGCACATGTGGTCTTGGGATGATGCAATCAATAACATGCCAACATGCCAATATGCCAACATCCTGGTTTGGCCAGACCTACGCGCTGGTCTTCAGATACCCTCACCGTCTTGGGTTCCAGGGTACGTATTGTTTGCGATTCCGAATGCCAGGCGGACCCGCACGAACGCCCTACAAGAAGACGAAGAAAGATCCAAGAACCATGTGGGGCTCACCGTGAGAGGAGTCAAAAAGAGGGGAGGGGAAATGAAAATGCTATACCTCCGTACAGTGAGTGCATAGGTACATCATGTACATACGTATTCCGAAGTCCGTAGTGCTCACTAGGTAACTCCTGTAGTCTGTCACGCACGCGCTACGGTAGATCTGTCTTTGTCAATGTCTAAGTCCCGAGAAATCAAAACGATGGCGCAATTCCCGACAGGGTGCAGGTAGGTGGCTAGATTAGGTAGGTAGGTAGGTACTCACGGTACTGTAGGTACGAGACGAAAAGAGGGAGTTTCGATGTTGTGAAGCTTAGCGCCCGTCCCCTCTCCCGTCCCCTCTCCCGTTCTCGTGCTACAGGTAGCTCAGTCCCGGTTTCTTCTTGGCTGTGGGAATTTCCGCATTCATCGCTTCCACCGGGTGTTAAACCCTTCACGTGGCGGTGGTGGTGTTTCCACGGTGTATTTTACAGGCAGTATGCACGCGGTGCTTTTCTTATCTGCGATTGTTTATATCTCCGTGTTGGATTGAGACCCCTGCGGACGGGAAAGGGAGGAACGAATACGAGCCTTGAGATCTAGAATGAAAGGTGGTGACGGGGTGAATTGGGCGCTTGTCTTCTATCACGTCTCGTCGAACTATACCACTCCCCGCCGAAAGTTGGAGTTTGGAAATTCGGATTGAGTGATGTGTGGATACGGAGTTTTGGTGGTTGGCGACGCTTGAGCATGGATACTTGGTTGTGCTATTGCCATACCTATCATTTGCGATACTGATGTTGCCGTTGGTATTGAGATTGATGAGAAGGCTGTTGGTTCTAGCGAGAAGGACTGTGCAAACTTCAAGGAGGTGTACACTGGCAAAACAATTACAGATTTTCTTTTTTGGAAACTTGTTATCTAAGACTTGATCTTTTTCCTCGTTTGCGCGGACGACGACCGCGTAGTGACATGTGGCTTTTGTAATATAACCCTCGACCTTCTTCTCACCAGGTTCATCTGACCACGGATAACCCTAAGATAGACAACGAACAACTACAACTTGTTCTTTGCTGAGAAGTCAGCCAATGCCTGCATGAGAGGCGGGCTGAGAGCGTCATAAGACTCCAGCCCGATGCTCTTCAATTTAGCCCGCACTTCATCGAGCTTGTTCTCTGGGAAACCCTGCTCTGCCAGCGAAGACACGAAACCCGCGAATTGAGGCTCTTGCCATCCCTTATCATCGCTTAGCTCGACATGGACAAAGTCGAGGCCCTTGAAAGCGTGATCCTTCTCGATGCGCCCGTACAGGTGCACCCCGCAGTCCTGGCAGGCGTAACGTTGAATGGTAGCCGCGGGATTGATGATCTTGAGCTTCTCTCCGTTGGCCACAACCTTGACCTTTTCCTTGGGAATGACCGCGATGACAGAGAATAGGGCGCCGCTGGGCTTCCAGCATTGAGAGCAGCCACATGCATGGTTGTGAAGAACTTGTGAGCCGAGTTCAACCTCGACTGGCTTGCTGGAGCACAAGCAGTGGATTTTCCCACCCGAGAAGTTGGGATCTCCTTTGCTGAAACCGTTGTCGATGGCAGGGTGAAGTGAGTAAGACATGGTTGTTGTTTGCTTCGCGTTTTTTGGAGATAGTTGTCGAAGTGAGGAGTGGGTTTGCTGTGTTTCTTTCTGTCGTAGGAGAATCGTAGCTTGGTGGAAAAGCTCGAGTGCGACAAGAAGGGTGGACGAGTCACTCAATTTAAACCGTGCTGAGGTGTGAGATCAGCATTCCAAGCAATACCTAGTAGTATTTACATGGTACGGATCGCGTAAGAACCACACCTTCATGAGGGGTAGCATCGGATACAGGCCTTATGCCATGTATGCATTGAGGAGTCGAGCGAAATAGGTAAGATCCTCTCTCCGGCCACCCGATTCATCCATTTGACAACATACTGCTGCACCTGGACAAACAAAAATGCCGGGCTCTCGGCAGTTAGGCGGTGACCACTAATTGATGCTCCTACCTGTGGAAAAGGCAATTGTGGGACTCATGGTAGTTTCTCGTCGAGAGGAGAGCACGAACACGGAACTTTGTTTTGGGTCGAGGCATGATCTTCCAATCCTCCAAAGTCGTGATTGAAGGGCCCCGGCGGAAGATGTGACGGAAAGGAGAATATTCATTCAATCCTTTGAGACTAAATTACTCCCCCATCCTGCGCATGAGGATGACTGGCTAAAGTCAGACTTACCTTGCCAAAGTGGAGGTGAGGTTGATGATGTTTATGTAAGCCAAAGCGACCACTAAACGGGACCGGTCCCGCACAAACATATTCACGGAATCAGGCCCGAATCAAGATGGAAACGACCGCGAGATGATGGCAGTACCAGAACCGGTAATCAATTCCTTGGTGAGACGAGGGTGCAGATTCAAGCTCTGAGACGCCTACTCCCGGAGCTGAAGGTTCGGTGTGGACGGGGTAAGTGTACGTCCTGTTGATGGCGTGCTGGAGGGTTTTAGTGTCAGACCAAAGTTTGGCATATCGCGTTTCTGATCTAGAAAGAGTATCTTCTCCCGGTGGATAGAGGTCACAGCGTCCGGATATAAGGCAGGGAATCCGTCGAGATCTTGGTCTTTTGAAGATTGCCAAGTGGTGATATTCATGGATTTTCAGTATGTGGCTGTTGAGAAGTAAGCTGGCGGGTTGTAGAAGGAAGGTGGTCAGGTCAGCAAGCAGAATTGGAAGGAACGTGTCAGGTGCGTGTAGCCTATCAGTGGCAGGTGCCTTTTTGTGCCATTCACGGCGATTGCACTTTCCGACTTGGATTCTGTGATTCGGCGTTAAAACATCCACCGTAGGAAAGTGGAGTGGAAGCCACCGGCGAATCAAAGAGCACGATGGGGTAAAGAATCCGTCACAGTCTCAGACATACGACATTCTGCGTGATGCTACCCACCTGCTACCTACTCCCTACATCCCTACTCCCTACTGGCTACTCTCTATCTCGGCGTTGCTCGCCAAGTTGGGTCTGTTCATTCCCTGTCCGTGCCCACGATACGAGAACAGTCGCTACTGAACTAGTTCCAAGTGGAGATAGACGCAACACTGGATCAAAATTCATACATCCCATCCCGCATTCGTGTTGGAGGTTGCTACATGCTAATACTATCAAACACCATAACACTTGATTTGTTGTACAATGCCATTCCCCTTTGTATTATCCACAACCTCCAATGTCTCCTTTCAGTCAAACTTGACATCTTCTACACATCCATCACTTCCTTCATCGGCCACGTCACAGAGGGCCATTCTGCGTGCGGCTCTCAAAGCACATAAACGACTCTCACCTAGTGATCAGCCATCGAATCTCGTCAATCTAACAACATCTGTTCAGAACTATCTAAGATATCTCTTGGCACTTGATCTCGGACTGAGCGGAAAGCCGGTTGCGGGGGAAGATGTTGACATTGCCCTTGCCAATGATGTCGAGGTCGAATGGCGCCCAACACTACTAGCCAACAATATTCCTGGTCGAGAAATCGATAGAGTCAAAGGGAAAGGACTGGATTATGAGATCTACTTTGTTCATCATACACTTGCATTGATCCAAAACCTCCTGGCTCGTCAATCACTTCTCGGTTTATATGCGTCCGTCAACCCTAGCCCTGACCAACGAACCTCGTTGATTCAAAATGCCACCAAGCATCTGAAGACCGCCTACGCCATCCACTTCTATCTCATCCAGAGGGCCAACTCTTCCAGTGATGGTCCTCCCACATTTCCTGCCCAGGCAGTTGATGTCTCAATTCCCGTGCAGACGGCTTTACAGCATCTCGCTCATGCCGAATTTAACCTTCTTTGCGTTCTCAAAGACGACCCATACCCGGCCTTACTAGTACAGTCACGGAACAAGGATGATCGAGAGTGGATGATCAAAGCCCCAGAAATACCAAAAGTTCGTGCTCAAGTATTGACCAGATTATGCATCGGTGCTGCCGAACATGCAACGGCGGCAAGCGCATCGTTGAAAGTAGAAGCTGCCAAAATCTCAAAGGATTTCTCCGAATACTGTGACGGAGTGAGGAGATCAGCTCGCGCAAAAGCTTGTAGGTTTCAGGCTTTGGATGAGGATCTATCCGGAAATACAGGAAAGGGTATTGCGTGGTTGAGAGCGGCTATGAATGAATTGGGCGTCGATGTGGGAAAGGATGGGTCAAAATCCTCAGGTTTTGGGAAACTTAAGGCATCCTGGAACGAGAGGAGAGAAGACAAGCGTATTGAGAAGGGAAGTGGTCATTGGGGTTTGGACGGCGGCAAACTCGAAGAGATACGAATTGTGGAATTCCTCAATCAAAAACTGACAAAGGAAAATGACACTGTCAATGTGCAACTAGTTCCAGAATGGAAGCCTCTTCTGGCAATGCTTCCAAGTGGTATGAATATGCCGATCGCCGAAAGATGGAAACCAGACTCTGTCGAGGAAGATGAATTGGCAGCAATGAGAGCACCACCTGATGATAATGAAGTGGGAGATGTTGGTAGCTCAGAGGATGAAGAAGGTGGATCAGTCAACCCGTCGGCGCCTTTCCTGGAACTCACCATGCCTATGGAGGAAGCGATAGAGGTTACTATTGAGGATACATGTCCTGCTAGCTCAGAGTGATATCCAATTGATGTCAAATATATTCTCACGTGACATTACAGCCTTGCATGATTCATATGTTAGCCACGAGCCTTACAGGCTGACTCCTGACACCTTCCTTAGCGCCATCACCGCCTTCAATTCTTCCCGCCCAGTCCCACCCCTGACCAACTCCGTATGGTTTCATATTCAGTTTCAGACCTCATCTTCTCCCAACTTAGGAGTCATCCCATACCCAATCAACAGTCGCACATCCCCAAGATCCAGTCCAAGTTGTGATTCCCGAGTGCGATCTGGAAGCTTGTCGTTATCAAAGCACGCCAGTGGCCTGATCAGTGGCCAACCTGGCGCCATGACAACCGCAACACCTTCAAAACTTGGGCGGAGTCTTCCAAGTTTCTATCTTCATCATGCATTCTTTGGACTGGATTGATCGTGGGGTGACCACCCGTGCAACAAGGGGTCGTGAAGGGGTCATTCTCAGCGGGTGACTGATGGCCTGTGGCTTTGCCATGTTCGCGCCAGGATAGTGGTGAGAAATTCATCCCGGTTTGAGATTCCTACATTTTTGTCGTGCAATGACTTCATTCCCACCCCTCGGCTCATGGTCTGCGAGGTCTGGGCTGTGCTGGGATGGACTGCCCGTCCTCTGAATATATTGTTGCTTTCACTATGTCTTTTGTTTTAGTATCTCTTACGGTTCATGCTGTCGATCCTTGGTCCTTTTGACAATGGGGTTGGATTCCAAGTATCTGCCTATTGACTGCTGATTTCACAACTTTCATCACCATGCCGACGCTCTGTGAGCTTATCGTCATCTTGACATCGTTGACGATAACGACGACATCGGCTCTTCCAGCTGGTACCACTTCGAATGCGGACATCTTACCGAAAATCAATGTTCGCGCAGGATCCATTTCTCGAACACTGGCAAGTCCAGCAAAATACATGCGACAGATTTTTTCATCGCCTCTATTGTGGTCGGTCCCTGACGAAAAGTACTCTCCAGGTCACACAGCAAGCCAGTCAGGATTTCTAGGCATATTTGCGACAAGATCTACTACAAAACGATTACCACGAAGCGATGACGATGACTACAACCGGTCAGATTCACCAGTCACTTTTAACAGCAATACCAATGCCACAGTATCCTCCAGTGGCCAGTCGACCACGTCATCAGTATCTGTGTTTCCGTTCTTTTCGCTGGGTCCTTTACCGATATTGACTTTAATCACATCCACGAGCATTGACCAGACAACGACAACTGTCTCGTCGGGATCAATATTGACTACATCAATATCGACAACGGCAGCGGACTCAACACGGACCACGACAATCACCGAAACCACTACAATATCATCGTTACCTATCACGTCAACAGACTCAGCCTTATCCTCGACGACCACAACTGCTACTGACGAGGTACTTCCCACAGGCCTTCGCACCCTTCCTCCGATAACTGCCAGTTCTACCGTTACGCAACCAGTAGCACCCGTTCCTGTATCATCAACAACGAGCTCAAGCTCAAGCTCAGCCAGTGATTCAAATTCAAGTTCACAATCTACATCCTCATCCTCTTCCACAATCCCCACCTCCTCGTCCTTATCAACCATCCCAACAGCCACAACGACTTGTCCTCAATCCACAACGGCCAGCGCTACAACACTAATAACAACGACGACGATTACAACCATTAGCCCTACATCCTCGGCCTCTGTACCACCCCCTCCACCACCACCGGAGGACGACCCAGACTCACAACCCACTGACCTCCCAGTAATCGTGACTGTACTCCCCGAAGGTCCTCCGACGGACCCTGCAATAAGACCACCTCGTCCAGGACGAACACAAAACCCAGCATCAGACGCCTCAGAAACGATATCTACAACGACTATAACGACGACGACAAGTTCGCGTGGGCCGCCCACGGCATTATCATGACCACAAGACCAACGTTCATAATTACCTCCAATATACCGATAAAACGTAATATCACACCACACCAGCGAGACACGATCTCATGTTAAAACCCAAACGAGAAGAAATGAGACAGAAGACAGAAGAAGCAGAAGAGACAGGAAGATAGGTTGGATCAAATAAGCAGTCTCCTGAGCAGCTCGCTCATATCAATCATTGAGACAAAAGATGAGAAGCTGCCCTGCTATGCAATTAATTGCGCACGACACAAACACCTGGACTGGGTACAAAGTGAAACCAGATGAAGCAATGATCAACCAGAAAGACAAGAAGATAGATGACGAAGCTGGACCTTCGCAGCAAACTAGCTGCCTTACTATCTGTCTGTGGCTGCCTAAGGATACCTCATCACCATCTACCCAATATACGTATATACAAGGAGATCCGCCTCACCAATCCACCGGAACCAACGGCCAAAGATGATGATGGGAGATCGAACACGAAGAAAAGGGTAAAATCAGAAGTTGAACAATTGGAGGTTGAGGAGAAGCGAAAAATGCCATACCTGTATTTTTACATGTTATCATCACGACTGTACCAACATCTTTCAAATAGCTGAGCTACCTGGGAAGAATAGACCGCAGAGACTGAGAAGTAAGAGAGAGGTAAAGACAAGGGAATGGAACGGAAGGGAATTGGAACATGTTGTCCAGGGATGTGAGATAGCGGATAGCACGGCCTATCCACCTTCTGCCTTCCTATGTGTACATATATATATACATCATATATGCCCCGAACTGTGCTTCGCCCATTACCATTTTCGTTCGGGAAAGGGAGCGAGGCCCCTCGGCCGCTTTAATTGCACACTTGACGGAACATAGGGGCTTCCCCGCCGCAGGAGAAGCGGGTTGAGGCAGCCACGGGGCGAGCCATAGAGAACCCTGCCCGATGCCAATCCGCGAACACCGGTTGGGGCTCATAGCTCCTCTTTGGACGCCGGCTACAGTTGCCCAGCTGTGCGCCTATCGTTCGCTTCAGCTAATCCTGTTACCTGGGAGGCATCACGAGGCATCTTCCAATACGAGGAAGTGGTTGCCTACCTGAAGGGTTTGCGATATTGCAGAATGTCGCCGCTATGCGTGAAATGTAAAGCCAGCCCCATCAGTTCTGGTGCCCAAGATCCCCAAAAATCTGCCTCAGAGACCTCTGAAGGCCCTGATTGCTAACTGACAGAGTGAGGGGTCTCGCTATGCCAGTATGGCTTCTGGAGAATATGTTATCCCCCTTCTGCCACTCGATCGTTTGCTCATTGACCAAGTCGAGACCGTTCTTCTTAGCTTAGGCGTTCAGAAAGAAGCCGTCACCAACTCTAATCGAAACGGCGCTTTCCAGCTCTGGGAGTGGACAATCCGCATTACAGAATATCTTCGCCAGGAGCTAGATGGGACGACGCTACAGGAAGATTATGGAGGCGATCGGAATGCAGCCTATGCCGATATCCTCAATTCCCTTAGACACTCTCCTGATGGCCCTTTGGCTGCGAACCTCTTCCGCGTTGACGCTCTTGAGGAAGCCAATCCCTCCTTTTTGGCAGAACTCGGCAACCACCCTGCTCGGGATGTGAGATGTGTCCCAGCACCGGCAGATGTGCAGTACTGGAGCTTATTACAGTCAATCTATTCCAGTGGAAAGCTCAGACAGCAGCATGCCTCCATGTTTCGGTCGAATGAGGGATTCAATATTTGGAAAGCAATGCAGATATTGCTAATCCAGTCGAAATTGCTTGATATCGATTCCGAATTATATTCATATGTGCTCAATCACCAGATTTTCACGTCCCTTTACGAGTACCGTCGAAAATTCGACCCGGAAGAGGAGCAAGACACAATGGATGCCCGAGAAGAAGAAATGCCACAATTATTTCGTCGACAAGATCCAACGGAGTTGGAAAGTGTATGCAGCCCTCTGCAAAATTTCCTGGAGGTAGATTTCTAATTCGCCTACAGTGGCCCGGTGACAAAGCAAAGTACGATGCTAACCAGCGCATCACAGACGAATATCTGGTACGCACTTTAAAGGGGTTTCTCTTCGCATGCCAACTTACTTTAGGGTTACATCTTGCGGCAGACTGCGAAGGAACAACCCTTAGAGGACCCACGCAATTTCTTGCACCTAGTACCGTGGAGTCAACTGGTTCCAATATCGTCGAAGGACGTCGAGGAGTCCGAGGATATCGATGACCCATTTGATGATATTCTCCCGAAAACGAGAGCCTTAGGCTATATGGTCTGGAAGCCCCCAAATATTGCCTCCAAATGGCTACACCATCTGCGAACGGAGGAAGAGGTTCTCCAATATTGTATTTCAAAAAATTGGACTTTCCCAGGCTACGTCTATAATGAGCAGGCTGAACAGATTTTGTTTGCGCTAACACCTATCGAAAAGGTGCCTTTTTTAAAGCAGCTGGATCAATTCTGGAATTTATGGGTGAGTTTCTCTCTACAAGTCAAGCCGTGAGTATGTGGTTGACCTGACCATGCAGAACGACTGTGCCGTAACTGTCCATCCGGATACGAAGCAAATTTTTCTGCTCGAGACTGTTCCTGGATTGCAGTTCCGAAGCCGTGTGGAGCATCAGGATATCCAAGCAGCACTCAAGTACTTCCGAAACGTTGTCGAAGCAGATCATGCTGGCACTCTATCTCAGCGCACCGTCGCCGACGTACTAGGTGTAGGGAACACGCGGCCATACTTCGACAGGTCATTACAAATTATTCCTTCAAGTCAACTTTCTGATGTGGGCTCCGAGCCGATCGGCCATGGAGCAAATGGCGCAGTGTACGCAGCACGTTGGCAAAGGCCCGTCGGTGTGCTCGCTACAACGAACCGGGCAGCATCGCAAATATCAGTAGTTCTAAAGGAGATCCTTCCACATGGTCGAAATACAGACCGTTTGCAGAGGCTATTGAAAGAGGTGAGAGAGAATCCTTTCCCCAAATTTGATTTCTATATACTCACCGGAGAAGCTGAACCTTACATACTTGGCACTGACGGGAAATAATGTCGGCTGCGTAAATTTCCTGGGCGTGACGACACTCTCTGAATTAGGGCATGACGGTCATGCTATCGGCCAGAACCAAGGCCAAAGGCTGCTTCTTGTTTTTGAAAGAGCCACTGAAGGCAGCCTCCTGGAGTATCTAGACAGAATTCTTCCAGAGCTGTCGTTTATGGAGGCATGGGACAAAATCATTGGGGTTGTCTCAAATATCGCGAACGGACTCCACTCCCTCCATAGACATCATATAATCCATCGGTAAGTCACGTTAAGCGTTCGACTGTGGGCACTCCTAATTTCTTCTCAAGAGACCTGCATCCCAACAACGTCCTCGTGGCACGCGCATTCTATGTGAATGACAGCGAGGATCATGCCATTGTGACTGATATCGGCGAGGGTAAGATCCTTGACACACGAGACATTGACACTTCTGCTGGGGCAAGCTACGGCTGTTCCGAGTTTCGCGCTCCTGAGGTGCATGGAGTACAAGGATGGTCTTCAGCTGCGGATGTCTTTTCCTTTGGAGTCTTGTGCTGCAAAGTTCTCGAGCTACGAGCTGAGATTTGTGCGGCCGTGCCAATTCCAACAACGTTGCAGCAGCTGGTCCCGCTTTCCGACGGCGAAGAAATAGCTCCGAGAGAATTCACAGAAGTTGTTGAGGGCTGCTTGAGGAGCGACCCCGGCTCGCGACCAAGTATTCGCTCGGTAATTGCTCGTTTGGATCGCCTCACCACAGACTTCTTCTATGAGGAGAACGGATACTCTCAAAGAACAGCACTAAAAGAGCAGCCGCAAGAATTACTAAATCAAATAGAGTGGTCTCATCTGAATTGGAAACAAATACTGGCTGCTGCCCGAGGCTTTATCCAGACGAAAGCTCCCGGGGTGTTCAACACCCGAGATTCGATCTTGGATGACTAGAGTGGGATGAACAGTATGCACTGACTCTGTGGAGTGGGTCAATTCGAAGGAGTGTTTTATCTCTGAGAGAGAACAGTGCGCATGTTCGCAACTCTGTGTCTCAACAGGAAAGCGCTTCCAGCATGATTCCAGAGTTTGAGCCTCCTCAGTCGCTGGGTCTCCAACGGGAGAAGGGAGACTGGATGTCGTATGGCGATCCATGTTCTAAGGCATCGCTACACACCTTGGCCATGACTGTTCTATGTGTCATAATTCAGTACCACCCAAGAAAATCTTGGTGTAGCACCAAGGCTGGTAGCCCTACAAGGGAACGCATGAAGTCACAAGGTAGTACTTTGGAAGGACAAGAACTTGGCCCACAAGGCCTCGTCAACAGGAATGTACAACTTAGAGTACAATTGCTTGTGAGCACAGGGAATTCCAAGGGATATAGCCCATTCACATTCAATTCGACTTATTTATGAGCATGCTGAGAATGCTAAATTCGAAATCCGACAGTTTCATTGAGATTGATGCTTTTCATGTGGGTGAAAGATACGCAACGAAGAAATTCATGAACTGACTCGCTGGCCATTTTTCCCCCTCTGACTGAGAGGGTTGCACTGATTGAGCAATGTACGTGAATATCTCTGGACTCGCTCTCATCACATAATTACCACGTCCAGGTCCATTCGTTACCTCTCAGCATTCCATCGCTCGTAGATTCGGTGAGCAGTCTTTCTCCAAAAATGTTCCACCATTGGTGATATCTGTCGATTCGAGACAACTGAAAGGGGACTTTTTTGAATGCCTCATAGAAGGCCACTAAGCGGTAGCTGGTTGCTTAGAGGCAGCTGGCGGCACCAAAGCTCTGTATGCTCTGGCTAAACAGCTGTGGATATCCTGCAAGTCCTTGGCCAATCCGCTGACACCAGCATCGACGGCGAACTCGAGATATTTTTGCGCGGCCCTAGCTCTCCGGACTGTGGCAACCGTGTTAGCAAGACGTATTGACAGGGGAGATTTCGCCTTCTCACTCTCATCTGCATCCCGGCCAGGGGCGAGGACAACTCCGCTTCTCTCGCTGCTTGTTACCCACAATCCAGTCCAAATAGCTCGCCCTAGGAGCATCGACGCGATCGGGTTGCCATCGAGGTACGCTTGTTCAAGGCTCGTCCAATGGTCAGGGTCTAGCTGAGGTGACGCACTCTTGTTGCCATCGCTTTCCAGGGCTTGCTTGAGGTGCGCTTCTAGCGCGAGCGAAACCGCCACTATCGCAGCTTCTGGTTTACCTGGAGATGGGTCCATCTCTAGAACGGTACTCGACAGAAGATCGAATAGTTGCTCCGCGACAAACGCTGCGGACGGTCTTACATTCGGCTGGAGAGCATGACAGTCTCGAACGATCTGACCGATAGATTTGAGACTTCCTTGCCCTGCGAATAGATCTGGATGCGCTGTTAGAAAGTCATATCTTCGTATGCGTTCGCGCGTGGAGGGCGCGTCGGGATCGTCCTTTGATAAAGACTTCGATACTCCCAATGGATAAGTCTCCGAAATAATCTGAATGATGAGAACTCCGAGACACCATATATCTGTGTAGACACTGTGGGTCGAGGTCATGGCATATTCAGGTGCTTCGTACCGTAGGTCATAGGCATCTCCAGTCGTCTGCTCCAGAAACTACAGCCATTGGTGAGCGTCCTCCATGCTTATTTCTGATCTGTGATTACGTACCTCTCTAGCTTCCTCCAAGTTGGTTAGGACGGGTTCAATGACATTTCCCTTACCTTCTCTTAAGATAATGTTGGCATCCGTCATACTTTTGATCAGAATCTGGACGGAATGTAGGTACGCAACAGTCTTGGACAACTCATAAGCTATCTTTAGACGATCGGGTAAGGCTTTTGGCAAGGCCTTCGCTTGTATTGCCTGTGTCAGAGACATGTATTGAGATAGGTCCTGCATCAAAGCCCAATGCTTGAAGTCGGATTCACCAGTCTCTGCAATACCGTAAAAGGGTTGAACGAGAGTCATGGCGGAGATCTTAGAATATATCTTGATGAGCCGCGGCAGCCTGGAACTGTAATGCTTCTCACTCGTGAGACTTGGTATGCAGACAACTGGCATGTCATCAAGTGTCGCTGAGAGTCGCGGTGGGCGGTCTGATATTCGCTTCAAGATTTTCAATCTCCCATCATCTTTTCTGAAGGTTACCTCCACAAAGGATTGCTTTGCAGGATTTTGTTCATCCAGCACAGCCAACACCTTCGCAATATCACTGCTGGTTGCGTGACGTGCTTCTTCCTCAACCAATTGTTGCGTCATTGCCTCCATATTCTTGACGGAGTGTTGAATATCGTGTTGAACGACCACTTGGTTAACGACAGCAGTATGAGTCTCGGTCTGGAACAGTCATATTATTAGTACAGAGCACGTTGCAAGGTATCATCCCCAATAGTGACTCACCGTCGTCTCCATGATCAGGTACAAGGTGCTACTTTGCAACTCTCCCATCATCTTTGGCAGCCGCTTCCTCCATATCACCTCCCAGACACGTTGGGCGATGTTTAGCTCCGTAGTGCACCGAACTACAAACTTAGCAATGTCCTCGAGCAGCTTGTTCAAAGCCCCAAACGTCGTTTGGTGCTTTAGTGTCGACTCATTCTTTTCCAGGACTCCCTTCAGCGTGGTTGCGAGCTCTCCGATCTTGCCGCATGTCTTCTTGAACCGGACAACCTGTTGCACAGTCTGAATGATCCATACCAGTAACTTCACACTAGTTACGGCAGTGTCGAAGGCTGCTAGGCCGATTTCAGCCATTGGGTCGTCGGTCTCAGGATCAGATATCATGGATGAATTCCTTAGCGAATGATGCTGTGAGTTGCAAGCTACATATTACTTGACGCAGTTGCCCCCTCCAGACTCAGCTGCCCAAATAACCCATCCCAGCCAGCCTGGGGTCCCCAGCCCTGGGGCCAAAAAAGAGGGACCAAAAGGAGGGGGATCTCTATCCCACCCCGTAGTAGGGCACGTGGCATGGCACCCTCTTACAAACGGGGCCATTGGCGATGCCATCGGGTAAAGTTACCATGAGGCTCAGTGTACACGACATGGCCGCGTGTGAGACCGGAACCCAAACGGGAGCCTCACCGGCACGTGAGGGAGGCGAGCAGCAGGGCAGGAGCGGGCTGGAGCCGCGAGGGAGCAGCAGCGAGTGGAAAGAGAGCGCGAAACAGAGGAAAGAAAGTAGAAGGGAAGCGGAAGAGAGAGCGATTCGACTAAATAGTGGCTAGCGCGGGACCAAAGCGGTGGAAACCCTTGAGGACGACAGTCCGGGGATGATATCTACCTATACATCCATACGTAGGTATATACAATCTCCAACAAAAACAGACACCAGGCACTTGACACCAGATAGATTGCTACAGACCCAACATCCCCCGTTGCTGGCTCGAGGAGGAAGCAAGGGAAGGGGGCCTCGTGTTGATATCTATCATCTTCTGTCTGTATCTATATATACCTTTATGTAAGTGATGTGAAACATATGTGAATGATGCAACAGTCTCTGCAGATAGGTTGCGATAGATTTACTCGGTGATAGAGGCCAGGGCCGGGGCTGGGGTTGGGATTGGAGTTGGGGGTTTACCAGGTAGCGTTTATAGGGGCGTACGCCGGGTTGGACTGACTAACTAGCGGGGTTTACATTCCTTTTGGTATTGGTGTTGTGATAGGAGTGATTGATTGATTGACCGGCCGATCGATTCATGTATATGATGATTACGATGATGATGCGATGATGAGATGATGAGACAAGTGAAGAGTCGAGAACTCGTTACGCTGATAGAGATAGGAGGGATAGGATATGAGAGACCGCATATCTCCATGATGGATTCGTAGAGTAAGGGTATGCGGGAGATATGTAAAATTCTGATATAACAATTGATTTGAGAGATTCCAAGGTTCCCTTGCGATTCTGTATTCATGCATTCGGCATTGATCTCTTTCGGTCGTTCTCTCTCTTGAATTGAGAGACAGATATCACAAACACTCGCCATGCCACAATATAGAGACTCTGCCAAAAGCCCTTGTCTTCTTCTATGCATACATCTCTTTCTGTTACCACAAAGTGTCATCTTACAAAACTTCACCGACGATCTTAGCCGCCTCTTTATAGGTAGCGAGTAGTTTCTCGCACTTCTCTCTTTCCTTCTTGATACCATCATCCTCGTATAATAAGTCGGCAAACAATTCTTCCTTGTATAATTCACTGACAAGTCGATTTTGTACTTCATCTCGTGAATGATTGACAAGCAAATGCATGATAGCCTTAGGGACTTGATCCGCAATTGTTTCACGCACAATGTTGAAATAACTGCTGATGAGACGACGGATTAATTCCGTTTCGAGAGCTTCACGATCAGTAAGGGCCGGCTCAGCAGAATGTTCAGGCTGTGAGTTAATGATTAGCTTCAGGCCTAAAGAATACGAGGGCTATACTTACAAACAATGGAGTTGATTCACCACCATATTCCGATGGAGCAGTGCCATAATCGTCAATAATGGCGGGAGCATATGTTGGCGATCTCTCAGTAAAGCTTCCTCGAGTTTCAGGTCGTCGAATGCTTTGGGAGAAACTGGGTTCTGCACTGTGGCTGACATGTCTTGCGCCTGGTAGATTTGCAGAAATAGCGGAGGGTATGTTACCAGATTGCATACTACCATCCTTCCCGAAGAAGTAGTTCAAGAATGAATCTCGCGCACCAGGAGCCCCGGAGATGCTGCCATTCTCTCGATCTCGAGCAACGGCTGGTGACATACTTCTAGTCAAAGCAGGATGTTTTCGTACTGGTAAGGATGTTGGCTTGTCTTCATTCTCTGCTTCCTCATCGTCAGGGGTTGCGACCCCATTGGTACCAAGTTGCCTCTGTCTCTGCTTTTCTCGTTTTCTCCGTTCTTCTGCTTGAGCCGCCTTCTTGTCTTTTTCATTCTTACTGGCGATAACAGAAGACATTGCAGCGGCAGCACCTAGGAAATTAGGATGATTGGTGTTGATGTATGCTCGCTGGATGGAGATTAATGACTCGACATATGTAGAGCTAGGTCCCAATCGTTCCCTCAAGAGATCGGAAACGACTTCAATAAGTTTACCTTGTAATCTAGGGAATCTTGATAACTCTGTCGAGCCGCATGTGTGACAAATTTTAATCAGTTCCTCATAAACTAGCTCCACACACCGTTGACTTGGTATTTCCAGCAGTTTGATTTGAGGCTTGACCAATAAATCGAATGCCAATTCAGGGACAAAGAGACTTGGTCTTGGACCGGTTGAATTTCGAATGGCAGTTCGGATATCCAGAACAGAGAGATTGGTTGTAGGATCGATGGTTTCAAGAGAGTTGCCAAATACGGAATTGAAGATGTAATATATGCGCGCACCTCCACAAAGCTCTTTGGTTGAGATTTCGGACGATGTGCCATCTATTGAAGAGATGAAAGAAGTGGCGAAACGGGTCATCAGCTGTAAGATCAAGGAACCTCGATGCTCTTTTCCGCTGAATTGCTTGCTACCATAGCTAGCAAGTTCTTGTTGTGTTTGACCCATGAGTGTATTCAGACGAGCTTTGATGTCTGGTAGCCTGTCACGAATATGACCCATCAAGGTGGTGTTGAGAGTTTTGGCCAGATATTGTGTTCCACATCTTGTGGCCATATTCCGGTATGCAGGATGATGTCTGAAGAATTCGGCTTCGGATTTGAGGGATTCGGACATTGGTTTTTGGGTTTGAATATCCTGCTGTGATCGGTTGACGACACCAATGAAACCAAGTTTTAGAGGATAGACGCGTCCCGAGAGGATATCGAGGGCATTTGTGCCATGGTCCATCAAATCAAGCTTTGTAAGGACACCGATTGTCCTTCTTCCCATGGGATCAACATGACGGGCGAGTTTGAGGGCTTCGGAGTTAACGATATCGACATTGGCGGGGGAGACAGCGAGGACGATACTGTTAGGTTTGGCAATGTATTCGGAGATCAAGGTTCGGGTCTGCTTTTCAATATCGGCAGGTTGGTCTCCTATGGGGACTTTGGTCAAGCCGGGCAAGTCGACCAAAGTCAAGTTCAGGACGTGTGGTGAGTAGATTTTGAGATTGATGGGTTGTCTGTTGATGCCTTTGTTATTGCCAGCTATTCTGGCCGTCTCGTTCTCAATCTCATGCCGGACTTGGTTGAAGTCTGTGAATTTGCGACCGGGGATATGGTGAAACTCGGCCCATTCGCCGTGGGAGGCAACACTGGCAGGGGTGTGTGGCGCGTGGAACTCGCCATTGCCGTTCACATCTTCGTCATCAGCTGGAACATTGATGAGCTGTAGGATCAAGGGTCGACGTGTAACGATGCCACTGCCTCGGGGAAGAAAGTCTCTGCCGACAATGTTTTCGAGGACGGAGGATTTACCCGAGGACTGGGAGCCGACGACGACTATTTGAGGCAGATCGAGAGAGTCATTGCCGATAGTGTTGAAGACAAGGTCCTGAAGCTTGTTGACGGTGCGTAAGAGGTCATCGCCGAGGGTGGTCATTGTCGACAACCGTGGCCGATTTTGACTGCGGTTGTGTCAACGAGGATCGAGGGAAAAAAGTTGGCAGCGCGGGCGAGATGAGGTGAAGGGATTTCGAAAGAGAGGCTGTAGATGAGGTTGAAGACCCGTGTCCCTCTGGAAGAAGATGAGTTGACTGATATACAAAGGAAATGTAGCTGGTGGGTTGCAAAAATCAACAAGAGTGGCACATGTTTACAAGTGGACTCGATCTTGTTTGTGTAGCAGCGCAGCGAGTGCAAGTGCAAATGCAGTAAATGCAGTAAGTTGTTAGGTACGGAGGAATTAGTATGGCAGAAGAGAAACGCGGGTTGAGCACGAGGCAAGTCAGTCGAGATTCGGGAGTCGGGAGACACGCTACTTAAGGGAGTGCCTGGTAGGTGCCTGGGTTAGTTAATTGTACCGTCCACGACAGTCATACGGAGGTGCTAGGGAGGGAGTGAGGCAGCGGGGGCACCTGGAAGACTCCCAGAGGACACCTGGCAGGTGCCTGGGCATAACTAGAGTCAGGACAATGCCATGCCCCTGGTGGCCGAGGCTACCAAGATCGGAGAAAGTAGCTCGGGTCAGTCAAAGTCAGTCATCGTGGGCAATCGCTTGTCTGACCAACACTCTGCGGCTGCACGAAAGCCTACACCACGCCTACACGTGCTTGTATAGAGGTGCATTTCTCGGCATTTTATCGAAAGTACTACTGTCAGACTAAAACCACAACAAACTTTTCAACTGATTCGCCGCTCCCAGGCTTCCGTCAAATACATCTGACGTCGTTGGCAATGGCGAGTGACAGGCTAACAGAAGGTTAAGCTGCCGTCCCTGCTAGGTGCCTCGTGGTGCCTCCTCCCTGGCAAAGGTACTGACTAGGGACATCACGGTATGATGGAGTAGTGTAATCTTGGACGGTAATGCGAGTCACCTTACCCTCTAGTACTTTGCGGGGTGAATTACGACATGGGCTCAGAAGCAAGTCGACATCCTTGGTCTAGATAAAATCGTTATAGAGGTAGCTCTTTTGTCGTCCTCAAGAGTGTTCCAACAACAATATATTATATAACACACAAGGAAATCTCTGCCACAGCCACCATGAAGCTTATTCCAAACTTGCTATGGACTTGCGTCATGATGGCCAACGGCCGTTTTGCACATCCGATAGACGGTCCAGGCCATCAAATGATCATTGAGGATGATTATTCCCTCAAAGACTCGATCCGAGACGTTCTCAAACTCAACAAAGTCATTGGTGATGTCCTTGACGACTTCACCCCAGAATACTACCTCGATATCAAATACCCCAAACATCACGAGTCCGTTCGACTTGGTAACGACATCCCCGTACCTTTTGTCTCAAAGAGGCCTGTCTTCACCATCCATACCTTGAGCTCAGCCAGAGCACCGGCTTTAGAGTCCAAGAATCTCACCTTTACGCTGGCCCTCACTGATCCAGATGCAAAATCGAGAGATGATCCCAAATGGTCTGAAATGTGTCATTGGATCATCACCAATTTGACAATATCTGCTCCTGACCTGTCATCGTCCTTTGACGAATCTGACTTGTCAGAGACTCTCAAGGGAAAATCGGGGAAATCGAGGCCTATCTCCCTCCAGGACCACCTCCAAAGACCGGGCCACATCGATATGTCTTTGTCTTGCTTGAGGGAGATTCTTCAGATCTCACAACCCCAGCGGATAGGCAGCACTGGGGTTATGGCAAAGTCAGACACGGTGTGCGGGACTGGGCCGAAGAGAACGACCTGGCTGTCGTGGGAGCAAACTTCTTTTTCGCCCAGAATGAGAAGCAGTAGCTGGCTGTTCCAACCCGTGAAATGCTCGGTTTCTCCAGTCACAGGATGTGCATCAGAGCCCAAATTCGCTCCTCAACCACTTGTGTCTCGTGATAATCGCAATTCATTCAAACTCCGTGAAACAGATTCCATTGCCTCTGTGCCTCGTTTCAAGTGCATGTCCATCGTAGCCGCCGAGGAGATGTCGGCAGCTTCTGCTGCGAAAAGCCAAGGATCAATCCACTGAGAGAGCTCATCCTGAGAACGTTCATCGACCTTCCCCATCACTGTCGTCACATGTTTGAAGCGTCCTGAATGTGCCAGTATAGGAAACGCCTGCAGGAGCTGACTTTCATCACTCAATCTCTCAAGCATATTAATCATATTCTTGTTTTGGCTCGACTGCTGCTCTTGCAACATGGTTCGGTGAGCATTTGTGACATTCTCTTGCTCTCTCGCTGGTATGAGTCTTTGTTCAACAAGACCAAGTACATCATGACCATGATTTGATGTTCCGTCTCTAGAACTTTGACTTCTCTCTGTCAGTGCAGGTCTCTCCGCCGCAGCAGTCCCGGGCACATCTGGTAGCTCAGCCCGAATTGCTGAGCCAAGGCTAATGACTCGTTCCCGTGCATTCAGATAACTCTCATACTGCTGGTCAATCATATGCTCCCAAGAAGGGAGATCGATACTTGAACAGTCTCTAGCCGACGGTTCTCCCTGTTCGTCATTCTCGGCCTGACATTTCTCCAGACTGTCTTCTAGCCATGTCGTAAGCTGATGACGAGTCTCTAGCATTGCTGTCAGCCTTTTCCTTACATCTGGCTGACTCGACTCGTTCTGCGCCTGTCTCGTGGCGTCCAGTATCGCTTCCTGACGCTTAGCCTGGTGTCGTGCTTGAACAACCGCAATCTCAAGATTCGAGATCAGTCGTGCAACCGAATCCTTTGCAGTCTCAATCTCGACTTCACGGCCCTCGTGCTCTAGATCTGAACCCACTGTAGTCTCCGTGATATTGAGTGCCGTCACACCTTGTGAGAGCTTCATGCCCTCCAGATCATCCTTGAGCCCGACAAGCCTTGCGTGTTGCCTCTGCAATCGTAGCACCTCACGCCTTCTGTCCAGTAAAGCGACCGATCTCGTTCTCTCACCACTGCGGAGGTCGATTGCTGGGCTGCGAGTTGCCTGGCGAGCTTCCGCTACCGCATCCGCATAACGACGTCTAGCTTCCTGATTGGCTTCGAGCGCTCGTAAGTAGTCGGCGCGAACGCTTTCAAGCGGTGATGAATTTGATTGAGCATTATTTGGGTGGATCCCACCGTCTGTTGGCCGGCTTGACAATGTCTCGTGCTGTGCTTTGACATGCACGGCCGTTGAACGTGGCTTGACCGTCAAGAAATCAATATCAACTTCGCCCCTCAACATGATGGAAGTGGTGCAATAATTCTTCTTCGTTCGTTCTCCGTGTATTGACTTGGTATGACTGCTTGAAGCAATAAGGCGGTGACCCGCGCTATGCTATCTGGTTCCTTTTCAGGTTTCGTGCGATCGTGGAGGTTGGAAAGGGTTGGTGACGCGACCCTTCCATAGTCTCGGGTGGCACCTTCCTTGTTACGACAAATGCAGTGAATGTGTCCGAGTGTATCAATCGACGCGTGCCAACTATTACAAATTAATGTCCTTTATCGTTCTTCATCATTAGGCTTAAGATTACTTTGAAGCAAGTTCCCCGTTGACACGAAACCTGTCGAAGAGTAAAGGGTATTTGTCTCTTGAACGACGGAGTAGTTAATGTTGGCGCGATTGTGCTAAGTGTGGGCCTCCCGATTCCCGCATCAAACTTTTCAGGTTTGAAGCTTCAACAAACATATTGATTTACATGGGAACGATCACGAACTGACTTGATAGAGGACTATCCGCGGATCTGCGAGAATCCAGACATCTCCATGTAATGAGATTCCGCATTTCACCTTTGGACCTGAGCCTATCATGTGCCTCGCCGCTCTAACCCGAGCCCGTGTGTCACGTGACTGATGATCGGGTTAGTCCAGCCTAAGAAACAGACTAACTACCTTGTAGGTAGTTAATAGTGCCAAAGTCCTACTAATCTATATATTTCGTTATTCCAACACTATTCTCTCTTATCGCTAGCTATCAAGGGGCCTTGTATTGTTGAACAGACACCTACACACGCACTCTATTTTTCACACACACTCTCTCTCTTCGGTTACCATGCTGTATGACCTCCATCAATCACCAACGACGTGCCCGTCATGAAGCTGCTGGCTTCGCTGAGCAAGAACAGCGCCGCGCCCCGGTATTCGTTCGGGGACGAGAGCCTTCCTAACATGTTCTCCTTCTCCCACGTCTCCTTCAACCCGGCCACTTCCTCGAAGTTCTTCTCGACCATGGGCGTGATGATGTGACCGGGACACAGGGCGTTAACACGAATACCGCCCTCGACAGAACCATCATCCTTCAGAATCGACTTGCCCCACTCCATGGCCATGTTCTTGGCCAGCTGGATCACGGCGGCCTTGCTGGAGTTGTACACACTCGTGATGAGGCCCTTGTTGGCCACCAACCCGCTCATGCTGGCGACCATGACAATGCTTCCCTTGCACCGGAACCGGATCATCTGCCGCGCGCATGCCACCGCCGCACTAAAGACCCCTTTGAAGTTGATGTCCATCATCCCCATGATCTCGTCTGCTGGGTAATCCAGTGCCGGACTGATATGTTGCACCCCGGCCGCCGCGATCAGCCCGTCAAGCCGTGAGTGCTCCGTCGCAATCGCCTCCACCGTGCGTTCGAGATGCTCCGTGTCGCGCACATCCATGTGCTCATAGTGCAGCGACCCCTCAAACGACGTCGCCAACTGGTCTGCTACTTTCTTGAACTCGTCGTCCGGCTCATCCAGTCGGTCGAGACAGTATACCTTCCCTCCGGCCTCCACCAGCGCCTCCGCCAGCGACAGGCCTAGGCCTCGTCCACCTCCAGTCACGATGAACACCTTGTCTTGTAGACTGAACTCTCGGAAACGCCGGGGATTTTGATGCGGGTCGGGCAATTTGGTCGGGATATTTGCAGAGTCCTGGTCCGGGTGCGTGCTTGGAGGTTGCGACATGGCTGCCAAATTCGTGAGTGCCGGTATGTTCGGGCTTCAAATGCTGCCGTAGGGTTGCTGTCAGCTCTCTTGAATATCTTCGAAAGAAACCCTGCCTAATTCTGAGCCTCAGATGTGTCCCAGCTGTTTGGTAGGTGGGTCCCGGCTGCAAACTTGAGGACGCACCATGATGTCAACGTCGATCCGGCGTTATCTTCCGCCATAATTCAGTTCAACTGCCCGTCTCGCCATACTTGTTTCACCAGGATGCAGTGGAGAGAGTGGGCGACGAATATCAAAGGACGCTGGAATTTCCCGATCCCACGTTACTGTACATAGGTTCGAGGATACATGCAAGCAGACCTGGGTAGATTTCCACGTGACTCGAGTACTGCCGAGAGCCCAAATCAGCTCTGGAGCCCGAAAGCCATTTTGTCAACGACATCCAGGCGTGGTGGAATAGAACCCTGGTACTTCCACTTCTATCACACCTTTTGTACCGCACACTAATTTGGCCCATTCTTTGAGTATTCTCTTATCCTGCTCCAGCGCCATCATTCTCTTATATTTGTTAATATGTTTATAAATACTATGATCTGTCCCTTTTCTAGGCTGAAGGAAGGCATAATTAGCCTTGCTCCTTTAGAGCCGAGAATTCCCGTTCGGCTGCCATTTTCATTAGATTGGTAGAACGAATCTAATGTCCATCTCCAGACAAGAGACTTATCAGTGCGAAGAAAAATTATGCGCAGCAGGTAAAAGCTCAAATATCTTGCGTAATGAGCTGGTGTGACCTAATTAGGGAGATCACTTAGGCCCATAGCAGTTCGAGTACTCGGAGAAAACTTCCAAGAGCATCGCAGTACGGTCCTCAACGTTATAAACGGTAACGTCATAGCCCTTTAAGCTATTAGATCGCCATCTTCTGGCAGCTTTTCCGCAGCACTTGATAATTGTCACTTTTGTTGGTGGTTTTGGCATATCTACGACTTATACGCCATGTTTATCCTTCAGTGGTTGCACCGAGCTTCGGACTATGCCCTGTCTACGATCAAACTGGTCCAGAACCGCGAAGTAGGCTGGAAATGCCTGGATCGAAAGACAGGGAAATATCGGAGAGAACAACAGCCCTTGTGGAAGAAACTGAAGCTCTGGTTGCTGTTTAGTCGTGCTGTGGAGTGGCTGGATCGTACGCACTTGCTTCGCCTGTGGCTTCATGAAAAGACCATCAAAGCCGGTAAGTCCCAGCCATCGTATCTATGTGCAAAAGTCGGATTAACAAATTATGCAGGAAAAGATGAAGGCACAAAAAAGTCTGCATCGCAAATATCAACATTCGTCGACTTCTATCACATCAACATGGACGATTTCATACCATCCGATATTACAGCATATGAAACGTTTGAGGATTTCTTCGTTCGACAGCACAGGCCCGGCTCGCGGCCTATTTTTGCAAAGGATGATCCCACAAAGGCAGTCGTCGTAGCCGATTGTCGGCTAGTTGTCTACCCTACAGTGGCACAAACAAAGGAGTTATGGGTAAAGGGTAGGCACTTTACCATCGCAAACCTCATACAGGATCAGAGCAAAGCAGAGCCGTGGCACAACGGAGCCATCGCCAGCTTCAGATTAAGCCCACAAGACTATCATCGGTACCATTCTCCAGTGAATGGCACAATTGAATGGTATAAGCGTATACCGGGAGAGTATTATCAAGTCGATCCGCTTTGTTTGAGAAGCGACGTGGACATCTTGACAACGAATGCTCGATGTGCTCTTTGCATCAACTCCGAAGAGTTCGGCAGAGTTCTCTTCGTGGCCATCGGTGCCACCAATGTTGGCACCGTCGAAATAAACACTCGATGTCAGCAAGCTGGAACAAGGTTGGAAAAGGGTGATGAGATTGGCCTATTCCAATTTGGCGGGTCGAGCATTATAGTAGCATTTGAGCAGGGCAAGATTCAATTTGATGAAGACCTCCTCAGCGTGAGTCGTCGTTTGGTGATGATGGATGTAGAAGTCGGAATGAGCCTTGGGAAAGCTATCAAGGGGAGATGATCGGGCCAGCGGCGCGCCGGCGCTCAAGCCGTGCGAACTGTTCGATCTTATTGGGGCCACCAGTACTGGAAGGTAAGCTTACCTTCTCTACCTTACTCCCTGCCTTATTCCCCGCCTTATATACCGGTATAGGTGCGTTAATACGGTGTGATAGCCTCTTTACGATCATGCTTGGCCGACTGGAGATGGACGTGGATGAGTGCATTGCCGCCTACACTTAACTCATCAAGACTGTTTTCCAGGACCGGAGGCACTGAACGCCCTTTAACTTGCGGGGCCGAGTCTGTTCGCAGTTTGACATGGCGAAACGGGAGGCGGCGGTTGAAGACCTCATCGAACAGCAAGGATACTCCTCAACAGATCCATTTAGCGACGGAACCGCGAGTGGCTGTCGGGTGTACGTATTGTCTCGAATGGTGCGGGCCTGTGTACGTGACTGAAATGGTTCGCTCAGGAGAGGTTTGATTCGTTGAGTAAATTGGTTCACTGTATTATGCACAGTACATATGGACGGCACTATCTCAGTGCTGATCGTCAAGGGATCGAGATGAAGATGGGTATCCACGTGACCCGCCCATTGTTTACGCGGACCAAGTATCCGAAAGACGCCAGGATTCAAGTTGCTAGCCATGGATGGGAAGTTCCTTGCAAGGTTCTTCCAAAGATTTTCGAGTTCAACTATTTCACTGGTTTGCGTCGTCTTCGTTGTTGGCCAGCGGACAGCTTTAACTTGTTTTTGTTCCAATTGCCAGCTTGGTGACGCACGACGCACATATCCCTGTAGGGTTGGCATATGTTAAACTGTGATGTTAGTCTTATGACTACTAAAGGAATGGGAAATTTGAACGAAATGAGGCTGTTCTGACTGTCCTCAAAGCCCCTTCGCGGCCGGCACAACATTGGATTTTTTCCCGCAAATTTCTTGTCCTGGAGCGGCATGGCAACCAAGATCTTCCACCACTTACCTGTAAGGCACAATTACACATTGTCTCAGACTCCCTGGCCAAGATATCGACCCTTATCTACAATACATGCCAAAGCACAGGTCCACACTCTTCTACAGGACAAAGATAACGGCTTTGGTTTTATACGCTCAAATCCTCGTACGTCAAAGCCTCGAACACGTGGAGTGACGGAAATTCGAGGCCCTTATTACTCGGCCTATGGGAAACGCCATCTCCAGGATGTCCTAGAGACTGTGGGTCATCATATTGATGGGCTCAAGTTCGCTGGCGGTAGTTTCGCTATTATGCCAGAAATGGCAGTGTGTGAGCTTATTGACCTTGCACATCAACACGATATCTACGTTTCCACAGGCGGCTGGATGGAACATGTCCTCACTCAGCCAAATGCTGAGAAGGTAATAGACAAGTACCTCCAAAAATGCAAAGCACTTGGCTTTGATGTCATTGAAATATCGGCTGGTTTCCTGTCGTTTCCTGCCGATGACTGGCTTCGGCTTGTGGACAAGGTGCACAGTATCGGTCTTGCGGCGAAACCGGAACTAGGTATCCAATTTGGTGCTGGTGGAGACACCTCAGCCGAAAAACTTGAAAGCACCGGGACCTCTGATCCTTCCAAGGTCATCAACCTTGGAAAGCGCTTTATCGGCGCTGGAGTTGAGAGAATAATGATTGAAAGTGAAGGTATTACCGAGAACGTCAAGAACTGGAGGACAGATGTGATCCAGGAAATTTTGCGAGACTTGCCAGGAGAGAAGGTCATGTTTGAAGCCGCCGATCCTCTGGTATTTAATTGGTATGTGAGGGAGTTCGGAATCGATGTCAATTTATTTGTCGACCACTCTCAGATTGTACAGTTGACATGTCTAAGGTGCGGAATCTGGGGTATGGCGGATACCTTTGGCAAGATCGTCAGCTATCGTACATAACCATCTCTTACCATAACAGTACTGAGACGAGAACACCTGTTGCGACAATGCAATTCATTCTAGTATTCGGTCAAGATTGTTGGAAAGCATGAGTAGAATGCTTAGTTCTATTTACTGAGGAATTCTAGGGTTCCTCAATGCATCCGTACAGTATATGCGTGGTTATGCCAAGAGACGCCATACCTGATTTGGTGGATAGCCTCCTGCGAAAGATCTGAATGACAGTCCACTATGACCAATAGGAGGGCGTTTTGAAGGCCAAAGATGGTTAGTGCAAATGCTATGTGGTAAATAACACTGGATTTGTTAACAATATCGCCCAAGTTCTACCAATCTACATAACCACTACGACCCCTTTAGCACAAAATTGCTGAGACTACTCTCTAAACAAAGTGCGCCGGATTCACGTCTCTGCTGGGGCTGTTGCCGTAGGCATGTTTCCAGTTGTGCTCCCAGTACTTTATTTGCGCGATCGGTGGCAGCACGATGCTCCCCTGAAGGACATAACCTAGCTCTAATCAGCCGAGTATGTCGGCGATCATTTGTTCGGGACTACGGCGACAGCCTTCCCGTTTCAATAAGTAACTCAGAGACAGAAATGCATGAGCTATCGCACGTGGTCGCATGGAACATCACCAGAACTAGTGGGTGTTGACGAATGCCCAGCCATTTACCTCATGTCACTATCTCTTCCATCATTATTGTATGCTTGCCCCAAGGAATAGTTTCCCTTGGCTGGTTTTTCTCGATTCAATCCAGACACTCTTCTTTCCGAGTCAGAATTGCAGCTGCAGACGCCCATGCATTTGACGTAAGACCCACCCTGAATAACCAACAGGGTCCTCTACCTCCAAATCCAATGTTCGATGGTGAAGCCGAATGTCCTTTGCTCGACGAAATACCCTGGATACTGTTGCCCAATCCCCCCTTGCTACCATCATGATATTGCAGAAGTCTATTCCTTCTAGAAACGTCCCTTATCCTTCACCACATCGAAGACCATACCCGAACAGCCACGCATCGTTGAGAAATGGAGACCTTTCAGAACTCGAAATCACACCGAAGGAAAAAAGGAGTCGAACTCATCACATCTCAGAAAACTCACGCCCCATATATGCAGATAGCTTTATCGGCGCCGCAGGCGGAGGTCTGATAGGAGGCCTGCTGTTCCGAGGGCGCGGGTACTGTCGGTGGTGCTCTGGGAGGTTGGGTGGCCGGCAAGGACTACGGGAAAGAAAATTTGGCAGCCACCTGTCGAGTAATTACAAGTCAGTACAAAAAGATGAGTGACTTGTAAGAGTGACTTAGGGAAGCGTTATAACTAGGACGAAGCTTCATCGTACAATTCCCGACACTTTTGACGACTTGCGGACGAAACTGTTAGACTGTGACCAAAGTTCACACGTGCCCACCACGCCCCCACGGCATCAGGGCATCGTACCCACTAAAGGAGTTCTGAGACGGGGCACACTGGCGATCTCAGTGGTTTGTTCAATGTGTGACGTCAAAGCCTACTATCTCATAGCCGACTACCTCATCATGACACCGGTCGCTTACTATACTATCACCTCCCCAACTTGGCGCAGGTTCTACAGCGTGTCAAGTACTCCTAGCAAAATTTCAACAGAAACACCTCTCCATATATTTCATAAGTTCTAGTAAGGGAGACAATGTCCGACTTCAAATCTAAAGGTGGCGCGACCATCGGCAAGGGTGATACGGTAGTGACGCCTGTAAGCACCTGAAGAGAAGAGGGAAAACCTCCTCTAACCAACAAACGGCGCGTGCTCGCTGTTCGAATGACTGGTAACTGACTGATTGCATGCTGGATGATGCAGTATCGTGGCGGAACGCATACGGGACAGGTATGTCGTCAATATCACAGTCGCTTCCCTGCTATCGTTTGCCTTCATTTGCCTTTCCCTTTTCGTCTTCCATTCTGGCGCTCACAATGTCAATCAGGTCGAACAACTTGTCACGGACGAAGATCAGGCGCGCAATCTTGATGCTAAGGGTGCTAGCCATGCACCGGTTGTGGTGTTCACAGATCAGAATAACAAGAAGGTCGCGCATAAGCCGGAGACGTTGAGCGACGTTGATAAGGAGTAAGAAAATGATCGGGAAATCCCATGCCATCGCTGGCTGGGAATGCCTCACCGGACATCTAGCTCCCGTCCCACAAGTTCTCGTAGCACCAGATCCTCTTGAGGGGTGTCTTGATCAGAAAAAGTCAAACCCACGAAATCGATGAGATCGATGAAATCCGCATTCCCCGTAGACTTTGTTTGACCGAGAGATTTAGAGCCTACTCTGCTTAACACACTGGGGAAGACTCTACGACGGAGGGTTCGCTTGAAGTGAGGTTTTCGAAGGGCGTCGCATCTACTTCACGCCGACGTACAATGACGGTCGCTATAGGACAGTGGGTCACGAAGAAGTACTAGCCAGCGGTTGCAGACCAGGAGGTGAATTGGTGCCATATATATAGACGGTCGGTCTAGAAGACCTATTTTTGGGGGACTCTTCTATAGCTAGAGAGTATAAGGCGAGTCGTATAATACTATAGCCTTATAAAGACTAACTCCGGTAGGGTTAAGAAGGAAGTATAAAGAAACCTCCGTAGAGCCTTATTTTAGGCTTTTATTACGACGTCATAGTCTGGGGAGGCACCTTGAAGGGACGATCTAGGGGCCGAGGCACCACGATGGCGGCGGTAGTTCGTGAGAGAAGCTAGCCTAGCTGACCCTAAGTCGAAGTTGAGCTAACTGGGAGCCAGCCCAATTAAAAGCGGCGTGAGAATATGTGAGACAAGAAGGTAGAGAACGTCGAGATTCCGACGAGGAAATAAATACCTGTCTCTCTTGGGTACTTATCTAGACTATCTGGGTCGAGTCGCGACTAGGAAAGACCTCGCGTTCAAGAACACGCTGCATAGCCAGATGCAATTTTCTTCACGCACGGCCTGGTGTCGGCCAAGGGGAGGTCTTGTTCGTCCATACCCACGACGAATCGAAATTCCCCTACTCTTTCCATGTCTGAACATGGGAGAGTAAGATTTCTGTCGAGTTCTGATTTGACATCTGTAGCGGTTCTGCTGTTTCCACAATTCCAATTCAGGCTAGCGGTCATGGAGGCTCTCACCACCATATCACAGCCGCAGAGGCAATCCACTGGAATATTTCCGTCGCTGATAGTTCGATGCTTGTGACAGGGACTCGCATAGCCCAATCCGCTCGCGGGAATCTTCATATCCGTCCATCGTGGTACGGAAAAGACAAACACTTGTTTGGATAATACTTGGAATCCATGCAGAAAGTGCTGTAAATTATGGCTTCCTGCCTGCTGGGCCAACCAGCCATCGTGGCTGCGATGATGGAATGCCAGATCCTTTGGATGGCTTAGAACATGTGTAGTCATTCGTGAATGGTCAAGCCGTCGAAAGCTCTACCAGAAGAAACAGTATCATGACTTGTCCTCAACCCGCTTGCGTGCTTCTGCCAATTGCTGAAGGAGCTGGCGACAATCATCACCTTCCCTACCTTCCTTGTCAATGGCTCGTTCGAGCCAATCAACCGCATCATGCCAACGACCCATCTCCATCAAACACTTCCCTCCAACAATCCAGCCTTTCGGGTTGCCAGGGATCCGTTCTCCATTGGGGCCTTGACTGGGACCACTCTTGGCTTCCACACTACACTCGGCGTCATTCAAACCCTCCGCCCAATTTTGTACGCCGACATGAGCAGCGCCCCGGGATAGGTACATCATAGACAGCTCTTCTCTGGCGAGCCCCATGGGTTCCCACCCTGGCCGAGCAGCCGCCATGTCAATCGCGACTCCGAGGAGTCGAATAGCATCTGTGTGATTTCCCTTTCTCGATGAAGCCGCCGCAGAATCTCTTAACTTGTGAATTTGGGCTGTCCGTTTGGGGTTGACAGGCATAGGCGGTGCAGGGACATTGTTTGGTGTGTCGAGGGATTTGAAAGCAGTGTGCAGGCTATTCAAACTTGCGATTGCATCCTGCAGAGATTTGTCCGAAGAAAGCACAGAGATCTGTTTAGTTTGAGGATCGATTTGTAGTGGGAGGTGGGTGTATGTTTCGAGCGCATCTTCCGTGGACGCCATTGTTCGAGATGATCTCAGTCCGGTCAAAGGTTTCGTCAATGAGTTTTCTCCCCTTCTTTCTGATATCTCATGAGGATCCTAGACTTGAAGATGGACTTGGTTCAAAGGCCTTACTGGTTACCCACGCAAATGGAATATCTGGCAACATCTGCGGACAGTCGTGATCTGCCGTAGGCGTTGAGTTCATCACGTGACTTTATGCGGGGAAACTCCCCTTCCTTGACCGCAGTTCTCGGCTGCTCATTCTTACTCTCCAGCCTCCGTCTCCTCATCCTTCGTCAAACGGAACCTTACATAGGTATCTAAACTCTAGCCACTGAATTGCGATGGCCTCATTATCCGATGTTGGATCAAGTGGCTTTCATTTCAAGAGCAGCTCGCAAGCAATCGCTGGCCATCTAATCATTGAGACTGGCAAGATCGTGTACCTTCCCTATCGAGCACGTTTCGGCTCACACCCCACATTGTTGTTGTGATAACAAAAATCACTCATATAATTCTTGAGCATGCTGACTGACCCCGGTTGTTGATTGCGCCAGCTCCACCTGGCACCTGCATATTCAATCTCTCAATCCAACGTGCTATGCTTATAACGGTAGGTATGCATGCCTGCATTGAGGCTGTGTCATGCTAGCCAGATGGAAATCTGCGAATTCTGGTCCCAACAACCATGGGACAAGTCCGGCTCCTTCGGCGTTTTGCTCCCGCTATCAAAGCTCACATTTCCTATGCTGCCTTCAAATTCTTTCATTTCACTCACAAGGTAGACTTGAGCAATCATGAGTCACGGAGAAGAGTCGACGATCACTATCAATCATGAGGGCACAAGTCTCGACTCTGTTAGCGAAGGAGGAAACATAACAAGTGACTCAAGCCTGGCAGGTAGCTCTTACTCAAGGGGGAACAACTGGTGGACTCGCATACGAAGCAGATCTGGCATTTTTTCAAGTGTGTGTCTTCTGCAGAGCGGAGAAGCTTAAATCTGATACGCTTCAAGGTCGAGATCCCACCATACAGGCTTACCGGCGCCCGTCTTTTGTGCTTTATTCCTCTCTAGGATCTACAACGACGGAATCAAACGTCAAAGGTTGCATCTCGGCAGCTATCACGACAGTGAAGCCAATATTGGTACACTCTTGGCTGAACCTGCTCTTGCCTGTCGTACCAATCGCTATTGCCAGCCCATTTGCAAAGCTCAATCACTATGTCGTGTTTACCACGAATGTGATTGCAGTCATTCCACTCTCTGCACTGCTCACTTACGCAACTGAGTGTATAGCGAACGAGTCTGGAGATACCGCAGGGGCTCTCCTCAATGTCACCTTTGGAAACCTTGTGGAAATAGTCCTGTTGTAAGCTGAGCTCCATATAACAAGAGTACACAACATTACTGACTGATCATAGCTTGTACAGTATCTCAACCTTGAAATCACAGCAATATGACTGACTATAACAGGGCTGCTCTGCATCATGATCAACTTGAGGTCGTGCAGGCTTCAATTCTGGGCTCCATTCTTGTCAATTTGTTGCTTATTCTTGGAACAGCAATTGTAGCAGGAAGCGTGTATCACCACGAACAATTACATAGCAAAGAAGAAGCTCAAGCTTTGGCGTGCCTTTTGAGCGTCTCTGTGTTCAGTCTCCTCATTCCGGTAAGCTATCCTTTGGATTGCTTTTGTGATACACTAAGATTTCCCTAGGCAGCATTCTACCATTCATTTAGTGATGCCGATGCTGCAGGAAAGGCCGTGGTGACACTAAGTCGCGCTTCATCTTTCATCTTCCTCACCATATACCTCTTCTACGTCATTTTTCTGATGAGAAGAGCATCAATAGGACGGGGAAACGTATCTGGACCGGCTTCCATCTCTTCTTTTCCCAGCGATAGTCCCAATGATAGTCCAAACAACTTTGCTCAAGATGATAATCATCAGCGACAAGCGGCTAACAGTGTACTGTTGCCTCGCTCAATTCGATTTCAAGACGAGGAAGGTGGAGAGGCTCCATTACTCCAGAGACCGTGGAAAGGCAATCTAGAACTTGTTCCTCTGGATATTCGCAGTGGTGCCAATCCAGAGATTGGTGAACATATTCGGTTCGTTGACGGCGAACAGAATAGCGAATGGACTGAGGATGAACGGGGCAGGACAGCGGTGAAAGATACCAAATTCTCTGCAAACAATTCGATATATCGCCCTCACCACCGAAGTCGTCTCTCGGGCTCCCGTCATTCGTATAGCCGTGGGGTCAGCCAAGATTCTTTTCAGTCGGGATCACATCGGCTATCATTCGCTGGCTCGACAGCCAGTCTTCCGCATTTCCTATTAGGAGGTTCCATCCCTAGCCAGGAAGTGCTCTCCCTCGATGGGCTTATGTCGGATGAAGTGCCGAGGCTGGGACGGAAGATGTCTTTGTTAATGTTGGTCATTTCGTCACTCACAATCGCCGCCTGCGCTGAGTTCCTTGTCAACAGTCTTGATCAAGTCATCTCAACAGGCCCCTTCTCTCAAGCATTCATTGGGCTCATTGTGCTACCCGTGGCAGGAAACTGTGCGGAATACATTACTGCCACCACCGTTGCCGTCAAAGGCAAGTTCGACCTTGCTGTGGGGGTATCGATAGGATCGTCGGTTCAAATATCTCTGTTCGTCACCCCATTAATTGTGATCGCTGGATGGATCCTCGACAAGCAGATGACCATGTATTTCGGGCTTTTCGAGACCGTGGCCCTCGTCGCGACTACGTTCCTGGTCAATTTTCTCATCATGAATGGTAGAACCAATTTCCTAGAAGGAAGTCTGTTATGTGCTTGCTACGTGGTCATCGCTATTGGTTCATACCTCTTTCCAGATCCGGAGAATCGAAGGATGTGATATAGTGGTGTATTGAGCGGAAATTGACATGTTCGTTCAAACGACATGCTTCTAAATTTGGTCCTTGAATCATACCGCCATTCCCTCTTGCTGACGCTTTCAGCTTGACGATGAGGGAAGGAAGTTGCCCGGATCTAGAGAATTATGCGCATGTTACCCGTCCTTCAATGTCGAGTAATTACGAGAGTAATGGCTAGAGGTGCGTCTCGTATTCCACGATCCGTAGGCTAAAAATCAATGTGCATATCTGCACACAAAACGGAACCTTTTCTGACGTGCAGTCGGTCACAGCGTGTCTAAAAATCAAGGTGCTTGATGGAAACACTCATACCGGGCAAAACATCCCTGCACATCTGACAGAGAGTGCTCGAAATGTGCACATGTCAGCCATGCTGATCGCGTCCACGGACAGGGGTTTTGCCGCTTACGAGAGCCGCCGTACGTGAGCCACCCATCCTGTCACTGTCGACAGCCCCAGCATGGAACTAACTCTCTGGACAATAGACAAGAAACGAGAGATCTGAAAGGACGTTCATGGTTCAGTAGGCTTCCAGAACCGAGCCCACCTATCAAACACTGCGACAAATTGAGAAGCACCTCAAATTGGACTCATCTCCTCTTCTGCAAAAATGGACTCTTGTGTGGTACATGAGTATTTGAGCCTGCCTAATGAGGATCTTCCGAGTCCACTTCTCTCAGCCATTTCTTCTAAAACCTATCTGCCACCATCATGAAAGTCGGAATCGTGGGTGCTGGTATTGGCGGCCTTTCTGCGGCCATCGCACTGTCAAAAGCAGGACATTCGGTGGACCTGTATGAGAGATCTCGATTCAAGAACGAGGCTGGTGCTGCGATAGTGATTGGGCCTAATGGAACACGCATCCTCTCCACCTGGGGTTTCGATTTTGTAAAGGCAAAAGCATTGGACTTCAACCAGATCCGGCGGCTCAAGGCTGACACGCTCGAGATTCAATCGGTGGATACTTTCGATGACACCGCCAAGAAATATGGGCATCGTTGGCTCCTTTTTCACCGGGCAGATCTCCATACAGGTCTGAAGGCTTTGGTTGAGATTCAGGCACAAGTGAAAATACATCTTGGAGTAAAGGTGATCGATGTTGATGTGGAGGATGGGACAATAGTTCTGGCAGACGGGAGGCGCCGCCAGAGCGATCTCGTTGTTATTGCCGATGGAGTCCACAGCGAACATATATCGAAGATCATCGGCGAGCCTGCTCCGACCTACAAAGCACCACTATCAATCTACCGCTTCCTGCAGCCTTTGGATAAAGTACTCGCACGTCCAGATGTTGGAGCTTTCTACCGAGACCATCCCTCTGGTCTTACCACATTCTACAAGACAGCAATTGGACGGCCAGGCCATATGATCAATTCTTATCCATGTCGAGGTGGCGAACTCCTGTATGCGGCCCTGATCCATCCCTCGACTGACAAGGAGGAGAGTGTAGCGGGATGGAACTCGCCCGCAGCGTACGAAGATCTCGTCGCCGACTCTCGAGGCTTCCATCCCGCAGTCCAAGCGATATGCGAGGGAGCAACAGACGTAATCGTCTACAAAATCATGTGGCGCGACCCGTTGCAGACTTTCACCAAAGGAAAAGCCGTTCTGCTCGGTGACGCAGCTCATCTCATGCTGTCGACTCACAGTCAAGGCGCATGTATGGCATTCGAGGATGCAAAGGCACTGGAAATCATCTTTTCCGATGTAAAGTCTCCTGCAGATGTGGAGTCACGTCTAGAGGTATATGACGAGCTACGTTTGCCTCGCGTGGCTGCTGTGCAGACCATGTCCAATAGGATGATGGATTCACCGGATATCTTGATATCAGAAGTCAGGAGGTACTACTCTGGTCGCATACCGGGACCGACTGCCAAAACTTTCTCTCGGGAGTACAATGACTTTTTCTTTCTGTATGATGTTGCAGAAGAGGCAAAGAAGGCACTGGAGGAGTAGTAATAGATTATGAACGGCCTCGATACCCGATTGGAGTGTTGGGGAGCAAGGCTTTGTCTTGAACAATAGATTTTTTTAAGGAGGACATCGTTCTTGCTATGCTATGCGTAAATTCAAGCATGATTATCTGACCGGTCTGCCCTTGACATACACTCTTGTGATATTTCGATCATCTCCACTCAGTATGAACTTCTCGAAAAGCGTTTCCAGGCTATCGTGCTCTTCCGTCATCGTCATGACCCCAACTTCCACAGAAGTGTCAATGACGAGCGCATCAAAATCTTTGCCAACCACGAAATTTCCAATCTTGTCATCGAGGCGGCACACCTTTGCACCTCCGAGGGTCGCCAAGTAGAAACACTCCTCGAACGAGAGCCGCGATTCCCCGTTCATGAGTTCCCGGGCATTCGACACGATGATGGCCTGACGGATCGCGTCGAGAATACTTGACGAGAACCCTCCACCATTATCAGTGCCCAGTCCAACATTGATACCGTTGCTGAGAAACTCTCTGATCGGTGCTGCCATGAACCCTCCACCCACCGTAGTGTTTGCAATGGGACAATGTGCGACGCCACAACCGAGTTTGGAGATACGTTTGATCTCATCCTTGGTCATATGTGTGCAGTGAGCAAGGATAGAACGAGGCGTAAGCAATCCATAGCTCTCATAGAGGTCGACTTCGTTGTTGAAGTCGGGGAACAGCCGCAGCGTCTCGTCGATTTCCTGTCGAGCTTCGTTGAAATGCGTCTGGATCGGAAGATCAGGATGTCGAGCCACTAGAGAGCCTAGCCCGGCGAGAAGGTCATGGTCGCAACAGATGGCAAAGCGAGGAGTTAGAATCGGCACGACCGTTTCACCCTTCGGATCGATCGTCTTGACATGTGCGATTACGTCCTCTGTGACTTGCAACGACTCCTCCGCGTCTTTGTCTCTGTAATAATCTGGCGCATTGCGATTCATGTTGCATTTCCCAATGAAGGCGCGCTGCCCATTCTGCAGGCAGATGTCGGCGAGAATCTTGGTGGCATCTCCATGCAGAGAGCTGTAGTATGAACAAGTCGTGACCCCCTGTCGAAGAGTGCCTTTGACGCAAGAAGCGAAGACCTTCCGTGCATACTCCGGATCCGCGAATCGCGATTCATTTGGGAACGTTATCTTCTCCAACCAGTCGAGGATATGTAGGCCGCCTCCCAGACCTCTTTGGGCCCATTGGCATGCATGGTTGTGCGTATCGATGAATCCGGGGATCAGGAACTGGCCTTTCGTCAGGGATGTAACCTGTCCAGGTGTACCGAGATTCAATTCAGTAAGAATAGTGGCCAGATCTTGTGGTGCGACATTTGGTTTGATTGTAGAGATTTTGCCATTTGTGTCAACGACAACTAGACAATCATGCTGGAACTCGATGGTATCTTGATCAAGAGCATGGACTACAGGCCCATGCAGCAACAGTGGCTTATCCATTACGGTTTTGCTTTTGGCGCCAGGATGTCTAGATGCCGATCATTGGGTGTGGTCTCTGAACGTCAGATTGTGGAAGATATTGGGCTAGCATGTCGCCACGAGTGAATCTCGAGTTCCCCACTGTGTGTTCGCCTTACTCGTCATACATAATATCTAACGTAGAGGACTTGTGCGACATTAAGAATTTGTGCTGAGCAGCGATAAGGTACAACGGGGTACACGTCGCTTGTGTCCGGAAGCTTATCTTGGCTGACTGTAGCCCAACCAAATATCAACAGCGCTACCGTGCCACACGGTAGCTAAGCACGGAGTAGTTAGCTCAGAGGCCTCCGCAGATCGAGCGGTAAGCACGGCGTCTGCAGCGTGGAAAATCCCTGTAGAAGGCACTGTTTTTCCAGTGTTTCAAGAGTTGGGTCATTCCATGGTTATATAATCGAAATATTAGTCTTTGGCATCTTCTAACAGAGTTCTTCAAAAGCGTGGAATCCAGATCTGTTGTCCGCTTTTCGCGCCGTCATGTGAAAGAACTCTGAAGGCACTTGAAAGATGACAATTCGGCGATACTCGTTTGGAATACCCGTCTCTACGAGCATCAGCCCGACGATCCATTCTACGTCATCTGGCATATCCGTTCCAGAAGTGTAATATGATTTTGGTAGACATATCAATCTTGTGCCTATGCTGGGTTTGTATTGCGTAACGTCGGGCAGGATTTCGACGATCAACGAGCTACATAGCATGTCTACTTCCATCACATGGCCTTCGTCGAGATGCTCGTCTGGCGGTACGAGAAACGCCCCTTGGTATGATGCGTGGATAATTGGACCTCTGAGCTTCGCTGAGCTAACCACGACTTCTGCACCGACCTCATCCATCACAGAGTATGTATGAGCATTGATGATCTCCTTAAAGCTCGCGCGCACTGGACCTTGCGACCTGATATCACTCTCCGGAATCGGACTGGTCCAGTCGATATACCAGAATCAATTGATGCCCACGTCCAAGAAGGGTGCTTTTGAGAACGAGGCTTGGGCAGTGGACCACGATGCCACCAGACGGTTGGTTTGTTGAGACAATAGTTCCAAAGGAGTGCATGGCCCATTGTGATTTCCATCAACCGGCAAGATATATATCGTCTGTCACCCGCTGGAACAATTGCACAATGCCTGAGAACGCAATCAATCGGTCGGTGCTTTTTGTCAGGCGACGCGCTGAATAGTCCATGACAAGCCCTTGCCATATTGCGTGAAGTTCATCGGATAAGCTCCGATTCCGGGTGCCAGTCTCATTCGCTTGATCGCGTTGGTGCGCGCAATCAATCGATTCGAGTTCTTATACCTTTCATAGGCCGGAAGCCCTCTCGGCGTTCCATCAGGCAACTGCTCACACGCGTTGTTGATATTCGTAGGTAGTTGCTATCTGAAGGTTTGTGATGCACCTCAAAGGCAGGGCAGGGTGACCTGTGCGCTGGAATTTTATGATATCTGTCCGCTTCAAGGGTGTCGATTGGGCTGAAAGTAGGCCAGTTGTCGTATATTGGGAGGTAATACATACCCACTTATTCAAGGGCATTATTGCGGGGCCGTGGAGTGGGACAGAGTTTCCATACCGGTGACTTTGTCCTGCATAATGGCTTGACGGAGAAGGCCACAACTTCAAATTATCGTTGTGAAAAATCTGTGGACTCCGTAGTCATCAGTTCAGGCGTCGAATGGAGTTGAAACACTCATGGACAGCTATTGGTGGTTGTGGCTGATAGAAAAGGGGTAATGAATCCCGACCCCCCAGCACGCCCAAGGCGGCCAAGCTGATTACCTCAAGTGGCTTGCAGCAAGGCCACACGTGCAGCCACAATAATATCTTGACGACGGTTGTAATATGAACGTATATGGTATCAGGAGGCTCAACGGTGAAGAGATACCATTGCTTGACTTATCTTTGTATCAGCTGATCTTTCATTTATAGAATATCATGGTCTATGATTAGGCCACTAATAGCTGGTGCGTTTCAACGCAGAATTCTACATCAGCTTTCACCAAGGTAGTTCCTCGCCATTGTACTTGTTCGGTCCTTCAGCATTTTCCCATCCAGGAATATGTATATTCAAGAACTTCCCATTCGTCTTTGAGTCGCTCGCGAGAAGTATTCTAATCACATCGGCCGCCCCCACATCTATTTCCAAGTCTGCATTCTGGCTCCCCATATCCGTTTTCAACCACTGAAGAATGACATCGCATGTAAGCTTTTGAGCTCTTGCATTCCGAGGGAGAGACACTCACACCAGGTGATATGACGAAGAAGATAAATCCAGCCTTCTCGTATTCATAGGCATATTGCTTGGTCAACATATTCAACGCAGCCTTGGATACCTTGTAGGAAACGAATGGGGCGTCGCGCCAGCCCTCACTGTAACCTATGGACCCGACTACGCTTCCTCTGCTCGACTAGTCAGTTGAAAAGCTCAACGGAAATATGATCCACCAAGCACTTCGACAACCGTACTCTGCACTATATCTTCAAGTACTCACATATTCAAAACCGTTTTACGTTTACCCTTCTGAAGCAACGGCAGCAATGCCGACGTCGTGTTGTGGACTCCCTCAACATTGACCTCGAATCCTTCTCGCAGATTGTCCATTGCTGCTATCCCTTCAACGAGAACGGACACGTCCCGGCATTGTTGATCAGTACGTCCAAACCGCGTCCCTGAAGCTTCTTCTCCACCTCAGTGACCCCTTGAGCAATCCCGCCGAGGTCGGTAATCGGCATCTTTACATGAACTGCTTTGCCGTGAGAGGAGGATATCAGACTCTGGAGTGCTGGTGAAGGAGTTCCTCTCGTCGCTGCGAAGACGATAGAAGTGTCTGCGCGCCTGCTAAGTTGAGCAACGAGTTCGAGGCCAAGGCCACGACCGGCACCTGTGATTAAGTAGGAAGACATATTGAAAGGTAATTTTGCGAGTCGCAGGAACTGAGAATGGAGCGCTTGCTGTCGAATTTCATGTGGGCACCGGCCGGTATATATAGCATCACAGTTGACCAAGCCATTATGTGGAAGTTGTTGTTTGCTCGTTGATTTCTCGTCCTTTCAAGAAAACGTCACAAATTCAAGTCGCAGACGAGCGAGGTACCAAGTCCTTAACTTGCCGTGTGCCGTACTTTAACCAGAGCGACAGCAACACTTTACCTAGCCAAGCTTCACCCGGCTCCATGCTCATCGTCACTCCTCGCCGCATTGGTATACCCACTTCCCACATCAGGCGACAAAGCCGATATCTGTTTATTTCAAGCCCCTAAACTCTTGCAGAAGCATGCTCTGAATATTTGGAGAGTCTGCGTATCGCCATCTCGGCATGCAGCGATCGTAGCTGTGAGTCAGAAAAGACCCAAGCAATGCACCATTGTTAGGCTTTGTCCGTACTCGTACTCGTACCCGTGACATTCTCTCCACTTGGTTCCGAAGATGGATCGACACCAGTGGTCAACGTAACATCAAGCACAATAGTGAAGGGTAAGCGGATACCCGGATTACCCTAGGTGAGTCGAAACATCACCTTGTCTCTTGGTGTTGAAGAGCATAAGGCTACGAACCATAGATTAGGACCGTGCAGACGGAAAAAAGTCGAAAACGCTGATTGAGTGCCTGTCTGAAACGGCATAGTGATACGTGGCAAGTGCTGTAGTTCTTATTTGCACGGCGGCCCTATCGCTTGTAATGGGAGGTATATCAAATGCCCAAAGCTTACAAGGACAACATGACTTCGTTCGTATGAAATTCGTCTTCTGCAAAAGTGGTTGCCTGTTCCAGGTTTCTACTTTCGTTGTCGCTTGGGACGATTTGTGCAACTTTTGTAAGGACGTTAGCCTACTTATGTTCCGCTGCAGGTGCTGGCTATCCAGGCTTGGGCGACCAACTGACAATCAGCTGTTCAGCAGTTTGCTGCCAGGACTAAATATCCATTGGACTCGATATGGCTGATCTCCAAGCAGTTACCTCAGTATCATGTTCAGTTATCTTTGAGAGCTGCCCTTTTCTTCCCTTGAAGGCAAGAGGTGACCGAGCAGAAAAGTTGTAAGAGGACTTTCCAGAACATAAGGATGCACAGTGGATTTTCTGTTTGAAATTAAAGGGACATCAGCAGCACACAAACCGGCAAGCGAAAACTCGCTTGGGCGACCAAGTTACTGATATGCTACCTGTGCTGCTCTTTGGACTGAGCAATGGATGGTTTCATGGACAACAGCACGCTACCAAGGAGCCCGATAGCACACACATGGTGCTATCCAAGATCGTCCTCATGTCCTGCAGAGTATCTGGAGCCTGGTGTGCTTCGAAGATCCACGACGAATGACGCAGCGACTCAAAGGTTCAACCCTTACGTGCGATAAGCCATAGCATCTGAATATGCCGTCCGTGACGTTCAGGGGCCATTGCGTTCGCTTCCTAACACTGAAGATTTGGGTGCAACTTCTTACGCTGAGTTCAATTTTCCGTATCAAAAAGGCAACGACGCTGTGACGCGAGTGGAACTTTCTTTCTTTAGGCCTGTTGCTTTAGTCTTTGAGAGATATTGACCATAGTCGGAGTGCGGCAGAGATTGATAAGCATTAGACACAAGGCACGGGATGGACGATACTAATTGATAAAGCTTACGAGAACTTTGCTCTGACATTCCCAAGACTAATCTTACTGGTGACGTGTATAAAAGACAAATTGCGGTCACATTACCCGTGTGTATCCTTGAGCACTATAGTAAACAATAATGAAGTGGATCCCATGGGCTCAGAACGTGTGATTTGCTCCAAAATTTCCCTTTTGGGCGTATGAGGCCGTATCTGGGGTTGAAGCCTTGGGTACTAACCACCTCTATACCCACTTGACGATTGACATAATTTAGTAGTCCCCACACTCGGGCATCGCAATGGGCCTCACTTCACTAACAACAGTCCTAGCACGATCCTTCAACCCAGACCAAATCTATGTCGCTGCATGATTACCTCTCATCCGTGATCCAACGACTCCTGAATTGGCTTCATCCATTATGATCATGATAGGGGAATCGTCGCCTCGAGAATGTCCTTCAATAATAAATACAGCAATCGTCTTCTGAAATGGGCCTTACTGGTTATCCATTGAGAACCATATATATAGCACCACATGTACCCATCACTCTATTACATCAAGTACTTTTCTGCGGATTCGGCAATATTGTGGTCACCATCAGCTCATTAGTGATTTCGCCTGGCAGAGCAGCTAAATGGAAGGCGTTGTGCGGGACTCTATTTTCGGACAACTTGTCCGCCTCCTTAGTCGAAACAGATATTTTGTCTATCCTGAAGAAAACCCAGATTTTGTCCTCCCGTGGAAATCAAACTATGCAGCGGAAAAGAACGAAGAGACCCAAAGGCAACAGCCTAACCATGCGATCTCTAACAACTTCAACTCTGGAGAATCGGAACCTGAACATAATAATCTTCGCTCAGCCTTGACCAAATCTACAACAGCACAATCACACGCATCTCATGTCACTGCCGGACGTACTAGTACTATCAGTCGCCACAGGTCGAGGGAAGATGCTATTCAATTCACGCGCGAGCGCTTCGAGATTGAACAGGAAGGAGATCTTGAGCGCCGAGAATCTCTAGTCATTGTTCCACAACGCACCTCAGATGGAGTCATTCTCGTAGATTGGTACACCACGGACGACCCGGAAAATCCACAGAACTGGGGGAAGTGGAAAAAAGCATACGTCAGCTTCATCATCGGCGCATATACCTTTATTGTTTATGGTGCCAGTGCTATATATACAAGTGCAGAACCATTCGTCATGGAAAAGTTTGGCGTCGGCACTAGTAAAGCGGCTCTTGGACTCAGTGTCTATGTGCTCGGATATGGTACAGGACCAATGGTATGCTGACTTTGCTTCTTCTGGGTACTCTCCATGCTTTCCTTCGAGAACCTCACTGATCCTCACGAGCATAGATCTTTTCACCACTTTCCGAGATTCCTGCTCTGGGGCGCAACATCCCTTACATCATCAGCTTCGGCCTCTTCGTAATCTTGTGTGTTCCGACTGCTCTGGCAAATTCCTACGCGTCACTTCTTGTCCTTCGATTTCTGACCGGCTTTATGGGTTCGCCGTGCTTAGCAACTGGTGGGGCAACGATGGGCGACATGTACGGCCTCCTCAAATTACCATACGCACTTACTGCGTGGGTGGCAGCTTCTTTCTGCGCCCCTGCTTTAGGTCCTGTCTTGTCGGGGTTTTCAGTCGTTGCTAAAGGATGGAGGTGGTCTCTGTGGGAAGTACTGTGGGGAGCGGCTCCAATTTTCCTTCTCATGTTCCTGAGTATGCCTGAGACATCTGCTTCGAATATCCTGCTTCGTCGGGCTCAAAGACTGCGTAAGCTCACTGGTGACCCGAATCTGAAGTCTAAAGGCGAGATCAGCCAAGGGAGTATGTCCGCAGGTCAAATTGCCAGAGAGGCGTTATGGCGACCAACTGAGATCGCGATCAAGGATCCTGCTGTGTTCTTCACGAATGCTTATACAAGTCTGATATATGGTCTGTAAAATGAGTGCTTGAGATTTCCTGGGTTTGCGACTCACAACTAACGCCTAATTTCCAGGCACTTACTACTCTTTCTTCGAATGCTTCCCACTTGTGTACATCGACATATACGGCTTCAACCTCGGTGAGCTCGGGCTCACTTTTCTCTGTATTATTGTGGGCACAGGTTGTGGTATTGTCACATGTGAGTGGGAAATATCAAAGAAGTAACGCTATCACTAACACTCTCGAATCTCAGACTGTACCTATGTCTATGTGTACTTGGAGCCAGACATCAGGAAGAATGGCCTCCGTGCGCAAGAACATCGATTGGTACCAGCTCTGTTCGCTGTTTTTCTTCTTCCAATATCCATGTTCTGGTATGGTTGGACAGCACGAGCGGATATTCACTGGATTGTTAGTGTTATTGGAAACATGTTTTACGCTATGGGCGCTTTTATTCTGTATGTTCTCTGATTTCCTCGACATCCAAGCATTATCACGAGTCTTCGTATCGTTGTTACCACGCTACTAATGCTTGTGACTCTTCAGATTTCAGTGCATATTCATGTACTTGCCTCTTACTTACCCCAATACGCGGCATCCCTCTTTGCAGCCAACGACATGTGCCGCAGTGCGGTAGCAGCCGGCGCCGTCATATTTGCACGTCCGCTCTATACCAATCTTGGCATTGGGCGAGGCATCTCAGTCCTGGGTGGTTTACTGGGTGGTGGTGTGATAGGTATCTGGGCATTGTGGTACTACGGTGCGAAATTGAGGGCCCGAAGTAAGTTTGCTGCGGAATGAGACCAGATCTTGGGTAGTTTTACGCAGATGAGACGATAATGGTCACACAAACGAGCAGAAACAGATCTGATGTGGATCATGAGAGCGATAGGGATCAGCTTCGGGAAATCGCACAGATTCACGGACCTAGCATGAGAACGAAGATCGTCTAGGACGTTAGTATATATCTTTCATCTCCTGGACATTCGATCAATCCTTCTTGTCATATGCCTGGAGGATGGCTGTAGCGATTTCATCAACGAAAAGTATCTAAAATACAACATGGTCAATCATCTCCAGTCATCGCGTTCAAAGCTCATCTGGTTACTTACCATTCTGGTGGCCATACGCGGGATCACGAAGGCTTGTCAGCGAGAAAAAGACTTTCCCCGAGAATCTCACACCTCCCCAAACGTGAAGCTGGTCGAGCTTACGCGACTGGACAATATTTTTTCGTACGTAGATCCTTGTTGACTGCTTAGCCGCATTGATAGGCGATGGGAGCAGCGCCACGATATGCCATGACTGATCAAGACTTCGTAGATTTTGGCCCACTTTGACGGATCCGCTAACCCCTGACTGATTCTATTAACACTTTCTATTTTCATTAATGTTGCTCGTACCCATAATACCGGCCGGTGTTCACTCGCGAGACTCATGCTTCTCTTACAGTTTTGGCGAGAGCAGTAGCGGAGGCTGACAAATTTGACTAGGATGAGCAAGGACAAAATAATTAGATGAGTTGCTTTGAATGATATCACCAAAGTTGATGTCGTTCGAACTACTACCAAGACTGGATTAGCCTCCTGCAAGGATTAGACGGATATCTGTGGTGGCTTTTCACTCGAGAGCGGTGTGCATATCGGTTGAGTAACTGTGAGGTACGGGACTTTGCAGATGCATTGCCGATTAGGTAATTGCAGGATCTTTGATATTCTTCATTGTGTTTATGCCTCAGAATGGCTTGTTGAATCTAGTTGTTGCTCTTCGATAATCGAGAACATTGGCAGTCATTCAGTTTACGCAGTAATGATTATTCCTAAACACTCAACCCTTCGTGGAATATGTGTTGGGTCATCCTAATGCAGAACTCTCTCTAGTAAATTGCTGAGTCGAGGTGTCCAGAGGAATTCCTGCAACCTCTCCTCGACGCACGCGCGTCCATTTACGCGAGGAAAGCGTTCGTGGAAAGCGGATTTAAGCAGCAGAGCTTCAGGACCCACGCCACCATTGCCGAAACTCCACGAAGTCAGAGTGATGCTCCAGAGCCAGAGGGCAACATCAGCTTCAGCACGAGACTTTGGCTGGAACAAAGCCAATTTACGCTTCAATTGCAGTCTTGCACTCCAGAAGAAGCCAGGTGCTAGCTCGCAGCGATGAAAGGCGATACAGCAGAAAACCAGCACTGCAAGGGAAACAAGTTTTTCGAGAATTATCTCACGTCTGTCCAGTGCCGAAAGACATGTGCAGGATTCCCAGATATCGTTGAGTGTTAGCCGTGACTCGTGGAAGTGTGGATTTTCGGAGCCAAGATGCGCTGTGATAGCGTACCCGGCTCTCCTAATGACTCGTAGAACATCGTAAGATAGCAGACTCATGATCGCCAGTACTTGAAAACCTGGTGGAAGTTCATTCAACACCTCTTGAGTGGCTCGGTCATAAGGTATGCGGGGATAGACAGGTCTATATGCTGGCTGGCTTTTGGCGAAAAGAGGAGGAGAATCCGGGTCGGCCCAGAAAGTGTCATATCTGAGGGTCAGTAAGTAGCGTATAGCTCTGCAAATATTAGGTAAGATACTGACTGCATGAGTAAAGCTTTTGCCAGACTTCCATCAACTAAAGCCTGATGTCCACCTTGCCGCGACACTATGAGAGCGAGGTTCTGACGGTGCAGATCGCAAGCCGAAGCATTTCCGGTTCTCCACTGTTGTGGCTTTAGATGCAGCACCCGCAAAGATAGCATGTACGAACCTCGAGTACAGCCAAGAAAACAATGGAATATAGAGTGATATCACTAACTGCCGCTGTAGACATGAGCAAAGCCTTGCGTAGTGTAGCAATTGCTTTTCCTCGATGCTTCAACACCACCGGACTGAGCCCCAAATCAGATTGCCGATGCTGTTGAAGAATTTCCGTCATTGCTGCGACTGCTGCGTGAAAGAATTCCTTGTGCTCCAGATGCTCTACGAAAGTGGCATATACATTCGTGATGTTGAAAACATAGCATATGGTATTGTAAGTTGGTGAAAGCATCTGGCAGACTACGTTGTGCGTCAGCTTTTGGCTTGGGATTTTAACACATGAGATGACTCACAGAGGTACAACGTCCGAGCCACATCTGGATCTTGACTCCCTGGAATGCAAGAGAAAGCATCCCAATGATTCCCCAGCTGTCGATCAAGGTTGCTCCATGTCGAACTTCCAGAATATGAGAAGGGCAGAAAGGTTTTGGACTGAGCATCAACTCTATTTTGGAATGTCCCTTGACAAAGCTCGAAACATTTTCCGGGGCAATCTCGAGAATGGCGGTCTGCTTGCAAGCTGGGCGAGATCTGCTTGTCTAATTTCTTTACCAAGCCTTTCGATTTGATACTCTGGACCTTTTGAGCAATTTTGCGTTTTTTCGGGCCAATACTGGCGACGACGAAGTTTGAGCCAGGGGTTGGGGACTTTTCTTGATTGTGGCGAAACTTTGCCACCTGCGACCTTATGGAAGAACGATGAAGACATTCCTCCTCTTTGGACAAGTCCTTCCTCACCGAAATGAACAAAAAGGGTGGTTTTGTCATGATGGAAGCAGATTAAGTCGCGGAAAATGACTGAACATATGAACAGATTCTCAACACTGGCGAGAGGTGGAGTAGACGGTCTTCACTATAACCTGTTCTTGCAAGGCTGATCATCCGACTGCAAATGCCAGCTCTTGGGCACTGAGATATTTGAGCCATTTTGACCTTGTCAGTCTGGGGGTAATGCAGTCTATCGACGGAGAAAGCTCAAATGGAAACTAGGTTACTTGCATCTTGCGGCTCCACCTCGATGGCTATATCGAAAACATACCCTCCGCGGCGATGAAATCTTTCAGGCCCACGGTATTTCTCAGGATCGATGTAAATTCTGGTAATATTGCCACATGATCCACCGACCATGAACCCAGAAGAACTGGTTAGCAAAGGTGCTAGCAGTTATGCAGGGACCTTTGATTCCGAGATGAAATCCAGGGACAGCCGACGAAGACGCCGAATAGGGCAGTGAACCATGACATCAACCACTAACTGTCGCTTGCCTGGTGGTGGCGTTATTGCAAGGCAATTGAATGGCACAATGGCAAATGCTCTCTCTTGGAAATTCCAAGTTAATGCAGGGATGAGCCTTGAGGTGTGTTAGCTAATAACATGACGAGGCATGCCGACCTCGTCCGCCGGTTCTCATTGGCTGTTTAATTACCGAATTGGGGTAGTACTCCAGAATAGGCAGCGGATTAATTCGATGTTTGTCCAGATGACTAAACCTTTGACTAGGAGTTATGATTCGTCCGTGCAACGACCGATTAGTGATAGCGAGCTACGACTCCACTACTTAGTTTGAACAGCACGAAGTGAATGGAATAGATAATTGCCTAAGAAAATCTTATTAGCCCGAGCTGTCGACTCTGAGCCGAAGACATAATGTCCGAGCAGCCCTAGCTGAATGAAACCAATGCATCGACATCACCTACCCTAGAAGCGTGACTGCACATCAATACTCCCGATCAGCACCTGATCTCGTCATGCGAAGCGAGACCAAAGAAGTTGATTTGCTTCCAAAACTCCCGCCAAAATTCACAAGCCTGCGGTCTACCGCTCCATTTCTAGAGTTTTCCGAATGCTATAGCTATGCCGATACCAGGCAAAAAGCTTGGCCACGCCGACAACAAGAGATCAGCTGCCCAAACGGGATATCTCTTCGTGCCACTGGAACCACAGGATGGGTCCCTTGTCGAGAAATCGGACCTAACTGGTGCGAGGAAGCGAGGGATCGGTAAATCCAATCAACATGGGCACGAATTCTTAGGCCAATGGGTATCTCCTCAAACCTCAAACTCAGCTCCAAGAACGGAACAGGGGCAAGTAAATCGCTTTAGGCTGCAAAAAGACTCCAAAACGGTCTCAAGACAAAGGCCACTCGCTGCAAGTAATGATTGCCGTAAAAACTGTCATGGATGTGAACGAGCTGACTCTGCCACAAGAACCATTGTTAGTATCTAATGATGCGAGACTCGTGAGCAACAGTCCTCAGGTCACTGCCCGAGTATTGGCCGGACCCCGCTCACCAATTAGAGATGTTTTAACGAGTTACCGAAGAGATTATTTTATTAAGTTTCCTGTGGCGGAGAGCGAAGAAACACAGTCACTGTTTGCATTCTGTGAGTGGTTTTCATTTTAGGAAATTGTCCTGTCTGACATTGATCCTTCAGATCTCAATGATCTCAACGATACGAAGATAAGTCAAAATCCGGTGAGAGACTTTATACCAATAGCTCTGGGTGATAAAGCCTGTTTCCATGTCCTCATGGCCACTTTGCTGCAAGTCCAGCATAGCCAAGGTCGGCGTGGAGGTAGTTGTTTCTGGTATCACCGTGGCGGTGCAATTAAAGCTTTGAATGACTCTCTCCTGGTCTCTGGCGTGAACGTTCTAGATGAGATGATCTGTAGTGTTGGAATGCTCACATATATCGAGGTAAGTGCCGGAAGGTGTCGTGACCAATTATCAATGAAGCTGAGGGAACTAGACTCGAGTCTCTAGTCTGCGCGCCGAATCTGCAGGCTTGCATCTCGTTGCTCTTGTCCGATTTTTGAAATTGAGAAAAGGAAGACTGAAACTGGAGCTGTACTTTATGCTGATGCGGCTGTCCGTTTGGTTGGTGTTCTGCTACTTTAGTCAAAGAGTATAAACGTGGCTGACAGAGTCTGCAGGTGCTCCATTGTGCCACCTTTGACAGCGCCAATCTTTCAGCCTTCGCTGGAAATTGGCGAGCGAGAATTTGACCACAGATTTCCATGCGATGAAGAATTTTCCAAATCATATCAGCGGGAACTATTCTTCGACGTCAAGCGAATGATCCAACTCAAAACGCATATTGAATCCCTACCTGCTGGCGAAACGGAGCGGGAGAACAATATTTTTCAGGGCTTTGTCTCAAGGTGTCTCTTTCGAGCTTCGTCGAAACTGAAAGCGGAGCCAAATCCAGATTCTGCACGAGCACAGGCCGAGCGATGCATTCAGCTGAGTCAAATCCTTTTCCTGTACACGGCGTGTCCATCAATGTCGATTTCTGGAGTATACTCGATATCAATCGCTAAGACATTGAGAGCATGTCTCCAAGCGGGTTCGAAACCTCCTGTGGGCATTTCACATTGGTCGCCGGAGGTATTGATCTGGGTATTGGTCAATGGTGCTATTATAAAATCAGGCGAAAACCACCATGAATGGTACATCAACCACTTGTACCACATCATGGATCGCCAACAGATTAGCACTCTCAATCAACTGGTCGCAATCCTTCGTAAGGTTGTATGGACAGAAGACCACTTCGGTCCTGCGTGCCGCGAATTGTGGACAAGCATACAGAGATATAAAATATAAACGGCCTGGATGAACTTGTATCCAATGGTACATAGCTAGAAATGATCTCTTAACCCGTGTGACTGCGTAGTGGCCAGAGCATAGTAGGATCAATAGTAGACTCAAAGAAGATCACGCAAGAAAGTACTTCCCACTAGAGAGCTACTAGAGACAATTAGACTTATCGCGATGTTCTGGACTAAGTAGCATGCATAATTTCGATCTATTTTACATGTGCGAAAATGTGACAGCAGACCGGGGTTTGTTTCGTTACGCACTATCTTCAGTGCCTAGTCGCTCCCAGTGGAATGATTACTGCTCGATGATTAATCGAAATTTGACCTACATGCAAGCATTGTGCGTCTTTTATAAATGGTAGCTGCTTCTATCTCCTGAAACCCATCGCGCATACGAGGTTCAACTTCTTTCATTACTCTGACCGAAATTTTAACGAAGATGTCTGCACGAGTCAAAACGGTCCTTATCACTGGGTACGTTCAAATTCCACTCCGTCACTACTTCTCAAACTGCATGACATATCTAATGCACGGTTCGATAGATGCACACCTGGTGGCATTGGGAGTGCTTTGGCGGTGGCTTTCCACCTTAAAGGTAGTCCACAATTGTTAAACCAATGATATCCCCACTGACCACTTAAAAATGCTCAGGACTTCGAGTCTTTGCTAGCGCTCGATCAATCAACAAATTAAAGCCTCTCGCGGACAAAGGCATCGAAACTTTGGAGCTGGATGTATCCAAAGCAGAATCTATCAGCGAGGTTGTGAAGGAGGTGACACGACTCACCGGTGGAAAGCTGGATCTCCTTATCAATAATGCGTAAGTGTCCGTCTACTCGTTATTGCCGGGCAAACTTGTCCATTGATTGAGACTTGAAATGCATTGACGCTTACGTGGCTGCAGGGGCTCTTGTAAGTGCCTATAAATTCTCATGTACCCGCACTTGTTGTCTGACAGCTTCTAGTCTTAGAGCAGCCAGCACTCGATGCTGATATATCTGATATCAGAAAGATGTACGAAACTAACGTTTTCGGGCCTATGGAGATGGTTCGACAGTTTACACCTCTTCTCTTTACGGCTGGAGGTACTATTGTCAACATTAGCAGTACATTTAGCTCCTTCCCTCTTGCACAACGCACAAGAAACTGACACATGATCGCCAGGCATTCTAAGTATTATGCCATATCCATTCGCAGCAGCATACAATGGATCGAAGGCTGCGCTTGGCCAGTATTCAGAGACACTGAGGCTTGAGCTTGAACCCCTAAATATCAAAGTAGTGACTGTGGTTACGGGCCAAGTCGCGACTAATCTTCCCACAGCTCCGACCATTGCGGAGACATCCATCTACAAGCCCGTCGAGGCGGAATTGCACCGCAGAGCAAAATCTCATTTGGGTAGGTTCTCTCTTTTTCCTCGTGAAGGGCATTCCCTTGTCATAGATACTTGACTAAACAATATCGCTGCAGACGAGGCGATCTCCCCAGAAAATTATGCCGAGGCCCTAGCCAAGCATCTCCTCGGCGGTTCTGGCCCTTGGTTTTGGAAAGGAACCAGTGCAACAATCACCTGGATTGTCTCAACATTTGCTCCAAAGACAGGATTTGTGAGTTTTTCTCTGAATCGGCGTGGTGTCTGAATTCTAATGATCTAGGACTTCTTTATGAAGAAAATATCGGGGTTGAAGGTAGCACGGGCAGAGATATATAGCCGAGCTTCATCGGCATGGCCGACAAATATCAAATAGGCTATTCGTGGGAAAAGTTATTCCGGACGAATTTGAGCTGGAGACCCGAAGGGGGATGCAAGGGTGACGCTGATCACCAGGAATAAGGAAGTCAAGAAGGCGAGGTTAGGGAAGGGAGATTCGCCCTGTTCAAGACATGTTTGCGATTTCTAGCTAGACTATATGATATACTGTTTCAGATCCCTGGTAACGAAAATAGGCTGGTCTATGCATGGGTTTCGTCTGTACAATAGCCGCCCGAGCTGAATCCATTCTGTTTGACACTGCGGTGCGAAAGACGTTCCCCGTTTCGCACTCCATCGACATCAACTGCGGCTTATGGTCAGTTCTCCAAGGCCAGGTGAAGTCCCCACTACCCCATTCGTGCCCATCCTCGACCCGTCCGACACTAGAGCAGCCCCGGGAGAGTTACCGGACCACCTCACAGTTGCACAGAGGCAATGAGAACCCGCATGGTACTATTCCAAGATGCTTTGCATGCCCTTTGCGCCCTTTTGCCTGTTTCTCTGTCTCCAGGCATGGAGGTTTCCCACTCCTATCAACTCCGCCTTGCTAAGGGTTTGTTATCTGGATGCATATGGCTAGCATTCCGAGGATTTTTGAATCAGCTCGTGCAACTCCACCTCCCCACCATTGTAGCCTGAGGATTCGGTAATTCAAAGCTAGACTTGGCGTCAAGACCTGGGGACGTTAAATTGTCCACGCGCGCCTTGGTTATGGCTCCGGCGGGTTTGATCCGGCCATTCTGTGCCGAAGTCTGTTGACCCGCGAAATTGTTATCGCCCTATCTGACCTGAGGTAAATGCATGCCTACAATAGGCATGGCTGACCGGGACCTACTCTCCATCGAGTCTAACCATAATTTAGCACCATCCTGCAGGTCCCTGATACGTTACATCTTCGAATGCCTAGGTTGTATTTGCCAACGCCTACTGATTCATTGGCCCGCATTCCATTACCACACTCGTCCAGTCTTTATCTCTGGAGTGGCGCCTGTCACCGGAACACCCAGAAGACACCGATCAGAACTACACACGATAGGAATAGTCCAAGACTCGATAACATCTCGATTGCGACCACATCGTTCTATTATAGATATTTTGAATCTGACATGACGACCAAATTCGCACCAGGTTGCGGCTCTGGCGACGGCATTCTCACTACGGTGCCTAATTGTCCGTTTGTCGCCTCTGATAATCGCCGGCGTCTCCGCACAACTTTTCCATGTCCGCGGTAGACATCGCACCGATTACCCGTCCTCACTCCCCAAGATCAATAGGCGACAATGGCACGGGCGAAAAGGAAGGCGCTGTCTCGAAACGCAGACAGCCCAAAAGTCGTGCCGGTACGCTTGCTCTGACACGAAACTCCTTTTCTTTTTGGATGCCATAAGCTCACCGGCGGCTTATGAATGAAAATATTGGCTGACCCCTCTGATCGATTACAATCATCAGGCTGCAATACCTGCAAAGCAAGGCGCATGAAATGTGACGGTAAGTCTTGACATCGATAATAGTGATCATACCTGCCGTACAACACTGCTTTTTACGCTCCTGGTGCATTCACGCATAGGCGTCGTGTTGACGCACCCGCTAACACTCTTTTAGAGACCAAACCTACGTGTTCACAGTGTACGGACCGAGGTGTTGAGTGTGGCGGCTATGCCAGAGATCTGAAATGGAAGCTTGTGGGTGAACAGCGCAAAGATCGCAAACGCCCTGAAAGTATGCTCAATATGTACCGAAATAACCCACCGCGCTGTTAACGATCCATTCCAGAGGAGCAATCTCAAAGTTCGCAGGCGGCCACTGGGGGAAAATCGCCTCGGCTCTCTGACAAAGATGCTGTCGCAAACGCTCGAACCGCGCCTCACCCACTGCGAGACGACATGCGCTCGACAGCGGACATACCTGAGATCAACGATACGCCCTCTGCACGTTTCCGACCAGAAAATGTTTGGCATGCGTTACCACATGGCCAACTATTCGACTTTAGCAATCTTGGGTTCAATACAGATTTCTTTCTGGACGACAGTGGAATGGATTTCAATGTGGCCACTGACCTAGGCTCTCTTGCTAACACTCCGTCCGCACACTTTTCCGGTGCTAACAACAGTCATGCTCAGATGTCGAGCGCAACAAATAACGACTGGAATATGCAGAATGGGCCAAATTTCCCTGATCCAGCATTGTCAACAAACCTAGCCCAACAGGATGCGACGGTGAATGAGCAGGACGAAGGTATCATGCCGCACATGGCCGATGCTACAGCCTCGGTGGGGCCGGTCGAGCGAGCTGACACTAGAGGTGACCATCACAAACAGACCACTTCATTTTCGGATACTCCCGCTACAGTCAAGTCTCTCTTCGACCACCTCTGTGGTTTTCTCTCCGTCAAGGACGATCAAACACCAAATCCATGGCAACTATATGTGTGGCCACTAGCGACAGGGTCCTCAATGCTTTACAACGCGGTTGCAGCCATGACCTATCTGTTTATGAGCAATTCCCAAGCGCACTTCCACACCGCTGGCACGAAGAATTTCGAATCCGGTCTGCAGGCTTTCATACAAGGCTCAGACAGCGTCAAAATACCTCTAGAGACCGCTCTCGCCACGCGAATTGCCCTCAGTTTTGCCGAAGGTTGGGACGACGAACGAGCTTCTACTGGTATCGAACATATTAGATCCGCTGGAAAGATTGTACAAGAGGCTTTTCAAAGACACCAAATATCGAAACTAACCGGCAACGAGCTCGATCGTTTCAGTTTCTTGACACGTACTTGGGTGTACAAGGACACACTGGCTCGTTTAACGACCTCGTCCGATCTTGATGCAATTGATCTAGATGCCATGGAGGCCTACCTTCGGCTTGATCCTCTCCCAGCGGAACAACAGCTTGATCCACTTATGGGTTGTGCCATTACTTTGTTCCCACTGATTGGACGTCTCGGCGACATAGTAAGAACGGTCCGAAGAAGGTCTGAGAAGCACAACTCTCCATCCATTATTTCACAAGGTGCAGAATTACGTATTGCGATGGAGGATTGGACTCCATCATTTAATCCGCAGCGTTCAGGAGGTCTGACCGGCCCAATCTCTGATGTTATACAGACGGCAGAAGCATATCGATGGGCAGCATTATTGCTTCTTCGTCACGCAGTACCAGAACTCCCTTGGGTTCACTCAATATGGGAGCTCGCAGAGAAGGTCTCGATCTATCTTGCAACCATACCTGTTAGATCTCGAACAATGAACGTACAGATATTCCCACTCATGGCCATTGGAGGTGAGGCCTTCGACGAAGATGACCGTAGCTGGGTACGTCAGAGGTGGAATTCAATGTTCAAGCGAATGCCACTTGTCACAATTGACAAGTGCAGGAGAATCACGGAAGAAGTATGGCGGCGGAGGGACGCGTTTGAGGCACAATGCGGAGCGTGTCCTAGTTGCGGCGCCTACAGGCTTGTTTCATCTGGAATCAGTCCTTCCGTGGATAGCTTGATGTCTGCTGACGTTGCCGTTGCACCTCCTCAGGAAGACTCCGAGGAAGGTAGTCGGCGTTGTCGCTGCAGTGCCGCAACAAGAATCACTGCACCGGCGTCCAGTTTCCCAGATTCTTTGGCTTTCAAGAAGGGTGTGGACAACATCACTAGAGCAGGCAACCTGCACTATACGGTAAGAGGTGATTTGCATTGGTTGGGAGTTATGAAAGACTGGGATTGGGAAAGTGAGTCCAAACATTCCAATAGCAGATCTTTGAAAGCTGTTGTTCCGCGATCGTCATGCTAACTAGAGACAGTTATTCTGGGATGAAGAATGTCGTGTTCAGGCTACGAAGGGATTGCACAGGAGGTGCTTCGATTGTAATATGGGTGTCAAGTTTGTACCACCAGGATTTTGGAAATCGTATGGTAATGGCTCGGGAATATTGTGGTGTGCAACGATGATATAACGCGAGAGATTTGAACTTGGGGCCATCCACTGAATTTGGATTGCGTCCACGACTGTTATGACTATCAAGATAACGAATCAAGAGTTTTGACAGCTAGTCATACGCCTTCGCAAGTCTAACGTGACTGTCGCCACTGTCACCCTAACAGATCTCTCTATGGTTCTAAGCCGTCTTGGTCTCCGTTTGGTTGCTCACCACAACCACACTGCTGCGTCTCCTAGCCTGGCTCATTCTTCGTCTATCATCCCATTTCTTGATGCGCAAGGTTGCTTGTGTTGAGATCCAGATATCTTCCCACAAACCGAGGGGTGGATCTGCGGCCGCCTCGTATGCGTCAATAACTGGCTTGTCCCATACCAGATCGCAAGTCGCGGCAGGCACAAATTTGGTCCGCTTGACGACCTTCCAGCCGACGAAGAAGAGGATGCATGCGAAGATCATGGTGTAATAGGTGAAGAAGGTCCCCACATCCCAATAACCTGGCAAAAAGACGAAGTAACCTTGGATGCAGACCACAACGGTGACAATGACGGTGCCGTAAATGTTGAGATATGGTTGAAACCATCCTATAGCACGAATTAGGCTTTTGCACTAGAAAAAGGTCTTTTACCAAATCAAAACATACCTCTGTATGGCAGGCTGTGCCGGTCAATTCCTTGAGCTTTCAAAGCTCGGTAGAAGAACATGTAGGTCGTTCCCATGACAATGTAGTTGATCAGCTGAGAAGCAGTGACAAGGTTGACTAGCCACTTCAGCGCTTGCGATGAACTGCTGCTGACCTGGAGAAAGCTGAGGAATGGGAAGACCATGGTGACAGCGAAGCAGTAGTAAGGAATTCCGGATTTCGTAGTGGCTTGCAAGAACTTGGGTGCTTGTCCTTGAAGAGACAAACTGTACAATGAACGAGTCGCCATGAAAACGTACGTGTTGCCCGCTGAGAAAATGCTTGTAACAAGGAGGGCGTTGATCAGGTGTGGCAATCCACTAATGCCCATGTTTTGCATGGCAATGATATAGGCGGAGGCTGCACCGGTGCCACCCTTGGTGCTTAAATTGGTCGAGAGAGTTTCGTCGTTATAGGGGAGAACAATACCGACGCACAGGGATCCGAGAATGAAAAAGGCACCGAAACGCCAGTATCTAAGAGAAATTAGTGTTGCAAAAGGAGGGCTCAGAGCAGATTGACCTACACTGTCTTGAAGGCCATTTTGATGGTGATTCGAGGATACATGGCTTCTCCAGCAATCATGGAAATGTACTCTGGACCGCAGACTGTAAAAGCCGCTACGAACAGTGCACCCAAGAAACCTTCGAATTTTCCTAAAGCTCCTGTGGTGATGTATTCGGCAAAGGCACCAGGCTCACGCCAGTAGCGAAACCCATATGCATCACCCTGAGGATTGCCACCAACCATTGTGATGAAGGTGAAGAGGTACAAGATGATGATTAGGATAAGCTTTCCGGAGGACAGCCAGAATTCGGCCTCGCCGTACCAGCGAACGGCAAAGAGGTTGATCAAAGCGTATAAAACGATGCAGGCGATGCAGACAGCCCAGACTGGAATGTCGTCGCGCCAGAAAGTCAAGACCAAATTGAGTGCCGAGATTTCAAAAGGAACGAGGATGGCTTCGTAGAGAAAGAAGTTCCAGCCAGCCATAAAGCCGAAAGCATCGTCGACCCATTTTCCAGCGAACCGAAGAAATGCACCTGATACGGGCATATAAACTGTCATTTCTGCAAGGGAACTATTGATACTGCCGATGGCGGTGCTGAAGAAGATAAAGCCGAGGAACAGTGAGCCCGGTCCACCCTCAAGGAGACCCCAACCGATACTGACGAAGAGAGCTGTTCCAATGGAGCCACCAAGGGCTAGCCACTGGATCTGACGGTTGTTGAGGGCACGGTGTAGGCCATCGACGTTCTCGACGTAGCCCAGGTCGTTGTTGCTAACAGCATTGGTGAGCTCGGGCATGCCACCCTTGACCTCTTTGGAATTTGAGTCGGAGTCAGCCATTTTTGGAATTTGCAGAGAACACTGAAATGAGGGTTGACGAGAGAAAGACGCCTGCCGACAAACAGTGGCAGCTGGTGGGTCTTATAGAAAAGCTTCCCTCAGAACATCTCGGAGAAGCTTCGTCGGTTGCTTAAACCACTTATCCAGGATTCGATGCTGGAATTGGCCTTCGAGCTGACCATAATCGCCGCCTGTCCGTAAGTGGAGAAATAATACAGTCTCTGGACACGGCTGGGCCCTAGTCTGGACCCATGTCTAGGGAGGGGGCTGATACGGGCTTAGGATTTGTTGCCACTTTTCGGAAGGTAAATTCATTGAAGGTTGATCATCACCGCAAGCAACGGCCGAGTATCAGTGCTTGGAGTGCTACCGTAGCTAGATAACAAGATCGGCATTGTGACACTCTGATAGACCGAGCTTGGCGGCTTATCTTGTACTCCTTATAGGTAGACGTGGAGTGTAAATATGCCCAGAGTTGCTTACGGAGGTGCTAACCTCAAGCGCAACGAATGTGGACTTTAATTATGCACTAGACATCGTATCGACCGTGCGAAATGTTGTTCATAAAAACAAGGAGATGCTATACTACGCTATGTGGTCCAAATCCCCTACAATGCTGCAACGCGTGCATATGATCCTTGCAAGCTTCTCTGCCAACGGAAGGTACCCTGCCTTAACCATCCACGCCACGAGACGAGCCCTACACCTGCAATCGTCTATCACTTAGGGCTTGGAAGGAGCATAGGAATACAGGTAAATGGAACACATCAAAATAACCCTCACCAGGTCAGCCCTGCTTGTTCCGGACGACAACTCAGACCCGAACAAAGATCCACATCCTCCTTACTCACAGCAGCTTCTGCCGGGAGATTCTGTTGTGCAGGCCATATTTCGTGTTTCACGGCCTTCTCCCGCTCCACATGGTCTCGGATCACGTCACGAGCCTGTTGCTGGAAGTATAAAGGCCCCTTCTCCAGTCTCGGGTGCATTTGACCGTTGACGAAGACTCCCGCGTTGAGGTTCTTTTGCGAGAGTTCACAGAGAACTTTGTCCTCTGACACGACCTTGGCATACAGCTTGTGAATTCTTTGGAAATCTTCCTCGGACGAGTTTTTATTTCGAAAGATCTGATAGTGCATTGAGGAGCTCTTAGGCCCATTGGGGAGAAATCGTTGCAGCATGATGAAGTGCGGGCTGCAAGTCATGTCAGTAACCTAAGGGTTGGATAGGTGAAGAGGGTGGCTTACAGGACGGAAATGGAAACATTGGGGAAGAAGTAGGTACTGGCAATAGCCATCCCGAGCTTCTTCTGCTCTTCTGTTGGCACAGATTGATGCTTGATATATCCATCAACGCCAGTGACATCGTGGGTCTCGATGTCTGCTAGGGTAGGTATGTCTGGGTGGGCAGTAGGACAGTGGTAGCACTCATTAAAGTTGTCGGCCAAGATCTTCCAATTATAGGCACCATCGAGCTTATACTCGTGATCAAGAATATAATCGTCAAAATTATACACCTTATACCGCTCCTGCGTGTCGACACCCTCGAAATCTTCCTCCCAAGGCACTTCCGGCGTTTCTTTGCTGTCAAGATTGACCCAGACAAATCCACTGGCATCGACACGCACATGGATAGGAAATAATCCATTCTGTGACTTATCAAAGCCTTCCAGCTCGTCGTACTTGGGAGCCTTTGCGAGTTTGCCATCTAGTCCATATGACCAGCCGTGATACTTACAGGCAAATATCTTGGCTGTCCCTTGCTGACCCTGCACAACAGGAAATGCCCGGTGACGGCAAACGTTATGAAATCCGTTCATTTGTCCATTCTTATCACGGCATAGTACGAATTCATAGCCTGCAATTTCGAACTTCAGATAATCACCCGGCCGGCTGATCCGAGACTTGTGCGTAATAAGCATCCAACGTCGGGAGAAAATCGCTCGTCTTTCGAGCTGATACATCTCTTCAGATGTATACCAACTCGCCGGAAGAGCCCGCACGGGGGTCTTGGAAGCATCCTTGGGCGTTGGCGCCGAGCGGCCAAAACCAAGATAGTTAAGCATGCTGGGTGCGGTATGGGGTGTCTTTCGTCGAGTAAAGTGTAGTGAGCCTGAGGAAAAGCAATATGCTGATATGTGATAACTGGTGATGAAGCTGAGAATGTGGCACCATTATTTATGTCTGGTGTCACAGCACGAGATCTTCGTAACACATGATGTTCCTGGATTCGCGACCTCTCAGCCTTCCATGAACTTGTCTCATGTTCAGCACGAAGCATTCCTCAGATTGCAGAACTTCAAAATTGCCAAATCGGGATGGCTTGTTAGTCGTTGGACTTTTTGGCCAAATACGGCAGTGGAGCCAAGCAGCCACCCATCCTATTAAGCTCAAAGAGTCCGAGAAGGATATAACCGTTCGCCAAGAGTGCCCGAGGCGATCCTTTTGCAACCATGCATTGATTTTGATTATTTGTTATCTAGGTTGCGGTCAGAAAATTGCAGGGATCAGAGAGAATTGTGTGCTTCAATCATATACTTTCTTGTTGGCTGTGTTGATGTCGTCTCGACACTTGTTAAGACACTTTTCAGATATGAGAAGAATCGATGGCAATAGTGTTGCTTGATCTGTGTCGGCCTGTTGTTGGAAGTACGTTCAAGCCTCTCTGGAAAGGTTGACGATAGGTAGTCGTCGCCTTCGCCCGACCTTGGCTGAGCTTAACCCTCAGACGCGCTATTTTCCCTAGGCTCTGCTCTTTTTCCTCGTCTGTGATTCTTTGCAATCTCGGCCGGAGGAAGGTTCCTCGCTGGGAGCTGCCAAAAATGACTGCATGATGCGGGGTGCAACGCCACAAGCCTATCGTACGGCTGATCTTCTGGAATCGTGAATGGAATCGTGACGTTAGTGTGTTATCCAGATCACCCAGATCTCTGGATCGGAGTACCAAGACTCTTGGCAGAATCAGGCTATCACGTGCTGAATGCCAAGGCTTTTGGAACCAAAACCTGTTCGTTGCCAGAGTGCCCACGACTGCCCACCTATCCAACCACCGCAACCAAGCCACGCCAGCTCAGGCTCCAAGGTTCATCGATCCCTTCACTGGATACGATCTGTACTTGGGTAACGTGGTAGGGGACAATGGCTGGTGTGTGGAGTAATATCCTCACCCACAAGATAAGGTAGGGTACTGTTCACTTTTACGAAGAGAGACAAGTGACTTCGCACTCGTTGCAAACACAGCATGTATAGGATCATCTGGGCACTGATTGGGCTACCTAACAACTTGTTTTCCAGGTCCTCCTTGGTGTAATAAAGCATCAAGTCCTGAGTGTACCTAAGCCCGCTCTTATCAGTTGATCTAATTAAGGCTACCACCTCAAATCATCCAAGGAGTGCGGCAACGCCGAAGCGTGGGGGACGACCTAGGAGCGGGGACAAACTTCTGGTCGCGCATCACTGGGCGATAGGCTGGCACCTTATATTCCTAGCTGTCCCGACCTTTTGTTGCGGCCTCCTTCTCTGAACACGAGAATGCAGAAAAGCCATGGTTTCCATCAGACAAACAGCCCTGAAGCCCTGATTCTTGATTGTAAGTCGGGCGCGTGAACCGAGCCACCATGCTTCCAAGATAGCAAAATCTTCGCTTCGGAAATGTCCACCGACACTTTCTTCCAGAATGCCATTAGGAAAAAGCCATTTGATGGTCAATACACGGCAACCTCTGTGATCGTCACGCTCGCCGTTGGGTTAGGATTCTACAACTCGCTAGAAATGGTACTTCTGATCTTGACAACCTTTAAGAGAAAAACAGGCCTATATTTCTGGAGTCTTAGTATTTGCACCTATGGGGTTGTGTCCTACACCCTTGGCATGACACTGAGCTACTTCAGCCTCTGCGACTTCTGGGCCAGTGGACTGCTACTCGATTCAGGCTGGGTACTCATGATAACTGGCCAATCTCTTGTACTCTATTCGCGCCTGGGACTCATCGTCGACAGCATCAAAATCCTGAGGGCTGTGAAGTGGATGATCATTATTAACACCGTGGTGATCGAAGGCGCTACTGTGGCTCTGGACTGGGGAACCGCGTACTCATCCAACCCAGCATTTGCGCAAGCCTACTTCTACATGGAGCATATACAAATGACAGTTATCACTCTACAAGAACTTGTCATCTCTGGTCTTTATGTGTGGAAGACCGTAGCCCTACTGAATGTAATCTCAAAGGAAAATACTCGCAGTATGATCTGGCAGCTTCTTTCCATCAACGTCGTGATCATCTGCATGGATGTAAGCCATCCAACGTATCAAGCTCTACTGATGACTGACGATTCCTAGACAGCCCTTGTGGTTTTACAATACAAGCACCTACAGCTATACCAAGAGAGTATCAAGGGCTTTGTGTACAGCGTCAAATTGAAACTTGAACTCAACATTCTGTCTAAGCTGGTGGACCTTGTTCAACAACCAGGTTCGGTCGACAGATCGATGAACTGGGAAATCATTGACGTAAATTCGATCGCTGGACAAGCACAAGCGGCTGTGCGCAGAGAATCACTGACTCCAGAGAAGGCCGGCGTTTGGCCCTCCAGCGGTGAGAAGGGCGCCGACAAGTCTCCCAAGGACGTCTTCGCAACTGAGGCTGCGGAAAGCACTTCACAACCCGCATCACATAATGACGTCGATAGCATTACACATGTCGTGTCTCAACGCTCCAGGTTCTCGGCAAGAACAGCAAGCAGAGAGTCTGACATTCTCTATGCAGAAGTCCTTCGCTCTCTGAGGTGAGATTGACCACATCTACTCAGGTACCGTGCTCTCGGGTATCCACGACAGCTTCAGACCCAGCATTTCGCTGCTTCCTATGCTACTTCTGGAATTCTCGCCATGAGATCACTTGGGTCTAGCTAACTCACATATCCGAGCAAAGACACAAATGTCAATTCTTCTGGCGCAGATGCAGTGGGAGAGGTGGATAACGTGGAGCCCAACGATTTATACCTTGCTTGTGATTCAACTCCAGATCATTACAGTGGATCTGGAATGTATGGACGTCATGTAAGTACGTTTATCGATTTCAGGATCCAATGCCTATTCTGCGCAGAAGCTCTTTTCTAAACTCGGCAGCCCCAATTTTCATTCGATCTGCAGCGCCACGATTCTCAATGAGTCTCCGAACCAAATATTGCATGCACTCCTGAATGTTACCCCATGTCAGGCATTTGTACACTTTGGGAATATAGATATTAGTGGAGGGCGAAGCTTGTCTCATCTTGACTTCATCTGCCATTTGGAGGAGCTCACAGCCAACGTCATCAGCCATTCCTTGAAGCTGGCCGAACTCGGGTCTCACTTTCAGTCTTGATTGTGATGCAAGGTTGGAAGCCAGTCGAGCTGCTTGTTGAATTGTCTGCGTATTGTGCCCCGCAAGCAGCAGATCAATCGCTTCGGATTGTTGGTTGGCCTGTGCAGAGAAGTTCCCGCTTAGGAGATCCTCAACAATGCCATTATATGATGCATCAGTGTCTTCCTTTGTGTCGTGGATTTTCTCTCGTTGATCATTGGCAATATAAGCACCCCGAACGAGTTTGACAGCCAGGCGCCATCCCTCTCTCTGAGAAAGTTCCAGTTGGTGCTGTACTTTGTGCCGTGCCGATTTGAGATATGCCTGGATTGTGTTGTAGATCAAAGCCGGACTCCCAGGTCGATTATACTTACGCATCAGGTCAAACGTCCATTGATCGATGCTGGCTTGTAACACTTGCTGCTCTGCATCAATCCAAATTCTACAACCTTTAGAGGCTGCATATTTACAAATCCTGTCCATGGCCTCGACAAACCTCGTGGGCGCTTCTTCGCCCGCCATAAGAGCCTTTGTAATGTTTGTTCCCGCTCCAGAGAACCTTTGAAGCATTAGCATTCGCCACCGTTTCAACAAGTACGGAAAAAGTCCAAAACTCACTTGATACCCAGCCAGTCTCCTTGTCCTACCATGTCCAATGTTTCAATGTTTCCATTAGCCCACTGTTCGATCTCGGCCTCCATTGTGCTGAGCTGACCATTGTCATAGCCAACGAATTTATCTGCCTGGACCTGGACTTCTTTGCCATAGCAGAGCACAATGCCGGAAAAGCCCAACCTTCTGACCTCAGCTGATGTTTTTGCAATTTCTTTCTGGTTTCTCCCAGCACAGAATTGCTTGTAGACGAATGGATATATCACCGTCCTCAGTAAGGGATTTCGGTCTGGGTTGAGCCATGGCGACTGCGAATTGGCAACCTTGTCAAAGACCGCCAACCCGGGTTTAAAGAGCCAAGGGGTTGTAAAGAAAGTGCTTAACAGCAGCGTCCGAAGAATACTGGACGTCGACAATCGGGCCAAAGGAGGGGCTGAAAATGCATTAAAATCTAAGTGAGCTGGTGGTGATCCTTCCTTTTCCACTGTGCCGTCAACGGCTGCATAGGTTGCTTTCGAGGATTGAACCCTTCGTTGAGTTTGTCTGATGCTTCTAAGATATCGAAAGTTCTGTCGTGTCTTGAGAGCACTCGTCACGGAGAAAGACATTTTATTGAACTAGTTCTCTAGGGGAAAATGAGTTGGACTGCCAGTCTTTATCATGCTGTGGGTTACTGAAGGATAGTTATCGGCCTGAGAACCGGATCAGCACCATAAGTCAGTAGAAACCGGGATATGCATCTACGTTCATTCGCGGGGTCATGTCTACATCCGGAGAGCAGCGTCAACACTATAGCGCAATGCAACCTACTATTGCTCTCAGTTGAGCCAGAGTCCCATGATGCTTGAACTTCACGTCAACCACGAATAAGCCTACCGGGCCGTCAATACCTTGCGCGGCGCAGAAGCCTGAGGAAATGGGAAAAATGAGCCAGAACGAGATCGAACGCCCAGACTATGCGAAGAATTGACAGAAGAAAGCTAGCGCCATGTCTCCAGTGAAGCTTGTGGAACATTATGATGAACGCCGTAACTCACTATTACGTCTCCCGGAATGATATGTAGCCATTCCGGGATCAAAGCCGTAGCGTTGCCGTTTCGGCAGACATAGTTGCCATTGGCCGGAGCAAGGGTGATATCAAACTTGTGAAGTGGGATGCGATCAACAAGAATCTCGCCAGTCCGAAGCAATGGCCGAGATAATGATTTGTCGAGAGAGACTTTGCAGAGCACTGTTCGCAATCCCATTGTTCTGTTACCAGAACTTCCGTGACTGTTCTGGAAAGCCAGTTCAGACTCACATCCACGTAATCTTGCTCACAGTCAACGGCTGCTGCTTCAGAATCCCTATGTCCTCTCAATTGGTGCAGAAATGATGCAGAGAGCAGGAGGCTTCTATCTCCATCTCTTTGCGATACCCCAGAACTCAGCGGCGAATCTTGACCTCTCCAAAGTCCATTTCCGTTTCCAGACCTGAGCAACTTGCCACTTAACCTGAGTCATGGCTTAGCAAGCCCTGAGCGGCGCCTGAGGAAAGCCCTGAGGTCATGGGAGGGTCCCGTAACTTGGCCCTGGGTTCCCAGTTTCCGGTGTTTCATGTATTCGGAATAGCCCTGTCCGTTCCCTCTTGCGCGGTTATTCTTGCCAGAATACCTTCGGGTCACTTTTCTGGCCTCGCTAGTGCCTAGAGTAGAGGGTTATCTTAATCTTTCCCCTAAGAATTACCTACCTCTTACGTGTCCTCGGATCTTATAAATTTTTTAGCTATAAGCGAGAAGATTCTTTCCTACTCTACTATAGCTTATTTTCCTTTACTTACCGTCTAACTTTTAATTAGATAAGGCGACTACCGTCTAACTTTTAACTAGGTAGGCTAGCTCTCTTATCTAAAATAGTAATTATTAGGAATAGATCCGCAACCCTTCGGAGATTACCCAAAAAGACTAGAATCTTACGAAGTATTCGTAAGAAGACTCGAATCTATTAACATAAGTAGCTATTAGATAGGTAACCGACCTAGTCCTAATATAAAGCTTCGTTAATATAGTACTATTTATAAGACTTAAGCCCTCTATAACGATTAATTACTATACTCGTATTATAGAGTCTATTTATTACGGTATCTAGAGAAAGAGACTTATTATAAGATATTAATATATATTAAGGAGATATAGGTAAACTAAATAAAGTTTAGAAGATACTATAAAAGCGCTAGGAAGATACTAGATAAGTGTCAGAAATATATCAGAAATGTGTCAGAAAAGCGTTATAAATATCCCTTGGCGGAGCCCCTAGCCCCTACTCCCACTGCAATGTCGTCTCTCTCGAAATAAACGATTGTCTCTCTCACGCGCATACTACTCACTCCATTTGTTCTCAGTCCACGACAGTAGATAGCGCATCCTGATTTTCAGCCACACACGACAGATCACTGGCCGGTATGCTCGAGGAAAAGCCAACATGTACAAGGCGATCCGTGATTGCTAGAAATGGCTACTACTGTTGACCTAGAAAATCAGGTCTGTGCTTTCAATATATTGAACTAATATATTGTTACTATTTTAGAACTCTGTAGAAGTCTTGGCGTTCCTAAAGGGCAAGATTCTATAGTATTTAGGAGGCATTGTAGCCCTCAGGTAGTTACAATCCTCACACAGGTTCTTCGATCAAAAATGGCTATTCCCAAAAGCTAACAACTACGAACATGCATTGCGAGAGCTACTTGTCAAGGCAGAAGCATCCTCTTTCCAGTATGCGGGCGGGCATTCATCTTTGGCTATCCATGTCCTCATGAGCCTGCAGCGTATCCCGAGGTGTCTCAGGCAAGTGCTTTCACGAAACCATCGGACAATTACACAGGGTCAACAGATGTAGTATAGGGGGCCATCGGGAGAGAGAGCCACTCGCCTTCCCGCCATGCAAGTCGATTCAAGCTGAGGTGTATGCCGGTTTAGTGTACGTGGGTCGCGCCCGTTGTTCATCGCTTTCTTTTGGCCTGTCATCATGGTCAGCCATTGTGTCCATCTCGATAGACTAAGGTAAGGAACCGCGGACGCATGCCATGTATGTACATAATCCCGACTGTCATTGGCGGTTGAGCAGGGCACACCAGCTTTGGATTAGGAGAGATCCCTACTAAGAACTGAAGTGTCTCGTTCATAGACCTACTTGACTCCATCGAGTCAGCGCTTTGTCGCTACGTGGGTAAACAGACAATCGAAGTATAAGAACTGCTCTTGCCAACCTCACTAGGAGCCACTGGACTCTTTCAGCAAGTCTCTCCAACGCCGTAATTTTACATCTGCTCTTTTCCAAAAGAACTCTTTTGCAAATCATGTCAGAAAATCCCACAAAACCTCCCGAGGAAACCCTCAACCCCCTCCAAAGACAAACCCTCTCCAGACGGGGCCAAACGGAAAGCCACAGAAGCATCCTGCTCAAAATGGAGGTGGGCAGTCTTCGAGTCGTTGGGACTTTGTTGAGACTCCAGACCTAGATAAGGAAGACTCCAAGGACAAAAATTGAAGCTGTGATATGTCTCTCTCTTTGAAGCCCACTCTGTTCGTATTTTCCTGGTGTATTTCCAGTTCTGATAGAGCCAAAGATTCCGCGGAGCACGGGAGAGTGAACACTAGGCGAAATCCGCCACCTTGGAGAGGCTTACTTCTTTCCTTACCGATGTGTTGTTCAATGGCTTGATTCTGGTAATGGCCAGTTATTTACAATATGGAGAGTCTTTGGCCTTGGCGGAAATCTGTCCAAGAATACCTTCATTGTCTGAGGATGAATACTCGTCTTTATCTTGGCATCGCAGTCTATAGCCTTGGCCGAATTCGAATGTGACCAAGATACCTTCCAAGCGCAGCTTCAGTCTCCCGTGCCTGATCTCTGAACAATTGCACTGGGCCCAGATTTTGGACACACATCATGCGTGGAAAATAGTCGAATCCAAGGTCTCGGTATCAACCCTTAAAATCAGCTCCGTAAGGTTCATTTGTACGAAGAAAGGCCTCCTTGCATTACTTTGGAGCATTGTTATTGAACACGATGTCGTGGTGTCTGCACGGCACGGCACGGCCAGATTAAGCCGAGTCAACCAAATCTGACCGCAGGGTCACGTGGGACCAATCCTTGAGATTGAGTCAGCGATCTTTCTCTGCTTCATTGCTGCCCCATGCCACGTCAACCCTTCGTGACCAACAATTTTGCGACTTATCAAATTGTATACTCCAAAACGCTGTTGCTCAGATATTTATATCTCGGCGATTTCTCTCTGCCGTGTCTCTTGACCTCGAATTTACGACTTTGGAACTCTCCCTGATTTCTCAGTATGCACTACACTTGCTCCGCCGATGATCCAGAATTCCGCGAGGCAGCCAAGGCTGTCGTCATTCGTGCCGAAGATCTGATTCCGGTGGAAGGACAGCCAGGCACCTGGCGGTTGCCTCTTAGACAAAGCCCTACCTTAATGACCCCGGCGATAAAACGATTATTCTTTCTAGTCAAGACGAAAAAGGTATGTTAGAAAAGATGGATCTTCGAGCTGCGCCCATTTTAATTCTCCGGAAAAGCTCGGCGCAGTTATTCAACGCCGACCCAGAAAGCGTATCACTATCGCCCGTGGTCCCGATATTCTCTTATTTTCGAAAGAGACGCCACACGTTGGAAAGAACCAGTTCATCCTCTCCATAGGGCTAGACAAACCTCCTATGCTACAAAACACTGCATCTTCGACACTTGAGGAGCCAAAAAACGCTGAGAGAACTACTGACGACGTCGCTCCTACGCCACGAGAACCACCGACACCGTCGGAGGCTTTGATCGCGGTGCTGAGACAAGAAGCAAAGGTCATGATCACGGGTTCGACGTCGATTGACTGTAGTGATCAGTCCATAGACTTCGGAGGGGCAATATGCTTGAGCTGGATACACCTGAGAGTCTACACCCGAAGACTGGTTGTGTTGTGGGGATGGTGATTGTGTTTGACTGTCATGATATCCTTGAAGTGCATCAAAACACCGAAAAGGAGGAAGCATCATCGGCAGCTTGATATGTCACTCCTGTTCGAAAGCCCACGTTGTCGTCTGAGGTGATGGGAGATCTATGATCCATAGTCGAGGTTCCAAAGGTCGTTAGGATATTGGTCGACAAAGTCCCACCCACTGCCTGTCATTGCCGTAGTGGTACCTTGTCGTGTCTCCTCCCACAGGGCTTCATTCTGCTGCAAAGACGTCATGGTCGCCGGGACGCTTGTAGTGTTCGCAGAAGGAGCTATGACGTGCCTCTGATCGGAGTGAACGTGTCCCTTGCCAACGATCGATGTCAAACTGTCGATTATAGCCATCTAGTCGTAGTTCTGCGTAGGCACGGCGGCGGCGTCATTAATCCGTTAGCCTAGGCAACGACGCTTACGCGGAGGCCGCGTGTGATTCGATGTATTATCTGGCGTATACCAAGATGACTGGTTTCACATTTGGTCCCTAAATGTTTCGCACTTCAATCTCGCGTAACACGATGAATCAACTCCACGACAAGTATGCTCGCTTCAAGTATAAACAGTCGCTCGAATTACGCCGTTATGTTTTCTACCTCGTCGAATTCGACATCATAACCGCAATTAGGGGTGGACGCGGTATTCTAAGTCTATACTGAGCAGGGTGTAAATTGTGAATCCTGATGATAACCAGATACCAGGCCCCCACGGTCTACAGCCGTGCCTTGATCGATCTCTTCTGCTCTTCAATTACTTCTTCAATTTCTCTCGTCGTGCCAACCCGCCAACTCACGGCGTCGCCCCACTCCTTGCCCCCTTTCTTGCCTTGACTCTGCCTCCATTGCCACCGAGGCAGAGATTGTCGCCCATCTTCCAATAGCTTCAAAACCCATTCTCCGACAATGGGCATCATCTTGAAGCCGTGCCCGGAGTCTCCAGATAGTACGATCAACGAATTTCCTGTGTCTGGAACAAAGTCTATGGTGTATTCTGAGTCAGCCGTGTCTGCAAACCAGCACATTTTCTGATCCACAAATGGGCGCTCGGCTAGCCACGGCAGAGTTTCCCTCAGGAGCCGTCGTAATTTTTGTTCATCGACGGCGGGTATGTAGTCTCTAGGTGCTGGAAGTGATTCTCCGGGTGGTATTGAAATGCCACTGCTTTTATCTGAGTTGATATATCCCGCGCCTAGAGGACACAACTTGAAGAGTCGAGTGACAGGGTCTGGTTCAAAGAAAAAGCCTAAGTCTCGTACGTTGAGGACAGGAATGCCTCGAAGATAATCACACTCACGCTCCGTGAGTTGGATGTGGGCGACCGACCAGGACTTTGCAGCGACGTATGAGCCAATGTCTGGAATAAGTTTTGCTGCCCAGGCCCCTAGACACACAACGGTGCGTCTAGACCGGTAAATCCTACCGCTGGCCACCTGAAAGCCAGTGCAGGACCGCTTAGAAGGATTTCCATAATCTTCGTATAGCAGTTTCACAGCCTTGCCCCTTCAGGCCCCAAAACAAACCTCACGCCCTTGCCTGCCAGATGCCGGTAAGTATCCGCCATCGCGTTAGATGAATGTGCATATCCAGCGAGCCGATTGTGATAGCCTCTGAAACCCGAAAGTGGGCCGCTAAACTGCCAATAGATCTCCTTGAAAGCTTGAGGCTTATTCAATGGCGTGATTCCCGGGCGAAGACAGGGTGATCTTTCACTGATAGAAGTGCCGTCTGGAGGTGTCTTACAGCTTTCTCGGGTGCTGCGCCAGACGTAGCGAGGACATATCCAACCTGATGATAATTTGCTCCCCAAAAAGGGGTCTTCCAACGATTGATCGCGTTCTAACTCCCAAGGTCAGCCCGGGGCTGTTTCCATGATATTGCACGCGACTTGATCAACTCACAAGGGCAAGTTCAGTATAGAATTCATCTTCATATTCGGCTCGAACAATCTTGTTCAAGTCATAAGCCCCGAATAGGGGAGGGTATCTCCGTGGCCTGGTCAAAGACTGTAATGCTCGTGTAGCCAGACTCTAGCAAGTGAAATGCCGTCGACAAACCCCAGGCACCCGCACCAAGGATACTGATAGGTTCTGATTTGTCTATCGCCATCACTCGCTTTAGGAAAGAATGTTAATCTGGTTCAACACTCCCTGTGGCAGAGAAGTAATTATTTCCTCCTTATGTAGATGGCACAACTTTGCCAAGTGGCCGCGTAAAATTCCAGTGCAATACACTTTGAGCTGTGCCTCGTTAATCGAAGAGGGATAAAATGTCGCCGATGTTTGTTTGGTCAATCAGGACATGCTCACACCGCTGGTGGGGCAGGCGTCGCAATCGGCAAGTGCAGGATCGGGAAGACATCCGATCTTATCCTTAGATACGGATACAGTGAAGTAAGCATTCCAAAAAGCAACCTCCGATTCAGCATTCGCAATTCTTGCTCACATTTGGAAGAACAGCGAGATCTCTTTCCCCTGCTGTAATGGGCGCATGCCACCAGTCCTGCACGTGTGATGCAAAATGGCTCGGTTGAGACCCAAGGTAGTGGGGGACCGTCTGCGGACTACGGTACGTTGCTAAACTGCAGCAATTTGTAGAAAGAATGCCCTCCCGTATGTAGTGATTGCTCCCCGATCCTTGAATGTCTAATGATCCCAAAACAAGTCAGAGATATGGCGGTCACGACACCAACTACAGTTGTAGGTCAAGGTCCTGCAACCAACGCTGTCGCGGGTGCTGCTGGAGGCGTTGTATCCGTCCTTCTTGGTGAGTTTTATTCCACTTCCGAAGGATCGGATCTGACAAAAAGCATGCAGGCCAGCCTTTTGGTACGTTTCTACCAGCAAAGGACGCCCACCTAAATCATCATTGATGGAAGTTCATGCAACGCAGATCTGATCAAAGTGAGACTCCAAACTCACAGCTCTAGTAATGCCATTCGAGTGGTCTCAGACATCTTCAGACATGAAGGACCACTAGCATTCTATAAGGTAAGCACTTCCATTCACGATCACTCTAGATAATGCAAATCTGACTAACAGTAGGGAGCTTTGCTGCCCTTCTTGGGGGTCGGAGCTGCAGTAAGAAACCTTGAACTGCTTCGTTATACGCCGACGAGAATCGCTTACGGATGTAGGTAAGCATACAATTTGCCGTCTTCCACAGCGTAAAGCACCGCCTTGAGTACCTGAAAATTCGAAGTCCCTTGCCTGCAGAGCGGAAGCTTTCCAATCTAGATTATTACTTAGCCGGAGGAGCAGCAGGAATCGCAAATAGTATCATATCAGGACCAGTCGAGCACATCAGGATTCGCCTTCAAATGCAGCCAAGCGGCGCGACGAAAATTTACTCTGGACCATGGGATTGTATGAGCAAAATCGCGCGGACATCTGGCATCAGAGGAATATTCAAAGGCCAGAACATCGCCGTACTTCGAGAATTTCAAGCATACGGGTGCTACTTTGTGACATTCGAGGCTTGCATGCGCATGATGGTTGATTTGACTGGGAAGAGGCGAGAAAAACTCTCCGCTTGGTCAGTGGCTCCTTGTGGTGCTCTGGCCGGTGTAGCATTCTGGGTTGGAAGTTATCCGCTGGATGTTATCAAGACGAAAATCCAGAACGACAATTTTGGTTCTAACCGACAATACAAGAACGCCTGGTCGGCAATGACTCAAACGTGGAAGATTGGAAAGTTTCCTGCGTTCTTTCGAGGGCTCGGTCCCACGTTGATCAGGACTGTCTTGTCGTCCTCTGGGACATTCGTCATGTGAGTTTCTCTTGCTTGGGCATTATCTGCTGATGATCAATTACTCACTATCACTCGAGGGTCGAAAACGTTCGCAAGTTCCTCGCATAGTTCAATGAAGATATATTATTTTGGAGCAATGTCATGCTCGATTGGCGAGTAGAAGAATGGGCTGATATGGCGCTAGCGTTACGTTTTTCTTGTTGATATAATACTATCTAGATCAAATATGTTCAATAGAAGCATACATAGAAATTTAAAGAAGGAGTCGAGCAGAATCGCCTCTGACTTCAGTCAAGAGGACAGTAAGATGGTGATTGAGCCTGGAATTTCACTGACCTAACTAGACGTGATACCCACTAGGTTGCACCAGAATCATCTTCCAAGTGACAAGAACTCGATGGTTGCACTCCATCTCTATCAATTTTTACGGAAGCGAAGCCGGAGGCGCTGATCGGTACCTCCTGCCGTGATAATCTGAACTTCTATGAGCGTGCGGTTGATATGATAGCATATCGCGGCAAATGATCACTTATATTGCGAGCCAGAGAGCCCAGTAAGTGGATTAAGCCCGGAAAATCACTTGAAGCCGCCTCTGTTTGCATCAGCATCACTCCCGCTTTGGTGAGCTATCTGAGCTATGTCTTTCTTTGAGCCAGCACCTCGACTTCCGAAAGACGCCATCTTCGCCCTAACAGCAAAGTATAATGAAGACCCATCACCCTTGAAAGTCAACCTGGGACAAGGAAGCTATCGTGACGAAAACGGCCTTCCCTGGGTGCTACCATCAGTGTACAAGGCTCGCAGAAAAGTAGCAGGAGAAGATCTGAACCATGAGTATCTGCCGATCCTTGGTCTGCAGCAATTCAAGAATGCTGTCGCAGAACTTGTCATTGGGACAGACTCATTTGCTGCGATTCAACATCAGGTATGGCAAGCTGTTGTGTCGAAGATGTTTTCTGACTGTAGGTCGCAGTTAGCTAGCTCTCAGAGCCTATCTGGCACGGGCAGCTTACATCTAGCTGGTGCTCTGATCAGGGACTATAGCTCTCTGCGTCGTCAGGTCTGGGTTTCGGAGCCTACGTGGTCTAACCACCACTTGGTATTCTCGTCTCTTGGTTTCGAGGTCCACACGCTCCCGTATTATGATCCGATTAACAAAACACTGGATTTCGAGTCGTACATCGGCGCACTACGTTCGGTCGAGCTAAACTCCCTAATCATACTACATGCTTGCGCCCATAATCCCACAGGCTGTGACCCGACACATGATCAATGGAAGGAAATCGGTCAGGTCATGAAAGAACGACGTCTTTTTCCCTTGTTTGACGCGGCATACCTTGGATTCAAATCTGGGGATTTCGACCAAGATGCATTTGCCATTCGTCATTTTGTGATTGAACTTGGCATGGAAGCGGCAATAGCAATATCTTTTGCGAAGAACATGGGGCTTTATGGTAAGTCCTCGAGAGGTAATCCATCACAATTTTCACTAATCACCTGTCATGACAGGCGAACGCGTGGGGACCACAATCTTTGTAGCCAAGTCCCAGGAGATTGCACAAAATTGCGAATCTGTTCTGGAGCGTTTGCAGCGTTCCGAGATATCAACCCCACCAGCCTACGGTGCAAAGATTGCCGCGCTGATATTGAATGACTCACTCCTCCGCAAACAGTGGTATAACGATCTTCGAACAATGAGCTCTCGCATTTTGCTGATGAGAATGACTTTGTATGATTTACTTGTCAAGAATGGTAATTTTGCATTGAGCATGGCCAGGCACGAGCTGACGATCGATCAGGCGCACCTGGAACGTGGGATCATATTGTACAGCAATCGGGGATGTTTGGGTTCCTGGGCTTGACGCACCAGATCGTCTATCAATTGAAAGGTTAGTCCAAAAACAAGGTTTATGTGGCAGTTTTTCACCTAACCTGCTGGGTAGAGCGACATCACATCTACATGTCAGATAACTCCCGCATATCCATTGCTGGGCTTAACGAATCAAACATAGTGTATGTGGCTCAAGCAATCACAGACTGTCTACGGGCGGCAAGTGAAAAGGAAGCGACGTTTTCGCATATTTCACGCTTGTGAGCCTCGGTTTCGGACGATGATGAGGTGGAATGAGGCTTTGATTGACGGGAATGGGGAAGCAGGTGGAAAGTCGTGGGCAACTCCGTATCTCGGCAGGGCTTTCCGATGATGTTAATATACGTTGTTGTCCGCGCATTTGGCTGGGCACTGAACTTTCTCACCCTCTCACGAGTCATCAGCAACCGGTTTGGAGATCATCCTGAGTACTGAGAAAGGGACCACGAAAGTCGACTGTGACATCTTACTGCCATCGACGCAATGGTTGAAGTGAAGAAATACCATCTACCCGCCACGGCTCTCATTCCGAATTCGCCACGACCTCTGCTTCACTATCCTGGAATTCTCTCCACGTCGGAAAACATCCCGACTGCAGCTTACGACACATTTTCCAGTAATGGATGGCAGATTCAGTGGATCTTTCGCTATGGACAAACTCAGGCATCTCACTATCATTCATCGACTCATGAATGCATGGCTGTAATCTCTGGGACAGCTACTATCCGCTTTGGCGTGGAAGACACAGAGTCCGATACTGGTAGTCAGCACAATGGAATCGAGCTTGAAGCCCACCCAGGCGATGTTTTCATCATCCCAGCTGGTGTCGCACACAAGACTTTCGATGCCCAGCCAGCCGAGGAATTCAAGCTCTTGACACCGGGCAATGGTCATAACATTCCAGCTTCGGATGTAAGGACCGCGTTAAAGGATCTGGAAATCTCTGGGTTCACGATGATAGGTGCGTATCCAGTGGGTGGTCAATGGGATTTCGCAGTGGGTGGAGAGAATGTCGGGAACTTCGAACAGGTTTGGAACGTGACGAAGCCAGATAATGATCCTGTTTTGGGAAAGGAGAAGGAAGGCCTTGTAGGGATATGGTGATAGACACAGAATAATGATTGACGCAAATCGACGTCGAACTCGACTTATACCTGAGTAACAGTAGTTGATGTACCTCCAATTGTCATCGTTGTCACAACACACTGTCTATGGGCTTTGGTAGTCGCCTGGTAGCATCGATTGAAGTTGATACTAAGCAGATTCCTTTGGCTGGTGGACATGATGGCTCAACTTCCCCATGGCACAAACTCGGGCCACTATCCGATATCCACCAATTTAGGCACTGCATCCGGTATCCCAAGATCGTCGAAGCCTGCGCCTCAGAGGACCGTGAGCTGTGTCCACACAATCTCGTAAGATCTTTTACTCGGCTGGAATAACCTAAGTCAAGATTTTAGAAGATTTCAATGAATTTCACCCTCGAAGTTGATACTTCCTACTCATCTACGTCACTATGGGAAGCCCATCTAAAACTCAAAAGCTACGTATCGCCATCCTCGGCTGTGGTAAGTGGCATGTTTCCCAGATATAGGGGAGGTTCATCATCTGAACGTATTGCTAGGGTTCATGGGCACAGCGCTCCTATCAGGCATTATCAAAAGCATTAGGGAGACAGACCATGAGGTGAAATTCTCTATCACCGCTCCATCACAGAGCTCGATCGACCGACTCCAACAAGAATTCACTGCGCTGAGAGACAAAGTCGACATCATCACTACAAATAACGTCGAAGCAGGTCGCGACGCCGACGTGATCATCCTAGGTTTCCAGCCACAGCAGCTTCGGGCCGTCTTTGACGAGCCGGGTCTAGTCGACGCAGTAAGACGGAAATTGGTCATCTCTTTGCTAGCGGGCGTTTCCTCTCGACAGATCAGCGATATATTCTCCGCAAGTTCCAACGAAGACTCTGGGCAAATACGAGTATCTTGCATCATTCCCAGTATCGGAGCGCAGATCAATGAGTCTGCGACATTGGTGGCATCCGACACGAAACTCTCACCCACAGATCTAGAGCTGGTGACTTGGCTATTCGGGCTAGTAGGCAAGACACAGCTGGTGCCGGAACAACTTATCAGCACCGTCACCGCGGTCAGCGCTGCCACACATGCTCTGGTGGTTGTTGCTGCTGATGCCGTTGTTGACGGTGGCGTCGCCGAGGGTGTGCCGCGGCAGGTGGCTCTGGCCGTTGCGAGTCAATGTCTGCGCAGTGCTTCGACTTTACTCCAGGGTCGGATGACGATCGAGGCACTCAAGGAATCGATGTCGGTTCCACGGGGTATCACTATCAATGCGCTGTTGCAGTTGGACAAAGGGCAGGTCAGGTCTGGAATTTCGGATGCAGTCAGACATGCAGTACAGTATGCACAGAGTATGTAAAATCAACTCTGTGAAGGAACAATTGAATCGAGGTCTATTTTCTCTCTAAATGAATTACCTGCGAGTCTTTTCAGAGTAGAATACTAGAATATCTCCTTTTACAACCGACTCTGAGTCCTGACCACTATCCGATCCTCTTCCTGATCCAAATGCTGCATCACTTTCCTGATCGATGCTTTCGCAGCCTCGGACGGCTCTTCATAAGGATGTCGCGGGCGAAGCAGTGGCATAGCATCATCAATCCCCGCCCTTGGAGCCGTGAAAACCGCAGCTGCATACTTCGTGTTAGCAATACCCGCCTTGGTAGGCGATTCTGCCAAAGCCAACACCTTCTGCAAACGAAGAGCTTCGTCGTGCTTGCCAGCGGTCCATAAATTATAGATCTTCGCCACTGACTTAGGGAACACGTTCCCAAACGCAGCTATACACCCTGCGCTGCCTGCAGCTAGCCCTCCGACCAAGAAATCCGACTGCCCTCCGAACACGGCGAATCGAGATGCCGGGAATGTTGCAGCAAGCCGTGTGACCTTCGCGACTGAACCGCAAGTCAGCTTCACGCCGACAACGTTGGCATTGTCTCGCGTGATGGCGGTGATGATATCCGAATCCAAGTCCAAGCCATTCGTCACGGCGGGGAAATTATAGATGATGATCGGCAGAGGCGAAGCGGAAGCCACTTTTTTGAAGAACGCGCGAACGACAGCGGGTGTGGTCTGCTTGCCGAAATACGCTGCTGGGAGGACCAGAGCATAATGAGCGCCCGCGTTGTATGCGTCGCTGATATACTCGAGCACCTGTGCCGTGGAGTGGCCGCTGACACCTGCGATGATGGGATATCGAGACGGAACTGAGCTTCGCGCTGTTTCGAGTAAGGATTTTCGTTCCTCGCGCGTCAATAGTAAGGTTTCAGCATTGGTACCTAGGATTACAAGACCCGTGATGCCGGTGCTGGAAAGGTACGAGTAGTATTTGGCCTGGGCGTCCAAGAGCAATTCGTCGGTGTCAGGATCGAAGAATGTTATCGCTGGCACATATGTGCCGGGTTTCGGTACAGACGGCTGGTTGACGGCCATTATTAATTTACACTGCGAATTGAAGCCCCGAAGTCTATGATAACAGCAGACATTGTCATGTATTCCTTTTATGATTTATCATTTGGTTGTACATCCAGTCTCGCATATCACGTGAACAAGGCTCGAAGCCCCTGAATGTGCGCGTCGGGAACGTTTCCGACACACTGCACAGAGCGAAATCAAGCATTGCCGGATTCGCAGCCTCGTCCGGTTGCAATGTTCGATGCCGACGTCAAGATGAGGTAATTTAGCCCGGCGATGGAGATCATCGCCCTCTCCAGTTTCTAGAGTAGCATGTAAGTCACATAGTTTTTTCAGGGTACGAGCAGAATTTGCAGCCCATCGGCTTTCGTGTTGAAGCGGTGCATATTCGCCCACATGAACTTGTATAGAATCAGATTGGCTTTAGCTAAGTGCTAAGTAGGATACAAGTCTCAGGTACGTGTTCTCTAAAGGAATATGTGGATAGACGAGAGCACGAGAATGCAACAAGTAGCGAATTGCAAGAGACTGGGAGCCAGAAAATGGATATTTCAGTTCATACTGTACCAAAGGAACTCATTTGAAGTATTTCGTCATTCACATTTCATCATTAATATCGTAACAAAGAATTTACAGATCAGTCTCCGCTGAAAGCCAATCCAAGGCACTTAGATCCATTGACTCTGCAAAACTTGAAAGCTGCTCCGCCGATAGCCCCTCCTCCCAGTTGAACCCGTCCATGGTGATGTCGTCACTCATGTGTGTCGACGGCGAGATGTGGACCGGATAAGACTGAGCGGGAAACTGCTCCTGGATGTGAGAAGTTTGGACTTGTTGCTGTCCTTCCAACAGTCCAGACGAGACCGGCGGGTCGCCGGCTCGAATATGTCTACCTGCTTGCTTCTCGACAGCCGGGGCGATGCGGTTCAGGATTTCTTCTAGTTGTTCGAGCTCTGATTTGATCATCCGTGCGACCAAATTGCCTCGAGAGATTATTTCGTCATGGATGCCGTAGGAACGCTGTAGCCATGGAGAGGGGTCTTTGATAAAAGAGCCTTCGATTTTGGCCGCCATCAACAGTGCAATACCAGATGTGAAGGCAGCATCTAGATCGAAGGGAAGAAAGCTGACTACAGTTAACAGTCAGTGCGGAAGACCAAAGACAGGCAGGTGAGGAGTTGTCCGTAGAAGGCTAACCTAGCAAACTGTTTTCCTGCAAGGCCGTCAAAATCTTCAGCATCTGCTGAGCAGATTCGACACACATCCGCAACAACTTGCGTACACTGCTTGATTTAAGCATAGCGGCGAAGTTCTTGTTTGTATGGCCTAGTCTGGATTGAAGAAATGTAAATAATAATGGCCGCGTAGTCAGAACGATACACTGCAGGATGATTAGTGCATGACAACCTTCCCTTGTGGACTTGATGGTTATGAGGCTCACCTGGTGATATAATAAGTGCAAATATGCTGAGAGTCTGGAAATGCTCGTTTGTGAACCGTTGTCCAGAATTCCGAAAGAGCTGTTCAATTGATTCGTGACTTTGGCGACATTCTTCAATGACTCTTTCGTGACAGTTACGAAACGTTTGTCCAGCCGGCCTTCGGGTCCATAGACAGCTATTGCGTTTTAGCATTCATCTTAAACTGGCAATGTTGATTTCACCTACTATTCAATATCTGGGCTAATACCCTCGATAGTTGGATCTGTATGCTGAGTGCAGTCGATCTTTCCAACTGACCCGGGAATGCTGGTAGCTCGGCACTGATCAACTCGTCTCCGATTCCCATAGGCAATCCCATGAGTGATGACATTTGGCGATCAAGGATATAAACCGTCCACCACACCTTCCGGCACCTTTGAGCTAGTTCAGGGTCAACTTGTTGACTGGGCATTTCAGTGTGCATGCCATGTTCCAGCGCCATGCGGAGAGCTTGGCCGATCTAAAATCATGTCAGATATGGATGCAACACGGGTACTTTGGTAGAAAGTGATAGAACATCTCAAGGACTACTAACCTTACGGTATGCGGCACCACGGAAATCAAGGCAGTGTAGATACAGAGCTGCACAGCATAGAACCTGTATCGCTTCTATAGGGTCGGTATTGTAAAAGGCAAACTCAGGCATCAATTCCATTGCGTGGACGAACAAATCCGCACCTGGCGGCTTGCTCCCTTTTGAACTCTGGGCCACAAATGCCTTTCCGAAGGCGAGGATCAAAAGATAGTGAATATACCAAAGACTCGACAACTGTGATTTTTGAGTAGGATCTTGCTGAAAGGTGGTGAATTGTTGCATGAATTTCTCTTCCTCGAAGAGATGATAGAGCTGACCGCAATGAAACTTGACAGCGCTGATGAGGTATGTAGCGTAGTCTGCGGAAGGGAGCACAGGGGGGTCATTTTGAGGGACACTTGGTGACTGTCTCACTCCATTCCATCCCAGGTCATATGACTTGCCTTCGAAAAGCAGGTTCTCGGGAGATAGGGGCGTGTGGACAACCTTCTCGTGAGCCATGGCAAGAACTCTTCGACCAAAGGACCAATTAGATGATGTGCCCAGGTATACTTTGAGTATAGTTAGTGATTGTGGGACATTTGTCTTGCCTCTCAACTTACTGGGTCTACCGCTGGAGTCGGCGAAGTAGCTGGTGAAGCCATGCGCCAGTGGATTCATCAATGGTGGGCCTGGTGAACTTCGATGAGAATTAGTAGCTGGCTGTCGAGGTGATGCCTCTCGATTCAATATATCTGCCTGCTGAGAATCATCTTGATTCGGATCGGGCACATTTGTTTCTTCGTTATCGTCGTCGTCATCGTCGCCGCGGTGTTCTTCATCATTGTCACTTTCATCCTCATAATTGTCTGTGGCCAATTAGTGAATTGAAAGTAGGGGTTGACTGTCGTCAACACACCAATGTCCAAATCTGTGTGCTGGTTCAGATTGCTATCAGGAAAGCCCCGTTGTTCGATAGGCTCCCCTCCCTGCTGCTCGAAAGTGGCCAATCTCCTCTCAAGGCCGCGAATATACCTGCTTTTCTGTCAAAATGGACACTGGGTAGACTCCTCGAGTAGACATACCCTCTCGTGATGAGGATCTTTTGCGCGTCCTCGTCAAAGTGACACAGCAATTTCCTCTGCGTGCAAGGCTCACAAGGAATCGAACCCGTGCAGCGAATTTTCTGACGGCGACACCTTCGGCACCTTGAAAGCGTGGGACATCAGCGCTTGTTCCAGGATGGCGAAATAGGATTGGATACTCACGCTTTCGATGCCCGTTTTCGAGAATTGTTCTGCCGGTTGGTAGTCCGGGCTCCAGGCCCTCGAGCGATGGAGGTATCCGAGATCCCGGAGCGCTCGCCATGTTACAAGGTAACAGGTGACAGAGGGAAATTTCTGGCCTCACAGTTTACCGGCAGGCTGAGCTCCTGGATTCTCGACCGCCCCAGTCGTTGGTACACATGACCACATCCGCAAGTACAGGGGGAGACCGTCTTAGATGCAGTACCATCAACTTGACCCGTTGCCGTTTAGTGAGATTAAGAAGGACGTCTTGACCATCGGAAAAGTAGCCGGTGAGCCGGTCAGTTCCCTCTGCCTTATCTCTTGTCACAAGTCATGGATCCCGTCTTATCAGCCATTGCTCTGTGGCTTTGCGGGGTATCGATAGTCTACGGGAAGTCATCCGAGGCTGCATAATCTTTGCCACTATGTGAGTGGGATTTTACTTCTACTTTGGGAAACGTGCCGACATCGTTGGACTGCACGGTTCGACAGAGGGAATGATGAGACACGGAATTCGAGGGTCTGTTGGCTCGAAGATGGATCTCGAATTATGCAAGTATAGGGCCGTGAGGGATCTATTACTCACCCTAACATGATGGAATAAGCCTCAATTCTTTTGGGAGCATCGACACCGAAAAGTCATCCTCCTCCACCTATTCAACGGCAGCAAACCCGTTGGAGGCTGAACATGGCTATCAAGATTCGTTCTAGGACGGCAATATGCAACTGGGCGTTGCCATCCGGGCATGAAAGCCGAGTAAGACCTCTCTTTGGGTTCCAGTATAGTTCAGGGCTACAAAAGAGGAATTCTTGGGCCTATGTAGACATTCTTTAGCCACCGACTTCACAAGGTCTTTACCATATAGATTGTGATTTCACCTTAAGAATCAATTTCGTACTAGTCGACTCCAAGAAGCCTTCCATCAGCCCATTTACGACGCAATGACAACGCAAGCTGCCATTCCAGTTAACAGATTCTGCCACCGGGCTGTTTCACGATCTCAGAACCTCAACTTATGGTCGCAAAGGCCAACGTTAGCGAGGAGATCGCTGTCAACAGCGGGAAATTACCACACACCTAAGCCTTTCAACGAGCCGAATGTAAGAGACCACGTCAAAAGTAGTCGCTTCTTAATTCTCGCTGACATCTGCTACGTAGCTACATTACACCCCATCCTCGCCAGAGCGAGAGAAGCTTCTCGCCGCATTACAGGAATTACGACCAAAAATCCCGCTCCGAGTACCAACGATACAAGATGGAGACGAGATTGTGACACAGGCAAGCGATGCTGACGTGAAAACATACCTCCCTCCGAAGCATCCTCGGTGTTTGCGGAGTATGCGCCTGCAACGGAAGCCAACGTGTCTGCAGCCATTGAAGCAGCCTTGAAAGCCAAAAAGGCATGGCAAGACACGCCATTCATAGACCGAGCAGCAATCTTTCTGAGAGCGGCAGAACTCATCTCAAAGAAGTACAGATTCGAGCTTATGGCGGCGACGATGCTCGGACAGGGCAAGAATGCATGGCAGGCAGAAATCGATGCTGCGGCCGAACTGGCAGACTTCTTCCGCTTCAACGTGGCGTACGCGGAAGAGATCTACTCCCGACAACCGACGTTGAATGAGAAAGGTCAGGCAGGGTGAGTTAAAGCTCCTCCCTTTCCCCAAGTTGAAAGGTAGTCATAATTGCTCATGTTTTGATGATTGTTACAGGCGTACCGACTGGCGTCCATTGGAGGGATTTGTGTACGCGATTTCACCATTCAACTTCACTGCCATTGGCGGAAACTTGATCTCCGGCCCAGCTCTCCTGGGCAATGTCGTCCTCTGGAAGCCATCACCGTCCAACATCTACGCCAGCTATCTGGTATACAAGATTCTGCGCGAGGCAGGACTTCCTGCAAACGTGGTGCAATTCATCGGCGGCGATGCCCAAATGGTAACCAGAGTAGCCCTTGAGCACCGAGAACTATCGGCCATCAACTTCACAGGATCCTCAGACGTTTTCCGGCAGTTGTTCGGCGGTATCGCTGATGGGGTGAGACAGAAGAAGTATCGAGACTTCCCGCGCCTGGTGGCGGAGACGTCTGGAAAGAACTTCCATTTGATCCACAAGTCGGCCGACATTAGTAACGCCGTCAAGCACACGATCCGCGCATCTTTCGAATACGCAGGGCAGAAATGCTCAGCGTGTTCGCGGATATACATCCCGCAGAGTCGCGCGGAGGAGTTCTTCACAACCATCAGACAGGAGCTGAGTAAGGTTAAGGTGGGCGCACCCGAGGATTTCGAAAGCTTCACCGGCCCTGTCATCAACAACATTGCTTTCGATAAGATCACTAAGGTCATCGATGCGGCTAACAAAGACGCGCGGCTGGAGCGTGTTGCTGGAGGAACCTATGACTCCAGTGTTGGGCTATACATCGACCCAACCATCTATTCTGCCAAGGATGTAAACCACCCACTCTTCGACCAGGAGCTGTTCGGACCCGTGCTGGTTGCACACGTCTACCCCGACGCAGAATTTGACTCAATTTTGAGCACGATTGATCAACAAGGTGGGGGATTTGCGCTGACAGGGTCGATATTCGCGACCGATACAGTGGCAATCCGCAAGGCTGAAGACAGACTTCGGTACGCGGCAGGAAATTTCTATACCAATTGTAAGACCACTGGTGCTGTCATTGGGCAGCAGTCCTTCGGAGGGGCTCGAGGCAGTGGCACGAACGACAAGGCTGGTAGTGCCAATATGCTGATGAGATTCACCGCTCCCCGCACGCTCAAGGAGGAATATCATACTCTTGACAGCGTTCTCTACCCGAGTAATGCTTGAATGGTGTATGGTTCGGGATGCTAGCCTTTGTGAGACCGCGTAGGCTGACTAAGAAAAGTAGATTATAGTTGGGATTTGTCTCTTCAAGCGATGCTGCTTGTTTGCTTGGTTTTGACCGTTTCATTTTCGTTGCATGGGATCAAAATCAGGTCGTAATTTTATAGAATTGGGCATGAAATCAAGATTAAATCCTGATCCTGATGATTGACGCGAAGATAGGGGAGACGACGAGAGAGTCCGAGAACAGTAAGCGATATGCATGTTTAGGACTGTGGAAAGAGCCTGGTGTATTCGACAGAGACAAGGATTGACCTCGTCGTATAGCACTTTCGTGATCCGTTGCGCGAATTTATATCTCATGGATTGGGCCAAACTCTATGAGCATCAGCGAGATCCCTCCCAAAAATTGATTTGTATTCGCAAGGCAAGGCGACAGAGTGGGTTCTCTCGAAGGAGAGCCTTTCAAGGCGTAAGGCGCGGGCTGACCGGGGCGGCTTGGCTAAAGGCTTTGACAAAACCGATGACGAGTAGAAACAACAAACACGCACGGGCAAAGTCGATGATAACGTTGGTCGTCGATCGTTTGAGGTGTTTGACAAGAGTAAGAAGCCCCAGACTTCCGTGGCGGTCATGCAATCAATTGGCTGGATCGGTTCTGACCACACTTCAGATGGACGCCTGAGGAGTGTATGAATATTTGGTGAACCCTTGGCACGTGAAGTGGCCGCTTAAGTTGTTGTCATGTGAATCGTGCGAAGACTCATTTCCCTCTGGAGTCTGAAGTCAATGGGAAATCATTGCCTGGAAGTCATGTTCAAAGCTTCGTTTGTGAGCGTGAGAGGGTGGCTTTGCCCGCTCTTGAGTCATTTGGGCGACCTAGCTCAGCTGTAATCCACTGACCAATTTCGGCCATCTTAACAATGTCGATGCCTGTCTCACAGCCCAGACTGTGAAGAAGGTGAATGAGATCTTCGGTGGCGACGTTGCCGGTCGCACCAGGACTATATGGACATCCACCAAGGCCACCAACGGAGCTGTCGAATATGCGGACACCATGCTCGAGTCCGATAACAGTGTTGACGAGTGCCATGCCATAGGTGTCATGAAAATGAAGAGCAAGGTCTTCCTCGAGGATTCCAGCTTCTTTCAAGGTTGAAAGCAGCTTTCTAGTGCGAGGGGCGGTACCCATGCCGGTGGTGTCGGCAACGGACACTTCATCACACCCCATTTCTAGAAGTGATGCCGTGATCTCAGCGACTTTATGAGGGTCGGTATCCGGACCTTCGTACGGGCAACCAAGAGCAACAGACACATAACCTCGAACTCTGATATTGTGTTTCTTTGCCAGGTCCATGATTGGCTTGCACCTTTCCAGGCTTTCTGCGATACTGCAATTTGTGTTCTTTTGTGAGAATGCCTCTGTTGCAGCAGCAAAGAGAGAAATCTCTGTAGAATTTGCCAAATTTGCAGAGCTCGAAGTCTGAGATTGTCCAGGCCGTGGTGAAGGTGGCGGGCTGAGTTCTCCTGTGGGATTTTGGGCATCCTTCTGTTGAAATATCTTTACGAGGTTTTCGAGCCCGCGGATGTTCGGCACGAGGTAATTGTATGCGATGCCATGAGGTGCTAGAGGTGGGTCAACGAGAATCGTCTCCAAAATCTCTGAGGTCGAAGCCATCTGCGCATTTAGTCAATCAATGGACACGGTTCTACCCAAGACTTGTCCTTACCTGGGGAACCCATTTCGCCGGTACGAAAGAGCCAGCCTCTAAGTGGGTGACACCTGTGCGAGCCAACCTGCGGATGAGCTCAAGCTTCGTGTCGAGAGGAATGGCGGTCTTCTCATTCTGCAGGCCATCTCTTGGACCGACTTCGACTATTCTGACATGATCGGCAGCATGTAGTCTGGTGGTGCTGAAACTGCGGAAAAGTTGTCCTTGGGTAGAACGGGGAAGACGTGAGAGTATTCTGCTCATCGTTGCTACTGGAAGTTCTGGGCTCGATGCGTTAAGGAAATGATATGTGCATGTATTCTCTGAAGATAGCAGTTAGGTGGCAGTCGTGTCCCGAGTCGAAGAAGTCGTCTTCAACCTCATAAAGGTCCCGAAGACCGGAGGACGTGGTCTGAGATGCGGAGACTGGATGGCACCGCCACTTACTTTCCCGTTCAGACTTATGGAGAAGTGGTCAGGTACTGCACCTGCTTTGTTCATTGCCGTGCGGGGAAGGATCCATTCTTTTGACTAGTTAGTGCCAACAGACCGGAAGACATCCGCTAATGGCAATTTAAGCGCAAATGCTAAGGGCAGCACGATGCACCCACAGAAACAGCCACGGCGGCTGTGGCATATCACCATGTACACACATAAGGAATGTCAAGATCCTCCATGAAATAGAAACACGCATATAGGGGAATAGGTAAGTAGACATTATCTCGAGAATAATCTTTTTGCTTGATACATCATTCCAAGCAACCTTGTCGCCAGCTAGTCCTTTGACTACTGCCCGGCTGATTTAGTGCATACGTGAGAAGCCAAAGAACGCCCCAAGTCACAACCCAATTCAGCAAAGGGATCATAAGGCTCTCCTTCTCTTTGAAAGGTGGTTTTGAGTAGAGATGATCATCATCTAGCATTATTCGTAGAGTCCTTCCCGGTGGTATATGCCGACGACCACCGAAGGGCCTGAGGTCTTCCGGGGGAACCTTCAGGCTTTCAATTTAAACCGACCTTTGTCCACAGCATCCAAGGCCCTTACACCAATGACACAGATGCTGGAAAGTAACAGCAGTCCAAAGTCATACCAAATAAGGGTAATGTATGCACTTGGTTCACTTCCATTGGCCACGAGTACACCCCCAACTGGGGATCCCCAGAGAGCCCCAGGCCTCGGATGAAGTATATGAAACCGTTGACGGATGCATATGCTTGAGTACCAAACACTTCGATGACTGTGGTAGGGAACAAGGAATTGTAGCCTGTGCAGAGTCACTTGTTAGTATGACCCCTGCAATTTCAAGCGGATACACATTACCTCCAGCAAAAATGCCATAAGTCACCACAAACGTAATCCACAGCGCCATGTCGTCCGCGTGAGCACTAGAAAGCCAGAACGCAACCACCGTTATTGCGCTTCCGATCACACTGAGCACCAAGGTGTTCTGTCTTCCCGCTATGTCTGCAACGAAACCCATCCCTAATCTGCTAGCTGAGTTGACCGCGTTGTTGATGGCAAGGAGTGCCGCGCCACTGCGATATCGTCGTGTCAATATAGTCTGTCACAATTTGGACGAGAAACTACTCACAACGCAGCCGTATAACCTAATCTGGTACTGTACTCGGGTAAAAAGGTCAAGGGGACAAAATTCCCTGCCGCCTGGGCCATGGCAGCTAAGGCTTGCAAGATAAAAGTACCCTTTTTGGCGATCTTGACATCAACCAGCGTTGCACGCCGAGCCAGGCTGCGGGATGGTGGAGTCATCAAAGCGACAGGAATTGAAATTCCGAAGTTGATGATTCCAAGTATACGCAACGTCCACGCTGCACCAAATTTGTGCAACAAAACCCGTGTCACAGGTGCGTACGTCAATCCACCAAGTCCGGCTGCGGAGAGAATAAACCCCATGGCTGACCCTCTATGAGCGTCAAAGTATTCGGGAGCAACCGCCACCACTGGGAAGTACAGCAGGCAGGTTCCTACACCGTATATGACACCCTGTGTCAATAGTAATTGCCAGATCTGGACAGATGTCAGCTCTATCATTCACCGGGGGTATCACTGATCTTGACCCTGTTGCAAAAGCTAGCCAGGATATAACCCAGCCCGATAAAGACGGCACCTGCCCCTGTGACATATCTGGGATCCTTGGACCTCGCCATGATGGGATTGACAAAGATTGAACCGCCCCAGGTCAGTCCAGCGCCCGTTGTTCCCACAAATGCTACCATGGCCTTGTTAGAGACCTCGCTCTTGGGCAAAAAAGGGTCAATCTCGCTACTGCCTTCGGTCAAGTAGTGTTCGAGAAAGACACCGTATGCCTGGTTCAGGCCAATTGTGACGAAGACATCAAAGAAGGCACATATCAAGATGAGTACCTGCCTCCTTTTCGACACAGGTCGCATTGCAGGCTGTGCATTTGAGGGGGTAACGATGCGTTCGAGGCCAGAGTCGTCATCTGCTCCTACCAGTTCAATGGATCGAGCGTCTTGTGCAGTCAAAACAACTGGTCCAGTGTACGTTTCAGGCCGCGTGTATGCGGACCCGGGTTCGCTGAGTCGTGTTGCAGACATCTTACCATTGTACCTGCAGGGAAGCTGTGGCTGTAGTGGGCGAACTAGCTGGAGGTTTGGCGACTGGTGGGTTGGAAATATAAGCAAAACCCCAAATCTGGCTGCGGAGAAGCACGGGGAAGTGGATCGGGTAAGACGGCCACGGACAGCCACTGGCGGCTTAGACGCCCGTAGCACCCCGAAAATGACATCAGATTGGGGGGCGTCTTAGGCGGTCAACCACCAGTTTTGGAGTAGAGCCACGCATAACCACATGGCCAAAAGAACGAATTTTGCGGGTTTATTCGAAGCCAAGAGTGCACCCATTCGGTCTCTTATTCCGCGGCGCCGTTGCAACCTTGGTATGAGTCACAGAATCAAGGAGTCCTTACCTAGATGACTAGACGTGCTAGGGTAGCTACCAAGTCTCACCCTCACTCAGGTAGTCTTGAGCATGTCACAACACTGCCCGACACTCTGTATTCCAAAGCGCCAGTCGAGCAGCGCACACATGAGTCCTAGTGTCAGGATTGCCCCGAGTACTCATATCTCCGTCAATGTCTGTGTCTGCCCGTCTGTCTTCCTCGCTGGCGTCGCTTCTGTCTTTGCTTCTTGTAAGACTCTTGGATATCATGTCTCCAATCTCATAAATTCGATCTGCGTATCTACCTTGCCTCTGGCTCGAATTGCCTCTAAAGGTAGCACATGATGTCGCCGCCTTTTGCAGCCATATCGAACTTGCGATAACCTACCTTGAGCTGTGAATCAACTCGCAATAAGGACAACCACTTGTGGTGAATGAGTGTCCGCAGCAAGAATTCGCTTGGAAAAGTCTCCTAGTTCTGCACCACAGGATGAAGGTCACGATCGCCCGAGCCGGTGGTCTGCATAGAGACGGCACCAATGTTCAGGCAATCAAAGAGTTCTTGTCATTTGTCTTCCATAGTCAAGGGTTCTCCTTGTTCCTTCAAGTGCTGTAGGCCACCTTGCTGTTTTCCCACCCGACGCAAATCCGGGCTATGGCATTTCCGGTTTTCGGTACACATGGTTCGTAGGGATCATTCGTAGGGATCAGTGATACAAGTCATTTGTAGAAGTCACTTAGATGAACAGGCATCGACTCAAGGAGGTTCTCTTGATAGCTTGCTGCCTCTGACAGCGTGTGGTTGAAGATTCGAGGTACGCTTCCATTTACGTTAATCAGATTAGGCAAGTGGCATGTGAGTTGGCGGTTTGTGAGGAAGGAGCGATGGTAAGTGGTAGGCAGCCGAATCTTGGCCAGGCACACAAAACACGAGGTACCTTTTGTTGCTCACCGTCTCAGAACAAAAACATCAACATTGATGCTGGACGCACAGCCTTTCCCCCGTGACAGACAGTCGGATCCTCAGTAGTCAGCATGAAGCTTGCGGATTCTGGAAGAGAAGGTCGCATGTCGTCGCGGGTCCCAAGGCGTCTCGGCGTCTAGCACGATGCAGGTCATGATACAACCAATCAAGAGCCTTCTCATCGTGCCGCAGGGGGCAGTGTCGGGCCAAATCCAGGCTGGAAAGCCTGCTAGTGCCGCTTTCTTTCCTCTGCAACCTCTTGATTCTGGCAATTCGAGCTACGCCTTGCTTTTGCGACTGGGCCTGGGAGTCAGCCTGACTCCTTGCGCTGAAGTACTTGGTTTCAATCGATCCTTTGTACATGACCAAAACTTCTGTTTTTCAATTGATACCAATTTCCGACATTTTGATACAACAAGATTGAAGAACTAACGCTGAAGCGGCTATCGTCAGAGTCCAAGGAGTCATAAGATCGCTTCCCGTAACACAGCCACATGACCACATGGCTATCAAATCTTCACGGCCACCTTCGCACTCTACGTAAAGATAGCAATCTCTACTCATCGCGCTTTGGGATTTCCTCATGGGGTCATAGGTGGAGTCACATGGGTTTGACTCGGCGAGCAAACAAGAAGCAAGATCATGCTTTTAATCGACAGATCTTGCCGCACTCAAGCAATTCTCATAATATGATCTATCAACAACAATCTCCAATGACGACTGATACCGCACCCCGGTCTATTCTACAAGACACAATAGGTCTTGGGAATTTCTTTAGCCTGAACGATGAAACCATCCTTCATCAGATCCAGGAGACATTCGAACCTGAACTGAATCGTTTGAGGAATGCCACCGCGGTAGAGGGCACTCCCGAACAACGCGAATCAAATGGGACCACCGAAAGACCTTCCCCATCGCAAATTTTGTACGGAACCAATTACGACGAAATCAATCGAACCCTTGTGGGTGTCCTTGCACTACGTTGGATCTGCAATGGTGAATATGAACACTTTGTTGAGGGTCAACCAAAGGATACTCAGCTAACCGAAACATCATTTAAATGGCTTCGTGACCTCTTTTTGAAGAGCTTACAATCAGACGAGGACCTCTTTGCACTCATTTTGTCCATGATCATCAACGATTTGGGCAAGGATCCAAACCTCGCCAGGGACTATTCTGCTCATACCAAGAAATACATACCGGATCAAAATCACGACGCAATCTTACTAGAGGCCGCAAATGCTGGCATGATACCCGCGCTGAGGTATTTAAGCGAAGAAAAAAGACGAGAGGTGGTCAAAGGCCTAGAGCTTGGATCCGAGCTGAATGCTGGCCAGTTGGCCCAGGCCGAAAGTGTTCCATTCAATCTAGAAGGCCTCTATGAAATGCGTGGTCATCAGCATGCATTTGAGCTAAAGTATCTAGAACAAGTCCTAGATGTAGCTGCAGCGGCTGGACACGTTGACTCAAGAGGAGCCAAAAACTTCATTGAACCGGTTTTCCAGGCATTTAAAACCGTCCGCGAAGTCTCGTTAGACATTATCGAAGGCAAATCGACCCTTCGTCAAGGTTATGACAAGGTCTTAACGAAACGTGGAAGTCTGCTTGTGAGGGCTGGCTTTCGCAAATTGAGCGTTGGTGCGGACGAGGATAGAGCCTTGTTGCGGTTACTCACCATGGGACGCACCACGGACAAATATCAAGCCGAGCTATTCAACAAGGCATTTCACGCCCTTGATGATTCAGTGAGAGCACAGCTCGTTAAAGGTTTGAATGTGGATGGCAATGTCAATGAGACCGCGGTTTTACCATATTACATGCCGGCAATCATGTCCAAAACCTTAGAACGAACTCGGGACTCCACCGAGGTAGATCGGCAGAGGGCTCTCACAAGCTTGATGAAGTACCTCGCCAGGGTTTTGGCAACTGGTCTGACAGCTGGACTTGATGATACAGGGTTGTTAGCCACCGGCCAAGTTCCTGGGATCATCATTGAACGTAACATGTCCAAGGCTCAGGAAGTAATTGACAGTCCAGCATTCAAGGCTAATCCGGATTTGCTAGACACTTTGGAAGTGCCCGATGGACAAATTCTCATTCGTCGGCGAACAAGTCAGTCGATGTGATTGCAAATTTACAAATTTGACGGGTCGAAGAAAGCAGGCAGCTCAAGTCCCTGTAACCAACGGACGACATTGCATGTGGAATTGCACTTCTGTGGCTGTTTAGGGAGCGGCTTCGAATTTGCATTCAAACACTATCTGATGAATTCGGTATTGACTAAGAAGTGCCGCAAGTCCGATCCATTGACAGGCTTCTGATGCTTATGCACAGAGAACCCGATACCGACACGCCTCGCCCAAGCAACAACTTGCACGCCATCACTTGCTGGTCCTTTCGGAAGTCGAATAGACCGAAAGAGATTCGCCTCAAACCGCTTATGGTCTTACTCCTTGGGCTTATCTCGAAGTCATATTCGTCCTGCCTTGATGATCCCTCACCTCTCGCAAAAGCGCTTGTTCTACCATATTTTCTTGGCCGTGGCCATCATTCCCATATTGCCGTGCTGAAACGAGCTACGCTGGCCAGATGGCCGGTGGCACAAACATTGAGAGTCATATGTCAACGCTGGTGGCGGTGATGGGGTGGGAGAAGACGACCGCCACAAGATTATCATGATTCTCCCCAGACGAGGCCAAGCCAACAAAGTCCTGCGATCTCGAAGTCTTCGTGATCTCACAATAGATTTTTCGGTGTCAGTGGCATTGTTCTTATTATCAGTCTTGAAGTTAGTGGTTTTGAATCATGAATCAGGAGAATCAACCTTTGTCCCTTTTCCCCAGCCAATCTGCTCTTCAACATCGTAATTCACGTTCCACCTGAGCCCCCTCTTAGACTGCCACCCACACCCTCGCCCACAGGAGAGCATCCTCGTGTAACGAAGCATTCGCTTTTTCTCGGCATCAACATCTATCTGCTCACCCATGTACCCACCCACCCTCCCTTCCTCCCAGGTATTTTCGCTATGAACTGCAAGACGCCCAACAGCACACCTCCCATATCGTATCCATGGCTTTATCGACGAATATCACACTCCCCAAAGACAACCTACGTATGTATCCAGATAGCCATGTAGTACTGTAGTCTCCATACACAACAAACCCTGTGACTTGATTCCTCCTAGCCAACAATCCTACATCCAGCGTCAACGTCCTGTCCCCTGATCACTTCCGCCCGCCGTACCCAGATGCTGCCGGCCGTAGAGGGATATAGCCAGCCCCAATCTACAGTGGTACTTAGTTTCTTGGTTATAGGCGAGCAACTAAATCGCTTCTACATCAGGCAGGACCATAAGACGACGAGGAGGTGGTGGTGGTGGAAGAGGAGGACTGAGCGTGTAAGTAAAGTGAACACCACGATATCTGAAAACCTGCTCTCTTCCGTTTTTTGTTTTCGGTGGGAAGGGTGGGTATCTACCTAGGCGGGAAGGGGGCCATGCCATGCAGCTCTTTCTTCAACACGACTCACGACCACGGAGATGAAAATTTTGAGATTTGGAATTATATTCAAGAGACGACGATGTTCTGCCTCGTTCGGTTGAGATGCGTTCGAAGTCGAGAGATTTCGGAAAATATCTTGGGGTTTTTTGAGATGGACGAAGGATACTGCGAGGGATTCGTGGCGTCATTGGATGTCATTATATATCTAATCCATGAATACATACACACACATATATATCTGTTACACGAACCATCGAAGTAGAGATTTGATGCCATCGTTCATCCGTGCTTCGAGGGGCAAGTCCATCAATCTCAAACAACTTTCTCCCTACCCCTATCCTTCTTCGCACCTCTCTCACCAAACAAATCCCTCCAAAACTCCTTAAAGCCATAACCCTTCTCAGCGCCCTCCTCGCGAATCGTGCCCTCATGCCCTCTCCACTCGGTCGCACCAACCTGGTTGCCAAACCTCTCCAAGACGCCACCCTCACGATGGCCGACAACAGCGATCTTGACGACGGGTTTCCTGCTGCGCTGGAGGATCTCGTCGGCCAAAGTGGGCGCAACATCGGCGAAGCACCGGTTCAGTTCGCGCGCGAGCGTGTAGTATGGTTTCTGTGCGATTTTCGGCGCCATGAGGTTGTAGCTCCGCGTCAGGTTGTTGAGTTCGCTGATCGCGAGCGTGTGGTAGGAGAATTCGGCTTTTTCCCATGCGCTGTCGCGGAAGGGGTACGGCATGGGAAGGACGGTGGGGGAGGGAGTCGTCGGTGACGATGGCGTGGTGGAAGGGGAGGTGGGTTGGGGAGGCGCGGTTGCTCCAGCGGGGTGGGCTGTCGCAGTTGTTTCGGTGACGGTGATCTCGACTTGTTCTGGTTGCTGTGCTTGTGTGGTGGGTGATTCTGGCAGTTGGATTTCTGGGGATGCGGACTGCGGTGATGGTTCCTCTCGCGCAGGTAGACCGGCAGCAAGTCGCTCTTCGATGGTGACGGTTGTGAGGATGCCGTCAGTAGAGATAGAGCTGAGCTTTTCCTTCTTTTGCAGGCGAGGGTTGACCTGCTCTTCAGCCAGTGCATATCCTTTGGCTCTGCGCACGTGGTCCTCGACTGTGCCTCCACTACTGGCTATGGAGCGAGCGGCATGTCTGCGCCAATCGTTTCGCAATCTCCCACGGAAGGTGTTGATCATCTTGACTAATTCCTGCTGTTTCTCGATCCACGGTGGCACAATCTCTTGCTTCTGAATGATCTTGTTCATAAAGTATTCAGTGGTGTCCAGGAAGGGACTATTAGCGTTATAGTCTCTTTCGACGTTTGTTCCCTTGCCACGTGGGATATTCTTGAATTGGCCTCTAGAGATCGCATCTTCTATTCGTTCGTTGGCAAGACTCGTTAGACCTTGTAGCGTGGTCGGCATAGGTCGTGCGCCAGGTGTGAACCGCTCCTTTAGCTCTTTCCGCCATTTCTCCTTCTCTTGATCATTCATGTCGCTCTGCTGGCTTATGGCGTAAATGCTCGTCTTATCCCGGGCCGTGGCCAGACGGTCAGCGGCAGAAAGGTTTTTCCTAGGTAGAGGACGAAGATTCTTAGGAGGTAGAGTCGGTGGGCGATATGGAGTACGCAGTTTCTTATGGCTGTCGTCTAGCATTCGGAGGGCCGAATCGTGTAGAGACTCGGTTCCTGTCCACGGTTCTGCACGGGCTATATCTCGTGTACCCTTGCCGGCGGAGTTCTGAGAATAAAATATTAAACCCGATCAGTCTTCTTTTGCCACTGTCGCGAATTTAGGGGGAAGCGGAATGGAAGTCAAGCATACCGGCATAGTCACCTCACTCGCAGCTCGTTGATTTTGCGAAGAGAAAGATGTCTGGGCTATCCTTTCTTCCAGCTGCTTCTTCAATTCATCCGAGAAGATATCCTTCATCAATTTGTGGTCAGTCTTGCTGCCGGAGTCAATCGTCCGCTCGGCCATGTCGGCGAGCCGCCTTGACATGGCTCCCTTCTCTTCCTCATTGCCCGGAGTACCATCATCCTTGTTCTGGACAGCGTCTGATATCTGAGGTTTGTCATCGCGGAGTGGAGGAATAACGCTGAAAGAGCGACGGTCGGAGGCTCGTGACTTGATCGCAACTGAAGAAGACGTACCCCGCACCCTTTGAGCTTGAAGACAGCGAGTGCATGTCCAAATACGTCTACTAGAACCGCTCATATTACGCAAACGACGAAAAGAGGCAAAGAATAGTAGTGAGCAGCGAAGACGATGGCAAGTTCGCGAGATCAAAGATCCCCGACGCTTGCAGCCGTCAGGTCAGAATGTTCACTTTCTGGTACATGTTTCGCCGAAGTTCTTCTCCGCACTGAGGCGGCGTGGGCTGGTGGCGACGACGAGCCCAAAGTACAGCAAGGTTCAGCTTCCGTCCAATCAACAACAAGCTGTACCTTGGATCTCACAATTGTCATCAAGACCAACAGGTACTGTGACCGAGAGCATAGGTAAAACATGTACATGACTATACAAGAAATTATTTGCTCGAGTAGATGACAATAGATTGTCCGGATTGGCTTCACCCTTCAAATAGATACCATCATCCATTCCATCCATTGTTGAATAGATCAAAAGCTGTAGTTTCCGGGGCATTATCCGAATCTCTATCTTGTCGAGTTAGAGAGGACGAGTATGCTGACTGGTTGTCAATATTTGTGACATTTTTACTGAACGCTGGACCCATGTATGTATCAGACAACATGAGTCGGTCTGGATCATTACAGAATGCTTCGAAGGTAGAATCGTCCTGGAATCCAAAGTCTTTCAAGCCTTGACTTCGATTGAGAGACCACTGTGTGGTATCTAGCTCAGCCATTTCATGGAAGAGGGCATCAATCTCGTCTCCATTAAAACTTGGAGAAGTCGTCACACCGCCGACAGAGCGGGACCCACTGCCTGGAAGGATTCCGAAGTGGAGTTTGTCGCTCGGCTCTGGGATATCAATATTCATGTTACCGTAGTCCATAATTCCACTCTCTAGTTGTGGCTGTGCATCAAATGAGTGGCCAAAAGTTGGGACCTTTCCATCATGACTAGCAGAGGAGATCGACATTTGGTCACTCCGACCCGCGGAACCCAAATGGTTCCTTTTTCCTGGCCAAAAGTTTGAATTATTTGGTTGTAGTGGTGATGACTCGGTGCCCAGAGCTGTGTCAATGTTTGGAAATGAAGTGATGGTTGTGCTGGATCGAATTCTCGCCGGTGTTCGACCCAAAGCCTGCCTGGTCGGCGTTCCCTCAATGTCTCCCAGCTTGAACTCAGGCCAGATTGAAGAAAGTCTCGTCATGACCTGTCTGAACCTCTGCTGAAAGGCTGATTGAGACTGCATGCCCAGAAATTCGGCTGCCAGCGGTAGTTCCGAATGAACCAAGTGGCACAAGATTGTCGTCAAAGCCGGAATCGCAAGGGCATCGGGGCGATTCCACAGATTATTACAGAGTTCCAGGGCTTCAAGAAACTTCCAATATGCTGCAGGCTGCGATTCTCCATGGATTCGAGTCGTAAGAACCACTGTTGCAAAGTATTGCAACTGGAGGAGAATATGATGCGGAGGTCGTCTTTCGATTACCATGACTGGAAATGACATTGACTCGGCAAGTCTCTGGATTTGGATGACTAGTCGCTGTGTCGTGTCAGGAGCTGTAGGACCAAATGCACCATCATTTAGAACCATGCACAGTTCCAGTGTCCTGTTGAAGCAGCTGACAATGAAAGCTGGTTCACGAAACTCTGTGCCGTCTCTTGCTGGTGCATTCCATGGCTCCCATTCCTCGTGTGAATCCTCATCCAGAAGTCTCGTCTGTTTTATATGACTGCTTCTTAAATGCGGAGGTCTGCCCAAACGCTTGGCCACTAGAGTGTCTAAGATGAAACAACCCTGCAATGTAGCCAACCAGTCTTTCTGAGGAACCTCAATGGAGTCGATTTCTTCTAGCATGATGCGGACAGCATGACCGATCATAACCCATGCCGAGCTCCATTTTCCCATTCCTGAGTCTAGAAGTACAAGGAGGAGAAGGGCTTGAACATGGCCGGGTCGAGCAACCTCTCCATCTGAAGGAATCATTTTTCGGGCTACCTGCCGCCACTCCTCGATTTGGTCCGACGACTTTTTCTGGTCCGAGATCGAAAATGGAGAATTTAGTGTTTGTTGATTAGAATAGGCACACAATGCCCACAGAAATGCGAGATCGGATGTCTCGGACAGAACAGTCCTCTGGGGTTTCCTATACTCATAGAATCTTTTCAAAGTATATGGCTTGTTCAGGATGGGGAACCAGCAATGAGTATAGGTGAAGTAGTGGTTAATCAGAGCAGGCGCTGTGTCGGGAAGCGGTCTGCGCACATCTATTGAAGTTGCACGAGGAATATCTAGGCCGTTTGACAGTGTCTGCTCTGGCTGCAGTATATTCATCACTCGATACTCTGGTTGAATGCGATATAGGTCGGGCGGGCCGTCACGGGCTGGATTGATGGTATCATCCTCGTCGTCGCGCTCCCTCTTTCTCTTGAGGTCGGTCGATGGACTCTGATCTAGTCGTGACAAGAGTCCCTCTAGCTCGGAGAGAACTTTGGACTCCTTCCAGGAAGTATGCAAATCATCACCGAGTTTATGGTGGTTCCATGATCGCAACAACTCCTCCTGGTTGCCAGAAAGCACGCGACCGACTGTTTCCTCCAAGCCGTCCACTTTTTGTATCATAACAGCCCAAAGTTTCTCCATGCCCCTGACATAGCCCTCTGGAAGCCCTCTCTTTTTGTTCGTAGGAAGGTATATGCAGGGTTGATTGGCGCCAGCACAATTGGAGCACTGCGGGTGTTTCCCATCGCACTTGTCTTTCTTGGTTAAAGATTAGATGTTGTGCCTGTAGAATTTGTAATCAAGGAGAAACATACTCGACTCCTGCATCTTGCGCAGGCGCGAGAGACACGAGCTCTCGGTCGCGTCGAGGGATCATCTTCGGCATCGCTGTTGAGGGAGGGTCCTGGTACAAGGCTGGTCCTAGATGAGGCCATTACAAGGTCTGACGGGAACAGGGCCCATCTTCAGAAGGGGGGAGACCAGGATACGGCGACACAGTGGATTGACTTGATCGTCGTTGAAGCCAGCATCCTGAGGACTTGGTAACAAGTCGGCTTCAAGAGACGCAGGTCTCAAAGGAGGGTAAACCTGAGATGTCGTATTTCCTGACCGGGCGGGCCTACTGAAGAGGAGTATCTCGGACGAGTTTGAGCTTTTGTTAGGCTTCGGAAGGCGCACCAAGTAGGAAAGAGACTGCGGGGTACACGAAGCCTCCAGTCCAAGGGCTATGGTCCCTGGGCTGCTCCAGGCGCGGTGATGAGCATCTGTGGCGCCTAAAACGCCTATGAATCCTGGGACGCTAGTTAACAATTTAGGGACTTAGTGCCAACCTAGGTACGTAAAGGTGCCTGGAACATTTGTGGCATGTTAGTCGCCAAGACCTTCATGGCAATGTGCCTTCCCGATCAAACAGGTACTGTGGCACGTGATAGGCATCTTTCGACCTCCTCAGAGTCGAATGTACCAACAATATAACTAACTAACGTACAGTTGTGTGACTTTGTGCACATCGACTTGGCTGGCGCTATTGACGAGACTTGTCTCGCCTGTCTGTGACTCTCTCATCAAATCTCGTTTGGGTTGTCCCGGACGTCAAGACTTTGTTGAATATCATCCTGTCCTGGAAAGACAATGGGATAACCTCTCAGGACCTTCCAGCAATGGAAACCACATATACAGCTAACCAGCGCTCATTTCTTCCCGGGTCGATGTCAGCCAGCTCGACACCGTTGACTTCGACAGTGGCGTCACCCCGTGAACGCAGCGATGCTGGAACCTTACCACCGCTTGCTCGAATGCACCAGAATGGCTCAGGCAGGACAAATCAAACAGGCCGCGTCACTTCCACCTCGTCAGGCTCTAGGACGCGTGTGTTCCATCCTGATGCCTCTTTGGTACTCATTGGCATCAGAGCCTCTGGGAAACGATCATTGGGCTTCATTGCGGCAACCGCGCTCGGCAGGAGATTTGTGACAGAAGATCACTATTTCCAAAGCATCAACGGCTTGTCGAGGCAAGACTATCTCAAAGTCCATGGAAGTGAGCAATTCCACAAGCAGGACATCGAATCCTCCAAGCAAATGCTTGAGGACAACAAGCACGGCTGCGTTATCGACTGTGGCTTGGGTAGTCTCACCAGTGGCCTCCAGGAATACTTGAAAAAGTACTGTCAAACCAATCCTGTTGTTTTCGTCGTCAGAGACATGAATAGGATAAGATCACTGCTGCACCTTGATGAGCGATCCGCTAAGCTGCTCGAGCACGGTAATGCTACCCACCGAAAGTGCTCCAACCTCGAGTTCTACAACCTCGAGGATGACTCCATGAGTAACACAGGCGAAGACCCAGCAGATCGTGCTTCACCGCATTATTCTTTCAAGCTCAGAAATGTCCAAGCTGATTTCTCGCGGTTTGTACGATTTATCACCGGGGCTTATTCTGCTCTCACCAAGCTCGACTCTCCTTTTTCCATTGATATACCCATAGAGCTGCGTACCAACACCCATATGCTTCGCGTTCGTCTCTCGGATTTTGCAGATGGACATATTGACTTCAAAGAATTGGAATCTGCCGGTGATGTTTTGGGCATATATGTCGACCAATGGCGCCAGAATACCATCAAAGTGTTGAACGAACTTTTAGCTACAGCCCGAAGAACCTTGGACACGCCTATCTTACTTTCTGCCAGCCGCCGACTGTCTGAGACAGCAAGTATTGACAATTATCTGGCCGTTCTACACCACGGCTTGCGTCTCGGGGTTGATTACATGTTTGTCGACCTTGACTTGGGGGACCAGCATCTTGCCGAACTTAAGCAAATGAAAGGCTACACAAAATTAATTGGTAGCTATGTCAATGCGACCCCTGCTGTGGACAGCTGGGAAGATCCCAAGTGGAAAGACATGTATCTGAAAGGGAAGGCTCTTGAACTTGACCTTGTGCGACTGTTGAACACACCGGTATCGCGTCAGGACAATGACACGTTGAACTGGTTCGTTCAAGAACTGCGAAATGTTGAAGGATTTCGTCTCCCCCAATCGCCTATAACGCAGGTCTTCTTGGTAGGACGTCTCAAATCATGAATCCAATGCTGACTTCAGTCACTCATCCTTCATTGCCGGCGACTGAAACCAATTATCAAAATGACTTCAAACCCATCCTCTCTTCTCGTCAGATTCTAACAGCCTTGTTCGAGAGCTTCGTCTTTGACAGATTGAAATTCTACATAGTTGGAAGCAATGTCTCAGGGTCTTTGTCACCGGCAATGCATAACGCGGCATATGAACTTCTGGGCTTACAACATCACTATAGCACCCGAGGCATCAACTCCTGGGAAGACATCGCAGATCTTGCCAAAGACGATTCTCTTGGAGGCTTGAGCATAGTTCAGCCGTACAAAGTCAAAGTGGTTCCAAGGCTGACTGCCATGAGCGGACACGCAAGTGCCATCGGAGCAGTCAATACATTGGTTCCCCTAAGATCCGATCCCACTGGGGCGATTGCTTCCTTGCAATCACAGGCACAGAATCGTAATCGTGCGGGAGCTATTGCAGGTTGGTTTGGAGAAAATACCGATTACCTTGGTATCATGAATTGCGTCAGTCGCAGTCTATCGCCTCGCAATGCGATCCAGCCTAAGACGACGGCTCTTGTGATTGGCGCCGGAGGAATGGCCAGAGCGGCTGTGTACGCAATGCTTCAACTAGGTTGCAAGACCATCTTTGTGTTTAACCGGACCATAGCAAACACGAGAGCTCTGGCCAGACACTTTAATCAATGGGCACAGGGATCCAGTGGAAACACTCACGAACCAGTCAAAGTGCTGGAATCCATTTCCCAGACCTGGCCGTCGGAGTTTTCATTACCCACAATCGTGGTCTCATGTGTTACTCATGAGTTCATTGATGGTAATCCTGGTGCCCACTTTGAGATGCCGGACACGTGGCTAGAGTCGCCCAGTGGTGGGGTGGTGCTTGAAATGGCTTACATGACAAAGGAGACTCCCCTGATCAAACAAATGAAAGCATACCGAGAAGCTACCAGACGTCCATGGGTATTGGTCGACGGTATTGAGACCTTATTAGAGCAAGCCTACGCTCAATTCGAAACCATGACGGGTAGGAAAGCCCCCAAACGTTGCATGGCCACCGCCGTTTACAGTGCAATCAAGGAGAACACATCTTACCTAGTTGATGGGGAAGAGTTCTTCAATTGAAAATCATACGCCAACTAATGGCACCTCTATATGCTGCAAGATGTCTATATGTACAGGTGGTATACGATGAAGGTATTTTGAACGTTCGTCTGCAACCACAGTCCCTTCAATGGCCAGACTGAAGCGACCTCAATACCGCTTGTCGTGTGGCATCCCGGAGCTTATCGTCGATTTGGATGCCAGTCCACAACGTGGCTTGCCCAAAACCTTGACCGATCATGGCCTCGATGCCCCCAATAACCTGCCACCCGGATTTCCTTGCGAGTTCCGAGATCTCTGTAATTGGAGAAGGGTGGTAGCACATTTCGAGGAGTGGACCCTTGTCCTTTGCGTTCAGAAAGATTGACACAATGGCTCTGGCGGTGATTTCACTTTCGGTGCGCGGCGGAAAGTCAGGAACAGCACTGACAATTGCTCCGGGCGCGGCCAGACTTTCTGCCTGTGTCGTAGTAGACACATGCACCAAGTCATCCGCGACTCCTTGAGCACGGCATTCTTTCAGAACAGCCTCGACTTCAGCAGCGTCTCTGTTGACGATGTAAATAGGCGAACAGCCCATAGATCTCTGCAGAGCATATATGGCTGCCCGGCATGTGCCCCCTCCTCCAATGACGAGTCCTGGCTTTCCACGATATGGCGAACCTTCAACATTTGTGACGAAGGCATCCCGAATGCCCAGGCAGTCTGTGTTTGTTCCACAGTAAATCCTCGAGCCGTCTGTCGCAGTCTTGAAGAAGATGGTGTTGACTGCTCCTATTACTTTCGCCTCGTCGGTAAGCTCGTCGAGGTACGGAATAACAGCAACCTTATAGGGCATGGTAATCCCTGTACCCATACATTTTGGATCCTTCTTGAAGTAATCGAGAAAGCCTTCCAGATCTTGGGTCTCATAAAGTAATTGACCCCAATTCTGACCTACGGAAGAATATATGGCATGATGCAACGCTGGAGACTTTGAATGAGCTATGGGATAACCGCAGAGGTACGCTACTCGATCGAGTGCCGACGTGTCGGGCGTCGTTGAGGCTGCCATGATGAGTCGAAACGTCTATGGTGAATGGTTGCAGACCGGCACTATCAATGTCACCGGCTTCGATATTTGATGATTGAATCAATCTTGTCTAAGGATGATATTCACAAGATCCTTTCACTTGGTTCAGGCAGAAATATCTTACCCCGCAAACAGTGACAATCTTTTCCTTGTCATCTGCTTTGCTCGCCCTTCGTCGAGTTTTCTTCCACCACAATCCACCTCCACATTGTTGGTTTCTTTTTTCCACGCCACGAACAGACAATTCTTCCTCAGTCAATGTCAGCAACACCCAAAGCCTGAACGGTTCCGATGCATGCTTCCATCACAATCTTTCCTCCGAGATTTCTCCTCCATCCCGACGGGTGCGGGTAACAATTTCTCCCTACTCCACGTCGGCTTCATCTTCCGCAGGCGGCAAAGATCTCTTCCGCCAACCCTGACGGAGAAACAAACTTTGGATCTGACAATTCTCTTCCTTTTACACAGGCTCGCCGTTGACAGCTCCTTCCCCTCCCCGGCGCATGGTTGATCAGCTCGTATTTCCACCCCTCACAGACCCTATCCACCCCAGGATCGCTCCAGCCCGCCATTCCATCATGGTCTCGCTGTCCCAGTTTGTGGGGGAAAAACTTTTGCCAGGCTCGTGTACCACACACAGACAGTAATTCTGGAACTGATTGTCGCTTCTAGATCGAAAAAACACCCCAGTCTATCTTCTGCCTTGCCACTACTTATACCACCCCGTCTCCTTCCCCATGCCCCAGATGATATCCTCTTCTCCAGATCATCCACAACACTCAACCTTCATACTACCGTCTCATTATCCTCATCGTTGACAATGGGTCTCCTCACTTTGGTCGAAGACCGCCCGACACCAAAATGTGTCTACAACTGGCGAGTCTACTTCTCGGCAGCTGTTGCCGGTTCAGCAGCCATGATGATTGGCTATGACAGTGCTTTCATCGGTGGCACACTGGCTCTACCCTCCTTCCGCAGTGAATTCGACTTCCCTTCCAAGTCAACATCTGAAGTCAACCTCCTCACGGCCAACATTGTGTAAGTGACTTGACTACACCTCTCCCTTTATAGAATCATCACTGACCTTGACTCCCGACAGTTCATGCTATCAAGCTGGGGCTTTCTTCGGTGCCTTCTTCGCCTACGTTATCGGTCACTATCTTGGTCGAAGACTTGGTCTTGTGGTCATGGCTGCTGTCTTTACTCTTGGTGCCGGCCTGATGTTGGGTGCCAATGGTGATCGTGGTCTTGCTCTTATATATCTGGGCAGAGTGCTCGCGGGGGTCGGTGTAGGCGGGGCCAGCAATTTGTCGCCCATTTACTGTTCAGAAGTTGCTCCTCCTGCGATCCGAGGACGTCTCGTTGGTTTGTACGAAATGGCCTGGCAAATTGGCGGCCTTGTGGGCTTCTGGATCAACTATGGCGTTAACAAAACCATGGCACCATCTCACAGACAGTGGATCATTCCTTTTGCCGTTCAACTCATTCCGGCCGGTTTACTTTTCGCTGGAGCGATCATCATCAAAGAATCGCCGAGATGGCTTTTCTCTCGAGGACGCCGCGAAGAAGGGATTAAGAATTTGACTTGGCTCCGTCAGCTGTCCTCCGACCACGTTTACATGCAAGAAGAGATCTTTGCAATCGACAACGCAATTGAGGAGCAACGCGCTAGTGTTGGTCTTGGCTTCTGGCAACCATTCCGCGCAGTTATCAGTGATCGCAGAACCACGTATCGATTCCTCCTCGGTGGATCTCTTTTCTTGTGGCAAAATGCAACTGGTATCAATGCAGTCAACTATTACTCTCCCGTCATTTTCCGCAGCATCGGCATTGTTGGAACAAACACTTCCCTCCTCACAACCGGCATTTTCGGTGTTATCAAGACCGTCATCACTCTTTTCTGGCTGTTCTTCCTCATTGACAAGTTGGGCCGTCGCGCTCTTCTCATGTACGGTGCAGTCGCAGGTTCTTTGTGCATGTGGTACATTGGAGGATATATCGCCGTGGCTAAGCCAGCCAGCCACCCCAGCACTACTTTATCAGGTGGTGGAATCTCAGCAATGTTCTTCTTCTACCTCTGGACCGCAACTTACACTCCCTCATGGAACGGCACCCCTTGGGTCCTCAACTCGGAGATGTTCAACCAAAACGTTCGAACACTCGCACAAGCTTTCGCCGCGGCCAACAACTGGTTCTGGAACTTCATCATTGCAAGATTTACTCCTCAAATGTTCGCCACCATGGGCTATGGCGTTTATTTCTTCTTCGCCTCGCTCATGCTCTGCGCTGCCGTCTTTGTCTTCTTCCTCGTGCCAGAAACAAAGGGTGTTCCTCTCGAAGCCATGGACAGACTGTTCAGCCGCGAATATCCCGCTCGCAGGGCTCACAAGGCTGTTCTGGCCAGTCTGCGTCTCGAGGATCAGGATTTCCGTCGTAACAGCTTGACTGCAGAGGACAAGGAGATTCATGTTGTTGGCGACACCCATGTCGAGAAGGTGTAAATGACCATGATTAGAGTCCCAGAATGTTTATAACGGTGTGTAAAGCAAGATCCATTATGAAATCTTGGTCGGTTCATATGAAATTTGGAAAAGCGAATGTTCGGGAAGCATGTCTCACATCATCTGCCTGTTGAGCGGAATTGGTATCATATAGCTCATCAAAGATGTCTTGAAGACCATTTTACACTTATGATATGTACTTGCTTCCGACTTTTTTTGCAGTTACGTGCTTTGTCTCCATCCTCTACTTCGAACCGACTATTCTTGCTCATCCGAAGTTACCAATGTCCTGCTCTTGCTCTTCTAATCGCGCCGTTTTTAAGAATCTACTTTGGTTTCATGTATCACCGGCTGTTGCATACATTTTGGATCAATTCGAAGGGGGGGAGATTCTCTTTATTCCGTCCTACACTTCCTTGTCATCTTGCGTCCTGTACAGGTCGTCCTGATTATCTATCTCCTTATGCCTGATTTAGCGTTCTCAACCTCACGATATCTGCTCAACTCTCTACGATAGCTGAGCTAACGAATCAATGAATTTGTCGTAGATCACCCTGACGGGCTATCACCGATCATCAGTCAATAGAGACTGTTCTTTACCAAGCCAACTATCCCATTACAAACGCCGACGGGACGGACAATAGAGGTTCTATTCCTCATTGCCGTCGCACCACACCGTGAGACAGGCGTCGTAACCTCTTCGCTGGACCCCCATCGTGGGTCCAAGGTCCTGATCCTCTTCGCTCCTCGTCTTCCGCCCCTCCCAACACCCTGGCGAAAGCCCTAGACCACCCATGACCAAGCACTCACTTAGTCACATCCCTTCATTCAATCACTCCTCCTTCCCATCCTCCGCATCCCACTTCCTGCGCCAAAACTCCAACGCAACCTCATAACCATACACGCCAAGCCCGACGACAATGCCCGTGGCCTTGTCGCTGAGAAAACTCTTATGGCGGAACTCCTCGCGCGCATGCACGTTGCTAATGTGCACTTCGACAAACGGGATCGATGTAGCCAGGAACGCGTCCCGGATTGCGACCGACGTGTGTGTGTAGGCGCCGGGGTTGATGATGGCGGCGAGTTTCTGGGAGGTGATGGTGATGTTGATGATTGGGATGACGTGCTCTGTGGTATGAAATGCGAATGTAAGAAATCCACGATCCCGCCTTCGTGGTTCGATTGGAATGCCTCGATGCTGATGTTGGAGGTGGATGCTTTCTGCTTGATTGTTTCGGTGAGTTGTGGGAGAGTCGTGCTGCCGTAGATGTGTGGTTCGCGGGTCCCGAGCAGGTTGAGGTTGGGGCCGTTGATGAGTAGGATCTTGCGTGTTGGTGGTGTCGATGCTGTATTTATTCCCGCGCCTGTGGCAGGTGTAGTCGTTGTTGTTGTCGACATTGCGTTGGGATAGATGAATGTTTACTCGCTCTTGAGTCTGGGATACGTTCTGGAGAAAGATAGATTTGCCTTCGCAACTCAAGAGCTTAGTGTTTGGCAACCTTTGCTGTCTGGTTCGGTGTTCTCGTTGTCTTGGTCGGTATCGTCATTCAAACATTAGACCTCGTTGACTACTGGCGTAGACGAAAGTCTCAACAGTGTATAAACACCAGTCTAACTAGGGAAATACCCATTTCAGTTCTTCTCCTCTATGACGAACAACACCTGACAACCGCTCTTCGCAATTCTGGCTACTGGTGAAAGGTTAATCGACCCTCAAGTAACCTGGGCACTTAGTAACGCCCTAGGTAGTAGACAATCGATTCCAGTCGATCGAGAAATAAAACTTATCCGGATGATCCCCTAGCAAAGCCCGGAACGGCACCGCTCGACGCCCCCGACGCCTCCCGACGCCTTTGAATGCCGGTGCGGGGCTCGGAAAGGGGGGCTAGGGAGGCGACTCAAGCTTGTTCCTCGGCATGTTCTGCGCCGAACAGGCCAGGTTTTGACGCTCTTACTTCTAAGTCCTTGACTGAAACATGGATCGTTGGTCGGTAAATTTTACCATTGGAGATGCCTTGGACTCCAATCCCGTACAGTTCAAGACCAAAGTAAATGCGATGGAGGAAAAATGTATACATTGTGGGTTCTAGGAATGAGGTATGGTTATCCTTTCACTATGATCCTTTTTAGGTGTGTTGTCCCTGAGGCGTTCAGCCTCGTCACGGGGTCCACAGCCTCACAACCTCAGGGTTATGGGTGGATTTTGGCAGCGTTCCTGACTCCTGTCTCGACCTGTGATTGATTCTTGAATGGAAATGGACATTTACATGGTATTGGTACAACATGGTTCACCATAATGGCCAGGCTGGCTCAGATCTACATGACGATGAAGCTCGACTAGACATGTTCATATAAAGGAAATCACTTGCAGGGTATAACAGTATAAGTGTATCACGGTCGACACAGCGAGATTCTATTTTGTTGGAGCTTGGAATTAGCGTTTTTGGTAGACAATTAAGTCTTATTATCATTTTCGTTCTCTGTGGTATCTTCATAGACCAGCTACAAATGCAGGCGCAAATTACTTACCTTTTCTTGCTTTTTGAATCACCGGGCGACCGGCGCCGGGAACCGACTTTTTTTCCCTCTCAAGTTTTGACAATAGGTTCTCTGCCAATCTTTGGTTTTGAACACCAAAACAGACCTACCTTAAAAACCGCACAGCGAGAGCCTGAATCAACGGCGCGAGCCACTGACAGTACCACGATGTGAACGGACTGGCATGAGCGTCTCATTGTCTGCAGGGCGTGAGCCTGCACTGCGACTAGAGCTACCCGCGACGATGTCGCCAGCACGGGTGATGCTGTGCGCACGAGACCGTCCTGTGGATCGTCCTTCACCCATTGTGCCGCGTCTGCTGACCGGTCTCGCTGCACTCGAGGAGGAGGGGCGAACAACTTCGCCCGTATTGCGACGGGCAACCTGTCGCTCCTGACGTCCATGGCTTTCACTATTCCTCCTGGCGGGACGCTTCCGGGCGAAGATGCGGCCCAGGATGTCCAGAACGCCTGGCCGCTCGATGTCGGTTGGGGATTCGCGACGGTGCACGGAGCGATGGGCTGGGCGTGGTTGGTCCCGCGGCTCGCTCACTCGTCGTTCAGGGCTGTATGCCGAAGATGGTCGAGTCCGAGCTGAATCGCGAACGATTGAGGAGCGGCGTGTGATTCCTGGCCGCGAGCGATAGGAGTCTCGTGGCGAAGATGAGGTGCTTTGAGTGTCGTGGCTGCTTGCGCTTGATCTTTGGACTTGGTAGTGTTCGTTTCTTGTGCATATACCTGGGATGCATCGGTGCTCTCGTCCGAGTACAATTCGACGATTACCGGTCGAAGAGCTGGAGCTGGAGCTGGATTCGGCGTAATTGTAATACACATATTCGCTCTGGCGACTGTCCCGAAAAGACATGGTTGAGATTTGATCTGATGAAATTCGGAGGCGTCGAAGAGCGAAGATGCTTTGGGACGAGATCTGGCAGCCTGGTATAGTGGTTGTGAATTCGGTTGGAAGAGAGAGAAGATCTTCAGCAGTCAATGGTCATAAGGGTGATATTTGATGATTCTCGCAATGACTTCGCCGTTGTTCGCACAGCGCCCATGGCTTGAATGAAAGCATCGACGAACAAAAAGCGGCGAAATCGGAAGAACAAGCTGTCTTTGTCCGAATTGACCATCATCCCCGTGAGGAGGCTCGTATTTGGTACGACCAGTGCTTTGTGATCGGACTGCCTTTGTTGCTATCCATTGTACTATCATGGTTCGACAGATGTCAAGAGTAGAGACTTGCAAGAGATGAACCGCTGGAAGTGGGCACGGAACACTTACCACTTGCTTCTCAGCTCTCGTTAGAGAAGCTTACAACCAGGGTGCTGGAGGCCAATACTATCAATATACCTAAATGTGATCACCTTCAGGGCTTGTACTTTTAGCTGAGCACTAGACTGAAGATTAGTCCTTCATACTGCAAAAGCTACCGGGTGATTGTATGGGCCACTGACACCATAGATATAAAGCAGTCGGGTATTATGTGCACCAAGATCTAAGATACAAAGATGAGCAACGTTGTGATATTGACTGTGACAGACATGTGACAGATGCCAACATGTGGACCTCGTCGTTAATCCATAGCCGGGAGAAGACTTGTCCGAGAAAAACACCGGCGTCTCCAAGATCCACGATCCACCGGTTTTTGTGTGCGGGACACCACCGCCAATAACCGACGAGTAATGAATCGACTTGTCACCAACCTCACATCATGGGGTCGAATAGCCAACATCCAAATTTCGGTACAGGCCTTCGCTTTTCAGTTTTACAAGAACGGACACCAAACACGAAAGTCAACTCCGAATTGTGACCATGCCCAACACCGAGCAATATCAGATCTCAGACGAGCAAATAAGCGAGATTTATCCATTCGCGGTACAACTGGGCAAAGACGCAGGAGCAATACTCCTCAAACGTCTTTCGGAAAGGCGACGAGATGCTGCAGACGACGATGGCGGACAGGAGGCACTGGAGGAGCTGGTGATGGAGGAAAAGCTGAACGCTGTGGACATTGTCACCAAGACGGATAATGGTAGTCTCCCACTCTTCCAATGACGCACTTAGTAGCCAAGGGAGAAGCATTACTGACTCAATTTCCTGCCGAAACAGAAGTGGAAGAATTCATTCATACGGCAATCAAGGACAGATACCCAAGCCACTCGTTCATCGGCGAGGAGACGTATTCAAAGGGCTCGTCGAAAGAGTATCTAGTCCAAAACGACCCTACGTGGATTGTCGACCCGCTCGACGGAACAGTCAATTTCACACACTCATTCCCCATGTTCTGCGTCAGCATCGCTTTGGTGGTGAACCAAAAGCCCGTCATCGGCGTGGTCTACGCACCACTGCTCAACCAATTCTTCTCGGCATGCAAGGGCAAAGGAGCATGGCTGAACGAAACAACCCGACTACCGTTCCTAGGAAGTGTGGGCGTAGGGCCAATCCCGAAGAATGCACCTTCGAAATGTGTTTTCTCGTGCGAGTGGGGCAAGGATCGAAGGGATCGTCCAGATGGGAATCTGTATCGCAAGGTTGATAGTTTTCTGAACATGGCTGCCGAGGTTGGAGGGAGGGATGGTAAAGGAGGTATGGTCCATGGTGTTAGAAGTTTGGGTAGTGCTACATTAGATCTTGCTTATACCGCAATGGGGCGTTTGATATCTGGTGGGAAGGTGGCTGTTGGGAGTGGGATGTCGCGGCGGGGATATGCTTGTTACAGGAGGCTGGCGGCTTGATTACGACGGCTAATCCACCGGAAGATATTGACACGGCGAGAATCAAGGATGCGAACTTGGGTGGAAGGCTGTATCTTGCCATCCGTCCTGCTAGTGATGGTCCAGGAGAAACAGGTAGGGAAGGACAAGAGCGCGTTGTTAGAGAGGTGTGGCGACGTGTAAGGACGTTAGACTACAATCGTCCAGGCGTTTAGAAAATGCAGAGCTGAATGAGAATGTTTATAATTCTTCATCTATTGTCAGAGGTTTATAAACGGGAGTTGGAGTATTGAGCATCAGCTTGGGCCTCGTGAAAGCCAGAGTCAGGACGGTTGATTTCAGAACCCGTAGACTTGACATTGTTCCAACCCATATGCTCCTCTAACTTCCTCCACGCAACCATACCCCTGCGCGCATGATCTTCCGGCACCGATCGCTCGGGCTGGTTGGCTGTGCGAGAGAATAGTTCGAAAGAAATGTGGCCAGTATAGCCAGCTTCGCAGATAGCCTCGAGCACTTCAACAGCAGGGAGATAACCTGGTTGCTCAAAGGGAAATAATCTTGCATTTCGGGACCATGTCATGCGCGCAGGTTGTTCAGGATCAAACCATGGATGACCTTGGACGAGTGGCTGATCAAGTCTTTCACCATTGCATACTTCGACATAGAACACCTTTTCCAACGCAAGAGGCAAATCAGAGCGAAGTTTCGCTAGCGACGCCTGCATGTCATGCTGTGCATTTGGGTTTAGCCCTGATGGTGCAGCAGGGTCGGCAAAGACTCTGCCTGCTAGGTTGAATGTATCCAAGCAAGCGCCAAAGTTGGGTCGGTCGACGGCGTTGACGATCGACCATGCTTTGTCCCACGTATCGACATGAGTCCCCCATGCCAACGCTTCGTAGGCAAATCTAGTAACAGGGGTAGTTTGTAGACCAATATCCGCCACTTGTTGTAGATCTGCAACGACCCTTCTGCGATCACCTGTGCAGGCGGTTATGGGTAGGAAGCTTGAGGGTATCTGGATGAGGTCGGTATGGAGTCGTTGAGCCAATTTGATCCACAATTGTAGCTCTGCTATCCTTCGATCATGCGCTTCTCTGTCTATTAAGCCTTCGTAGTGCATGAATGGTTGCAGACATAAAATTTCGAGGTGATGATTACTGCATAACTCGTAAATGTAGTCTGCCGCCGCTAGTTGTCGTTCTTGTTCAATGGTCGACCCGACGAACGATGTTCCCGGAGGTCTCGAAGGATGTGATTCGGGCAGAGTCTGGGCAACAGCCTCGAGGTCTTCGTGGAAAAGTTCGATTGCCTCATAGCCGTAGCGAGCGCATACTTCGATTTTATGCTGAAAGCTGTGGTACCAACATCGACCAAGAGATTGCGATGCTATGGTCGGGATGTATTGCGAAGGCATGATTGATCTTGTGCAGGGGAAACAAATGGTGGACAATCAAGTTGATGTTGTGCAATATAATCTGAGTTCGTCCAAAGTCTATTCGAAGAGTTCATGGGAGAGAATCAGAGGTATATGAAGCATTCCTCAATAGGAAATTTCCAATCAGTCCTCCACAACGATTCGGGCATATCCATTGCCGCCCTCTGTCATCGTCGAAGAATGCCTAGTGCCTCGAGGTCGAGTCCACCATTGGACCATGGTTTATCCGATGGGTGTGGCCCTGACGGATCCGCGAAATGTTCCAGAAGCCCGTCATGATCAGAGATGAGGTCAGGTGCAGATCTGTTTGATTAAGGTTATTTCGCCGAGAGCAATGGTTGCCGAGCGGTAAAGAACTTATCCGCCAAATGTGCAGATGGTGCCCACTTCAAAAGGGTCGGGATGCCGATGCGTCGGTGCTTCAGCCGGTGGCGTCCGTCGCTGACGGCCGGCCCTCCCCCACCTCTGTAGACTGTGTGACTGTCACCTCCACCGTATGTTACATGATCCTCTAGAGCGGAAGAAGAGAAATGGATTCAACGCCATCCTGTAGGCCGTGTGATATACCATCGCTGTACGATCCTCCAACGCTATCAGAACTCTCATTAGAATGATATTAACTTTCGCAGCGTTACATCTTGGAGCCGCGGACAGTACAGGTATTTCTGCTCCAGATATTGTGTCATCTCTTCGAAGTACTTGAAATCGAGCTGGGCCACCAACGGACCAATTCTTGAGCTGCAATAGTTATATTGCTGACCATCAGGTCCACTTTGTGGTAAGAATGCTTGTTCCGTGTGCGCACCGACAGTATAGATCCATAGCATATCGTACCGCCGAATGTCTGCAAATTCTGAGAGGTGGCCAAATGGTGGCTCGATTTTCAACAAACTGTCATACAACATATCATAGTACTCACGAGATTGGCGAAACATGCCTGTCCGCAGATAAGGCTCGTGGAAAATGCACCTATCGAGAAGTCTCACTGCTTGGCACAAAGCCAAGTCGAAAGAATGGTATTGAGGTCCTGTCTGTCCTGGACCATGAACTTGCGACAGCGACAGCGCTTTCGAAATATCACACCAATGGCACATGGTTCGTGCGCGTAGTGCTGAAGTTCGTAGATGGGACCATCGGAATAGTCGCGTCATATGATCTGCTTGAAGGTCATTTGAGAAGCTCAATTGAGATCGTTTGATTTTGACGCCCTCGATCATTGTAAGTTCTCTCATATCTTGGAGCAGAATCTGGAGAGTGGGGCATACGACCGACGGTCTATAAACGTTGATCTCTTCTGGGGTTCGAGCTGAGTCGGAAGATTGTACACTCGAGGGCGAAGACTCGTTAGTATCTAGAGTCGCGATGCTGTGTTCCGCTGCCTGAAATATTGAGCCGACCTCTGACCACGGACCGGGATCCCATTCATCGGGGTCGACCAGAGGCCTCGTGTTTGTTTTTGTTGCTTGCCCAACTAACACATGCGTATAAAGCTCAACTTCATATGCTGGTAAAGTTCTGAACCCGCCCAGCATGCGTATCACTCTATGACAAGCCGCAAAATGAAGGAGGGCAATATCCGATTTTCCGAGGTAAATTTCGATAGCACCAAGCATTTGTGAGGTGTTTTTGATCGCCATCAGCCTAGTTCTAGAGACTGAGTTGGGCTCCGCTGCGACTAGTTCTCTCAATGAGGCCAGAGCCAGGCTTTTGGTGCTCTTCATGATGTTTAGGTCCTTTGGATCCCAGCCACCTTGGTGAGCTGCTTTCGTCAAATACCCAAAGGCCAGATTGGCATGTACAAAACTGGATGTGTCACACAGTGTACCAAATGAGCGCTGAATACCATCCCGAAGTGCCACATCATGCGGCCGCATACTGAGTTCCGAGGCCCATACAACATGACTCGAGTCGGATCGAGCCATCCCAATCAGTGAGTATTGCTGTGAATTGAGAGGTATGATGGCCGCATTGAATGGATCGGAATTTCCTTTGTGCATGAATATTGAGGGTTTTGGATATCTGCGTTGGTGTGCTGCCTCGGCGCTGGGGAAGTCCTTAGAAACGGTGCCTCGCGCGCCCAACGGACGATTCCGATAGGCCAAATAGTGTTGTGATCTGGGCGCATTCTTCGCTTTGGAGACATCTGCGGTATCAATATCGTCCAATTCTTCTGATTGCTCATGCGAAAGACCATCATAGGTCCGACGACCACCTATCAAATTTGGAGGTGATGAATTTGTGGCGATGTCAAAAGCGACTTGGCGTTGTTTCTTCTCGCGAAATGACTTGGTTTTGGTAGTATGCGAAACCGTGGCGGCATGAGCCTTTGCTGACGTCCGCTGTATCGCCTGCTTCCGCTCATCATTCAGTGCCGGATCAGAATCGATGAACAAGAATTGTTTGGGATTTGACGGCTTCATGTCGCCTCACGAATATATGCAAGCAAGGTATTTGATATGCAAGCCATGCTCGTTCAAATCATATAAGCCTTGGAAAATACGAGCAGAGGATCATACTGTCCTTTGCATTATGAAATCATGTGCGGAGTACCACTCGAGGCCGGACAATCCTGCATATGGAGATTGGCTGCCTCCGGATGATGATTTCGATCGTGGTTCAAAAGAGCGTCTATGTCGTGATCAGCTCATCGGTCTACTCCGTAGACAATATGATGTCCCCTTTTCAGATACACCGGTGTTATCGCCACGTGGAGCATTTTTGAGTCAAGCGTGTCGTTATTTGCTGTGTCGCAAAGTATCTGAACAGCAACCGTAGAGGGCCTGCGTTGTGTCCCCACGATCGAGAGGGCGCTAACCAAATCAACCTAGGTGTTTTCCCGATTAGGAAAATAAGACATGCAATTTGTAATCTCACTATTTTACTCTGGAGTAGGATACTCCATTTCATGCCCCGGCGTTCAATGTTGTCCGATCATGACTATTACTGGCGATGGGTGTCCAACTATTCGGACCACAAATCGGTACTTCGAACTTGGACCCGCTGCTGGAGCGTCAGAGCTAGTCAAATGCCCGACGGAGTACTTGCAGCTAGGCTGGTCGTCGTGTTCAGGTGGCTTACTACCACTAGTGATGTCAACCCGAGGAACTGTCAACCGAGCCTATAGGTGATAAAGTGCGTGACGCCACAATCTCCAGATGGATATAGAACAACCTCGCGCATTGGGATGAAACGAACATAATTGGAATTCTGCATGTCTGGCACTGTCGCTACGCTGCAACGTTTATGCGTCTTGGAGTGTTACTGGTGAAGTGGCATGCATCCGTATATTAGAGTGGTCAAGAACAGCTTCTGTCATTTCCTGAACGCGCAATTGTTTTGCGGAAGCTAAAACGTGTCTCCATTGTGCTTTACACCGGAGAAGCCCCAGGACTCACCAAGTGCCTGTCCGAGGATTGAAATCTGCACGTTTGGCTTATCAAAGAGTGACACTTCTCGGATGGTGGAGATCTCAATGACACCTACCCAGTACGTGGAGCCTGTTTGATTCTGTGTGCCGTTCACTGCATAATGACACAGTCGCCCCGGGGAGATTTACTAGGCTTTTCTGCGAAATTAGTCAAAGCTTGTAGAAGGCTTAACAAATCCCCCACATCTTTGGTTGTTGAAGAGGATTGGAGGAGTCTCATCTGTTCTGCATGCCCGATCCTGATACCCAATGGTTTTACTTGGAAGCTGTCGCGTAGTTCCGGTCTCTTCTATAAGTTGAACTTGACCGGATGGTGTTGGATACCCTGTGATCCGGCCTTTAAGAACATCCGGCGTAGAGATCGCTGCTTCTCATCTGTTCGTACTTTCATACTCCTGTCTCAAGAATTGAGTCGAAGCTGCGACGAGCTCTGAACGAATTTTTCCCTATGGTTTGTCCGTCCCTCGGTCTGACACTCGACAGATCGGGATGGATTGGGAACTTCTTAGTAGTTGTCTCATGATTCCATCAATATTGATCTGTAAGGTCGTATACCACTTTCGTGGAGGCGGCATATCCAAAGTACGTGTAGGATGTGCTGTCAAATCTATCTCAAGATGTGAACGCCGGTGATTCCTTTCATTGGATAACCTATCTCGTGCTCAAAACATACCATTTCCCGGAGCTTTGAGGTAGACCCAGCGCTGTTTAGTGTAACAAGCACGAGGCTTTGAGCAGCTCCGATTCAGTGCGCGCCACCTTAAGCCCTCCTGGGCAACAGCTGGAGCATGGATCTCGCTCGAGCATATCGAGCCGCAGCCTAGCGAGGCAGGGTTCGCAGATTTGCAAACAACGGCTTCTGAATTTTGGGTGCTAGTCCCATAGGTCGTGTGTCGAGCTAAATGGTCTCGACATACACAGCAAACCATTTTCAGGCAGCATATCGTTTGCTCACTAAATTTATCCTGTCCTTTCTAGCCACAGAGGTCCCAGGTTCAGTTTAACAAGACAAAGATAGACAGAAATAAAGTGAAGTCGGTTGTTGAAGATTAAAGGCCGTGGGTCCTTCGAAAGCCTACCTCAAGTGAGCCTCTCGTGGCATGGACCTCTTGGGATTCTGACGCATTGCGAAAGGATCGCGACAGGGGAGGCACGAGGTGTGCATTTTCTCAGGGTCTAGCAGGTCGAAGTCTGCAATCATTATGGGGAGATTTGGGAACGCGATGGTATGCGGAACCCCTATCAATTCCTTCATTTAATGACACGGATGAGACTGGCAATAAACGTCGAAGTTTTAATCTGTATTCATGTGGCGGAAAAAGTTGATAATCTGATCGTCTGCACGTGGCCGTACTACGCCGATGGTTGTCCAACTCCTCCGTACAAAAATCTTGGCATAATTTCGCCGCAGCTTCTTCTCGTTTGGGCTTCATAATTCAGTATCACACTTCCCTGTTCACATTGAGCTATCACTGAAAAGCCGCAAGGTTAGCCCGAAGCCTCCGATCACCTAGGAGGAAAAATTGCCCTTGGTAAGATCAGCCAAAGTCAGCCTCACACTTCAAGCCCTGCAGTCGACCTGCTAGACCCTGAGAAACTGAACGGCTTCACCTAGCCCAGCTCATTCTTTTACACATTCGGCAGCACAACAAGTAATACTTTTGGGAAATCAACGACACCAATGCCACCAAAAGGAGCCTCGACAGCATTGAAGCCAATCCGATTGCAGTCGGTAGATCGATTGAAGATCCGCCATCCTGACAAGCAAGCACCAATGCCATGTATGGGAGCCATGAGCGCTATGTTGAGTAAGTTCTTTGAGCTTCGAGCTCTCACTCCCGCTCGACAAATTTGTAAACGGAACCAGCAAACTAACAGACCCGTGACTCTACAGACTGCTGGGCCTCAAGTACAGCTGGGGGTGGTGGCTGCGCGCATCTTGAAAAAGCACTACGCGATTGCATGGACGCACCGGTACGCGATTCTCTTGCCTGACACCTGCAACCCTTCCCTACAAATTTGATACAATCATCCTACTGCGAATATATGGCGGTTGATCTCACACTGACAAAATATCTCCATACAGAAAGCACCACCAACAGCTAAGAACACCATCAATTACCATCTCTCTAGACTATACCCCAAGATTTCTGGCCCGAGAAAGCGATAATACCGTTCTCAGGAAAGTTCTCAGAGGCTAGTCATCAGATGTGGAACTTGGAGAATACTCAATGGAACTTGTTCCTCACGAACTGGGGACCCCGACCGAGCCCTCCCGTTGAAATGCCGCTTCCAGCAGTGGGCGTGGATATGTCTCTTCTACAAGTTAGTAACTGAGATGATACCTGTCAAGTTACCTTTCTTACCCAAAAGATCACTCGGCGCCGCTCCGAATCATCAAGAATCCAAAATGTCGCAGAACGAAGGGATTCGGAGCGAGCATGGATGGATCAAGCTCGAAGAAAAGAAGAACCTATAAACAGAATTTCGAGGCAAGGCAGTGGCATGGTGACCAGGTTCTTACCGCAGTCGAGTCCGATGATGAAACCCCTCAGCGAAACAACCAAACCTTGTCCTCCTCTGCCAGGATGTTGCCATGAAACCGGACTCAACTTCTGTATACCAAGGTCATCTGTGAGGACATCTTGAGCCAGAAAGGCAAGACTTGATCACTCGGTTGGAAAGCAATGGACAAAGGTACTCTTCACGGATACGGTATTTGCACTAGTCACGCAGCCGGGGTGGTTTAGTCGGTGGCCTTATTGCAGAAGCCCTAGAGAGTTGAACAAACCTCAGATCTCAAGTTCTCTATATGGGGTGGCATTGAGCAGTGTATGCACTATTCGCAAAAGTCGAAATCAAGATTTTGGCCAAGTTTTAGAGGGAGAACCCTGTGGCAATCTGCATCGTCGTCGTAGCCTTCGATCTCAAGCAATAGGGTCACAGTCTTTGAGAGTCCTGCAGAATTGAGGCATTGTGAGGCAATTGGTGACCGGAAAGGGAGATGCCACCATGTCAAAGTCAAGACGAAGATGAAGATCAAATTAGAGTGTAAAGATTAAATGTAGATTAATATTTGTACAATGCTATTTTCCGTGAGAGCCATGAACCCAGTAACCACCATATAGATATGTATATCCGAATTTCAAGATGATTCCCTCTCAAGTTCCAAGGACTGTTCGATGCACGAACATGCCCGAATCCGAACGCTACTGGCAATGCTTGGAAATGGTCGTTTGAAAAAATAAGTAAAGCAATGCTGACGCCGATGCCGATGATGATGCTGATTGTGACGCCAATGCGAATGTTCATGCTGATGCTGATGCTTTTGATGCTCTCATGCAAGAAAATGATGATGATGATGATGATGATGATGATGATGATGATGATGATGATGATGATGATGATAAATAATTGCAAAAACCCAATGCTAAAAGTGACTCGTGATCTCATGTTCGCGTCATGTAATGATGATTATTTGCGCTCAATTCCTGATTCCTGCGCCAGTCATCACTTCGTATGGCGGAGATGGTCGCTGTGATTCGTGCCGCGTTGTTGTTTGCAAAGGAGAGAAGAATGGAAACAACGCTATGCTGTGTGGACCTCGGTTGGGAGGCGTAAGAAGATCGTCCCTTTGAATATAGAATGAACTCCTTGACGTAAATTCGAAATGAGAGTGAGAGGAAATACGCCCGAGAGGGCAGGAGATGGCCAGTTCGGTATCACCGAGACTTGGTCATCGTGATAGACTACCGACCGTGGACCTGATAAGGATGCTAAACCGTATCGTTGATTCGGCATGTCAGTCTGTAAGAGTAGCCATGATAGCACTTTGCTAAGACCGCTTGAACATAAAGTAGCCGTACATGCCACCGACGTCTTGTTCGACAATGGGGATCTTGCGCATGCCCCACCATCGAGCACCCATCTTCCATGACCTGGAGCCGTCGTCGACTTGAGTGGCGTCTTGCAAAGGTTGGCGAACATACCAGCCTCGACGACCAAGTTCTTTCACTACCCATTCGGGCTTCTTGACGTGTGCATTACGACGCTTGATTTCTTGCAGGACTTCTGGGCCGAGCTCAATGACCTCAAGAGGAAGCGAGTCTCGGTCGGTGATGCAAAATGATGGAGAATATGAAAGTGACATTTGTGTGACGGATTTGATATTGGTCAGGTCGATGTATCGTAGGGAGCTGTATGGTACAGCAATTTCGTCTTGTCCAGGCTTTGAGTCATCATTGTCGGCCTTGAAAAGTTGTTTGATGTCTGTGCCGATGCTGAGGTCTGCTCCGCGGAGACCGAGTTCTTCCAGATGGGGAGATAATCGTTGTAAAGCGGGAATGTGGGTTTTGTTTACCCGAGCGCCGCCCAAGTTTAAAGAGCGTAGGGTTGGTGGGAGAGATGCCAACAGTCTCGTTACATCAACTTCGCTGAGAAGTCTGTGACGAGATGGATCTGCAGCAAGGTTTAGGTAGACAATGCTGTCCTTGACCGCTGGGTGTGTAGTTATGAACTTGACAACCGCAGAGCCTTGTAGCGCGGTACAGCGTTCAAGATTCAGATGGGTTATTCTGGCTGTCTCAGGGATTGACGATAGTGCTTTGTCGTTGACCATTGTATGTGCGACATCGAGGTGTGTAAGGCTATGAAGTCTAGGGAAAACCTTCTCGAAGACTGGTTGTTGAAGTGTCGTGCACTCGTGAAGAGACAGACCCTTTAGACTCATTAGTGGGGTCGAGTCCATCTGCTCACAAACCTCGGTGAAAGCCTGAGTGAAGGGGCGAGAAGAGCAGGCGCAGAAGTCCATTGCAGACATGAGAGGCATCTTGAACAGGGTGGATATGACATCAGCGTCGAGTTCATCGTCGATGTGTTCATGGACGAGGAAAGCTTGTAGTCGAGGCACCAGGTTCAGACATGCCTTCAAGGTGGTGGGTGTTAGGTAAGGCTTCTGGTTTCGAGTATTTCTAGCACTTCCGAAGCCCATATTGGAGTAATGGGAAAAATCAAGCCACTGGACCATTTGTCCAAGAGATTTGTCGTCGCTGATACTTCTCATGAGCTTGAAGAAGGCCTTGGACTGTGGAATGGAGACGTGTCGATACATGACGCGGACTGCAGCACCATGTAACTTGGTCGAAACAAGGGCGCAAGAGGCGAGATCGACATGTGGGCGAGCATAAGGATCTGCTGTGTGGTCGACGGTGACGTAGGAGAGGATGAGCTCGAGAATCTCCTCAGGCATGGCCTCCAAGTACGAGATGCCTCTCTCGCGGTCGACTGAATGAGGGATCAGCTCATCGAAGTCGTCAATAATAGCCGTCTCGTCAACATCATCGCATTCGTATGAGCCCAAGGATTCTCTGACCTTCTCCCTCCAGATGTCCAGACTGAAACTGGCGGGATGAGGTTGAACACGAGTGATCTCTTTTGCAAATGGGAGGTTGAACAGTTTTTGAGCCGAACGCCTCTTGTCTAGCTCGTCGAGGATCTTTTGCAACTTTCTTGGTTGACTTTTGAGATAGCCTGACAAACGAGCGGAGACGTGCTCTTCATGTGTGCCTCCATAGTGGTATGAGCAGAGACCCTTGGTCTTGCACCATTGTGTACAGGGCCATGCGATCCATTCGACTTCTTCGAGATCGGCGGAGGATAGTGAAGATTCGAACGACTGTGGAAGACCGTCACCTGGCTCTTCCTTGACTGAAGCGTAGGAGAACTTTCGTGTTGAGTTCATGTCTTCAGGAGGCAGTAGGAGGTGAGGTCGAACTGTGGAGATGAGACTCTCAGGAAGTCTTTGTTGCTCTGTTGTAGAGACAATACGGGATTCGAGGATGTTTTTGTTGAATATTGAGGAATCAAGTGAGGGTCGGTGTCGGGTCGGTGAAGTTGTATCCATTTTCGCCAATGATGAGTCTTATGAAGGTCTAGCTCGATGTCAGAGTGAGAATTGGAAGCAGCAAGATGAATCCACCTGAGGATGGAAAAGTGCAGGGTAGGGACAGCGGTATAGGACAATGGAGGTTTCATGGGGGTAATGAAAATGGCAGAATTTGCGGTGGTGACACATTGTTTTGATAGCTCCGCAGCCTACCGCGCCCTCAGTCATCAAAGTTTTGAACGTGGCGAGGGCTGGCGTAGGCTTGACAGGGGCATGACAGGGGCCTGAGGAGGGCCTCGGGGTTAATTGCGGCCTGTGAATGGGTGGAACAAGACACCTACAAGGGAGGACAAGGACCGGCTCCAGGGGAGCCACTGAGGGCCTGTCATTGAGCAAGCCGAGCTCCAAATGATGCTATTGTTCCCCAGATTTTCTTCGGGAGGCGGCAACGTTGCCCAAAGTGGAACAACAATGCCCGTTTGTGAGCCATCTGATCTTTTTTTTTCGCCCTCTCGGTGCAAGGTTTGCCCTCGGGTCTGGGCTTCCGAAGTCACCTGTGCCAAAGAACAGTGCTAAACAGTGCTGAACAGTGCTGAATTTAGGTAACCACGTAGATCATGTGGTTTCCAACTTACGACTTTTTTCTCACTCTGCTGTCATAAATTCCTCTAGTACCTTTCTCGTAGTTTCAGTAGCGTACTAGTAGGTACGGAGCCCTGGGCATCCGACTCCAGAGTTCTGTGTACTCCGTACTCCGTACAAAGCCCTAGAAGTTTCTACTGAGGGCCCAAGGGCCTAAGGGCCCTCGGTCTGTAGCAATGCCCTTTGTTGCAACTTCCGGAGGCCGGTCCAGTCCAGTCAGTGGCAACATCAGCCGTCATGATGGATCGATCCTCTTCATGAAAGCACACAAGGAAGATGACTGATCACGAGTTCCAAGTCCGAGTGTACAATAATCCTTTGATGGCATATTTTTGGGCGCCGGTCAGAGATTTCTCAAGATGAGGCGATATGACCTGGCCTGTGTTTGACCTGGCCCTTACCGTCCTAACCTGGATCCTGCCGTGATCCTGCGTGCTCGATCGTCTATGATGAGGTAACGTGTTCCAAAGGGCAGGTGGTAGTTGGAAGACAAAAGCGAGTGCCAGGTAATCATGAGAATCAGAGGAATCAGAGGGAAACTGTGTGTCAAAGGCGACTCCAAATTACTTGATGGAAATTCATGAGGCCAGAGAGCCGGAGACGACAGCCTTCTTGGCCCTTGGCAAAAAGCCTTGGAAAGCCTAAGGAGCCTGTATGTGGCCCCGTGGTGGCCTCTCCGGGCCTGTCTTCGCACCTGCACGCGCACCTGAAAAAGTTTTCCTAGTGGTTAGAAATTGCCATTTCCAGGCTGCTGGTGTCGCCATCCGTCAACAATTCTTGGTCCCTCCCGGAAGACCTACGGGATCTCCTCGCCTGAGGAGCCTCCTATGCCCTTCAAACGCCTGGGGAATTTAAGCTCAGTTCCCACAGGTCACGTTGCCCAGCGGCTCGCTCTGGTACGACGTCGGTTTAGTCATATTAATTCCCTTTCCCTTCCACCATCTCATAATAGCGTATGTGTCGCAATGTCCTTTGCCTTTATACTTTAATTCCATGACACACGTGTACTACATCAGGTAGCCATAGGGCTTCTCCGCGACGACCATCCTGTCAACAATGCGGTTACACGAGGACTCGGGTCCATGGGTATCTTCAGAGTCCTCCAGACTAGATTCTCCGCGGACCTGGCCTAGGCTTTTCGAATTCTGGGGAATCATCATCGACAAAGGGATTGTCGCTCCTAATACTACTTAGCTGCTCGTCAGGGGTACTTTCGTGATCCATCGTGATTTTGACGTTCTACCCCGCAATATCCATGGAGAACGAGACCTGTCATGATCAACCCCAGGGAATCGATGTCTTTCCTCAATGACAGTTGGAAGAAATTGCGAGTTGGACGACGGCCGTTGAAGGCACGCTTGCTGGAGAGGCGTGAGAGGCAAGACAAGTCATATCGCTCAGCCACAGTTGATCCAATCCAGGACAGCCACAGAGACCCCGTGACCCCGTGACCCTTTGACCAGACCAGCTGACAACGTCTCCCCATAAAGTTGTCTCTGGACAAACTCCACCACTTTGATCCTGAAATATACTTCGGCTTTTCAGCATTCCGGTGCCGTGTGTGGATGCTCGAGCTGGCATTCAATCGCTCACTAAGCAATCACCAGAGGTAGTGTACGTCGAGGTCTCCTGGCAAAGCAGGGCCTTGATAGTAAGATTGGATGGATATGTAATCAGGTGATGAGCTCATGACTACCAACACATTGTCTATTTTCTATTTATACTTATGTACCGAGCAACAGGAGGGAGTACCTACCGAGCTGTCGCCCGCACTAACGCCTTTCGCCTCCCATGGCCACGGCTTTGCTGTGCGTCAGTCAAACTCCGCAGTCAAAGGTTGAAGCATGTCACGATACTTAAGCCAGAGCAATCTTTCCCGACTTTCGGACCTGTTCGGGTCTTTTCGACCCATTCTCTTCCTCGCTCTTCACCCCTTCCTTCTTCATCCTCCATTGCCATTCCCACAGCACTGGTAAGAAACTCCACAAATCAAAGTCAGGCCACAATACATCAAGGAAGACGATCTGCGTTGTCTCATGACATTGCCATAGCAAGAAATCTGATAGTCGACAGACACCACTCGTGCGAACGAGGAGGTCAACTGGCGGATCTGATCCTGTGTACATGTGTGATGATAATGTCTCTGCCGTGATATTCTCTGGGTTGGGATATTGAGGTTCCGAATGTGGCGCGATAATCTTGGAAAGCGGGTTGAGACCCGATGGTGGTGAACTGTCGTCTTGGTGAAGTGTAGTGGAGGTGGAAACACTGGATGTATCGTGGTCTTGGTCTGAATGACTTTGTGAGATGGAGGAGAGAGAGGTTGTACTTGAGCTAGGTGATCGAAGTCTTTCCGGTTCAAGGTATGTTGGCGGACTTGAAGGAGGGCTGATCTCCTTGTGATGGGTGAGATGTTGCGAACGTATGGTGTTTGCAATTCTCTCTTCCTTGAAGGGGCTTTTTCGTCCCATGTCTGTTTCGGATTGTGAAATGGGTTGGCTGTATTCAACCACTGTGTTGCGTATCGCTGAGGTGATTTCCTCTCGACTTGTATATGGGAAACAAATGTTGAGAATGCACTTTCCATTGCGGGAAGTCATTTGAACTGCACGGTCAACGGCTTCCAGCACATCGGGCTTGATGAGTTCTCGTTGACCTAGTACACGAACTCGGGCGCCATAACGATCCAGGAGTTCGCCGTGTTGAACAAGTTGTTTTAATTTTACTTTGGCCATTTCCATCAATCCATCCACTTCGTATTTCGACCTCTTGAAATTCTCAATGCTGAAAGCATATATAGTAACGTGGGTAACACCGGATTTATAGCAGACTTCGAGGATCTGTCGAGCACAGTTAGTCATGCGCAGGCGGTAGGTCGCGTCAAATCATCACCTACCTTTGCCAGTGCTTCAAATCCCAGATTGTGGCCTTCAATGGTTTCAATCCTATGGTCTTTGGCAAACCGTCTATTTCCATCCATGACAAAGGCAACATGTTTCGGCACCGGACCCTGGCGAAGAGCACCTATAAGTAGCTCTCGGAGTTGATTTAATGCCCATTCGGCTGGAGGAGAGGATAGAACCCATTTGCGAAATCTCGACATGGTTGCTATGCTTGTTTGGAAATGATGGTATGGGAGGTAAAGTCGGTGGAATTGGTCAAAGGATGTTCAATGGTCGTAGGAATCTACAATAATCATAATCACCATTAAAGAATGGTTCACCAAGGGCATGACATTGTCGACGATGACAACCAAGGGATTCGGAGACAATACTAGTGAACAGATCGCCACAATATACGCAACTGCTACGAATGCAATACGTGGCTGAAGCGGTGATGGACAAGCTGCGCCAACATTGAGAAATCTTGTTGAATTGTTCCGGGTGACGTACGCGCCAAAGACGGAGCCAAGGAAAGCCTGGGGAGCCTTAAGAGCCTAAGAGACTAGTTAAATGGCCCAAAGGCCCGGAGAAGCCACCAAAGTCTCCAATCGCGCCTCTTCCGTACTCGTACCTGCGTAGCTGCCCGGATTTACCAGTGAATTTTCCTGGCAGGCACGACCTGGCACCTACCTAGGCACCGTAAGGGACCTTTTTCCATTAGTTAGCGCCTTGGCAAATATCTTGAGACTTCAACTCGCCAAGTCAGGACTCGGTGAGTGAGGTACCTGTGAGGCTCTAATCTAGCTGGCCTTGTGATTCCAGACGTGTTGCAGTTGTCTCCTATTGGTCTTACCAAAGAACGCATCTCAAAGAGTTGGCTCATTGTTGGGAGAGAGTGGTCGCGATGCAAACGCTGATTATCACAAATTCAGGCGATTGACATCCCACAACCACCGACTGGCAAGCTCTCTTCGACTGATGAAGCCACTCACAAGTTCAGATCGGCCTTTTCGTGGTGAGCGCAATGTACCGTATGCGTTACCCTTGGCGTCAAATCCCTTCATATCATTGTTCCTCTGCATGGACTTCGGAGGTTCTGAATGCAGACACGATGAATTTTATGAATATAGGCCCCCTGTTTTGATGGTACAATTTTGCGGTACGATTTCCAGAAAGGGACAAGCCGACTGTTCAAGACCACTGATTGAGGTCAGCAACTCGTGGCAATTGGGTAAGAGTAGAAAGTCCGGCATTGAATGCCACTTGTGATGTCAAGTCAATGAGGAATTACCCCACGGCACCAACCGTGTTTGGCCTATAACCCATTTCTTCCAGTCCTCAGGCCAATGAATATCGAAAGTTCACTGACAGACATTATTAATGAGTTCAAAGGCTTTTGAGTCAACCGACAGTTCAGGTTTGCAGATATAAAAGCTTCAGCTGGAGGCTTTCCTCCCTGTGTAGCTCTCAACACACTCATCTATCAAGCCGACAGATCCTCATTAATATGGCAACCAGCGGGAAAGCAGTATTCTTGATCGGTCCAGGTTTCATCGGCCGTGAAGTCCTCGATCTTCTCTTGGCCGAGCATTATGAGGTGACCACACTTGTACGAAGAGAATCCTACGCCAAAGAGATCGAACAGAATGGCGCCAAAACTGTCTTGGGTGGGCTGGACGATAGGGACCTTATCATCCAACAGACTATCGCCAATGACATTGTCATACACACCGCAACAGCTGATCATTTACCATCTGTCGAAGCTGTCATTGAAGGAATCAGGCGACGAGCAAAGGAGGGCAAGAAAACAATCTTCATCCATACAAGTGGAACCAGCCTACTCAGCGACGGCGCCAAAGGTCAGTACAAGGGCGAGAAAATCTATACCGATGACAAACCCGAGGACATCGATGCGCTACCTGACAGCGCTCCTCATCGCTTGATCGATCTGGCAATAGTCAAAGCCAGACAGGAATTGAGTCCGGATGCGAAGATGACCATCATCATCCCACCTCTCATCTACGGGGCAAATCCAAAGTATAGACGTTTATCTATTCAACTTCCAACGTTGACCCGATTCGCACTTAGACGTGGTTATGCAGGTTACGTTGGGAAGGGGGAAGCAGTCTGGTCGCAGATTCATGTATTTGATCTAGCGAGAGGCTATATCACCCTCCTACACTGGCTTGAGAAAGCAAGTCCTGAGGAGGTGTTGCAAACTCCATATGTTTTCTGTGAAAATGGCCAAGAAGTCGCCTGGAAGGATTCCGCGGCAGTCATTGCCAAAGAATTACACAAGGCGGGAAAGATCAAGTCTCCAGATCCTCAGAGTATTCCGGAAGAACACTATGGTGATCTGTTCGCGGACATAACGGAATGGAGCATCGCTTGCAACTCTCGAAGTCGGGCCAAAAAATTGCGAGAATGGGGATGGGAAGCCAAAGAGAAGGGCTTGTTTGAATCACTTGTCGAGGACGAGATACCAATCCTACTCGAGGAGGCCAAATAGAACAGGGCATAGAATTGCATACGCAGGTAGTAAAGCGCATCGATTGGGTGATGGTTAATATTGGAATCTAGTGAGAATGTGCAAAGACTTCTCTTCTATATCATATTTGCACTCGTCTACAATCTTGACCTGAGATCAGGCTTCTTCCCTGGCACCTCTGGTTCCAACTCGGCCAACAACACCCCTTCCGCCACATCATCACCGTCCTCATTATCCAACTCAATAGCCCATTTGACAATGCCCGCCCTAGGACTCCTAATCTCCAATTCCATCTTCATCTGCTTGACAAAAGCAATCACGTCGTTCTCCTGAACCTCATCGCCTTCGTCAACAAGCACCTCAACCAACTTGCCACTTATAGGTAAAATGATATGAGTCTTGTCGTTAGGATCGCCTCGCTTGTGCGTGGAAGCAGTCGCATCCGATGACGCCGTCGTGCTTGCCAGCGACATCTTGTATGATCTCGGCTGAGTGCCTGGTACAGTGTACGCCACGTCTGCTACGAGTGCTTCGGGGAACTCGTTCCGCGTGATTTTTTGGATGCTGAGATGGTGGGGTGCGGGTTTCGGTGCTGACGACGACGACGATGATGATGCTGTCTTGTCCTCGAGTGTGACTGTCCAGGCATCACCTTTGCGGAACAGAGTGCCTGATCCGCTGGAGCTTGACGTCTGCGAATCGGCGAGCGAGAGCGTGGGAAGTTGAGAGTTGAGTTGATCGATGGATTGTGCGATGTTCTCTCCTGACTCCACCAAGGTCTCAATGTTCTTCTCTAGCCAACTGGTATCTGCATTGCCAGACGTAAAGGTTTTATCCTCGACAATCGCGCGAAGGAGGTTGAGATTTGTTTTGACGCCAACGATCTTCGTAGCTGCGAGTGCTCGTTTAGCTTTTGCGACAGCTGCTTGGAACGTCGATGCCGTCACAATGATCTTGGCCATCATGTTGTCGAAATCGGACCCAACCACTCCGCCCCTAGACAGATGACTGTCGACTCTTACCCCGTTTCCAGATGGAAAATGCACGTCCGTGATCTTCCCAATACTCAATGAAAAGTTCGACGTTGGATCCTCGGCACATAGTCTCAGTTGTATTGAAGCAGCAGGAGGAGCTTTGTCTGCTTCCCACCATTCAGCCAGTCTCAAATCTTCAGCGTCCTGCAATCCCTGAGCAAACAAGAGTTGCTCGCGGACAATGTCAACGCCAGTGATGGACTCGGTGATGGTATGCTCGACCTGTAATCTGGGGTTGATCTCAAGAAAGAAGAATTTCCTCGTCTTTACATTCACGAGATACTCCCACGTCCCCAGGCCGAGATATCTCAGCTTCCTCGCCATCCGAACCGCAGAATCAATGACCTGTGCGATCACTCTCCGCCGTTGAACCGGAGCTGGGGCAACCTCAACAATCTTCTGGAACCTCCTTTGCACGCTGCAGTCTCGCTCCCACAGATGCCTCACACCGCCTCTACCATCGCCAATGATCTGGACCTCGATATGCTTGAACCCGTCCACCGCCGCTTGCTCCGCGAAGACCGTCTTACTCGGCGACTCTGCAATACATCTCTGGACAGCATTATCCAAATCATTCTGGGCTTTCACGAGCCGAATTCCACGTCCACCGCCACCATCCACCGCCTTGACCATCAACGGATATCCGACCTGTGCAGCGAACGCGTGCACATCACCGACATTCCCCGTGGGACGGTTCATGGCTTTCAAAACCGGAATCTCACACTCGATCGCCAACGCCTTGGCTTTCAACTTGTCGCCCGTCCTATCGAGGACTTCCCAACCGGGTCCGACTACGAGACAGTTGGCCTCCTCCCACATCCTCCGACTAAACTCGGCGCTCTCACTGAGGAAGCCATATCCCGGATGCACAGCGTCGATGTTGTTCTCCTTGACCACGCCGATCACGTAGTCGACGTCCATGTACGAGGAAGGCGAAGGAGCCTTGATGGCATGGTCTGGTCGGCCCAGGCTGACATGCATACTGTCTGATTCTGTGTACAAGACAAATGTCGTTGGTGGGCTCGGTAGCTCTGAGCATGCTTGTAGAATTCGAATTGCTATCTCGCCTCGATTCGCAACCAGAATCCGCGAGATGGGGCGTTGGGCCGGCGGCATCGTCTCAGATCTAACCTATACAGCGCTCTGATTCTCTTCACCCGGTGTGTCCAATGCGTAAACAGATGTCTGTTTATCCAACCACTTGTTGATCGAACTATCACATCAAAGGATTGACTTGCACGTATTCACCTCTTGGTACTGGACATTGAGAAACCTGTCAACAGCTATACTTAGCGCATTTGGAGAAGATGTAAAGGATATAGAAGTCCGAGAGGTCTACTTACTAACTACCCATGTGGTACCCGTGTTTCGAGATCTCCACTCCACGAGTCCCAGGCCCTAAAAGATACCGAGGCTTGTCACATATCCCCCATACAAAACGAGGGGAATAGCCGAGAGACATTGCGTCAACCACTTCAATGCTAAAGGCTGGACAAACTGGAGGTTGGCACTCTGTGCTTGCTTAGATACATACATGCGACTCTCAACTGGTTGTCATACGGGAAACTGTGCAGTGTATCTGGAATAGCTGCTGCATCCAAGTGTCAGCAGTCAGCGGCGACAGCCTAATTAACTGGCAAGCACCAACCAAGTCTACGACGACCAGAGGACAAGCACACTCCATCAAGAAACAGCGTTCAACCTGGGGACTGAAGGACTATCGAAACACACCACGAGGTTCTCCAATTAGCTAGCTAGGGAGTACACCACGAGGGGGAGATATCTAGAGTCCCAATTCTTAGACACCACACGCTTTGCACTACACCACGTACGCAAAGCAGCCTCGGCATCTACAACAGACTCTCTGTCATACCATCCTTCCATCCTCTTGACAGCTATACAGAAGTTCTTCAGTCAAATATACATAGATACATATTTTGACTCTAGACGCGAAACAACATTTGATATACCAGGCTTCAGGTTTGCAAAGACCCCGAATACCAAGACGAATCATCATGGCAGGCGGCAAGTCCCCCAAGAGCTCTCCACCGGCCACAGAGTCTAGCAGCATCAACGACCCAGTGTATTCGCAGAAGACGTCTTCGGCGCCTAAGCCATTATCAGTTTCAGCAACCAATGTCACCAACTCATCAGGAAGTCCCAGCCCAGGCGAAGACCCTGTATATTCTCAATCGGCAGGCGACAGCAATGGCAATTCCAAAAGCCAAACCATAAGTGAGAGCGACAGCGGGAAGGAAAACCAGATCATCGACCCAGTCTACTCGCAGCCCCAATCAGCGACAAGTACTCCAGGGAAGCAAGTTGCCAACCCAAGTCCAGGGACAGGGACGATTTCTCCGGCCACAGATCCCGTCTATTCCCAACCACAACCACAATCACAATCACAATCACAAACCCAGCAAGCAGCATCGCGCCTCCAGCAGCTCTCTTCACAAGTCTCTCCATCGTCCCAACCCGAGCCGACAGCCTCCAACACCAAACGAGTCCGCAAATCCAAGAAATCCAAGTCCGGCTCAAACTCAAACACCAGCAGCGACCTACCAGCCGACTACGCCGACATTCTCGAGCAGATCAACACGCTGAAACACCTCGCCAACACGCCTTCGCCCGAAAATCGTGGATACACACGCCAACTGACTTCTGGTAAGCTCTGGGCACGCGACCGCATCACCCAACTCCTCGACGCAAACACATGGCGAGAAATCGGGTCCATCACGGGGACCGTAACGTGGCGCACCGACCCATCCAACCCACAGGTCGAACACATCTCCTCATTCATACCGTCGAACAACCCCCAGGGCTTCGGGCGGATCACCTGTCCACGCACCGGCCAGAAGAGGCAAATCTACCTAACAGCAGACGACTTCAGCGTGCGCGCGGGCCACGCGGACGGCGCAACGATGATCAAGACCGTGCACGGGGAGAAACTAGCGCTGAGGAACAAAATCCCCGTCGTCAAGCTCGTCGACGGCTCGTCCGGCGGCGGCAGCGTCAGCACCATCCGCACACAGGGCTACTCATACATCCCACACGTCGTGGTCCTATCAACCGTAGTCAAGCAGCTGAACGCGGGGATACCGAATCTCGGCGCGGTGCTGGGACCCGCGATCGGGCTCGGTGCTGCGCGTGTGGTCAGCACGCATTTCAGCGTCATGGCCGCGGATATCGGGTCGTTGTTCAATGCTGGGCCCAAAGTCGTCGAGGGCGCCACGTTTGAGGAAGGCCTGAGTTTTGCTGATCTTGGCGGTCCCTTGGTGCATTGTTCAAATGGCACGATTGACAACCTTGCCAGGAACGAACAGGAGTGTTTCGACCAGATTCGTACAGTGTTGGGTTATTTGCCGGATTGTGGCGAGTTGCAGGCCCCTCCTGTTTCAGAGTGTCAAGATGATGTTGAGCGAGAAGATGTCGCGTTGAGGAGTATTATACCGAGGCGTAAGGCCAGGATGTATAATCCGTACACGATCATTGAGAGTGTGGTAGATAAAGGGTCATGGTTTGAGATTGGCAGGCTGTGGGGAAAGACGGCGATTACAGGCCTGGCGAGGTTTGGAGGAAGGCCAGTTGGGATTTTGAGCAACAATTGTGAGGTCAACAGTGGTGCTTTGGATGCCTTGGGGAGTCAGAAATTGATGAAGATGATCAAGTTTTGTGATGTGTTCAATCTGCCTATTGTGCAGTTTGTGGACGTTCGTGAGTATTCTCCTTTCCTATCAGATCTTTTGATTCGGTTCAGCGTCCTACTTCACAGGCCTGTTTGCTTGTATGTACGAACCGCTCGCGCGGCTTTGTGGATATTGGACTCTATTTTTATCATCCCATGGTTGCCAATAAACATCCCCAAAAGAGACATGCTAATATTTCTTCTCTCCCAGCCGGATACGCAATCGGTACAGTGGCGGAACGGAGTGCCGTAATGAAATGGGGTGTTGAACTCGGTAAAGCGTATTACTCGACAACCACTCCCATCTTCTCCATCATCACACGTCGAGTCTTTGGTGTTGCAGGCGGTATCATGCTAGACTCGAGGGATCCCATTATGCGTATTGCTTGGCCTTCTGGAAATTGGGGTTCACTACCCCTTGATGGTGGTATTGAAGTTGGTCACCGCTTCGAATTGAAACAAATCCGTGAGAAGGAGGGAGAAGAGGGTTGGAAGAGACGATATAAAGAGTTAGAGGACGAGTATATTCGACTCATGAACCCTGTGAGGACAGCTTTGCCGTTCAATATCGAAGAGATTGTTGATCCAAAAGACACAAGGAAGATTACCTGTCGTTGGGCCAAGGAGATGTATGGTGTGGTGATGCAGGAAAGACTTGCTGCGAGACAGAGTGGGCGTCTACACGCTGTCTTCACTTAGAGCAAAAGGGGGCTTCCAAATATATATGTAGACGGCTAGATGTATACACACATTGGCGACGTATAAAGTCATGATAAAGTTGTGCGCACAGAGTCGGGGTAGAGATAGCGCTTTGGAGCAGCATGGCTGTGTCAAAAGTCGTCCTTTTCTTTCGCCTCGTCGAAAACACTAGGCCCTTTTTTCAACCCCTCCATTTTGCCTATTCCTTGTAATGTGAGATAGACGTCAGTGCCCCAACCATACATACTCTGTAAGGAGATGCCTCCCCCGAAGTATTCTGCATATGCTCTTCCGAGCGGTAATCCATAGCCAAGACCGGCGATGGTACTTTGGTTCGACCCGCTGGATGCGATAGCATTCAGGCCGTCGGAATTGCCGTTGTCTGCGGCTTCAGCCTCCTCTTTGTTAAAAGTCGTAAAGCTATAACTCCATATGTTAGGCAAGGCATCTGGTGAGATTCCACCACCTCGATCACGGATGCGTAATGTGATACAAGGTGCGGCGGAGTTGAGGGGTTCGATATCTGCTTCTTCACTTGAGCAATATTCTTCCAATCCTTCTTGACTAAAGTCATGATTGGTCTTTTCTGAGACTGATAGTTTGCGCAGTGAGTCCAATTTCGTTGCGGAGCCGACATCGGGAGCTGTGGCAATGGTGATTTCAATAGGATGTGCTTCGTTTCCAGACTCGATGGTGGAACGGCAAGCATTTTTAAGAAGTTCGGTGATGATATATTCGATATGCATTGGAATATGGGCAAATTCAGCGTCAACCTCCCCGTTGATGACAACCTGAGGCCGTACACCATACTTCAACTCACAAATCTCGCCGACAAAAGATTCACAATTTCGAACAATGCTGGCAGGCTGTAGAGCAAGGTCAATGACGCCGACGTGTGAAGGATCGGGTTTCTGAAGAGCTGCTTCGCCCGTGCTGGCCATGTGAAGAGCGAGGTGCTGTTCGGCGACAAGACGCGTACCGATACGGGCGCGTAGATGTTGATCTAGGAAGCGGGTGACCTCAAGGGGATCGACGTATTTTCTACATTGGAGAAAACCCTGGGCCAGAGTCGGAATTGTGTTAGAATGGGTACGAACCAAGTCAGCCATGACTTCGGTAAATTTCATCTCTTCTTCAATTGTCGAAATTCGTTTTTTGTAAAAGGGCTCTAGCGTGGAAAGGGAATGTAGGTAATTGTTATAGATCGCAGAGACATTGGGATTAGCAACGACAATAAAAGGCAAGTTGCGTAAGGCTTGGATTCGGTGGGCGAGTCGGGATGGGAGACGGGAAAGGGTGAAATTGGCAGAGGAGAGAAGAGCCGCGTCTGTGAGGGGTGGTTTGCCATGTCTATATGAGGGTTAGAATGCAATCGAGGAAGTCATGAGGTTTGTCAGGAGATCGACGTACTTGACCAGGTCGGCAAGAGTGAGTGGTTGACGAGGCATGGCCGCAAGGCGAGAGATCTCCTCGTCGGAAATGGTGGCATTGGAAGGTGGATGTGACCACTCGTTGATGTCCGGAGGAAAGAGTCCTTGAGAGTTTGAGGTCTGAGACGTCCACCTCTGTTGCAGTATTCTCCCCTGAGGGTGGAGGACACGCCGTGGAAGGACGCGTTTGAACATATTGAAGGAGTTGCGCAGCGGACGAGAGGTTGTGGTGCACGTTTGAATTGAGTCTTCAAGTGGTTCGAGTCATATTTGTAGCCGTAGATGGATCGTCTTCAGTTTTAGCCCAAGTGTAAGTCGACTGAGGCTGGTCTTTTTGATATGCTATTGGATTGAGGTAAGGTATCATGACTTCCAACAAGACATGTCCATGTATCTCGGTATTGATATCGAGTCAGAAGATGTCATCGAAGTGGGACTTGGTCTTTGGAGTTGTGGAGTAGTTAGCGTGGATTAAAGTCTTTAACTAGCTCTCACTAAAGTGTATCAAATTCGCACTATAATCAACCCTTAAGTCGCTACCATCATCGTCTAGTACGGAACACTTTCAAGCTGCGTGTGTTTTATACTCTGGAGCAAAAGACCTGGTGATTAATAAACCGCGTGACAATATATACATCTTATTCAACGTCCACAATGTCCTCAGTCTTCATTCAAACGACTTCACGAGTCTTGCTGGTGCTGTGGGATCTTCATCAGGGCCTCGATGCCACTATGCCGAGAACTCAAATCTTTGACATTGTCTCATCGGATCATCACAAAACAGGTAGTAGTTCCAGACGAGCTATGCAGTTATCAAGTACTGCTGCCGGCTTCCGACTTACTTACATCCATGCATTCCTACGACCATGACTAATCCCTAACCACTAATCACTGATCTATACTCATCCTTGAACCCATGTCCTCGTATGAATCAAAATCAAGCACACACAAGCACTTGCGAGAAAAAGCTTTTGTCTATACCATTGATTTGCTCCTGGATACACCAGTGCAACATTCCATCACAGCGAAATTACAAATGATGGCCGGAATATCAAAGCATTGTTGCAAGGAGAATTTCCTGATATGGAGAGATGTTTCTCTCGAGATGTCCTCGTAATGCGCACTCCATCCAGATCACAATCCCATGATTTGGAAACATTCTCGAGTTGACACTACCAACAGTCTGGCTTACCAAACATCGTCGTATCCTTGTTCTTGAAGAAAGGATGACTCAAGTTTTGTCTCCAGTATAAGAGGTTGAGTTCTCTCGGTGCTGTGGTTCGACAGCATTTGTGCTTACCAGTACACTCGTGCCGCGAAAAGAGCAAAGTCACACTCCAACAACGAGAGCCATGGCACAAACAGTGATTTCCAAGGGTATTTTCCATGGACTTCCAACATTCCCCAATACGAAGGGAAAAGGCTTCGTGTCATCGTGACCGGCGCAAACGGCATCTCGGGTTCTGCCATGGTCAAAGTTCTCGGTGAGGCTCCCGAGAGATGGGAGAAAATATATGCCCTCTCGCGACGCCCAGCTTCGACCGACAATGCGTCAAATGTCGAGTCCATCGCCGTCGACTTCTTAAACAGCACCCCTGAGGAGATTGCTCAGATCCTTCGAGACAACAACGTTCAAGCGTAAGATCCCCACCCACTCACTTACAGAAGCTCGACCTCACTAATACCTAACAGAGACTATGTCTACTTTGCATCATACGTCCAGCCACCTCCACTAGATGGCCAGGGTCTATGGAGCGACGTCGAAGAGACAACGAAGCAGAACGTAGCACTGCTATCCAACTTCCTCCAAGCCCTCCCTCTAGCAGCCATCAAACCGCAACGAGTCCTGCTACAAACCGGCGCCAAATACTACGGGCTACATTTAGGCCCCACCCCAACCCCAATGGAAGAAGACGACGCACGCCACGGCATCCAAGACAACTTCTACTTCGCACAAGAAGACCTCTTGAAAGCATACTGTACAGCCAACTCGGCCAGCTGGGTAGTGACACGGCCGTGCTTCATCCTCGGCGCGGTCGAAAGCGCCGCCATGAACATCCTCTGGCCACTCTCCGTCTACGCCGCCGTCCAAGCCCACCTAGGCCGACCACTGGCCTTCCCCGGCGCCGTCGCCGCATGGGATGTGGAAAAACACCAATCCACCGCAACCCTGCTCGCATACCACGCCGAATGGGCCCTCCTGACGCCTGCGGCAGGGAACCAAGCCCTCAACCAAAGCGACAACAGCGCCTTCTCATGGGGAAAATTCTGGCCCACGCTTGCATCCTGGTACGGAACCACAGCGGGCCGACCATTGGACGATAATGACGACGCCGACGACGACGACGACAAACCGTCGCATTATTCAACCACCACCATGCCCTTCGCCGTGCCACCGCGCGGGTTCGGCGGGCCAGGCACGATCAAAGCGTCGTTCAGCTTCCTCGAGTGGAGCCAATCGCCTGAGGTGGTGCAGGCGTGGGCGGAACTCACGGCCAAGCATCAGTTGAAATACAGTCCGTTTGGAGACAAGGCGCGCGATACATTTGGGCTGATTGATGGTGAGATCTTGGGCTCGTGGGGTAGGGTTATCAGCATGGACCGGAACCGCAAGCTTGGATGGCATGGCTTCGTGGATACGCGTGAGGCTATCAAGCAGGTTGTCGCCGACATGGTGGGTCTTGGGATGGTGCCGCCGCTTGTCGGTGGAGGTTTGTAGTATAGTTGTTGTAGCGGTGGTAGTGGTCATAGTATGCATTCTCTTGCCATGGATTGGAAACATGGATGTATCTTTCTTTCTTAGCCTGATCTGGACAATATCTATCTCTACCTATCGATTGTGACCAAGGTTACCGATACGACCTCTCTCACACCCTCATCTTACTCAACCTTCTAGCTCCCCTGCCCTCCCACCAACAGGGATGACAATGTAGACTCTCCACGCCTACATAGGATCCCAGTTATGCCTTTCACACCCCCTCCTAGTTCTTGTCTTGGTTTGAACGGTCTTCAATATACCTGCACTGGGGGCTTGATGGTTTTTGCTTCCTTCGTATCAGGTTTCGCTTCTTCATCTTTCTGCACCTTCACAGCTACTTCGTTGGTCGTTGGTGTCGAGGGCCGCGACGCTTCAAAATCAAATGTCGACGCCACAGGTAGTGGAAGATTGGTGGTCTTTTTGGGTGCTGGGGTTCCATTTACGGTCCCAATGTTCATCTTTCGGAGTTTTCGAACTTTCTTAATTTGTTTCTTCTCCTGACTTGTACCACTAGCTTCATTGGATTCTGTATCGGAATGTTCCCTTTTCACCGCAATGGTCGATCCCTCGAGCACTTCTTCTTCACCCATATCCGTAATCTTGTCTGGCGGAGTCATTACCGAACCGTCTTGGTATCGTGCTAATTGTTCAGACCAAGTGATCCCCTTTGACTTTTTTCTTTTCCTCTTCCCACCATCAGTCTCATCTGCATGAGGTTCTGCGTGTCTGGCCTTGGCTTCGGCATCCAGCTGCCTAAGCCGATGCTGTACTGGCAGGGCAAGACCCTTGTTTCGTTTGGTATTGGTTCGTGTTGTCAATGCCAAGGATTGTGTTTCCTTATGCATAGCTATAAATTCTGTGCCATTCAATCTTTTCAGCGCTATACTACTGGGCACCGAGGACATGGATTTCTGAAGCCGAGGAAGTCGTGTTATGAGCCGGGAACTTCGACGTGGGGAGGAGAGATTAGGATCTAAATCCTCGTTTGGTGACAACATTGTATCGTTGGAATTAGGATCGAGGCTGGTATCATTCTCCGCTTCAAGACATGTGGTAGAGTCGCCAACTATATCTTGCCCATCGATGTCTACCTGTTCGTCCTCCGTCGGTTCAACGTCCAGATTTTGAGTGGATTTGGCGGCTTTCTGCGCTCTAGCGCGACTGAGAAAATCATGAAGGTAGGCAGTATCGTCGTGATCTGCTGGGTTTGAAGGGGTGGAATGATCATTACACGAATCGTCAGAAAGTGTGACTGGATTGAAGGCAATCGAATCAGAAGCATCTTCGTTAGACTCTATCGTCTTTTCAATGTCTTCAGATGTCGAATGACCAAGTTCAAACGAAGCTCGCTCATGCTCGGTGACATTCATCGAATCGGAATACAGTATATCTAGGGTTGGAGCAAGTGATGTTGGGTCATCCATAGTGGTCTCACACGTAGGCTGATCTGTTGGTTGGACACCCGTTGTTGAGTTGACTTCTGTATGTGGCGGTGGTTGAAGATGGGTATCTGCATCCAATTCGCCTTGTGATTCAGTCGCAGCCTCTGCATTATCGCCAGAGGCTTCGCTGTGATCATCATTTTCGCAAACATTGTCAGAAAGCTTGAGCTCCTCGCCCTCTGACTGACCCGGTAGTGCTGCAACACGCTTCCTCCTGGGGCTATCTGTGTTAGCACCAGTCTCTTCTTCCCACTTGGAAGTGACATAGTCGATGTTCTCCTTGTCCTCATCTTGACCAATATGAGTAACTCTCAACCTCTTGACAGGTCGCATGATCGGTTGACGATTACCGACCCTCCAATTCTCTTCTGATTTGCCGATTCGAACAGCAGCTAATGGTACACGCTTCCATATCTTTTGAGACTCATTTCGGGGCACATGAGGCGTAGCAGGTCGTCTCTCCCAGGCTCGTGGTAGTATGGACACGCGTTGCGGGGTAAATGTGTACTTCGTAGGTGAAGTCTCTGGTACATGATTTGTGCTGAGGTCGTAAGGATGCTCTGGACTTGACGAGGAATTCAACGACGCAGTCTCGAAAGCCATCTGCGGTTGTCGTCTCGTAGGCGTTGAGCAGGATAGGTTTAAGGACATTATTTGTAACGCGCTCCGTGGCAGACTGCTTTATTATCCGTTCCTTAACGCAGTGATAGTGACTAGAAATGCCTCATGAATAGCTGCTAAATTCGAGACTGTAAGAATGAGCAATACAAAGACGTGACGAGGCGCATTTGGAGTGCGAGGGAAGTCGCAATATCAAGCGTCCGATGGATTGTAGGACGGGCACAAGTAGGGACGCGATTGGAAGAGATCTGATGATATGTTTATTACTCCCGAAGTGGTTAGCGGCCCGGTCGTAGCCCCACGTGATGGTCGTTCCGAAGCGATTTCCTGCGCACCTGGATGGCACCTCGGATGGTAATAACGAAATTGTTGAAAAGTAATTGTTATTTCATTGCAAAGGCACAGGCTAGTAGGTTTCGCGTGGGGTTCCATCAGTTCAATCCAATTCTATGCGTCATCCGATCATGTACAAAGAAAAAGAAATCATCAAATCCTAGCAAGCTTTTGTGGCACTATCACGTCGTCGATCTCTGCTTTTCCCCCATTTCATTTCCACGTATTAACAGTTCAGAAGGTCCGCACAGTCATAACTGCACGGCCCTGTTTCTCTCAAAAATGCCCAAATCCAGTGTCCAAACGCTGCAAAACATCATTTCATGCTGATATACAAGTGTTGTGATGTGTGTGTACATGACTCGTCTCCTCCCGTGATCCATAATTCAAGAGCAAAAGGAAATTCTTTCGTAGATACCTGGATGATAAACCAGGAATATGTGTCTCGGGTCCGCGTGCTATGCACAAAAAGCAGTCTCGTTAAAAACAGGTGAGAAAGGAAAATGAATTACATTTCACCATTAGTGGGTTGGGTAGTTCATGCCAGGATAGTACTCAGTTGCCTGCATGGGACCACGAGGGTATGCCGTAGGTGGTGCACTGTGAGGTCCCATGTTGATGGGATATTCGTCAACGTAAGGAGGATAATCCCAAGTAGGCATTCGAGTCGCAGGGGCGGTCATGGGTTGTGGCGCCATACTCATTGTCGCCTCTGGAACTTGATTCATAGGCTGGTAAGGATATTGTGCATTGACATTGTACGCAGGAACATACTCTGGCATTTGGAGTTGTAGTTCTGGTACAGAGGTGGGGATAAGCTGTGCAACTGGCCGCATTGGAGCTGAATTTGGACCAGGCATGAATGCCACATCGGTGGTTTGAAAGTATTGCGGCCCGTGCGAAGGAACGTAGTCCGTGCGAGGCGAGACGTCGTAATATTCGACGTGACCTTCGGAATGTGGGTACTGCGCGGATTGAGGAGTAAGGATGGCCGCTGCCGTTGACGAGTAGCTTGCAGAGTACTTTGAGATGATCTTCTTCAAGGCGGTCGAAAGGATCTTCCATGGGAAGACCTTGACATCCTTTTCAATGTTGCGAGGCTTGGGGTGAGGGAACCCCATGATGACTTTGAAGAACTCTTCGCTATCGGCCTTGGATTTCGACACGGTCATGGGTCGAAATCCTTCCAGATTACGACGGATTCGGTTCTTTTCCTCGACAGTGAACCGAACTCCTACCAGAGCCTCGAGAAGATAGATGGTGTCAACCGAAGTCACATAAAATTCGTTCTTCTCCTTCCACCATATGCAACTGATGCAAATGCTGCCTGATACTCGATCTTGAGGAGTGACAGGGGCGAACTCTGCATTGATGGTGCAGCTGTTCTGGCTCCTCTTGAACTCAACCAAACGGCGACGAGCCTCACGTTCATCTGCGGTCCAATTCTGTTTCATGGTCTCAAGATCACCCTTGAGTTTGAGATTGGCCTTGAGAGGATACATGGCGTATGGATTGAAGTTTTGTGTCTGTCCCACAGCAACAGTATTGATCACACCCTGTGGAGACTGTTGAATGGTCGAAGTGCGAATCAACTTGGGGACTGATGACTTGACGGGGGAACTGGTTGAGACAGCACGAGGAAGTGGGGTCATTGGTGCTCCCGGTGATTGCTCACTCTTCACGGTGGTAAAGGAAGGACTAAAAGAGGGTGTATGTGGCGATGGAGCGGCCAAGGAAATTTGAGAAGCGTTGGAAGTTGAGTATTGGTGGCCAGATGGACGAGGAGAAGAACCATAACCAGGGAAGGCGGGAAAGCCAGTGCTTCCGGTAGGAGTTGGAACAAACTGGGAGTATGGAGATGTCTGTCCGCTCAGATCGTAATACTCGCCATTGGGATCTTGGACGTGGAACTGCGCGACAATCCTCTTCTTCTCGATCGAAGCCATGTCGAAATCGTCAACACTCGATGCTTTACGCTTGACATCTACAGGTAATGTGTCAAAGTTATCAACACTCGAGGCCTTTCGTTTTCGAGGATTGATGATCACTGAGCTTGTCGAAGGGGCACGTGTATGAGGAACACTGAAATTCCTGAAGTGCGGCATATGGTTCTGCTCGATGTTGATCATGCTGGGTCTGTCAGCGTCGAATGTTGGATTGGTGAGGTATTCTCCTTGTTGGTAGTGGAAATCTGTCTCAGGGACATTTTTTCCACCAGCAGGATGGAGAAGGGGATGGTATTCATGGTCGACTTGTGGGAAGTTGCCGTAGTACATGGATCCATGGATTGCAGGCTGAGCAGGAAAGTCTAGAAGCATGAGTAGGTGGTATTGAGAGAAGTTAAACGGGGAACACATACCAACAAGTCCTGTTTGGCCTACTTTGTCGTAGCCAGACATTGGGAATTGAACAGGTTTGGCGTCGAAGCCTTCCTGAGAATGGCTGGCAAAGTGTTCTCCAATGACGACTGAGGATTCAAAAGAGTCGTCAACTATGTAAGGAGAGTGAGGGAAGTTGGGGAGAGACTGCAACTTGTCAGTTATATTTCTAATCTTCAGGCCACGTCGATATCCATCTCCTGACGGCCAATTTGCAGGTGGCTTGAGACAGGGATATGATTGAGTAAATGTACTCACCTGAAAATGTTGGAATGCCGTGGACGCCAGATTGACGGTTTGTTGATGCAATCTGGGAAGATTTTGGAGGGTTGGGTTCGAGAAAAAAAATCACTAAGCGAATGTGGTGGTGCTAAACGAGCGTGGGTGACGAGACAACTGGTTGTCTCAAATCAAAGCGAGCGGCGGCCCCGATATTGCTATCGAGATCGGAAAAGTTGTAGGGTCCAAGGTGTTCCTGTGAGGAACATTCGAAACAAAGCTGGCGTGGTCCAAGAAAAGACTTGACGCCAAGTCTGGCGTTCTGCTACGTCTCAGTTGTCCAGGTCAAAGACAGAGAAGGATGGCAAGATGGTAGATTGGGAGGCCAGAGGATGTCAAGGGCTATGGTTGCAATTGTAACTGGTTATGATCTCACTGTCGTCCAAAATTGGTAATGATGGAGCCGGGAGCAATCTTGAGAACAAAGAAATCCCGATCAGATGGAACGAACTTCAAGGTCTGTTGAACCGAACTGTCAGCAAAAGCCCTGGGCCACGATTCGGAAGGACCTTACATTGAGAGTGAGATGTCGAGCGGTGGAATTTTGTGTTGTGTGAAGGCTGGGGTGGAGGTGGACGATGCAATTCAATATCGAAATAGACGGGTTGGAAGAGCTGTTCCTGACATGGTCAGTCAGAGGTCTCATGATGAGGTAACGGCATTCCTCAAACTTGACAAGAATGATGCATAATTTCACAGATATTGAATTGCAAGCAAGGAGGAGCGTGGGTAGCGAATTCACAAGGGACGGCGGGTTTTTCCGAATGTGGTATGGGATGATTCCACTCACCAGAATATCGAAGGTTTTGAATTACGATTCAGACCAGAGATGAGAAGACCCTTGCAAGAATTTCTTGAGGCCTTCTTGGACAGTGGCGTCCTTCACTCTGAGATTGAATGTCGTCTCGAAAGGGTGTGTAGGTGAAGTATTCTTGCCACGAGGACCGTCGGGTTCCGACCTTTCTTCTCGAGGAATGCTCCCAATCTGCACAGTAGTATAGCGAGATTCTTCGGCAAAAGGTTGACGATGTCTCCAAAGGCTAAAGAGGAATGGATTTGGATGTCGAACAATAGATGGGACAAGTATGTGTTCCGAGGGTGAAGGGCGAGGAATTCTGTTGGGGCTTTCCAGCGAATGTATCGGGAGTCGAGGGACGTGAGCGATTGATGTCCAACGGTGCGATGTGCAAAGGCGTGAAAAGCGAGTGTGGTTTTGCAAGAGATGAAAAACGAAAGTATGGACTGCGAACAGAACCAGAAAATACTGAGCGAAAGTGGTGGATGGGTTTGGTGGAGAGCGGGAACAGAAAGATAGGTGAACCGAGGGAGGGAGGGGGGAATGCAAATGGCTATATCGGCCTGGGCTGGAGAGGAGGCAATGGGCCAAGGACTAGAGGCTCGAGGGCCAGAGGGCAAGAAGGCGAGAGAGGCAAGGAAATGTGTGTGAAGTTGTGCAGTCTGCGCACTGGTTGGACTGGTGGACTGGTGGACTCGTCGACTCGTGGACTCATGGACTGGAGTGGTGGACGGCGGACGCCCACAACTCACGCAGCGCATGCTCGGCGGCTTTTACGGGAGAGGCAAAGTCCATGACCCAATGGCACTTACAGCCTGCGGATGCGTAACGAGTTTGAGGGTAAGGTTAGTGGCAGTGACGGGCTGGTGGGACTTGGGTTCCTTAGGCCTAGGGTTGGGTGGGTGGATGGCAAGTAGGAGGGGGGGAGAGGTTTGATGGGCAAAGAAGAGGTTAGCGGCAAGATGGGGGCATGATGGGGATAGGCGGAAAGGCGGCTCAGGGTCAGCTAGAGCGCAGAGGGTTTAGTGCGGGTCCACGAGGGGGAGACTCGAGACCCGAGAGGGAAGGAACGAAAAGAAGGAAAAGAGGGCAGGAGGGAAGGAGAGACTGGGAGCAAAGGGAAACTGTGGGTTGCCAACTTGGCAGGCAGGAGCCACGACCCACGACCCACGACAACTCGACGGGCGATCGGAGGACAGGCTGCAGTGCAGGCACAGGCACCACAGGCTACACTGCTACACTGCTACAGGCCACTACTCCTGTACAGTAAACCGCTACTCCGTACTAGGCCCTGGTTGCCTCAGCCTACTCCGTCCAGCGATGACCACCACCACTGACCGCCGACCTCTGACCACAGAAGGAGCGAGAAGCGACAAGTGAAAAGCGAAAAGCGGAGACGGATTCAAGGAGGGAAAAGTGATGAGCCACTTCCAGTCTCCAGAGCCCAGACGAGTGGTCTGCCACCTTCCAAGCTCCTGGTCTGTACTCTGTACTCTGTCACCGTTTCTGCTTGTGCATCCACTAACCCTGAATCGTGCAAGAAGATCAAGAGGTCACAAGCGACAACACCCTTCTCTGCGACAACATTCGACGAGACGAGGACTTCGGGTTGCAGATGGGCTGCATGAACGCCCACTCGTACCCAAGGTTATTTTTGTGAGGTCACTCATGCAGCAAGAGTATGAGATTACACCCTGGACATTATTTGGGTAATGCACTCAAGATTTTTGTTTGTACGAGCATCTCCTGTCCGGTTCCTGGCGGATGGAAAATGAACAGATGATTTATTGGCCGGCACCAGGACGGAACTTGTTCTGTCACAGGCCAGCAACCCTACAGGTGGTGGTGGCCGGCTGTCGGCGGCAGCACAAGACCTTTCCAGTGCGGACGTGTGCGGGCCAGCCATAGGCATAAATCCACGGACAGACTCTGGCACAGGGGAGGCCCGAAAGGGGGACACGTATTTTTCACGCTTGCAAGTTGCACCTTTGATTCTGTAACTGGTTGGGGGCTGACGGAAGCGCAAGGAACTCGCAACGATGCGCCCAAACACAGTCGGGTGCCTACGCCTGGAGGCCACCATGCTCCCTCACACTCGACCCTCTTGAGTCTCTGCAACTGCACACTGTCACTGCCACGGCCAGTAACCCTGGGCCAGTGGGCCACTGGACTAGGGCCAGGCATTCCAGGATTAGCAACAGTTCCAGATCCACCCATACCAAGTTGGGACTAAAGGCGAAGAGTGAGAGCGTGGCAGCCGACAAAATAAGCAACGCGATGATGCGTTGCACTGCAAGAGGGATTTGCACAGCCTCAGTCCAACTTATCCTCTTTCTAGTAAGGTCGCTCCCTGATCTTCTGGAGGCTCTCCACGGTCTCCACGGCGTAGGCACCTAGTAACACGTCCCTGGGCTGGGTTCAGATGATGTAACTGCAGGACGACAAAATCTTGGTGATCACAGACGCTGAGGTAGGCCTTCGAAGCTTGACACTCCTTCATGAATTCGTGATTTGTCAATTTTAATTATCATCGGGGCAGCACTATTGTTGAGTCCTCAGCCCAAAATCTGGATTCTTGGAAGCACTCAGAATGTGCGATTTGGGGTTTGGCTGTTGCTGGAGGTTTCCAACCCCTAGCCTTTGGTTTCTAGTTGGGCCCCTGCCGCTCTGGTCGAACCCGCGTGATCCTATCTAGGCGATGTCTATTTTTGAAGTCACCAACGCAACCGAGCAGCGCTAAGCACCCTGGTCGTGGCTCTGCATTTTGCCACCCACCGACCAGCCCACCCAACCTAACCATATCCCTCATGGTCGCCGACACCATTATGCGGAGACCAGTGAGCTTTGAGCCGTCGACCTTAGAGGCATCCACAGCTTGGGAATTAAAAGTTACAGTATTCGGTACGGATCACTTGGAACTTGTTGGAACTTGGAAGCTGTTAGAACTTGCAGGCCAAAAAAGTCAAGAACCCCTGGGCTCAATTGGCTTACCGTTTCCACCTTCCGTCGCAAACGTTGTGGCGGGTACATACACCAGGTCAGGTCAACAAACGACGCGTTTGTACGAGGTTGGCGTTGTTTTGTTGTGATTGTGGTGACTGCTTACCAAGGACGGATTACTGTGTTTTTACAAGTCGTCCACCGACGTTTCATATGTCAATGACTCGCAATTGACTGGGTCACGCCAGAGTTGACATCTGTACGGAGTACCAGACCCCTTACTGAGCCATTTGTGGCTGTGACATGTCCTCACAAAATAGGCGATCCATTCGGCTCCTGTTGATCACATCAGGATCACATCAATATGCTACGATTTACGGCTTCTGTCCATTCTCCGAAAAGAGCCGTCATCTGCCCGGAGAAGACTCAAGAGAGTAGACGGCAGAGCTTCCAAACAAGTATTTTGATATCCACCTGCGAGACCCTATCCGGAGATATGCGTTGCGTCGAAGGGAGCCATCCCGTCGAAGCTCAATGGCCGTGGCCGTGCTGAAAGGTCGGTGTGTCGGAACGTTCACACCTGCTCACTTTCGGCTTTCGAAGCTCGTGAGTCTTTACAAAGATCTCCGTACTACATCCTCCTTGCCAGATGCTGGTCATATTTCGCCACAATGCTCCCACTGTGGCTTACTCTTGCACTGCCACAGGCACCAACAGTCTTTATGCGCATTGTGCGCTGTGGCAGGCACACAAAAGCTGGAGAGATGCGAACAGTCGAAGCAAAAATAAAGAAAGACCTAATAATCCAATCACAAAAGAGTCATTGTTGCCCATTGACTCCTAGCTCCTGAGGTATCCTGTAGGTCCTTCCTTCGCAAACGGCAACGGCTCATGGATCCGGGTTCGGCTGGGGTTGACCCAGTGGTGACCCATCTGCCAGTATGATTAACCCAGGAGGTGCCTCCCTGCCGGAGTTTCCTCACAATTATTACATCCAACGTCGTCAAGCGCAATCTTAGCACTCCTCACTCCTGAATTCTGAATTCGAGTACTACTGATTCTCCCGTCCTGGGACTTGATTTCCGGTGGTCTCCAAACAGTTAACTGACTGTGAATCCTGCTGGTGCCGCTAGTCCCATCCAAGACATGACACGATTGCCACGACTCATACGGACCATGGGCCACGGTACAAGTTCATGCAAGTGAATTGTGCGCTCCGTATGTACGGAACAAAGACTCGGGGTCACAATGCTTCATGTCAACTCCCGATTCTTGCCAAGCGTCGTGGTTGCTCTATGTAGAGTCTAGCCTCCCAGGTTACTGAGGATCAAGCCAAGGCTGTCTGGCGAGTACGGTACTACGGAGTTTAGGCAAGCTCCAACCTCCCAGGCTCGTAAGCTAGTATCTACCAGTTCACGCGCACTGTTTGATGTGGCAGATATTTCGTCTCGTCTCCTCGGCATGCAGGTTCAAGTTTGCACATTATCACTACTACATCTCAAGCGAGGTTGGATCACAAAACAAGTCACAGAGGATAAGTTGACTGGAAGCCTAGCATTGCCTATTGTCTTGAATCTCAACTCTTGACAGCGGCGTCTTATCTGTGACTATTATAGTACGGAGGTGGTGCATATTGTAAGTCGGGTTAGTAGGTGCAGCTTTTCAAAACACTGGAGGCTCTGGGGAACCATGATCCGTCAGCCACAAGCGTACTTTCGAAGATCACTAAATGAGGCTAACTGTTATTAGGCAGGACGTCGACCGTGCCGATGTTCTTCCAAGTTTTCTTTCACCATCTTCTCCCGGATTTCTGATGCCACGGTGCGTTTAAACAGTGGAACATGTACCGAAACGTAACCAAAGCCGCAATCCACACACCTCAAGACCTCGGCCTAGATACTCCTGGATCTTGCAAGTTTCTCCTCAGGTTTGCGACTACGAACAAAGCCCACAATTTGCCGATGATACGGAGTATTCTATACTGCTCAAGGCCCTAACTAGTCCTCTCGGTCTCGACCATCGACTCTCCAGACTCCAACCCCCTTCTACTCAGCCTAGTGATTCCTGACTGAACTAAGAGGTCGAACAGACTAGATGGCCGGAGAAATTTAGCAGTTCGTCCGTTCCGCTGATAAGACTTGGCCAAACCAGGCTCGTGATCGGCTTCGTATTGCTTCGCTCGTAATGTCATGGCAATGGTATCAAGTTGCCATCAACAAATGTCCATGGCTTGAATGCCACAGCTCGGAAGTCGGGATTGTTGTTGTCCTTGCCTGGCCACATCTCGCCTATTCTAGGCGTCTGATGAGATTCTGATCACACTGAACACGCGTTTCACCTCGTCTCTTCTTGCCTGTATCACTTGTCGCGAAAGACGTGCCTCGAAAATCCTGCTCCCCATGGGGAACACTAATTTCTCCGTGACAGTATGATGGTAAGCTGTCAGCTGAAACGGAACATCGTCCCTCTCTACTATGAGGATCAGCGCAACCCACGACGCCTTCATTCCGTTCTATGGGCAATTCTTACCGATGCACCTTTTTCGTGGATTTTCTTGCAACAAAGGATCTTGTGATTGAATTTCTAGCGGGGCCCCACCCTGCTCGATTTGGACTTGGATGTCCATATCTGGAAGAAAGTACCCACACATCACCAAGTTGCACTATTTGAATCCAAAACACCCTCACCATCCTTTCGTCCCTCCCATTACCATCTTCAGGCATGTTCATCTTATCACGTCGACCCTGGAGTGATCACACTGGGACCTTTGAAGGTCGAGAAGGGCCTGGGGCTCTTGGCAAGCTAATAAATCTCAATTATGAATTTGCGACAGAGATGTCGATGATCCCCTCGACTTCCCATGAATGATAGCGTCTGGTTCGTCCTATCACCTGAGTCCCGTCACTGATACACTACTCCAATTACTATAACTGCCGATTCAACGCTTTTCCGCGACGGTTCTGGTACGAGGGCTAGGAAAGCTGTACATACGGCCTAAGTACGAGGAAGTCTGTCTCATCCATGTATCACGTCTCAGCCTTGGTGATGCGTTGCGCCTTACCAGCCATGTCGGAAGTCTCCTCCGAGGTCATCAGTTCGACCAATCCGGTTGTGTGACTTGTGCTCGACAGTGGTTCACTAGCTCCTCGCATGTTTCTCTGCTATGAAGTTCATACAGAAAATTACGGGTTGTTGGGAAGACCTCCCCTTTGATGAGATATCATGACGGCCAACGGAGCTTCTGACTGTTTCCTATCCAGTCTCGCAGTGGCCCCCTCATGCCACGCCTCCTACTTCGATATGTTGTTTTGAAATGGGTTCATCTGAAGAGACACCCAATGATATGAGCTCCGTAGGGATTTTGAAGCGAATGAGTTGGTTGCTCGAGCATCTCAACCCTGATGCTCCAAAATCTACAGGGCCAGCCCTTTCCTCGAAACCAGAACAGCAGTCGATACCGTGTCTGTGGAGCGCAGTGGGTATCCCGCTAGTATCATCTGCGTCTTCAGCACGAGTTTTATATCGCATGGTGATTTAATGCATGACAGAATCCGACGTATTCTTTACCATTCATGCCGCCAAGACGGTCAGGGCATGGCTACACAGATGTATAGTCTTGCCGAAGATGACCATGCTGGGGTTCCAGTCGAAGTGGACACTGTCCAGGCCGCGCATCGAAGATCAACGATGACGTTCTTGATGGATAACCCAAATGATGTCCCATTGAGCTTTTGTGCATCGTACACATCTGTAAGCACGTCAATCTCGCCCGTCGGTGTCTGTGTTTGTGCAATCTACCAAGGTCCCATTGTGCAACCATGCCATGATCAGTGTGTCTGTGAAACAGCGCAAAGGGTTCTGAGTTCTGATTTCTGAGCAGTTCATTCGTGTTTGATACGCGACCTGCCGATCTTCCCAGCGATCCGGCCAGTGGGCAATGAGCATACATGGTGGGCAATCCGAGTGTGTGGTCCGCACCATGTCTCGGATGCAGTCGATCTCGCTATCATAAAAATAGCATTGTAGTATGCATTTGCAGGCTTACCCCTGGAAAGGTCTTATCCTCTGACCATTGACGTGCTCAATCAAACGGACCTGCAGAGACTCGAGTCGCGGAACACGAAAGGATGTGTCACGAAGAAGAATTTCACGTGCGAACAGCGTTGTTTCTTGTGCTGTTTCGAAAGGATGTGCAACGTGTGTGATTTTATGACCCTGTAGTTTTACAATTTGTTGGGCGAGGAGATCTCGACGACCAATTTGCCAAACTGAGTACCTTTTCGCATATCGTCAAACAGCGTGTCAATGGCATCCAAATTGAGACCCTGAACAACGCGAGAAACGACGGTGGTAGCCTTTTTCTCCTTGATGAAATCAACCATGTCCTTGAACTCCTTCCTCGACCCCATTGTCGAACCCTTGACTTCGATGTTCTTCAGGACCGCCTGCATAAGGAATGGCATTTTGGGTGACACCGTCATGCCATAGATGGAGATTATACCGCCGGCCTGCAAATTAGATGATGATTAGACGCGAAGAGTCCTCCTATCTTGGAAAGTTGTACTGACCTTGAGCAACCTGGCACCTCTTGACACGACGTCACTGCCCGCGCCGTCAATGATGGCATCGAGATTCTTATTCTCCTTGGGCAACAAATCTCGCAATTTCTTATCCCAGTCTTTGTCCTTGTAGTTGACACCACCCTTTGCACCCAGCGCGATGGCCTTTTTGATCTTCTCCTCGTCTCCACTGGTGACAAAGACATTCGCGCCGGAAGCCTTTGCAAACTCCAACGCCAACAATGCCACACCGCCCCCAATGCCAGTAACGAGGACATTCCGACCAGGCTTGAGGTTACGCTCGCCGCACTTGACGACCGTGGCGCGCCATGCCGTAAGCCCCGTCAACGGCAACGCCGCGGCCTCTGCATTGGACAAATGAGCTGGAGCCTCTTCGAGCTCAGATTGGTCAATAACCAGGAATTCCTGCAGCGTGCCGAGCGGATTCGCTTTCGTGCCCCGAGGATCTGATAGCCCCGTTTGTCCTCGGGCCCATCGATGTCGTCCTTCCATCCTTGGCCGGGGTTGAGGATCACACGCTTGCCTTTCCACGATGGGTCGGCCGTGCTGCCCAGACCAACGACCGTGCCGACCCCGTCGGCGAGTAAAGGCACCCCAAACCCGATCTGCGGGTACAGTGCTTGTCGGATGAACAGGTCGCGGTGGTTGAGGGCCGCGGCGTGGATTTGGACAAGCACTTCCGAGTTCTTGGGCGTTGGTTTGGGGACTTCGTCGAGGGACAGTGGATAGTACACTTGGCCGGGCTTGCCGTCGACCTTGGACACGCTGACGGCTTTGGGCATTTTGCTGGAGAGGGCGTGATCTGGGAGTTGTGCTGTAGGGTAGACAATTGAGACTTTGGTTGGTGAGGGCTTCACGTCGTTGTTAGACGCAACTGGGGTTTGCGATATAGAATGTTTATATTTTCGTACAGCAGCTCAAATGCCCACTCAATCCCGGGGTTTCTGATTACTTTGTTGATTGACAGCAATGTCCTAAAAGGATTTATTTCGATTCATATACAATACTGTATGCCGAGTTTTCTGACAAATCTCGGCGTAGTCCTGAAATGCACCCCTCACTGATATGCCTGTCGTAACCTGTATCATTTATCGTAGCTTCGGCATGGAGGTCGCCTTTGGTTCGGCGATGACAGCATAAAGATGTGATTTGCCTCGGCTCAAGAACTCCGCTGAAAGCCCGAGTGGTTCGTCGGATCATAAATGGAATAAGACGCAATACGGAGGAGCCCAGAGGCACATAGAACAAATGTCCTCCCCTCGTGCCTTCCTTCACTTCGAGTCACGTGAAGAGTCAGTCTTCCGGCCGAACACGCTGACAACTCCCATAAATGCAGGCACGTCTCACCCTCGTCTACGCAAAACACTTAAAAACCGCTGACATGTTTCTCCACTGACTACAAAGAAAAACGGTGGATTTCGATCATGCCGCTTATCAAGAATGGAAAAAACACTCATAGAATCACAGTCAGTCTCGCTCCTGAGTTGGCATCGACTGGTGTGCCCACCTCCCGAGTCCCTTGCCATCACAGGCTTGGCATTTGCGTTTCGAGGCCCACGGAGGCCCAAAACTTGCACACTCGCACACTCGATTTAGGGTCAGTCACGGCGATCGAGGGCCTAACATCGGTTGTCCCTAGTATCCTCAATCAAGTTAAGTTGGAAGACGGTGAGAAGTGATTGATTGGCCTTTCGCAGCCCGAAAATCCTGTCCCCTCCATGAAAGGTAGAATTGGCACCCAAAGCCCGCCAACCGTCCACATCAGCCCCCAAAGCAGGACTTCTGGCCACCGAACTCAAGGAGCTTAACAAACTAGGTAGGGGATCCCGTTGTCCCTCTCTGGCTTCATGCCTGAACAGGAACATCGACATCGGATTCTTGTCGACCACTGGAATCTCCCATACACGCCGACTTCCAAATCTAACCAGTTTTTTCCCAGGCACTACCCCCTCACGCCTTCTAGGCCACCTTAGAATCCATTATCTACGGACTAAACACACGGATCAGATCCCTCAGGACCTTGGGTCTCTCAGGACCAGGTCTAAGCTTGTCCTTACCCGTGGCTTTAGACCCTTTCAGGATCTTGGCCTTGGGGCTTGAATGATTGAATCTCATCTTTCGGCCCTGTGCCTCACTCAATTCGTATCCGTTTCAGCTTCCACCAAAAACTGACTCACGCTTTCATCCATCCATCCATCCCACCTTCAGAGCTGCGCCGCCATACTACCAAATTTGGATCCGTTTTCATGACTACCTCTGTCGCTTTTCATACATTTACTTCGGCACACTTTGCGACCAACATCGTCAACATATTTTGCCCTTGTACACTGTTGTATGAGGTTGACCCCTCAAGTATACCCCTCCACGCCATCTAAAGCCCCTTGGTCCTTGGGTTCGCAATTAGTCAGAGTTTTCCAAGACATCAGCACCGACAACTTCAATCATGGGTTCCTTCGGTGAGGTCACCGAGTTTGGCCATGGCTTTCGCGCCCATTTCTTGCATGATCCCAAGTATACAAATCTGAATCATGGTATGTCATATTATATTATCAAACTTGCTCGTTGGTTAGGGGAGTTTCTGGACGCCAAGCTGGACGAGGCTGTTGCTGATCCACTTGTCAATCGAGACGTCAGATGTCACAACGGTCATTGGGACAAGTGATACCGTTGAAGGGACAGAGCACTGACCGAGTTCTTTTCTAGGCTCTTTTGGAACATACTCGTTACCTGTCCGTAATGCTTTGAGAGGTAAGTCGTCGACTTGCTCTGGTTGGTTGTTATACTCTCACAACTTATGAATTCACCGTCGCGACAACTCTTTCGTTCATCGTCCAAGATCCACCACTTCATTGCTGCCAGCCCTCACAAGTTGCAAGCTGACCCAATTACCAACCTTGTGTAGGATACCAGAAACTTGCCGAATCCGCCCCAGATCGTTTTCTCCGTTATCAATATGTAGATCTCCTCGACAAGTCAAGGGAAAGGGTTGCTACACTTCTCAATGTGCCAGTGGATGAATGTGTCTTTGTCACTAATTCCACCACTGGTAAGCTTTAACTATCATCGGTCATGATGAACCTTGAAAGCTCAATCAATTCTAGGTATCAACACCATTCTTAGGAATCTCCAATACAAGGAAAATGACTGCATCATTTACTTTGACACAATCTACGGTGCTATCGAAAAGACATTATTTTCCATCGTCGAAACTAACCCTCAACTCCAACTTCGAAAAGTCGGCCATGGTCAGGACTTTGCCTACTCTCTACCTTGCACTCATGCCGAAATCTTGAATGCCTTGTCACAGACAATATCACGAGTGATATATGATGGCTTGACCCCGAAAGTCTGCGTTTTTGAAACCATAGTCTCCATTCCAGGCGTACGATTTCCTTTTGAGAGGATAACGAGGATGTGCAAAGAATACGGCATTCTCAGTGTCATCGACGGAGCTCATGGAATCGGTCAGATTCCTCTGAATCTGGGCCAACTAGATCCGGACTTCTTCGTAAGCAACTGTCATAAGTAAGTATTGCCCATTTGCGACGTTTCTAAATTCGAGCGACAAATTCTCAAGCCTCGTGAAGCCTCGTCTTCTCCAACCGCTCTCATACGGAACAGCATGCTGATCTCGACATGTCATAGATGGCTATACACTCCCAGAGGTTGTGCCGTCCTTTATACACCCAAACGAAATCAACACCTCATCCGAACAACATACCCGACATCTCACGGTTATGTACCTGTCGGTGATGCTAAAATTCGTGAAGTCCTTCCTCCCAACACTAAATCTCCTTTCGTCAACTTATTCCAATTCGTTGCTACAGCCGATAATACTCCTTTTTACTGCGTTCCAGCTGCCATGAATTTCCGTCAGAACCTCTGTGGCGGTGAAGAGGCTATTTACAATTATATTCGGGACATTGCCCAAAGGGGCGCCGATCTTCTCGCCATGCTATTAGGTACCGAAGTCATGGACGATCTGGATGCAGGATACGGTCTCAAGACTATGGGCAGTTATGAGGCCAGTAATCATCGTGAGGGAGGTAGTAATGGATGGACAGGTGGGCTTCGAGATTGCGCTATGTCCAATGTTCTCTTACCAGTCACCATTGTCGGAGCTACAACACGAGGTAGCATAAGTATGGGACCAGGAGGTGCAGGAAGTGCAGGTGGGCTATCGCCAGCTTTACGGCAGAGCTCTTATGGTTTCCCCAGTGCAGGTGCCACCACAGCCGCTACGACTGCTTCTCTCCGAGCAGCGTCAGGTAGCACTCTACTCGATCCATATCCACGCTCATCATCACCCCTGAGCTCGCCCAGTCTCTATTCTTCGGGACCCATCATCATACAGGACGAAGACGCGATGAAACACATCGAATGGATGCAGAAGACACTAGTTGACGAATTCAACACATTCGTCGCAATTTATCAATATGACGGGAGACTATGGGTTAGACTGTCTGGTCAGATCTACCTGGAACTCAAAGATTTTGAATGGTTGGGAGGAGTACTGAAATCCTTGTTGGAAAGAGTACGCTCCGGCGAGAGTCTAAGAGGGAAGATTCCTGCACCCACACTGAGGGATGTTGATTTTGGTAGTTTGACTTTAACGCCAGCACCGTCAAGGCAGGGTACTGGTGCTTCGGTGAGACGATATGATATTACGACAGGAAGTTGGGTCGAGTAGGCTGATTTGTTGATTCATGGATTCAAAAAAGGTTGGGGCTTGAGGTAGTTGAGTGGGTATATGAAACAGACAAACAAAAAACGAGATGATATGAAATGAGAAGGGAAAAACTTATTTTTCAGCAAAAGAAGATTCACCATCTCCTACCAGTGATAACCTGTTCGACCGCTGGACTAAGTGCAAGCTGCAATGCATCACAGGAAGAAACCACAGCATGGATGGATACGCACAGATCATGAAGCATCTTCAACCACAACTACTAACTCAATCACTCGTCTCAATTCGAGGCAGTCACACCATCTACCGACTTACCTCTGCCTCCCAAGGGAACGGAGCACACTCACACGGACTGGCTTACATGCTTTCTTGACCATTTTATAACGGAGTACATGCTTTGCAAAGCTGGACGTGGATTGTTATATGGCGTCTGTCTGCCCTGTCATTACTAGTATCACCAGATATACTCGACCTACTATTTTATTATTGATCGAGTGCATGATCTGATTGATAGCACAAGACAGCATCCCTGGATAGGTATCTTCTATCTATCTAGATGATGGGTTAGGCATTTGGGTTTCACATATCATGCATGTATGTATACGGTAAGCAGTTCTAGGGTTTCCCTAGCTGCCTGCTCACCAAACGGTACGCAACAGAAGCACAGATTGATTGATTGATTGATTACAATCTTTTTCAAACACAGACTTTGATCAACGCAGCCCCTTCCCTCCGTTCGCTTCCTTCTCCAGTACTTAGTATCCGGATAGATTATGGAGGAAGTCCTGCTATATGTATTTGACTGCAATAGCGCCCGCCAGACCTCGAGTCATGCGACCTGTAATGTATTTCGTGTCAAGCTTCATGATCGAACGCAGTGAAGCGCTCCCGTGCACCACTGGCGGCTTGCTTGCTTGCTAAAATGTTCAGCTGAATTGAGTAACTTTATGACTGGATAGTAGTAGAACTTCATTATCACATCTCGCTCTGCACTATAGTGCAGTAATCTAGCAAGCGAATCCTCTAATCGAGGCTCCCGATTCCAAGGACCGCAATTCTCAGGGCTACTTACTTACGAGTTGCGATGGCAGTACTTAGTAGTATCGAGCAAATACCTGCCAACAGTTGCCAACGTCCTTCCTCACTATCAAGTGTCAAGCAAAAACGTCCTCGAGTACTTACCTTCCGATCTCTTATGATAGATGACTGATATTACTAAATCCCTTACAATGAGAACATAGCAGTGCAGGTACAACTAGTAAGTAGTTTTACACAATACTACCATTGAACGGATTGAGTCTTTCACAATCCGGTGCTTTGTTAGAGACAAAATGCCTCGCCGGGAAAAGGCTTGATTATATATAGACATAGTATAAATGCGATCTGATCATCTACTATGGTATACACGCAGATTAACCAGGACATAAACTACTTAGTACTAAGTAATGTAAGGAGCGCAATGAAGCAACATGGAGGCATATACTTGCTGATCGATCTCATCTTTGGGAAGAAAGTGGTGAATTGAGTTAGTGTGATAGGACCAGGTTGAGACTAGGCCAGATCGAGCGTTTAACGTGTCGCGTTTGACAAGTGAGGACTGTTCGTTGTCGAATGTTTACTTCTCTACGTAATGTCCCGTAGGAAGAAAACTTCAACTCTTAGAGCAAAAGTTACCTTTCTTAGTAAGACTTAACTGATTTATTTAGTAAGGAATATTCTCTATTCTTGAATCTAAAGCCTAATATAATATTAAACTATAATACCACGAGGCATTCTGGCCAGTAGCTGCCGTCTGAAGTATAAAGGTAAAGTATCTTCTACTTAACATTCCTTATTAAGTAAGTATTTTCATCTTAAGCGCTATAAGGAAGAGAAGCACAAGAGTACTACTTAATAATAGTAGTTAGATCTTGGCCTTTGCTAAAGATTAAAGGACGGGGAAACGTAACTGATGTGTTCGCTTATTTATATACTTTTAGTTATTACACCCTAAAGATTCTACCTTTACTAGAATGTCCATAGCTAGCATTGAATAATACTTACCATAGCTATCTTGAATAAAGACTAGTAGTCGTGAACAACAACTATATTAATTCGAGATTTATGAGTGAGAGTCGCAATTCACTATTCGCCTTGGGCAGTCCTCCCCTCAATTCCTGTATAGGTTTCAGAGTATATCTAGATAGATACAGTAGTATTAAGTACTCCATTCGCGACCAAATAAAAACCCCGACTGCCCTCACCTTTGGAACAGACTGGCTACTGACGAGACTAGTACCGTTTGTCCACTCTTCAGCATGTCACTATTAGAGATCTTTTCATTGGGAATCGACACTGCTATACGGTAGACAGGACAATAAGTCTTGTCACTACTTAGTAACCAACGACCTGACTACTACTACTAAATGGTACACAAAGATATATTTATCACTAGCCAGCAAGTACTAAAAAGAAACAAGTGTTAACTTAAGAACAAACTGTAGTTGAGAATAAAACGTAGCGGCTTGACCGTTTTCTACTTATATGGATACTTACTAGTACCTACAATACATTTCTGGTATCAGGGTGGACGAGACGAGGAAGAAGGGAGAGCTGAATTGAGAAAGAGCAAAGGCAAAGAACACTCGACTTTGGGAATTGAATACTCAACTTCACCCATACGTCTCTGTCTACAACAGCACTGTCGTTTGAAACCCAAAGGAATCAGTACTAAGTATTATGCAAGTCAATAAGTACTCCATATCCTAATCTTACACATGTCAGGGCACAACACAGCAGCAGTCAAAAACACAGTTCTGGTAATTCTGGTACTTCGTTCTACTGTACTCGATATATTGTAGTCTGGTCTGGCTAAATGCTCAACGCTGTATAGATCCAATTTCAAGGACCAACAAAGAATTTTGCAGCTTCAGCAATATCGGGATCTCCATTCGCAAAATCCCAGCCAACGATACGAGAATCTTGAGAACAACAAACAATACGACGAGCATCGAATTGAAGTTTGAAAACTCGAGAGACGGATGCCGGTGCTACTGGATGATGCTGATTGGGTACCTGGGTAACAGGACCAGGTTGAACGGGATTGTTCATAGTTTGATTTGCTGTTTGATTTGGTGCTGATGTTACCTGTGGTTGTGCTTGAGGATGTTGTGGATTAGCAACACCGGCATTCTGAACATTCCTCTGAGAAAGTTGATTCAGTGTTTGTCCTTGAGCATTCTGCTGGTTAAAAGCTTGCTGGACAGCTTGGGAGATTGATGTTCCAGCATTTTGCAAGGTAGCATTGATTGGTTGGCCACCATTCGAAGACGTTACCCTGACACGAGCAGAACTCGAGGTTGTATTCCAATTAGCGATCCCCACAGCATTTGCAGCTCCCAAGACATTCAATAAACCAGATCCAAGGCCTGCCATACCGGTACCAACAGCTTGTTGCATAACTTGGGTAGCGGCAACCACGGCTTGATGATTTGCAGCCGAACTAGAAGGATTGACAGGAGGCAGAGCCTGTATCTGAGCTGCCGGAGGACCTTGAGGTGGCATTGGAGCCGTTAAAGTATGAGGCACAGGAGGTAAGGTGGCTTGAACATGTGCTTGGGGTCCTGGTCGAGGTCTAGGGTGATGGACAGGTTCTGAAGGATAAGGCTCTTGACGAAGTCTTTGAGCTTCAACCCAATCACCATCGGCATTCTTGCGCCAAATGATGATTGTCTCATCATACGACCCTGACACAATTCGTCCCCATTTACTTCCACCTCCTCCAGGAGGAAGTTTGGAACCAATGGTCATTCGACTAGTACCGAACTCGCCGTTTCTTATACGACGATGATGTTGTCTGTCATCAACAATGGCACCACTGGCGATGTCTTCAAGGAACTTCCTCTCAACATCTCTTGCTATGGCGGAATCATCAGTGCCAGGCATATCACCAAACCCAGCCTGGACCGTCCGCACGAGATTAGTATGACCTCTCAACTCAGCAACTTCAGCACTGGTGAATGGATCATATATTCGAACAGTGTTGTCGCTACTACCACTGACAATTCTTTTACTGTCGAATTGAACACATGCGATACCTTTTTGATGTCCTTGTAAACTTCGCAATAATCGACCATCCTTGACACTCCAAACTTTGATGAGTCTATCACCAGAAGCCGACACGATAAGATCACCATTGATCTGGATAGCATTGACAGCTGCGCCGTGTCCGTCCAAGGTCATCAATAAGGTATAGGGTTGTAATGCTCGAATTGTACCATTGGCAATTCTAGCTTCCAATAAAGATGGTTCCATGTCTTCAAGATTGACAATATAACTTGGGAGTCGAGCGGAACTTTGACGTGCATGTCTTGGATATTCGGGATCTGCCGCAGTCAGATGTTTTCGATTCCAGATCTTAATACGTCGATCTTTGCTGCACGTTACGAGATATCTGTGGTCAAACCTGAGGTTTAGCACCGATTCTTCATGGGCCGAAGGGATCTTATGTATTCGTTCCCCAGTGGAGAATCGCCAGACTATTACACTGGAATCTGAACTGCCGGAGATAATGACATCTTCCTGCTCAGTGGGGTCGAATTGTAGACATAATACGGACTGAGAATGTCCAAGTAGTGGTTTACCTCGAAGTCGGCGAGTTTCGAGATCCCAGACTCGTAGCGACCTGTCACGACTGCCACTCACGAGCCATTTTCCGAAGAATTGAATGGTGTATACACATTCTGTATGTGCCTCATTAGGATGAGCAGGGTGGGGCAATTGAAAAGTAGTATATCTTCCTTTGGTCCAATTTTGTTCCAATTGCTGCCGTTGCTTGTAAAGGTTCAGCCAGTTTAGTTTTTCTCCTCCATTGCTGTCGTAGGTGATCATCCGTGGTTTGAAAGGAGGCTCTGTTTCCGGCGCAACTCTCCTCCGATGTCCATTATCGGTATTAGAAGCTCCTGGTGAGCTCGAGACATAGTCCATCTCGTCACCAGAATCATTGCTATGCCTCTTGTTGGGTCTTTGTGGCGAGTTATTGACACTGAGGGAGCGTCTTGCATTTCTTGGTCATCTTGATCAGAGGGGATATCTGAATCAGCTTCGATGACACCATGCTGTTCCCTCCAGTGTGAGACATCAGCAGATCCCTGACGACCTCTTGACTGCAACCAATCTGACGTGACACGCTTTTTCAATTGCGGCTGGCCCGGTCGTTGTGCGCGACCTCGTTTAAGCTCATATCTTGTGTTAACAGGATGACTATTCTCGAAAGCTCTGACAGCGGCAGCATCGATGCCCCAGCCCTGTGCCTTATACAAGTCTTGCCAGAGTATAGTATCCATAATACGGGCGCGCCATGCTCGAGAAGATAGGGAAGCGGTCATTAAGGTGTGGGCATCAAGGTGGGAGAAGATTTGACTTGTGATTTCTGGAGGAAGCTTTTCTATTGGATCCATGTGAAGTAAAGGTGTCAACCTCTCGACGACGGCTGCAATGGTTGAGGTTCTCAAAGTTCGCAAGACTTCATATGCTATTTCTGCCCGCGAATCTTCATTCTGTGACAGGACCCATGCCTGGAACCGTTCGGCCGAAGTCGTCGTCACTATACGACCACTGTCATTTTGACTGGCAGTCTCTTCAGAGAAGCCTTCGTCAAGCCGGAAGGGAGCAGAACTGGATGAGGATGACATGGAGTGACTGCAAGAATCCATGTGAGTGGGAGGTTGAGGGGTGTGAGTGCGATCCGTAAGTGCGAAGTTTCGAGTAATAGGGCACCGAGATTGGAGTGTCAATAAAGGTGGCGGAACAAGGAAGCCATCAAGGCATTCACAAGAAGGTGAGGAAAGGTCAGATATCAAGTCGATTAAATTGTGAGAGATGAGTAATGAAATTATGCGGTGTTGAGGCAAGTTAGAGGGGTTGTTTTGAAGTATCGAGATATGCACGCCGTTGTTTTGATCTGGGGGAGGACGCAGCAGTAGTTAGAAGTTACAGTAATTAACAGTAGTTAGTTAGTTAGCAGCAGTTAGTAAGTGTGCCACCTCGCCAGGCTCCAGCGTCCCACTTTGCTGGACAAGTGGCTGCCTTGTTTTGCTGGCCAGAACATGACCCTGTAGCCAATCACGGCTTCTTTGGTGTTTTGGCTCCACCTACGTAACGGCTCTTAGGATAGACACTCCCATCAGAGTGCATCATTGAGTGTCTGAATGAAGACTTGCCTCTATATCTCATGTCTCTACAAAGTGCAAAGTGGTATCAACCATCCAAAACAACGCGTGGACCAGGTCCAGTGGCACACCGCCGCTGCTCCTTCGCTACAAATATAACCTTCATGATTCATGTCATCGAAATTCATATCAAGTACTCGCCCTTCATCTCTCCTTCTTCGTTTCCTCATCTTCAGTAGGAGGAGTCACCTGTCCATCAGAAGCCATATCCCAACTGCTCTCTGTCGCCGTCTCAATCCCCTCGCTTTCCCTCTTCCGCCCTCTTTCACGCATCGCGCCACGGATCCGCTTGCTGACTTCATCAAAACTCTCCTTATTGTCCAGACTGCTGAATGCTCGAAGGCCACCAGTCATCGATAGTGCTCCTCCGGCAGAACTGCTTCTGCTCCTACTCTTGGGCGTTGTAGGTCGTGATGCAAAGAAACCAAACCCACCAATATTACGGAATGATTCGTTGCGAGGGAGCAGACCAAATGATTTGCCAGTAGGTGTGTCTGGCGATCGATCCTCAAATGCCCCGGAGGTTGGTGTCGAAGGTTCTGTCGCCTCGGTGATTCTTGGTTCATCTGGCATGGCCTTGTAGCTTGATTGATACGCTCCTTCCTTATAGGAATCTGGAACAATCCTGTTGGCGTCAAAGTCGGGAAAGATTTCTGGACCAAGATCATTGATGACATCTGTGACCTCTGCTGATAATGCTTGTCGCGTAGTTCGCAGCTTCACCATGCGGCTCGATGATCTCGGGTCAAGCGCCGCCAATAACGGAGGCAAAGACTTGACCACATCCATTCCGATCTCACCAATTCTCAGAGCGGCGAAAGTTATGCTAATGCACAAAATCAGGAAGAGAATAGAGAAAAGCCAGATAGGTACAAAGTCTGGGACGTATGTTCGTGCCCATAGCCACCATGGGACTCTTTGAGTATAATAGCCACCATTGCGATTGTAAACCAGCCAAAGGGACACAATGACGGTGTAATAGGCATAAAGAGCTGGTGCAAACGCGATAGCTACGAGGAGTTTCCAGGTTGTGATGACATCTCGCCCCTGTAACTTGACGGTCGATGCCGCAAGGGCTTCCCGAGATTTCTTGACAGATATGACTTTGGTAGTGACAAAGACTGGCCAGAACATGGCCAAGCCAGGTAGGGTGCCAATACCTAGTACAACGAGCTCGCCGAGTCTGTAGATCAAGGTTCCTAAGATTAGCCACCATGGTCGCTTGGACGCATTTCCCCATTCAACTTGATGATCTCTGATACCAAGGGCTCGAAGCTGGCGGTTGTAATCGAGCACGTCTTTCTTCAGCTTGACAACTCGTGGATCATCTTTGTACTGAGTGTAGCCCTTGACCAAACGACGATTCAATTCCACTACCAATGGTAGGGGCAATTTCTTCCCTGTAGGATTGTATAGTCGCCTGGCTGCTTGCACGAGCATGAGTGTGTCATAATCCGGGCTTGACTGGGTGACGGCAACCAAACCTTGGAAGACGGTCTCCAACAGGGAACCGACAGCGTTTCTTCGATCTCCGGCTTTGTATGCGGCCACTTGATCCGGGTGGACTTCAATTGGATGGCCAAATTCAATGACAGCCCTTGATCTGAATTTGTGGGCATGGAAGTAATTCATGCCAATGGGAATGATCTTGACACCACAATCGGGGTTAGTGGCCAGAGCTCCAAGAGCCATGATGGCCACACCAGCTTTGAGCGGAAGGAGGTCAGGACGATCATGGCTACCACCTTCTGGGAAAATCCCAATGCAACCGCCGTCGTCAAGTTCTTCAAAGACTGCATTGTAGACTTTTGTCTGGTCGACGAAAGGGGCGACACTGAACTTGGTGCCACGTGATTCAACGCCCTGTCCATCCTGAGCATGATCAAGCCCAGTGCCAGTAAGAGATTGTAAGGCTTCTGGCGTTTTGAAAGGTTTCTTCAATCGCAATTCGGTAGGAGAGATGATTTCGGCAATTTCAGTGCTCGGTGTCTGCCCTCTCACTTTAGGCAAGACAATCAAACCACCGACTTCGAATTTGCCATTTTTGAAATTGGTGCCAACCCCATGAACTAGAGTCGGATCATTGTCTTGGTCCGGCAGGAAGATCTTGCCTTCTGCAGGGGCGACTTTGTCCAAGGCTCTTCCTACAGGTATGGCTCCTATTGCGGTGGACAGTGTACCGATGAACTTGCGCTTCGTAGACTTCTCGGCGATCAAGTAGGAGATACGTCGTTTGGCTTCAGTCTTGAGGATTCTCATCAGCACCAAAGAGTCGACGAACTGCGGAATGGTGTTAGTGTCTATCACGTTAACGTCCATCCATGGATGAGTCTGACCTGATTTGCATGAGGTGCCGCGACAAGGATAATAGGCCCCGTCCTGGGGACTTTCCATGCACCTCGCGGATGTACTTCTCGAAAGAATAGGTCTATCAAAACAGACATGGCCCACAAGACCAAATCGTAGAGCCATTTTATTTGACGTGTGTTTCCTCGCTTCTTTGCCTGCCTGGAGGTCACTCCTGTCTTTTGACTGTTGGCCATATTGCCAAGCTAGGGACGAGGGTCTTCGAGGGAAGGGGTCCCGGTCAAGAGAAAGTTGTCGCTCAGATAAGGCTTGCGCCGTGGATCGAGCAGGACTGAGCTAACATTCGGTGGAAGGGGAAGGTCTGTTATTCAGAGGACAGGAATGCGAGGTCCTTCAAGGCCGTTCGAGGTGTGGTTGGAATGAAGATTCAAAAAAAGATGTAAAATAGATATTAAATGGCGTATGGTCACAAGACAAGCTGGGCAGGTAAAAGGTGTTGAGACAATGGTTCCGCATGTGCTCATGGATGGATGGATGAGTTTGGTGGGTATGGATGCCGTTGAGAAGTTTGCGTGGGGTTGACTTGTTTGGTTGTAGAAGGTGTGAGGTCAGAGGCCATAGGCTATTCGTCCGAAGGGTACAGAGTAGTGAGACGCTGCCCTAACTATACCTAACTAACTAATTAGTGTGCCCTAAGGTTTCTTAACCACGCCTGACTTGCTCTTTTAGTGAGGGCTCGGAATGCGGGAGTCGCGTCTCCCCAGGGCCCACAGGCGGTTCGGAGGGCTCCAGTAACCTCCTCGGCCAATTCTCCACGCTACCTCCGCCTCACAACCGTGAACTTGGCACTTAAAAGTACCCCAGAAGTTATGCCCAAGGCTGCCAGCTGCCAGGCATCAGGTCACGTCGTTGGTCACTAAGGTGGTTATGCAGAGAAGTCGGTTAGTTGGGCCCCAGTGGCCCCTCGACCACCCACTTGTACGTAAAGGCCACCTATGAGTGCCCTACAACGATCATGGACGATCCAAACAACTGCTCACAACCAACTTAGCAAATGCCAGTTTCTACAAAGTACCATCTCAAATATTTAGCTTCGTAAATACCTAGGTAAGTCATATCACCTCTGCCACTGGGAGTATTTGTCCTTAGTGAATTCCTCGGACACGGCTTACTCGGCGCAAGTCAACCGTCAGCCATGGTGGCACAAGCATGTGCTCCTTGGTGAACGAGGTTAATCCATTCCAGAGGCCGAGGACCTCCTCCATTCGTGCGTAAACGAACCGTCACGATAATAATATGTGGACATGTCGCGAGGTCAAACCGGGCAAGTCTTCAAAATTGATTGTTCATTGTTTCGAACAAGTCCCATTCCTCGAGCATCATGGTAATATACAACAAAACGACGAGCGCGACTCACAGTGGCCGCCGATCACAGATAGCACGTTGAATGCCTTCGAATCATTCCTTAGTATCAAGACTCGTAGGTTCTGCGCCTGAACCCGATCTTTCAGCTCGTAGCTGATCCATGGCCCTTTGTGCTTCGTCCTCGATGCGCCTCATCCGTTCTCGAAGGTGGAAGTCCCGATCTTTCCACCTGCATTCCCATAGATCCTCCACTTGATTGCGCGCCTTTTCCAGCATTGACTCTACACATTCTTCCAGGTTGTTGAGTCTTTGCTTTAGGTCGTCGATCAAGAAATCTTTGGCTCGGATCTGTTGCCGTAGCACTGTGTCCTTTTCGTGCAATCTGACCCGCATGTCTGCGAGTTCTTTGTCTTTCAGATGCATGGCCTTCCGATGATCGTAGTCCAGCTTTCTCATCATTCTGGCGTAGTGCATGCTGATCTCATTCTCCGTATCCATGGATAGGGGACTATGGCTCCTGCTTGTTCCCACATCTATGTCGGTCGACCCGACCGCTACCCCGGTTGACAGACTAGAATCGCTACCACCAATGACACCTCTTGTGGTGACCATGTAGTTATTGTCGGTACTTCCAGCGACATGGTCTGCCGAGCTACGTCGAAGAAAATTTTTGACGCCATCCGAGCTCGATTCACTTGATTGAAGCCGACATTCGTGATTCGAACAGCTGATCCTCGAGAACAGAGGTTTGCGTTGGCAAGAACGGGGAGAACTTGAAGTGCTTACCCCGTCCGTCTCGAGTGATACGGATGACGGTAAGCTATACGTCCGATGAGCAGCCATTTGTGCCTGGTCAGGAATCTCCAGCACCAGTGATGATCCACTGGCTCGTGGCGAGTTAGTATCTTCAGGCCTTTGTAAGTCCAAAGAATCTATATCGCGTCTGCCCTCGACATTGTCATCATGAACATCGTGTTCGTTGACCTCGGCGACCCGACTTGAGCCAACAAGTGTAGCGGTTGAAGCTCGGTGGTTGAGAGAGTTTGGCCTTGCGGTGGATATGCCATCGATTTCTGTAGGATCCCTAGCGTTGATATGATCCTTGAAGGAAGCAATGGATGGCCTCCGCGATAGTGATGGCCTGGGTGTCCTGGTCCCATTCCGAGACGCCTGTTCGTCATCATCGATTTCCTGTATATGACTGCTGACTGGGAGAGTTGACCCAAGTGAGTCTATCGACAGGATACTGTCGGAGTCAGAAGGAGCCGAATAAGGAGGTGGGGCATCCATGGTCACACGAGAGCCATCTCGATTGATTCTGAAATATTGGCCAGCAACATTGATATCAATGCTTCTAGCGTCCTCCTGTAGCGTGGTGGTAGAGAACTTTGTCCGCGTAGAGACTATGGAAGAAGCACGGCTATGCCTTCCAATGCCAGTTCTGTCTAGTTCGCGCATCCAATGTGGCATGGGTTGCGAGGTATTGTCCTGAAACTGAGAGGACGCTGTGGGCGCCAGGGAGGGGAAGTCTGCCGCTGGCTCCCTTCCGCCACCGTGGGCATGGGTTCTGTCGGTGCATTGTTACCTAGAATTGCGCTCTTGAGGCGAAACATCTCATCAAGGTCCTATGGTTGATGTGCCGGGTCTCAGACCACTCAAGACCAAGCTTATGCCTCACACCATGTCAAGAAAATAAAGAGCCAAGTTGAAGTAGGGACTTGATGAGTGATGCTGAGACGCGGCAGATGGCGGCCGAATGGGTTTTAAAGAAAAGAAAAACAAGCAATACTTTTGTTACAGATCTTTGACGTGGATAAAGTCATATCGGAGGGCTCGATTGACGTTGTCGAGGAAAAGTGGCAGCCTTGGAAGTTAGCTGCTCAGCCCCCACTGACGGTGACGAGAAAGTGATAGCGTGCATTGGGGCTCATATTCGGCAGCCTCGCCAGCCTGCCAGGCTTAGCCAGAACCACAGAAAGTTCCCACGTTGACTGAGGCCACCTGCTGCCCACACACAGTGACTGTAAGGTGTCCTAAAGACGGAAAATGGAATACGATATCCCTTGTGAACGTCATGTTTTGTGGAAAAGGAGCCGGAGTCTTAGGGTTGACTTCAAGGGGTACTCCTCCACGTGATCTGATCATGGTAGTGTGCATTTACGACTGAGGAGTTAGATTGCCATACCACAAGTTCTCTTTATGGTAAGGACGACTAATCGCTAATTTGACTGAAGCTAGATGTTCAAGGTGTGTTCGATATCTTCTTTCTGCGCAGGAATTTGTTCTAAGCTGCCTAACAACATGGTCGATCCCTTCAGCTTTGGAGTTTGCAGCCTTGGTCATGAAATGTTTGCCAGGACATATAAGGAGCTTCGCCACCACCGGCGAGGACTTTCGTTCTGCCATTCGAATGCATACCAACAACACTCGCTGCCAAATGTCGCCGAAAAGATGACATGACACCAGGACCATGACACAATCTGGTGATGGATAACTCTAGATCGAGCAAACAAGGACGTTTCCTTGGATGGCGAAGCATAGTGAGGCAACTTTCTGAGGTCGACATACTCGAGAAAAAGCGATCAGGTTAGATAGTCTGAGTCCTGCTCACTTACCTCACAAGATGATATTGAAGGTGCCATGTTACGGCATGGCTGATGCTTAGAATGATATTCAAGTCGGCGGATTTGACCGCTTCAGGTGACAAGGTCGCTATCATTTGTACTTGCGGGGATTTTCTCTGATGGAAGAACAGAATTGCACAACCATCAAGGAGTCAGAATTCAGAGATCGAGATTCAATCGTCGAGAGTCAAGTGTCAAGCGTTAAGTGTGAAGAGTGCGTGGAACGTGGACGGCGTCATCCTGTTAGTCTTTACATTTTCTTGGCGTAATCCCGTCATTAACCGCAACATCCTCCGTGATCCTCCAACGTTCAACCGTGACGAGGCTTACTTGTTGTTTCAATCCAGTGTCACAACACAAACGCATACTCCTTGATCCCATTCTTCTCCGTCTTGAGATCCTTCAGAGGATTTGGTGCATTCGACAAACATTTCCTTTCAAACTCATTCAGACCCACTGTTGCGTCGTGCCAGAGTCAAAAACTTGTTTGCCTAATCTCACCACACCTGAAACGCTGCCTGACACGATAAATCTAAACATCTCGTTCGACTCGAGCGATAAACATCGACTCCTACGGAGCCAACAGCTAACGCCTCGGTCGACATGTCGATCAAGTAGGCTCTCCAAGTCCAGTCGATAGACAGACTGAAGTGCTAATGGGCTGATTACAGTTGGGTCATGCTCGATGGCCAGCAACGCTTCGTCCCTCTGCCACACGAGCGAATTATTCATAAATCTTCTCCAAGGATAGCCCTGGCCATCACAACACCCGCTGCCTATCCAGCTCATAACCCTGTTGCCATCCACTGCCCATCAGGTACCGCTTATTTGACTAATCAAAGGGTGCGCATAATAAAGGACACCTTGGATGCCATCTAGATGCTGATTGCATTGCATTTTCCAGGTGGTTTATCTACCGGACAAAGCGACTCCTGAATTTCAGTCATTCTCTGCACCATTATTAAATCTGCATGATACCCATGTCACGGTTCCGTGGTTTGGCCCGAACTCATGGACAGGAGTGGTGCAACCAGTCCCTGGTGGCAATCTACCTGTGACTCAATCAGCCATTGAACTCAAGTTAACTTTCAAGGAAGGTGGTGCCCCGGACTTTCATTCCAACTTTGAACATATCAAGGAAAGATTGCAACAGGTCGTGTCAATAGCTCGCGAGAACAACCTGTCACAAGGAAGACAGGACGGCTTTTTAGGCGACGTCAACCTAGATACCGTGAATCTGGATCAATTACCATCGTATCAGGATTCTGGGCGAGATCGAATTGCATCACCAATTACGAGGAGTCCCACAGAAGACTTATCACAATCTCCTGCGACAGAGACTCCGATACTCGCCCCAATACCAAGACGCCCAGGAGCAACTTCAACTGCCGTAAGAGACACAGAGTCACCTTCTGATGCGCCTCCTGGCTATGAGGAGGCTCAACAGCAGAGTGTCCAGGCCGAGCTGGAGAGAAGACTTTCGCAGCCTCATTCTCAAGAGTAGAATCTTACGATTACGAACTTGTATCATCACAGTGGTAACAGAACTAGGCGTTGATCTACTGCAGCCGGTTAGAATGAACTTTGAAATTCAGCACTTCACAAGTTCTCAATCTTTGCGTGCAGCGTAAGTGGTTCTTGATTTCTGAAGCTAGATCTTCGATTGTCGTTCTTGTTGTTCTCTCGTACTAGTATTCCCTACGTGTTCGTATAAAGGCCAGGAGTTGCTCGGGCTTGGCAAGGCCCTTGGGGTGCCGCTTTCCAGCCAATCATAGCCTCTCCAATTTTTGTGCTGGATTTAGCAATTGGGAAGGTGCAGCTTCCATCCATTCGGCAGCTTTTAAAGTTTAGCTTCAGATCGAAGACAACGTGATTTCCATTCCAAGCTCCCCTTTGCATCTCGTTTTCCCCTGCTCACTGCGCGAGACCTTCGAGACGGTCTCTTCTGTACTCGATTAGTCTCTTTGACACTCAACTCTCGTTGGCCCAGTGCCGTTCCTTTTCATCGAGATCTCTCCGGTCGCCGAAAAACACCTAAAACCCAAGCTCCCTTCTCCGCAAAGATGGGTATCACAGATTTCTTCTCCGACCTGATGAGCTCCGTCTCTTTCGTGCAGGACGTCCACGCTGAAGCTCCTGCCGACGAGGAAGAGGACAAGGAAGAAGGAGAGGAGGAATCAAAGGACGACGCTGAAGGTGAAGAAGGTGGCGCCGAGGAAGAAGAAGAGGAAGAAGAGGAGGAGGAGGAAGAGGAAGAAGAAGAGGAACCTGTTGATCCCAAGCCTATTCTTGAAGAGGGTATGTCTACTCCGAACTCTTCAGGTCTTGCCTTTGTCCGATACAATTGGCAGTGATTGTGGGGATATAGGATCAATTGGCTAATAAGAGGTTCACAGAATGCGCACGATCGAGCGGATGTATCGGCTACAAGCATCATTACGATGAATGTGTTGAGAGAGTTACCGCTGCCAGTGAGGACCCAGATCACAAGGGCCCCAAGGAAGATTGCGTGGAAGAATGTATGTCTCATTCTGGATTTCAATGATGCTCTATTGTCGACTTCTCATGCTGATCTATTCTCTAGTTTTCCATCTTCAACACTGCGCCACGCAATGTGCCGCTGGCAAGCTCTTCAAGCAGCTCAAGTAGACGAAAGCCATTCCCGTGGCCATTCTTACCAATCGGTCCGTCCATCATGTTCAGCTTGGAGTCATAGACAGGGTTCAGTGAGCACGATGAACTCATACTTGTCCATTCCTTCTCTGCTCATAAGAACACTGAGAGCCAGCTGCAACAAGGCTTCTTTCTTCACGTTTTCCTCGAAGTTAGCGGTCGATGGTGATCATCAAAACATGTCGCATTTTACATATCCTCCACGCTTGTACAGCTATCCATCTCAGATAATGCGAAAGAAGAATAAAATCAAGATTTGTCCCACTAGAGTTCGGTTCGTTGGAATGACTATGAACACAATGCTCTTGACACCTGCTCGATATTCTCCCACACCACTCAAAAGCAAAATTCTTGGTCCAACAGCATTGAGAACCATTGACCATGACCAATCGTTTCCAAGAAAGCTACACACCAATCAACCCGATCTCAATCAGACTTAGCCAATCCATTCAATCATGACTCGATGCTAATAGACAGGTTAGCATGTTGCTCCAAACCCATCCACGCGGGCCTTTCACCGTCAACAAACCCGTGTGATAATACTTCGATAATATAAAAGAACATCAATTCCCACCCTGGCCAGATGTCTCGCGAGTACTATACAGCAGAACTCGAATCCCGCACCGACACTACGCAGCCTGATGCCCAGACTAGACACAGTTTGCGAACCTTGCTGTCTGCGTTCTGTGATTCGATAAAGAACACGCCAACCCCAACTTCGCTCGAGATCCTGGCATACGATCTCCCCCTTGAGTACCATTGGTAGCTAGACATCTATTGATAATTACATAACCAGACAACTCTGCATCTACAATTTTGCACGGCCCATGTGGCCCTTCCCTCGTTTAGTTAGCATTCCACTGGCTGATAGATAATATTACGGAGTAGGTAGGTACAGTACATCCATACGAGGAGAGTACTTGCTACTAACTAACTAACTAACTAAAGCCCCTGGCCCAACAAGAGACCCAAATCGCCTGATCATCGGTGTACGGAGTACCCATGCATTATTATTCACGGGGCCGGGCCGCATTTCTCTTTCAGCCAGCCCGAGAAACCTGTGAAAGCGAGAAACCCGCACACCACACACCACACACCACACCATCGCACCAACAAACTAGCAAACTAGCAAACTAGCAAACTAGCAAACTAGCAAACTAGCAAACTAGCAAACTAACAAACCAACAACGTCGAGTATGGCAAGTTCGGCTTATAGTGCAGTACGGAGTATGTATTGAGTAGTACATACATATGTACGGAGCAAGTGCCAAAGTCGTGGGCATCGAATCGTGAATCGTGAATCGTTAGTTAGGTAGTCGTGCGTTGTCCTTCAGCCGCAAGCCTCAACGCCCACGAACGCCTCAAGCCTCGAAATCCGACAAATATGAATGTTACTCCGTACGTATGTATGGATGTCAAGAGTGTCGAGTTCAGCCCAGCCTTGACCTTGGCAACCTGCAGCCGCGAGCGAGTTGGTGGAATGAGAAATCAGAAGTCCAATAATACCTACATATCAATCAATCAATCACGGCTTGAACCGTTGGTGGATGTACTAACTAACTAGGTATATATATATATGTCTATCCTTTTAGGTAGTTAGTTACTTTGTTCCTCCAGATACGCGGGCCTGTTTGCTTTGTGCGGCGGCATGCATATATATATAATATTTACATACATGCATATCTAACACCTCTCGACTTCTTTCTCTCCTCTCTCTCTCACTAGCACCCGCTTTCCCCTGTCCACCCGAGTGTCCTTGCCAACGTACCTACTTATCTACTTACCTACCTACCTACCAACGTACCTACCAACCTACCGATTTCCCTACGGAGGTAGGTAATTAGGTAAGTAGGTAAGTAGGTAGGTAATTGATAGACCAACCAACCAACCAACGAATCAGGCTCGACGGCCCAATGTGGAAGTATACGACGAGATGCATTTACCTCCCGCCCTCCCGCCCCGGAAAACCGGGGTCCTCAGCTCGCTTGGCTTGACTTGGTTATTCTATGTACAAACAGTACATGGATAGGTATGTACCTAAGGCTACATGCAGCACGGAGGGATGGGGTTGTAGATCGTGGATCGTGGATTATGGGGGGGTGGACTGTATAATGGTATAAAAGATAAATGGCGTGCGTGTGCGATGATTCTCCACCCTTCCTACTTTCTTCTTGTTGTCTCTGTGACGACGTCAGAGACATGCATATACATGTATACATATATGTATATGGGCTTCATGAATTCGATACCTGGGAACGGGACTGCACATGTTCTTCCCTGTTTCCCCATCACCCATCCCTCCTCGCAGCTCCGCTGTGCCTGTGGCTTTCTTTCATATATACATCCATGCGCCTGACCTACCACGAAACACACATCCCGTTCCCCGTGTGCCAAACCGACTCGGTCGCTCGCTCCGTATTCGCTGGAACTGGAATGAGATTCAAGGAAATTCGTTGGTGTTAGGTGGTGATGTTGGGCTGGGCTGGCTTGCTTGTTCGATTGTTCAATTGTCCGAACTCGGAAAGAGGATATTGTGTTCTCGAAATGACACATAAGTACCTCGTTGTCTCCGTGCGTTGGATCAAGATTGATGTACCAGTGTCGGAGAAAGGTCGTGTTGACTGCAGCCGTTCGGATGAATTGAGGCCAGTCGTCTGCGTCAATCATGTCAACCATTTCGTATGGCAATGTCCAATGGTCCATATCAGCGCCATTCCCTTAATTCGGTCACCACGCCTGCCATCTTTCTTTTAATCACGCATTCTCCCGCGCGTTCTGCACAGCGATATTCTGCTCTTGCTCTTCATACCCCTCGACAACCTGTGCGACACCGTCCTCGCCGGCGACCTGATCGGCTTCCCATCTCTTTCTCCGGACTTGGGCGTGGCGGCCAAACAGGCCTAGAGCCAAGGCGGTGGGTATTGCAGCCATTGCGATGACGGCTTGGAAGATCAAGGAGCGTTTCATGTTCAAGGGCGGGTTGGCGTCCTCTCCTGCCTTCAATGCGTCCATGATAACAATGAATATGCCTCCTAACAGCTGGCCGCCGCACCAGCACAAGCTGCTCCCCAATTCAGGGCCGAGTGGATAGTGGATCTCCACCAGGAATTCTAACACCACAGGTACCAGGCCGAAGCTGGCGGCTCCTAAAATCGCGCACACTACATATACGTATGCGAGAGATTTTGTCTGTGGAGCCCATGTGAATATCAGGTAAGCGATACCGATGATGGGTACGGTGATCTTGATGTATATCAGGTAAAACTTGTACCGGTCGATGATTGGGGAGGAGATGGCAGCGCAGACGAGGCCAACAACAATGAGAATGGCGCCAGCGATTCCGGCATCGTCTTCACTGAATCCATGAGGTTCGAGAATCTGGTTCAAAAGGCTTGACAGGGCGTTGAAGAAGCCGACATAGATTGAGTAAGGAATGAGGATGAGGTAAAATTCGGGACTATGAAGAAGTGTGGTGATGTCGTGTTTGATCGAGGTGCGGTCGAGGCCATCAGAAAGGGATTTGGAAGCAGCCGAGGGTGGTGTGGGTGGGTGGGAGGGGATAAAATAGCTGGGGACGCATGCGACCGAGGATATGATGGCGACATAAAGGATCATATTGGGGATATCAGAGGGCGTCGACACCCACAAGGGTGAGATGAGTTGGCCTAGAGCGGCGCCGAAGGGGTTGGCCAATGATGCCACGGCGGTCGCTGTGGTACGTCCTTTGGGACTGAACCAGAGGTTGCTATAGCTGGTTGGACTTGCAAGTACAAAAGGTTGAGCGAAGCCGATGAGGAGCTGGCCGACCATGACGCCAGGAAAGTTGGCTGCTTTGGTGGAACCATATTTGATCCAATTACCGGCAAGGAGCAACGAGGCAGCTACCATGATGGCGGTTTTGCACCCAAATCGATGCAGAATGAAGAAGGTAGGTGGGGTTGCGACGACAAAGGCGAAGAGGAAGGCGGTGGAAATCCAATTGATGCTTGTTTCTGAAGTGTCAAAGTACTGGGCGGAAGTGGATGAGACTGGAGCAAAGGAGATCCAATCCCATGATACGACAATGTTGAGGAGGACCAGTTGGGCAAGACCGAAGAAACGGCGCTTGTAGACCTTGTAAGTGAGGGTGGATGAGGTTGATATTCGAGATAGAGCTGGTCGGATTAGGTGAGTGTTGTCATTGAGATATGAAGCTTGAGAGTCTATTGACCCGCCGGATGGCCGCTCACCTGGAGTCGATACGACTTTTGCAATGCGCTCTCGAATGGGATTACCCATGATTGTTGAATGTGTGGATGTTGTTGGTTTACGAGGGTTGAGGATGGGCACGTGAGGATGGGATTCTTCTTTCCCGTGCGGTGAGTGACATCCAAGGTTTCATGGATGATCCAAGGATGGTATGAAGTGATGGTAAAGGGGTTTCGAGTCAATTTCTCGATTGAAGACAGATGGGGGTTTTGACCTTTTGTGGTCTGATGGATTTGAAGATCAGATGGATGTGGTTTCCAGTGGGAAAAGTGGGCGGCAGGGAAGTTGAATGGATATGAATGTGAGTCCAACAAGAGGATATGTTGCACGTGTGATTGATTCGATTTTCGAATGCGACCCGAGGTTCAAGAGAGAAGCGATATCAAAGCTTGCAGACAGATGGCATCCAAGTCGCTTGAGAGTCCAATGAATACCATCAGGACTTTACGACTTGGGAATAGAGCAAGGAGGGTGGGAGATAACGAGGACAGCGTGACATGGTGTTGGTCTAGTTTCGGTGGTTGTCTGGAAGATGGTAATCTGACATTAGGCGAGTTTCTGATAGGCAGCGGCGGAGAGTCGCGAGTCGAGACTAGGTAGTTAACTAGGATGTTGTAACTTGTGGGTGAAGAAGAGAGGAGTAATGGTGTTGTTTGTCCTTGGTTTCCCTAGTCGACGATCCTGGCCCTGGGAAACTGACAATATGGATATGGATAATGTTGTTGGTTCGTCAATGTCGGTTACGTGTCGTGCGTGTTAAGTCGTCTTTGCTTGAGGGTTAATACCAATATGAGCGACAAGATGGGAGAAGTCTAAAGGACTTTTAATTGCGCCACCTGACTTGGAAGTTGGAATAGCCACTAGCAGCCCAACAGAAGCCAGTGAGGAGCGTGGAGGTTGAAGCCCCCGTGAGCCCCTTCGTCCCTAATTAGTGGCTAAGGACTCTAGGTAGGGGCTACTGTACCAACTACAGAGTAGCTAGCAGGATAAGTCTCTTAGGCGCTTTACTCGACTTGGATGCCCTCCGAAAAGCTTGGATGACTTCTAGTCACTGGCGGGAAGGTTACTGAGGGCTCAGGGGTGTCAGTGGGTGCCTGAGAAGCCTAGAGATCCTAAGAAAGCATTGCCCTGGGGCCAATCGGGTACGAGCCAGCCGATCGAGAGTGTGAAGCACCGCCAAGCAGAATATCTGTCCGCACACTCCGTACTCTGCCCTCCCACGCCTCCCTAACTAACTCCTTGGAGCACGGAGTACACACCGACTTGACTCACGTGCACCTGCACTACCACGTGAGTGCTTGATGTTGATGAACCACGTGAGATCTCTACTCACCCATGGTCACCTTATGTAATTGGACGATTTGTGCTCAGACGGCCAGTGACACTGACACTCTTCCTTGCGCATGAAACTCTCGATGATGCAATTATATTATTGTCCAAGCCTACCGAGTCCCAAAGTGCCCCTTCGCCTTCTAAAGTTCCGAGTCGAGTCAGCCTGATTCTTACCCAAGGCACTTATTGTTACTGTGATCATTATTATTATTCTCATTATTATTTTTACTTGGGGTTACGAGCTGACGAGAGCCTCTTACAACTTGGTCTTGACACAGATACTCTCTTTAACACGAGGACGTTTCGTCAACATTCGAATCAATCACTCACTGACCTCCAATTTCACATTCCAACTGGTGATTTCCAGAGGCCACAACGCCGTCTCCATATCAAGTGGGTATCACCATTGGCTGAAATTGCTCATCACCCGCCGCCATGCCCATCCTCAGGATCCCCATCCTCATTGTCCACTCATTTCCCCTTGTTGGCCCCCACAAGGTCAAAGATTCAATTAAACGCTGCCTCTGCCTCGTTGGTGCCTCTTCAATCCCTTGTAGGTCACTCTTAGATCCCCTCTTAGAACCCTCTTAGGTTCCTCGTGTCTGCCATTATCGATTAGACGCGTCGCTTAACCACATAACCCTTTGCACCATCGCCAGTAATCCAAATTCGTACACTCGACTTGCTCTATTCAGCTTCCTCAACTTCCTTTCCCAATTCCTATTCCTGCCCCTGCTTCTCCCTTTTCCCTTTACCCAAACCACTAGGCTCGTCTCAGCCCGCGCGCAGACTACTCCCGTCGACAACTCCCTCTCTTCATCACTCGTCTTCAGCTTTGACACCGCCATACAACCGCCCTCCTACACCGACTCCTGCAACCACCCCTACGCGCCTCCTCTTGACTCCTTACTCATTCCACCTAAATGTCGACTTCCCTAATTCGAGTCTACAACACCACGTTATGAACCTCTCTCAGACCCACCAAATATCTTGCTCCTAGAACACTTGCCTCGAGACGCCCGTTTTGGCAGATTACGACCTTGGATATCAGCTCGGCTGATTTCGGGGTGAACAAGACCAAAACGAGCCGGCATGACCTAGTGCCACTTTCAATATGAATCGCTTTCAGTTTGGCCTGAGGAAATCCTCTGCCGATAGCGTTGACGACAATCGAAGTCGTTATGTACCAAGTTCGGTTTACAGCGCAGGAGGTCCAGGCCCCGTCGCCGAGGATTCACCTGCCGTTGGACAGGTTCCCAATTTCATGACGGGAGCCTTGAGAGGCCCTTATGAGGAACAAACTCCGCGTTTTATGGCAGTAAGCGAGGCTGACTTGAAATCAATGCACACATGGTTAACCTCTTCATAGCCTGCATTCCAATCTCAGAAGCTACCTCGAAACTCAACCCTGCTCAATATCAACGACCCAGTGGCTATGCATCTGCTTACCGAGACCGCAATCAGTGACAGCAGGGAATTCGAGATTTTGTCCTTTGATGAAGTCGAACAGTTGAAGAAAGAGAAAGTATACCTGAGGGGCAAAATTGAAACTACCCGGAGGAAATTGGCCCTTGAAAGCAAACTACGAGACGCCGCACAATCTCTCAATCGCCTCTATTCCAAACGCGAAAGCAATGACAGTCCAGACTCACCTCAGAAAAAGCGGAGGAGTTTTCTCGGTCCCAAAACTCCAGAACCTGATCCTGTGGCTCGTGCTGATGTCGAATTCGCCTCAAGCAATAAAAAAGTCGAAGATTTAAACCGAGAATTGAAACAACTCGAACTACAGCTTGAAGACACCGAAAGACGCATTCTACGCCACACGGCAGGAATCTTGCAGATGACACACAAAGGTCTGAAGAAGAACATTCGGAGGACAGAACTTCCTCGTAGTCCTGAAAGTATGTCTAGCCAACCTAATGGCCGCACTTCCGACGACTTTGACGAGAGAAGTCTATATCAAGTACCTGATTATGTCACCGAATTTGGGGCCCCTCCAGCTCCCAATGGCAAAGGAAAAGCACCGCGACGCGAAGAACAGCCTCTCGACAACCTCGCAAGCCGTTTGCAGGAGTTGAATCTCCGATTGCACGAAATGATCACACAAGCCGGTCCGCACGAACATTTTGACCCTCCTCCACAACCAAATGATGAAGGCATGGCCGGACGTGTCGGTATGCAAATTCAGGCGTATCTGGGCTATCTTTCTCAAGGCTTGGATGCAATGCAAGCCGCACAATCTCGTGCCAATGCTGCCGTGGAAAAATCTCTCTTTGATTCCGAGGATCAGGTAGAGGATGTTAATTTACGTCTTCAGGACATGCTCGAACGTACAAATTCGGTTGGTCACAGCCCGGTTGTCATTCAGGACGAACCCAGAGGTAAAGATCTACAATCCCAATTGGCATTTTCCTCGGTTGTTCTTGAACGTTTGAACTCGCGGATCGAAACATTGGTGGAACACAAGGACATCCTGACCAGACAAATTCAGCAACAACGAGAACTCAACTCCAAATCGGATGCAGAGCGGGATGCCCATATCCATGAATTGTCAGCCGAAATCGAAAAGTCCAAGAAACTCAATGCCATGGCTGAACAAGAAGCCCAGCAATCCCGAGATCAGATGAATCTTCTTATGGAACAACTCGATCTCGCACGGCAACAAAACGCTCTTCACGAGCAGCAGAGAGGCGTTGACGATAACAAAGCGATCGAGGCAGAAAGAGCTGCGAGCAAAGCAATGGAAGCAAAATTCCTCGCCGATCTCCAGGCTAGGCAAGACGAACATTCTCGTGTACAATCTGAACTGGCTCAAGTACGTAATGATACCGAGACAAGATCCCAGCAACTGCTTCTACAAATCCAAGAATCGAATAGGGCCAAAGAACAGGCTGAGGTCGAGCTAAACTCTCTACGGAAGCAAATCGAGTCTTTGCAAGAAGCCAAGAACAAAGCAGATGGTGAACTCGTCAAAGCACAGCAAGAGATCAACACCCTCACGACCGAAGTGGCCCGAGTACAGACAGAGTTGACAGTGGTCAAAGCAGAACTTGATGGAGCTTACGGATCACGTGCGGAAAGAGCAGCCGATGTATCCATGAATCCTGCAATCCAAAAGGAGATTGACGACCTGAATGCGCGGAACAAGGAGCTCGAAAACCAACTGGAGTTCTTGTCTTCTCAACACGAGACCAAAGGTGTGGGTAGCGCCGAGCTTCAGAACAAGGTTAATGCCCTTCAACAAGAGCTCAAGGACACCATCGAGGAATATGAAATCATGACAAAGCAGAGTATCGAAGATGAGAAGGAAAGGGAAAGATTAGAAGAGAATGTGGACACTCTCCAACAACGATGCGAAACAGTCGAAATGCATTTGAATGAAGAAAAGCTGAAATGGCTTGGAGTTAATGTCGAATCACCTACCGAAACCATGTCAACCATGGTTTTGAAGAACGAGTTCAAGAAGATGATGCGTGAGACAAGAGCTGAAAATCTCAAGACAATCAGAGTGAGTGCATTTCTGGAACATAATTCCGCCTTTACTAACAATACCTTTTAGTCTGAACAGGAAGAACGTCGACGTTTGGAAGGCATAATCAAGAGTCTAAAGAAAGACATGCAACAAAATCGACCTCGCAGACCATTGGCTACAGCTATTAATGGGTCTGTTGAACCTCGTTGAAAAGAACAGTATGATCATCACGACGCTCTAACGAACAATCAAAACAAAATCGATAACATGCACGAATCGGCGCCGCCTCAAGGACACTTTCGACTTATAGCTACTAATGCTAAATGTATAATTGCATACCAAGTCCCGGAAAATGTATCAACACCTATACCAATATAGACATGGGAAATATGGAATTGGGAAGCACTTTGATTGGACAATCAGCGCTACGAACAAGGTTGGGAAAAATGATAGTACATTATTGATCATACATTGTTGATCATACGCTAGACAACCAGTGTATTTTATCACATCATTAATCCTTTTGAACCCGAAGAATTCTCCTTCGCTAGAGCACTTGTGTGATATTTCATATTTTCGTCCAAATGATCAGCAGAGGAGCCATGATGAGCCTCGGTCGAGTGTTATATGGTCCGTCTATGGTGTCACCATGGTTCGATCTTTTACCCATACCAGATCAATCTCAGACTGGAAGTCGAAGTCTTCACTATGTGGCCCGCGCCTTCTCACATCCTTGCGTCTTCCATTCACCTATTACCCAAGACTGGTCCATCGAGTCTTGATCCTGGATAAAACGCTAGTGTCAAATACAATCCACCGTCGCATCATCAACTGGCCCGTATAACAGCACAAGCCTACCATGTGCCCCAGACCGCAGACATCGGCCACAAACACGTATCTTCCATATTGACCGCAATCCATTCGTCGTATGGTACACTAGTACCTAATAGACGAGCCTTGCTGCTTCATCCATCTCTATCCCAAGCTCGACAGTGCGAGTCCCACGATCCTTAGACCAAAGCAGACTCCACTCCTATCCTACCAAGATACAACCATCATCCATGTCTGCGACCTTGTCCACGACACAACGACCACAACCACCATCTCCATCTCTATCACTCAGACCAGAACCAGACCCAGATCTAAGATCAAAACCAATAACACAACGCCGCTCCTTCTCGCTCCACGATCTAGACACTCTCATCAACCTCGTCAGCATTCAACCTCTGGTGTCTCCGCCCCTTCTACAATCTTCATCCTACCACTTATCCACCAACCTCTCCTCCCCGTCCTCAATCACAACCACAACCACAACCACGACGCCACCGTTATCCCTCTTCACTACCCGCATCAACCCTCCCACCCGCCTCCCCACCGAGTCACCACCCCACCGGGTCTGCCACGTTTCGGCACCAAAGAGGCACAACTATACCGGCTCATTCCACCGTCGGCGGCACGTGGACTCGGCTCGTGGGCTGCATGGGCTAGCAATGTCTCGGCGCTGAGAATTGCGCCCGTGCCGGGGCCGTTGGTGCGTGCCAATGATGGAACTTGGGTCAGGGGTAGGTTTCCCGCGAGGAATAGCGCCCATGGTGTTGGTGTTGGCGGGCTCAGTGGGAGGGCAAGGGGGATGGCGTTGGGGATAGATGAGTATGTCCGTGCGGCTGGGAGTCGTGGTGCGAGTACGAGTGAGAGTCAGATCGATGGCGATGCACAGCTGGATCTGCACGACTGGAGGGCGGCACATTCTGGGTCGGTGGCTGCGGAGGAGAATGATGGATCGACCAGGAGGACGGTAGAGCAAATGCGGATGCAAATACCCGATATGTCTCCTGTACTCGTAGATGGGAGTGGAGGAGGGATAAGGAGAGGACAGAGCACTTCAGGTGGTGATGGCGGTGCTAGCGGTCGTCATGGTTGCAGTGGAAGAGGAGAGATCGTCAGAGACAGAGGCAGGGCCTGGTGGATGAGTGTCTGCTATCCGCTGGAAAGATGCTGCTGTCGTGCGACACGGGCGAGTTCGGATTCTTGAGTCTCTTCCACTTTTGGATGTTGTATCCTGGTGGGCGTGTTTGCGCGCATGTTGCTTGAATGGATAGGCACACGCAAGTGAACAGCTCAACGTGACATTCTTTCTGAGATGACTTGGGTCCAGTGAAAAAGGCTTATCATCGACAGCACCAGGACGAGCACCTGCATGAGTTCTGGCACCAGTATAGATAGCAGCAACAGGTCTTATCATACCACACATATCATATCATATCATTAACCCTCACAACTACCGCCTGAGCTTGCAGAGAAGTGTTTCCACTCATTCTCGCTGTTATTACTATAATCATCATCACCTTTTCCACCACATCTTTCAAAATCATGAAACCAACTCATCCCTCCCCAGGAATTTCGCCATGGGATCATCCGCCGCCAGACGATTGCGTTTATACGACTCGAGCTCCTCCTCGGAAATCCCGCTCTGCAGTTCCTGCAACGTGCGTTTCTTGGCTTTGCCCGCGTCAGCGGTAGATGTCGATGTCGATGTCGATGTCGATGTCGATGCTTTGTGGTCTGCGACAGGAGCATCATCTGTCTTGGTTTGATCTCGTCGAGCTATCGATGACGACGATGATGATGATGGTCGTTGTTGTTCAGTCTGTTGTTCGCTTCCCTCGCCGCCGCGGCCTTCTAGCAACAATGCCGTTCCCGTCCTCAATCCCTCCATGGCTGCGAAGGCCTCCTTGCCGGCTTCGCCCGTGCAATAGCTGTTCTTGACCGTCGAATGACAGCAGGCATAGCCCCATGCGAAGTCGCGCCACCAGCTGCCCCACACGCTGGTGTGGTTGTTGGTCAGCACGTCTTCGGCGTATTTCGACCGTGCTTTGATATGTTGGATCGTCTGGCCTGCGGCGAGTTTCACGCGTCCGGATTCGTCGTATTCGACGTACCGCGACGAGGATATCACTTTCGGTATTGGTTTGGGTTTGGATGTTGTCGGCGTTGAGTGTGGGTCTGGAGATGAGGGTGGAGGGAGGTGTTCGGCGCCGCCGTAGCGGTCGAGTATGGCTTGTCGTGCGGCGGCTTTCTTCGCTTGTGCTTCGGCTGTGAGTTTCTTGTGTAGGATCTCGCCTTCGGTGGGGTTTGCTTGGAGATGGAGTTTTTTGTTGCCGGATGTGGAGGAGGTGTTGGCTAGTTCTTGGGTTTCCCAGGCGTATTTTTGTGCTTGGGCGAAAGCCGTGCTGTCGTCGGTGGACGGGCGGATGAAGTTTTCGTCGGCGAGGGTTGAGTCGCCGTCGGCTTGGTTGGTGAGAGATTGCGCGCTTGTGTCCATGCTGCGTGTCTTGGGGTCGTATCTGGCTGAGTCGAGGTCGAGGTTTATAAGGTATTTGGCCGTGTCTTCGCGAAGACGGAGTTGACGGGTCGACGTGGGTTGGGATCGGCCCATGTCTGTTTCTTCACCGTATTTGGCGTCCGAGTCCGCCAAAGGTGTGCCGTCTGAGTCGGTTTGGAGAGCGGATTTCGAACCGGCTGCTGCTGCCCGCTTCATGGCTTCCAGATCTTCGTATTCTTGCACCACGGAATCATATTCTCGACTGTCGTAGCCATTCCATCGATCGCGTTTCGCGTCCCATCCAAGTTTGACATCGTCGATGAGTTCGTCCGCTTGAATATCCTTCCCCGTCCACTTTGCACCTTGCTTTCGTGGTCTACTCAGGCATTCTTTGGTCTTGTGGGTCATTGCACCGCAATTCTCGCAGGCGCCTTTGCGGAATTTGGTAGCAGCTGGGCCGGCTTTCTTCCCCCGATCGTACCATTTCGCTTTATCAAGTGTATCTTTATTTGCGGATTGAAGACGTTGATGTTCCAGATAGTCGGCGTCACTTGATGAAATGCCTTCGGCCCAGAAAGGACGTTTGGAGATAAACGACGGAATGTATTCATTGCGAGATTGGTCAGGGCCGGAGGGAGGGGTTTGTTGTTCGACATTTTGCTGAGGAATCAAGGTGTGAAAGGGAAAGAGAACTTCGAATAGAGAGGTTGTTGCCAGTGAGGATCAGAATAATGGTGGCGAGATCGACTGATGCGACTATAGTTGGGATTGAAGAAGTGGTTAAAGCCTCACAGACGTCGTTCGTTGCGGAGAAATCTAGTCTCTTCGCCTTGCAGCCTTGCAGCCTCACTCCAAATCCATGACGCAGCCTTGCATTACAGCTTTGTGGAGATCACGCAGAAGTACTGGAAGTAAACATGGCCACCCCCACCTCAAACAAAGACAATACAGTCCATTGCATCACATTACCTTTGCCCAGCACGTTATTTTGTCGCTCGATATAGGGTATCTCAACATCTCTTGCTAGGCTCACTCACTCTCAATGTCGTGAGCCATGCTCAACCCCATACCATCCTTCTTCGAGGTGACATCACAAACATGATGCCCTCCCGTGCCGCATCTAAGGACGCGTCTCAACCTTTACCCCGGTAATCCTCATGGATACCTTTCGAGTTCGGCTCAATTGTCTGGACCATTATCAAGCCATTCCCATCGATGAGTTCGATCCGCCAGTACCTCAAGATGTCTCACGCGACAATCCCAAAGACCGGCCTCGAATCTCTGTCATTCGTGTATTTGGCGCCACAGAAACAGGCCAGAAAGTCCTGATGCACATCCATGGCGCCTTACAATATACATACATCGAGTATAGCGGGAGTCTTGTTGAAGAGGATGTCAAAGTCGCCATAAAGACTCTCCAACTGTCTATCGATCATGCTCTGGCAGTGAGCTATCGCAAGAATATATACGAAGGAAAGCACCGATATGTGGCACATATCTCTCTGGTCAAAGGTGTGCCATTTTATGGCTTTCACGTCGGGTACAAGTTCTACCTCAAGATATACCTGCTAAACCCTCTACACATGACAAGATTGGCCGACTTATTGAGGGAAGGCGCGGTTATGAAGCGCGTCTTGCAGCCGTATGAAAGCCATATGCAGTATCTTGCTCAGTGGATGTGCGATTACAATCTCTTCGGATGTGCCTACATTGAGTGCGACAGGGTCAAGTTCCGCGGACCGGTTCCTAAATATTTCGATTTGACCAATGCAATGCATCAATGGCATGACAGATCTATCGAACCTGAAGACATCTCGGACGAAATGACCTTGCCCAAGCAAAGCCTGTGTGCACTTGAAGTTGATGTCCATGTGAAGGATATCTTGAATCGGAATGACGTTAAAGCTCGTCTAATTCATCACGACTTCATCGAGCGTTCCAACCCGTTCCCCGCCGATACTAAATTGGTACAAAGTATGGCTGGTCTATGGAAGGATGAAACACGGCGCAGAAAAGCAAGAATGGGTCTGAAAGATCCGAATAGCACTCCTTTTCCTCCTGATGTCTTGATCTCCATGTCTGCCGATCCAAGAAATACATCGGACGGAGGATGGATTCATGAAGAGGAATATCGAGAGAAGATCGCCGGACTTGCCGCCGAGGAATTTGAGAAGAGTGACAGGACTAAGGTCGAGTTCGAGAATTTCGTCAAACCAATCTCATTAGAAACTAGTGTTCAAACCGCATTGGAAAGTGTCGAGGATCTTTATCCCTCTAGATTACGCCAATTGCAGAATGACCAGGCTTCAGACAACCGGCAGATCACCACTAATGGTGCCCCGTCCGAGGGCCAGCCTCTCATCGACGAGTCTCGCGTACACAACATTGCAGACGAATTTGAGCGAAGTTCTGAGGATGCCATTCGCTCTGGCGTACTAGGTGGTCCTCAGTCCAATTCCAGCGAAGATGTCCAGAACACATCAGAAAGCTCCCAAGATCGTGCGCTGACCACTCCAATAAGTTCTTCGGAATATGCAAAATATGGCATTCGACCAGTTGGAGATTTTGAGCATGTTGAAGAAGATATGTTTCGCGTGCCTGGCGATTTTCTAGAAGCAGCAGAACCTGGCGCAAGTGGCATGAAAAGAGCAAGATTTGCGAAAACTCCCGCATTCAGACCCAGGAAGAGACGCAAACAGCTAATTGATGACGATAATCTATTACCGGATGTTAGTTTCTCTGGTTCGGAGGATGACCTAGGTTTCTTTGCTGAAGCCGATGAGCAATTGGAGGCATCCAAACACGTATTTGAGGAGCCCGTACAACTGCAAGACGCAAATTCAAACCTCAGTCTTCGTACTCGGACTGCAGAACGGACGGTTACTGAAGTCGACCAGGACCATCCAGGTCATATGAGTCTATCTCAACAATCTACGTTGGGTTTTCCTACGGTCAAGAATCCTAATGACCCTACCACTATTCTTCGCCTAAGCCAGAAGAGTGCTTCTTCGCCAAAGAAAACCCAAGATTCATTCGACAAACAGCCACCGTCCCAAACCCTACGGAAAAGCCCTGCAAAATCAAGACAAACCTCTTCTCAACAGACACCATTCATCACTACCACGGGAAAAAGCAAATCATCCACTCTTCAAATGCCTATCTCTGTCAAAGGTCTCGCTAGGCCAAAGAGCAATGTGCGCGTCGACGTATATCAAATTCGACCCCCACATTCACGCAAGTCGAAAGCACCATGTGGCAAGAAGGACTCCCAGATGTTATTTACCAGGAAGCTTATTACAGTAAGGAAGACGATGTCCCGGAGTTGGCTCGAGAATACGCTGGCCGAGAGTTCAAATTAGAAAGTGCCACTGTTCCATATCTTCCTGATTTTGATCCTCTAGGTGCTTCGCTGGCCACTCTAGGTCGAAAGCCTCCAACAATACTTGACCAGTCTGCGGAGCTTCTGCTTGACAACCAAAGAAGGAAACGATGTACTTTATCAATGTGGAGCATATCAGAAGCACCGCCACGTAAATCTGATGTAGCGCAGTGGCTCGATGCACAGCCAACCACTCTTTCGAGACAGACCACTAGTCCGAGGAAGCTCGATTCTCAGACGAAAAAACTGTCCCAAGTCGATGGACCGACGCAAAAGAACAAACATGGCTTCAAGTACTCTCAAAAACATACCAGTACCAGTGTGCAGCATGAAACTCAATATATGAGTGTGATGGCATTGGAAGTTCATGTTAATACTCGAGGTTCGCTTGCACCAAATCCTGATGAAGATTCCATAGGATGCATTTTCTGGTGCGTTCAAACAGATGATGAAGACATGGAGAACAATGGCAGTAAGGAAGGTCGTCATATGGGTGCCCTGGCTGTGGCCGATGAGCCGTACATTTCTAGGAAGATCGGCCGCAACGTCAGATATCAAGTCGAAGAAGAGACAACAGAACTAGATGTCCTGACTCGATTGGTGGATATCGTCCGTCTGTACGACCCAGACATTCTAACAGGGTATGAAGTCCATAACAATTCCTGGGGTTATCTGATCGAACGCGCACGGGTCAAGTACGATATGAACCTTTGTGATGAGATCTCGAGAATGAAATCTCAATCTCATGGCAGATTCGGCAAAGATGATGATCGCTGGGGATTCAACCATACATCTACGATCCGAGTGACCGGTCGGCACACCATCAATATCTGGCGTGCAATGCGTGGAGAGCTAAATCTGCTTCAATACACGATGGAAAATGTTGTCTTTCATCTTCTTCACCAACGAATTCCTCATTATGCATTTGCCGATCTTACAAAATGGTACAAAAGCAAGAATCCTCGCGACTTGGCCAAAGTCGTCGAATACTTCAGCACTCGGGTTCAAATCGATCTAGAGATACTCGAAGCAAATGAATTGGTACCGAGAACAAGCGAACAGGCTCGTTTACTTGGTGTCGACTGGTTCTCTGTCATCTCCCGCGGATCGCAATTCAAGGTTGAGTCTCTGATGTTCCGAATCGCCAAACCAGAAAATTTCATTTTGGTATCACCAAGTCGAAGACAAGTAGGAGGTCAAAACGCCTTGGAGTGTCTGCCTTTGGTAATGGAACCTCAGAGCGATTTCTATACCAGTCCCTTACTAGTTCTGGATTTTCAATCTCTATATCCGAGCGTCATGATTGCGTACAACTATTGCTATTCGACATTTCTTGGACGTGTTGTTAGTTGGCGTGGCACTAACAAAATGGGGTTCTCTGACTATCGACGGGAGCAAAGACTGGTCGAGCTCCTAAAGGATTATATAAACGTCGCACCCAACGGAATCATGTACGCAAGGCCGGAAATTCGAAAGTCGTTACTTGCGAAAATGCTAGGGGAGATTCTGGAGACTAGAGTCATGGTCAAGAGCGGTATGAAAATCGATAAGGACGATAAAACATTGCAGCAACTATTGAACAACAGGCAGCTTGCCCTCAAGCTGATTGCAAATGTCACCTACGGCTACACCTCGGCCTCGTTCTCTGGTCGGATGCCATGTTCGGAAATTGCTGACAGCATTGTTCAAACCGGTAGGGAGACTTTGGAGAAGGCCATCGCATTCATTCACTCGGTGGAGCGCTGGGGTGCCGAAGTAGTCTACGGGGATACCGACAGTCTCTTTGTCTATCTCAAAGGACGGACCAGAGAGCAGGCTTTTGACATTGGAGAAGACATTGCTGACACCATCACAAAGATGAATCCTCGACCGGTTAAGCTCAAGTTCGAGAAAGTCTATCATCCATGTGTCCTACTGGCGAAGAAACGCTATGTCGGTTTCAAATATGAAAGCCGAAAACAGACAGTACCAGACTTTGATGCCAAAGGTATTGAGACGGTACGTCGTGATGGTACACCTGCAGAGCAAAAGATCGAGGAAACCGCTCTCAAGATTCTTTTCAGAACTTCGGACCTGAGTCAGGTAAAGAGCTTTTTCCAATCCCAATGTTCTAAAATCATGCGCGGCAAAGTGTCTATTCAGGACTTTTGTTTCGCGAAGGAAGTCAAACTTGGCACTTACAGCGACAAAGGACCCCCGCCACCAGGTGCCTTGATCAGTGCAAGACGAATGTTGGAAGATCCACGTTTGGAGCCCCAATACGGTGAACGAGTTCCTTACGTGGTTGTCACTGGTGGACCAGGTGCAAGATTGATCGATCGTTGTGTTGCACCGGACGTACTACTCAATGATGCGCATTCTGAGCTGGATGCCGAGTATTACATCTCCAAAAACCTCATTCCGCCCTTGGAACGAATTTTCAACTTGGTTGGTGCCAATGTCCGACAATGGTATGACGAAATGCCAAAATATCAACGCATACGAAGGGTCGATGCTGGCTTCATCGCGGAGGGCAAAGAAATGGGGATATCGAAGAAGACACTGGAGTCATACATGAAGGCATCAACTTGCTTAATCTGTCGCGAAGCGTTGGACAGCGAGTCTCCTATTTGCAGTAGTTGCTTTCAGCACTCCTGGCAAAGCATCCTCACCCTCAGATCAAGGCTAGTGAGGGCGGAACGAAAAGCATCACAGTTCTCAACGATTTGTCGGTCCTGTTCAGGGCTAGGTTGGAACGAGGAGATCCGGTGTGACAGCAAGGACTGTCCTGTCTTCTACTCTCGTACTCGACAGAAATCTGCACTAGCGAACGAAGAGGCACAGTTGTTACCTGTTTTGAAAGGCTTGGAAAGGAAGAAACAGGACGATCTGGCCTGGTAGTAATATTTTATGGTATAGAAATGCATTGTTGGCAGAGACGTGATAACGAGTACTTGGGGGCTTATTGTTGAGATACCCGGACTGGACGAGTTATTGGCTTGGAAAATCATAATGATGGTGGGATAAGGGCATTCCGAGAGACCACTACAAAACTGACATAAAATGCTACGAATGATAATGCCTACCAACACTCGCGGTGTCATTGTGCATGCATATAGTTTTGTGTTCATTGGACTCTAAAGCATTTCAATGCACGCCTTATCTGGCCCAAGTTGCGATTGGTTTAGACAAGCTGCACGTGGATGGCTGGTGAAAGCTGAGGCGCTTCAGGCGACGTCATTACCAAAGGAAATCGTGTGGGGGGGAAAGAGCGATCCTCTGGACTCTAAATGTACGGAGCAGGAAGTCACCCCTGCAAGGTGAATGCGGGCAACTGCGAGGCTCCAAGTTGGCCTCAATACCCACGTCTTCATCACTTGATCACTTGAGAGTCCAGACCATCCTCTCAACACTCTCTTCCGCCGCAGCACAAGCTATCCTTGTTTCTTCTATTTCTTGCCATCATACTGTTGCTGAAACGGTCGCGAGGTCATCTGCGCACCGTCTTCAACTACTTCTTCGATGCCTTGCTAACAGATGGGGCCCATCACATGGTTCTTGTTCGTCTATGTCCTGGGCGGCCTCACGTTTCTACCACTCCTCATCGTCCTCATCCTCTTTCATGCCTATTACACCCTTCCGATCCCTAACGACGAAGCGCTTGCCTCTGCCCGCAATGATCCCGCCGCAATCGTACATCCTGACGATGACAAAACTGTCTTTAAGACAGGCACCGACGATCTAGCAGAAAAGTTCCATCGAAAGCACGATTCAGATGTTGCCGCGGGTTACTTTGCTGTATGTCGCGAGTATGTGCCTGGAGGCGTCAATGGCAAACCACCGGATAGACTCACTCCTGCTGGGGAGGTTGTTGCACAAGAGTCACCTAGTGTTTATCAAACCATGTACAGGAGTATATTTGACCGATCGCAAAAGCCAACCATTGAACCGAACAAGGATGGTCCAGGAAAGACTGTGAAGAAAGCCAACAATGTCTTCTACGTCGTTCTCAGGTTAGGTCTACAACTTAGAACTCGGCCCTTGGCGCCACTGACATTGGATACAGACATGGACATCTCATGCTATATGACGATATACAACAGTTAGAAGTTCGTTATGTCATTTCACTGGATTATCACGAAGTCGACATCTATGGAGGGGGTGAGGAAATATTGGAAGGTGAACTCTGGATGAAACGAAATGCTATTCGATTGAGTCGAAAGAAAACCAGACCAGGCGATTACACTCCGTCGTTACCTTTTTTTCTTTTCAGTGAGAATCTCTCGGAGAAGGAAGACTTCTATTTTGCCATCCTCAAGAACCAGGAGAAAAGTATCACTGAAGATGCACCAGTCCCACAAGACTTCGACGTTGCGCATATTGTCATGCTTGTCCAAAAATTACATTCATCCGAAGAACATCTTCAGACGCGATGGCTAAACGCAGTCATTGGCCGTTTGTTTCTAGCCATGTACAAAACTCCGGAAATGGAACAATTTATACGAATGAAACTCACCAAGAAGATCTCAAGGGTCAAGAAGCCAAATTTTATCACCAAGATTGCACTCAGAAAGATTGACACCGGTAATGCCGCACCCTTCATCACCAATCCACGCCTCAAGGACCTCACTGTGAATGGAGACTGCGTTGTTGAGGCAGATGTCAACTACACGGGCAACTTCAGAATTGAGATTGCGGCGACAGCACGGATCGAACTTGGTTCTCGGTTCAAGCCACGCGAAGTCGACATGGTACTGGCGGCTACCTGCAAAAGATTACAAGGACATGTACTTCTTCGATTCAAGCCTGCTCCTAGTAATCGTGTTTGGATGACATTTGAGAAGATGCCACAGCTCGACCTGGCAATCGAGCCAATTGTGAGTTCGAGGCAGATCACCTACAACGTTGTTCTCCGAGCCATCGAGAGTAGAATACGAGAAGTGGTGGCTGAAACCATCGTCTTGCCTTTCTGGGATGACATGCCCTTCCTGGATACGATCCATGAACGGTATCGCGGAGGTATTTGGAAGAGAGAAGCCGTGTCAGTCGGATCCACAGAAATACCCGATGACGAGATTGAAGACGCCGTGGAAGCTGGGCTTTCTGGATCAAACACTCCGGCGGAATTCAAAGACGAGCGCGTTCTAAGCATGCCAGTACTTCCAGATAGTAAGGCCTTAGGGAAGTCAAATTCGGGAAAGAAATCTGTATCTTCTCTGAACGAATTTCTGGGGTTTAAGAGTCCAGATCCTGGGGAAAAGCCTGAGCCGACTACACCGAGATTATTGCGTTCCCCTTCATTTGCAAGTGCTGCAAATCCTGCCATAAGTGCCAATCATGCTGATGCAGGTACTCCAACGCGCGACACTGAGACAGCAGCGAAGAGGGAGAGTGTAGCTTCAGTGCTCAAGGGCTTATCGGCAAGACAAGGCTCAGGCAATCCTTCTCCGACAGGTTCTCAAGCAGGGTCACCTCCCGTTGACTCATCGATGGCTAGTGCATTGAAAGGCAGAAGCGATAGTGTCGCCTCCTCCAGAGGGTCGAATGACAGTGGGAACAAACAACTGGAACAGCATTTTGTTGTTGATTCTCCGGTTGCACGGACCCCGACCATGTCCAGCATCAGATCGCAAATGTCCACGGCCACAAACGACTCACAAAGTGACAGACCTCAATCCTCTCAGGATTCGAGTAGACCGAAAAGCTTTGCCCAAGCTGCGAAGTCGTTGGGAGCCACTGATCGGAAACAAGCCCTTGCATCGCTCAACGCGGCAACTACGGCTGCACAGAAATGGGGATGGGGTGTGTTGGCGCGTAATCGGCAGCGAGAGGGACATCCTTCCAACGCCAACAATGACAGCACTCAGGACGCTGCTTCACCCACCACTCCTAGAGAGCCTATGGGTAGAGGTCGACCGCTACCTCCACCAGGAATCCCCCTTCCACCTCCAGAAAAACCCAGTACGAAGGCAGCAACGTTTGTGGTTCCTAAACGCAAAGCTGTTCCACCGCCATTGTTACCACCACGGACGGAGCTAGGTCGTGCTGAAAGTCTAGGAAGTGCAAGGTCATCACCGAAGCCAGCGTTACCAGATCGAAGAAGCAGACAAAGCTCGATGATGGCGGATGACGACTTGGAGGATGAGGTGATGGTCGTCGAAGCTCCTACCGAATCGGCTCCTACGAGTCCAGCACCTGAGCTGGATGAGAGTCATGATGACTTTTTTGGACATGGAGAAGCTCCTCATGTTGAAGTACCACAGAAACCCCCTTTACCAGCTCGACGCAGCGATAGTTCTGGCAATTCTCCCCATGATTTTGGCGACAGTAAGGAAGAACTTGACAGGCAAGAAATTGGCATGTATACTTGATGATGGATATGACCAGCCAATGGTCGATGAAATGGGAATTTTCTTAGCATTTTTCTGGTATATATGGCCCTTGGACGGCTCCTATAGATGAGTAATTGTCAGTGCCATTGCCTGTGATGTATACCAAGTCAGCTCCTGAAGATCGGGACAGTAAATCGAGCACGATCAAACCTCGACTCTTGAACGTCTTTCAGTGCCAACATTGTTGCTCGGAATGATGCGGCTACAGCCTGCTTGGTCTGGCAGGGGTAATAGGCACCGTCTAACTAAATTGAGGTTTTGATTGACGCCCGGCCGCCTCAGTGAAGGACCAGCCACGCAGTCACGGTGGCTGAAGCTTGGAGGCTGACGAAGGCCCCAAGCCTTTGAACTGTGATGCCCATCAATGGCAAATGCTGTTTGCCTCAATGTTGGAGAACGATGGGCCTGGGCGCCAGGCAGGTCTTTAAAAGTCACCACGAGTAGTTTACCAGTTAGTAAAAGCAGCACACGCAAGAGGTCCTTAGGCCATAGGGATGGCTTAGACCCCAGACTCCCAGGGAGACCACAGTCACCTAACAGTGATAATTATCAACTATAAGCACCCCCTTAACCCTTTACCAGGGCCCCCAGGTGTCCGCTTCTCCACTAAAGCTTTTCACCAATAACCACTCATCATCCGCGCGAACAGTCCTTATTCTCACTCCAAACGTTTTGCCCTACCCAGTAGGTGCCCAGTCGTCACCTTGTCAGCCTCTAATTGTGGACACCTTGATCCAAGTTCAAGTCCGTTGGTTGCCATCCGCCAATCCTCTTGTTCGCCTTACCTCCGTCCGTATTCTTCAGAATTCGTCTGCCTGTAATCCGTACGTGTCACCAAAACCGCGCATCCCCATTATGTCAGTATCGCTTTGACAGGCACAGAAGGTTCCACAGACCTCCGCTCGAGCCACTCGTCCAACCATTCGGTCTAGCTTTGCCCTTTCACCTAGAAACATTTCTGTTTTGACTTCGTCACCCTGGCGTACCTTGCTGCTCCAATCCAGGACACGGTGGGAAGGAGGAAGTCCACCAAAGCAGGTGCAGTTTACGACGGCTTTGGCAAAACCTCTGCTGTTGATGACTACAATCCTCGATCACCCACCAGGTCCAACACCATGTCTTATCCTGGCCTCGCCGGCGCCGGCACTGGCCGCAATGTCGATATGAGCAAGTCCGAATCCGACCTTGCCATCAATATTCGCAAAGCCACCTCGATCGAAGAAACCGCTCCGAAACGTAAACATGTCCGAAGCTGTATCGTCTACACTTGGGACCACAAGTCCTCCATGTCCTTTTGGGCTGGGATGAAAGTCCAACCCATACAAGCCGATGAAGTTCAAACTTTCAAGGCTCTGATCACTATACACAAGGTGTTACAGGAAGGTCATCCTGTCACCGTAAGAGAGGCGCAACAAAATGTCAACTGGGTCGAGTCTCTAGCCAGAGGTATGACCGGAGAAGGTTTAAGAGGCTATGGTCCACTCATCAGGGAATACGTCTTCTTTCTTCTCGCCAAATTGGCCTTCCACCGTCAGCATGTCGAGTTTAATGGCCTCTTTGAGTATGAAGAGTACATCAGCTTGAAGTCTATCAACGATCCGAATGAGGGCTACGAAACCATTTCCGATTTGATGACATTGCAAGATCAAATCGATACCTTTCAAAAGTTGATCTTCTCACATTTCCGTGGTGGCGCAAACAACGAGTGTAGGATCGCTGCGCTTGTACCTTTGGTCCAGGAAAGCTATGGCATCTACAAATTCATTACCAGTATGTTGCGAGCCATGCACACCACAACAGGCGACGATGAAGCTCTAGAACCCCTGCGAACTCGTTACGATGGACAACATTATCGCCTCGTCAAGTTTTATTACGAATGCTCCAATCTTCGATATTTAACCTCCCTCATCACGGTACCTAAACTTCCTCAAGATGCTCCTAATCTTCTCGCAGAAGATGAAGAGAGACCTGCGCTTCCCACAAGACCTGCCAAGGAGATTGAACGTCCACCTTCTCCAGTTGCAAAGAATGGCACAGATACTGGTCCGAGAGACATGGATGATTTCTGGTCGAAAGAAGCTCAACGACAGCAGGATGAATATGAGACCGAACAGAGGCGCCTACAACAACAGTGGGAGGATCAACAACGTCAACAATTGATTGCTCAACAAGAAGCCCAACGGCAATTTGAAGACCAACAGAGACTCCAGGCTGAACAACAGCGTCTTGCGCAGGAACAACTGATGCGTGACCAATATGCTGCCCAAACACAAGGTCGCATGGCTGAACTGGAACGGGAAAATCTCAATGCCAGAGCACAGTATGAGAGGGATCAATTGATGCTTCAGCAATATGACCAGAGAATGAAGAATCTCGAGGAACAATTGCAACAATTGAACAACAACTATCAATTGCAATCTCAATCCAAGGATGACCAAATTTCGGCTCTGCAGGAACAAGTCAACACATGGCGTTCTAAATATGAGGCATTGGCGAAGTTGTACTCGCAGCTTAGACAGGAGCATCTCGATCTTCTGCAAACGACCAAATCCCTTAAACTCAAGGCTGCATCTGCACAAGAAGCCATTGACCGCAGAGAACGTCTGGAGCGGGAAATGAAGACGAAGAATCTTGAGTTGGCCGATATGATCCGTGAACGTGATCGTGCATTGCATGAGAAGGATCGGAGTCAAGGTGGTCATCGCGAAGAATTGGAAAAGTTGAAGCGAGAATTGAGATTTGCAATTGAGCGAGCCGAGAATGCCGAAAGAGCAAAAGGTTCCGAGTTGTCGTCCATGCTCGCCAAGTACAACCGGGAGATGGCTGATCTTGAAGAGACTGTCCGCAGTAAGACCAGACAGCTTGATGAAATTCGATCCAAGCATGGAGAGAGGAACCTTGACCACGAAGCTGCACTTCGTGAGAAGGACGACGAAATTGAAATCTACAAGTCTGGTATGGAACAGGCTCTAGAGGAACTGGAAGAACTCAAACTTGGTGGTGGAGAGGCTGACGGTGCTCTCGACGGTGCCATTGATGAGGTCATCAAGAGCAATGTGTCCAAAATCAATGATATTATCGATTCGGTTCTTCAAAGCGGAGTTCAAAGAGTTGACGACGCCATCTACGAGCTCGACTCACCTATGCAAGCTGGTAACCAAAATGCCACCGCACCATATGTGCTTTCACAAATCGAGAAGGCATCAGCTAGTGCGACCGAATTTTCGACAGCCTTTAACAACTTTATCGCAGATGGTCCTAACAGCCCACATGCAGACATTATCAAGTCTGTTTCTGTGTTCGCAGCATCCATCGCCGATGTACTGTCTAATGCAAAGGGTCTAACGCGTTTTGCGACCGAGGAAAAGAAAGGAGATCAATTGACGGATTCGGCTCGTCAAGCTGCTCTTTCGACAATCAGCTTCTTCCGTGGTCTTCAGTCTTTCCGTCTTGAAGGGTTGGAACCTATTCAGAAGACCGATGTGGTTATTGGCAGCAATCACGACGTTTTGCAGAAATTGCAACGCTTGTCAAAACTCGCAGATGCATTTGCGCCCAAGGGTAGCAAGATCAGCACATCAGGGGATTTGGGCGATCTTGTCGACTCAGAATTGACCAAAGCAGCCAATGCCATCGAAGCCGCAGCACAACGCTTGGCTAAGTTGAAGAATAAACCACGTGACGGGTATTCGACATATGAACTGAAAGTCAACGACTCAATTCTCGAAGCGGCTCTTGCAGTGACCAACGCTATCGCTCAGCTCATCAAAGCTGCAACTGATAGTCAGAATGAAATTGTCAAGGAAGGACGAGGGTCATCTTCTCGAACGGCGTTTTACAAGAAAAACAATCGCTGGACAGAAGGTCTTATCAGTGCTGCCAAGGCTGTTGCGACATCGACCAACACTCTTATCGAGACTGCAGACGGTGTTATTTCTGGTAGAAATTCTCCAGAACAATTGATTGTGGCATCGAATGATGTTGCAGCTTCTACTGCACAACTTGTGGCAGCATCAAGAGTCAAGGCTAGCTTTATGTCCAAGACTCAAGATCGGTTGGAACAGGCTAGCAAGGCGGTCGGCGCTGCTTGTCGAAGCCTGGTCCGGCAAGTGCAAGAAATCATCAAGCAGAGGCAAAAGGATGAAGGTGATTCAGTGGATTATGCTGCGCTGAATCCACATGAATTCAAAGTACGAGAGATGGAGCAGCAGGTATGTGATAGTTTGATAACTATGAATTTTCCGGTCGGACATTTACTAATTCCCTCGTTCTACAGGTTGAGATTCTTCAACTCAGAAATGCACTTGATGCAGCCAATGCTCGTTTGAGTGAGATGCGGAAGATTTCGTACAGGGATGATTAAAGTCGTGGTGGGAGGTGATTCTTGCCGTGTGAGTAGAGCGTTGACTACTCGGAGATGAAATGATACAGGCCATGTGGTGGTTAGGGGGTTGGACTCAGTCAGCACATTCCAGGAAATGATTATTGGACCGAAGGAAGGAACGTGGTTGTGAACAATCTATGTGACTGAATCTGTCCAGACGCAGCGATTGAGGACGTAGGACTAGGTTTCTAAGTCCATAGGGAGATAGGTAGGTAGGCAATGCCTCACGCCGACACTCCCTACCTACGTACCTATCCATCGACGAATCATACAGGAACGTCATAGGGAGGTGAACGTGAACTCAATGCACACTTCCTATCCATAATCTATCTATCTATACCTACCTACCTAGGTACCACGGTATATATATCCCGGGTCTCCCGCCGGGTCTCCTAACCCCTGAACCCAAAGAACGCAGTCCTGGCTACCACCTCATCTATCTACCTGTTCTGTCCGAGCACCAGTTGTTAGCATTCGCAAAAGCAACAATTACAAATGCGACAACAACAATTATAACAGTGGATATGCGATGATGAATCCCATCCCATCTATGCATTCCACACAGTTGTTTTCTAGTTATTTGAACTAGTTAGTTAGCTGGCCCGTCTCGTTTTCCTTCCCTCTCCTTCCTCCCTCGGGTGTTAGTTGGCTTTCCCATGCTTCATCGTTCGCCATGTAGCTATGGGGTATACAGGTCCTGCATAGCGAAGGTTGAATTAGACCTCTACGGGTCGGGGCCGTAACTAGATGAACTAGTACAACGACGGCACTGGAGCATGTCTCGGACAGAGTACTTGATTTGTGCCCAGGTAGGTTGATAGGCGAGTCAAGCGATTTGGCACAGGTACATACCTAAGGCACCTTTTGGTAAGATGTGTGGTAACTACCTACCTTGGGTCCTAGAGAGTGATGTATGCATGTAGCGGTAGATCACGTGTGTCATTTCCCATGCCTCCTTCCTTCGGGTTTGGTCAGACTTTGGTCATTTTGTCTTAGTTGAAGGCCTGACAAAATTAAGGAGAAGCGTCAGGAGTGGGATTGTGTGGGTAGGTTGTGCAGGTATGGAGGGAGTAACAGCAATTGCTCGTCACTGTTGAGGAGCTAGGTGAGGCTAGCGGGGCTGGGGGAGCGGAAGGAGGAGGCTGGGAGGGGAAGAGGTAGTCGGAGAGGCAAGGAAAGTCAAGTGAATGGCTGAACAGATGAATTGGCAGAAGGTCTGGTAGATGGCGTGCGTGTGAGTCATATCTCGGCTTCCAGGCATGGGCATGGAGGGATGGCGGTGGTGGCAGAGGGGAGGGGAGGGAATCGCAGCGAAGGGAAAGGGAAGATGAGGTAAGTTGGGTTGGGGTGGGTGATATGTGGACGAGGCGACAAGGTGAAGACGATCACGCTTGCTGCTGCTGCTGCTGCTGATATTGCTGATGTGAATTATGAACTGAACATGAGCCCGTCGGAGGTGGGATTCAGGTTGCCTAGATGTCAGGAGAGATTCATGCAGTGAGAAAGAAACTGGCACAGGTCGGAAACGTCCAAGGTATGAGGTAATTAGCTTGGTCATGTTTAGGTGGCTTTGGGCGAAAGGACTGGGCCGATGGGGCGATACATGCGGTGCCTATGAGTCCTCCTTATGTAGAGTTCGTGTTTAAATGACGAGTTGTTGCCCAACCCTAAAACATCGCCGCTGTTGGCATGTCGAGAGGATGATTACATGATGGTGTGGAGATCATGTATGGCGCTGTTGAGCTGGTAGGTAGATTCGGTCCTCATTTGATACATGTCAAACACGCCTGGTCAAATCAGAGAAGAGGGATTGAGCTTGAATCTACGTCCCAAAGAAACTAATGATTCAGTAATTAGTGGAAGGGAATCAAGATCTGTCAGGTTTGTATCGAGTGTCATTATGTACTTTTTCGTACTTGATGTTACTGTTGGTGGCCCGGTCCTTGGCCCATTGCCTCATTGGGCTGCCTATCATCATCATTGGCTCGCTTGCCATCGCGGCGCAAAGTTTACATCGACCTCTTGTTCCACGTTCTCTTGCTCTTGCGATGGTCTCAATATTGTATGTTTCCGTGAGGTTGCTGGAAATCCCAGCATAAGAGCGAGCGATGGTTCTCTGAACTGGCTCTTCAATTGGCACTGCATCTCTATCTGGACCCTCACCACATTGAATCCCCAACCTAACCTGTGAACATTCAGGTCTTCATTTATTTCCTCCGTTTTCCGACGCTCGATATCCGTATGTATGATCTTGGAGATGCACAGGTTGTTTCGTTGCATGCATCTTTCTTAATTTTGTCTCTTTATCATGTAGCAAACCGACGACCATGATTCAATTTCGATCCTGCTTCGACCCATTTTGCTCACGTTCCTTTGTCTTTTACAATGTGCCCACCTACTTCTCGAATTGAACGAAACTGCTGAGGTCGAGGTCGAAAGGGTCGAAATCATCCTGGACGATGCGAGGGTCAAAGCCTAGAACGGGTGGCATGTCTGGATGGAAGTGGAAGCCAAACTCCAATCGCTCGTACGCAGCCTGCTGGTCAGCCGTGACAGCTTTCATTGTCAAGTAGCCGTCATCAAAGCCACTACTTGTTGCGCTGGAAGGGGAAGTATGTGTGGAAATGGCATGGCCAATTTCATTATCAGTCTGCTTGAACATGTCAGTCATAACTGCGAGGCACAAAATAGAGCCGAAATCCTACCTTGTCCTCAGGAGTTCTGATGCGATCATCGGCACAATCTTTCTGTAGCTCCGGGGCAGTCGCAAATGCCATGGCGTCTTGAGATATCTGATGTGAAGTCAAATCTTCCGACTTTGAAGCAGGCTGACGAGTGCGCCTGTCCACAAGGCCTTGCTCATAGCAGTGAGAAACCAGGTCATGTACTGAAAGATTTGTCCGAGGAGGATACTCAAAGCTGACAGCAGTTGCATCAAAACCCTTTGATCGATGTATTGTTGTTCTTCCTTCACTCACAAATACCACCCAGCCCATCTTATCAAGATATTGATCAGCAGGGACCACCGGAAGCAGATGGGTCACGGCTCGAAGGAAGCTGTCAAGTGAGAGAGACTGTGCGTGATTGTCTCTTAACTCGGAGTATGCCTTGCCTAGCAGGCTGAACAGATTTCTTCGAGGTTCGGCAGCCCACATCTGGCGAAGCAGCCCAGATTTGTCCATCTGCTTGCCTTTGAAGACGGAGCCATAGTGCGCTACTTCAGTCAGAACTCTGATATCCTTACGAAGTTGACAGACTCACAACGAAAACAGATGAAACCATTGAGAACACGCTTTTGCTTCCCCTCTCGACGCTTCTGGGTCCGAGCTGAGGGCTTTCCTGTTTTTTCTGCGGGTTCTGGGTGCATGACATTCGCCACGAGATCCTGCGAGTCCAGAGAAGCAACAGATGTAAGAGACTTTGTGATGCCGCTCACTTGTTCTTCAGAGAGATTTGCAAAGATGGCACTCAATGTTGCCTGAAGTCGTTCCTTGTTCGTACCCATTTTGGTTCGTTTTCAGCGGAGGGAAGATGAAATCTGGCGCTTGGACTCTCAACAAAGAAAATTGGTATGTGAGACAATTGTTTCCGATTCGAACACGACAGTTGTTCAATTCAAAAGAAGTTGATCTCGAAAAGATTTGCTTGTAAGTTTGCGTTTGATTTATAGACAGTGACGATCGAGTTTGCAAATCACAAGTCATTGTGGTTGGTGGCATGTGCAAAGATTTTCTACCGGACCTATCTCTTTACTTCACTTTTGCTCACTCAAGACAATGCTAAGATTTGGTAACGGTCAGGTCACTAGACAACAATAACATAACTCAAAAGAAGATGGCAAATTCCCAGCCACCGCAGGGTGGACAATCTAGAAAGATGTTAAGACACTGGCATACCCGTCCTTGATACTATCAGCATGGCCATGTCGCAGAATTGTATTCGAAACGCCGTCTGCCATAATCAACAGTTTCAACAAGATGAAAGAGAATATTGTCGAAGCCACTGCTTTCTCTTCAGATGGTTGCAGCATTTCTGAAGCCCAAAATCGCGGCTTTCTGAACGGTATGATCGCCTCTTCGAGAGCCGACCTTTTGGCTAACGTACTTTCCCGCAGAAGATGGTAGCGTCGAGATAGCTTGCAGTTTGGACTATCTTATTTTCCTCGGTCTTGAAGTCCTCCGTGCCAGGGCTGCGCCAATGGTCAAACTCGTCAGACATGTGGATAGCGAATCGCGAATTCGACGCCTGCAGTTCATTTCCACCGAAACTCGAAGACTTCTTCAACATCCGGATTTATTTCCCTCAAATGCTGCCAGAGTGAGATTTGCAGCCTTGATCGCGTTGGATGCCAACCTGCAGTTTGTTGAAGCTGTCAAGCATCTTCTACTGCAGCATATACAGAGCGACCTTGAACAATTCAACCACAATACTTATTCTCGACCACACTTTGTCAAGGGGAGCAAAGGCTGGGAGAACTTTCTTTGTAACATGAGCCCAGGTGTACCACTGAGCGACAGACTATTACGCACGACGCCAAAATCTTCTATACAAGTAATTCCACCAGTGGGAATGAGAATTGTGGGAGACATGTTTCGCGAAATCAATTACTATCACGATTGGAACCACCGGGTAAGGAGCTGCATTCCAGAGCTGCATGCGCATTCAGACTGACTGCCGTAGCATCCCGAGCCGCCAAAAATGGAACCTGCGCCGACCACGAGGATGATTGATATTGTAGGTATTACTGCCTTCAGCTTTTGAGGCTCCATGCTGATCCTTGAAAGGACAACCCCGAAAGCCAAGCACCGAACCCAGACATATCACTGTCTCAGCAAAGCCATAATGTGAGTTTCTTCCCAAATTTTGTGCCCTACTAATTCATCCAGTCATACATAACACCTAACCCATACCAAGAGGTATGATTTTTTCTGGAGTTCCGAGACAAGAGCTGACAAGCGACAGAGCGACAGTCTGCGGATTGACGTTCCTATACACGGCCCGGAGATGGTGGAAGATTGTACTGTCCTCCTTGGTAAGCACGGTATGATTCTGGCCATAGATAAATCTGACCCCGACAGCGCGGCTCGAGATAGATCCTCCACCAGCTGCCAACATGACTGGCCCAAATATTTTCCCCATTGTATTCCTCCGATCATTTCGACCTCCCACACAATTCAAAGATTTGAAGTACCACAAGCCAAGGTCGCCGAACTACATGAACATTCATGAATAGCGGGACGAATGCTGTTTGGATATAGTCCACAGTCAATTGAGTCCCACTTCGAGGCATCCCCTGTTCTTGGTATCTACAGCATGATGTAGACTTGGAGAGTGCAGAAACGAGCCTGCCCATTCCAAGAATACTGGCACTTAAATATTTTCAGCTATACTACAGGCACAAACGACCCAGCATGTCATCATGCCACCAAAAATATTACACAGAAGGCATTGCCAGGTGACACAGTCACCATCTTCGCGAACATTCGTCCATTGAGGGAACAGTTGAACAACACAGTCGAGTCCTGCCTATTCTCTTGTACACACAAGTACATAATTTCGATCCTCGATCGGTTCGAGCTGAACATGGTCAATAGCCATCCTTTCCATTTCATCCAAGCATTGAGAACAGAAAAAAGAGGAGCGACTACCCACTCGTGAAAGACATTAATTCAATGCACACCAACAGTTCGTCTGGCACTTATGGGCAAAACACAGTCTCTTGAACCCATCAAACCTCCAAGACGTCGCTGTGGCAGTCGGCCAGCGTCAAGAAAACAACACGACAAGGCAGCGGGAAAACAAAAACATCAAGTCTCAGGCACAGTCAGGAGAATTCGAAACCTGGGCACACCAACGACTTGGTCACAAGTCCACCGTCAAGGGAGGGATAGAACAGAACAACACATCGATCAGCACGAGGTGGCGGCGTTCCTTTCCCCTAGTTAGATTCGTTCAGCTCCTACAGTCAATAAACCAAGTTTTAAAATCAACCATGCTGTTCCCATATTCGTGCTTCGCATTTTCTTCTTCTGCCCTTTATTCCCGGGTCCGTAGTTGGGAGGACGATCGTCATGGCTTGCACCAGCGGTACAAGCTGCTGTTCCCTTTACAAACACACTTACCATTCAGACCTTTGCACGCCCCCTGCATTTCCCCACGAGTCCCAGGCTCTTGGCCGAGCGGAGTTCTTTAACTAACTCTAAGGCCGAATCAACATGATGACCGTTCAATCGTGTAAGCTCTGCCATCGTCATTGTTGGTATTCTTTCGACGTTACTGCGGTGACCGGCGTGTAGGCTACATTGTGTAGTTGGCCGAGCGATCGTCGACGGGGCAGCTTTTGGTGGCGACATCGTAGGGTTGGAATGAGGGTGGTCAAACGATCTCGATTTTCTCACGATGGGATTCTGCAGACGAAGGCGGTACATATACCGAGACTGTTTGAGTTAAGGAAGGAACGAGAGTGTGGAGGGTGGATGGGCTGGGGTATTGTCACGTTGTGATCGATGAAGAACTGATGTTTGTATGGCACAGTCTTTTATTGGGACTATGTTGGCATTTCCTTGGTAATGATCTAAAATGGGCAGACGACCAAGATTTCAGTCTTTCCACGAGAGTGGAGCCCTGGCCAACGACGATACTATGCTCATCCTCAGGTAGAGGACATGCCTATGTCAGATCACTTCTCGACATGTCGGTTGCGTGAGCCTCAAGTGGAGGTACTACACTGGACACGGCGCGGTGCTGTTGTCGGCTGTTTCGAACCGGTTTGACGTGCTGTCATCACAAGCAGGAAAAAAGCAGCGCTTGCTCGATTGCTAATTCTGGCGATTCGGGAATTCTTGATATCTGCTGAGCATGAATCAATCAGGTTCGGGCAGATGAGCATCCCAATCACTGGCCCAGATAAAAGTGCCGCATCTCCACTGAGTACCTTTCTCCTGCTTCCCACTTGGTCCCAATGGCCGATTGCACATCCAGAATGACCGTCCACAGTTGACACCAGGCTTTTTCGTCAACATTGTCTTGCATGGTTCTTCATGGTCACATTTGGGAGCCACTGGTCTCGCGAAAAGTTTGCCCCATGATTGTTTGGCGGCAAAAGAGACTGCGTCGTCTTCCATAGAAAGATCCGATTTGGCAACAGAAGTCAAGTCAGGTAGGTCCGCGGGTTGAAAAGATTGCTTCGAATTGATCTGACCAGTGGAAGCATCAGGCTCGGATGCAGCCGATACAGTTGTTTCGACAGGTTTCACTTCTGCTGGTGTTTTGGTAGCAAAGAATCCCTTAAGACTTTTCTGGCCTTTGCTGAGCCCGTTAGAGGTGGTCTGCGACAACGTCTTCGAACGCTTTGCGGCTGGTGCGGGTAGGACCGCAGCCGGTCGTTTGGCACTGTTGCTGAGAGAAGTTGTCGGAGCCGTGGGTGAGGCGTTGGCATATTCGTCGCCTGAAATCGATGCACTTCCTGTTTTCCTGGGTGATGCTGAGACTCTCGTGCCAGAAGAAAGAGGTACGGACTCAGGAATTGATACAGGGCTATCTCCCATCGTACTCGTCGATTTGACCATGGCTGGCTTTTGAGTAAACATATCCCGAATACTGCGTCTCTTGTCAAACTCTTGAATGAGTTTCCCAGACATTGGTAAAAGGTTCTTGGTCGTCCAATTTTGTTGTCGAACGCCATCTTTGAACATGCCAGGAGGATTGATGATGTCTAGAATATGGCTTTCAGTGTCACCGACCGTGATCTTGTCTTTAAATACGGCATAAACTGGACAATGGTCTGATCCCATGAGGCCTTCCTGGATGTCAGATTCAGAGAACCAATCCTTCATATCGTGACTGCAGACAACATAGTCAATTCTTGCACCATAGTTTCCAGGCCGCGCATTAACCTTGGTCTCCCAGCATGTATACATGCCTTTTCGACCTTCATGGAATCCTCGACAGACATCCCACATGACCGATGTTTCTCTGCCCTCGTCCCTCTCGCCATGAACCTTTCCCCCAACAAGCAGTTGATTGAACATTCTTCGGGCTGGTGTAGAAATCCATTCAATCGTGTTTAGACCGTTCTTTCTCATGGTTTCTTCCGCGGCTGCAGTATCGATTTCCTCTCGCGAGATATTCAGATCGCCGGTCCAAATAACTCTTTTGCCCAATTTGATAAGATTTCTGATCCTCGAATCCAAGACGCGGAGAAAGCTTGAGCGAAAATGAGTTCGTGTCTCATCTCTTTCTGCTGGACAGTATGTACCAATGAGGACAAAGGCTGGGAATTCTAGAATGACACATCTGCCTTCGCAATCAAGAGTAGCTGGGTCGAAGTCGGCCTGGGATAGTTGTTCGGCATTTGGATATCCACCGATTTGTTCATCTTCGGGCAAATCCCGAAAGCTCGTCGTGGTGTTAGGAGGACAAAGGATGCCAGTAATGCCTTCTTCTGCTCGTATGGGGGCGCAAGTGGCAGATCTGGTGTAAATGACAACCCCAGAGTAACCTGCCACAGTCAGATTGAGAGAACATGATTTTTAGAGAGATTCAATGTACCTTTCTTGTGTTTCGGAAGACTCCAGTAATTATCCCAGCCAGGAACCAGTACCATATCATCTCGCAAATCTTTCCTCTGGATCTTTGTCTCCTGGAAAACGACTATATCGGCCTCGAGGATATCAAACATGGCATCGAAAGTTCTTTTGTCTCGCCATGGCTGATATCCAAATGGGTTTCGTATCCCATTGACGTTCCAGGTGGTGATTCGGACGCCCATTGCTGCTCAGAGCCGCCGCCGCCGCATCGTAGAGGCAACGAGGACGAGTAGACACCCAGAGAGGATCGAAGGGAGCTATTGGGAGAGATCGAACCCGTGAACTGGAATGGTGATCAACAGTGGCTCACCATTCGCGGTTCTGTCGAGAGGCGAATATACACACGAGGCTGACGCGCAGTCACGAACAAGACAGTTGATAGTTGATGTCGTAATCATGGGGTAGCTGATTGGATTGGTTGGCGTTAGGCGGTAGGGTTAGGACGACGATGCCTGAGGAACCACTGCATGGGAATGGTGAGGGGAATAAGTACGGAGTGCTCTCTCTTAGTTGGATTAGTTAGTGGTAAGTAGCCCGAGGCCTGTCCCAGAATCTGGCAGGGCGCTCCCTAGGCCCAGCCTTAAGCAAAACTTAGGCCTATGCCACCCGGAACATCCAATCTTACCTCCGCCCGACCAACCTGGCCCCGCGGCCACACGGTGCCACTGATGCCAACGATGATGTGGGTGCATAAAACCAAAGTGCACACGAGACTCTCTCGGTTCTTTTCCTCCAAGCACTGACGTAATGAACAATCAATTGTAGGCAGACTTTCGTTCCACCTCAATTCATCAGACTAAACTACATCCAACAGTCAATTGTTTTTCTCATTCCACGCTGTTCACACGAATGTTGCCATCGAGCAATCTATTTTGTACTTTTATTGAATGCGCCTCTGATTTCCTTCCGGCTTTTACCAACTTGATCGTAACAACACGGCGCCACTGTACACACCAGATCTGATATTTCCGAAACTGTTCATCAACGTCACTTCCAAGCACAGGCCCCCGCCACACTTGAGTGGCTGTGCGGTCAATCAGGTTTCTTCTCAACGGGAATCAGTTAAACTCAATTCTTGTCAAGTCCACCGTGGCATCAGCCAGGATCTAATACATGAATTGATTTGATCACAAGAAGACTTGGTCTTTACATGTTTTCCTTTGCCATATAACACTTCCAACCGACCCAGGCCCGGGTAACGGCCAGCCCAAGGCAAGATGTTAGAAGGATTGGTTGCCAATCTTCTCAATCGCTTTCTGGGCATGTACGTCAAGAATTTTGATCCCAAACAGCTCAATGTTGGTATCTGGTCTGGCGATGTAAAGCTTCGGAATCTTGAATTGAGGAGGGAGGCCCTGGATCAACTACATTTACCCATCAATGTTGTCGAAGGCCGACTAGGCGAGCTGACCTTGTCCATTCCATGGTCAAATCTGAGGGGTAAACCTGTACGAGTAAACATCGAGGATGTTTTTCTGCTTGCCGCCCCGAAAGAAGAGGACGAGTATGATGCCGACGAAGAGGAAAAACGCGCAGTTGCTGTCAAACTCGAAAAGCTGGAAAGTGCTGAACTGCTCAAAGAACGTAACACCGAGTCGATGAGCCCTGAGGAGCAGCAGAAGAATCAGAGCTTCACCCAGAGTCTGGTGACCGCCATAGTCGACAATCTGCAGGTCAGCATCAAAAACGTCCACATCCGCTATGAAGATTCAATCGCTACCCCAGGCCATCCTTTCGCCGTTGGAATCACTCTCAAAGAAATGAGCGCCGTTAGTACAGATGCAGATTGGCGACCAACATTCATCCAGTCCACATCTGGCACCACTCATAAGCTGGCCGTTCTCAATTCTTTGGCACTGTACTGGAACAGTGATGCGGACTTATTTGGTACCGGGAGAGGAGGCGATATTGGTGCAGCGGCACAAGAAATTGACAAGGATGAGCTCATTACAAAATTCAAAGATGCGATTGAGAACACCGGAAACTCTCAATATCTTCTCAAGCCTGTCAGTGGCCGTGCGGGTATCGAAATGGACAAGAGTGGCAAAATTGATACACCAAAGATAAAAGCCCGCCTCTTGTTCCAGGAACTCGGGTTCATTCTGGACGAAGATCAGTATCGTGACGCTTTGATGCTGGTTGATCTCATGCATTACTTTGTTCGCCATCAAGAATATAAGAAAGAACAGCCCGCAAAAAGTCCCAAGGAAGATCCAAAGGCATGGCTAAGGTTCGCTGGTTCCGCTGTGCTCAACAAGATCCACGAGCGCAATCGCAGATGGACTTGGGATTATTTCAAGGAGCGCAGAGACACACGGCTCAAATACATCGAACTCTTCAAGAAGAAGAAAAAGGAGCAGGCTTTGACAGAACAAGAAGCGAAAGACCTTGCAGATTTGGAGTTTAAGCTGAGTTACGAAGATCTAAGATTCTGGAGATCACTAGCTCGAAGTCAACTTCGGAAAGAAAACATCGGCGCCCCGAAACCTGCTCAGAAACAGACTTGGTCTTCATGGATATGGGGATCAAAGCCCGAGGCCAAGCAAGAAGATGGTGAAGAGGGCATGACTGAAGAGCAACGCAAAGAGCTGTACAATGCTATTGATTGGGACGAAAAGAAGGCCATTGCAGATAGCGTTGACCTGCCGCGAGAGACCATCAAACTCCAAGTTGAGTCGAGTCTCCGTACCGGTAGCTTTACTCTGAAACGCGATCCTCATGGTGAAGCAAATGAAGTCCTCAAGTTGGTTTTCGACAACTTTAAAGCCAAGGCTCTCCAAAGACCGGATTCTCTTCTTGCAGACCTTGCACTTGGCGGCTTCCGTGTCTACGATGGCACAACGCCAGGGAGCTTGTTCCCACAAATTGTCAAAGTGAAAGGAGTTGAAGAACAAGATAAGGACGACATCAAAGAACATGAAGACGGTACTTTGGACGATGAAGCTTCGACAGAAGATGAGGCCCCAGATGCAACTGTATCGGATGACAATCTGTTTCATCTCGTATTCGAAAACCATCCGCTTGATGAGAGTGCCGATACCAAGGTGATGCTGAAGCTCAAGAGCCTCGAGTTCATCCATAATCCAAAATTTGTCGTTGAAATCGCCAAATTCTTCAAACCTCCGGAGAGACAGATGGAATCAATAGGAGCACTGCTAGAAACAGCTGGCGCCACCGTCAACGAGATCAGACAACAAACTCGCGCTGGTCTTGAATTTGCTCTTGAAGAGCACAAAACAATCAATGCTAATATAGACATCCAAGCACCGATTTTCATCATCCCAGAGAGTATCACACAAGAAAGCACCCTTTGCATGATACTCGACGCCGGTCATGTCAGTTTGAACAGTGAGCTCGTAGACCAGGACACTATGCGAGAGATGCACTCTAAGAAGAAGCAACAGTATACTGATGATGACTTCAAACAGTTGGAGGGCTTGATGTATGACAAGTTCCATCTGAAGCTCAGTTCCACTCAAGTTCTTATTGGGCCTGGTATTGAAGCAACCAGGGCGCAATTAGAGGATCAGGACGATTCCAAGAACATGCACATTGTGGACCGCATTAACATGGATTTCTTGATTGAAAATTCGATTCTGCCTAAAGCCCCTGACATTACCAAAATACGCATCTCTGGTTCGATGCCGGTTCTCCATGTGTCTATCTCAGACAGGAAGTACAAAAACTTGATGCGGTTGATTGAGGTTGCAATCCCCAAGTTTGAGAATTCAAACTCGCAACCCAATGCTCAATCACAGAAGATACAACCAAACAAACAGCTCGAGGACTCTAAAGCAAAGAGGAAGTCTGTGGCATTACTCGAGACCAAAGACATGCCCATCATCGAAGACGAATCGGACTCGGAAGACGCCCGGAGGAGTAGTACTGCTAAAGGGGCAAAGCCAGAAACACCTGCAAATATTCATCAACGCAACTTCGAGATCAAATTTACCGTCGAAAAGCTTCAAGCGTCGCTATATAAGGCTGATCCCGAGGACAAAAAACCGGATCAACTCCTGGTCGAGCTAGTTGCAGAACATTTCTTCTTTGATTTTTACCTAAGACCATTTGACATGGCTGCCGAGGTTATTCTTCGCGCTTTGACGGTGGACGACCATATTGAAGAGGAACCTCTCCCTGAGTTCAAGCAAATAATATCTTCCAAAGGTTTCAAGGCCGAAGAGGGAAAGGATTTGTTCAACATCAAATTCGTCAAAGTGAATCCCGAATCTCCCGAATTTGAATCAACTTACGAAAGTATTGCCACCAACCTTGATGTGTCAGTTTCGACAATCAATGTCATAGTCACGAGGAGAACTCTACTAACACTTCTCGATTTCGTGCTTACCACTTTCGCCGGCCCCGGTGATAAGCCGCCGGCTCAGGATACAAAACAAATCGAGGAAAATGGCGACTCCGCGGAACCCACAACTCCACCACCGCAACAGGGAGACAAGTTGCGTATCAAAGCAGCACTGAATAGCATTGCTCTCATCCTCAATAATGACGGGGTTCGTCTGGCTACTCTTTCATTGAACTCGGGGGACGTTGGTGTCTTCTTGGATGCAGGTACAATGCAGATTAAAGCAAGACTCGGCAGCCTGTCACTTGTTGATGACATCAACCAAGGGGCACCTGAGGACTCTTCTTTACGCCGGCTCATTGCGATAGAAGGTGATGATCTCGCTGATTTCAAATATCAGACTTACGATAGTTCTCGGAAGAACTATCCTGGTTATGATTCAGGTATTTTCTTGCGTTCCGGCTCTATCAAAGTGAACTTCCTTGAAGAGCCTTTCCGGAAGATCATGGAATTCGGAGTCAAGTTTGGAAGAATGCAGGCTATCTTCAATGCCGCAAGGCAAGCAGCTGCAAACCAAGCTACTCAAGTTCAGCAAAGTGCGCAGAAGATGCATTTTGATGTCATCATAAAGACTCCGATCGTCGTATTCCCAAGAGCTATGGTTGATGATCGGCCACGCGACCTTCTTACAGCGTATCTTGGCGAGATTTATGCAAATAACAAATTTGTCGGACTCCAAGGTCAGAAAGATGGGCCAATGATCAACAAACTTTCTGCTGGCATTCGGAACATTCGTCTAACAACCGAATTCAACTATGAGGATGGAGAGTCACAGGAGTTGGAGATGATAGATACGGTCGACCTTGACTTCAAGATCAAATATCTCGAGCATCAATCGGGGCTTGAAAGACCTGATTTGGAGATTGATGGAGGAATATCTCCCATAAACCTACGGATTTCTCAAACCCAATTCAAGTTTTTGATGGAGCTCACCAAAACAATTCCGGCGGCATTCGCGACCGAAGAAGAGTCCGAAGAGGAGATTGCTGATGAGCTTCCTCAATCGACGCAGGAATCGGTAGAATCATCTCAGAAGCAAGACGAAGACATTGAGCCTTCTAGGCCATCTTTCCAGGGACCAGAACTCGGATCAAGTGAAGAAACCTGGACCAAGTTGAACCTCGCATTTAAGGCTCCTATGATCAGTCTGGAACTTATTCTGGGAAAGGAGGACGAACCTATCGAAAGCTTCGAGAGTGCAAGTATATCGAAGTTCTCGCTCAACGAGACAAACGTTAAACTCCGCATGGTCAGCGACGGTGCTCTTGAATCCGAGCTGCTCGTGCATTCATTTACGATCCGTGACAGTCGGACGAAGGATACCAACAAATTTCGCAAAATTATGTCCTTGATCAACAATGACGTACAGCAGCAATTCATGGCTAGTGTTTCGATTTCTGGCGGTGCAAACAAACACATGATCGTCATGCTTACTATCGACAGCCCAAGAATCATTGTTGCACTAGATTACCTCTTTGCTCTGCAAGCATTCGCCAACAGTGCTCTGACGTCTGATGAACCACCACCTATTACCGAAATTTCCGAGATATCAGAAGACGACGCTTTGAGTCCACAATCTGAGCAGAAGTCTATCGAAGCAAGTGAGCCAGCTGCAGAGGAAGGCTCGGCGATGGAGGTTTCATTTCGCATTAATATCGTGGACGCTCAAATCATTCTCATTGCCAATCCTACAATCTCAAACACAGAAGCTATTGTATTGGGAACGAAAGAGGTCCTTGTCTCCAAACAGAACGCAACCACGCTTCAGATTACAAAAGTGGGGATGTTCCTTTGCCGCATGGACAAATTCGAGACCAGTCGTTTGCGTATCCTCGACGACTTCAGTGTTCAAATGTCGATGGACAACCGCAGCCAGGGCAAAGAGTCTTCTCTTACATCAATACACATCGGAATAGAGCCACTTGTACTGCGACTTTCCCTCCGCGATATCTTGCTAGCTATGCAGATAGTCAGCAAAGCCTCGTCCACGATGCCACAGGGACAGATGCAGGAGGATTCGGAGCCCCACAAGCTCAAGGAAGTCAAGGGTACATCAAAAGCTCCTTCGACCAAACGCAAATCTATTGCAGGCGGTACAACAACCACGGCCAAGAAATCTCAGCGGAGTAAATCCATCGCCAAACCGGGCAGCAAGTCTACGGTTCCAAAGAAATCAATAGTGATGAGGAGAGAGGAGCTCGTTGCTCAAATTGATGGAATCCGTGTGGTATTGATTGGTGACATGCACGAACTGCCCCTTCTTGACTGGAGTGTCAAGAAGTTTGATGTGGATGTCCGAGACTGGTCAGGGGCAATGACCGCGGATACAAAGTTCGACACATTCATCAATGTCTACAATTTCTCTAAGTCAGCATGGGAACCATTGATCGAGCCGTGGAAGTTAGGCTTTCATATGTCCAAGCAGACTCATCCAGAGGTTTTGTCGATGGAGGTGTATTCTCACAAAAACATGGAGCTCACAATCACCTCGGCTACAATTGCACTGGCGTCTAAATCTTTCGACTTTCTATCAACCGATGAAGACATTCTCTCAAAGCCGAGAGTTGCAGATGCGCCCTACCGCATTCGTAACTATACTGGATTTGATCTCAGTGTATGGGCTGACGAGAAAAGCGACAATGCCAACGCCGCCAAGCTCAGTGATGGAGAGGAATATGCCTGGCGCTTCGAAGATGCAACGACCATGCGTGAAAAGCTTACTCCGGAGGGCAATGCTGGTCTCGTTGGAGTCAAGATCGAAGGTAGTGGCTTTGATACCGTTAGCCGGATTCCTGTCATTCGAGAAGGAGAAACTTTGTACAATCTAAAACCCAAGAAGGATGGAGTTCAACATCGTATGCTTGTCGAGGTCAAACTTGGATCTGACAATGTGAAGTATATCACCTTCCGATCGCCTCTGCTCGTGGAAAATAAGACTCAAATACCCATAGAGGTCGGTGTTTACAGCCCGAGGAAGGCCATCTGCTCAAGATCGAGAAAGTACCTCCAGGAGAGGCGAAACCTGCTCCGATTGGAGCAGCATTTGTTCACTCGCTTGTTGTTCGTCCCGATCAAGGCTTTGGGTACGGCTGGTCGAATGAGCGTCTATTCTGGAAAGATCTATTGAAACGCTCAACCCGAACCATTACGTGCCAGACTGAGAGTAGAGACGACTCTCCACCATTCTACTTCCAGATGCACGCCGCCTATAACCAGAAGGATCCAATGACAAAGACTTATCCGTATATGCGTATCCAAATCTCGGCACCTGTTGAGGTTCAGAACCTTTTGCCATACGATTTCAGATATCGCATTTACGACAAGAACACGAAGAAGGACTGGACCAATTTCCTGCGAAAGGGAGGTGTGAGCCCAGTGCATGTCGTTGAGCTTTCTCATTTGTTGTTACTCAGTGTCGACATCGAGGATACGCCTTTCCAGAACAGTGACTTTGCAATCATCAACAGCAATACTCAAGAAGACTTCCGTCGCGAGAAGACATTGCACGTCAAAGATGACTCTGGAGCGCAACTGAGATTGAAGCTACATTATACAAATATTAAGGACAGTGGTGGAGCTTTCAGGGTCTCTGTCTACAGCCCCTACGTACTTTTGAACAAGACTGGACTAGATATGAGCGTACAGAGCAAGGCTTTCTTTGGCTCTTCGAAGACTTCGGCTTCGCAAGGTGCTCGTACAAGTTCTGGAAAGGGTAAGGCTTTACCAATGCTTTACTCATATGCAACTGATGATCGCAAAAATCGATCTCTGCTGAAGATTGGAGATTCTACATGGAGCAAGCCGCAGAGCTTTGATGCTATCGGTAGTTCTTACGAAGTTGTTCTGCCGTCAGCAAATGGTCGATCTGAACTCCATGTAGGAGTGTCAGTCACAGAAGGTGAAGGGAAATACACACTGTCGAAAGTCGTCACTGTGGCTCCAAGGTTCGTCCTTAAAAACAAGATAGGCGAAGATTTGGAGCTTCGAGAACCCGGATCTTCAGATGTCATCAAACTCAAGAGTAATGACCTCCAGCCCGTCTACTTCATGAGACAAAATCCAGAGAAACAGCTTTGCTTGTGCTTCCCAGGGGTCAACAACCAATGGTCATCCCCATTCAACCTGTCTAATGTTGGAATGACACATGTGAAACTCGCCAAACATGGTCAACGACAGAGGCTAGTTCGTGTCGAGATTATTCTGGAAGATGCAACATTGTTTTTGCATTTCAGTATTGAGACAAAGCACTGGCCTTTCTCGATGCGGAATGAAAGTGACACAGAGTTCCTGTTCTTCCAGGCCAATCCTAACATTGCCGAGGACGAAGAAGAAGACCGTGGCAGCGGATGGAAGCCGATCCGCTACAAACTACCTCCACGAAGCATCATGCCCTATGCTTGGGATTACCCTGCCTCCAAGAACAAGGAGCTCGTTCTCACCTCGAGAGGCAAGGAAAGATACGTCAAGCTCGCCGAAATTGGCAATTTGATACCCATCAAACTGCCACCAGCAGATCGCAATGGTCCCATGAAGGTGATAGACGTCAATATTGTTGCAGATGGTCCAACTCAAACTCTGGTACTATCGAACTACAAACCGTCTAGGTCACTTTACCGCCAGAAGACTGGAGCAACCACTGCTTCTCAGACGAGTCTAAATCAAGGATTCGAAGTCAAACAAATCGAATCAGAAGTCAATTTCAAGGCAGAACTTCGTCTCGCAGGAATCGGCATCTCCCTTGTCAACACTAGGATGAAAGAACTCATGTATCTCACCTTCCGTGAAATAGAATTCAAGTATGGTGACTCGAAGCTATACCAGACGATCAATACAACAATCAAGTGGATTCAGATCGATAACCAACTTTATGGAGGAATTTTTCCCATACTACTGTATCCGAGCGTCGTGCCGAAGACGGGCAAGGAGATGGAAGCACATCCAATCTTTCACACTATGGTCACACGGGTCAAGGACGATTCTTATGGAGTATTGTATATCAAATATGCCACTCTCCTACTTCAACAGATCACTATCGAACTCGATGAAGATTTCATTTTCTCCATGCTTGACTTTCTCAAGGTTCCAGGTGCTTCGTGGGCTGAAGAGAAAGAAGGAAAACTCTGCGACGAAGACCTCGATGTTCCAGAACCTACGCTTGAACAACAAGGTCAAGATGTATATTTTGAACTTTTGCATCTTCAACCAATACAATTGGACCTCTCATTCGTGCGTACAGAGCGTATCAATGCCGAGGACAACTTCGTCAGCAGCCCTCTGATGTTCTTAGTCAATGTCATGACTATGTCTATCGGCAACGTTAACGATGCACCAATCAAGCTGAACGCCTTGATGCTCGAGAACGCTCGTATCTCGATTCCGGCACTGATGGCTAATATTCAGAATCACTACACTCAAGAAGTCCTTCGCCAGGTACATATCATCCTAGGCTCTGCCGACTTCTTAGGTAACCCTGTCGGCCTTTTCAACAGTGTCAGCTCTGGTGTCGCAGACATCTTCTACGAACCTTACCAAGGTTTGGTCATGACCGACCGGCCTCAAGAATTAGGTATTGGCATTGCAAAAGGTGCAAGCAGCTTCGTAAAGAAATCCGTCTTTGGTTTTAGTGACAGCATGGCAAAGTTCACTGGATCAATGTCAAAAGGCCTCGCTGCAGCGACAATGGACAAAGAATTCCAAGACCAACGCCGCATGTCCAAGAGCCGTAATCGACCAAAGCATGCACTGTACGGCGTGACATCTGGCGGCAATGCCTTCGCTTCAAGCGTCGCCAGTGGCATTGGCGGGCTTGCCCGACATCCTCTAGAAGGAGCTGAAAAAGAGGGCGCATTCGGTTTCGTCAAAGGCGTCGGTAAAGGAGTCCTCGGCCTTGCCACCAAGCCAGCCATTGGCGCCTTTGACTTGGCATCCAACGTCGCCGAAGGCGTTCGAAACACGACCACCGTCTTCGATGCCGAAGGCCTCGACCGCGTACGCCTGACTCGGTTCATCGGCATGGACGGCATTGTGCGGCCATACTCACAACGCGAAGCGCTGGGCCAATTCTGGCTCAAGACGTGCGACGACGGCAAGTTCTTCAACGAAGAATACATCGCACACCTCGAGCTCGAGGGCCGCGACATGATGGTCATGATCACCTACGACCGCATCCTGATGATCCGCACCAAGAAACTGCGCATGGAGTGGGACGTCAGGTTGACCGACGTTCAGACCATCAGCAAGGAGCGCACGGGCATGAGTTTCGGCCTGAAAGGTGGTGCCAATGGGCCTTTCATCCCTGTCGCCGATGAAACGAGTAGGAATTGGCTGTATAGACAGATTGCAATTGGTAAGTTCTCCTCTCTACCGTCACTGTGAAATTCAGTCTTCGTGTCATTCAATACTAACCATGTATCCAACAGCGGTGAATGCATTCAATGACAAATACAACGCCAAGGGATGATTGATGTGGGCGGCCTGTGGGTTTCACAATAAGAGTGTCTGGCTATGCTTGTAATGTCGGGGCAAGGGCGGTATATTGTTTAATTGTGATAATAGCAAAGACAAGCATCTACGTCACGTTTTCCCTTTATTCTATTGCTCGGACTTTTTTTGGCACCACGGTCTGTCGTTCTACTGTGTCGTGAGACACGTTTGTGCTGTATGATCCAGATCCACGCGTTACGCGCTACGAGACCTTGACACACGAATACATGGGGATATTAGACGAAAAGTAATCGAGGAAATGATGAATGATTATTTTTTGAAGTATTTGGCATGCGCAAATCCTTCCGTCGTTCTTCAAGTTCTTCATCACGGTATGCTAATTTCTATATTGGAATGGAATCACTTGCTTCAGAATCGTTGCTTTTTTCAAATCCCAGGAGATCTAGATTTCTTGGATATAGTTCGCAGGCACACTGCGGACTTCGCCATTCTTTTCGACATCAGCCCATCCATCACCTGTTCCCATGCTAACCAAGATGAACTTTTCGCCTTCCGTCATATCAAATTCGGCATCACTTTGTGCAGTGTAGGCGTAGAGTGCTTCGGCATATTTCACCTTCTTTGCGCCACGCCTTGGTGCTACGGCAGGACCCTGCTTCTTCTTTGCGGCGAGGCCTGACGACCCCAACGAAGTACTGGAGTTGTTCGAGTACAGTGATGGCGGCCGTTCTTGTGCTGGTGTACTTACCGCCGCGGGGAGCTCTTCTAGATAGGCTGTCGGCACAAGCCCTTCTTTCCCGAATCCCGCGCTCACTTTGGTCCATCCTTGATCTGATCGAAGTTAGTATCATCACCAAACAATCAAGTCTGTATCTCTTACCATCTGGCTCTATAATTCTTACTTCTGCGCCTTCTGAAACAGACACCTCCCCTGCGTCACGGGCATCGTAGGCATAAAGCATCTTTGCTTTCGGTTGACTACTACCATTTGTTGCTGAGGGGCAGAACCAACATAAGCGCTAGGTGGCGGAGCTACTATTCTGTTTCTTCGTGGAGCACCTCCAGCACTTGATCCAGCATTCGAAGGTGCAGCAGTCAGAGGAGAGCTTGTTGTAGGCGTCGTGTCATCCTGAGTGCTAGATCTGGGAACGTTACCAGATAAAGATCTGCTTGCACTTGCAGCATAGCCAGAGGAAAGGCTGTTCATAGTGTCTTGTCTTGTGAGCGGAGGTGGATTGTTGTTCCCGTTGACTACAGGAACCTCCACGGCTACACTCGCAGCGGCTTGCCTTTCAGCCTTCAGCTTCTTTCTATCCTCTTTGGTTTGTTCACCAGGACAGTCGGCTGGCACTTTCATCTGACATTTACTATGACATGTAAATCCACAGTCTGTGCAGATGAATCCCTTTGCACTCAGACCCCATATGCGATCACCACACAAGTCACAGTTTGTGGGGATCTTGAAGGTTTCCGACTTGAAGGGGTGACTCTTTCCATACATACTAAGGTCACCAACAACTTGAAGAATGGTCGAGGTCTCCACCTCGGCTGTCAGACGCTTTCTATCAATAGCGTGTAGATCTTCTTGTACGGCGAACTGTGACCTAACGCAATCGACCTCATCTCGCTTGTCTTTGCCCTCGCGAATATTCTGACGTGCTTTTTTCACATTTTCCAATTCGCGCTGTTTTGTGGTAGCCTCTGATTTCAGCTGGCTGATCAGCGGTTTGCTCTTTTGAAGGATATTACGGAGAAAAATCTTGGAGGTTTCGTCCGTCATCATGTTGTCTGCGTCCAGCCACACAGGTGATGGCTCGAAGACAAGGTTTGAGGGTTCCTGCCATTGGACTGCATTGTGCCGAACGAACATGTTGCTATCCAAACTGGGATTGTTTCTGGGGATTTCTGCAGAAAGATGTGACAAGTGATCCACGCTGCGCTTCAAAGTATTGGTCTCAAGGGCTGCAGCGACAAGCCAGATGGAATTCAATTTAGCGACTCGAGTCTCATTCAGGTCCTGAAGAGAATCTAGTAGTTCTGGGACGTACTCGTGATAGTAACATTCCTTTAATTTGTTTGTGACATTGATTCCAATGAGGTAAGTGTTCTTGATGTTATTCATTTCCATCAATTGCTGGTTGTATGAGCTCTGGGCTTTGGACTTGTCAAATGATGATTCTGCTTTCTTCCTGCGATTTTCGACTTCCTGGCAAACGGTGTCGTACTTCGCCTTGAGCTTCTTGAGATCACCATACGAAGAGTCCCTTTCTTTGACCAATTTTGTTTGATAATCAGCATGGCTCTTCCGCAGTTCCTCAAGTTTCCTCGCATTGTACTCGAGTGGTGTTGCGACCTGGCTTATGAGGTCTTGGGAGAATTTGGCGTGCTCGTTTGCTCGGGCTTCCAGAGTGGAAAGCTGTGTGGTCCATGTTGTGAGGGAGGCGGCCTCCAGGGAGCCAGGCGTCAAGACAGGATTGTCGCCGACGCTGAGGTTACTAGATCTCTTTGCTTTCCTGTCATAGTATTTTTTGGCCAGTGCTGTCAATTTTTGGCTATATTCTTTCTCAATGGCGGATCGCTCTTGGTAGAACTCTTGGATTTCCGAGAGCCAACCTATCCCAAGGCCGACCTGTTATATATGGTGTCAGTCGTAGGCAAGGGTTCGATCAGGCGCAGGCGACTCACCCAATTGTCGACAGGCTTGTAGCCATCCTAAAAAGAAATCAGTACAGGCCATGTAATATTGTGAATAGTCTATTGGGTAGAACGTACTTTGAGTTCCGTACCGAAGCTGACAACCTCCAGTTGGGCCATTGTGATGTATCGAAAGAAACCAGACTCAACGGCATTGTCTCATCACGATTGAAGATGTCCTTAGGACTCCATGGGCCAGGGTGGTTGCAGCGAGTGGCCGGTCTCTTTCAATGTTAGCGCAATTTGGTCAAGGCAGTACGAGTGTTGAGTGCAGGAGTGTTCGCATGCATCTGGGACCGGAGGGAAGTGATTTGGAGATGGCCGAGACATTGGCGGGGACAGTCACCGTACGTATGCCCTCCAATGATTGGCCGTCTCGATTGGACGTGGTTACAGTGGATTGTGAGTTGGTGGTTCGTCAGGAACAAGTGGAACGATCTAATCCGTAGTCAGTCAACTCGAGTAATTGGTTGAGTAATTGGCTACCTAACGAGCCAGCTGAGTCGGAAAGAAGCAGTCTAAGGCTGCCTATGTAGGGAGGTTATGCCTAACTCATGTACAGTTCTTGTCCTCTAGGCACCACCTATACCTACCGGTGTACCTATCTAAGCACTCAGTACCTAGATATTAAATCGCCCTTAGGCATTGGGACGTCGGCGGGGAAAGACAAGCCTGCCACTCCTGTTAAAAGTCATCCCCGCATTCAAGACTGCGCCACATCTCAGCAAACATGTGCGCCACAAGCAAACCGCCGCATTCAGTGAAATTTCCAGGATCATTTTGTCAGTTGTGACATTCAGTTCCATTCACTACCTCTAGGCAGTCACTCTTCCTATAATCCCTCAACCTCAACCATCTTCCATAAATTCAATTTGAACATCATCATACATCTATCTGACTCTCTGACATCTTGCCTCGTCACATAGCGCAAGACCAGATCTTCCGTCCCTCCTTTACTGAGATCGCCGTCCTCACGAATCACCTGAAACTGTTCCTACGGTCACGGTTCGCAACCTGAGGAGACGTCGACCTTTGACACTCCGTCGACTACCTCTGCACTTTCACACATAACATCCTCCCGTTCAGACGCCATGTCAGAAGGAGCCTCTGCGAGCGGTTCACTGGCAGACCGCATCTCTAAGCCTGATCCCAAAGCAGAATCCTTTCAACCCAAATCAGGCACCTCTTGGGCCGATGAGGTATCTTCACCAGCGACTGAAGAACCACCGTCGATAGCCAACCTCAAACTCGACGCAGCAGCCGATCCCTCTTCTCCTCCCAACATACCCCAGACCGATGGAGCCACTGCCCCTTTTGGTGGTTCGACGCTGCATGAGCCCGACTACCAGGTTGAGGTCAAATTGGCCGACATGCAAGCTGATCCAAACAATCCGTTATATTCTGCCACAACTTTTGAAGGGTTAGGACTGTAAGTCTAACTCGGTTCAGTCATATAAGATTTCAAGATCTAACATTCACAGCGACGAAAACATCCTCAAAGGCGTCATGAGCATGAACTTTCGAAAGCCTTCCAAGGTTCAAGAGAAGACCCTCCCACTTTTACTCATGAATCCTCCTCACAATCTTATCGGTCAATCTCAATCAGGTACTGGCAAGACTGCGGCATTTGTTCTCAATATTCTGGCTCGTCTCGATCTATCCACCGAGCAAAAGCAGAAGACTCCTCAGGCCTTGGTGCTTGCTCCCAGTAGAGAATTGGCTCGACAGATTGTTGGCGTTGTCAAGGTCATGGGTTCTTTTGTGCCAGGTCTCATTGTCGAAGCAGGTGTCCCTCAAGATGCCGCGCAGAGAACAAGGAAATTCGAAGCCTCGGTGATTGTCGGCACTCCAGGAACTGTCATGGACCTGATTCGTAAGAGAAACATGGATGCTAGAGGCATCAAAATTCTCGTTCTGGATGAGGCCGATAATATGTTGGATCAACAAGGTTTAGGAGATCAATGTATTCGCGTAAAAGGGTATGTTATGTCGAATCACGCTGTTGCTTCGCAATCATTAACCTTTACCACAGCATGCTTCCAAAAACCATTCAAATCGTCCTCTTCTCAGCCACATTCCCCGACCAAGTCGTGCAATACGCCACAGCATTTGCACCTAACGCAAATCAAATGACCCTACGACACGAGGATCTTACAGTTGAGGGTATCAAGCAGATTTACCTTGACTGTGCAAGTGACCAGGCCAAGTATGACGCATTGGTCAAGTTCTACGGTCTTTTGACCATTGGTTCTTCCATTATTTTCGTCAAGGTATGTTTGTAGTACGGTAATTTCCCTTTTGGTGGCTAACTTTTTATAGACACGAGAGACGGCCCTCAATATCGAACAGCGGATGACTGCAGAAGGTCACAAGGTTGTTTCACTCACTGGTGGCTATGAAGGGTCTCAGCGAGATGTAATCATTGACGCTTTCCGTACGGGACATGCCAAGGTCCTTATCACAACCAACGTCCTTGCTCGTGGTATTGATGTACAGTCTGTGTCAATGGTCGTCAACTATGACGTTCCTGACAAGTTTCTCGGTCGCGGTAGATACGTGGCCGATCCACAGACGTACCTCCATCGTATCGGTCGAACTGGTCGTTTTGGCCGTGTTGGAGTTGCAGTAACCTTCATCAGCAACCGGGAGGAATGGGAGAAGTTGATGGAGATTCAAAGATATTTTGGAACGGAGATGACAAAGGTGGCAACAGATGATTGGGATGAATTGGAGGAGACAGTCACCAAGATCATCAAGAGTTCAAGAGCCGGCGTCAACTTCCAAGGTGCAAATATGGCTGCTGCACAATAGTGTCTTGATCGAAACACTCTGGAACCGTTTCGGTCATGAGGTGATGGTGCTTCAAGAATGTATTCGGACAAGAAGGCCACGAGACTTACAGCTCATACAACGGGTGGAATCAAGGAGTTTGTGTGAAGAAATGACGGGGAAAAGGTGAATGACACACCCATGAACATGTCCTTTTGCTGCGGAAGGGAGAAAAGCATGAATAGAGGAGCATATCACGAACTTGATACCCACAAGAATCTTGTGCCCTTCAGGCATGAATGCAAATGAAAAGAATCAAATCCGAAAGGGACGCTTAAAGACAAAGAATTAGTCGTCTGCGCCAAGTTTCGAAGCCATATGCAGATTAGATTTCACCAATCACTCAACTGTCCTAATAAATCCGCTATGGCCTCCAAACCCTTCTGATCATCCTCGTCGAATCCGTTGAGCTCGGCACAATCGATATCGATGACACCAACGACCTAGAACCAGGCAAAAATCAACCATCCGAGGCTACACAAGAGAGACAGACCCTAAAGAAGGAAGGAAAAGGGAAGAAGTCTGAAACATCAAATAAAACATACCACACCACGACTTCGAATCGGCACGACAATCTCACTGCGACTGTCGCCATCACAGGCAATATGGCCAGGAAAGGCATCGACATCATCGACCCTGAGGGTCTTGCCTTCGCCCTCCGCAGCTGCACCACACACGCCCTTGCCGACACGAATCGTCTGGCACGCGACCTTGCCCATGAACGGGCCGAGGATCAACTGCTGCCTTTCCGGCACCGATGGGTCGACGACGTAGAAGCCCGACCAGTTGACGGCCGACGACGGCCCTGGCAGCGAGTGGTACAGGTGCCACAGCAGCGACGCTGTGTTGGCCGTGTTGGCCACCCAGTTGCGTTGTGAGTCGAGGAGCGAGCGTAGCGAGTCCAGCAGTTGGTCGTAGGCTTCGGCTTTGCTCAGTGTAGAGGAGAAATTGGTCGTGTCGGCGTGTGGCTGGTTGGTGGCGAGAGGAGGGAGAGGGTGTTAGTTTGGGGCTTGGTGTTGGGTTTGGAGGTGGGGATGATATGGGATGGGAAGGGGGAGGAATGGAGTAATGGTCATCTCAGGCAAGATTGGGCCGTGTTGTGTCAATGACTCTTGTCCACGAGCGCGAAGTCATCCCAGATCGAGAGAGATAGACAGCGATACGCTTCGACAGAGCGTAGTGACTGGCGGTTGCGACCCGGGGAGCATGCAGGATTGAAAGTTACTCACCATGGTGACTAACGTCGTGCGTAATGGATCGGGAATCGCCTCAAGCAGAGCCTTGCAGCATCAAAAGAACCCAAGCCAGTCTCGGCGGTAGACCTAAGTCAAACAATGGAAAACACCACACGCTTAAGCCTCGAGCAGCCCGTGTCTTGGTCCGACAGCCGACCGGGTCCTTCGTCCACGATACGATACCAGAGATGGAGTTGTCCTCTGCGGCGATCAACAGTATTTAATTAATCAGAGTAGCCTCGCCCGTACTGACTCGGTTACGCCGCAAATTCAAGTTGTGATGTCCGTTTGCCGTCGGCGGTGCTGTCTCTTGTAAAGGTGTGTCAGAAATTTCGTCCGTCGGGTCCACGTAGAGGTCTTGCTAGGTAGTAAGCCTTGAGTCACAATACCATGCGTGCGAGAGGGATTCAAAGATAGAGAGCCAAAAACAAATAGATATCGTGGTGTATCAGAAATTTGTTACTTTGGTGGTACTTTCGGGTCTCGGATATGACGCCATTTTGCGCATTGAAAAAGCCTACTAAGTACTCCGTATGTACGGTACAGTACACACGTGAGGACAGTAACCTACCGAGTTAGCTGGAAAAGACGTTGAAATGGGCTAAAGTCATCAAATTTGGCATAGATGATATAAGCAACTAAGCAACTAGGGAGTAGTTCACTAATGAGTCGTTAGACGTTTCCAGTAGTTAAGCTCAACAAGGAAGGCGACCTAAACACATAGTAAGGTCGGTGAAGAGTTAATTAGTATCATAGCTCGCTAGGCAGGCATTCAAGTCAGTGGTTGGCTATAGCCTACAATTCACCTCCAGAAGTCCATGCAGGGACCTGGAGGTTGCTTAATTTGACATGAATAGGGCATAGCACACGCCTGGGCTCTTTGTCTTGCTAAGATTGTCAAGACACCTATGTAGCTACACAGTGGGTAATTCCATCAACAGCATCCCATGCTTTTACACCTCACGGCCGGTGGTTTCTGGTTACTTGTTGACATCCTTGATTCACCGTCCGCTTGATTGGCCAACTGGATAGATCTCCACGACTTCCTTCGACATGGGTGGTTCCCATCACTGGCCATATGTCCGCACTATCTCCGCGATCGCTGCATATGGATATCTTGTATGGCGGTTCGGCTGCGTGACTCGTACCTCGGGTAGAGAGTGATTCATTTAGTAGCTACCTCATGTCTCTGAGCATGTGCTGCAGGTAGTTGAAGGGGAATCCATCATACTCGTATATGGCATGATAGCTTTAACCACGACCGAACTGAATAAGTATGTGACTCCCGTAGCCGATTTGCCGGCCTTACAGAGTGTGTCACCCGCCAGTGTTGGGATTGGCCCTGCATTATTAGGCGGGAGATTGGAGACGGCAGACGGCAGACGGCGGGCACGCGCGTATAAACGCTTGCTCACGGATCAGAACTCGTACTCTCTGGCCTATCTAGGCTTGGGACGACAAGAAGTCCTCATGTACAGAAGTATGTGACCTTGTGAGTCAGAGTGGCAGCAAGCGGTTAGCGAGGGTTGGAAGGTTGGTGAATTCATGCAAGCGTGAGTGGCCGTAGGGTGCCTGATCTGAGTAACGACCAGCGGAGCTTGTTTGACGGTGCAAAAGAACTTTGAAGGCATGGATAAAGGGTAGCAAGTTAAGTACTAGTTAGGAGATAGGGGACAAGGTATCGGAAAGGCTAAATACGACGGCCAGATAGGTATCTATGAAGGTGGGAAGCATAAATTAGCATTGTTGCGAAAAGAGGGGTCTCCACTACCATGCGGTGTACGGAGCATGCATTTTTACTTATCGCATAAAGTACGCACTTCAATGGGACATAAAACCTTACACACTCCCCTCCTTTCGTGGAAACCATCCTAGTCTTTTCTCTATACAGAGCCAAGGAACTATTGAGTGGTTACACTCAAATGACCCAAATCCCATCCTGCTAACCTCACACTCCGGTCCACAAGAAGGGAAACAACCCTTTCATAACCATATTGCCGGCTTATCTAGAACAACAACACCACCACCACCAATACCATGTCATGTCCAGACTGTTTCCGCGGCTCGGTGCACACACACGCCGAAGCAACGGGGACGATTGAAACGATCCACGGGGTGCGATCGTACGTGGCTGGGGGCAGCGACGCGACACGGTCGAAATCGACCATTCTATACCTTCCAGACGTCTTCTCGCTGAAACTGGTCAACAACAAGATCCTAGCGGACAAGTACGCGAGCGTGACAGGCTGCCGGGTGATCCTCCCGGACGTCGTCTACGGCGGCGGCATCGACCCGGCCATCATGCCGAAAATGGACGTGTTGATGCAGGTCAACGAGCATTGGAGCTTCGTCGGTGTGTGGAAGAAGTTCGTCGCCGCGTTGCAGGTCGTGCCGCGTGCGCTGCCGATCATGGTCTTCGGCAGGCCGTGGGTTGTCTATGATACGATTCTGAAGTTGGCAAGGGACCTGCGAAACGATCTGCCTGAGGGCGGAAAGCTCGGTGTGTGTGGGTTCTGTTGGGGTGCGTGGCCGTCGACCAAGCTGTGTGCCGAAACGGTGGTTGCCGGTGACGAGGCTAGCGGGCGGTTGATCGATGCCCAGTTCAATGGCCATCCGAGCTTCATTATTGACACGCCTGAGATGGTTGTGGATGCGATATCAAAGTACAAAGTTCCCTATTTGAGTGCTGTTGCCGAGAAGGATTTTCAGTTTAATCCGGCGGCTGCAGAGAAGACGGAGGCTTTGGTCAGGCAGAAGGCAGGGGCTACTGGACAAGGGGATAGTGGGTATATCTATGAGTTCAAGGTTTACAAAGGGTGTAAGCACGGCTTTTGTGTGCGTGCTGAAGACGACAAGGAAAACAAAGAAGGGTATGAAGCTGCCGTTCAGCAAGCCACAGCATGGTTTAACAAATATTTGAATTGAGACTTGTAGATTCGGACAATGGGATATTTCGGAGGTACCTTGGTCTCTTGGAAGAGATAAGCACAACGTATATTATCGGCCGGATTATGCCCGATGTTTGCTATGGCAGCAGCATGATTGATACTTGCTCACTAGATTTATCTGCAAGTTTTGCATTGTTGGATCATCAGTGACCAATGTGTTGAGGTTCCTGTATGGCGGGCCTGCAGTGTCGTTGACCGAAGTTCGGGTCTCCTTATATTGCTAGAGCTTTTGACCTGGTCCGAGGTATGACCATATCTGACCTCCTGCACCAGTCTAGGGCCACTGCCTCAAAACTAAGTGCGGTTGATCTTGTTGATATCTTTATTGGACTGAACCCAACAGTGGACAGGAGCTACCTGGATACCCGTGGTGATAGGGCGTAGGATTGCCGGGTCCCAGCATCGGAAATCCCCATCTCTTTGACAAGAGTCGAACAATATGATGAAGGTAGCATGGCTGATATAATTGGCGAGTTCAGTGATTTTGTACAACGAGAGTTGCTGTTGCTGATTGGCCTCCTGTTACACGGCCGATGGTGATCTGTAGCGCAAGCTCCAACGCCCAATGTTTAATAGTAAACTCGCATGACAACGACTTGATTTGAAAGCCAGTGATGGTCACGAGTAAATCGCCATGTACTTCAAAACCATCTGTGGTGTCATCTCATGGAACAAACGTCAAAGGTTTTCGGCCATATATAACAACGCTGCAATATATCAGTAAATCAACAACTCAAGTTTGGGGCACTGGCAAAGCTTACGCTGGCCAATAATAGCAGGCTTTCTTTAAAGTGAATTCTTTCCTGGCCTTTGCGAGTAAAACTTCGACCTCTTCGGATGACCACTGAAGACATCGAGTGAAGATTGCCAGACTTAGGCTCTCCATTCCTTGTAACATGGCCACCAGTTGTATGGCACCGGATTGCTTCAGAGTGGGATCGGCAGGCCATTGACCTATTGGCTGTCGATACGGGACAACATGGACATCCTCAAAGCCAACCTCTCGCATCAAATCTGCAAGCTGATCAAAATGCAAGTCGAGGGTACGTCCCATAATTTGAATTCCTTCACGCATCAGCTTACACCACTGCTTGAGACTGCTGTCTTGAGGGATTTTATAATGATCACTGCTGATGTGGGTGTTTATCTCGTGTATCTCAAAATGGCCGCCTGGACTACAATGTCTGAAGAATCGTCAGTCACGCCACAAGTCAGTCAGAGAGACATGAGGACGAAAACGAACCTATAGGCCTGCTCGAAATACTTTCTGATATTGGCGATGCTTCCGGCAAGCATGACCTTGGAGAAGATGAGATCAAAATGGTTCTCCGGGAAGGTCCAATCGTCCTCGATATCATCAACTTCGAACTTGACATTCGGTGGCACCCAAGCAGGTTGGATTGGACTTAAATCGACGCCAATAAACTCGGCAGAAGGGAATTGCTCGGCCACCTCGACAGTCCATATTCCAGTACCAGTTCCAAGATCGAGGACATTGCGGGGGTTGTTCAATGGTGATAGGAAGTTGCGTTTCCCCAGAGCGAGATAGCCGGCATGATGCTGTAGATTGATACGTTCCTGTTCCGGTTCGTCGTTGGGCATGAAGTAGGCTCCTTCTTTGAAAGCATGGTAGCGTCTGCCATTTTCGTATTTGTAGTCGTAGATGGACGACCTCACACTCTCGGTGAGAAGGGAGACGTCTTCGAAAAAGCCCGAATCATCGGTCTCGTACTGTCGTCCAGAGTTAGTTGAGGCGTTTTCGCTTAGTGCGGATCGGATTCCGCACCAATGGAGGGCGATGGGAGATAAGGGCAGGTAGATACTTACACCTTCAGCCTGTGTAATGGGCGCACCAAACTCATTATAGGCCATGACTGACTATTTCAGGCGTCTGAAGACAGGAGGATGGTAGGATGTTTGGAGGCCTTGACATTTGGACCAGTAAACAAAAGAGGACAGTTTGATTGATTGAGTTTTGATGGACGGCGACGGTTGGAAATATTTCAAAGTCAATTGGGACCGGTGGGCACGGCCTTGTCTTGCTAAGAGACGGAACAGGGATTGGACGACAAGGACCCAGGGGGATCAAAGCCGATCAGTACTCCGTAGTTAACTACCTCTAGGTGGGTAGGTAGCTACCTAGGTAGTTAGTTGGAACGCTGCCAGAGGTCCAAGCGGGCGACTGAGGAGTCCAAGGGCCCAACTAACTATTGAATTACTTACCCGGTAGCCAGCCTAAAGACTCCCGTGGGACCCTAATCTAACTGTCTTGGGACACTCTTTGAGCCTCTCGATTCTCGTATTCTGGGCATCGACTTCCTCCACTTCCTAGTTACTCTTCAACTCTCCAGGTAAGCAGCAATAACTGCACCTGAGAGTGCCTGAGCAACCTCTTCGGCCCCTAACCAGGTAACACCAATCCACCCAAACCAGGGCAATATCTGCGTCTACGGATACTCTGTCCTCCTTCGCACGGGCCCATTGCTGACTTTACACCCGGAAGTCGGAAATAGAGCTACCTTTTAGTGCCTTTCACACCCCCGGAAAGAAACACCTTAGGCGTCAGGACGGCCGAGGGACCCGCGGCTCCATGTCGATCATCTCTGTCTGTACATCATCGGGCCACTTCAGACGGCAAGATACAGTTAGAGACTGTAACATCCATCATCCAATCTCGTATAAAGGTCCTCACTGTTCATGTACTTCGTCACAATTCGTAATCAATATGTAGATACGTAATATGTACAGCCCCAAACTGTACAGGTGACAGCAGCCTCCACTCAAGTCTTGGTCTCGACGACATGTTCTTCGACACGTAACCACATGCCCTTCTGAATCCACAGGCCATAATTCGTATCCGACTCCATAGGTTTCCGAGAATCAATGAAGCTGAAGTCGAAACGACGGATCAATTCAAACACCGTCTTGAGCAATTCGATTCTTGCCAACTTCTCCCCCATACAACGGTATTTTCCATATCCAAAGACCAGGTCGTGCGACTTCTCCATGCGCGCCAGGGCTTCAGCATCCGCCTCTAACCATCTCTCCGGTCGGAAGATATCGGCATCGGGTCCATATGCGGCTGTGTTCTTGCGGTATACGTTCCAAGCACAAAATCCAATCTCTGTACCAGGTGGGAAGTAGACGCCGTTATGAGTGTCACCTGCTGGACCAACTTTTCTCGGCATCAGCCCTGTTGCGGCTGGATGATATCGAAGAGCTTCTTTGACGACAGCATTCAGGTATGGCAATTCCACCGCACGAGTGTTGGAAATGATCTCTGTCAGAGGAACACCTGCCCGACACATTCGGCCTGTAATCGATTGTATATCCTCGGGGTCGAGATGATGTGAACGAATCCCGATCTCAAAATCGTCGCTGACGTGTCGCTACCCGCGAGGATCTGAAGTAAGGATTCATCACCGATCTCCGCTTCTGTCAGACCATGTTTGATGAAGCTCTGTGTGATATCCTGCTTGGTCTCTTTTTCTGGTCCAAATCGACGTGCGATGATATCCCGGGTGACGGCTTTGATCTTACCCATACCAACTCGATCCTTGACAGTTGGTAAGGCCGCTCTTTGAACCGCAGGGATTCGCATGATTCGGCTAAGAATGGGCACGGCAGACATGAAATTCATCGCTGGCATATTGTCCTCCATGGTCTTCAGTCATCACCATGGTAGTCAGCATACACAACCTCGTCTTAAGGGTATCACACGTGACCATACCTTGACATATTCATACATGTCTTTATCTTCGGAAACCCACCCAAAAGGCTGACTTAACGACAACGACGTAATGACATCCAACGTGAAGAATTGCATCGTGTTTGCAAAGTCCAGCGGCTTCAGCTCGGCACCTTTACTGATATACTTTCTCTTGATGAGATCAAACAGAGACCACAAGACTCGATCAATGTCGTGCTCCAGGTTTGGATTCTCTTTGCCCGAGTACTATCACCATCACTCTGTCAGCCGAATTCGGCTTCCCCTCCAACCCGTGGAGGTAAGCAAGTGTAACCACATCCCCAGAAAGGAGAAGAAAGTTCAATACTCACCCCAGCTGTCACACGCATACGCATCTTGATATGCTTCTCCTCATCCGGCTCGGAGAAGAGATTCTCCCGATCAGCATCAAACTTGAATGCGCGATACCAGTCGCCACGACTATACGTCGAGCGCACGGCGCACATTTTCCTAATCAGATCTTCATCGCAAGTGACGAGGGTATTTGGTCCTATTCGCGTGGTGGGACCTATAATGACCCAAAAAAACCCAAGGTATTAGCCAACATTTCTCCCACAATGACGGCTCACCACGATCCCTTCGTATTCCCCCCTGTGGTATCAGATTTTGGGAATGCGAGTCTATACCATACCGTATTTATCACATGCCTCAGACATGCGCAGATATGCCTTATTCGCGACCGCCGCGCGGACGTACCATAGATGCGAGATGGCTGCGAGAGGCGGGCCTTTGATATGGCTTAGTCGTCGGTATGATCTGTACGTCGACACTATATAGTAAAGCAGCCATGCTGAGATGACGGCGAGGAGCCACATCGTTTCAACTCTTGTCGGTCACTGTCACTATCGTCTTTATTCTTCAATCGTCGAGACGACCTACAATGAGGGATGGAAGACGGTGATTTCAATCCCCCCACGGTGCGTCCAAGTCGAGATACGTGAATCCAGATATGCGATATTAGATTCGAGGTCGGTCACTTCGAAGCAAGATAATTTAGTAGTCATACATGGACATAGACATAGACGTAGAAAGCCAGAAATAATAGTAATAATGTGAAGGAGACAATCACTCACACTCACACTCACACTCACACTCACACTCACTCACGCCACGCCACGCCACGCAGCGCTTCGCCAGAATGGATGATGGATGGATGAACGGACGGACGAACCACACAAATGGACATACGATATAAGTAAGGTTTTAAGTTTCATTCACATGAACTATGGAGTAGATAGATAGACAGACAGACAGACAGATAGAGACAGATAGATAGATAGCAGCACCAAGACCCAAGCCCAAGTGGTCCTCGAACAGCCAACTTACTCGAATTAACTCACTACTCGGTAGTCAGTCAGGCTGGTTATGGTTTTGCACCGGCACGGACCAGACCAGATCAAACTAAACCAGGCCAAACGGGACCCAGATCCAAGAAGTGCACATCCAAAACTACGCAACCACGAGACGACGGTGGGGTGTACTCAGTAGTGTGATGTGATGTGGTGTGGTGTGGTGTGGTCCTTCGCTTCATGCATAAGGAGAAAGGCTAAGTTAGTTAACATACTTACTCCGTACTGTAGGTACTGTTGGCACTGTAGCTAACTACTAGGTACCTAGTTAGTTAGGTAGCTTGGAAGGAGGGGAGGGGGAAGTGGGTGGTGGTCAACGGTAAGCTTATTAGCCAACGTGGGCTGAGGAGATTGTCATCGCTATCGAAAAGCACATGCTTGTATGCATGTATTGCCCAATGCCGATGACCATGATGACCATGATGCCCGCCCGTCTGGTCCATTATTGTATGATGGATTGATTGATTTCATTAATTAATTACTGATTATATAAACCCGCAGACCAAACCAGCGCAAGTCACCCACGTCACTTTACTTTCAGGTTACAACTTACAAATAAGTACTACGTCAAGTACGAAGTTCCAACGTAGGCTTCGAGAACCAGGAACCGAAGACAAAGACGAAGACCAAGAAGAACCACCCACCTGAAGTATGTACCTAACCATTGTAATAAGTGACCAACTACACTAACTACCCTGTCTTCTATGTAAGTAGTTAACTAACTAATAAACTCACAACTGGACGGGATGGCGCTCATGAAGAATCGACGGCCCGACCCACCCCACCTAAGTATGGAGTACATACCTAAAGTACGGCGTACATAGGTACCCAAGTAAGTACTCCGTAGGTAGTCAGTCACTGTACATATCCTTCGCACTCGGCCTCCGCTTCCCGTTGTCCGCGAACCCAATCAACAGAATATATAGAGTATGGAGTATGTATGCTTTGACGTTGACTACCTTCCTACCTTCCTACCTTCCTACCTAATTACCTAATTACCTAACTATTTAGGGAATACTTTAATGTTCGGATAATGTATGTATCTATGTAACTCGTCTCGTCGTTCTCAGGGCGTCATCCGGGCCTTTGCCTGGTTTAGGAGCGTGGACCACCAAGCCCGGCCTAAGATGCGGCGTTTGTAGATCTCGAACTAACTAGTTACATAACTACCTAGGTAACTAACTAGCCAGGTAGTTAGTTAGTTACCCAGTCAGAGGTGCAGAGGCGCAGAGGTGCAGAGGTGCAGAGGTGCAGAGGTGCAGAGGTGCAGAGGTGCAGAGGTGCAGAGGTACAGAGGTACGCAGGTTGTCTACTAGGTAGGAAGGTAGGTAGGTAGGTAGGTAGGTAGGTAGGTGGATAGATAGGTAGGTAGGTAGGTAGGTGCCAGGTACGTCCATATGCACTCCGTACTCGGTACTTGCATACCCTCTAGGTTATAATAAGGTCATATATGTAGTGAACGCTCTAACTAACTAACTTACAAACTACTGGACGGGAACTGGCAAATCCGGCGGGATAGGCGACGGATGGATGGAAACATTCCTTTTTTCTTCTTCTGACGAATGAGACTTGCATTTGATATCTGAGATCATCAATATATACTCCAGATATTTCCAAACGAATGACATGTCGCTGAACACGTCTTGGAAGACATCATTAACACGTTTGGGAGTGGACGTTTTAAATTCAAGTTAATTGATGTGCCTTATAATGTATTTCATTGTCATCATAATCGTCTCATCATGCTTCATTGCGCAAACAAAGCGCTATATGTGCGGTTGGCTAAAACATATCATATCGAGCACGTAAAGACATCAAGAAGAGTAAACCGTTAGTTTAACTAAACTCCCATTCCAACCATCAACATCATCGACCTTCACTTTATCCTGCGGTATTCGAACCGGCAATCTGATCGTACCATTTGCTATGGGCTTTCAGATCGACAGTTCGAATCTTCTCCAATGAATTCACAAGTCGATTGACTTCATCCAAGAATTCTGGCATGCCAATCCTTGCCAAAGCCTCAGCCGCACCAGTAGTTGTCCGTACTCTTTCCGCTGTCCCACTGGCCGAGAGCCTGGAAAAGACATGTTCTCGGAGAGACTTTAACAAAAAGCTGGCAATTTGCTCAGTAAAAGCATCGTCTGACTCGTCACGTGAAGCTTCAGTCTTGGATGGGTCGTAGACAGATTGACTGTGAATTGCATCTTGTCGATCATGCTCGGCAGAGTCGACGAATTTCGCCGCCGCCGCTGCTGGGGAAGGACTCTTCCGACAAAATTAGCCACACCCTCTTTGGTAGCATCTGGCATCATGTGAGAAGACTCAATGAGAGAGATGATGCGATTCGAATCGACTGATTTCAAATCTAGGGACATCAATCTCTGCGCATCCTTGGTCCAAAGTGACTCCCTGTTTCGCCTCAGACGTATTTTGGTGGTAAGGAGGATCGAGGATGTAGCCACCATCTGGAAAATTCGAGCTCGGATTCTCAATAAACGGATATAATCCATCTGAAGAGTTTCTGGAAAATCCACATATCGAACAGTCGAGTTACGTAGAGCCAGATCAACTAATCCCCTAGCATAGATGATGCTACCATTGTTGCTTGGAGATGGCAAACTTGAACTAGCATTTCTCCACCATTGCTTCGTTCGTTCTAGTGCGTGAACACCATTCCTCAGATCACGTTCAAACGAAACAAATTCATGCTCGTGACCCTTGTCAAGGACCGACTGAGAAGCAAGTCGGAATTGGAAATTAATGTGATCCAATGTCATGAGATCTATGATATCAATAAGCTCAAAAAGTCGCTCGATGATATCACCCGACGTATTGGTGGAAAACGCTTTGACTGCCTCGTCCCTACCAGGTGAGCAGATTTGTGAAATCATGCCGGCGATTGTGTTGAAAAAGGAATTGTAAGAAAACATTCCATTCAGACATTGCTGCCTGATCAACACAGGGTCAAGAAAGCCATCAATTCGATCGTGAAGGGGATGGCGAGGACTGATAAGATTCATCAACTTGTCACGAATCAGTACAGCCATGGCGTGTGTCCAACGTGTAGTTGCTGCACCACTACCGTCTTGCATACTGGTGCGCATGCTCGATTGGAGAGAATCCATGATTTCCTTACGGGCATCAGTCCATGGTCGTTGTTGAACTTCAAAAGTGCCATTGATCTGAATCTCATGAGCAATTTCACGATTCGAAGGGAGAACGGTCATGATCTGTCCCAAGCTGTCGGCAAATGAAGATGTCTTTGGGGACATACTTCTGACTTCTGCTTGTGGTGTGGCTGGCGGAGTAATTGGAGCGCCATCTCCAGCAGTAGCAACAACATCGTTGGTGGGTGTGGTCGCCCTTGGAACTTGTGCGAGAGGCTTCTGCTGCTTGTTGGCGGCATATTGCTTGCGACCTTGACGAACAGCGAGCCTGACTCGGGCAAGAGCCTCTTCGGGACCAGCAAGTCTCTTCAATCGGGCAAGCAACTTGATCTGTTCTTGTCGAACTGCATCCAAGTAATCATCTGCTACATGACCATCACGATCATTCTTTGTCGCCTGAATTATCAAATCCAGATTGACGAAAGAATTGACCATGATATCGATCAAGACATTTAGATCTTGTCCCTTCCAAGCGTCAAAAGTTGCACAAAAATCGTTGTATGCAAAACTCAACGATTCTTTGCCAGGTATTGATTTCCCTGGTCGAGTGGTGAAGGATACCGCCCGAGTGCATGACTCAAAGGCATCGACTAAAGCGGCTGCCTTGGTGATAAGCTCTTGCTCTCGACCGTCGTGACCACCATGGCTTAACGCTTGCATTGGATGTGCCAAGATCATATAAGAGCTCAGGAATATTCTCACGGCGCTTGATTCCTCTTGCACGCCCTCCAGTATACCAATATGCTTTAAGAGGGCAATCGTCGTGGAGGTTGTCTCCTCTTTGGAAAGCAAAAGCGTAAGATCTTCGAATGAGGTTTCTTTGGCAGCAGCTAGATTCAAGCCCAAGGCAGAGAATGCAGAAATAAATGTGCGAGTGCGATAGTGTCTCCAAGCCCTTTGAATGACTCTAGCCGAGTATATTCGATTCGTCCTCCGGGCGACCACTGGGGTCACCTTCTTCTCCTCCACAGCGGCTAGAGACGTTGATCTGTGCCTTCTCATACCTTGTTGATATAAAGATTTCCGACGTGCAGCGATTGCAAACTTTTCGGCCATTTCTTCCTTTAATCGTGCCAATTCTGCGGCTTTCTTCTCCTTTGTTTCTTCTGCGACCTTCTTCGCTCGTCTCACTTCCTCTTCGCAACGTGCCGTTATCTCTGCGAGTAATTTCTCCCTGGCAGCTTGTGCTGCCTGTGCCTTCTCCTCACTATTGTTGGTCTTTAGAGAAGCCTTGGCCGCAGCCGCTCTCAACCTGACTTGCTCGGCATGGGCGGCTCTGGATGCCAAACGGGCTTTGCGACTCTCGATAATGGATGCTCTTCGGAGATGTTGAGCGATATGTGTACTGTGAGGGCCTCCGTGGCTGGATAGTACGGACGAATGAGAATGTACTGAAGATAAAGAACTGCGACGAGAAGAGTTTGCTGATGTTTTTCGTCGAGCATTTGATTTTCTATAAAACCGAGCCGCTAGTCGTGCGGGAGGCTCTGCATATGTGGCCGACTCGTCTCGTGCGAATAGGTTCATTTCGACGTCTTCGTTCGTTGGGTTGATGGGTTCGTCCATGATTGGAGATGAGGGTCGTGTGAAACCTCGAACAATGCGCTGGTGGTGGCACCGTCGATCTAGGAGTTGTAGGTCGGGGAGTGAGATGAATATACGGAAGCAAAGGGAATTTGCGTATGAGAATAGCCCGGGACGCTTTCAAAGCGCCGGAAACGTCGGGGTGTTGGAATGATTCGGACAATGATAAAAGAGGTGTAGACGAGTAAGGAAACAAAGGTAGTGACTGACGCGAAGTGAACGCAGCAATGGACAATGGCAGACGATGAGCAGAATGAGGCAGAAGGTGAAAGAAGAGGTGGCCAACCAGTACTGGATATGGATCAGTACTGGTGCCGGTCGTGCGAACAGAATATTGAGAAGGAGGCTGGGATGGTGGGAAAGGGACGTGAGTTTTAATCAGCGTCACCATGCAGTTGCAGCAGTGGTTGGTTTGTAAGGATTGAGGAAGCAAAGACGCCCGCCCTGGCCGCTTTGAATCTGCACCGACGGAGTGGTGATTGCGAGCTCACGGGTACTGGGTACTGGGTGCTGTAAGCTAACAACGTAGTTAACTAGTTAGTAGCTGGTCAGTGTTGGCAGTTGGTGGCGGGGCCATGTTTTTGGAGACACAACCACAGGCCGAGGGGTCACCCAGAAGACTGCCCAGGTGGATACCACAGCCTGTCTTGCATGCTGGGAGCCTTGGAAGGCGGAACACACGACACTAACTACCATCTCATCAGCTGGCTTGGTGCATTACCGGCACAAGGGCACCCCCGAGACGACGACTCTCAGGCGGACGAGGGGCAAACAATACGCCTCCAAGAGCATCTCTTTAGACACCCCTGATGGTTAGTCTCAGCTACAATGACGGATCGCCTTGGGGGTGGCACAAAGGAGGCCGAGGCCATTATAATTTATGGTGTTGAATCTGCAAACAAACCAGGTGCGGGAACGCCTCAAACAACCGCTGATGTAATCTTGTCTCTCACGGTCAGCCAGCGTCGCTATCCAAGCTCCCTCTTGCGTGATCCCTTGCGGCTTGCCACAACCGCCGTTTCAAACACTAAATCCTGCCACTCACCTACGTGCCACCTTGATACTGCATTGCGAGGCTCAGTCATTTTGGCGGAAGACTAAAACTCCTCTCAAGGCCTTTTTGTGTGTCGCACGTCCAGTTCACAGACCACAACCATGACGACTGATGTATGTTTCGGTTTCATCACATTTATGACCCTTCCTCACGAAATGTGGCAGCAGACCAGACAGGCGTGACAAGACTGCCAATAATAGATCATGCGACCACTTCAAACAATTCCTTGCCGGCAGATGATTCAGGCTTCATGACCCACGGTCCTAGGTCCTCCTCGTGGCTAACTACTAGACTATCTACTCCGTACTCCGAGCTAGCTAGGTAGTCAGCGGCACAACATTTCAGGCTATTCCCATCGCCATCCATCGACATGTGCACAGTGATTATCCCAGGTGGCTGGCAAGGTTCAGCTAACTAACTAATAATTCATGATCCATCCATTCATCATCCCTCATCAACGACATCTTGAGATATTAGACTTCCTTGGAACAGTGACACACCGGAAGGAGATCTGCATCGTCGATCAATGATCTTTGATCTTCTGTTTGACGGTGCCACGGGTGCTTGACTCGTTCCCAGCCATCCTCATTAAACAACATGGCTCTCGGCGCCTGTTGAGGCTTGCCGCTCCCACTACACCAACCACGTCCACTCGCTTTACCCCGTGAATCGTTTATTTCTTCGACTATTTAACCTCGGATGCACGGAGTACGGAGTACGGCGGTAGGGCTCTACCTACTTATTAAGTAACTAGTTAGAGAGCTGCGTAGGCTGAATTGTGTAGGCCTGTAGGCATGTACTGTAGCTAGTGTAACTACTCCGTTGTCGTAGCACAGCTCGCTTAGGTCCGACGTCTTTGCCGACCAGTTCAGCTATGTTGTACCCCGTACAGAGAAGCAGCTCTAATCACATCGATCAGGGCTCGTCATATCATTTCATTCCACACCCCTGAGAATTGTATTATTGTCTTACGAAGCAAAATCTACTCTCATACATGTGACCAGAGGGATTCCATAGATTGCCATGCCCACAAACACAAAACTCCATTGCATGTCCAAACAACGTGACTTTTTTACTTCGCTTGCCATGATGCCAGAAGTGACCTTGCCATTCCATGTCATACCTCTCATGTCATCATTAGAAAACAAATGTTCAGATGTCAAGCTTGAGCTTAGACCCAATCTCATCATGCGTACGTTAAACCCCAACTAGGTAAAATCTACGGTATTCCCCCTCCCCTCCCGTGCCAGCCTCGCCTGAGCTCTTTCCGCTCTCCTTCGCCTGCGGTTGTTCGCATACTCTGTCGCTCCACTCGTCTCAGTGCCCGGACTTGTGATGCTACCGGCCGGACCAAGATTGCTATGAGATCCTGGAATAGGTGGTGGTAGTGGCATTTGATATGCTTGGCCGGTTGTGTGATCCACGGCAATGCCGCTTGTTCCGGGAGGTGGGAGGCTGGGATAAAGCGAATGCGCCGGTGTAGCAGTCTGTGGACGCATGTTAGATGCAGCCGCTGCTGCATTCTCCGCAGCCTGTTGCGCTTCTAGGGCTTCAGTCCGACGCCAACGACGATCAGCCGCTGTGCTAGGACCAGCTCCGCCGACAATCTCGCCGGCGTCACTGCTTGAGAGGCTGGAGTTACGACGTCGTCTAGCAGCCGCCGATGCTTGTCGCTCTTTTCGTTTGGCTTCGCGTTGAGCCGCGGCCTCTTCTTCTGTCAATCTGCGAAGGGTCACCTTGCGGCCATCGTTGTGCATGTTGATCTTGACGGATACAGGAGGTGATTCCACTGAGTCAGTATTGGCGTTTGTGCGTCCTGAGTACTTGTGCCGACCTTCCGCAGCCATAGCACCGAGTGCTGCTCCGGCAAGCCCGGCGGCAGCCTCATTGCGATGACGGTGATGTTGCCGGCCCGATTGTGTTGTATAGAGCTCACTTCCTGAAGAATCATAATCGCTTCGATGCGGTGGAGGAACTGGAGGTATATCTGTCGCGTGGACGCCAGCTGTTGAGGGTCCGGGCAACACAATAGGTGGATCGGCTCCTACCGGACGAATTCGATCTCGATCAGCTAGGGCACTTGCAGCTGCAGCACCGACTCCAGCTGCAGGTAAAGCACCACTCATGCCATGATGGGCTGTGCTTCCCATTACAGTCGAAATATCAGACGCTGACTGACTTCCCATGCGCCCGTGACTCCGCCTTGGAGGTCGAACTCCATCGCCCGTGTACTTATGAGCCGAATTCATGCGTTGCACCTTTTCTTGTTCAATCCTTTGCTTTCTCAGTGCTTCTGTTCTTATATCTTCCTTCCTCTGTCTGCGATTCTTGAATAACGAACGTACTGCGAACACGGCACCTCCAGCGGCCATGGCGTCCCTAAATGTATGGGATCGGCGATCACGTCTTGATGGGGATCCCGAGACAAACGAGTCATCGTAATATGAGTATGTAGATCCCGAATCTCGACGACCTGTTGACCCTGGAGTCATTGGAGGTTGAGCAAGAGGGTGAGTAGGTCGGCTTTGTCCAGGACTGTTTCCAATGGGTGTCGTTGGTCGGAGTGGAGCTTGTCCTTCTTCGACTCGAGACATAGAATCCGTGACAGATTGATTTCCGCCAAGTGGTGGTCTATACGGCCCAGTATCGGACTCATCGTCCCTGCGCCCTCCTCCAAAGAGTTTTCTGGCTGCAGCAACAGCTCCACCTATCGCAGCAATCTGTAATAAACGGTTTCCAAAGCCTCCCTTCTCCCTTCGACGCTCTGGTGCATTCGAATACTTCTCGTCGGAAAAGTAGGAAGATGATACACTTGTCCCTGTTCCGCTCACGCTGGAATCTCGTTGACTCTTGTTTGAGCGCCGACGCCATAGCGATGCCAGCCCGAGGGCAGCTGCACCCCGAGGAGCCATTTGCCCCAGCCACTGCGGTCTCTGTGCTCATCATGATGTGTAACGACCTCTTCAGAATAATGGCTTCCGTGGTGGCCACCTAAGCGCTGACCTTGACGTCGTTCGGCCAGATAAGATAGGATGAAATATATGATGACGAAGGCAATGATCAACAGAGTGTATAGGACGAATAGATATAATGGTGACCCATAAAGAGTAAGCCCCAAGGCTACTTGGGTGATTCCCAGAAGAGCAATCGCTCGTCCTGCCCACTGATGAAGCATGATGCGGAGTGGTCGGTGCGGTGCAGTTCTCTTTTTGTTCCTATGGGCAAAGCATCCTCCCAGTACCTGTACCCAGATGAGGACATAAATGGCAACGCCGATGCCATGATGCGGATTCGACAGACTTCTATTTGGCCCGACTGCCATGAACCCTAGAATAAACACGACAGTGGTCAACAACAATGTGAGAATCTGAAGCCATATGTGCATTCGCAGAGCCAAGCGAGGGTTTCGGCCATAAAAACGCATGAGGAAGATGGCAGTGGGGACGGCGCCGAGGAACGTTATGGCCGCTATGACGCCGTGCGCTCGGATCAATGCATGGTATCCTTCCATGGTAAAAAAGCGATTACCCATGCCTGTGCACATTAGTCTAATTCACATCCGGAGACTGCGGGACTTTCCATACCATTGTATCTTGTTGTTGCAAAGTTGGTGCCAACCAAGTTTGGCAATAGAAAAGTGTCTCTTGATGCATCCCAAGTCCCGTCGCCAACATGCATGGTATCTGAGTCATAGGAGCTGCTCCCTGGAGGAGCGAGCTGAGGTGAGGGAGACATTGCGTTGAGCTAGGAAGCGCGGGCTGCAGGGTGGATGTTGCGCGGAGGAGGTCCTCCTAGATGAGGATCGAAGCAACCATCCAGAGGTATTGAGGGAGCTTGGACCGTGAGACCGAACAATTGAGTGACAATTTGGGCGGAATTCGATAAGATCGTGTAACGGAGGTCTGTAGACGGATATCTGGAGAGTCGTCGTACGTTTTGTTTACTCGTGGAGTTGAGATAAGCGGGGTAGATGTGGTCGAGACCACCACCTGATGTGTGAATTAGAATGATCTCCCAACCTAGATGGTAAGGTAACAGGCACAGTCAAAACGTGTTATAGTCATGCAAACTGGAATTCCTCAGATGGACAGATCATTGACGGCCAGATGAAGTGTCGGTGGGTGCCAGCACAAAACCCAGGTTCTGGCCGCAGGACAATCGTACTGGATCTCTGATTGGTTGAGGGGCTTGAGCTCTGCCAAGGGTCGTTGCGAAGGGTGATGATGATTCCGAGTTTTGTCTCCTCACGTGTCTCGTCTCGCTTTCGACTACGCCTCGTGGCTAACTGTGTCTTGTGCATTGTGGTCAGGTGATTGTGCCCAGGGTTCAGGGCACCCCCTGGGATCTTGCATTTGTTATCGATTAGACCCACGCCGCTGAGGTGCTCCGGGTGCTTATCGCATCATAGCACTTCAGCCTTGACATTCTTGGAGTTCATGATTTTTATTAGACAAATGGATACATAACGAGATGAACCGCAAACCACAACATCGCCATCGCATCCTTCTCGTCTCATGTGACATTGACGAGCACGACCAAGATTCCCGCACTAGCATGCGATCACCAAATCTACAAGCAACTTCCCCTATACTCTCGCAAACATGATCGATGATCAAGCCGTGGCTTTTGCCAGAGCTTTCTCTCGGTAAGTCGTAGGATTTCGAGTATGTACCCATACTGTATAGAATCGCGACTGACCCGGCTACACAGACTGCTCGGTTGGATCTAGTATGTGTGGCTGTCTCTCTTCGGCATCAAAAGGCATTGACAAGAAAACTAGTACGCTTTCGTGGAGTGCGTCTTTCTATCCCCAAGTGATTCTGAACTGGAAACGACGTTCGACACAAGGCTTTGGAGTCGACTTTCCGACGCTCAATGTGCTAGGGTTTTTCTGCTACAGTGTTTCGACGTGTTTCTTTCTGTACTCGCCCACCATCCGGTATCAGTATGCCGAGAGACATCCCTTATCACCAGAGCCAACTGTGCGTTTTAATGACGCCATATTCGGCATTCACGCTGCCGTTATGGTTGCCTTGACCTATTCTCAGTTCTATGCGCGTCTCTGGGGCTTCAAAGTCTTTCCGGTGCAACGAGCGAGTCGGATTGTGTTGGGCATTTTTTGGGGCTGCATTGTTGCCGTTGTCAGCATGATAGGGGTGGTCTTGGCCAGTGCTGGGGCCTACAATCAAGATCCCCAAGACTGGGCTTGGATTGACGTGGTAAGCCTGTTTGTTGTGTCTCCGAGTAGAAGCTGTCCTCGGCTCATCTTCTGCTAGCTTTATACCCTTGGTTATGTCAAGCTTGTATGCACTTTCATCAAGTATATTCCGCAAGCATGGATGAATTACAAACGCAAGTCTACTCAAGGGTGGAGCATCCTTCAGATTCTGCTCGATATAACTGGTGGCGTATTGTCGCTCTTGCAGCTCATTATTGATGCAAGTTTACAAGGGGATTGGAGTGGCATCACAGGCAATTCACTCAAGCTCGGGCTTTCCAACATCTCCATCGCCTTCGATCTCATCTTTATATGTCAGCACTACATACTATATCGGGGAAACCTCGATGAGTCGATTCAGCAGGCAGAAGAAGAGGACGAAGTACAAAGACCCTTGTTGAGCAGCTAAAAACTGCGATTGAGATGGACTTGTGTGTGGGGATCTGCAAGCCAGATCCCTCTCTTGAGTTATGATGGTGAAGTTCAGTCGTTCAAACCCCACAAGTGTTTGCCGTGAAGGCGTGATGATCATGCTAAGTGTGAGACAATTTCTACAGCGATCCCGGCGACAGCACTGCCCACCTCCATCAGACTCTTCGCCCCTGGGCCATGTAGATGTCCCTCAGAAACCTGACTTTGCAAACCATGACGGTAGTCGGGCAGGAGATGGACATGAATAGGAGCTTGGGTATCAGAGCCGTCACTTTAGTTTGAACTGGGAGATGGCAAGGCCGCCATTTTTGGAGTCTTGATCCCTAGTTCTGAGTGGTGACGGCCATTTATAGAAACCGGATAGACCTTGGTGCTAGTTAGTTGCACCGAAGAGGAAGACCGTAGCGGGGATCAGCGGTGAAGGTATCAAGGAGTCCTAGGTAGACGAGGTCAAGTTGTCTAACTTGGTAGGACTTGGTAGTATCAATCTCGGATCCTAAATTTAGTAGTGGATTTGATCGGCATGCCTTCTATTCGCCATCAGCAATGTCTCAGACTTGTCTCTGAGAATAGAAGAAGAGGAAATGAGGACCATGGTTGATGAGGGATCGGAAGCACGGAGATTTTGTTGGCTCACTCGTCTGCAGATGAGTTGTTGTAGTGTTGTAGGCGGGACCACTTGGATGCAAGTGTCTCTCCTTCTTCGCTGACGTTTTTGGTGAGGGACACGGAGGGAGGAAGCAGCAGGATGGTGGGAGTAGCAGATTCGCGTAAATTGGTAGTTCTCAGCTTAGCCGGGCGTCATGAAAAAGTATAAGAAGCGTGGTTATCCAATATTGGCTGAGAAGAGAGTTTCGATCAAGGCATCCGGAGCAGGTGTGAGCAGGTGGCTCGACTTTGGAGAGGACACGCAGCCAATGGTGGCTTTTGGCGGCGGCGTGAAACGAACGGTCAGTCTTTGGGAAACGGCGGGAAACGGCAGGAAACCAATCTCACGGATTGGATTTGTGGATCAAGACGTCCTTCGCTGAAATCGGGTCTGCTTGAAGAGCCGCCAAAAGCAAGACGCATATAGAGGAATTGAGGATTCGAAGGCTTGGAGGCTCGTGGCCTGTTGCAGCTACTCTTAGTTAGTTAGGCATGCATGCGTGGTTGGGATTGGGGCGCTGGGGTGTGTGTCGTAGTCGTCGTTGTCGTCGTCTGTGTCTTTTTCTTTGTCTTCTTCTTGGACAAGTTCTGCTAGGGGTGCGTGTGTGTGTGTGGCAGAGTCGTAGGTGCGTGCACGGTGTGTGGTAGTTGTTCTACAAGACTAGTGAAGACTGTAGGTCGATTGCGTGTGCCTCGCGGTAATAGGTGGAATTGCAGATGCAGGTATGCCTTGTAGAAAAGTCGCAGGCAGGCGGGCAACCCAAGGGAGCGAGCGCCTTGATTGTAGTGGGAAAGAACCGAGAAGGCACTTGATCAAAAGAAGGAAGCCTGAAGGTGAGTGGGTGGAACCCCCACCACAGAGAGACGGCTTGGGGCCACGAGGGCCGAGAGGCCTCCGCGGGTGTCCTGACTGCTGGGCCTATGAAGAGGCTCTTTAGGCCACAACGAGGACGGCTTCAAGGAATTTGTCTACCCAACCAAAGCAGTACGGGCTGAGGACTGAGCATGATGATTATTCCCTCGTCGGTAGGATTTTGGGTTATCGGGTTGTCGGGTTGTCGGGTTGCAGAAGAGTCAGGCACTCATCGGGCTCTCGAATCCCGCGTCTGGAAGCTTGGGTAGAATCTTGTAGAATTGGAAAAACTTGTTTGTGATTTGTGACCTTTGAATCCTTTGAATTTGTTCGTAATGACAGTGCAAGGAGGGATGCAGGATGCAGAGGATGCAGGATGGGATGCAGGGATACAGGGATACAAGGATGCATTGGGAGCCTCCCTTTAGCGGCATTCAAGGACCCATTCTTCTGAGCCGCCAAAGGTCCCACTAGTTAAGTACGGAGTACGGAGTAGCAACTGGACTCCGTCGTTGCTGCAAGCAAGTTAGTTAGCCCTAGGGCATACTTGTGTCTGCATACCTTTGCATGCCTCTGCCTACCATTATTGACCACCATTACTCAGTAGTATCGAGTATCGAGTCCCAACGGTGAGAGAGCGACGGTGAGAATGAGGGTGAAGGTGAGGCCAAGGGTGACCACTGACCATTGACGGTGAACTGGCCAGTGGGTCACAAGCAACACTCATGATTCTAGACCTTGGTTGGGCTTTCGCTGCATTAACTCACTAGTTAGTTGGTTAGTTATTTGGTTAGTTATTTGGGGGACCACCTAAGTACACAGAGTACGGAGTATCTCTTTACAGAGCAAGTACCTAATAGCTAGGAGGTGTAGGTACTAGGTAGGTACTAGGTAGATACTAGGGAGTTGGTAACCTTCGCGGCAAGTGGCATCTTGCATCTTGCATCTTTGCAGACTCGAAACTTGCATCTCGCAACTCTGCACCTCACGCATCTTGGGCTTGGACTTGGACTTGGACGTGGACGTGGAAGCGCGCTCATGAAAACTCTGGCTCCATCCACGTTTCGATAAGACTTGTTTCTTCAACGCCATGCCACTGCGCTTGTGCTCAATGAGGCCATCTGATGCACCATGAGCAACATTTCATCACCAATGCCATCCAGAGCCTTTGCCAGTGCCCGCCTCACCTCCAAAAGGCTCCTCGGGCTTCTCCCACTTGTAGTGCTATTGGTCTTCATGGGCCCGAATTCACAGTTGGTTGGTTCTCGATTCCTAAATCGGTGAATCCTGATGATGATGAGATGATGATTTCAATCCCAATCTCGATTCCAATTCTTCTCCCAACGCCCTCGACGCCTTTGGCCCCGAAAACTATGATTGTGGCATGCTCTTTCACATTATTACTCACCCCCGCCCCATCCAGTCAAGACTACTTACAAGTGACAACCCACCAACTTGGTTGTACTCTCAACACTACCATCACCAATACTAACTACTACGACTAGTTAGTTAGTCACAAGCACGCACACGTCTACGTCCCCGTCCACGTCCACGTCCACCGTCCAGGCAGTCAACGTAGTTCAGGTCCCCGAGGTCTCAGATATTGCCAAATCATTTCCTCCCGGCTCCGGGCTGCGGGCTGCGGGCAGTGCAAACCAGCCGGCCAGCACAGCCTCATCCTTTCCCATCATTGTATTCATTGTTGCTACCAGGCAACACTCCTGCTTCATCTCCTTCCACATCATATCTTTCTCAGCTTCATTCAGCCTTGCAACACATCTTCATCCTTCATTGTCCTTTGGTGGACAGCGTCCGTCATTTGACAGGCCCTTTTTGTATCTCAATCCGTGCCACTGACTTACTGCCTCACCCTCTCACCCTCTGCTCGTGGCACATCGGAAGTCCACCCTTCCAACCTTCCACCTGCTGGCCTCCGCTTGTACCACCGCCGCCGCGTGGGAGCCTCATTGACTGCTCGGTCCCACCAGTGCCACCTTGGGAATCCTGAAGTCGGATCCCACCCTCACCCTCACCCTCACACTCCACGATCGGTACGAGTCGTCTCCAACTTTGTACTTTGAATTTCACTTCCTCTCCTCCATCACTCGATCTTCACTTCCACCCGAAGGTTGAAGTCCACACTTCTGCCATCGTGGTTAGTTGCACGTACCTTTCCGTTACTCTAATATGCGGGTCTTCCGCACGGTTACGGCTTGAGTCTCTGGCGTTCCAGACCATCCCATTACCCGTCTTTTGTTCCCCGCTGCAACACACTTCCACCCACCAAATCTACTTGTTTTTAATTTGCATATGGTTCATGATCAATACCAACATGGCGATCCTTTTATGGGACCAATGTCCATCCGTCAGGCACTCCCCTCTTCTTGCAATCTCATGCTTCCCGCATCGCATTCTCCGAGGTACCTTGCCTCGAGGCTGGGGCTAACATGCCTTCTTTTCTAGAACACAACAGCACTCAAGATCACCACCTTCAAAATTGAATTCCCGCGCACTCACAATCCCTCGTGGCGGCGTGCTTCATTCTCGACTTGGCTTGCCATGTGCAGACCATGATTAACAAAGGTACTCATGTCAAGCGAACAAGATCGATATCAGTCGCACCAATCCTATGATTCAGACTGGGATAGTTCGAACAGGACTCCACCCTTGGAGGCTGTCCATCCCAATTATATTCCAGCGGAGAGTCCTCGTCCACAGGTCGAATGCTCTTCATCCTCGGCGTCGGACGAGAGCGACCAGGACAAGAGCCCTACATCACCTCCCAGGACCAAGAGACGCAAGGGTCAAACCCAAGCCTCCCCAAGCGACGGTGTCTTGATACGTTCCTGGGCTCCAAATCATCCTGAGCTTGCTCGAGACGCTGAACAACATGCCCTAGAATCGGGAAGTGAATCCGAGGCAGAGGAAGGAGAGGAAGAGCCAGAAGACCTACAAGGCCATCAAGATAACACCAACGACTCGCAGTCCATGAGAAGCCCGGTATCTAGCTTCAACAATGCAGTTCCGTCTGCCGCTACGCAAGAGGGGAGCGCCTTTCACCCAGATGTCAAATTGGAAGAGAGACATCACCATGCCTCTGACTGGCCGCCAGCCAAAGGTCAAGGGCGTCCAGCCTGTAAGCTTCCAGGCATCAAGTCTGAGCAACATGAGGGGACCACGACACAATTGTCCCATATTCCAGATCGTCCAGCTCAGACCTGCTGGAATGTCCTTCCTCCGCCTCGACCCCGAGTAACAGACACACCATTACCCGATCGCGACCTGGAATCTGAGCGCGAGAATTCGTTCATGTCTCCCAGCTTGTCTAGGGACGCATTTTCTCCATCATCTGATATCCCCGAGGACCTAAGGCTGCCTGCACTAAAGAGATCACCATCACAACACTCCCAAGCCAGATCGTCCGAAAGCAAGCAGACTCTCCCATCCATCCGCACAACACTTTCGCTCGATTCCGGCCCCAGCCCCGGCCCTGGCATGCCCTCTCCACTCCCCATCAAGTATTCCCCCAGTCCCTACTCTCAGACTCCGACATCATATAGTCATTCTCCTCGTCCAATCATGTCGCCGCCTGCGCCTCCCTCACAATTCAACTGGCGTTCATCGACTCGTGATAGCTCCACGTCAGGGACGTCCGAGTATAATTCGGGTGCGTCCGCTGCGGCATCTACTCCCGCTTCGATCCATGGTCAATCTCCAGCAGCCTCATATACACTGCCATTATCTACGCTTCCAGAACAAGATGCCTCGAAACCCCAAATCGAGCACCTTGTCATCACCGTTTCGGATCCAGAAAAGTCAGCAACAGAGTCTGCTCCATTCTCAACGACCCCCTATGTTTGTACATTTCCGGGTTGTAATGCACTCCCATTCCAGACTCAATACCTTCTCAATAGTCACATGAACGTGCATTCAAATGACCGACCACACTTTTGTCCCGTCGAAAATTGCGCGCGCGGAGTTGGTGGCAAAGGCTTTAAGAGGAAGAACGAAATGACCCGGTAAGTGATACCAATGCCGTACCAAAATTAACAAGACAATTTCTAATCGGGCAATCTACTAGACATGGCCTAGTTCATACGTCTCCTGGATACATCTGTCCATTCTGCGCAGATCAACAACATCGCTATCCGCGACCGGATAATCTGCAGCGTCATGTACGCGTACATCACTTAGACCGAGATCGCGACGACCCACTTCTTCGGCATGTCCTCAACCAGCGACCCGAAGGTGGCAACAAAGGGAGAAGAAGACGCATTGGTACGATGTGAAGACATTGCTCAACTGTGGTACGACTCACTCACTCCCCAAATTGTCAAATGTCAACAATCTTGTCACCCTCCAATCTCGAAGCACCCACCTTTGACGATCAGCAGAACCAAACAACGTTCTCCTCAGTACTTTACTCTGATCGAGACAGTTGGGAAGTTTACGTCAATCTTTGACGCTACCGCGTTGCAATCGATGATGATATCACTCCCACACCGATTTCCTCTGTCGTCAATTATAGCATCCTTCAACTCTACCTTATCATTCTCACGTTTTCCCCCTGCATAACCGCGATGACGGAAGGGTCAGCCAAATGGAGCAACAGGTTTCGTTGGGGCTTTTAATGATTTTATGAACATTCTTCACAATTCAGACTTTTTGACTTCCCTTCTCCCTCAGAGAAGTTGTCCGGACAATGACTCTTTTTTTGTTGTTTTTTTGCCAGTTTTGAGCGATAACAACCAATCGTCCCAGCAGACGCGGTTGAACAGATTTGGAGATGGAGGAAAAAGGATCTGGCGATGCATAACAGGCACGGCAAGGGCTCCTCACAGGGTTGAGCCTTGAGGGGAGGGGAGAGCCGCAAAGTATATAAGGACAGCCTAACTACGAGTAACTAACTCATGGGGCAATACAATCATGTAGCTTGGTTCCACGTACAAAGTCCAACATATCTCTGTGTAGACGGCGGGCACTATCCTCTGCCACGCGCAGCCCGCCCAATATCCTTTCTGGTGGCATTTCAAAAACAACTAAAAGGTAGAGGAGACGCAGAGATTGCAGCGGCAAAAGACGACATTGCACCAAACGCAGCGTCTACGAGGGTGAGATGGTAAAGACGTCAGTCATAGAGACGAGTCTTGAATACACAGTGTAACACAGTTTAAATTGATCGTCCACTGCATCTTCTGCACTTTCTCTATGACGGGCTATATATATACATATACACACATACTCCGTAGACATCGCTGGAATTGCGAATCCGGAAAGGGAGCTTTGATGGGGCACGCATGTTATCGAGACCGCCTAGATATACATGAAGAAGGCTGTAACATGTGGCATAGCCCTTATGGGGAAGGGGGATAGAATACAGAAAGGTTCCCGCTTGGATGGAACAAAGCCTCGTTTGGGAACTTGCCAGTGGGATGTGGATGTGGGGTCATGCATGCGTGGCTTGGAGATGTCCTGGGTTTTGTTTGGCGGAGGGCAGTGTCTGCAATGGCCAGCCTGGTCATGGTCTTGTGTTGGGAGATGGTTGCATGTTCGACTGGGGTTTGAGATATGGAGAGGGCGCGCGGCGTCGTGTGGTGGAAGGTCAGCTGGGAAACGAAAGATGTCGGGCTGCCTGAACACAGAGCGGTGGATTCGATGATTTTTCTCTCAACAGTCGTTGCGAACAAGTGACTTTGGCCTGTTTAGAAGACATCCGGCATGAACTTTCTTGGAAAGGCTTGCTCATCAGGAGGGGTATGAACAAGATATAGACTGATGCAGGTTTTGTAGGAGGTCGGAAGGGTACAATAGTCTGTCCATGGCCAGCGCTGCGGATAAGTTGCGCACTGAAAATTTCATCTGGCTCTGGCTCGTTCACAGCGGCATCCCGGTGATTGATGCAATCCGCTGTTTAAATGTTTGGCTCAGATTCAGTGAGTTGTTTTTATTATTCCCGGACAGAATCTCGTCGAGCTCCTTTTTGGATGGATCAATTGTTCCCCACACTTTCCATCCTTGTGTCTCACCATCGAGAGTCAGCTGTTGCAGAACAATGTGCTCCTCGAGAGTTTTGCGCTCTGGGTTTGGCTGTGATGCTGTCTTGAGCACCTGTACTGTTCGGATGCGAACGATGATTTCGCGAAGATATGATGCTTTTTTAATGGGAATGAGCGTGATCTTATCAGAGACCACACGTACCGGTGCGCCAACCAGGAAAAATGTCAATGGCCATTTTCGCATAAATGTAGGCCACTTGATGCCTGTGTACTCCACGATTTCCCACTCAACTTGCTCCTTCTGTTGAGCTCGGTCGAGATCGATGCGAGCTCTGCATTTCGCATACAAGCCAGAACAGCAGAGGTCGTTCAGCCAACGAGCTGACCGCATGGCAATGGCTTGATTCAAGTTCCTGTGCAGAACCATCGCGAGCGATTCTCTTCCTGTCATATGTAAAGGTCTAGTAATTCTCTTTCCGGTTCTAGGGTTCTTGGGCACATCCCATTTGTATATTTGTATTAACCTGATATGTATTAATTCATGTTGTTGATGCTGGGGCCTTTGATCAAAACTTACGCATACATCGCAACGCTTGTCTGCTTGAATTTTTCCCAATATAGCTTGAGGAGTTTACTGGGCGATCTTGGATGATCTCTCCAGGATGGGAGGATCACAACTCCTGGCAATCTTCCCAAGTCGGTACCCATGCCCTTCACACTCATGGCGTTCATTTGAGTCTTTCTGGCCTTCTGCGCCGGCATCATGCCTTGAGGTTTCATCTGCTGTATCACTGCTTGGTGTCGCCGCGAGGAGGTGAAATGGCGGACCGAGATTGAGGGAGAGTGCTTGATGCATTGGACATGGACTGGGGACGTGGTGTGCTTGTGAAATTTCCCCATTGCCAGGAGATTTTCGGGGTTGCGAAGTCCCATAGCCATAGTTCGGGACATGATGAGACGGATTGGCCACAGCCGCCTCCGAGACAAGCGGATGTATTGCAAGACTTGAAGAACAGTTGATATGGAGCGTTTCCAAAATAAATCTTGAACCATGCTATAACTTCGGACAAGCTCACGCAGACACAGACAGGTTGCCAAGTCCACTACAGGGTACTCTAGCCTGATTTGGTGCTAGATCCTACTTAGTGACATGTTGGCTACGGAAGCAGTCCAGTGGCTGGGCATCCAGTCTTCTACACTTCTGCTACGTATATACCAATTCAAATGTTCACGAATAATCACTAAGGTTCTTGCAACTCTTTTGACATTCTTAGATACCAGGAATTTGTGCCAACAACCCTGTAGCCTATCACGGGATTTGTCTCATCATGGCTTCGAAGAAGGATCAGCGCCGCATAGATCTTGGTAAGCTCCCATGGACTGTTTCGAAGATATACTTTTTCTAACGCCTTGCCTCTAGTGATCCCATATGTTGAACCAAAGGACGACAAGGCACCGGATTTTGGAAGTACGATATCGAGTACGATGCCAATGGCAGCGGTAAGCAGGCACCGGGGTCTGAACCGAGTTTGAACAAGATGCTGATATCTGTACCAGATGTTCACTAGGAACAGGTATGATATTCACGGATCAACTTTACGTTTCGCTAATCGTTGATTCGATGGAAAGAATGCTAGGATGGTAAGATGTCTCATCCCTCTGCAGCATTCCATCCAAACTAATTAACAATAAAGGTTTGCTCTTTTGCAATCGCTACTTACTTGGCTTGGCGAGACCCCGGCACAGAAAGCAAACGCAAGTACTCCAGGTTATCTCTCTTTCGGAATGTCAGGTAGGTCAAGATCAACACAGTCCAGATGGTGATTGCTAACCAGGTCCAGTTATGGCAGTCGGTGTGGTATGTTTAAGGGTTTCTGGTCTTGGAGAGCAAAGATGTACTGACTATCAATACAGACCTATATGCCTCTTTTCTTACCACCTGCACCACTTCCTAGAGGAGCAACAGGAACGGGTGCACCAGCTGCAGCACCTCAAAATGTTGGTTAAATTGTCAAGGCTCTGAAGTCGGTCAGGGTGGTATGGAATTCGGACCATCAAAGGATGAAACCTTTGTAGTTTGTTGCCAAAAGTATATTTGAAAGGCTGCAATGGTGCTCGGATGTGTATACAGCACAGAACTGTCTGTATTTAATCACTTTCTATACATCATCCACTTGACGTAGCTCAAACTTCCGGTCCTGTGGCATCGACGTATATTGTAGTCGCTCGGTTGATCGCTTTCCAATTGGTCTGAAGATCAAGTGTGAGTATGGCGCAGGTCGTTTATCTTAGGTAATTCAACTGCCACTGTGGTTGGATGAGTCACAGTGAGTGTACAAAATGGCATGTGGTCTCAGGCACCACCTGCAGCGGCCGCACGGGGTTGGAGTCGCTAATAGGATTAGGGCCTTTTGAAAGGAATTATCGCCCGTCGAGGCCATTCGACAGGCACTGGGGCATCGCTGGGGGAATTGGCCTTGCAGTCACCAAAACAGGCTTGGCGGAGGCGGTTCTTTGGCCTTCTCTTCTCCCCACCTGCCACTGCCACTGCCACTGAACCCAACCGTCCGTCACTGAGAGAGAGACTGCACCATCAGGTTTCATCTTGCCATTCAACTTTGATCTTCCCTTTCTTCCACTCTTCAAACACAACCACAACCACATCTCCACTCTACACCTTTGCGCTTCAAATATCTAGCAGCAAAAACCCCCTCCACGTCCTTACACCACACTTAACTTCACAAAGTTCTTCGAGACAGACGAGTTTATGTCAACTATCCAAAACCTCAAAACCTTTGGTAAGCCGTGACCCCTCCCTCAGCCGCCAGTTGCCACGACCGGCACCACTACCCACCCTCATCGCTCTGAAGTGTCCTACCTGCGCTTCATATTAGGATTTCGCGGATGACTGCCATCGGCTCCTCATCCACGCCATCATTTCATCTACTAAACATGACCTTTGTGCTGCTCAGCTGCGTGGTGCATCTCAACTGACTTATCTCTAGACCCCTTCGCGGAGGCCGACGACGATACTGGGGAAGCGAAGCAATCCCAGAATTACATACATATTCGTATACAACGTATGATGCAACCACCATGTCCCATCTGAAAAACATACTGACAGATCGACAGAACGCAATGGTCGTAAGACTTTGACAACTGTCCAAGGCCTCCCCAAGAAATTCGACCAGAAGAAGATCCTTAAGGTCATAAAGAAGAAGTTCGGTACGTTATGTGAGCCACCCGCTCGAAAAAGACAAAAGCTGAACCCTCGCAGCATGCAATGGCACAATCGTCGCGGACAGTGAGATGGGAGAGGTGATCCAACTCCAGGGTGATCAACGCAAAGATGTTCAGGAGTTCTTGGTCGCCAAAGACGGCCTCGAACTCGATGCAAAGACCATCAAGGTTTGTTCTACTCCTACCCAATCTTCATCGTTTAATCTGACTTTATCTAGGTCCATGGTTTCTAGACGCATCAGCCTACGTCCCATGTTATCCAGCTCGGTGTTTGAGGACCGATAAAGTCGTCACACTATGTAGGAGCAGTACTTCACGACAGCTTCTAGGCCTCACGCCTCAAATGGCCGTTGTAACGGCCCCATGATGATAGCATTTTCGGGATGAAACAGGTTGCATGCGTTTATGATACCCACGAATAGAGATCTGCTTTTAGGATGTGGGATGATGATGGGGCTTTCGGGTACAAGGATTGATATTCAGGGAATGGTTCAGGAGGCTGGTGACAGTAGTGCACGGTTCTGAGGTGACATGAGAGGGCTTACCACTCATTCATGGTTTCAGTCCTCCTTGCTTAAGCATCCATGAATATGAGCTTTCCGGCTTCACAGCTTTTCTCGCTTCCTTTTACCATCCACCATGCGTCATACTACTCCATCGCACTCAGCTCTATATGACTGGGATCATACAATACCGGAACAGCACCGGCTCCAGTTCGCGGATAACGAGTCGCTATCACTATCAAACCCTGTAACACGTGATTTAGAATGTAGAGAAGAAGGCCTGGCTACCTGACATGCGAAAGCATGCTCTTAGTTTTGACAGTCGTGAACACTACGTAGATCTCCTGAGCTTGGCTGTGACTGCCAAGACTGGGGTAGTGTTGCTTTTCAGACGCAATTGACCGAGAAAGCAACATCCTGAATCACATACACCGTCTGAGTTCGAAGTCTTCCTTGGTCACAATTTAGTTCAGAGGCTAAAGGCTGTTCAGCAGCATCGCTGTCGCTTGGTCGGGTCATGTACTCGCCAGTGCCAGCAACAAACTTGAACTGGCGAACGTAGATCGGCTTCCGGCTTACGGGCCTGTTCTTGACGAGACGCTTGAGCAACTGCGAATGATAGATATTCGACAAGAAGATGCTATTCCACCAAAGACAAGCGTTGCTTTGAGTGCCAGATACCCACGGGTAGCCATTATTCTTGGGGTCCCAACTCAATGGCATATTCCCTTACTTTTGTGCCGGTCTCTGTCGACCATTTCGGCGCTCTGGTGGGCGTGCCAGTCTTCCATCAGCATCTACAGCATCATCGTCATAAGGCATCGGTCATATAAGGATCTTGCATCACTTCATGTTCCAGCCACTGTGGACAGTCAACTCGCTTGGGCAGTTGCAGTCGCTCAGATAAGCCTGAGTTTCCTGTGGGTAAGCAAGACCATTGTTTCACAGTCTTGGACGAAGAAAAAATGAAGATGATTACTGATTTGGGAGTTAGGCTGGGGCAGCAGCATACCTGGCTCATCTCTTCGCGTCCTCGCTCATGTCCAGGTGGCTTCTTCATTACTCGCCGTTCGCAGTCCTGGTTCGTCTCTGCAGCTTATCGATCCTGTTGTCATTCGGTTGTATGCAAATCTTTCGGGTCTCCGCAGCCACAGAGCCTGATCTCTTCAAACTTAGCAGGAGTCTTCTGGCGTGGATTGTCATATCTATTGCTCTAATGATTGCATACTTCAGTACGCAACAAGATATCTCGGTGGAACATGATAGAGACGACCGGCGGCGACGACAAATTCTACGTCTCAAGTGCTTGTATGTCATTTCAGCATGTAGTTTACTCAGTCTTTTTGTCCTGGTCTGTCTTGTACAAACAGATCCAAGTCTTTGGAGTCGTGCCCATGTTGAGCAGTTGCAGCAACAGGCACTGTCGTGGTTTCGGCAATGGTCGACTCGTTTGCGGAATGAATTATGATACCCTTGCAGAATGCGGTTGGCAGCTCTCACCTACATAGGTATGAACAATACACTTCTTCCAATAATCACAGATTTAGACACATATTATATCGGTCAGTCACGTGATGTGCTTTTGAGACTTTTGAGAGGGCGTGAGGTCCAGTTATTATTACTAAGATGCTTCCGCGCCACTTAAAACCCCGTGACCATGGATAACCCCTAAGAGGAAAGTTTGTCGCAGACTGCGGTGCATTACCACAACTCTGCGTTCATCCTCTTCTGAAATCAACCACATTTCTTTTTCTGAAGAAGAAGGTCTCAACATATTGTCAAAATGTCGTGGCGCAATCAGGGCATCACTGGCTCCAACAATATTCCCCTCGGGACGCGTCGTCGATTCGGAGGCGAAAGCAATGGAGACTCGCAAAATGGTAGCTCAGTCAACTCTCCATCTTATGGAGATTCTGGCAAGCGTGGTCGCAGTCCTGCCAGAGGTACATCTTACGGATCTATCCTTTCGAACAATTCTAACTACAGTCTAGCCGAACCTGCCGTCGACGGCGTGAAGAGACGCAAGAAGCGGAATCGATGGGGTGAAGCCGATGACAACAAGGCAGCAGGTCTCATGGGCTTGCCAACCATGATTCAGGCAAACATGACTGCAGAACAACTAGAAGCTTACATTCTCAACTTACGCATCGAGGAAATCAGTCAGAAATTACGCATTAACGATGTTGTACCCGCTGAAGGCGATAGGTAAGTCTGATACCCAATCCGTTGTTTCTGATCCAGCTTCTAAATCTCATGACAGATCACCATCCCCTGCGCCACAGTATGATAACTTTGGTCGCCGTGTGAACACTCGAGAGTTCCGCTATCGCAAGCGCTTGGAAGACGAACGTCACAAACTAATCGAAAAGGCCATGAAGACCATTCCTAACTACCACCCTCCTTCTGACTACAGACGCCCAACCAAGACACAGGAAAAAGTTTACGTGCCAGTCAACGACTATCCCGAGATCAATTTCAGTATGCTAACTAACCCTCTAACTCTATTGCAAGCCCTATCTTCTTTCTTTTTCTCATTGATTCCTATTCATGCTCTGTCGCTTGTTCCAAGGGCGTGCGGCAGTGGACATGGCTGAATCCACTAACCTTTACCCTTATCTGCCTATTCTCTCATTTCTAGAACCAGAACTAACACTTAGCTTCTTCTCCGTAAAGTTGGCTTACTTATTGGACCTCGTGGCAACACGTTGAAAAAAATGGAAACCGAATCACAGGCCAAGATTGCTATTCGAGGCAAAGGCTCTGTGAAAGAAGGCAAAGGACGATCAGACGCAGCTCATACTAGCAATCAAGAAGAAGATCTACACTGCCTCATCATGGCAGACACTGAAGAGAAGGTTAACAAGGCCAAACAATTGATTCACAACGTCATCGAGACAGCAGCTTCGATCCCTGAAGGTCAGAATGAATTGAAGAGAAACCAATTGCGCGAATTGGCTGCACTCAACGGTACTCTCCGTGACGATGAGAATCAAGCTTGTCAGAATTGTAAGTTCCACAACCCCAATTTCATGCAATTTTCTGACTCCCTAGGCGGTCAAATTGGACATCGCAAGTACGATTGCCCTGAACAACGAAATTTCACGGCCAACATCATCTGTCGAGTTTGTGGTAACGCGGGCCACATGGCCAGAGATTGTCCTGACCGACAACGCGGTAGCGATTCCCGCAATAATATTCCTGGAGGCTTTAATGGACCACAGCGACGACTTGGAGGTGGTGATGCGGTTGATCGAGAAATGGAGGTATGTCAACCCCCTTACATGCATGCTTATCTACGTGCAGGTACTAATGAATTTCAGAACCTCATGCAAGAACTCTCCGGCAATCCATCTGGCAATGGGCCGGTTGCTCGCATCGAAGCAGGTCCTGGTGGATATGATCAAGGTGATTCTTATGGCGGAGGAGGCGACTCTCGACCATGGGCACGTCAACCAACTGGAGCAGCTGCACCATGGCAAAGAGATCGTCAAGATCGTGGTGGCTATGATCAGCGCGACAGCGGTTCCTCGCTTCCGCCGTGGGCATCTCAAGGACAAGGGCAAGGCAGAAGCAATGATCCTTATGCAGGATATGGCTCTGCTCCAGGTCAGAGTGCTGCACCTCCTCCATGGCAACAACAAGCACCGCCTGGAGGGCAGTCCTATAACTATGGCGGATACCAGGGATATGACGCACAAGCGGCATACGGCAGTGTACCCCCTCCACCAGCACCTCCAGGTCTCAGTACGTTCCTGCAGCAGTATGGAAGTGCTCCTCCACCGCCACCAGATTCACATGCTCCTCCTCCACCTCCAGGCGAGCAGCCTCCACCGCCGCCTGGGATGGGAGACTATCCACCGCCACCTCCCCGGCGTGAGTCATGTCAACACTTAAACACTGATGTGGTAAACATGCTACCTTTTGGGCAGCAATCATACCGCTGGGAAAAGCATCCGGGAAATAGGATACCATGGTTAGGTTTCTTGAAATTGATTAGTACTCTTAAGCTCGAATATATTGTTTCCATACATAGGTAACACTACAACCCTCTACGTGGTACATTGCAATAGCTTCCAGCTATGTCGTCGGGCTCGTAAGTCCGGTAGAACATCATGGTTCATGTTTGCGGACGAATAGGCAGCAAGACACTTCGAGTACATTCTCCAATTGCACCAATCAAGTCCTCCATAGTAACCACCACCTCTTGGCGTTGGAGAAACATTTCGATACATCAGTGGAGGCGAGCTTTCTCTTCCTCTCTCTAACTGCATCTTCTTCTTTACCATCCTCTTTCACCACTGCCAAATCCAACTCGTTCTCAATCTTCTCGACCTTAGATCCCGCGCATCCTCACCCCAATTTCCTTCCGCAAGACTCAAACCGTCTTCCTCGCAAACCCGCAGCAAAAATGCCTCGATCACGCGGAGGAGCAGCGCCATCCCGGTCTGCCCCGTCCAGGCCAACAGCTGCTGCACCTCCTCGGACCGCGGCGCCACAGCAACAGCAACGCCCATACTCGTCGACGCCTGCCGCTCCTGCTCAAGCACAGGTTGCTCACCCTCCTGCCCAGGCCTCACAGGGCCCCGGACTCTTCGGCCAGATGGCTAGCACTGCTGCGTGAGTTTCAATCCATACTACCCCTTTGAGAAAATGATATATCCCTCCGCGAGGGCGGTTCCGCTGCTTACCGCCGATGGACTTGGTCCGAGGTTCACAGCCGATGCCAATGTTTTATGCACATCTGTGGCAAAACAGCAGCGGCACGATAGTGAGCTTGGGGCGCGGAAGGGAATTTCCACATGACCTTGTGTACCTCTCGTGGAAAGATATCGTACAACAACCGTACTGACCTGAAATTCTTCTCACTAGTGGCGTCGCCGTCGGTTCCTCCATCGGGCACGCAATCGGCGGCTTCTTCAGTGGGGGATCGTCTTCAGCGCCTGTCGAACAAGCACCCGTCGAGTCCAATGCTCCTACCGACGCCTACTCCCGGACCGGTAATGCCATGGACAACGCTCTGTACAGCCAATCCAACACGAATACAGCCACCGGGCCCTGTGCCGCCGACATCAAGTCCTTCACCGATTGCATGAACCAGAACCAGGGTAACATGACCATCTGTGGTTGGTACATGGAACAGCTGAAGGCGTGTCAGCAGGCAGCAAGAAATTATTAGGTGCGGCCGATGCGTAGTGGGTGGATGGGTGGCTCTTGTGGTGTGAAGACTTCCTTGCATCTGTGGTATCATTATATCTGCATTATGGACAGAGTCAAGAACACCAGTGCTTGGAAGATTCGAGGGATGAGATCACGGTCACCACAAATAAAAAAGTATGTGTACATAAAAAAGGGCATTACAACAAAGCCAGGCATGGCGACGCAGGTGTCACCAGGTTTGCATCTATATTGGCACCATTTGCATTGCATCGGTGGGGCGACCAAAAGACACAACTTTAGGTCATGCTGGAGACGAGTAACCAGCACAGCAAACCTGCAAGCATGCTTTCGAGAAGGTAGTTCTGTTGGTCAAGCGGGATCACATGATAGTTATGTGATGTACCTTTCGACATGCCCATGCGAGCTGTCTGAAAGGGACCAAGCTTGGAGTTCCAGCAAAATACAAAAGATCTCTCCACTCGAACTCTCTCTCCTCTGAATGCTTCTATGCTCGTTGCCACAGTCAGTAGCTCTTCCGTCGATCGTATTTCGTATAGACCAAAGGAGATTTTATCACCCCCCTATGTCACATGCATTAGAAGGGCTTGACTCCATAGCAGTCTTCTGACTCATCCACGTGAGAATGAAGATTCTTCGAAAAGACGCATGTCACTACCTACCGGTTTTGTTTATGCAAGGCTGCACTATCCGAGAGACTTGACCAAAGTAGGTGATTCGCTAGCGACGTTCCCAAACGAAACAGGACATCTGCACTTCCCTACTGCAAAGAGAATTGTGAAAAAAGAAACGATCTTTCGGAACGTCGCTTCTGGTCACAGGTGTGCTTCAGCGTGCATGGTATCCTTGGATGAGGGTGGTAGCTATGCTATCGACCGACGAGAGAGCTTGGCCCTTTGCGTTTGTTGAGCTTGAGACAGCGGCACAAGAATGGACGTTTCTGGCATTGGGTGCACCGTCCTCTCTTCTCTCTTCTCCAACGGGTATGCGTCTTCCGAGAACTGGTCTTGTTTAATGGCGTACGAGGGAAGAACGGTGGCCGTTTCGTCGAATGTCGTCTCTCTGCGGATGAGATGAGCAGCTGAAGTCTCAGGGGTTCACGATCATCCGAGAGTGTTTTGTAAGTGGGTTGTTGTGCCATATTCAAATACCTCAGGCCAGAATGCCGAGCTATATAATAGCTTCCAAACATGGTGCTTTCGATAGGGGTAGCGACCAAGGAATTCCTTGGCCGGAGCTGTGGAGTTTCAGCCTGGGAAACTGGATCGCAATCTGGCCTCCTTAAGCTGCTTTGCCAAAAGCCTCCGCCGTAATGACACGGGATCCTTGTGGTCTCAAGTGATAGTGGCATGTCTTTGTGCCTAGACCCGTCGTGGTGAGGTGCTATGAAAAGAGAGTAGAGCCAAGTCTTCACGACCGTACTCGAGAAGTTCATTGGGAAGGTTACAACATACCCTCTGTCTAAATCGAGGCGTAAGCAATATGGCCCTTTAAAGTCTCGATACTCAGGTTTCCGCCTGGACGCAAGATTCAAGTATGAGAGGCTGATGGATGGGCTCACTTAAGGAGGGAAGATAGGCTTCACTATTGGCGGTGAAGGAAAACCCACGATCAACCAGATAGACGACAACACCCTTATGTGCTGTTGCATGTACGTTGACATAATGAACGTCGTTGATCCTGGTCGCGGTGATAAAGAGTCACCAGGTCGAGACCGTCAGCGACAAAACTTACCATCTCGGCACAAATTACGAAGCATTGGAGGGATTTGGAGTATGTCATTTTCTACTCACTTTCGATCCTTACCTCCGCGGACCCGTCGAGCAATCTCTCCAGAAGATTCTGCAAAGCCCTGTTCGGAAACAAATTAACGGTAAGCTTCAATCAATCCTAGGATCACTATCTGTCAAATGTCCCTGGTGGACAACGGAAGCTCGAAAACATCTTCCGGCATCACCCTCAGAGCTGGTGCTGCGACAATGATATCGTGTTCTTGACGAAGGGGAGGAGAGCATGTAGGATATCACAGACTTGCATAGATCGTGTTGAGGCAAGGGACTGCTATTGTTTGGATAAAGGATATATCGGACTATGGTGTCGATACTGCCATTCAGGAAATCGGGTTTTAGTTGACTCCAGCTTTCATGCACCGCTCTTGTCACGCCACCGATTTTCCAGAGGTAATGGCTTACCTATCCTTGAGTGTGAAAAGGCATACACGAGGCGTAGTGTGATGGGGGCGTGGCTACACCGGCACCGAGATGAATGCGGAAGCGAACGGGGGTAGGGATTGTCTAACAAAGATCAGAACAAGTTCTGAAGCTCAGCAGGCATGAACTTGAGAAGCCGTCCACACCGAGAAGTCCGTTGTCGACTGTTTGTGCCGCACAGTGTTAGTGACAATACAACTATCATGTTCTTGCGAAGAGACGTCGGCAAAACTATTAGCATATGCTTTTGATCGTGGCCGCGTGGCCGCGTGTCCTAATATCAACGACGAGGTCGGACATGGAAGCAAGATGAAAACCTCTAGCTGGTCATTGCTGTGGCTCAAAGATCTGCCTCTGAAAACATGCGACTTGTCATTTTAGCCAGCTCATCCGCGTGGTGGAGGATGAACGAGGGGTAGCACGAGTGGATTTTCAGAGGGAAACGCCGCTGCTGGACGCTCACTCTCTGGTGTGGTAGGATATCAACTTGCCGGACAGCAGGAAAATCTGGCATACATGCCGTTGACACAGGACAAGATGGATGTCAGGAAACGCGCGAAAGCCGACTTCTCACAATGTCGCAACTACTCGTTGAGGAAGTCGCCGTTCTGATACCTTTCGAAAGTCATCAACCAACTGCTCTGGTAGTTTGGGCAAACACTATGTATATTGAACGACTGAAAAGAAAGGGAAGATCAGCTTTCGAAACAAAGATACAGGATCGACTCTCTACTGTAATCTTTTCCGGAGCTTTTGCACTGACGTCTGGCCCGTAGCGTCCGTAAGAGGTAAAGCTTGCCTACACACCTGGCCAATAATAGCCACAATAATATTACGGCGTTATAGCCAGCTTTCCTCTCGTGAATTACGGCGATTCGTTTTGACACATAGCGTAAAAAGATGGGGTTGCTCAAACCGACAATAGGGGGTGCAAAGACAAATCAGCTTAGAGCCTGCAATGGTTCAGCTTCATCCTCTCCCTCTGGAATCAAGCCTCTGCTCTAGCAGTAATCTCGGCAGACATACACCAATGACGAACCACGCTGAGTTGCTCATGGTCGGCATGAGCGCAAAGACTTATCGCATTGACAATAGGGTGGTAAGAGTATGTAACGTACACCCGGAAGATCTAGCTATCACAGAACAGAATCTAGTATCGTGCGAGACGGAAGCTCTTGTGTACCGAATACTAGGAGAACATCCCCGCATTGCTCGTTGTCTCTCGAGCAATCCCCGGAGGGTTGGATCGAACTCGAATTCTATCCCAATGGCAACCTAAAAGCTTACCTCGAAAGGAAAGACTCGAGTATATCAGAGGCAGATAAGAAACGCTGGTTCATCCAAATGATCGAAAGCGTCTCTTACCTCCATTCTAAAGGCGTTAGACACGGAGATCTCAGGTTAGAACAGTGGCTTTTGGACAACGATGAGAATGTCAGGCTCAGTGATTTTAACGGCTCCGGATTCGATGCTCAACCCACTCTTGCCCTCAAAAGGCGGCCAGCACTCGGGCTCGAATGTTCGAGCCATTGGCTTCCCCGACCAAATGACGTCGACAGTTCTGAACAGACCGATCTTTTCGCCTTAGGCTCTTCGCTATACGAGCTCGTGGCTGGCGAAAAACCCTTCGAAAAGATGGACGACGAGACGATAGAAACAAGATTCGGACAAGCAATCTTTCCAAACACCGAGGGACTATTATTTGGGAGAGAGATCGCTAAATGTTGGCACCAGGGGTTTGACAACGGCGAGGAACTGTTGAAAGCTGTGACGAACACACTTAGCAGGACGCAACCTTAGCAAGGTGAAGATGGATTTAGGTTCATCACCAGACGTCCTTCTGTAGGTGACTATCTGTCTCCGTATCTAAATCTGGATATTGATGCGTCGTCCGACACGCAAGGATGAGACCAGCACTCGAAACCGAAATGCAGCCTTGTCCTGAGAGCTGCGTCATTCCGCAGGCTTTTTTCAATCCTGACGAGTTTAGAAGGTCACTTTTTTTCATTCCTGGTCAAACAGCTTTCGACATACCCACAAACCAAGCCTACTGACTCGCTGAGCTTGGTTGACCTGGGGCGCTGTGGTTGTGCCCCGGTCGTGGCCCCTTCCTCTTTGATGATCCTGCGACGATTCTTTTGTACCTGTGGCAGTTGCGGATGCCAGTGGCAGGTTTATCAGGACATGGATCCGCGGTATATTGAGTCTGATCACAAACTCCAACCTTACAGCCGCCTCCGGACCACATCAACATGGTCACGTATTCATTGCACATTGTGGATATCGTTCGATACAGTATCAGCAGAAGCGTTGAAGTCGTGTAGCCAGTTTGCTGCAGGAAGGCTCCAGGTTGCGGGGTGCGACATTATGTGCACCATTGACCTACCAAAGTCGGTGCCGGACCTATCCTCACATGATTAGCATCACGAGCTCCAGTGGTTGCGCATTGTTTGACGGCAGTCCGCCGTACTTCTTGGAGTAAAAGAAAGCAGGCAAAACGCCAAAACCCATCGAGGACACGTGTTTCAAACACACTGGGAAGAATGTGACGTGGCGACCTGGGCACGCGTTTCCCCTGCATTTGAATGCGTCCTACAAGCTTACGGCTAAACAATGGCTCCCAAACTGGCGCCTTCCTCGCATAGATCGCTTCAGCATATTATCGTAGCCGGATCACTTAATGATGAGGCCATGGGTGCCGTTGCGAAATGCAACACACGAAGTATCAGAATGATGCGAGCCAATCAATCTTCGTCTCTATGGCACCACGACCACTCCTTACAACGGCCGACGCACACGACCTAGAGCTATCCATCCCGAGAGAGCAAATATAATAATATGTTTAAACCTGTTATAGCTAGCATCCCGGCTCTAGTGTTTCCACCGAACGTAAGGGTAAAGGAAAGGAATGTGAATAAAAGAAAGAACTTTTACAACTCACTGAATTCCAGCGTGTTTATTGACTCGTTCTCACCTCAGATCGGGCCTCAGTAAATGCGGGAACTTTTCCAAGTTTTCCGATTGACCCAACCTGAATGTCTGTTCCTTCCATCGTGCTTGTACTCTGCTCTGTAGCGAGACGTACACTCGTTGTCCAGACCCAACGAGGAATGCGGATTTGTGCGCAAAGGATCAAGGTCGTGTTGATGTTGATGGTGGTGGGGGGAACAGTCATCAAGCTGAACAGTGCGGGAGCATGATCTCTCTGATAGGTGAAGACAGGTTGCTGAGACGAAGTCTGAATGTCTCCTACCACTCCGCTTGAAAGCGGATATCTTCGCTCTCGCTTCTGCTGTTCGCCCGAAAGAGGGCTGCCCACCTACATCTGGATGTAAGATCATCGCGTGGTGACATTCCGAAGTACAGTAATGTCGATAGTACTCAGCGAGCTTCTGCGAACCTCGGTGCCAGAAGAGGGGTTCTGGGGACCTTGTTTACTCAGGATGTGGAGAAGACTCGTTCCTTTGATAAAAGGTGTTCGTGAACGTGGTTGCAGTCGTGGCGTCTGACTAAGTCGAGGTCAAGTCGAGCCAACATCTCTTGACTGTGGATGGGTTTCCGATCAGGAAGTTCATCTTGAGTGGAGGCGGAAAGATGTTGGGGCGGAGAAGGGACGTGATATTTGTCTATTCTGGACCCCAAGGCTGTCCTGAGACGGTGATTGATATCCAGGTGTATCAGACCAATAGAAGATCGCAATTCATGGTAACCAATAAAGGTGTCATCCTAGAAGCCAGTCATCCGCCAAAGCACACCTTGATGACTTGGTGAATCTCCGAGCAGGCGCACTTCAAGTAGCAACCAGTCAGTGCTGACCAACACTAATTGCCGGTGGAAACTCGGTGCAATATAGTTAGTTACAGATACATGGGAATGGGAAGGAGACCATGAACCGGCCTTACCTATTAGCGCATTAATAATACGAAGCCATTCGCGGTGCCTAGTGTGACAGTGTAGGCAGAATGATCGGTAGTCTGGGGTTAGGGGAGATATGCAGCCTGGCAAGGGTGTGGGGACCTCAGACCGATATGATAAAGTCCAACAAGGACATTTAGGCGTGACAGAGGGCCTTGAGCATGATCCGAGGGTGTGTTAGAAATGAGATCCAATGTCCCCCGCCTTCATCAGTAGAATAGGGGATCGTCCATCGCGATGAACAAGGGCTCCACATTTCAGGTCATTCTCCGTGCTTAAGGCCGAAGGCCAGCAAGCAATGTAGAAAGTGAGTTCCCCCTAGGCAAGACACGCAGGATTACTCTCGACCGAGGCAGGCTGCACAAGTCAGAGTCTGGATGTGTTTGTACAGTATCCATAGGATTCCCAATCATGAATCCTCGAGTCGGATAGGTAAGCAAGTCGAAGCAGCCAGAAAGTCTTCTCTGATAAGTGGTGTGGTCAAGGTTAACTCCGGTAAGCCGAAAGGACGAAACTGACGCGGAAACAAGATGTGGGGCGGCTTGTCATCTCGTTCAATTTGCGAACTTGCGACACAAGGCTGAGGCAGTCCACAGCATCCGAGTTGGTGCGGAATGGATCTCTGTGTCAATTCCGCCCATCCATAAACGGCGACCTCCAAGGCTCAACACCCCTGGGTCTCGATCACCGACAAATTGGAATATGTGTAAGATTCCTGAGGATCCTACGGATGAATGCCCAGCAAATGAGAAGCGTGCATTCGGTTATTCGGGTGCGCAGAGGGCCTCGCTTGGATGATCACCGCAAGAATGCGAGCTCCTGGCCGAAAAGGGTAATATTCAAGCAGAGTCTTGATGGGTTGAGAATCAGATCCTGCTACTCTCAGCAGCCGCAGATGGAGACATGGTCGCTTACGTCGAGTGTTGCACCAACAGGAAGATGAGAAGGCTCCCTGTCATTACGACCGTAGAGGCGCATGTGTTAATCTCGTTTGATCATGCCGAATGATTCGACCAGCGCTTACCAGCAAGGATGCCGCATTTGGGCTTGAATGATTACTTTCTCCACGGACCATTTGTATTCAGTACCCGAGAAGGTGGTTCGGCTGATGAACGACGGGGACATCAGGGTGAGAAAAAAGGGGGTCGACGATTGACAAATCCTGTTGATCCTAGAAGCCCACCACCCTGGACAGACCGTTAGGGAGTTTGTCTTCTTGCAGCTGCAGTGTACAATTGGCTGATCCTGCTGACCACCAGAGAGTGTGTCAAAGCTTGACCACCAACTTTAATTCGTTCAGGATGGAGCCTTCTCGACGCGACGGGGTGTGATGATTGATCAACAACAGCGCTGTGTCGGTCGACAAGGCGAATTGCATCTTGGGACAAGAAGCGAGGTTCGACGAGACCAGATCACGTGAGCTGACACCATCAATGAGTCAATCACAGTTGGACTGAGGCGCAAGCATTGGGTGGCGGTCAGCATCTTACTTTCTTTTCCACTATGTTGGGTTCTTGAACGAGCAGAGCCGGAGAAGAGTATGGGGCTGAGATAACCCGAGCCCTCGGGATTCGCGAATATGTAAGCAGGTCGAATATAGGACCCCACCTTGAGCACGCAAAGGTTAGCATGTTGCTTTCTTTGGGCCCAGGCGAGGGATGTTGGAAAGTCAATATCGATGCAGTCAGCATGGCAGAGCAAAAGTACCAAACAAGAGAGTTTCCTGACATGCGACATCAAACAAGCCCATCATCTGGGAACTAGTCGCTGTCTCCGAGCGGCTTGCGAAGTGTATTCGGGATGCGTAGGATGCTGTATCATCGTGTTGTGAGAGTATGATCAGGTGTGAGTCAAACCACGAGCTTGCATATTTGCGCAGTCCTTGCTTTGGATGGATGAAGCCAACCGTTGATCAAGAATTCAAGGGCGCCTGCATTCATGCATGTGCAGTTGTACAGCCACGGAATACCAAATCATGGGGAATCATGGACGGGGTTCGTGTGAGGATGTGCATACGAACACGAGTTTCTTGCCAAACCTGGGAATTTCTAAGAATACGCACAGCCCACCACGCCTCAAGGTCGGTGTGCATGCATTTGGGGTAGGGCTGGCGCCTGTCGCAGGTTAGCGGCTGTTGGCAACACGGGATGGAGGCAACGCAGCAGAAGCCAGAGGGAATCCTTGCAGGAACACAAGATGTTGATTGGCTTTGAATACGAGACTTGCTTCTGGAAGGCTACTGGATTGAGCAACCACACGCTTATTTACCAATTAGAGGATAGCTTCCCGTGATGCTGCTCCTTGCTCCTCGTGGCATTTTTCGCGAGGGTTACAATTCTACCAAGCCACTCCAGGCATCACGATTAAAATGCGGTCTCAATCCCTTAGACTGGACTCCCGAATTGTGCGAGATGCCTATCTGGGTATCCGGGGAATATTTTCTGAACCAAGCCACTTGCTGAACACCGGCGCCTTATGGCTCGAATGATGGTGTTTTCGCGAGTTTTCGTACATTGGCCAACATGGTACGAGAGTCGGGAGTAGCGCTGCGGTTCCGGTGTCGGTCAACTGACTGCTATGATACTTTGGTCTCGTGCATTCCCGGGTCGAGCAATTTTATATGAGATGCATCCAGGGAAAAACACGGGACCAGATATCTCGCACACCGTTGAGTCATGTGTTGGTCACTATTGATATATTGTTGTAACATGGTTGTGGGCGATAATTGTACAAAATGCATGTGATCACGAGCACGCCTCGGAACTATCAGGTTCCGGGGACCAAGTGACTCGGGGAATGATCGCAAAAGTTACCCTAAAAGTTGCCCGAGATTCCAAGACTCGAGCATAATTCTATCGGGGCTAACCCTAATCAGCGATTGGTTGATGTCGGTGGCTTATGCCAAAAGCATAACTCCAGAGGACAAGCGGAGGGTGGAAGGGGATTAGCCCGAGCAGCTGACAATGCCCGTTGTCTGGGCTCAGGTTATTTCCGGGCTCTGACCTCGCGTTGTGCTGGGCACCCGCTGGGCACCCGCTGGGGGATTCCCATGGGCATTTCCGTGGACCATGAGGATCGGATTGAGCACCAATGGGCAGTGGGCCGACTTTGCCAGGCAGCCACATGTTGCCCAATGTCACGAATCACCGTATGATACGATGCTTGCATAACGAAACCAAACCATCTTGACGAGTTGTCTCGTTATGCGAATGCGAGAACGAAATACGACGATTGCACCTGACTTTGACTGTCGACTCGAAACACACTGGCAATCTCCTAGGTTCTATAGCAATCAAAGTTACGAGATTGTCTGTAGCTTTTCGACGCTGATGCCTAGAATTTTATGCACGCATATGGTGATACTGGCACAAATACTGTGCTGCTTCGTACATGTCCAGCTAATGTTTCATAGACGTTGGACAGACAACTGGGACGGAGAAAACGTTGTGCCGACTCTTCAGAAGGCAAGGGCTGAGGGGTAGATTTTGGGCGTTAGGGGTGATCAGGGCCCAAGACGTAGATGTTTTAGGCTTGGAGCAGGACCTCCTAGGCATCCAAGGGCTGCCTGGAAAAAGAGTTTCAGGCGCCTGATCATTCCCCCACAGGAGGGTCTTGGGCTTGTTAGGGATTCCCCCCACAGCGCACTCGTCATGCCTCGAGGACTTTCGTTGCCAGGTCGGCTGTACAAGCCGCAGACTGCAGAGCATACGTAGGTTGTCTAGTTAGTATGTTTTGGAATTGTGTTTACAGGAGGGAGCGAAGGAGAATGATTCAGCCAACTAGCCACTCTAGGAAACTTCACTTGTTCTGGAGCAGTAGGGCTTTCGGGGGTTGTACCGCACACGATGAGTCCAGGAGACCAAGTGACGGAGAGCTGCTTAAGGTTCAGCAAGGCTTGGGCAGACAAGAATGCAAATTGAATGATTTGGGGGGAATACGATGAAACGGCTGGTTAGGGAATGTGCACACTATTTGGGAAGGCGCAACATGGAATGGAAGCTTTGAAGCAGCGTCAAGACTCGAGACTCGGGCTGGATTACGGAATCCTCATTCAATTGGCAAGGGATAAGGGAGGTAGCAATTAGAGGGAAGAATGTAACCAAGGCCACGACAGGCCACGACAGGCCACGACAGGCCACAAGAGGGTAGCTGACCAAGCTGGTTTGAAAGCCTATCTAGATACGTGATACCTGGCAGTCCAACAACGAATGGAAGCTTACGAAATCCTGCCGTTATTGCAATTGCTTGCAACAGCTTGTGGTCTGGCCCAAGACCATTTCTCAGCAACGCCAATGAAGTCATTGCCTAACAGTTCTAACATTTCCCGTGACTGGGACAGCGTGGAAGTTGGCAGGGAATTTGCAATTTACCGCCAAACCAATAAGTGCCAGTGTCACTTAGTGTGCACCTGCCGGGCGAGGGTGCGGGCGCTATCCAGCAACAATCTGTAATCGGAAAGACCACTTTACCAAATGAGGCGGCACTCGCGGTCACTGGCGGTCACTGGCGGTCACCACAACGCTGCCTCTAGGAATTCAATCAACCAAGGCTCCCAGTGCTTAGGCACCGTACAGTACTCCATACAATTACAGTACACACACGCCCTGGTCGTTAGCTGCTTAAGGCAATTGCACTGTTTGTAACACTAACACACAATCCACCATTCCACCAATCCATCTCCATCATAGAGTCATGGCAAAAAGAGTTTGACTGTCATGGTGCAGGATTTGTGCTCTCATCTGAAAATCAACCAATGGATCCATAGAATCACACCGTAATCCCAAGGCAAACAATTATGACTGTTTTGTCCAGGCCAGCCGGGTCAGATGTGGATGTGGATGTGGATGGGGACATGCTTGTACATGTTGACAATTCGGAAACATCAAGAGAGCGAGGCAACAGACAATTGATTACCCTTCTGGGGCTTACTGCGAGATCTGGATCAGCCGTTCGACAGCAATAATCAGTTGGTAGCACCAGGCACATAACCAGGTAGTATTACTGGAGCCTTTAGGTCCGTATGGATGAACCACGGGTGAAAAAACTATCCGAGTACCAGGTCGGTGCCAGGCAGTGCCTGGAGAGTCAGGCAGCCGGCAAACGGTGTGAAAGTTAGACCAGCGGCCGAGGAGTGTTAGGACTCGCGGCAGTGGACCGTGGACCGTGGACTGTCGTGGGATGGCGGTCGTGGACGTATTGCTCGGGTCTCTGGCTGAGCAAGTGATCCGGTCGGTGTACGAGACTGGTAGCGTGTCATCATGCACACGATCCAGTGGATGACCATGTTGACGTGCGGGTCGTCCTGGCTGAGAAATCGACACTTTCCTCACGGGGCTAAGGTACGACCGCGACATGGAAATACGACGGGCAGGACGAACAACTGTCCACCGAGCAGGGGGTAAAGGAAGACGAGAGAAGGACGGGGGGAGGGGGGTGATGTGTTAACTCCACCATGACTGTTCCGACAGCCCTGGCTTGCGAAAGCGAGCAGGGGCCAGGATGTGGTGGATCCTCGACCACACTACCAGTCGACAGGGATCCGCTTCGTTCGGGCTTTACGCACCCTTCGTTCGCTTCTTACTATTACTCAGGCACACTCAATATCCCTAACGTTAATGCCATCTTATCTCAGCTCCACGGTTTACAAAAGAATCCCAGATCCCTCCGCTTCAGAGACAGCCTTCCCTTTCCATCTTCACCCATCATCAACAACAACTACATCCAACAACAACAGTATCCAATAGTCAATGAACATTCGATACAACATTCAACAAACCATCTTGTATAAGACCCTCGACTAAAGCAGCCACACTTCCCTACCTACCCACATTTGTGACTCAGAAAGGTACCCGACTAAAACGTCAACATGCCTTCCACAATCAGCTTTTCCGCTCCTCCAGCGAAGAAATCAACATCTCAATCCATCTACACTCGACCTGCTAAGAAGCAAAAGATGAGTATCACTCAAACTTACTTCCTGGCACACAGTGCCCGAGGCAAGCTCTCCAAGGAGGCTTCCCGCCCCGACCACGACCTCAGACTCTTGGTTGGACACGCAAACATGCTCGACTCTCTCATGCTCGACCTGGCCAACGCAGAGCAAGAACAGGAACGGTGGTTCAACAACATTGTCTCGGGATCTCAAGAAGAACAAGAAGAACGACCAGGACATGTCGAGACCATTGTCGAGGAACCCGAGGCTGACTGGGAAGCCGAGGATGCAGAGAGCTCTGAAGACGAATCTGAGGATGAGTCTGAGGAGACATGGAATGGCAACGTCACTGCCATCGAGGTTGATGCCGACATGGACGACGAAGAGACCGAAGATGACCTGACTCTCACACGAACGGCATCTCGACATTCCCCACCAGAGTTGAGCCTCGACTCCGACTCCGACTCGGAAGATGACCACATGCCACCTTCACCACCAACAGTCTCATTCGAAGTCCTCAGTGAAAAGCAAAGACAAGCGATTGCTACCACTTCATTCTACGACGCCAAAGACTCGACCTCATTATCACCCGCAGACTCGGAAGCCTTCGTGCAAGAAGGCTTCTACCTCCCTTCGAGGCAACAGCCAACCATAATCGCTGCCTATTGAGCAGGCTGATTGACCGCCCTCGACATCTCGCGAGTGATATTTATGAAGCGATTTACAGCGAACACTATTGATGATTTGACAGCATGGCGCTTGGGAATGTGATTTACAAAGGATTTATCCACTGTGTCTATATATCTCCACTGGAGAAATTACAGTCGACGACCAGCGGGAGGCCAGGACAAAGGCAAACCAACAATCCATTGCACGAAGCAGTAGTCGTGGCTGTATATGCCAGCCTGTGGACGGCAATGAGATTGAACAGTTTGTCCCGAGTCAACGGGTTCATCCATCGCGGCGTCGTTTAATGACTCTACTCTATGTACCAATCTAGGTTGCTCTCCCTCTACCAAACAAGAGGTCGAGACACAAAAATGAAAACATTTAACCATCTACAAAACATTCTTGTTTCCTTTCGTATTCATTTTTCACTTTCACGTGCGTGCGAATTACTTGTTCATTATTATCGTCGTCTCTCAATTTTGTGACTTTGTCAATTATTTTTTTCCCCACAACAAAAACTTTCCGAGGATGACCGCTGATCACTTTCTCGGTTTTGTCAGGGACTTCCCAGGGTTTTCGTCCTCGGATCCTCGGGCGTTTCGCCCGCACAAAAGCGGGCTTTGTGAAAGAGCGACGACCGCGACTCCCCGTGACCCAGTGACCCAGTGACCCTAGTCGTAAGGTCGGTCCAGTGACCACCAAAACCCGCCCTTGCTTACCCAAGATTCCAAAAGACAAATCTTTGCCTTGGAACGGATCTTCGGGCGCCCGACTTTTCCTACGGCCGAACAAATCCGTCCCAAGAAAACTCCAAAACCCCACTACTTGTTTTTTTGAAATTGAAAATAAAAGAAATCACTAACTGACTAACTAGAGAACCACTCGACTCGTGGTGCTTGGACTGGTTAGAGTTGTGCGCGCCCGTGGGCTGTAGCGTTCACTAAATTCCAACTCTACTTACTGTGCCAGTGTGCCAGCGTGTGTGTGTGTGGCCAAACTCACCTACCTGCGGACGAAGGGACCTCTGTACAAGAGACTGTGCATGACTCTTTTTTGCTTTGTCCATTTCTTAAATCCGCGGCCGCGCGCACGGGACCCGAGTGAGCCGATCTGGAGGTACAAAGGTACACACTACATGGTTACTACATACCTAGGTACCTACAACTTTACCTGCCTTGCCTTGGTTCATACTGAATTAAGAATGTCTTGTCTCCAAGTTCATGCCAAGCTTCCCAGATTTCATGGTGGTGCTGCATCGCAGGACGCTCAGACAACTACTAAATGGTGTTGGTGTCGCACAGTCCACATACGAAACACACAATAATGTCTCTACTAGGAACTCAATCAGTCTACTAGGTGGCCAGACACCTCGGTATTATTGTAACTTTGTGCCCGGACAGACCACCCAGAATAATGTGCACCGACATTAAATCTAGACTAAGTAATAATAATGCAAAAATTGTGTTCGTGTCGAGGATCCCGCTGTGCATGGACATCTCGCCTAACGATCTCTTTCTATTTCTCGATCTCGCGCACAAACAAGAGTTTCGAAGTTGTCTAACTACTGCTAGTCCTAACTATCGAAGGGCATGTGCTCAGTAATGTTCATTAAACAGTGGCAATTGATGATCATGTCGAGATCCAGCGGGACGCCCTGGGATGCCTGGAAACCCTGATAGACTCGACGCAGTGCTCGTTGTGAATCCTTAGGCCTTGAGATCTTGGGAGCCAAGTCTCCACAAATAGCCACATAGGTACTGTACCTACAGGGCCAACAAACGGGCTGTGAGGCAAACCCCGCCCCGGGATTGTCGTTTGTACCGTCCTCTAATAAGGCTTTTGCCTCTCTTCCCCCGCCAGCAAGCAAGTACATTGTCATTGAAGATCGGGGCTTTGGTAAGCCACAGCCTAGGTGCCACTGCCACCGTGATACTATTAACTCACTTGAGTCGTGATCACTGATCAGTAACTCCGGAGTATGTACTCCGTAGTAGTGATCGGCCTAAATGACTCTGAGTGACTCATCTTGGCATGATTTGATATCAAATGGAACTCTCCGAGATCTTCTCTGGGGTTCTGAATTGTCAGCAACCGTGTTTGTTGGCCCTACCAAACTGCCTGCCTGGTGGTCTCGTTGTGAGGATGTCTGTGGTTTCTCGAATGTCTTGTTTTTGTCCTGGTGCGAGGACGTCTGGGTTCGAAAATCCCAACTCAATTTGTCTGAGGACTTGTGGAAGGGCCTTGATACCTGGGGTGGTACTGTCTCAGTGACGGATTTAAGGATAAGTAAGAGGTGCCTCGGCAGGACTTACCGTGGACTTTACCCAGGAGTGCCAGGGTAGAACGCGTATTCAGCACAATTGTCGGCAAAGTTTCCTACTGAAGTGAAATAAGCCAACTTTGTTACTTATGTCGAAACACCACCTCGTTGTGAGTTACTTCACATGTATATCATATCTAGAGATGTCTTGACCCAAGCGCATCTGCAGGCTCATGGATCGAAATGACCCTGCTCGGGGTGTCAGAGTCGAGTTGTTACATGATCATTGCCCGCAATAAGGATGCGGTGTCGACGCACATCACGTTGCCATGTCGAAGTTATTGAGGCTTTCATCAATCGAGCTAAGGTAGGACGTCGCTTACGAGGACAGGATAATTCATGCTTTACCTTCACCTTGACTATTTGCGTGGCGTGTCAATGTCTGCAACAAGTGGAGTTTCTTTCAATGTCCTTTTCAAGGCTCATCCGATAGTCAAATTTCCAGGAGTCGTTTCGCGAGCCGCCAGTCAAGGAATCGGTATCAGAAAAAGCAAGCTGAGGCTGCGCTCTATTCGTCCCAACAAAGATGTATCTCGAGGAGAGTTGTTCAGACAACCTGAAGGCTTCATTTCTGTCTTGGCTTCATTAGCAGTTGTTGGCTGCCGGACTTGGTCCAACAGAGCCTCCAATAGCCTTCAACGTCTCATAGTCATGCGGAAGATGTTACCGAGACATCTGCTGACTGTTACGAAAGGCATCGATGCCGTCATCGGCGATCTCTGTCTACATCGCGATCTGTGTGCCCTTCTAGAAGCCAAGCATCTTAAGCATGGCTGGACTACAGGACGACTACCGCCTTTACCTCTTTTGAGGATGTCGATGGCGTCGAAGAGTGCCCAAGGCGCCTACAAGTGTCGGTCTCTCCTAGCTTAGTTGTGCGTATGCACGACTAGTACAGCGGCTACCACATGGTTCACCTCGAGAGCACATCTGCAAACGGACCGCCACTTACATTGGACTACAGTCTGTGGCTGCTTGGGAGTTTCTTAGTCTCGCCTATTCTGTGGACCCAGGTTGTCGGGTTTCAGGTCGAATTCGCTGCGCTGCCCAGCTGGACCCTTCTGATACTTTAGTGCCAAAATCTGAACTCAGCAAGACTATAGGCGACGAGCAGGTTGTTGTGAACATGTTTTACTGCTGTCACAGTCAACCTTGTGCACACTCGAACATGGAAAGCAGAAGGAAGAGCCTGCTATGGAGAGTGCCAAGACCATACAAAGAATCCACCATATGTAGTTACGAGGGCGTTTCTCAAACTCAGAGCCTTGCGCCTTGTTTGCGTCATTCAAAGAGCGGTTCATCCCGTTCATCTTGTTCATCCTGTTCATCCTTCCCCCCTGTACAGGCACTCGAGATTCGACAACATAGGTAAGTTATCCAATTACAAGGTTAGATACCTTCTCAAATCAACTGCATATGACTGGCATGCATGAGCCAATAAAACTCATGTCACAACTGCTGAGTGAGCGATTGATCATCCTACTAAGCAGTTCGCTTTCACTTTTGGGGAAACCTTGGCATTTGGGAATGGACCAAGGCTGAAATCTGGGTGATTTCCCGAAACGGAAAGACCACCAATTGATGTATGAGGCTGCATAAGCCTTTCATCCAACCCCTGGCCGGCCTACGGTCGGCATCTTCCACGTCAACAGTCATCCTCTCAAGCTAGGGAACCCTGTCGCAGTCCGATAGTAGGTCAGGTCGTTTTTGACCGTCGGACAAACCTCTGTCTGTCCGAAAATGATTTGATCTTAAAAGTACTAGCGGCGAGAAGCGGAGATTTTAACGACCAATATAAAACGAATAAAGGATGAGTTAGTCTACATATGGCCTAGAGCAGTCAACTTTGACACCCTCTGATCCATGGTCTGACTGACCTTTCAACCGGCCTTGACAGTCTCATGGGTCGTACTCTCATCGGCCCTCACGGGAAACTGGTCAGGGAGTACATGACAAAGCAGTCTCACTTGTTGTGCGGACGACCACGTTTTCTTCTGGGGTATCTACTGCTCTACGATTTGTTGATCGGATGCCAACCGCTAGACTCGAGGTGCATCAAAGGGCTGCTGAAGTCCTTTCCCCATGCAGTTTGGATATCGAAAATGGCTAGTCTGGCGTTTTTGGTGCTCATGCCCTTTGAGGAAAGAGCACTTCTTCGAACCCACTACTGCACGCTATGGAGTCTGCAAACATGAACTTGATCGCGACACTCACACATCATCCTTTCATCAGCACGTTCGATCCACCTCCCCAGACGAGGCTGGAGAGCTTGTCTCGTTCCAATTCCACATCCTATATCCACACACTTCTTGGTCTTCGTCATTCCACCGAACCGAAGATTTGACGAAGCCATCCCGACCCACCGCATACCTCACGCTAATGTCTTGATGCAGTGATGCACAGGGTCTCTGGGTATGGTATCTACATCAGCAAGCGAAGCTTCACAGGTCCATCTGTACTTCATTCAGCCAACAGGGTGAGACGTCCAGTTTAGCCTGTTAGCTTCCATTCGCCTGCTGATGCAAGATAAGTGTCATGAAGGCCGTGGATCTCCCCAACCTCTGATCCCCGAAATGTCCCTGCCAGTGTTCTCCATTTACGGCAACCGGCAACCCTACAAGGAAAATTGAGAAATCAGATGCCCCCAAGTCTTGCAATACAGACTTCTTGCTCAGCAGGGATGTGGAGCATAGAACATGCAAGCACCGTTCTCGAAGACTTCTTTGTCGATCTCGTCCAGTCAGAAAACCTTTTCCATTTAGCGAAAAGACCCTCCCCGCCGGTTGTTGATAGTGGCCGCCGAAGGTACAGTCAAGCTCCGCCATAGGATCCATTGAGCCATCCCAAACTGCGTGTCCGTTGTGTATCATTGCCAAAGAACCCCACGAGCCTGTGCCCCCGTCGTACTCCATTCAAACAAGCTACCCACTCTCGAGACATCCTACGTCAGACCTTCAACAAACCCTTCGTCGTCCCTTGCAACCAAAAGATGCGACCCTTCCGACTTGTAACACAGACGATGTGCTACACAATTGCAACATAGCTCCACTACGGGTACCCGACGGGGCTTATGCAACAGAAGCTTGGATGGAAGGCTCAAAACCCTGATCGACGGTGATCGTATACTGACTGTACACAAGTGTCGCTGCTACCATGGTAGCTACCGCAGAAACGAGAACAGCCGAAATTCCGGCACAACTTATTAGCCTGTCATGCAAGAGAAGGTCCCATGGAAGCTATGGAGAAACCTCGCGCTGATCATCTGGCCCTACATTTCAGGGTAAATTATCGGTAGACCGAAGCAGTCCATCTAGCGAGACAGACCCTTGAGCTTGACTGTCGTACAACCAAAGGGTGCTAGTGGAGAGACCGGTCATGTCGTGGCATCTTTGAATGCAATAGCATTCAGTGCAACGACGATGGCGCCAATAGCCCTTCCAGAACCGGATAAAAGACGAAAGGTTCAAACAGCCAGACTTTCTCACGCTTTCATCAATAAGTCCCGCCGCTCTGCGAGCTTGAATGGAAAATTACCGTACAGATAGGTATTTCACAATCAATTATCAAACCCCAGTAGCATGCCATGTTTCCATTGATCTCTGCTTTTGCTTGTCCTCACTTCTGTTTATCTTCACCCATGCCTTGCATGATCCATTTGCTGGAATGCTTGGCATATTGATCGACTTTGTCTTTGTCCTTTAGCATTTCCTTGATCTTCAACGGCCTTGGAATATCGCAACCTTTCTTCACGCCTGGTCTGGAGTACATCATCTCCTCCCACTTCTTCAGAGTAGGAAACTCATCAATCTCCACGCCAGCCCATCCAGCCCAAATGACCCAACCCACCGTCGTGATGTCGGCAATCGAGATATGATCACCGACAATAAATCCCGACGACGAAGACTGTAAATGCTTGTCCAAAACCCCATACAACCTCCGTGTCTCATTCACATATCGATCCACGCCATACTGGATCTTCTCCGGCGCATAACGCACAAAGTGGTTCGCTTGACCTTGCATAGGCCCCAGCCCGGCATTCTGCCACCATAGCCAATTGTTGACTTCATATTCCTCGCGTGAGCCACGAGGATAGCTGATCTTGTGGTCCTTGTCGTACTGATCAGCTAGATATTGAAGAATGCTGCCAGACTCAAACAGGCGAATCTTCTCGCCGTCGGAGAACGTGTCGGTGATGGCGGGAATCCGCCCGTTGGGATTGATCTCTCGGAACCAATCCTCCTTCTGCCGGTTGGTCGAGATGTTGATGTGTTCCACCTTGTACGGAATACCCAGTTCCTCCAGGGCTATGGAGATCTTGATGCCGTTGGGTGTGGCGTCCGTGTAAAGAGTGATGTCGGGTTGTTTTGTTCCGGCCATCGTGTTAGAGGTGGAAATGTGCTGCGCGTGTTGTTTGAGTCGGTCTGACATTCTTGCGGCACAACTACTTAGACCTGGACTTCTTTATATATCATGATGTAAACGCTCGAGGAGAGATCAACTCGGTCGTCCGTAATGTGGACAAGCATGATCTCATAAGATCCGATTGGCCAATCGGAGCATGTACGGTCTGTTCATGACTCCAATTTTCGAAATAAAAAGGATGTCTTCAAGGATAACGAGTTTTCACTTTGTGGCAGCGAATTGGTCATTCTTGATGAGTAATTTCGTATATCGCTGGGTAGGAGAACCAAATTCACTGCCATGAGTCCTCAAATGGCCTCTCGTGTCTGGGTAGGTATGCTGTTATCTGGATCATGAGAGTAACGCTGCTCTTGAGTACAGGTGTCAAATCTGAATACGAACGCCATCAAGCCAGGCTAACAGCAGGCTCTCGTTCCCAGAGAAACTCTGTTCTTGAGCTACTTACAGTCAATTATAGCCTCAATAACTTACAGTGATCAGGCTCATCTTGACATCTCCATATTTCGCGTATATCAGCCAGACATGATCCAGCCGTCCACGATCCAAGCGTTACGTGATTGGTCGAAATCTAGTGGACGTCATTTCTCCACGCCGTGATCCCGTCCGCAGATCAATATCTCATCCCCCACCGCACCAATGGACGGTTTGCTTCACCGAGAAGCGGACGTCGCATAGACTTTTTCCTTACTTATCTACTTGCGCAGTCTGTTTCATGCAACAGACTTCGATCAGTATTTCGACGACAATCTCCTAGGAGATGCGATATGGCTCATATACCCCAGCCATCGTCCTTTCGTGATTCCTAATTCCTTGACCGGCGGATGCCAAGTGTCTTTTGGCTGCTCTCCAACCCACCGAATCGTAATCGATGATGCGCAGGTCGAATTTTCAAGCAGAATGGTCTCTCATCCTGAAGCTATAGGGCCTTCGTCCTCTCGAGATCTCGCCAACGTTCCGCGCCGGCGGTCTTCGTCTTCAACGCAGAAAAAACCCTGGCAACATTCTCGTCGCCCGTCCCTGCACTCGAACCACTCTCGACCGGATCCTGATGAGATTCAACGTCTCTCCGATCATGTCACTCGTCAGACGACACGCTCGTCGCATCGGCGCATGTCAAAGTGGTACAAGATTCGCTGGTTCAAAGGCATGGTCGATGATGTCAAGAGAAGAGCTCCGTTCTACTGGAGTGATTGGAAAGATGCTTGGGATTATAGAGTGATTCCTGCTACGGTGTATATGTATTTTGCAAAGTACGTTTTGTCTATAACATTTGAATGCAGAGTCGGCCTTCAAGATTCAAAATCTTGTCCTAATACTGCTCCTGCTCCATGACCATGCTGATAGTCCGCACCAGTATCCTTCCCGCGCTTGCATTTTCCCTCGACATGTTCACAAAGACGAACAATTCGTATGGTGTCAATGAAGTTCTCCTCGCTTCAGTGCTCGGTTGTGTAGTGTTTGCTACCCTGGCCGCACAACCTCTGGTCATCGTCGGAGTTACAGGTCCGATCACGGTCTTTTCCTACACCGTCTACGATATCGTGACGCCTCGAGGCACGGATTTCTTTGCTTTCATGGCGTGGATCGGCATCTGGTCGTTGATCATGCACTGGATCCTTGCCATCACAAACAGCTGCAACGCCCTGACATATATCACGCGCTTCAGCTGTGATACCTTTGGGTTCTACGTTGCGTTTATCTATCTTCAAAAGGGCATTCAAGTTCTAACCAGGCAGTGGGAGCTAGCGGGCGGTGAGAGCGCTTATCTCTCCGTCATGGTCAGTCTCCTCGTGCTCGGCTTTGCCTACGGTTGTGGTATCGTGGGAGAGAGCAATCTGTTCCAGAGGCATGTGAGGAAATTCATCGAGGACTACGGCACTCCACTGACAATCGTATTCTTCACCGGGTTCGTGCATTTCGGACATATGAAGGATGTTTCGGTCGAGACGCTACCGACCAGCAAAGCATTCTTTCCCACGACCGATCGTGGCTGGTTGGTACACTTTTGGAACCTGGATGCCGGTGATATATTCCTCGCAATCCCCTTTGCCATCCTTTTGACCATTTTGTTCTGGTTCGATCACAACGGTAAGACCACCCTCCCATGACGCCCGCCAATGTCATGGAATTCAACCTATGAATGCTGACCACACATGCCCAGTATCGTCACTCATCGCACAAGGCACAGAATTCCCACTGCGCAAACCGCCCGGCTTCCACTGGGATATCTTTCTCCTCGGCTTCACCACGGGCATCGCAGGAGTGCTAGGCATCCCATTCCCCAACGGACTAATCCCACAAGCACCATTCCACACACAATCGCTGTGCGTGACACGACAGATTCCCGACGAAAAGTCCAAAGGCGGCCTGATCCGCGTGACGGACCACGTCGTCGAGCAACGCGTCAGCAACCTCGCTCAAGGCCTGCTATTCCTCGTCACCATGACAGGCCCTTTACTGATTGTGCTCCACCTGATCCCGCAGGGCGTGCTCGCGGGCCTGTTCTTCGTGATGGGAATGCAAGCGCTCGTCGGCAACGGGGTGACGCAGAAGCTACTCTTCCTCGCGCGCGACAAGGAGCTTACAGATGCGACAGACCCGCTGCTCACGCGCGTCCACCGCCGCAGCGCCATCTGGGTCTTCGTCGGGCTGGAGCTGATCGGCTTCGCCGCCACCTTCGCCATCTCCCAGACCATTGCGGCAATCGGCTTCCCCGTCTTCATCATCCTCCTGATCCCCCTGCGCACGTGGCTTATGCCCAAATGGTTCCGCGACGACGAGCTCAAGGCCCTCGACGCCCCGACCGCAGGCGCTTTTGTCATGGAGAGTGTGGGCGGCGCGTATGGCGAGAGTGAGGACTCGACGCCGACGCCGACGTCGGAGTCAGGTGCGCGGGCGACGGGGACGAGGCCGTCGTTGTAGACGATGATGCTGATGCATTAGAGAGAGGCGAGAGCTACGAGCTGGGGCAGACGCTTTCTTCTAGCCGTGGTGTCGCTGGGCGTGTGGGTGATGGCCAACGGCCCACGGGGCAGCCAGGAGGAGGCGGAGTCGTGGCTCTGTAGATCGGTGATAGATACCAATGGAAGATATGCCTGGCAGAATGAGTGACACTGGGCTTGCGAAGGAAAAGATCGAACGGGGAGAAAGTTGTCGAAGAGAGAGAAGGCTTAATGGATTGTCCGATATTGGAGTACAGCCCTAAGCCGCAGATGTGGGTATATCCATACACGTCTTCTTGCATGTTAGATGAAGAGCATAGACAGCATGAGTATCAGAACGTTATTTTGGTATTTTTGGTTGGCTAAAGCTACGTCGCGGTAACTTTCTGCTTGCCCTTCCCTTTCCCTTCAACGTCGTGGTCATTATCATCGCTTCTAGAAAGGTCATCATCTTCGTCATCGTCATCATCATCAAAACCAGCAAAACGTCGCGCGGGCGTGCTCTTCTTCTGAGCCTTCGGCAACAATTCGGATGGGATCTTCAGACGCTCACGAAGCACCCAAATGGCGTCGACGTCTCCACGCTCTGCCTCAGATCTTAGCCTTGACATTTCAGATTCGTCCAATTCCATCAGATCTTCGGCCTCGCTATCATCATCGCTGGCCGCTGCAGACCCGCCACTGCCGCTGCTATCGCCTTCTTTTGCTGACGAGGTTTCCGCCTCGTTGGCTAGCATGGCTTGTCTGACTGCATTCTTCACATTCTCGGTCACTTCTTCCTTTTCCTCAACCCATTGATCACTAAGACCTTTTCGGCGCCCATCGGCGCCCTTCCCGGCTCTCATGTCGGCTTCTCGCTGTTCGGCCAGATCAATGACTTGTTCCCATCTCCTGCGCCTTTCTTCCTTCTCTTCCCTTTCCATTTCCGGTTTTGTGGCCAGGTACGTAGCTAGGTTCTTGGCTTCAGTGATGGTGCGCATCCTTCTCCCGTCCAGGTTGCGTGCGCTACCGTTGGCTGCTTCCGCATTCTGGCGCTTCTTACGCGATGACATGCGTCCTCCGGCTGCGCGCAGTTGAGAGCCGAAACCTCCCTTGCCACCTACCAAAGGGACAGATAAGCGGAGAGGGAGAAAAGAGCCACTGAGAGTCTGGCATGTTGAACAGGTTCGGGCGATGTCGCCGATAGTTATGGTCGTCGAGTCATGAAGAGGGAGTCTAGATGTCGAAGTGACGATGAGACGGCAATGAGGGGGAAAGTGTGCTGGTAACACATTTTGGATCGACGAGAAGAGTTCTGAGAGAGACGTCGATGCTGGAAGTGGCAGACAGAGGGTAGGAGGGAGTGAAAGGCCAGGGAATGAGTCCAGCAGGACGTTGATGACCGGACTCATGTTTGACTGAACAACAATGATGGTGGTTCGGAGGAGTTGGAGGAGTTGGACGATGGATGGTGACGGAGTCAGTGTCACAACATCGCAAGGATGAATGAAGTTGGAATTAATAGTATGCCACTAAGACTAAGTGGATTCACAAGCGAGCAGATCTGCAACCCCTGGCGTGTGACTTACGAGGGAAGCGAATGAAACAAATTGTGCAGAAGACCCGTAGGGATCAGTCGTGTGAAGGTGGAACAGGACGTCTTTGTCGACTCTTGGAACCCTGGAAGCAAGGCGATGAAGGTGAACAGCAATTGAGGTGAGAGATGGTGAATTTCGATTCTCATTCGACTGCTGTCGCTGTCTGTAGAAAAATCAAAATATCCATGGACGGGTTGGACCTTCGTTGAGGTGACAATTGGTCAAGATCCTGGGCATATGGCGTCCCTAAGGGGAAGCCCACATGCGCCTAACATGTAGAGAATTCAGGGCCCAATATCAGGGCAAGCAGGGCAAGCAGGACGAGCAGGACGAGCAGGGCTAACAAACACCCGCGGAAGCCAAGACCCAGAGCCTAACTGGTTTGGTCGACAAGCTCCTAGGCTAGCGGCGAATACTGCCAGAAGCAAGTGACAGAACCCAGCTGAGGGCTTATTGGGGCATCGCCGTGTAGCCTGTAGGTGCTAACAGCCTATTCCATGCTCCATAATTAGTGCACTTAAGTGGTGGTTGGTGTCTTAGCGGGCTCCTTAGGCTGCCGGTGCCACTGGAGGGCAGAGTTTTGGACGTAGGTGGACACTCAACAACTGGAGAAGTCTCGTATTGGGAAAGCCACTTCTCACGACCATCCCATCTTACTCGATTCACACGCGTCGCAAACCTACGAGAAAAGGGAAAAAAAGCTCGACTCGGGATGCCATTCAACCACAACCAGGTTTCCTAATCTTCAATTCTCTGGCGCAATCATCATCGCCTACTGAATCAGCTCTCGACAACATCTCTGGCCGATGCGGAGACATCGTGCACTGGCCCCTGGATGCGATCCGCTGCCAGTCTCGCCGACCTGGGACTTTGCCATTCTTCTTGTCATCGAAAACACCTGTTCTCGAACGACGGACTGATCCAACATCGTCAATCTTGATCTTCGACATCCACCACCATGCCCTGGCAGCCCTTGCCATTATCTTACGCGGTTGCGGTTTACCCGTTTCAGCCCTCGTCGTCGCCGTCCGAGCTGCCACTTCAAATCGGTGATCAACTTTATGTCATCGAACAAGGTGGGAAAGACGGCTCTTGGTGTCGCGGCTATCTAGTAGCACCGCCAACCTTATTGTCTTCCTTGGATTCTGCTGCTAGAACAGTCTCAGACGCTCGGGTCTTTTCCGGCATTTTCCCAAGATGTTGTATCGAAATCCGCGAGCAATTGGGCGACGCGCCGCCGCTCCTATCACAGCCTGGCCAGCCAAAGCCCCCAGCTCCGGTTCCAATGTTGAAGATCGGCGACGAATCACCCACTTCGACAACCGAGCCTTTGGTCGATGAGATTTCCAGCTGTCTGAGAGAATGGTATATTCTACACCTCCCAGATTTAGTACTCCGACGAGAATATCAACTGCTCGACAAAATGTCCGAAATCACTACCCGCTTAGACTATGCACGGAGAGAGTTGTTGAACGATGTACTAACCACTCAGGAGAGATCAGGGGTTCGCGAGCAAGCCGTATGGGATCTTGCTAGAGGCAACAAAATGCTAAGCGGCGATATCATCGTCAGGGATCCTGCTCAGCAAGGCAGGCTCCTCACATCAGAAGACTCGGCCATTTCCATGTCAAAATTACAGTCTGTCATGAGCCTGCTCGACGGCGCGCCCGTGGAAAAGTCCAAGGCCACTTCTCTTCACCATGGTCTGCTCGAAGTCAAGTCTGTCTCGGGCTCTGATTTGGATCAAGCGACTCTCAGCCTTGCGCTATATCAAAAGGATAACACAGGCCACATCTCTTCGTTTTCAGAAACATTCAGTTCTGTTGCGTCGGCCAAGATCAAAACCCTGTTCTCCGACCTTGGCTCGAGGGACATCGCTACGGACGGGCAATTGTATCTGATAGTGAAGGCTGTGGTCCCTGAAACGCCACGAGCACCACGAAAAACAGTCGTAGAGCGACCTCCGTCGAGAAATGGAACGGTTCGAAGTCAACGACAACTCTCACTCAATAGGCGTAGGTCAAGTCTAATGTTTGGTAAGAAGAAAGCAGGAGAAAAACCGCAGCCTGCGCAGAATGGTCGAGCGACTCCTCAAGTCTATGACCGGGCTTCTACGCCAACCATAATGGAGGACGAAGATGAACCTCCAAGCAGGCCAGCAGCACCACCAGTCCCTCGAACGGTTGGTGTCGGATTTCTCGATATCGCAAAAATAATGAGAGATGGACAATCAGTTGACGAGAGCCTCACTATCTGGGCTTTGCCTCAGCGCGACGACGACAAAGGATTGCAAGATGACCCAATTGTTGGACAGCTTCTCAATAGCACAGCGAAGAACTTTATCGTTTCAACCAAGGTTCCCTCGATCGAGCTGAAAATCACTCCGTTTACTGCTCCTGAGGCGGATGCACTCATCAAGAACAACCCAACTTCCATGCATCTCGTCACCAAAACACAAAAGATGGGTTTCTCCGAAGCTCCAGCAAAAGCTCGACATGATATATACTTTAGACTCAACAAAGCCATTGTCGGCCCTAGTGCTCAACTATCTCACCCAGAACTTGGTATTGCGCCACTCAAAGCCTACGCGCTGCAAAACTTACAGTTGACCATGGAGGTACGCGATTCTTCTGGGCGCCGTGTTGAGCATTGTATTTTCCCATCTTCAAATGGAGCGGGTGTCACAGCATTTCGAACAAACGCAGTCGAGCACGAATCGAACTGGGATCAAACACTGTGTCTCCGTGTCCCGACCGGAAAGGTCAACGACAGCCATCTCGTGCTGAGTATTGCAGACGCTCCTGAATTCCCTTTTGCACTGGCTTGGATGCCTCTCTGGGATCGACAAGCATTTATCAGCGATGGAAGCCATTCATTGATCCTTCACGCTTACGATAAAGTCACTTCGAGTATCATCCAAGGAAAGGGAGCATACCTTTCATTGCCTTGGAACAAGGTCAACTACAAAACCATCTTCGAAGGCACAATTGCCAATATTGCATCGCTAGAGGTTGACACTATACTCTGCAGTACCGAGTTTTCTCAGGATCGAACCTTGGCAAGCCTAATCAATTGGAAACATCAAACTTCTGTCCAACTACTAGACATCTTACAGAAAGTCACCTTCGTCCCGGAGATTGAGATTGTCAAGCAGCTCCGGGAAGTCCTGGATGCGTTGTTCGGCGTGCTGGTTCACAAATCGGGGGAATCTAAATTCGAAGATCTGATCTTTAACGATATCGTGTTTGTGCTGGGCATTGTTCACGATAGGAGGTACAATCTCGGACCACTTGTGGACCAGTACACTGAAAACAACTTCCGCTCTCCCTATGCCGCATCTGGTCTTATACGGAGTTTCACTCGACTTTTGCAAAGTGTTTCCGACCCTCAAAGTGCGCGAGACATGAGAGCACTATTCAAAGTGGGGAGGATGTTCATGAAAATTGTCATCACTTCATATCAACAGCGACGATTCGGCTCTGGAACAAAAGCGAACGATGAGAAATACTCAAACTTTAAGGAAGATATGCAGGCCATTCTCTTTGGCTTGCAAATGATGATGCGCAGTGAAACTGCCGCCCTGGTTGGCAGCAAGACTCTACTGGTTCAGCAATTCCACACTTGGCTTCCAGAACTGTTGCCTGCCTTTACCAAAGAAGAAGTCATGCAAGTTGCCATTGATTTCATCGACTCATGTGATGCTGCTTCGGGGAAACTCGTTTTGTTTCGGCTATTGTTGATATTGAATTATACCAAGCTCGACCAAATTTGGGTGGAAGAGAAAGACCAGAAACTTCTAGTAAAGAATTGCGTCCGCTGGCTGACACCATGTTGGTCACCGAACACGCTCACAGACGTGTGGCATGAGCAGGTACGGTTAAGCTGTTCAGTTGTCGCCCAGCTCACACGCTTTCCTAACCATTATCTTCACGAGTTCATGCCAAAGTTGATCTCTGCATATTGCAGGATTGCCAATGAGCCCACCACGAAAAAGTGGTCTCTCTCTCTTCTCTTCCCCGAGCAATACCCACTCATCACCAAGCCGGCCGAAAGCAATGACCAATTTGACGAAACACTACTCGAGCTTTCTGCACTTATCTCTACCATTGCACAATTGAAACAACCTTCAGCTCCAAAACTCCATGAACAAGATTTATCTGAATATGTATTATCAGCACTTACTGTACTGCGGTCTTTATTGAAAAACGATGCCTGCCCGTCATCGTGGCTCAGCTTGCACATATACAATCACTCCTCTGCTCTCAAGATATTGGATCATCTCTCAAGCCTCTTAGTATCGTCGTATCTCCCTACGCCAGAAGATGCTGAATCTTTCGACATGCAGCTGTGGAAGTCATATCTAGACACGCTTATGAGCCTCGTCTCATCTCCAGCCCTGACTCTGGAGCTTTTCCCGGAGCAGAAGAGGCGAGCCGTTTGGAAGATCGCAGGAGATGTACGTCAATCTGGAGCCGAGTTGCTACGGAGAAGCTGGGAGAGTCTAGGCTGGGAGGCAACGGCAGACGATCAACGAAGGTACAATATCCGCAAGTTAGGCGGCTATCAAGTTCAATACGTTCCAAGTCTAGTCGGACCAATCATTGGACTCTGTCTGAGCATGCACGAAGGCTTACGGAAAGTCGCGGTCGAGGTACTGCAAACAATGATAATAAGCGAATGGGCCCTCAGTGAGGATTTGGAATTGATAGAAACAGAAATCATCGGCGCGCTCAATACAACACTCAAAGCGAAAACGGTATCTGCCAATGAAGCTATGGGAAGGAAGTTCTTTATTGCAGAACTACTCGATATGTTTCACACCATTGCCAATCAACCGGATGATGCACTTTGGACGGCCTTGGAAGAGCTTGTAGGCACAATCGAGGAGCTTGTTGACTTGCTCACTTCTACCGAATCAGAGCATGACTCCATTGCGCCGGTAAGCACAACGACAGATCATAAAACACGAACCAACGGCAACGCTAGAGGGAAAGATAGCGACTCTCAGACATCTGAGGCGAAGGAGCTGGATCGCGCTCGGCGGAGTATCGATGGCTTGAGCCCAACTTCTCAGCAGCAGGGACGTGAGAGGGAGTATGGGGTCCACGCCTTGGAGTGTTACAAACAGCTTGCGGACGAGTATGAGAGAAATGGCGATTATAAACGTCTGGCGAAAACCTATCGAGCAATTGCAAGGATTCATGAAGCGCGAGCCACAAGCCGACTGGCTGGCGGCCGAGATCTGGTCAATGGGCGTGGGAGACTCGATGAAGATGGTGATGAAGACGAATGAGAAGGTATTCCCCATGTCTGCAGCATCTAAAGGTGAGGCTCTTTCGCACGCTACATATACAACAGGACGCGGGTTATTCACACCAGAGATCGTATGAAAGGAGATTTTCGGCTTCTTGGCTCAATTTTAAGCATGCAGCAGGCGAGCATGTGAGCGATGTGTTAGATGCGTATTTACAATCCAATTCCCTATTTTAGTCTCCAGGATCTTGCATAGTTCTCAATGTACCGTGAACCTGCTTGTGAAGTGTGCTACCAGTGATCGGCACCTGGGACACCTTTGAAGCAATAATTGGCTAGGTCGAAGGTCGAAGGCTTACACGCTCGTCGATACGTTACGCGGGACAGCTCACAGGCAGTATATTGATTTTTGAGAGTAACAATCTCTGTCGACGATGTTATGCTTTTCAGATGCGGATGTTGTGCAGACTACGGGAAAACTGATGCGCCGGAGATAAAAGTGGAGCCTCATGCGCCCCAACTTGTCGACAGAATTCTATCCGTAGGGTATCGTTCTCGGCATGTGCTAAGTCTACGGAGTATGTACGGAGTACCTAGGTACAGTCCACACCTACCGATCCATGCCCTTGCGAGTTCTTTTGTATATCGCCATCAGGCATAGATGATAGGACTAGCATTATTCAAGGTAGAGACTCTTGTCGCCGTAAGCTGACAGCTACAGTAATCACAGTTAGGAGCGTCTACGTACTACAAATTCAACTTCGTCCGTCAAAGCAACTTGTAAAAGTTCCATAGAATTCGGAGCCTTGTTCGGAACGAGCGACGATAGAAACCGATCGAACTCTGGAGATGTCTTGGCACGATCAGGGTTTTGGCAGGCCTCCAACCAGCGTGCGGGACAAGGGGCCCCCAAATCGCCGCCCTGCAACCTATCCGCAGAACTTGCCCGCCTTCTTTGTAACTAAAACTGTCATTTGCCTGCGCCTGTCCATCATTCACGATTTGAGATTTCCAATCCCTCTTTATTGAAGCAGCCTCCTCTCCTCTGTTCGAAGCCTGAATAAAAGATTTTCGTCTCTCACTGATATCGATTTTTGTCACCGACGAAATTCACCATACTTGCCCTCATCGATCGAGTCAAACAAATTTGATCGATCTTATCGCCAGGCTAAAACTTTGTTCCTGTTGATTCTTGAACCTCATCTGGTCAAACGACAACTCAACAGACCTCCGGCAAGATGGTCAAAGAAACAAAATATTACGACATTCTCGGGGTAAGTCCCATCCTTGTGACTACAAACTCCATCATTAATAGTGTTGTCAGGTGGACATCACATGTACCGAAGCCCAACTCAAGACAGCCTACAAGAAAGGTGCCCTGAAGCATCATCCTGGTATGTTACCGCTGCAAAATATCCGTTTATTGACCTTCAAGATCTAACCATGTTCAGATAAAAATGCCCACAACCCAGATGCTGCCGAGAAATTCAAAGATCTCTCCAAAGCCTACGAAGTCCTTTCAGATCCTCAAAAGCGTCAACTTTACGATCAATATGGAGAAGAAGGTCTAGAACAAGGCGGCATGGGACAAGGTGGTATGGCTGCTGAAGATCTATTCGCACAATTCTTCGGAGGTGGCTCTGCCTTTGGTGGCATGTTCGGCGGTGGAATGCGTGAGACTGGTCCTAAGAAGGCTCGCACCATCTCTCATGTTCACAAAGTCTCTTTGGAAGATATCTATCGAGGAAAAGTGTCCAAACTTGCGCTTCAGAAATCTGTTATCTGTTCCGCCTGTGATGGTCGTGGTGGCAAGGAAGGTGCAGTAAAGACATGCGCTGGATGTAATGGTGCTGGTATGAAGACCATGATGCGCCAAATGGGCCCCATGATCCAGCGATTCCAGACCATTTGCCCAGACTGTCAAGGTGAAGGAGAGTCCATTCGTGAACGTGACAGGTGCAAAAAGTGCGCAGGCAAGAAGACGGTAGTAGAGCGCAAAGTTCTTCATGTTCATGTGGATCGCGGTGTCAAGAGCGGGCAGAAGATCGAATTCCGAGGTGAAGGTGATCAGGTTCCTGGCGTGCTTCCTGGTGACGTCGTGTTCGAAATCGAGCAGAAACCCCACCCGAGATTCCAGCGAAAGGACGATGATCTATTCTACCACGCCGAGATCGACCTATTGACGGCTCTCGCCGGCGGACATATTTATATTGAGCACCTCGATGACCGATGGTTGAAAGTCAACATCTTCCCTGGCGAACCCATTACACCTGGTAAGTCCGACCGCCCTCGATGGGAAGCATTCGCGGATTTGCTAACAAACGATTCAGGCGCTGTCAAAGTGATCAAGGGACAGGGTATGCCATCTCATCGACATCACGATTACGGCAATCTCTACATCCAATTCGACGTCAAATTCCCCGACAAGACACAGCTGCAAAATCTGGATCTGCTTGAAAAAGTTCTCCCACCACGCAACCAACAAGTACGTCCCCCTGGAGATGATATGGAAGAAGACTTCGATCTGGAGGACGTTGATCCACGCCACCAAGCCCGGGCGCACGGCGCAGCTGGCATGAGTGATGAAGACGAAGATGGCATTCCTCCTGGCGCTGAGAGAATGCAATGTGCGTCGCAGTAAATGGTAACAAAGGCGGAGGACGAGAAGCCCGAGGGCAATGAGGAAACGATTGATAGAGACATGATCGGAGATGAAACGACATGAACATGAGGCTTGGCCATGGTGCATGCGTGGCGGAGAGCATGAAGCACGCACGGGAATGGTTCATCCCTAGACGGCATCTTTCGATTCAGGAAAGGAAACAGCATCAGGCCGGCGTTTATATTAGACTTACACGGGGTCCCAGATATGCCTGGCCAATGGCGGCGTTTCATGATCAGGGGAGAAGTTTCTGCACAAATGATATCCTGGGTATGCATCTAGGCTGTGTTATGACAAGGTTCAAGACCAAGTCCTCTAGCCCTACCATCAAGGATCTTGCGTAGACGAATCCAATGCTATGGTATAAAGTGCTGATACATCCCCGACCACGAATCACTGGTGAAATGCGCCTGCCGTTGGTCTACGTCAATCATAGGCCAAAAAGTCGAGATAGCCTTCGTTTTTGTCTTCTATGTGTATGTTCTCTTCAGCTCAGAGCTCGAGAAGTATGTGCCGTGTCACGAGGCACCGACACGACGTTGACAGTGGTTCATTGGCTTGAGGTGACGCACCGGGCAATTTTGAACGGGGAAAATGATGAAGCGGGTTGATAGAAATGCATGCTCAACACGACATGATGTGCCAAAACCCATTCGTTCTACACCGCTCAGGACTTCCAGATACCTGCCACTGAGGAGAGATACTCGGAAGGTAACGAGGTGATGATAAGAGCTTTCTCGTGTCCAACAGCATGTTAGTCAAAATGGCGGGGAAAGAAAGGGGGCTCGAGACGATCCATCTTCGTGGGTGGTCGAGATGGTTACAAGAGGTCATTGATTGACTGGTCGACTCGACTTCACCTGCACGGGGCTGAACTCGCTAATCGTTGTTTAGGGAGACCATCCGGCCGCCCATCTATTCCAGACTTCCGACAAGACTCTCTCTCAACCCGTACTCGTCTGAAAAGCCCTTCCAAAGCTTGGTGGGTCTTGTATTGTCTTGTTTATGTCGAGCTTGGCTTTTTGGGGTGCCGACTAAGAGAAGGAGCGTGATCTTGGCAATCGTATCTTCTTTGGGCAAGGCCTGCATGTATACCTACTCCGTAGTCAGGACCACTGTCAGGCTCATGCCGGTCTATCTCCTCGGGTAATATGGTCAACAGAGATGGAACACACGATCAACTTGTCGTGGTCAGGCGTCCATGGCGCGATTGTGGGTGCGAATGAGCAACGGGACGATCCAAGCAGGTTAGAGGAGAGGAAGGGCAAAAATGGATAGTCTTGTGCAGAGAAACTTGTGAGTTTTGACTCGGAGATTTCTGGAGCTGGCTGGTTGTCACAGTCTTCTAGACGGCGGAGTGTAAGGCTTTGTGTACAGAGACGCGGGACTCGGGAGTAAGGAGTAGGCTGTTGAGGGTTTTGGAATTATCTTTCAGCTCGATGGAAACTCCCGAAGTCGCATGGCGTTGTCTGACGTAAATTGCACGGTGCACGACGGTGCCAAAAGAAATGTGAGCTACCTTTGTTGACCCTGTGTTTGTTAGTCACAGCTTTGTTCCAGGACGTGAACTTGCCGAAAGAGATCTTGAGGGACTGGAGATGTGATGACTCGGGAGAACGAGTTGAGTTGGCAGGATTGATGTTGATTGGTAGGAAAGGAAAACCTTGGCCTGACTGGGTGACGAGGTCTTGGTGGCGTTCCGTCATGATGGGAGCTGGCAAAGAGTGGGATGTCTCGTGGCGGGCCTGTGAGGGACCGGGCTCCCGTCTTGCCCTGGCATTACTTGTTCAAGTGGGGACGATCTGCGATGAAAAGAGTAAGATCATGTAGCACGCCATATTGATCCTATAGTAACGCTCCGACGATAAATGAAGAGCGAAGATGAAAGACGAAGGCGTTCAAGCCCTCGAATTTGAGTCTTTCAAGCTCGTGTGCATGTGGTAATCACGACCGATAAGTCCTGACTCCTCTGCACCTGCCCTCATCCTAATCATATCTACGGAGTACGGAGTATTCCAGATTCCAGCTCCTTCCTCTGAGTTGGTGGGTTCCTTCCCACTTATCATTAGCAACCAAAACTAGTATCCTCGACTCTCCTGCACGTGATCATCTCAAATCATTCTCCTCCTCCGCATATACCAATATAAAAAGTTGAGATAGATTCATGCGTCATTGTGACAAGATTTCTTGCTCGGCAAGCCTCATCTCTTGGGTGCATTGATCGTGCCTTTGCCCAGTCGCCTTGAAGTGCTTGTCAACCAAACTGACGCCATCCGTGGCTATCCGTGGCCTTCAGTGGTGATTCCAAGAGTCGCTTGACCATGCCCAGAGATTCACATTTTTAGGCTGTCTTGGTCGCATTGGTCTTGTCGAATCTCTTGGTATCCGATATTTTCACCATGACGGCCAGTTCTCGCTCATCGAGTCAAGAACCAAACTCCGGTTTGAAGTAATCAGGTGTGTGAGTTACATCCACTTTTTGCTGGGTCCGCCCTCATCGATCAATCGAGTCAATTCCGCCGAAGCTAGGTCCCCTTCCCAATCCATCAATTCGTCAATACATCGATTGCACCATCCGCCCTAGACCTATACTTGTCCATCACCCTTCCAATTCACAACCCCATGATGAAAGAATTCTCTGTCGGGCGTAATCCGATGCCCTCTAGACCCCTCCCAAGTCTGTATCCTCCCTGCTAGTTGAGATCTGATCGCTACCTGCATTGTAGTTCCTTCTCCCACACGTCCAGCCCTCCGAGTCCAGATCCCCCCGTCTCGTCAAAAAAAAAAGATCGACTGGGTCCCGTATCCACAGACTATCAAGCTCTAACTTTGTCATTGCAACTGGGGCCTGTCGAACCCACCGACCATGGAGCACGGTAAGTCTTGATAGATATATAAGAACTCACCCTGCGCGGGTGCCAATACATCATTGTCCTCTCTTGCATCAACGGTTTTGCTTGATTTTTCACTCTTTTCTTGGCTTTGATAGTCAAGGCACTCGCGCCTCTTGACAATATCAGCCACGTGTGCTTGTATCACAAGGCAAAGTCGTCTGAACCCATTCCAGGACTCTCTGTTTGAGAGACCGACACATCCGAAGCCTTACCAGATATCCTGATTGGATTGATACTTTGGTCTTTGCCACCACCCAATATCGATCAGCGCTCACAGAGCCTTTCATTAGATATCACATCAATTGCATACCAGACCCTCGTTTCCAGAGCACAGCATGGCCTCCAAGGTTGGTCATACTGCCGCCAAAGTCCTCGGCATCAAAGTCCATGAGAATCGAGCTCAAGAAGATGCAATCACCCGAGGAGAGTCCACGTACTCGACCAGTACAGGCGATACTTATGTCGAGGAAGAACCTCATACGGCTGACTGGTTGAGAGGACTGGTTCCCACCGTTGGACAAGTCAAGACATACTTCCGAAACCTCTTCCCCTTCACTCGATGGATCCTGAGATACAATCTTCAATGGCTCATTGGAGACTTGGTCGCTGGTATCACCGTTGGCTGTGTCGTGGTTCCTCAGGGCATGGCCTATGCCAAATTGGCATCTTTGCCTGTCGAGTTTGGTCTTTATTCTTCCTTCATGGGGGTCCTGATCTATTGGTTCTTCGCTACATCCAAAGATATCACCATCGGCCCTGTGGCAGTCATGTCCACCATTGTTGGCAACATCGTCAATAAAGTCAAGGATGAACACCCTGAAGTCCCCGGTTACGTTGTCGCCTCGGCACTAGCTATTATTTGTGGAGCTATCGTCTTATTCATCGGCCTCATTCGATTTGGATGGATAGTTGATTTCATTCCCTTGACCGCCATCTCAGCTTTCATGACTGGTTCTGCCATCAGCATTGCAGCGGGCCAAGTGCCAAACATGATGGGTATCAAGGTCGAAGGTTTCAATACCCGTGCGTCTACATACTTGGTTATCATTAACACACTTAAATACCTGGGTCATACCAAGATCGATGCTGCCATGGGTTTGTCTGCACTATTGATGCTTTATCTGATCCGATATGCATGCACATTTGCCGCTAAAAAGAACCCTGCAAGAGCGAAGACTTTCTTCTTTATTTCTACATTGAGAACCGCCTTCGTCATTCTCCTGTACACCATGATCAGTTGGCTTGTGAACAGACATCGCCGCACCAAGCCTCGCTTCTCTATCCTGCTCAAGGTCCCCGAGGATTTCAGCATGCTGCAGTCCCAACGATCAACACAGACATCATTAGCTACTTCGCCAGCGAATTGCCAGCTTCCGTCATCGTCCTGTTGATTGAACACATTGCCATCTCCAAATCCTTCGGTCGTATCAACAATTACACCATCGACCCGTCTCAAGAACTTGTGGCTATCGGAGTGACCAATTTGCTCGGTCCCTTCCTCGGCGGATATCCAGCAACTGGTTCTTTCTCGCGAACTGCCATCAAATCAAAGGCTGGTGTTCGAACTCCATTTGCCGGTGTTATTACAGCCGTTGTCGTCTTGTTGGCCATCTACGCTCTGCCAGCGGTCTTCTACTACATCCCAAATTCATCTCTTGCAGCAGTAATCATTCACGCCGTTCTTGATTTGATTACTCCCCCAAGACTGTCTACCAGTTCTGGCGAGTTAATCCTTTGGAGACTGTCATTTTCTTCGCCGGTGTGTTTGTAACCATCTTCTCCTCGATTGAAAATGGAATTTATACAACTATCTGCACGAGTATTGCTGTCTTCCTCTTCCGAGCAGGTAAAGCGCGCGGTCACTTTGTCGGAAAGGTCAAAATTCACTCCGTCATCGGTGATCATCTTTCTGAGGACAAATTCCATGACCAAAATAGACCAAATGGAAGCGAAGAGCGCAACATCTTCTTGCCACTAGATCACAACGACGGGTCGAATCCCTCCATCAGCGTTCAGACACCTTATCCAGGAATCTTCATCTATAGATTCAGTGAAGGTTTCAACTATCCCAATGCCAATCATTATACCGACGATCTCGTCAAGTACATCTTCGCCAATACACGCCGCACAAACCCAGATTCCTGGCCTCGACCTGGTGACCGACCATGGAACAACCCTGGGCCTCGTCGTGGTCAGAGAGAAGCAACAAATGAACATTTACCCACCCTCAAAGCCATCATTCTAGATTTCTCCGCCGTCAATAACGTCGATGTCACAAGTGTCCAGAACTTGATCGATGTCCGCAATCAACTTGATCGATATACCTCGCCAGACGCTGTTCAGTGGCATTTCGCCTCCATCAACAACCGTTGGACAAAGCGTGCTCTTGCCTCTGGTGGATTTGGTTATCCTTCTCTGCCAACCTCCGAGTATTCAAGATGGAAGTCTATCTTCTCCATTACCGAGATTGGAGGTGAGATCAACTCTGCAGCCACTGCCGCCGAAAGAGAGACCAACCGAAGACTCTCTATCCCTCGTGATGAAGAGAATGCCAAAGAGATTCAAAAGATTCGAGAAGATTCAGCGTCAGGGAGCGGAAGCGACCTCAACAAGGAAATCACTCAGAGCAAAGCATATACAAGAACCGAAAGCAAGAAGGTTGCTGTTGTTCAAGGCATCAACCGTCCCTTGTTTCACATTGATCTTACTGCCGCTTTGCAATCTGCCATCGCCAACGTCCAAGATAACGAGCGTGTATACACAAAGACTCAACAGATTGACGAGGTCCCGATCGAGAAGTGAAAGGGTTATATGTTCGGCTATTTTTTTTAGGTGATAATGGGGTGACAAGTGATATTTCTCTTGTCTAGATCACGTTTTTTGTTTGACGACAAGAATGGCAATCTTTCCATCCCAGCTAATATAACGAATCAAAGTATACCAGAGTTTTATGTGCAAAGAAATTGCAAAATAAATGTCTCTTGAAAAACAACAACCATAAAGTACTCTAAGTTACGCGGAGAGAAGAAAGGATCCTGCTCATTGTCTCTCCTCGTCGATCTTAGTCTCAATTTTCCCTTTCCACACCTCTAGTCTCCCTCATCTAGGTAGGTACCTCGCTGCACCTCTGGTCGCATGTATAATACTAGTAGCGACCTTTCCTGCTACATCCGACAAAACCAGCCTGTTCCCCCTAGTCCCTCGCCAACCGCCGGGACGGTTACGTGTCGTCTGCATAGGTTACAATGATAGCCCACGCTTGGCACTCCTTCCACGTACCTACCTGCCCTTGCGTAGCCTGTTCGTATACGGCGTACAGCTAGGCAGGCACACAAGGTTCAGCATTCAGGATACTTGCTTCGGTGGGCGAGGCACGTTGGGGTTGGCCTTGAAAGCAAGGCGGGCTGCCGCCATCCCAAGTTCCCAACCCAGCCATGCGTCACGTTCTTGGTTGGAATAGAGATGCAGAAACAGAAATTAAGTAGTCGATATCTTGTATATCACAGAGAGTAGGATGGTAAGATACCTCGCGTATCTCACTCGAACCCTGCTGGCTGTCTATTGTGCATCGCTGAATTGAGTGTCTCTGTCGCCGGACCTCCGTACGCTATATGTGCATGTAGATATGGCATCAATACATACACAGATCCACATTTCACTATATCTATCTGTTTGTCTGTATGTGGATATATATACGGCGTCGGATAGACTGACAGCCACAACGACAACGAATATACGATCATGATCCGTCACACCGAGCGGCCAAGGTCGCCGTCCTTTAAGGGTGGTCGCCCTTGTACTTCATCGCCACCGCCCGCGCCGCCCGTGTCTCCAGTGTCTCCAACACAACGAAGAGGGTCCCGTGCATCCAAGCCGCTCTGGCTCTCCTTCAAGTCCAGCTCTACGGCCTCGCGCAGATTGATCTCGGTAAATGAGATGCGCCAGCGCGGCACGCCGCCCAGCTTCTCCATAACGCGCCGGCTGGCGACGTTGAACTCGGATACATCGGCGTGGCCGTAGTAGTAGTCTGTACATAACGCAGGCAGGAATGGTACGTGTTGTAATGTATCCGAAGCGCCCGCTGCTCCCGCCTCCCTCGTTCCCCTGGTGGCCGCTCCGCCGCTCACCTGGTTAGCCCATCTTTCTCTCCTCGCGGCCCACTCGCGCAGCTCCTTATCCCTGCCCCTCTTCAACAACTCCTGTCCCACGACAACAGCGAGGCCTTTCCTGCGATGATCGTCTTCGGTGTGGAAACTGGCTAGCGTGGCTTCTTTGGCGAGAAATCCCCAGGCCACTGGGTCCGGCTCGGCGCGGTAGAATATGCCGACGCTTACGAACTGCCGTACGAGGCCGAGACTGCGCGGGATTGGCGTCCGGTCGAGCGCGGTCTGTAGATGGGATATTTGTAGCTCGCCGATGCGGTAATCTTGCGGAAGTAGGGAGTCGGTGGGTGTTGTTGGTGCTTCTTTTGCCGATCCTTCTGCACTTAGGACTTCTTCCTTGTTGCTTTTGGAGACATCTTCCCCTCGAGAGGACGACGATGAAGAGGACAGCGGGATTGGGAAAACGTATTTCAGATACTCTGGGGCATTCCTCGTGCGCGCCGGGGTGTCGAACCACGGCCAATGTGCTTCATGGACGGACCCGAATAGGATCTTCTCGCGGTTGTATGGCACCGAGAGGTATTTTCCGGCGCGTTTGAGTTCCAACCAGTCGGCCGATGGTGTTAGTGGGAGAGCCGGGATCAGCGCCTCGTTGATGAACGCGAAGAGCTGAGAAAATAGTGCCTTGTAGATCGCAGGAGATGCGCTTGAACGTCCTAGATCTCTGCGCGTGGTCGTATCGATGTCGACAGGCGTAGTTGGCGTGGCTGACACCAACGCCGGCGTTGATGTAGATATGGAAGTGCTGCTAGGCGTGGTTGTAGTTGTAGATGTCGAGTCTGAGCCCTCAAGTGATACTATTCCCTGATGCTCCAAGGACGTCACAAAGACCTCAGCGTCAGGATGTTCCCAGCTCCCATAAAGAAAAACCTGCGTCTGACCTTGATCCTCGAGGTCGATGTGTGCAGCTAACCAAGGTAGCGAGGACTTGCACTGTAACGGGAAGGGCCTCTGTAGCCAGGCGTCTACCCATTCTGCGTTCGCTTTTCCATCTCCATGTCCGTCGTCTGGTGTAGCCTCATTTTGACCAACAGCGGTCGCGAGGAAGACTCTCACGCCAGATCCGCCGGGATGATCGGCCTCGAATTCGAGCCTTCTAGCCAGCGGCAGCGCATAAGGCAATTCGGCGATCAGTCGGTCTTGCAGCTGTGTGGTTTGATGTCGAGACAGAACCGCATAGCGGGTTCTTGGGGTCGTTGTCTCCTGTCCCGGCGCGGCCACAGAAACTGCTGACATTGAGTTTGGCGAGTTGCAACTAGCCGAGCCCTTCTGCCCTTGTGCTGGATTCTCGTATGTTCAAGGCGTTGTCAGTATTCTTTGCAAGAGTTTTCAGATATATCGCACCAAGGGTTCCTCTTTTGAGTTGCAAGATTTGCTTGACCGGTTCGATGGGCTGGACGAGGTGAAGGCGTTTTGCAGATTCCACCGTGATAAATATGGGTCTGTGGCGACTATAATTAGTTCTGGAAGGGCGTAATGTGGGGTTGGTGAGTGCGAACTCGTGCACCAAAGAAGATAATACATGTAGTCTTTGACTTTGATCCGTAGCAACACACGGACGAAAAGACTCTAGGACAGAGCGTCTTTGAGCACAATCGCCTTGTGATTGAGCCCACATATTGTATAGATGGGATCTCAACTGGTTGACTCCCGAGCTTTATCAAAGGCCCTCGTCGGTTGACTTTGCGCACTAGTTAATTAGACAGGTTGAGTCATATAGCACGACTGAACAACGTATCTTTAGCCAATCACGCAATCTACACTTATTTCGCCCCCTGTCGAAGTTCAGATACTAGGATTGAAATTTCTTTAATCTCCTATTCAAGCACCAGTACATGAATGGATATAACATTAACTTGAGGATTTAAGTCCTCGAATAAGGCAACAAAGGACTGATCTTGTCCCGTCGTGTCTTGGGGCATCTTCCAAAACCAAGTCAAGTCTACTTGTCTTGCAGCGACAAGCAGCTGACATCAAATTAGTAGTTCTCCAGGAACACAGAAAGTGTAGCAAGCCCTTCGATGCCTTACCTTCCAGGCATTAACACAAGCTTCCGCCGTAGATTCATGATACATATCAACATAGAAAACCTGATGGAACCGCCCACCACTAGCACCCTTTCCACCTATCCTTTGAACGTGATTAAGATTACCAACGCACGATCCTTGATCATACTATACATACATAAGTTGACATCGCACAGTCTTCAAGTGTGGATTGACTTCTTCTTTCCGAAGATACCACGAGACTTGGATTTGCTGCGTGCTTTGTCCGAAGATGTTTTCTGCGACGACCTTGACCTGTCCGAAGACTTGTCAACATCACTTGTGGCGTCATTATATTTGTCCTTGTGTATCCTGGGAAAATTGTCAGCGCAACGTTCATGACTTGCATCAAAATTTGACCTACCAACTATTTCCAATCATACTGACCCCCTTTGCCTCGGCAGCTCGATAGAATTTGGCGGCCTTTTTCATGTCTTTTTTGCAACCTATGCCTTGAGCGTAGCAATAGCCTGCTTCCGTTAAAGCATCTGTATCACCCCAGTTGCCGGCAATCTCGAAACATCTGAGAGCCAGTGGTTTGTCAACCTCGGTACCCCATCCGTTAAGGTGTGACATTCCCAGTTCATAGATGCTAAGTCCGAATTGGGCACGGTGAGCTTTCTTCTCGTGAAAATCAGTTGCTGTTCCTTGCCTGGTATCCTCATCGTCGGCCACTTCTAGCATTGCAGAATCTACGGCTTTTCGAAGCCACTGAACGCCTTCCTTTGGGTTTGCTCGCATGCCCCAGCCATGACGACAGGCGAGAGCATATAACAGCATGCCTGTAGCATGGCCCTTGTTCGCCGCAATGCGAAGATGGTAGGTAGATTCTTTGAGAGAGCCCTTCTCATGTAGCTCGATTGCTTTGGAGACGTGCTCTTCCGCGTCAAGAGCCTGATTATTACTCGCAGAGCGTGAAGTGGCGGGGCGAATGGTGCTGTTTGATCGAGATGACAAGGACATTTCTTCGACAGGTGATAATGGAGTGGGCGGTGGGAGGAAATGGGAGGTATTTGGCGTAAGGCCCGTTGAAGGTCTCATCCCCGAAGTATCGGTAGCACGAGAAGAACCACTAGGGGCGTATGAAGTCGATGGCCGACCAGGGTCTGCTGTCGTTACAATTTCGGGGTTTAGCTCGAATGAGAACCCGGATCGATCACCGTCTTCTCGACTAGGACGTGCTGATCCCAAGGGTGAAGGCACGGCCAATTCATTAGACTTTTTACCTTCTAACGGAGGAGTAGCCGGAAACAAAGGTTCTTGCCATTCGAAGTGTGGTGTAGCCAATCCTGTAAAGATCTGTGACTGTCGGCCAGATACATTTCGTCCTCGAGGTAGACTGTAGATTGAATGCGTGTAGTTTACTTGGCCAGCCATAAAACCACGAGGCACGTTGGTGGCGTCGAAGGAGCTAGATTGTCTGAGGTGCATGGCCATTGTTGCTCTCACAGGGCTTTTTTCATCCCGGAGATTTTGCATACTAGCCGAGCTCATAGGTCGTGAAAAGTTGCGTGCACTATTTCGAGATGGAGAGCCAATAGAATTTGAGGAGGGGGTGCGGCCGTGGGACTGCGCATAGGGTGAGATGGGTGAATGAGGTGCGGACATGCCGCTGCTAGAGGAGAGCTTCCTTGACTGAGAAAAGGTTGAGCCAGCGTTGGAACTTGTGTAGTCATCGTCCGAGGCATCCTGATACGGACGTAATCGATTGGAAAACGAGCGAGGAGGGGCCAGATTGAGACTCAAATCTGGGTGAGATGCCGATGATGGCTGGCGAGAAATGCTAGGCTGGAAGCTCGATGAAAAATTGTGATCACTTCTGGGGAGGGATTGAGAGTTTTGGATTTCCAAAGGCGCAGGTGATTCTACCCGGGTGGGCCCAAAGTAATCCTTGGATTCATTGATTTGACCTTCGGGTGTTGTGTCTCGTCCATTGAGAGACTGTCGAGGGGATTTAGATATAGCGCTCAGTCGTACGTGCTGGGAGGTAGGCCGGTCTGTGGGGTTAGCGACGCGAGGAAAGGTTCCTGGGTGTTCACCATGACTTGGGAAACTCGGCAGCGGAGGGACGACGTCTGCACCTTCGGACAGCGCGCGAAAGATTGGAGGGCGGTTGTTTTGATATTCGGTCAAGGACTCGGTGACAATCTGGGGAGCCAGACGGCTCACTCGTCTCTCGCCAGCTTTCCTGGTTTCCTCCAACTCACGGGCAAGTTTCCTGCTCCTTGCGGCAATGGCATCCAAGGGTGATAAGCTGGGAGGCACATCGCCGTCGAAATGTTGAATACGGGGAGAGGTGAGGCCGTTTCTCGAAAGAGAACTTGTAGAACGAGAGTTGGACTCTGGCAGTTCGATAAAGTTGGGTCGATTCATTGCTTGCAGATGGATGTGGGCAAACGTGATGAGGGTAGGCAGCGCCGAAACGAGAACAAAGGTAAGAGGTATTGAAAGCTGTCAAGCAAGGTGGGTTCCGCCCAAATAATGAGGTGAGGATTGAAGGGCTGAGTCGTCTGGAGGCGCAGTGAATGTGGTCAACTGAAGGGCTGTCTCAAATCGAAGATAGGTGGGAGTCAAGCGAATGGATCAGCCGAGAGTACCCCCAGCTGAAGACCAAGTCTGAAGTCAGGGCTGGAGGGGTTTGTATGAGGAGAGCTGAGAACAAAGGCTGTTGTTATCTCAACATGGATGGATAGACGGCGATTGTGCATGTAAATCGAGACTGGAGGAGTGCTGTGCGGTGGCAGTCGACCAACGACGGTCACAAGCAGGGTTTCTTATGTTGGCTGTTGACGCAGGCGGGGCGATACAGAAACGGAAGGAAGGAGTGTTTGTCGAAGGCCGGAGAAGGGAATTGGTTGCTTGCACATCTGTGAGAGAGACTGGAGGAGATGTAGAGATCGGCGGTGCAAGGTGCAAAATCCAAGATTGCTGGAAAAGAGAAGGGAAAAAAAGCTGGAGATGAGGAAGCTCTGGTATTCTGAAGAGTGGTGCGCTACTGGTAGCGGTGATGGTGGTGGTGGTGTTGGTAAGGTTGGTGCGCCGCAGTCTTGCACGAAGGGAGAACGAAGGTTAGAAGTTTGGGTAGACGTTTGCTAGAAAACCCTCCGCCGTCCTGCCCCGAGGAGCCCCAAGGGCCCAATGGATCGGGGTTCCTAGGTGCAAGAGTGTCACTGGGGCTCAAGGGCTGGCCCTGGCTCAAGCCCCTTCCGAAAGTCAATTACACGGCAGTGGGCAGTGGGCACTTGTGGGAGGAGTGCAGGCCCAAGGGCCCTACGGAGTGCTCACTAGGGTGGCACTGGGGTGGCACTCAGGTGGAGCCCTGGAGGTGGGAGAAGGGTTTGATTCGTTAGAGACAGAGATGGTGGCCATTCACCAAGATGCACCCCATCCAGCCATCCAGGTACCACCTCAAGACCAGTGACCATCTAACTCAAATGGGCATGTCCCTACGTGCCTTAGCCTTAGCTACTAGGTGCCTACCCATGCCCTGGGACCTGCCTGGGACCTACGATGCCCAGGTACCCATGCATGCCGATGCTAAGATCACTTTAATGTCCGCCACTAGCCTTGTTCGTCTACCAACAGAAAATCAGGGGCTGCTGCAAAGTCGACTCACACCAGTTCGTTAAGCCTTGAGAGTCATTTGTCTGCAAGATTTTGCACCTTTGAACTCAACCAACTATATGCTTCAAAGTCTCCCATCGGAGAAAATGCAAGGAAATGCGGGAAGAGGCCAAAGCCAATGACCGTTATGAACGAGGAAAAGGATTCGAGATGATCTCACGCAGTACTTGTGATGATGGAGAAGACAACTTCATGGTCTTGGCAAGTCCTAATTAGGACACAGGTATGCACTGACAGAGCAAAATATGCGGACATGGACTGTACGGAGTACGTAGTACATGTTGCAATTCGTGACTCGGAGTGCTACTACTAGAATGAACTTAGCGGTTTGGTAGTGCTTCGCCAGAGAAAGTCGAACCGAGTCAAGAAACTGGACGGTTTTTGGTGTGTCCATACCAGTAGGTACGTACCTGTACGCAGTCATGTTCGGCAAGGGCCTGGATTGCGATGATCTTTTAAAAATAACACAAACACAGGTGACACCTGTTGTGTTGTGAATCGTGATCAAGGTTGATCTTGCGAAGTGGATGCTCAGCGATCATGTCCTACGGAGTACACACGCACCTAATACGCGCCTGTGATGGAACCTGCAGCTGGTCATCTTCTGCAATTCTGCAACACACAAAACCCCCGAACCGCAGCACCAGAGTCTGAGTCTGCAAGTACCTACAGGGGATGACCTAGTTTCTTATTAGCTAGGTCATTCTCTTCAACGGCCAACAAGCCGTCTCTGGATTGCTGTCTTCTAGCCTGGACTCTGGAGTCATCCAAGTTGTCCAAGGTGGGTTTACACCTTGTCTGAGGCAGTAGCTTCAAACGCTTGTTGAAAATAATTATTCATAAAAACCCTTGACCTGCAACAGTATCTATCCGTACACCTACCGTGTGGACAGTGGCGTCCTTATTGTTCGATAATAATCAATAATCAACAGTGATGAAGACGATCACCTCCCGAATGGCTCGCTGGAGTCGAGGGCGGGGAAGCCTCTCATTTTGCTAAGCACGTGCACTAACTGCTTAACTAACCAACTAACTAACTCCAGAGTACGGAGTAGGTAGGAGCCCGTGACCATGACTCCACCTGCGCCATGAGATCATGACAGTTCGACGTCCAATATTTTGACTTTCAACTTCAGTCCTGATTCGGGGGCACGCGCCGTAAAATCTACCGTGAACCTCACTAAACCTGTGACCACCATCTATCTGCACATCTTCAGAAATGATATCGATGATAGAGCCTCATCTCCAGCATTCTTCCTGACCACTTCGCAGACAATGTTCCGTCGAAAACCCATCTCCACCCTCCTCGATGTCCCCTCTACTGGCTTTGATCCCGATCACAAATTCACCACCTCCTGGCTTCTTCCACCGCTCTTCCTTGCATGCTTGCGCCTTCTCGTCTTCGTCTACTGTCTCGCAACTCAAATTGCCCACTGGGTCTTTGACGGTGTCATCAACCATGCCGAAATAATCGGCCGCGAGTTCAGCTATTTTACCGTTTTGACCTTCTGGGGATCCTCTTCTATAGCCTCATCGCGGGCACACATACTCTCGTCTATGCTCGAAAAGGCAGATCATGGTTGGATCGTTGGCCGCGTGCCTTACAAGCTTTGCATAGCTTTTTCTACACCACTATTGTCACTTTTCCATTTCTCGTCACCATCGTTTACTGGGCGATTCTGTACAGCGGACCGTGGTTTGGCGACGAGTTTAATGCTTGGTCCAATGTAAGCGCATTCGGGGCTCCTTCACGTGTAGCCCTGGAATCTCAACTGACAAGATGTACAGATCTCGCGCCATGCCCTCAATACCCTTTTTGCACTCTTCGAAATATTCCTCCCTGCCACAAATCCTCCACCCTTCCTCCATATTGTCGGCCTAGTGATTCTTCTCCTGCTCTATCTTGCCCTAGCATACCTCACCCACGAAACCCAAGGCTTTTACGTCTATAGTTTCTTGGATCCAGAGACAGGTTCTGGGAGGGTTACGGGTTATTGTTTTGGCATTTTTGCTGCCATTGTGATCATTTTCCTCATCGTCTGGGGTCTCATATGGCTAAGGAGACGATTTACGCGACAAGGCAAGATGAGTCAGAGGGACACGCGCAGAAGGCTATCTGCCGACACAGATGTTGAATTGCCTGCGAGAGTATCTCGTGTCAAATGACAACATTTCTGAACTATAGCACGGGAGAATTCGATTGTCTCAAGTAATTTACAAGGCATGCCATATGAACAATCTGCCCATACGGATGCTCAGAACTAAGTATCCGTTAAGCCAAGTCCCAGTGTGTGTAGAACCCTTTTGCTACTATCGTTATTCCTCCTCTTTCTTGACCTGTTCAATCTCTTCCTCCTTCACATCTTCGCCGGCTTTGCCTTCTAGCTTTCCCTTCCGGAACGCCTTTCGCAATTCACACTTGCCCAGATTCTTCCCTCCAGCCTTACACTCCTCGCATCGCTTCCCATGCGTCACCAGGAGAATATGAAGACCATATTTGTCCTCATCAGGGATCATGACATCGAGATGCGCGTATGTCTCGTCTCTCGACGCCGACTGGGGCCGCCAACCCAACAAGCCCGTGATGCGCCACACGTGCGTGTCCACGGCGAAGCTCTCTCTCTGCAGACAGAACAGTAGCACGCAACTCGCTGTTTTGGGCCCCACACCTTGAAACGAAATCATCTCACGCATGGCTTCCTCGCTCGAAGCCTTGTGCAGATGATCCAGCGAGTATTCGCCATATTTCTCGTACGTTTGCTTCAGGATGCTGATGATGACTTTACTCTTGACGACGCTCAGACCACCACACTTGATTGCTTCTTGTAGTTTGGCCTCACCGCCGTCGACGATGGCGTCCCATTTGTCGCTGGCTCCGTAGACCTTGTCCATGCTTTGCTTCGCGCGGGTTGAATTGGCATCGCTTGTGTTCTGCGATAGAATGGTCCGGACCAGAGCATCCAGCACCGAAGGGGAATCGCCACATCCTGCTCGTGTAGTAGAGGCGACGACTTCTTTGGGTCGGACTCTTTTCCCGTGCATGGAAGCGAGGATTTGATGTGCCAGTTTGCATTCTTCAGCTGTTGGGTGAGGGAAATTGGGAAAGGGCGATTTGTTGGAATATTGAGTGAATGATTTGAGTTTCTTCGATTGAAGGTCGGAGGCTTTGGATCCTTTGCTCTTGGTCTTTGATTTGGATGGGGAGGTCTCGGGTGAAGAAGATGGTGATAATTTTGTCTCAGATGGTGACGGGCTGATCAGGCCAGTGTCTTCTTCAGACTTGACCTTCTTCCTGCCCTTCACATCCTTGGCGGCTTCTGTGGCAGCTCGCTTTTTGGACGTAGAGCCGACGGTCTTCTGTGGGGAGGCCAACTCGGCTTTTATCTGAGGCTCCTCGGATTCTTCCTTCTTTAGTGATCGCTTTTGAGCACCCGTCTGGCTGGTAGATGTTGAGCTGCGCGTAACTCTCCTTGCCACCGAAGTGGCGGTTCGAGTGGTTCTGGACATGATACTGCTGGCAGAGGAATTGCTTTGTAGTACAAGTACCGTGTATCAAAGTCTACCCAACCTGATGGAAACAAAATCTCACGTTTGCTGACAAGAAGAGGTTGGTGATGTCACGACTGCCCCGTAGATGCGGTAAGGAGGAAGATGGCGCCCCCACGATGGATGGTCGGTACCTTGCATAAGCTTCGATCCCGTAACTCGTATTCGAAATAGTCTGTGAGACTGTGATCCTGTGCCGCGCCCGCTGAACGTGGGTCACAGGCGGTTCATGGCGCTTGTCTGGATCTGCTCCCTCCTGCATGGAGAACGGACGACGGAGTGCACGGGCACTAACGAGAAGTCACGGGACGAATTTCTCTTTCCCAACAACATATAAAGCATCACCGTCTATTTGTGATACAACAAACATCATTTTCACTACATCCTTTGACATCATGCTTTTCAGGCACGACAGCACACAAAAGGATTCAGTGCTGAAGTGTACAGACCTTTTGAGTGCTGTTGAGGACCTGCATCGTCCACAGTGGACAACTTTATGTGAAAAGTGCAAAATAACCATCGCGTGGCATGAAGGTATGGCAGAATCGACCGCATTGATTCTTGCATCATCAGCATCTCGAGCTCGCTACGAGAATGCAATCACCATTTTGTTTGAGACATTGTGTCACATCTTGTTGTTTATCTTTCCCCCACCCTGTTTGACAACTGCACTGTTTACCTTCCCCAGCAGATCGTGTACAGCATTGTTCTCTTGCCCCCTCCTTGCCCTCTCTTCCCGTCCAGCGAAAGGAAGGAAAGAAGATAGACAAATTGCCCAAAATCCTGGGGAAGTGATCTCTTTTGTGGACGTGGACGGGCGCCTTCAATAGGGTTGATCAAAACCTGTTGATCACGCCATGGCCACTCGAGATATCGCGGAACTAGGTGGCAATGAGGTTGAACTCTCCCGGCCGGAGTTGACAGGTATCCCTGCGGAGCTGCGACAGGACATCCTGAAGATCCTTCTCAAGTCTTATGGACTTGTCAAGGTTGTCGTGAATGATGCAGGATACCTGGAACAGGTGCTGCCCAAGAACGGACCGAGACCATCTTTGAACCCATCAATTTTACTGGCTTGCAAGCTCTTGTTCTCTGAAGCCACTCCAATCTTGTACTCCGAGAACGACTTTGTTGTTCCATGGAACGCAGTCTCGACTTTCAAACCACGACGCGGAAATCCGGCGTCATCCCTCCTCTACAAGATTAAGATTGATTGCGAGATCGAAGGCCCAGCTTTCGGGTTCGTGTCTTACATCAAGATTTTGATCTCGAAATTCCCCAACTTGGAAAAAGTCGAACTGTCATTCAATCAGTCAAGCAATCTCCTGGCTGGTGTTTACGAGCTGACAACCGCCGTATCACCTTGTGCATACTCCCTCCAATGCCCGAAGCTTCAAGTGCTTGTTGCTCCTCCTCAGTTGGAGGAACAGCATTCTCACGAGCGACCGTACACTCAAATCCAAGAAATCCAAGATCACTTCTCGGGAATCTTTGAAAAAAAGCTCAGCGATATATCCACAGTTGCAGGAGCGTTTGGTCATCAATCGTTGTCAAAACCCTCGGCACAAAACCTCAAAATGATTGAGATTTCAGGCGTTTTGGCCCGTAGATTTCTCCGCTTGTTGGGCAGACACAAGTGCACGACTGGCCGCTGTCACCTGAAGATCCTGTCAAAATATTCATCGTCTAATGCTGAGGATCATCTCACACGTATTACTTCCGACTCGAGACGCATCTTGTACTCGTGGGAGGAAATCCAAGAACTTGAGGCACCTATCGAATGCGACATGCGCCAGTTCCTGCCAGCTCTACCAGCACGTTACAAAAATCTATTAGGGGACAACAAGAGTTCATCAGCTGTGCCTGCCGAGAAAACCCTGTCGGCCACTATGGGTGGGAGCGTTGCGCAGGGCGCACGCCAAAATAGAACTATCAATTCGGCTGGCAATGCTGTTCCCTCAGCTGACCTCAACGCATCAATTGCGCAATTCCTGGCTCTTGTGGACAATGTGTATCCGAATGATGGCAGTGTTAACAATACCAATCAAAATACTATCGGAGGAATTGTCACAGACACCATCCAGAATACGGCTGAGGATACCGTTGGGGCTGTTCTCGAGGACACGGCCGACACCACAATCCAATCTGGAGCCGAAGATATCGAGGAAGACACCGTGCTGACCATCAACGAAACCTCACACCCTCATTCCAAGGACGCCAACGATGCCCATGAGGAGAGCACGGGTCCTGAGGATCCTGTTGTTGAGCACAACTCTGCAAAATCGACAGTCGAGTCAATGAATTCCAACGGCAACACTGCCAACGACGTGGTCGCACAAGGCATGCCATCCGATGACATCTCGGCCTGGATCACCACCCAAATGCAGATGTCTCACCTCTGAGTGTTCCAGATACCATCAACCTACTTCCTCCTTTCCCCATGCAGCTGTCCGAGCCTATTGCATTGTAGACGACGAGATTTTCCGTCGCCATCGACAAGTTTCCCCCCTCGTCGTTCTTTCAATATTGTACGAGTATCACTTGCGCCGCAAGAGCTGTAATGGAACATCAAGTTGAAAAAACATAAGCAAAAGAGAAACACATAGTCGAGTGCATCAGTTTATGGACGATTGTTTGTGCTGCGGTGTTGGCTGGAGAAATACTAATGCACAACAGCAGAAGCTATCAAGGCACATCCACGGCTCGAGCTATTCTCATTTCTGGCGTGCCGACAACCTCGAGCCTGCACCGTTTGATTGTTGTGGTGGCCGTTTTGGTGGCCGTTTATTGGACTGTGCCGATACTCATGAATTCATGACGGGAGATGACGAATTATGATATGTGACCACGATGCACATGAGCGGATACGCCTCGGGGCAACAGAAACGAGCACGGCATGAACATGTGGCTAGAAGCACGCACGTACATAAGCACGCAAACCCGTACATGCACTCGAATACCCAGTCCAGCACACGGGAATGAAGTAGATAGCCAGCGAGGCCGTCGGCTACGCTGTGATAGTGACAGCGAAGACCATAATGTAGAATTACCTGACCGTATCCCCCATTCAATTGGAGCCACTCCTCGTGCTACTCGTCGTCGTTTCAAAATACCAACGTGCGAACGAGGAACCAAGGGCCTCAAATACTACATGAAGTTCGACGACTATGGGTATCGACCCATCCAGCACCACAAGAAGAGATTTGGCATGCGCCGTGTGATGGTGCCCAAGGATAGGGCTTAGCGTGTCCACGGATCGCATCATCAAACATGCCTATAGGAATTTGACGACTGACGGTTGCAAGCAACAGGATATCCGTACCAGGAATCTCCCTCAAGTATCTCGAGGCAAGACCAGACAAGGAGCATTATAGTATTTCGGGCCGCACCAACAGCACAGCATGATCCACTGCTGGCGGGCTAGACGTCACACATAGATTATATCTATTTCAGAGCAGACCTTTATTCAACGTGACGACCTTGTCCATCTCCTCGGTATCCTGCTCGCGGAACTCGATGCCCAACTCGTGCAAGCCATCGCCGGAGCCGCCTCCAAGCACCTTCTTGACCATGCCGATGCTCCTCCTCACACGCGATTTCCCGCTCTCGTCCACGTCGGGATTCATATGAGCGTGGCCATTGGTCAGTCCGGCATGTGAGCCGTCGAGATGGCTCAAGCCCAGGCCCGAAGCCGCGGACGTGGTAGAGTTCTCCTTCCTCCATCTCAGGAATGCGGCGGATTTCTTGCCCTTTTTCTTGATGCCGTCGACGTTGGCTGCCATGGCCGATGGCTGCGGTGGCCAGTTGCCTTCGGACTTCCAGCCCTCGACGAGCGCGGCGATCATGTGGTTGAGTGGGATGGGGACGTTGGGTGCAAGTGATTGGACGACAATCTTTGAGTAGATGGTCGGGTAGGCGCTGGGTTTGATGCGCGAGCGCAGTGCTAGTGTGTCGTTGTCGGTGTCGGCGAGCAGCGGCGAGAATAATGGGAGATATGGCCCGTCGGCATCGTGGGTGGTTGTGCTGCCGCTGGAGAGGGAGGTGTCGACGGATGAGGATTCTTCTTCGTTGTGTTGTGGTGAAGTCGAGAGAGGCGGGTTCGTCGTGCTGGTGGCGGAGATGGAGCCGGAGTGAGAATGAGAATGAGAGTGCGAGTGAGAGTTAGAGCCGTTGGTTGATGCTGATCCGTTCCGTTCGTGGGAAGTAGAGTGTGAAAGGCGGGATCTATAGTGCGAGGATTTTAAACGGGGAGATTGTAGTTGGCTGTGGCGTCGGGATTGATTGTCTTGTGGTTTATGTTTGACAGCACCTGTCCAAGCATCCCGCTGCTGTGACCATATGCGAAGGCCGTTGTTCCATTCCAACTCTTCTTCTAGGGCGCGCTTGCGCTTCAGTTTCCTCTCTGCCAGATGGTTTCCTATCGAATCGGGATTGTCGAACTTGTAAGGATCATGCTTTGTGCGTCGTCGGGCAAACAATTCTTCCATTTCCAGGTCCGAGAGGGACTCCTCCCTCAACCGGTAACCGACGGGCTCTCTCGATGTATAAGTTGCATTTTTGTCGGTCGTGGGCGGAAATTGCCAGTCGTTTCTGACGAGGGATTGAAGAGTTTTCCGTGCTGCACGAGTTGATTTGGTCTTTGTGACAGGGTCTTGTGGGGGAGGAGAATGATCTACACTGGCATGATGTGAACTAGAGGTCGAGCCTTTCCGAAGTCGAGAGGTGAGATTGTGTAGAAATGGAGATGTAGGGGTATGACTAGTATTATCGGTAGAAGGTCGTGGAGAGTCGCCTTTCGGGGGAGTTGAAGGGAGTTTGACAGGGCTCATGATTGCGCAATATAGGTTGGAGAAGAGATGACTGAGTACGATGCTTCACATACGGCAGAATGATGGCTAGGAGAGGATTGAATTGGCGAATCCTGATATCGGAGTAGACTCGTCGTCATGAGTGAAGATGGTCGATTCGGTTGACGGAGAGGTCAAGGTGGGCTGATTGAGAAGGACACACGAGCAAGAGAAGACATGCTTTGAGCGAGACAGAAACGAAAGATGGAGTCAAGGTCTTGACTTTTCCGAACTTGGACGAAATGGCGGAGAAGACGGGTTGAGTTGGGTGGCAGAGAGCGAAAAAGGTTCACGGAAGCGTGGCTGCATAAGTCGGACGTCCTCCCCCAATGGTTCTAATTGCTAACCATGAATGCGACATGCCATGGGTTCTCATCTGGACAAAATGTGGGTTCTTTCTGTGAATACTGGTGTTGGCATGACCCGAACATTCATGATGGTGGCATCGTAGTGGCTTCGCCAGATATGACAGACCTATGGTACAGACGCATTCTCTGCGTCTTGGGCTTGGACCGCCCGCTTCGAAGCCCTAAAACCTTTAGACAAATGCTTGGTTCTTGGATCATGCACGCCCGTCGCATGCCGGCTTGCCATTTCCGTCCTCGACCGTTCCAACTTCGTTCCAAATTCCGAGGAGAACCGCTAAAATGAGAATCCGGGGTAAGTCGTGATAGGCGTTGATCTTCAGGAGGGCGACACATCCTGCAATCCACCGAAACCCACCGGGTTCCTCACGAACCATGAACTCGAGTTTCATTCCAGAATGATCAGATGATTTTTCTTCTAGCGTGTCCACCAGAGATTGGACATTGACTACCATCAGTCCTCAACTTTGTTCTGCGAGTTCTGAGCTGATACGACTGAACTCCTTATCGACTCTGCAGAATTTGACGCGCGTCCTGGTGCCCCGTTAGGTTTGATCTGCTTTCCGTCTTCCCGTTTGGTCCTATCATGAACCCTGTCAGAGCTTGTTGGTGGTGATGGTGGTGATGATGATGAGGATGCCTTTGAGTCTCTGTCAGAAGAAAATATACCATCTTCGTCCTGCAGAAGCGACGTCGCATGAAGTACTTCGGCACTGAAGTTGGGCTGGTGCTGATAACGTGGCAGACTGTCTTTAGAGCTCGTTTCGTTGTGTGGCAATGAGATGGTGGTCTCTTGTGACGAACTGGTCTCGGTGACAATGGGATAGTGGGAAATTGTTGTCCTTGTGCGGGTAGGCAGCCTCAGCCACTTTCTAAAGACTTGAAATGGGCCGGGGCGAGCAAGGTACGAGTAGCCTAAGCAGATGAGTCCGATTATGAGAATGAAAACTGCAACTCCTGCATATAGCGCAGGCGATGGACCATGATCGTCACCTCGGGGCTTTGGAGGTGGCCTGAGTTCCCGGAATAAAATCCTGGACGACGGTTTACCATGCACCTTCGGCATTTTGGAATAACATGTATATTGGGTATGATTTCAATAGAAACGTGTGAACCCTGAGGATGTTCTATATAAAGGTCACAAGTTGGGGAGATATCAAAGTGGAAGGAGGCCATTTCTTCATTTGTCAGATCATCAGTGAAGTGTGACTCAAAGCTCCTGCTCTACCTACTCTTTCAACCTAGCTACAAACCCGAAGAGATAGCGGCGGATCAAAAGATGAGTTAACATATTCTTCAAGTATTATTCTCGGCCCTTTAAGGCCTCAGTATCTAGTTCTGTCGAAACAAGACTTGGGTATTTACATCAGACCTCTTATCTCACATGACCATTTCATTCATGGTGCCTTGATTGAGAACGTAGGGACATAGATTGACCTCTTCTCCGCCAAATCCGAGGACTGGCATATCAACGTTATGTGATGATTATCTGCCACTGGACCTTCGTTGGGACGACCAGCTTCGAGGGTTGTCCTTTGACGTTTTAAGGAATTTCCCCAACTCCTCTCCGTCTCTACTCTATGTAGATGATCGTCTCTGGTAGCTCGAAAAGTGTAGCAACACTAGCCACAAGGCAATAATGTTTGCGATATAGTGTAGTCTGTAAGCGTACGTCATTCCGTACAATGCTGCATATACAGCAAGTACGAAGAACAATAAATTTGTCGCCCATCGAACAGATCTGACCGAAGGCACCATCATCCCACTTGATAGAGTCTCCACCAAGAGGATGAAAGGCGCAATTGACAGTACATTATGATGGGATGAGAAGGGCGTCAACCAGTGAACCGCCATGTTGTGTACCCAGACAACCAGGACTGGGAGATTGATGGGTAGTACCCAAAGCATTAAGTTCAATATCGAGTATGTGTAATTGAAGAAATTATATGCCGGCCCAGATTTGGACTCTTTGGCGTGCCGTAATGCTCGTGTGCAAGTTGTAAGCTGTACCATGCAGGCTACAACATAGGCAAAGGGGTAAGGTATGATGGTCGCAACCAGGAACAGCAAAACTGCAGTATTGATAGCCCGACGTCGTGGGGTGCTCGCAACAAATGCAGAGGCCACGCTTTTCTCACTGCCATCGACTTTGACGTAACGTCGTGACACCACATTCGAAGCAACCACGAGCAGGTGTAGCAATGCCAGGAAAACATAGTTTATGACCACACAGGCTCCAATGCTGAGTAAGCCTGACAAGGGGACCAAGAACCAGAAGAACGTGTCCTGAGAACCAAGAAGCAAGTCATTTTGCGCAAAGTTGATAGTTGTGCCATTGTTATGAGAATCATGTTGTGAGATCGCGCTCGATGAGCTCGCGGTTGTAAACGCGGTTGCGAAAAAGGTCATGGAGAGTAACAGGATCGGTAGTGGCAGTCTCAAACTCTGATCAAGGCTCTCAGAGAATGGAATGAAAACCCTGAAGCATCATAAACTCTGAACTGCTTGCGCAATACCATCGCTACCACCAACAGGGGAAAAGCGGCGAAAACCGTGCGGTATCTCACCACCAGCTTTCCAAGGCTACCGATTGGGTCTATCCTGAGGCGAACTTCAAGAGAAGAATTGCAAGTAGGATCAGACCAGATTTGAAAGGCAACGCCAGATTTAGCTTCACGACCGTCCAGCGTCGGTGGCATGAAAGGAGCAATTCCATGCAGGTTGACATCACCCTCTTTGAAATTGACGAAAAATTTGGATTCGTGTGGGCTGTCAATGTATTGTCGAATCAAAGGGGTGAAGATCTCGGTATCGGCATGGCAGCCATGCTGACGGACTTGCAGGGTGTACGCCAACAGACTCGAACGAAGGGAAGGTATGCGAATCTCGGTAAGTAATGGCCGATTGGCAGGCAGTTCCACGCTTAGACCTCGGATCAAGAGCTTTGTCAGGCTAACATGAGAGTCAATGACAGAATCTGCACCAGAAACAATCTCGGCGTGGGCCCATCCGACATTGACTTCTGTTGACTTGTCAACGAGCGCGACAAACTGATGATCTTGGAGTTCTCTAAGGTCGTAGTTCAAAAAGGTGAAAGGAGGTCTTTGATCAAAGGAATACTGAGAGGTTCTGGTCGACGCAGGAAGCAGGATATTGTCGCCTACCGGCCTTTTACACGCAAGGCGTGTCGCACTTGGGTCACCCGGAGATAAGTCAATTTGTACGGGAAGAGGTGTTGAAGTCAGACCTCCTGCAAGCGGAAATGCACTGCAGAATAGGACTTCCAGCCTTTCGAGGCTACCAGACGAGTCCATTTGCTGATCCGTCAGCAAGGAGAACCTTTTTGAAGTAGAATTGTCTACCACTGGAATAGGTAACAATGTAGCAGACATTTCATCCTGTGCTCCAAACTTCCTCAGGGTAACGCTACTTTCCTTTGCAACCGAAGATCTTGAGCCATCACCGAGGGTCAAGAGAACCTCGTGTGCGGTTTCACGTAGATTTTTGGATGAGTTATGTTCGAGACCGGTCAGAAACCACTTTCGAAAGATCTTGATCCTTTCCGCTCGGGGCTTGGTTTGTGCAGCTCGACGGACATCCACCACCTCGTACAGTGATTTAATGATGACCTTTCGCATTTGGTCAGCCCAAGTAATGGCTAAGTGGTCCATGGCTGTCCAGATAGTAGGGATGCCGGAACTGAAGACAGTGAACCCATGACTTTCTGGGGTCAGGGATGCGATGTTGGTATAATCTGAGGGGACGGTCGTGTCCCTGCCACCCCCCGCAATCGATATCAAAGTTGTATGCCATAAAGGGTTATTGCTTGCCCATCTTTGCTGAAACGATTCTCTCCAATACTCATTGATAGATTGATAGAGAGTGACCATGTCAGCGTCAAAGGTGACTGGAGGCCGAGCATGCGGTGTAGACATGGTGATGATGGTATTGACCGAGTTAGCCTGATACTTGGGTGTGACAAGTACTGTTCGAGCGACAATGCCCCCATCGAGTGTCCAATCAGGATCACCGAACTCGGATCCGGGAGCTGCGGGTCTCGTCTGGATCTGTTTGAGTCGGTGTACAATGAGAGGATATATGCGACGGCTTCATTGACATATTCGGCTTGGTCGAACAGAGTCTGACCGTGGAAGGCGGACAGATCTTCGTTGAAGTCTAGCGTGAAGAAGTCCAACGACCTCAGCCCGTCTTTGACCTTTTCAGCGTCATGTTTCAACACCCCATGATAGTAGCGAGAAGCCTCCGATGATAGGGAGCGGACCTGTTTGTAGCTCCCGGCATTTCCTGGTATAAACAGTACGGGGGCCCCTCTTAGGCCGATGTTGTCTTTGGTGTACTCATCAACCCCCTCTTCGCGATAAAGATACAGCGAGTATTTTGTTGCAAAGCGAGAATGTTCCGTGTCAAAGCCAGACAGTTTGATGTATGTGGGAGTCATCATGGACATGACACATCCTTGGGGATCGACCTGGAGGTTGAGCGAGGAGCGAACGATGAGAGAGAGCGATAGGAGCGCGATCACGGTGGTAATGAGCGTGAGAGGACGCCATGTCCAAGGAGTTTGAGCTCGAATCTTTCGTAAGCCACGTACATCGATGTCGGTTTGGCTGTCGTCGCCCGAATCCTCCTTGGGCTTCAGCAGCATTGTTGCTGCATGCACGTCTGGCCCAAGCCAGATTGAAACTTGGGAACCGACAAGAGGAAGAGTGCGAAGAGCGTGCAAACGGGCAATTTCTGGGGCTGGGGGGACGAATTCGGAGCGGAATATCTTGAGCGCCGCCGTAATTGGATCAACATCATTGGCCCACAGGACTCCGTACCTACTCCGTACCTAAAGCACCTAAGGTGGGCACCTAGTAACTAGGTGCGGAAGGTTAGGTACGTAGCAGGTGGTATTTTCTATCTCAAACTCGAGGCTTTAGGCACCTAGCTACTGCCTAAGCACTAACTTACTTTCTACGGAGTAAGTACTTGGTATCTAGCACCATCGTGACTATTGACTATGAAACAGTTCAAATTGGAAGCTGTCAGTATGCAAAGCCATACACTGCCTAGGCTTACCACTACATCATCCCTCCGCCCCCATCGCGTTTGTCCAGAGTTTAATCCAAAAGTCAAGATGAATGACATTGACATGCGTCTCCGAGTTCCGGGACTGCTCGCGACGCCCGTTTTATTGCCGAGGTGCCTCAACCCTCCACAACCAACAACAGATAAGCAGAGTGCGAAAAGCCATTTATGTCAACGCCACAGAAACCCAACTACTCAAAGCGCGGTTAGCTGCCTCGAAAATTCCCGTGTCTTTGAGTGTGCAGGCTTGCGGCTTCACAATAACGGTAATAATGGTAATAATGAGACAGTCTCAGGCACGTTGACGCGTCACTAAAACTCACTCAGCCTTGTTGTCTTTCCACTTCGTCATCCTGTGGGACTGTTGAAGACGACATTTGCTGCTTGGCACGCTACTAAAAAAGACTCCATTAATCGGCCCTCAATGAGTGATATATCCACATGTCTTCGACGTTCGAAGGTTTCGAAAATTGAGGGTCAAAGACTTTACTTCCATGAAACGCCATTAAACTAAAATACAAATCTGCCTGGTAGCCTTCCTCGATTCAGCACCAACCAACCGGCCAAGATCATGCAACCAAAACACCACGATATCTTATACTTCCATCTTCCAGTGCCCCGAAAGCATCCGTTATTCCACCTACTGTCAATGGAAATCTTTGAATGATTGGCTTGATATCATGAACGGCGGCAAACTCCAGCATTTCGCGGTGGATTTGTCTCGCAGCAACTAAGCTGCCCTGGATCCTCAACCCAGCAGCGATGATTGGCATGTACGGGACCTTGAGGTCCTCGTCTGACACGCTCAGAGGATATATGGTTCCCGAAGGTGCCATGACGGACATGTACAGCTTCCAATCCGGCTGCACCGATGTTGTGACAAGAAGGTGATCGATCTTCTTCTCCAGCTTGAGCTCCTTGAGACCCTTGGTAGCGTAGAATTCCTTTGCGCCCAGCTTCGTCGCCTCTTCCTTCTTGCTCTCCGTACTCGAAAACACAACCACGTCACAACCCATTTTGGCGGCAAACTGAATGGCCAAATGACCCAAGCCACCTACACCAATCACGCCGACCCGATCCGTGGTCTTGACACCGTGGAATTGGAGAGCGTTGAAAACCGTTGCACCACCGCACATCAGCGGCGCTGCGTTCTCAGACTCTATCTCGTCCGGGACTTTGAACAGGAAATCTTGTTTCCAGACCGCATGAGATGCCAACGAGCCCTGATCGAAGTCTGCCTCGGTATACATCTTCCTCTCGGCGCAGAACGTCTCGGCTCCACGTAGACATTGCTTGCAATGCCCGCACGAGTCGTGTAAGTATCCGAATCCAGCCCTTTCGCCTTTCTTGAACAACGTCACATCGCGGCCGACCTCCTCGACTACACCCACACCTTCATGACCCATAACAATGTCGGAATGCTTGCAATGAACGTCTGTGCCACATAGTCCACTATGAGTGATCTTGACCAGGACTTCAGTCGGTCCGATTTCTTTGGTTGTGGTTCCTTGGACGACCTGGCCGTCCTTGCTGCCCTTGAAGACGGTGAATTGAACCATATTAGATTTGACTGCTGCAATCCTCTAGAAGTGCAAAGGCGAATTGTGCAGTATATTCTGAAGCCGAACAAGTTTACAATGGTGTGTATATGTGTCAATGTATGAACATTAGTCTCGAAACTCACATACTTACACGTCTTTTATAGCGAAAGTCTTCCCCTACAAACCTCGCAATTCCCTACACTTCGAAACCATAATCGGCGCTGCCGGCTTTGTCATGCAATTCTAGGCAATGAGATCTCGCTCCCAATGATTCGCACTGGAGAAACAGCCGTTCCCTGACATCATGAATGGAAATTCTGAGAAAAAGCGTTAGAAAAAAAGTCTACCGGTGCACGGTGTCCACATTTACGAAATACGGACTGCATTATTACGCAGAGGGTGGAGAGGGGATTTTCCTATGTGGGGTCCATCTTGCGGGAAGTCTTCCCGATTCGGGATAGACAGATCCTCCTGATTATCTAAAGATGTGGTATAGATTTGGTGGTGGACTGCCAGGCCGTTGGCTTTGCTAATCACGCTGTTTCTGCCAGACTCCTTGTCAGCCAATTCTGGGCTCGGAATACACGTTTTGAGACCAGGCCGCTCGGAAAAGGACGGGCAGTTTTAAAGAGGCGTGCATGTGCCATGGGAAGTACCTATTCTAGCCTTACATCCGTCGGATACTAGCTCCATTGCAAGCGTACCCTCATATCCAACTATCAGAAGGCAGTAACTTGCCTGTTACGAAGCCAGCCTCTCCTAAACCGGAAGTATACCTAGATCCAGGTGTCAAGCGGCAATAAATTCTTAATCAGCAACATATTTTGTAGTCAATCGCAGACACTATTCTCTCGATCGTCGCTTATTCTCCACAATTTGATATCGAGTCACACCAATTCAACGTATTCGTGGAACTCTTCGTACAACCACGTATCGATGCCTTCCCATTTCTTCCTCTGGTCCTCGTTGTAGAGCGTTTGATTGCGCTTCGAAGTCGACTCTCTTGTCACATCATGCTGAACAGTTCCTTCTGTTCCATCGACCTGCAACTTATCACACGTAACTCCGTTCGACCCGGTGGGAGATGATGCTGACACCAACATGGCAGAAACATCGAAGTTCGTGGCATCAGTCACATCACCTGTGTGGTTCTCAACGATCCAATTAGAGTCCAGTATTGGTAACTCCTTGTTGTGCCTGACCGTTTCCAATGTGAGGTCATCATTGTTACTCATTGGCGTAGCTGAAACATTCTTGCGAAAATGACCGATCGTAGCGACAGGCGTTGGTTGTGACGGTGACTTGAGCTCTTCACGCTCAACAGCCGGGTTCACGAGGCTCGAAGAATTTTCTACGATGTCGTTGATCCCCAATAACGGGTCGGATGTTGTGTCTTCTGTCGCATCAGACTGTGTGTTTCGCCTTGAACTTGAAGCAGACTCGTTGACCGTGAAGTGGTTAGAGTCGTCAAGCTCGACTTGCGTGTCAAGGACCCTAGAATGATCCGGCTGGTCGCCTGTAGGTGATTTCATGTCGAGAGATGAAAATAAATCAACTCCCCCAGACCCCTGCTGGTGGGCATGCGACATCCGAACCTTCTTACAATCAGGTGCTTGATCTTCGCAATCCGCTTCAATGATCTTGAGCCTCTTGTGGCGCAAATCTCTCGCGTCCTCTCCGAATTGATCTGGCGCAGGGCGAGTGCCTGCCTTGGTGACTGACGGATGCAGAGTTGTGAAATTCTGTATCTCCGCAGCGCCAATGTATGCTTGTGGCTTTGATCCAGGCATGTCAGTGATCTTGGTCTGGTTTTTACTTTTCTCCTTGGACAGTGGAGTTGGCTTCAAACGTCGTTTCGGCTTTGCCACCCCTTCACGACAGCATTTGTGTTTGCAGCTCTTGTTCTTTTCAACACAGTCATGCTGGCATGTCCAACGGCCATTGTCAAGTCGAACTGGGGCCCGGAAGACTGTAGACCCACCGATATCACCATCACGCTGGTCAACCAAATGCAATAGGTCATGGTCATTTTGTACTGTCGAGTCATTGTACCGACTTGAAGGCTTGTTGAGAAGATCATCGATGTCTTCAACGACCTCTACTGCATCTTCAGAGTCCACGAGTGCCAGAAGGTCATCGTCGTTGATGCCACCATCATCGAAATCATCGCCCCACTTGTCGCTATTATGCTTCTTCTGCAATTGACTGTCAGCATCTTGTTCAGTGTTTACCGCGAACAGTTCTGCACCGATATAGATTGAACTTGGGATTGTCGACAGATCCAACTCTGCATATTTGCTTGTGCCTGCAATTTCGTCGCACATCACGAAGCACCTGATATGACTTGTCGGTTTGATTAAATCCACTGAGAGATGGAACTTCTCATGCTTTTGCAGGTGATCAGCCTTAAACTTTCGAAAGTCGATAAGCCTTCCGTCAGAAGTCTCGGTCAAACAGCATACAAATACAGGCTTCTTCTTGAAGAATCGAGGCACTTTCTCGTTCAAAAACCCGATTTCCGCCACCATTTTGACAACAGCCTTTTTCCCGGCTCTAAGGTCTCGATGAGTTTCTTTTATTGAGACTCTGAGGCTTGGAAAATCTTCGAGTTTCTTCAAGAGCTGTTGTCCGAACGGAGGGCTCTTTGCCAACACCAACTCAATACGGGAAGGTTCGGAGTTGAGCAAGGTTTCAATGCTGTTGATGGATCGCGAAGCAAGCCGACGGACGGCTACCTCACCAAGACCTTCAACTTGCCTCAATTGACTCGCAGTGTTGTCCCAGACATGTGCAGCGAGGCAACGGCCTAATTCGAGAGCATTGCGTGTGGAGACCGAATCTTCTCGCAGTATCTGACAGTCGATAATGCATCTGATAAGTCGATTTGCGTGGTTGCATGCCATTCCGCGATCAATCCTGTGCTGCTGCATATGTTTCTTGTATTGCTCTTGTTCAGGAAGGGTCACACTACCTAGTTCAGCCTGGATCAACAAAGAAATTTTATGAGCTGGAAGTGCGACATCAACTTTGACTGGGAATTTTATCTCAGGGGCTTTATTGATCTCCTTGTAAAACGATTTTTCGCCGGATGCAAAGCGTATTTCTTTGAATTCACAGGCTTGCGACAGGACAGATAGCTTTGTTGACGTCGTTAGTGTTGGTCTATCAAGCATCATGCTAGTACTTGCCAGTTCCGATAGCTTTGCTTTTGGAGGCAAGCTCATAAACGACTTCATGGTTTCGAAGCTCACATAGTATCGCGCCATCGTATCTCCATATGGTGTGGATCGTAGAATATCGGATCCTTGGATGAGGTCCGCTTCCTGAAGAACCTTGAGATCTTTCTGACAAAGCCGTTCTAGAAGCTCATCCTCAGTACGGTGCTCGACATCTTCTTTGAATTGATAGTGTCCCGGATTTCGGCTCAAGCGCACATGTAGAAAACTGCTGTAAAGCCATTGCTTGGCCGTCTTCAGGTCACATACAGTACCAAGTCCGACTTCAGCGTTGAGGTGTTCAATCAAGTTCAGGTGCAGATTACTCTCCAACAGTTCCTCTCCAGACACCATTGTTTCATAGCGAGCAACCTTATGAGACTGAGTAAGAATAACAGCGCAAGCTGACTTTTCGAATTGAGGTCGACCTGCCCGTCCAAGCATCTGCATCACTTCAAGATCGCCGTACTCCTTTAGACCATGATCTGTCCAGTGGGTGGTGCCCTTTAGAATCACAAGGTAACACGGCAAGTTGACACCAACAGCTAAAGTAGACGTGCTGCAAATGATGCCGATCTGTCCCTGTAAGAAACAATCTTCAATGGTGCGACGATCCGACGCGCTGAGTCCTCCATGATGGAAAGCAACTCCCGCTTGCACAACGGCTATTGATCAATGAGTATTTTGGCAATACAAAAGAAAGAAGCAAGTAGTCAGTCACCGACATTTGAGCTCAGAACTCTGGAGAGAAATTGAGCGATCCGGTCGCCTCCATAACCTGGCCTGGTTGCTGCGCGGTTCACCACCACTTTCAGCTAACATTTTCGCGGTACTTGCACATGCTCGTCGCGTCGAGCAAAATATTATCACTGGCTTGCCAAGACCATATTCAAAGATTATCCCAGGGAGCCTTGCTACCATTAGTGAAGTTCTTGAACCATATCCAGGATAGTCCTACTGTTTCGTCAACATTGCCTCGAAAGCAAAGTCATTGCTCTTCGCTTCGAAGCCGCGCACATACTTCTTCAACTCCACGGGTCGGAATGATTCGCCAAAGACTTCTCTGAATGCCGGTAAGTCCTGTTGGTTGGAGTTCTTGCCCAGCCAGACGGCGATGTCTTCCGAGTTTGGGACAGTGGCAGATAAAGCAATGAATCTGATTTCTGCGACAACAGATTTCATGCGCGAGACGACGGCTTCCAATGTTGCGCCCCGTGACTCTCTGAGTATATGAACTTCATCTACAAGAAATAGTCTGACCAGCTGCATCAACTTTGCATGGTCTTTCCATTTTCGTGTTATACTGTCCCACTTCTCCGGGGTAGTGATAATGATATCGGCTCCTTGAACGCTGCGTACGTCGACGTTGTCGGTGTCTCCAGTCAGCTCAGAACATTTCAGATTCAAGACTGTAAATTTGGTCTGCCAATCCCTATATCTCTCGGCACAAAGTGCTTTTGTTGGGGCTTGGTAAATCACTTTGAAATCCGACGACTTATGTTCCACAGCCAACCTGCAGATCGCAAGCTCCATCACAGCAGTCTTTCCACTCCCTGTCGGGGCTGATATGACGACATTGTCGTTGCTTTTGAAAGTTGTGAGAAAACATTTAGATTGAACGGCATTGAAGAGCTTGAAGGGGAATACAGCGCGAAGTTGGTCTGGGAGAACGGAGGTGGGAACGAGTTCAATGCCTTGAATTACCGGACACCTATTTCTGGCTTGGGCTTGTGGCATCAGTGGCTTCGCTTGGCCCATTCTCTTGTTAGGCTTAACGAGATCGAAAGTCTCAGAGCCACTGTCCTGATATTCCTCATCCTGATGAGTCGTGGCTACTACTCCCTCCACTTTCTTCCGAGCCGCAGAGATAGTTGGACTGCTAAATGATATGAGAGGAGATGAACTCTTAGACGATAGTACGGGAACGAGCTGCGAATGGTCTAACTTCTCAGAACGCATCAGTAGAATTGGCTTGAGCTCTCACCATGGAAGACTTGTCTCGGAGGTGTCCTGAAAGGGGGTTTGAAGATAGTTGAGGATGGAGTTGGCATCGGTCCCCGTTCCCAACGTCGTTGGCTCTCAGGATTGTGGCCCTGGGAATTTTGCTCGGCCAGCAGACTCCTATCTTTTCATCTCGTCAGCCCTTGCAGCAACATGCTGAGTATGTCATACCGAAGTCATCCAACGATGGGTCAAAGTCTGCAAAAGGATCGACAGTTCTGGCACCATCTTGAAAGTCGCTGTTGTACTGATGGTTCATTCCATATGGGCGAGAGTAGGGCAGGACTGAAGAAGGCCCAGTCACAATCGGCTGTGAAAGTGTATGAAAGTATCCACTATGGGTTCGAGAATATGTCTCGCCTGTGCGAAGACGACCGCCTGAAGGATTTTCCATGAGCAACAAAAATCTGGCGAGAACCACCCGTCCCAGAGACAAGTTGCAATAAGAATTGCGACGATATGCTTTGAAAGTACGACAAACGAAAGGAGAAGATTTTGAATTATCTTGGTGTGGTTCGTGGGAGGAATGTTGTTAGGCAGGTGCGATCGAGCGATCGCCCACTTGAGTGGACCTCCTCCGCCCTCACTGTGTTGCGTTGTAGCAGACAGGACCGCAAGCATTACACTACTTTAAGAGCAACCCAAATCAAATGGTCTGCAGAGCAAGTCCAAGAATTTGCGACAAAGTCCATTGCAATTTTCATATGGAAGCCCGGCATAGAAGGTCGACATCCCAAGAGGTCCAGAAACATAAGGAGGCTCAATGGCAGCTGAACATATTGGACCCATGAGCCCTCTGATAGTGCCGTATTAGGATTTCGTTTCCAGTCGTATCTTCATAAGGACCCTATATAATGACCCAATTCATCCATGACTCTTGGTGAAATATCCAACAGAGTCTGCTTTCCGTTTTTTGTGTGTAGGGGAACTTGGTCGTGAAGTAGCTAGTGCAGTTTCTTGCACGCTCAGAGGAGTTTTCGGTATCTGTATGGACATATCATTCGTATCTGGAGGCAGAGGTATGGCCATCTTCTCCCCATTCGTTAATTTGATGCTTGGTGCAGTTTGATATCGGGCTTCTTCGGTATTATAGAGCCATGTTGAAGCCAGGACAACGGAAGCCCCACGAGAAACTAAAACATGTTAGCAAATTATACAGCGGAAGGAAGAAAATGGTATCGTACATGATTGGTGGCGGTGAAATCGAAGAAAATAAAGCTTGCAAGACTGCTCAAAACCATACTGATGCTCACAGCAAAATTCTTGGAAATATTGTCAGCGTAGAAGATGCAAAATGCTGCCACGATGCCACCAAAGGTCTGGACCAAGATTGAAAGGACGACAACCCAGTTATACCCTGCAAAAAAGCCATATTTCGCAACGCTTTCTCCGTCCAGGAATATGATACCAATGAAAAAGGCTGGAAATAAGGAGTAGACGGATAATTGGACGTTTCGAATCCACAAAGACGTAGATTTCGGAGATTCTTTAATTGTCTTCTCAAAATATACCCCCGCGAGCCCCGAACAGAGACAAACGCCGACCACCGCAAGGAGACCCACTGAAGCGTCCATCGTAGGGTCTTCTAAGCCCCATTGATCCTCTTCGATGCCTTCGTAGGTGGCTGACCTCTTCCCAAGGTGCGATCCTGCGTCTGCAAGTGGGACATGCTCGCGTAAGGAAGTGCGCGAACGCGGCACGTAGACTCGAGCATGATGACTCGAAGCTAGAGAGGCGTCCGGGCCTTGTGGTAATGATACAACGGCTACGCCAATCATGAGGAGCAGGAGCGATACCCACTGACGTCCACTGATGGAGCGTCGCAGGAGCACGACACTCAGCAAGGCCGTGACAAGGATCTTGAGTTGATATGCAACATGAAAAGTAGCGGCATCTAGATTCGATATTCCAACATATTGCAAGCTGTTTGCGAGGGTATAGAGGCTTGCAGGGATGGCCATTTTCCAGCTGTCGCCAGAAAAGATAGCATTCCCGAGCGTGCTGAGCAGCGAGGGAAGTGGCGCAGACCGTGGCACAGTGAGGGAAACTTCGTAAAGGGAGATCGTCAAACATATTGCCAGCTTCACAACTTCAACGAGGAAGACGGCTGTAGAGGGTAGGTAACGGTGCCCATCAGGTGTTGGCATCACTCGAGAGTAGTGTAAGATCTGCACAGCGTCAGTGAATGACCAATCTCGACCTAAAATTTCAACCACATACTAGAATAAAGGCAGAGAACTGAACAGTTAACTGTGATCTCGTCAGCGATGCACCCTTCTCGGCGTCCACACAGAGCGCTCCGCTTACTATGCTCAACGTGAGATTTCGCAACGAAATCCCAAAAACCCGCGGCTTGGGTCGTATCCTATCCACACCCATGATGCAAACGCGAAGACTCAAAGACGCTGAGGAAAGTGTCGTCGGGGCAATGCGATAGGAAATATTGCTCTGGGTCGAGCTGCGCCAGGCAGTCAGGACCTGCGATGTCACCGATTTGACAAGAGTTGGGGAAACAAAGGAGTGAAAACGGCGATGAGCTTGGTCGAGCCGTACAGAATGTGATTCGAAGGTTTGTCTGAACGGTGAAAAAGGAAAGAAATGGAAAAGGTTGGTCACCCGACACCGCAAGTCTTGAAAAACCATAAATGGAGTGGATGACCTTGACGAAAGTTGAATTGCAGCCAAAGCATTGGCGAGGATGCCCTGGAGGTGGCATCGCGTTCTCAGGCGCGTCGATTGGCCATCTCATCCCGCACTTGGCCTTGCGGCCCCAGTTCTTCTGGATCCCACACCTGCCTTTGTGCGTCATCATGAACAATTTTGGCCATGGGACAAGCGTTTTGGGCTCTGGTTAGGAGTTGGGCATCCACTTTGATGTCAGGGCCATACTGACTGACTAACTGGTTAATTAGCTAGGCGCTCCTCGGCCAAAGCAATCCTTCCAGTCAAGGCGACCTTCATCGGTACTTCTTACCTTGCCATTGAGCTTTGAGCCATCTGGCCCGCATTGACAAGAAGCACGTGTGGCATTAGACTACTAAGTCAAATGACTTCTTGTTGACGGCTCTTTGTGACTAACGCTCAACATATCCCTACCGCTAGCGGGAGCAGGCGCAAGACGGCGTGACTCAAGTCCGAGGGGGTGACTACAGAATGAGTAGACCGAGAGTGAAAATCTCGTGTCAGTGGTCAGGCCGGAATTGCTTTTAAATTCAAGTATCGTCGCAGGAGGCCGAAGGAGGCCGACGTATGGATTGTTGTTATTTACACTTGCTCACATAGCACAAAATCTTCTCATCAAAACGACCAAAGGCTCAATGTCATCATGGTAGCTCAAATCCGCCTCCACATACATCCATAATATACACGGAAACGTTGTTTCCCACTTTCAACATGATAAAAAGACAAAAGGAAAGGACCATTTACATGGCGTTAGTACTCATCGGGCTGCTGCGACTTTGGAGGTATTCTCCCATCCGTAGTAAGGCCAATCAATGAAGTCTTGTGATGAAGTATCGTCCCTAAGGGGTATCTGTTGGAATCCGGCCATACTCCTACGCTGGCCTTTGTCCTTACGGGGATGCCCTTGTTCTAACGATTCAACGGTTCCCGTAGATGTGGAGAAAAATGTGGCTCGACTCATACGATTAGTAGTGCTTGTCACCGGCCTCGAGGAGGGCGACCTCAAGGGAAATGGCGATGAAAGATCCGGATCTGGTCCTACTGAAGTCTCAGTCCCGTAGCTTGCAAATGAGAGGCGATGACTGGCGTCGTAGGATAGCCCAGTCTGAAATGTTGTACATGAAGCTTGATCAAACTGGATTTCGGGGCTGGTCGACTGAGAGAAATTGAGTTTCCGCGCGGGCGGCGTGGAGAGGACCTCACGCGCTCTTGATGCTCGAGGAGATGACTGATGTTGTTGTCGAGAAGAACGATCTTTGTCTCTGAGCATGTGACCTCGTGTGTTACTGGCACCATCTCGAACCTGACCAAGGGCCACCTTTTTTAGCCTCATTGCAGCTAATAATGATTCTTCCTGCCTAGTGACGCTCATCAGCCTGCGACTCTCGATACTGGCTGTGTCCGAGCCATAGCGTGAAGAACGACGTGACAGTATAGGATCGATTGGTGTTGCGGGAAATGAGATTATGAGGTCCGTTTCATCGGGAATGACATCTGATGACTGGTCACTGAGATATGCAGACCCGTGCTTGCGTCTTCCTTTTGATGCCTCCTGGGTTTGCCTGATGCTTCCGCCTTTGACTCTTCTCTTCTCAGGCACTGCTTGATGCGGTGCGCTGGCGGTCGAAGCGATCCCTTGGACTGCAGGATTTTTGACTAGGATCTCGGATCCTCGTAAGGCATGCTTCGAGATACTATCCCGCGCATGTGACGAGACTCTTTTCTCAGCCTCTGTGGTGACCTTGGACGCCTCGTCGTCATCAGATGAGGACAGATCAAGGACACTTTTGTTATGGAGATCTGAAGTGTCTAATGGCTTGGTTTTAGGTTTGTTAGACGCAGAAGGGGTGTCCGTGCGTGCAAGGCTTGCTCTTGAAGCCTTTGCCCTAAGCGTAGACACCCTGGGTGGGATGGCGGAGAGGGGTAGGTGGTAGCGGGTCGGGCTTTTCGCAGTTTGGGATCCTGATTCAAGACTGCACCCCCTCGATTGAGTCGTGGTTTTGGATCCCTGCTCACCCTCTTTAGGCAATGGGTCAAATCTGCCACTCTCAAATGCCGATTCCATACCCGAGACAAAACTCGAAGAAAACTCCGGCTCGTGAAAACTTTCTTCTTCGCTACTCTCGGTCTCAAGACCATCGAACCAGTATTTCGTACCCGCTTTCGGTCTTCGCACGTTGACCTTGATATTCGGCAAATCAGACTTGCGATTCAAGTCCGTCAAAGATTCGTCTCGTCTGGAAGCCAACGCAAGCGCTGGCTTGAGGCCGTGAAAGCGCACGCCCTTGCTCGTTTTTGCTTGCGTCGGTGCAACATTTTGGAGGTGGGAGGGCGGAGTAGGGGCTGACTGCTGTTTGGACGATGCGACTGACCGCTGGCTGACTGAACCACCCGGCAGATATACGCTAGAAGACGATGAAGGGTTGGGTTTGGATAATTTGCGCGAGTCAGATCTATCAAACTTGGCAAATGATCTCAGTATACGCATAGATCTCGGGGAGTTCTTGTCAAACATGGATGCCTTTAAATTCCTTGGAGAGTCTTTTCGTGAGCCAAGATCTCCTCTCGACGAATCCGGTGTTTGTTGAGAATTTGCTAGAGGCGTCCTTTGCGTCTCATAGAATGATCGTAGGGTGGAAGAAGAACCACGTGGCTTCATGCGTCTCGAATGAATAGAGGCCTTTTCTCCGTCAATGTTGAACTCTTCATGCAGAAGAACCGATGATGCCTTTAGTTGAAGCCTGGACATGTCGTAAAGCATTTCTGGCGGCGTTGAGGAGGAACCAAGTTCAGTAGTGGTGTCGGAAAAGGCGAGACCAGGGGGTCTCCCAGTGATAGACGAACTAACACTCCGGTTGCGAGCAGTATCTAAGAGGGTTCTGGGAATACCCAAGATGTGTTGTGCCTTGTATTCCTCCTCTTGTTCGTACTGGACAGATTCCCGAGCTCTGGAATTTCGCCGCCGAAAAGCGCTGGGCAAACTGAATCCTTGTGTCTTTCCGGAGAACATAACTGCTTATCAATATGCGCACGATGCGATCTGCCCCGTCCGCATGTCGAGGGTGTAGGTGTGTCGCCGAGATAGAGGCGTGTTCTCCACCGTCAAACTTATAGGATTAATTTGGCATATGATAGTGACATTCCGCACGAATGTGGTAGGGAGGGATCGCGATTGAGTATGGGACAATATGCCTGTCGCTTGAATAAAACGTGGTCAGGGTAGGGAGATGTGTGCAGCGGTGTGTTGCGGTTCCCAGGGTGTTGCAGAATATCGTAGTAGCCTTCACCATACAACCACGGCGTTCAGTGTAGCCATCGTACTCGAAAGACAGAGATATCAAGCCCAAAAGAGACGGGATATCATATGGCCCAGGAGGAGCATCATGGGGAGTATTAGGTCAGAAGGAGTGATCAGTAGTAGTAGTTCGAAAGGATGTCCGAAGACCAGCGAACATGGCTAGTTAGGTGCAGGGCGACGCTCCGTGAGGATGGGTGCATGATGTCCCTAAGATTTTGGCTTACTAGAAAAAGTAGCGGGCGTTGAAGAACTGTGGGTCGGGGTATCCAGGCACTGACAGCTCCCTCCAGGAGACTGGACCAGGACAATGACGAGGCGTGCGGCGTGCCGCTTGGACGAGCAATTGCTGAGCTAAGACTGACATGGATTAGGGTGTAGAGCAGGGCTAAGACTAGCAATTGACCAGTGGTGTTAGGGATGTCCCTAAGTAGCTAGTTGCTGGCCAAGCAGCTTGAGAGGCCCACGAAGGTGCGCGGGAACGGGGTGCCGAAGGGTAAATCGGCCTTGAGCTCCAGGCACAGTTTCGAGCACCGGTGTTGTGCTGGGGACATCCCTCACCAGCAATCCGTTTCTAACTTCTCACCTTGACAACACACCTCGGCCGAGGGGGCCTAGAGTTTCCCTGGATGGGCCTTGGAAGCTCTCTGGCGGCTTCCACGGGAGTATGACGGGCGGCCCGTATCCGTACAATTATCATTGGCCTGGGACAGCCACGATTCGAAATTACGAAAGACTCATCTAAACACGATAACACGGGCAAAGTCAACTGCACCCACCGTAGTCTTCACTTCGAACTCTCATTCTCACTGACAACGAGATGAGAGGTTGACCAAGTAGAATGAAGCGAGTCAGCTAGGCTTTGATGAGACATCACTACTGTAGATTCTAAACATTACCATAACGGGCAGCGAAGTGGCAGGGGCGCACGTGGGCGGGTCTAGATAGGGACTCCTGGCATGAATTTTCCGGGGTCAGGACTCTTAGCGGCATCTCTTGCACAACTGGCGCCACTTTAGGACTCGTGTTCAGGTCACATGGATGGTGACTGGTCAGCCGGGCTGCGCGAGGAAACAATTGGCGTTGGGGCTACAGATACATCTTTACCGTACTCGGACCGTTGTTAGGCACGTTCAGGGGTACCTCTTCACCGCGAGTCAACTACCTGGCCAAGAAGCCTGAAAGGGAGACGTGAGGGCCGTCTAGAGACATTGGAGACCTTGCCATAATTTCCCAACGGCTGACTCGGCTACAGCCTGTGAGCCTGCAGCTCCAAGGCCCCAACTATAGGGTGGACCTCGTACGATGACTCTGACGCATATTCTGGGTTCACGATAAATCTGAGAAGATGTCAAGGCCACCATAACGCTTCTCCACGGCAAGGGATCAAACATCGAACAAAAGGCCTTCTCAGATGCAACAAATACACTGGCCTGCCCGAAGCCATACCTACCTGGTGGATACATTTTTTATAGCTCATTGTCGGTAGTCCCTTGATGCACCTGTGAGATGAATACCCCGTGCTCATTCAGTGTTGACTGCTGCAAAAGGTCACAGAACCTTCCTAGCAAGACCGATCACTGCTATCATCAACAAAGCCTCTAGCATAACTCACACTCACTTTAAATCCGTGGTGCAACAAGCTACCAATTCACGTTCCAGCTAAGGCTCCCATTCTGTGGCCAGAAATACCATTTCCTAGACAAATGCTCAGCGGGGTACTCGACAATTTCACAGTTCTTCTCACCGATATTGTCCAGACCACAAGCGTGTAAGAATCATAGGTAGAACCACAGGCAAGCGCAAGAGCAAACGCTGTCTCAGCACGTCTGCTCCTATAAAGTCCATCCATTGGGAGTCTTCGAAGCTCATCTGATAGAGAGACTCTGCGACGTCTCGACAGGAAGATTTGGGCACTAAGATGCCTTGGAAAGACCCGCAGAGTCTTGCATTATGTTGTGCTGGACGTTTTCGTTTCCGGCTCCATTGACTGGAGACGATGGGCAATCAATGTCAATGAGCACATAGGAGATGCTCAGCTTGCGACGTCGAGGTGATGGACTCGTGTACGATCGATCGGAAATTTTTGCCGAATGTTTCCTCTTATGAGATGTTTTTGGTTGTTGCGAGGGTTTTTGCGATAGGACTGACTCCTCATACTAACTTTGAGTCTGGCCGTCGCTATTTCCAGTCACAGGATCCTGCTGCGCAGCTTCCTCTGGCCGAGATTCGGGGAATTTTGCTTTACGACTTCTCATTGTGATAGGCGTCCGACAGGCTGAACGTCTGGCTTGCGAGTCAAGCATCGTGGACGGCAAGCCATCGTTATGGGATGAAGACGTCCTTTGCATAGTCTTCAAGTGGGTACTGATGGCGGAGTCCTGGACTTCGGAAGACGATGAGGGCTTCAAGGAACGAACACCGACGGCGATGCAATGATGACTTGTCTCCAATTCTCCGACGCAAATCCCATCCTGTTTCCATAAATGGTCAAGTAGAGGGCCAGCATTGCTATGTTCATATTGGTCCGCGTCAACAAAGTGTGGGGGCTGGTATAGCGTTGGACAAGCGTCGTTGTATGCAAGGCTCATGCCCAGCTTGCGTTGTGCTGTGAATTGTGAGAGTTATTGTTTATCGAAAGGGACGGACTGACCTGGAAGACGGGGCAAATCTTTCAGAGAGCGAAGCAGAGCGCGAATTGCACCTTTGAAGCCTTGACAAAGGGTTTTAATGGTCAGCATGTACTTGCTTGGCTCGAAAACAATGGTGTCAAGATGTCCGTCCATATAACGAAACGTGAAGGTGTAAGTTTCAAGGAGATCATGAGAGCCGTCGGAGGTTTTGACGACAAAAAACTGAAGTGTTTGGAGAAGGTGGTATCGCAGAGCATCGAAGACGCCTTTTTCCTGTGTACCTGGCAGGTTAACCACGAAATCGCACGTCAACTGGACACATGCGTACAAGCATTTCCAGCAATTGGTCTGAATGTCTGTGGCCACCCTTCAGCAGTATTCTGAGTTCCTGTGATGTGGCATTTGGGTTCGGGTCGATACTGCAGAGAGCGGAATATGGATTGCCCTGAGGAAGCCGGATCATCTTCTCGATCTGCTCAAGGTGGATGGTGCGAAAGCAAGTAGCTTGCCATGGAATAAGTTCTCTGACATGGCAGATACATGCCACTGAAATGTTCAGAAATATCTGGACCCAGGCAAGGCTCTGAGTGTGGCTCAGACTGTGTTCATGTAGTGTTGGCTGGGATGACTTGACTGACATGATGACACTGGAGCAGACAGTACAGAGGAGAGTGCAATGCACTTGAATGGGTGGATGAGGTCGATTGTTACGCCCTGTTGAAGTTTCCACATTCATCTTCACAAACCCACCACTAGTGAGTTCACCTAGTAATTAGTGACCTTGGGTGGCACCGTGGAACTAGCTCCACTGAATCGGAGGCTCGAGCCTGAGTTCCTACCTAAACCTTAAGTGCCAGGCTGACCATCCTGACTCGCTGAGGCACCCACTGGCACCTAACCAGGAGTGCGAGGGTACGTCGGTACCTGACACGTGACACCTATGGAACTTTCCAGGCTAGCTCGGAAGAGCACAGGCGGCCTTGGCAACCTGGGAATTCCCGCGAGTTGCCATCTTCCCACATCATGCAAACCACCTAGGTACACAGATACCAGGTAGGTAGGCACCGTAGAACAGTTGCCTGATGATGGCTACCTTAGACTTAGGTATATGGAGTAGAGCGTATCTCTTAGGGCAGACTATAGCACCCGGTGATATGCTCATCAAGATCGGACACTAATTAAGGATATTGTGGGTGCCCTGTGTCAATCTCTTGCGAGAACGGGCGAAAGGCATCGTTTAATGGAGCGACGATGAGGTTGTCAGGCAGAGGCAAGTAAAACGGTAGGGTACTTCGTCAAGAATCTAAATGTACAGCTATTTCGCTATGATTAATCTAAGCCAAGCACAAATGGACGATCTTTGGACTTCCAGGTGCCTCTAATGAATACCAGGATCCTCTTCACCTGATCGTCTCGAGGAATCAAAAGACCGTATTTCTTGGGCGAGCCTTGTTCCTAAAGATGACTCGACCGGATAGCCCGGGGGAAACTGTTTCTGCCCAAACGTAGCAAAGAAATTCTTCATCTTTCTAGGCCTGTATGACCCCCAACGACCAATTACTTGAACAACGCAAGCACATATCCAAAGCAAGCTGGACTCATGAGTGGAGAAACGTCAAATACTGGTTAGGAACCTGGTATACTCCAGTCTCAGCCTTGTTGGCGGTCGTTATTCAACCAATATGTACAGTATGTTCGTCTCATCTCGCTTTGCCGCACAGCAGGCTCCACAATGTGGTGGTTTTGGCGGTGTGTCAAAAGTTAATAATGGATATCTCCAGTACAATCGTAATTAGGACGACGTAGAGGTTCCTAATGCCAATACTTAGGTCTGCTCCTGATAACGTAGAATCAGAAAATATTTCAAGGGCTTACTTGTTATCTTGCTGAACATATTCCTTGGGTCTTGCGGTTGAACTCTGAGTCTACGTTGAAGTTGCTGTGGAGGACGTCGGCCTTCATCGGTTTGACTTTCTGGGTTTGGGGCTCTTAGTCTTTGCTCTCTAGCATGCAGGATAAATTGATGTGTGCCAGACGGCGATCGTGATATCCGAGGTATTGGTACGTCGTCCGTGGTCGTCTTCGAAACCTCTCGACCTGATCAAAGTCTTTTGCTCTGACAGACTAGCAACTTCGTAACGCTGTGAAATTTCAGTCTCTGCAGGAAACCATAGCAGGTCATAGCTGGATTGTTAAACGGTCGTCTGGCCCTAGCAAATCAAATATGGCCTCGACGTTCCGTCCCTGGGCCTCAACCTTGAATGAACTCTGCCCGCGCTCACCGACGAGGCTCGGCCTACCTAGGAGACTCGAAAGCCGCAGAAAGGGCTTCTGTTAATGTCACATGTATGGTGTTCTAGACCCAATGTCCATGCTCTGTATGACTTGAAATGCGCTTGTTTCTTCGGGGTGCCAATGCCAGTGGTGAAGTTCTATCGATATGCCGGATGAGTTCCAGGCGGACACTCTGGGTAGAATGTCGTTGCCAAATGACAAAACGGCCTGGAGAACCTCAGATAATGGACTTGACACACGTTACGGGAATATCATTAGATTTCGATGTTCCCGAGTCAGAAAGCCATCTCATTTGATTTGTTAACTAATTAGATTGTGAGGGGATTTGCCACCCCGACAGCTTCGGCCGTGGCCACTCGTGGCGTGCCAGATACGGAGGAGCAAAATCTAACAGCGGCCACAGCGGCCTCGGGCATAACCTCCAACCCACGCTATGCTTAGCCGCGTTGGTCCACAGTCCCGCCGCTTCTGCCACTTGCACCGCACTGGTACAGTACTGACTAAACTCACAACTCCTTCCGTTCTCTCCACGTCTCCATCCCACCTTCTGTACCAGAAACTTTTCGTCGTATGGCCTCGGTGACAAGTCAAGTCAACATCTTCGCTTCCACCTGATCTGACAAGAGGAGGGACACTTGAAGAAGTATTGTAGCCGCAATACTTGACCTTGTTACCAAGAACGGCCCACGAACCCAACACACGAACGCCCTCGAACTATCATAATCACGAACCTGCATCTTTTCGATCATTTCCCACGCATACACACCCGTCATCCCTCGGGCTTCACTCTAACGTGTCACGATTTCGGTCTCAGTCTTGGGCACGCCCTCGCATTGCAGTCTGGAGTCGCCTTTGACGGTGCAGGGGACTCAATCACTGCAGACTAGCCATCCACTCTACCGACGCGCTAAACTGCCTCTTTATCTTCATCATTACTGATGACATTGTCACTTGAAACAACGATAGATTCATGGTGATGGCTTCAAGTGCCATGGATGAGGAGGAAACCACCGAACACGGAATCATGCCGGATCCTCAGCGATCAAGACATCGCTCGCACCCTCCGATATTTCAATCTACCACCAACGAAGTCTCACAGTTATCACAACCTGTGCCGCCGAATACCTTACTTGGACAGCTGTCCTTCGCTCCGGCTACGCAGACAACGGTCGTGACCACGACGACTACAACTACGACAAAATTTCCGCCTTTTCTCATCCCTCATCCTCGGCATGCACACCAATTGGATCGCAAGAATTACCCTCTTGCTGCAACACCAACACCTCCGAGCTTGAGGAAAATTCATTTCGAGATTGGCGGAAAGCCTACTGTATTTCGGGAAGCCGCAGATACAACTTTAGAACTCGAACAGGTATGCTTATTGCGCGTCAACTTCTCTTACAACTACTAATCCTGCGATCTCTAGTTCGAAGAAGAACGGCGATCACTGCGAACCGCTGGAGGCACTCTCCAGACAATTGAGAACTTCGAACCCACGACACATCTACTTGATGGAACAAGCCCAAATTCTCACACCCTTCAAAGAAGAACACAAAAAAGACCTGCGTCTCCCGATTCGATCACTGATACCGAGGAACACTCAAACCGGACGACATCTTCACCAGCAGCCAGCCAGAATCCTTTGGCTACTAGGACCGGACCTCATCAGGATCATGGCCTCAACGCCTCATTTTCCCGGATCCAGACTACTGAGAATATAAGTCCAGTGACCCCTGAAAGTTTATCGAGGCCGCATCGGGTACATCGTAGAGGTACCACGCGGGAGTTTTCTGCTTCGTCCAGGCGTGATTCGGTTCTTCTTCCCTCACCCCACATGGACCAATTGCCCGCCTTTCAAAATAGTCGATCAGCCACGCCAAAGCTATCTCTGCAGCCGGCATCGATACCGCAAGATGTGTTGGGTGCGTCTTCCGAACACTCGGCGCAATTTCGAGCGAGAGCAAGGAGCTCATCACAAGAAACCGCAGTGCCAACGCCTCCTGTGGACCAAGTGCCTGATCCAATCATGATCATGCCTACCAGTCGAAGAGCCTTATCATCAGTCCCAGCACGTCTGCATGTTGCCGACAGCCCATCTGCAAACGATGGAAGTCTACCTAGTCCTAGTCTCTCTCCAGTGACCGCAGCTGCAACGCTCCAGAATGCTGGTTACTTCGCAGCAATTGATACTGACACCGATGTGGCTTCACAGCCTGGAACTCAAACATACAGTGACCTCTCCATATACGATCGTCGATCATCAAATCCCTTTTGTACGATTTCTAGACCGGACCGGTTAGGACCACAGGCACCTCAGCATCCTCATTCGGCACTCTCAAGATCATCAGTTGCTGATATACCTGCCATGCTCGAGTATTTTGAAACGATCCCCGATGAATTGAAAAGTTATGTCATGCATCAATTGCTTCGTCGTTGTCCGAAGCCTACTCTACAAATCGTTGCTGATGCTGTGAACCCAGCTCTGAAATGTGATTTTATTTCGATGCTACCTTCTGAGCTTGCCCTCAATATCATCAAATACCTCGATCTGCAGAGTTTGTGCAAAGGTGCACAGGTCTCTCGAAAGTGGAGACAAATGATTAATGGCGATGAGCGGGCATGGAAAGAGCTTTTTGATGCCGACGGTTACACCCTTCCTCAAGGGGAGTTGCAACAAGCAATTACAGAAGGCTGGGGTTGGCAAAATCCTCATGGCACAGACGCCTACGAACAAAATATCAGCACGTCTGTGACCGTGAAGTCAGACGTTGAGATAGAACCCTCTTCACCTTCGACTCCGTTAGTAGGAGGAATCACTGGACTCCTTCGCCGCTCGAAGCGCAAGGCCGCAACTATGCTCTCAGGCCGAAACAAGCAGGTCAGACGGAAGGATTCTGACGCGGAAGGCTCGGCTGATGTCATGTCTGTCGATTGGATGGGTCAAATGTCCACAGCTGAAGGGCCATATAATGCGGCAAATGCCGCCATACTTGCTGTACCTAACTCAAACATCGGTCTTCCAAGCCTGAAGGCATTACACTTGTACAAATCACTCTACCGAAGACATCATTTGATTCGAAGAAACTGGATGTTTGAAGATACCAAACCACAGCATCTTGCTTTTCGGGCACATGACACACATGTTGTGACCTGCCTCCAGTTCGACACCGATAAGATTCTCACGGGCAGCGATGACAACAACATCAATGTCTACGAAACCAAGACAGGGATCTTGAAGGCAATTCTGACCGGTCATGAAGGAGGTGTTTGGGCTTTACAATACGAAGGCAATACCTTGGTATCAGGTTCTACCGACCGGTCTGTGCGCGTCTGGAATATCCAAGAAGCCCGTGAAACCCAAGTCTTCCGGGGGCACACCTCCACAGTGCGATGCCTACAAATTGTCTCGCCGGTGAAAGTCGGAGAAACCACAGAAGGCAAGCCGATCATGATGCCAAAGCAGCCTCTCATTATTACTGGCTCACGAGATTCTACTCTTCGTGTTTGGAAGTTGCCTCGCCCAGAAGATCCAGTCTTCATCCAGGCGGAAAATGAGAACGAGGCTGACGATTGCCCATTTTTCGTGAGGACTTTAACAGGACATCAACACTCCGTACGGGCCATCGCTGCGCATGCAGACACTCTGATAAGCGGCAGTTACGATTGTACTGTCAGGGTCTGGAAAATCTCGACAGGAGAAACAATCCATCGTCTTCAGGGGCATACACAAAAGGTTTATAGTGTCGTCCTGGATCATGCTCGCAATCGCTGCATTAGTGGATCTATGGACAACATGGTTCGCATTTGGGATCTCAACACAGGATCCTTGAAATATACTTTAGAGGGTCACACTTCTTTAGTCGGTTTACTCGATTTGAACTGCGATAAACTTGTCTCGGCAGCAGCAGATTCAACACTTCGCATTTGGGACCCCGAAAACGGCCAATGCAAAGCCACTTTGAGTGCCCATACTGGAGCTATCACATGTTTCAAGCACGATGGGCAGAAAGTCATCAGTGGCTCGGACAGAAACCTCAAACTCTGGAACATTAAGACCGGCGAATGTGTCAAAGATCTCCTTTCTGATCTTAGTGGTGTATGGCAGGTGAAGTTCAATGAGCGACGTTGCGTTGCTGCCGTTCAACGTGATGGCTTGACTTATATTGAAGTGAGTTGAGCACTATCACCTACTTTGATTCAAATCGTGCTAACCATTAGTAGGTCCTCGACTTCGGAGCAGCTCGGGATGGTGTTCCTGAGCACAATCGTGGACGTCGCATTGTTGTCGATGTAGATGGCTTTGAGGCAAACAATGAAGAGGCTGGATATCTGGACCTTGACGGTAGCGTCGAGCAATAACAACTTGGGCATCTTCCTTCTCATGACGAACGAACGACCAAGACAGAATACCTGTTGGACAGATGGCGTTTTCACATTCAAATACCCATGAAATGCGTCCATTGATGAATCAATGTGAATGACGACGACTTTTTACGATCCTGTGGTTTGGCAATGAGTCTCACCCAGCTTTGCTCCTGATGAGCGGAACATATGAGCATCTCTGTGCTGACCGACACACGAACATATTCATATCGGTGAACGACTTGCATATTAGCATGACACAACATTTGGCATCTTGCTTTCGCGTCCGTCCTTTTGGCCTTGCCGCATACTGGCATCCAAAGAAAAATCCCCGGCCAATGCTGAATGGGATGACGCCTACTGGTGGCAGAACTTTGCAGGAGGTCTCAAGTCTGGCTGATTGTGTTAGAAGCCAATCAAATGGTCCTGGCTTGTTTGACTTTATTGCGTATAGTAGAGACGGTACTTGTCTAGACTGTTGTAGGTTTGTCTGTCTACTTATGTAGCTTGTGGCTTGTCTCAGTGGTCCAAGGCCAAATGAATTAATGAAAGAATAATTCGACGATTGTTTATAGACATGCTGAAACTATACGTCTGCGAGAGCGGAAAAGCGTGGTCATGCCGTCTGGCTATCCTCCTTGTCCAACCATGGGCGACATATGGACCGACCAATTGACAACATCACCACTTCTGAGCTCGATCTGACACTAGAAGTTGCATAAGTATTAAGTACTCCGTAGGTACCTACCTACCTACCTACCCACCCATCTAAATTGCAACATCAACTATATTTCACCACTAGATTCTGATGTTGTGCGCTAGTAGACCCGTCAGTGTATGCAGGCAGTGCCGGTAGCAGAGTTGGAAAGCGCTGGTTGAATGTCAAAGCATGTGATGATTTCTCGGTCTGAAATACACGCCGTTAAATTGCTCGTCTATTCTCTACTATTTATTGTACAGAGGAATCTGCTCTATCCTTGGCAACGTCGTCGTAGATATACAGTTTGGAGAAAGAGATCTCAACCCCAGTCCTTGTTCTGGGTCAACGTGGGACTATAGTCCCGGCGGAGGAGAGAGTTTGCGAGCGAATGTGCGCCCTGGTGTACGTGGCTCAATACTGTTGCGTCTGCGACCGATGCGCCGATTTTGGGGTTGACACGTACGTGAACGGAGCAGATAGGATGTCTAGTCCAAGACGATGTGGGACAAGCGAGACTGACATGGGCATGTTCATCTTCTCTTCTTCTTCTTGCCCGCAGGCTCGTCGGCAAACATGGATTCGAGAGCATCCATACCTCGCGAAACGCCCTTGGTCAGCGGTGCACGAGGTTGCGGAGGCGGTGGCTGAGAGCTCTCGGCTGAAGAGGTTTTGTTCTTCTTTTTCTTTCCTCCGCCATTGGTTTGCTTTCTCACAGGCTCGTCGAACAAATCCTCCAAGGCTCCAATACCGCGGGTGACGCCTTTGACAGCGCCGCCGCGACCACCTCCGTCAAGAGAGTTACTTTTGGCTGCAGGAGCGGCCGCGGTTGGTCCGGGAGCTTGTTGTGCAGGTGGTCGAGGCGAGCTTTCTAAACTGTGAGGAAGGCTTTCACCGGCTTCGTGTTGAGTTGGCACGCTGCTTCCATTTGTGTGACTGGAAAAGGCGCTCGGCATATCATAGTCTGGTTGCCTGCGTAGGAGATGAACAGAATTGTTGGGCCCACTAGCCAAGGTATTGTTTCGGGCTTGAGGAACCTCGTCCACTCTGGACTGCGCTCGGGATGCCTCTTGCTGTACTCTTGCACGGGCGGCTTGCTGGAAGGGTGGCCAGTTTTGCTCGAAACCTTTGTTGCGATTCGGCTGGAGCATAGTAAGTAATTGCTGCTCGCGTGGATTGAGTGGCACCGGTTCACTGGCCCTGGCAAAAGGTGGTTTCCACTTTTCGTAAGTGGAAGCCTCGTTTTGCGTGCCTTGGCGATTTCGGCCCCGCGAAGTTGATGGCGATGGGGACGATTTAGATCCGACCGACGAGCCCAAAAGGTTCGCTAGAAGCTCGTTGAGGCTCAGGTCGGGCTTCGTGATAGGCGCCGTGCTTGGGAGGTCAGAGGATTCGTTTCTCCTCTGAAAGGATTCCACCATAGTCCCGGCAGAATAGGCACTCTTCTTTGCGTCTTTATTTTCATGTTGCATAGCGTATTGGTCCAATCCCGTAGCCCTCAAGATTGACCATTGGAGGTTTGAGATGCCAAAGGGACGGATCTTTCCATCGGAAAAGCTGCTCGCAGAAGACGGCGAGCCGTGTGTGCTACCGATAAGAATCAACTCGCCCAAGCCGGGGTGTTTGTTCCTGGCTAACTCGGCCTCTTCGCGGATGGGCAATAAAGCAGACTCTACTGACTGTTGTGAGCCATGCCAGCCGGATTTGTCGCACTTGCTGATGACAATTTGATAGGGGATTGTGAGACTGCGCAAGAGGTCGAGTGTATGTCTATCGCGCTTGGTCACACCTTGCAAGGCATCGAGGACGACGAAAGCCCTTCGTAACTCGACTCGGTTCTTCATATAGGCAATAATTTCTTCGCCCCATTCGCTTTCGCTGCCGAAGCCGTACCCAGGCATATCAACCAATGTGAGTTTTGGGCTTGTGTCGCCACCCCATCCTTTGAGAGCACCACCTGAGAAAGTATCTTTAGCGGCAAGCGACCATGCCCACATAGTCTTAGTAGCCCCTGGAGTAGAGCTGACACGATTGAGTTCGGAGGTGTAGGTAAGGTGGTTAATGAGTGATGATTTGCCGACATTGGAGCGACCAAGGAACACGACTTCAGGAACGAGAAGACCGCCTGGCACGGAAGCCTTGTGTCTGCGCCAACCGGTACCCGTCCATTCTCGGAAAGGCCTATGGACTTTGAAGAATTCAGAGGCGGCTTTCAAGTTTTGATAGTTGGGTGCCTCAGTGTCCCAGTACCAGGATTGCGGGATGAAATCCTGGGTTGAGGTGGAAGAAGACTGAAGACGGCGTCGTGCGTCTCTGAGTCTGGCGAGTTGCGAATGGAATCGGGACCGAGAGATAGCCCGGCAGGACTGGCAGGTAAAGCCTTGCATCTACAGATCGATGCAGTCGAGGCAATGGTGGAAGATGTCGTATGGAAGAGGAATAAAACTGCCTTTGAGGAACAAAATGCGCTCCAAAAAGTTTTATTCATGTCGCGGACCGCAGTCGCGTCAACGGAATTAGTTAACTAGCGTCCTGACATAATCTGACCTGCAGAGTGCCCAAGTAGTACCCACTGAGTACCTACGGAGTAGGCGATTCACAGTCAAAGATGACATCGTCATTTGATAGTTAATTCACACCGAACGCACTCCAAAGGCCTTAAACTCCTCCGCTCGATACCAATGATTCTGCAAACTCGTATGAATATGCCAGCGACTCTGCGTGCGCCTTGACTTCCCCATCTCTTCAGCATACCTCTCTGGCATCGTCGCGGTCGTCATCATGATCAATGCTGTACTAGTCTTCAACAATAACGGTCAGCCAAGGTTGACGAAGTTCTACAGTCAGCTTGTAGGTGTTTTTCATTTCCTCAAAAAAGATGACGGTAACTGATCTGGTGTTCGATCCATAGGACACCGTCACTCAACAATCCCTTCTCTCCCAAATATTCTCGCTAGTCTCTGCCCGTCCAGCTTCTGCTTGTAATTTTCTGCCTCTGCCACCTCTACTGGCTCCCTCAGGTTCTACCACGTCACCAGACGCTCCAGCCCAGATCACCTACCGTCACTATGCCACGCTCTATTTCATCTTGATATCCACCTCAACCGAATCACCTCTCGCACTACTGGACTTTATTCAAGTCTTTGTCGAAGCCTTAGATCGACTCTTTGAGAATGTTTGCGAATTGGATCTCATCTTTGGCTTTGAGACCTTGCACGCTGTACTCGGCGAAATGGTCGTCGGTGGAGTTGTGGTTGAAACCAATCTGGAAAAGATTGTCGATGGTGTCAGAACAAGCGAGGGTACAAAAGGCAAGCGGAAAGCTGTCAACGCACGCGATTCGGGTGGCTCGTTGGGACGGGGCAGCGGTTTCGCTGCGCTGGGTTGGGCTACAGGCACGGGCAGCAGCTGGCGTGGATGAATGATATGCGATACAGTGTAAGTTTTGAGGAGAGACTTCTCGCCATTTTCTAATGTTTAGAAGACCGTTCGATGCCATCACATCTGTACACGCCGCGCAGGCTGGGCAAGTCCCAGACAGCTGACAAAATATGGCCTTACTCTGATTTCTGTTCGCCAATGTGCAATATCCGTCAGGAAAACCATCTTAGAGCAAGACCAGAGCAAAGAACTTCTACGAAATGTCAGTTCACACGCCTCGGTATTGCTTGCAATTTGATTCATGAAAGCAACAAAGTCTTGAAGTGTCGAGACATGAGTTGATACTCGGCTGTGAGCAAGGTGTTGAAGACTTCAAACGTAAGCATGGCCTTGTCTTCAGCACCCGAGTCAATCATGTCCATCGTCTACCACACAAGCAAACATTGCGTTTGGCTCGACAAGCCGCTGATAGCTGTGATGAAAAGCGAAAGTCCTCGGGAACGGAGAGGAGGAGCATCATGCAAGAACACACTGGACGAATCAGACCGGCTCTTTCTGTTGACATATTAGCAAAAAGGGGGTGTTTGGATGGCAGAATGCCCTGCGAGAGGTGCCTTGCAAGGAGTACATCACTCATGAATTGTGACCACCTGAGGTCAAAGTATGGACCAGCTAGGTATGAATGTGTACCTGAGACCATTCCCGAAGCAGCAAGCAAGTATATGGAGTAGAGGAAACACAACTCGGTAGCGAGACTTGAGCACAGTACGAAGTGAGGAGCAGGAGAAAGGTGCGATTGTGATAGTAATAGCAGAAAGAAGACGATTGGTTTCCAAGACTGTGCCTTGAAATCTTTGTTCTCCTTTGGGGATGAATTCCATTGTGATCACCCATAACCATGTTGATGCTATTTCTATCACTCCACCATAGCCCAACCTCTCAGAATATGTGACCAGGGTTCTGGAAACTCCCTGCATGTAACGACGGTGACAACAGCCATTTAGGTATGGTCGCAGCCGTTTGGCACATGTTCCAACTGGATAGGCCGCGAATGATTATCATGCATTATCAGACGCGAGTCGAGACTTGGTCATAATATGTCGAGGTACAGCGTAAAAGGTACCAGGTCATGAGCCCGTGAGCCGAGATGGAGACGATCAAGTTCCCGGGCGCGTATTGCGTAGAAATGTATGGCCGTGGGAGAGCCACCATCCCAGCACAGAGTCTAAAGAATACCCCTGCTGCTTCCGGACTTCCTGCTGGCTCCTTGGGCTGCCTAGGCTCAACCCGCCTCCGAGAAGAACCCACTAGGTGCCCACCAACTATCAGGTCAAGACCCCGCCACTCATCCTCATTCGTCGCTTTTGTTGCTTCATGCATCCTACTTTCTTCCTCTTCACAACTGCTCTCACCAATCATGGCTGTCAGCGCCGAGGTTGCGGCCATGCTCACTCCTTCATCAATCATGGTGAGCTACATCTACCGCCATGGTCGCCGTCTGCGTGCAACCAGCTGCTTCACATCCTCTTCGGCCAGGGGGTCAGCAGTTTCAGACAAACAGGCAATGAAGAAGTGATCTCTCTACAAAGATGAGGTCGTCCTCCTTCATATTCACTGTTCTTGTTTCTTTACTGAATCTGCAATTCACTGAAGCCGCTCCTGCAAGCATATGGCGTGTTGATATCCTGACAAGTCCAGCACCACCCCCAGAAGAAGGCCCTCCTTTGTCAGCCGGCGCGTTGAGAGACAAGTCGAAGCTCAAGTTCGAGGTCATCGGCATTGCTGGAGCATACCTCGTCTGGCTACTTGGAACACTGATCTTACTATTATTCGTTGGCAAGAGATATCGTCGCAAGACTCAAACTTCCAATCGAACCCTCAGCATGGAGATTGTCAAACCTGCCCCCCTCAGCAGCCATCCAGGCATGAGCATCGAGCAGCCACTCAAAAGCCCCGGCAAGATGGCCAGCCTGAAATCATGGGCAAGTGGTGGACGATCCCATAGTCATAAGCATTCCAACGTCAGCGTTGCAACGACGATTGATGCCACCATCATTGAGGCAGATCGAGTGCGGAACATGGACGAAATGGCCAAACTCTACGCTGCCGTCATGGTTCACGACGAAGAGAGGTCTCAAAGGGAAAAGAGCAGTAGTCAGACAACACCCAAGACCCCGTCCTTCCCTCTTACGCCTCGATCAACGCACACTCAGATGACTCTACCACCAACACCTCGGTCACCTCCTGCGCACATGACGTTACCTGCTTCGCCTCGTTCGCCTTATCACAGACCCGATTGGAGTGGCCAGGGGTTGCCGATTTCGCCGCGGTCGCCGCAATACCCGCCAGAATTTCAGCATTTGAGAAATACCTCGTCAGATGTGAACAGGAACCGACCAGAGCCTACCTCGGGAAGGCTTTCTCACCCTATGGCTCCAACACCAGTCGACAATGCTTCATTGCGGACTGTTTCCCAAACCAGTACCAGAAAATTTAAAGCTTCTCCATTGTCTCTTGCGTCCACGCGAGTTGATTCGGCCAACCAGAACAAACGTCGGCCAAGCAACATCTCGATTCGAGGTCAGCCCATCTCCCAACCTATGGGATCTGCCACTTTCAACGAGACCTACTCAGAAGAGGCAATTGACTCAGCACGAACCTACAACCCAGGGCCTCCCCCACCTACTCCTGGACAGAAGAGCATCACAAGCACCATTTATGAGGTTGAACCAAGTTGGCGGCAAGAGCAAGCAACGCCTTCGTCCTCAGTACACAATAGTGGCACGGCATCCAGCAGTGTCAACAATCTGCCTTTCCGACAATTTTATGGGGAGGCCCTGAGAAGTGCACCACCAACCAAGACCACGTTTTTGGAAAAACGTGAGAGCATCCTAGGCGTTCACCCTAAGACCGGGATGCCCCAAACGCCTTATAGTCCTTATACCCCTTTCACTCCAATGACACCAATTACGCCACGTCATTTGGTGTCGAAAGAAGAGAGGAAGAGGAACAAGAAGAAGGAAGGCCTCAAAGTCCTCTGCGAAGACGACCTCGTTGCGAACGATGATGACATGTGGGGGAAATAAAGCATGGATAGCCGATGCTTAGATCATTTCTCCCATTTCTTTCCCTCTTGCTGGGCTGGGCACCGAAAGCTTACCGACATCGAGGACTCTTATTTCTCAGTTATATGTAGCAAGAAGTGCAGTGTATACCTAGTGCCAAGTTCTGGCAAATAAATACCCATATAAAGACAAGCGTCATGAGAACATTCTTCATCTACCCCGTTCTTCTTTTCCTCTGAGTTTAACTCCGTGGTCTCGGTCATATCAACGAGACGGCGAGTGACAGCTTTGAATGCGTTCGAAGGCCTTCCCAGACTTCCCACGGGTTTACGGTGTTAAGTCGCACAATCCACTCACACAGAGACTTCCATGTTCGGACGTAGCACACCGAGAGCCTGTGCGTCAATCGGCAGGATCGCGACCAATTAGCGTTTCGTAGCTGCACTCTAGATCGATTATTAACCACCGTTAGGCGTTGGCTAAGTAGCTCATAGGCCGAAGGCTGCCTCGCACAGATCTACATCGCCACCACCAACGTGGGACGATGATGCCTAAGCACTGCACAGGAAAAAAAGAGAGCATATAACAACACCACAAAGACTGTATATGTTTGTGTGTTGTACATATTTGAGAACTCAGGTAGACTGCCTCCACGATAGCACGGATCCGGTCGCTTGAGGGGCTACAGCACTTCTCTGTCGCCGTCAACCTTCACACAGGCTGTAACCCAGGCCCTTCATCCCAACACTCCGCAAGAGCCGAGTGTGACCGGTACGGCTAACGCTGCAAGCCTCAACGTATTCACAAAGTGAAGGACATATCAGGTTTCGACGATGCCCCTCACGGTGCTCAGCGACGCCGAGGTTCGCAATCTGCTCCTGACGTTGACGAAGCAGGATATTGAGGATTTGCAAAGCACGTTGGGAGAGGCTCTCCATTCTTACTCGACTGGAGATACCAATTCGCCTTGTTGCGCTTCTTACCAGCCACAGCGAACAACAATCCGCAAGAATGGAATTACAACGCTGTTCATGCCAGCTTCAACTGGAACCTCTGTGGGTATGAAGATTGTGTCCCTTGAGCAACCCAACGCACCGGTCAAGAAACAATCTTCGGTGTCTTCGACTAAAGGCAGTGTATCGGGGTCCTCGTCCGTCAAATCCGCGACGGGGGACTTTGGGTCGCTATCTCTTAGCCCAGCGACAACTTTGTCTTCGGAGCACACCGCATCCTCATCTGGTGGCAGCAAGGGTTCTATTGATGGATCAAGTTTTCAACCTCCAGCTTCGATCGCTAGTTCTCAAAGTACCACGCCAAAAGGTTCTGTCACAATCCTGGATGCTACGGGTAACCCCACAGGCATAATCAACGCCGAAGAGCTCACAGCTTTTAGGACCGCACTTGCGGCAACATTCATGATTCGGAAGCGGACGACTTGTCACACAATGACTATCTTCGGAGCTGGTAAACAGGCATACTGGCATATTAGGCTAGCCCTGCTGTTGCGAGGCGAGGATATCAAACATGTCAATATCATCAATAGGTCCTTTGAGCGATCAATCAGGCTGATGAAAGCCTTCCAAGTCACAGAAGATTCGCCAGACAAGGGAAAATGGCGAAAGGACATCAAGTTTTCAACGATGAGCCCGGAGTTTGGTGAATATGGACGACTATTGAAGGAAGAGGTCAGGAAAGCGGACGTTATCTTCTGCTGCACACCTTCGGTTGATCCGCTTTTCCCAGCGGAATTCTTGACTTCACGAGAAGGACAGAGGAAGGGAAGATACATTTCGGCCATTGGCTCCTATGCGCCGCACATGTGTGAGCTTCATCCAGATATACTTAAGGCAGCTGTCCAACATGATCACGGGCACCATCACCACAAGCACGCGAAACAAGGTGGAGTTATCATTGTGGATAGCCTAGAATCGTCCCTTAAAGAGGCCGGTGAGGTAATTCAGGCCAAACTAAAGCCTGACCAGCTGGTGGAAATTGGAGAGTTAATTATGATCAAGAAAGCCGCCACAAAAGAAATCGAACTTGGTGGACATGGTGAAGAGGGTCTGTGGGAGTGGCTGACACGAGGCAACGTCATCTACAAGAGCGTTGGGATGGGATTAATGGATCTAGTAGTAGGCGGTGAACTCATCCGTTTTGCAAGAGAGAGGGATCTAGGAGTGACGATTCAGGATTTTTAGGGCCATACGTGGTTGCTTTGTGGGACATATCATGGCGAGGCTGCGGTTTTTGTTGAGAAAGAGATGGTGGCCATCACTGGGATTAAGTTTCTGCTGGGCGGTGAAATTCTCGTTGCAGTATTGCGCATCTAGCTGGTCGGATGTTTTCACTTAAGGAACTGTCTCTTGAGAAACAACACATAATGGTTTCACCAAATTGCATCTTGGTGTATCTGAGCGCTCCTTTTTGCGTGCATTGTTTGAATCTATTGTCCAACTCCACCGCCATGTACTAACCGTGGTCTGCCACCCGTGCCGACTGGTTTGCGTTCGAGAAGGGCCGACTCAACGAAGCAACCAACCACAGCACATGAATACAAGTTTTGAATCACCGTCACATCAATCCTTGTCACCTGTTTTATTTGCGAGATTGATTACAGCATACTTCTAGAACAATTTCAGCCCCTGTGCGTCCCACACTCTCCATCTACTTCCCTTTCTTATCGCTCCAATATATCCCTTCTGGCGGCTTTCTTATCTTAGTGGGCGAATTAAGTACATTAACTGGCTTACGGCCAATAAGAAACTTGCCAAGTCCGCTCGTTCGCCAAACTAACGGACCAACTCAGTTAAGTCAACCTGGACAGGGCACGGGAGGCACGCACCTCAGGGTTCAAGGCGGGGTAAATTTTCCGCTCAGCTGCCACCGCGTTGGGCACAGATACAGGTACAGGCGCAGGGAGGATCCATCCCACTGTCCGAGGGCCCTCTTGTGACTTGTCACGCTGGCTGCTCCAGGAAATACGAAATGTCTATTTGGTCATTGGCGAATTGTGGAGGGAAATTTCAGTGCTCGGCTGTCTAGGCCTCACAGCATTGAGACTCTCACTTGCTACTGATCCTACAAATTTGCTTCGGGTGTCTTTTGAGAAGTCTTGGAACCACATCCTCACACAGAAGCCCATCTTCGTTCCACGGTCACTAGATCTTGTTCGTAGTCCAAGAAGCCGTCTCACGCATTCTTCGAGAAAAACTGCAAAGACTGTGAAACACCTACCCATTGGTGCTGAGTACCTCCTCACACCACCACATCTCGGATTCGATCCTGAACTGCTCCTTGCTGCTATGCGATAAGCGACTCAACCACGGCGATGCCACAGCAGGTCTATCTGCCCAACGGGCAGGTCTACACCATCACGCCTGTCTTCGGCGGCTTCACCTTCAAGTCTACCAATCTCGACCTGCACCATTCCGCAATGCCTCCAGGGTGGACAGTAATCCTACAAACCGAAGATGAGATAGAAGAGGAGCCAGAGCGAAGAAAGAGCAAGGTCTCGCTGCACCGCCGAACAAGCGATGACGAAGAAGGCCCACGGAAAGTCACGGTTGTACACCGATTCACTCGTCCAACCATACAAAGCGATTCGCTGTTCATATCATCCATTTCGATGCCTTCAAGCACCGACTTCAAGAACAACGCTTCCCCAACCAGACACATCGCCATGATGCTATGGGCTACGTTGTGCTGGTATTTTCACAAAGAACCACCAAATCCTCACGCCCACACAGAGGCTTCAGCACTGACACCCGAAGCTGGACGGCCCAAGCTCGACTGGAGGATTAAGATCAAACGAGAGGGTATCTTCAAGGGCAAGAATACTCTGCAAAAGCTGGAACGCATGGGTTTGATTTCAAGCGAAGACTCGTGTGTGGGAACAGATACCAATACTCGTATGCCTACCGGTTGGGCAGAGACCTTCGTCAGCAGAAGATCGTTCTGGCAGATCGATGCAAGAATTTTCCTCTTTACCATGGCTCCTCAACAGCACTCTCCGTTTCCTACAGCGTCTCCATACCCGTCTCGGCCATCTTCACCAGATCGTACTGTGGCAACAGCCGAAAAGCCGTCACCTAGGCCATCTGACTATATCGTACCCGCGACGACAGGGATGTTTTCAGATGCTTTCAGCGCGGGCATTTCCTCACCGGGCGGACCTTTCAACTCGGGAAGCCATCTCCCTACGTATTATCCTCCTCCGCCAACTCAATTCACTTTCACCAACCATATACGGCACCCAATCCGTCCTAAACCTCCGCGCCTCGGTGAGACGTTCTACAGTCGCTATGTACCCAGTGTAGACCAATACCTGTCATTCCGAGTCCCAACACTTTCCAGCAAACCCTGCCCACATCCTCACTTCGCCCCAGTAGGAGGGTCTATGCCTGCTATGCTGCCTAGTGCTCAAACAGGCATCTCCGTTGCAACCTTACCGACTCTCGCAAACTTTACAGACCGACCCTCGGATCTTGAACTACTGCACAAATGGATGAATGATCCTCGAGTGAACATGGCATGGGGTTCGGCTGGTCCTGCAGCCACGCAAAGAAAATTCCTCGAAGATGGACTCAGCAGTCGACACTCCTTCCCTGTGTATGGTTGCTGGGATGGCAAACCATTTGGATATTTCGAGATCTATTGGGTGAAAGAAGACAAGTTAGGACGACTTCTCGGTGGCGAAGTCGGAAACTATACCCGTGGCCTGCATGTCTTGATTGGAGAGAAGGAATTCAGAGGGCCTCACCGGGTCAAATTATGGCTGTCGGCGCTGGTCCATTACTGCTTTCTATCAGACCCTCGCACCGAGACAGTCATGTTAGAACCAAGAATTGATAACACGAAGTAAGTTTTCTGTTCTCTTCTACTTGGGGAAGTCCTTTGAGAGACAATGCTGACCTCATGCCTCCACTTCAGATTTATCAACTATTTGAAAGATGCAGGATTTTACAAGCAGGGCGAGGTATCGTTCCCTCACAAGCAATCTGCAGTTATGAAACTTGATCGAGAATCATGGGAGGCCCCCGAACTATAAAGGACTCCAGCATCTACGAATTGAGTTTGTAATATCCCATTTATGTGTTTGGAAAACAGGCACCCCTCCGTCGATCAGTTGAACCACAACCGCCGCCAGAGAGCATGCTATACTGCGAATCAGCTTGGATATAGCAATATATAGGAAGTTGAATATAAGCCAAAGTAAAATTCTACCTTATGCGAATCATGAGGCCAACAGGATCGTCGAGGAGGTTCTCCCTAGAAGATATGAGACACTAGACAAAGATTAAAGGGACAACATTGGAATACCACAGTCCATGTTAGAGGGGCAAAACTAATTCCTTGGTCGATACACTTGATTCTGGTGACTTTCCACTGCTGCGCCAGGGTGTGATAGATTTCAATCCCCTTTCGTGGTAGGGAAAGATCAATGCTCTTGAATCACGTGACAGTATAATTGGAGTGACTTTGTGACTCCCACTGACTCCGCATGAGCGGGCACGACCCTCTATATCAAAATATTCTGCACCGCTACTTTGCTGTGCAGAAGGACGACCGACACCTGACAAACCCACAAGATACTCTAAGAGAGAATTTGTTATCTCTTATCGGTCTCCCAATTTCTCCCGCCAATATGGCGACTCAAATACCAGTTGACCCGTCGATCAGTTCTGCCAAAACCTTGAAACTGGAAAATGTACGCCCCAGTCAAAGTCTCTGGTTGCAAGATTAGACTAATGTCCGTGTAGACGCACAACCGTGATGTCCTGATAGCAATAGAGAAGAAATACCAACAAGAATGGCAAGATAACAAGGTCTTCGAAAGCGATGCGCCCTCCACAACAGAAATTCCCTTCAACTCAGTACCGGCGGCCGACATACGAAAAAAGCACCCGAAGTACTTCGGCACCTTTGCCTACCCCTACATGAACGGCGTCCTACATGCGGGCCACAGTTTCACCATCAGTAAAGTCGAGTTTACTGCAGGATTCAATCGTCTCGATGGCAAACGAGTGTTATTCCCTCTCGGGTTTCACTGCACTGGTATGGCCATAAGTGCTTGCGCAGACAAGTTGGTCGAGGACGTCAGAAAATTTGGTCAGAACTTTGAGAACTACCATGAAGATGAAGAAGACGCTGTCACCGATGATGTTATACCTATTGCCCCTACGCAGGGAGTCAGTGTCAAAGACGACATCACGAAGTTCAAGAGCAAGAAAAGCAAGGCTGCCGCCAAAAATGCTAAGGCCAACTACCAATTTCAGACGATGTTGGCGATGGGTATTCCCAAAGAAGAAATTCACAAGTTTGCTAACGACAAATACTGGCTGGAATATTTTCCACCACTCGCAAAGAGTGATTTGGTCGATTTTGGTGCCAGGATAGATTGGCGCAGACAATTTGTGACGACCGATGCGAATCCCTACTATGATGCTTTCGTGCGATGGCAGATGAATCGTCTACACGAGCTCAACAAGATCCTCTACGGTAACCGGTATACCATCTACAGTCCTAAAGATGGCCAGCCTTGCATGGATCACGACAGAGCGAAGGGTGAAGGTGTTGGGCCGACAGAGTACACAGCTTTGAAGTTGAAGGTCAAAGAGTGGTCCGAAGAGGCAGCAAAATCAGTCGAAGGAAAGATTCCCAAGGACGCAAATGTCTATTTCGTGCCTGCAACTCTCAGACCAGAGACAATGTATGGCCAGACGTGCTGTTTTGTGGGCCCCAAGATCAACTATGGCGTTTTCAAGGTTTCTGAAAAGGAATATTATGTTGTCACGAAGCGAGCGGCTTGGAATATGTCATTTCAGGGCACATTTTTCGAACAGGGTAAATTCCCTCGAGATCAGAGTGAGCTGCAACCTGTGGTCGAACTGCCAGGCTCTGCGTTCGTTGGTACTCTGGTAAACGCTCCGCTTTCCGTCCACACGGAAGGTGTGCGAATCCTTCCCATGGAGACAGTTTCTGCGACAAAGGGTACTGGAGTGGTAACCTCAGTTCCTTCTGATAGTCCTGACGATTTCGCTACTGTTCGAGAGTTGGCCAAGAAAGCCGAATACTACGGCATCAAAAAGGAGTGGGCTGAACTTGAGATCATTCCTATCATCGAAACTCCTGCATATGGCAACTTGGCCGCAAAATACTTGGTAGAAACCAAGAAAATCCAGTCGCCAAAAGATACCACTCTGCTAGCTGAAGCGAAAGACCAAGCATACAAGGAAGGCTTTTACAACGGCACCTTGATTGTTGGTGACTACAAGGGCCAGCCCGTGCAACAAGCAAAGGAGAAGGTCCGAAACGCTTTAATCGCATCTGGTGAAGCTTTCCCCTTTGCCGACCCTTCAGCAGAAGTCATCAGTCGAAGCGCAGACGAATGTGTTGTTGCATTTGTACCCCAATGGTTTCTCAACTACGGCGAAAATGACAAAGAATGGCAACAAACAGTTCTTCAATACGTCAAAGATCAAGATGGCCTGAACACTTATACCCAAGAGACCGAGAACTCATTTGTCGCCAATCTTGAGTGGTTGAACCAATGGGCATGTGCTAGAACGTATGGTCTTGGCTCTAAATTGCCCTGGGATCATAATTTCTTGGTCGAATCTCTTAGTGATTCGACGGTGTACATGTCATATTATACAATCGCACATTTCCTTCATGGCGACCGATTTGGCAAAACGCCTGGTCTACTCAACATCAAGCCAGAGCAAGTCACGGATGAGTTTTGGGACTACGTCTTCACCCGCACAAAAGACGTCGATAGCGTATCAAAGTCAACCAAGATTCCAGCAGAAGATCTTGAAACTCTTCGACGATCATTCGAATATTGGTATCCTCTCGATCTGCGTTCGTCAGGTAAAGATCTTATTCCGAACCATCTCACCTTCTTCCTGTATATTCACCTTGCATTGTTCCCTCGAGAATACTGGCCGCAGTCTGTCCGAGCCAACGGTCACCTACTCCTCAATGGTGAAAAGATGAGCAAATCGACAGGAAATTTCCTAACCCTGAACGAGGCAATCAAAAAGTTTGGTGCAGATGCCACGAGAATAGCGCTTGCCGATGCAGGCGACGGTATGGAGGACGCCAATTTCGAGGAGAAAGGTGCCAACGCTGCGATCATGCGCATGTACACACTGAAAGAATGGATCGAGGATACCCTAAAGAGTGACAACCTTCGCTCTACGCAAGGCGATGTGCTGTGGGATAAGCTATTTGAGGACGAGATGAACTTGCTCGTCCACGAAGCGTATAAGCATTATTCAGAGTAAGTGCGATCATTTTGCAACTGCAAATGCCTCTCAACAGACGATGCTAACAATGCTGTTTAGCACAAATTACAAGCTTGCTCTTAAATCCTCTCTCTACGATTTCCAGTCCGCCCGCGACTTTTACCGCGAGGCCTGCAATTCCAGTGGCACGCAGCTCTCCCGACCGTTGCTCCTTCGATATGTTGAACTACAGGCACTTCTCATCGCCACCATCGCCCCTCACTGGGCTGAATACATGTGGCGCGAAGTGCTACAAAAAGAAACCTCAATTCAAACCGCTCTATGGCCATCAAATGTGCCAAAGGCCGACCCCGCGCTCAGTGCTGCTCGTGAATACATCAAAGTCACATCATCCAACATCACCAGCTCCGAAGCGCAAGCCGCCAAGAAAGTGGCCAAAGGCAAAGCCGCAGGATTTGATCCTCGCAAACCCAAACGCATCACCATCTTCGCGGCACGCAACTTTCCGGCCTGGCAGGACAAATATGTCGACCTCGTCCGTGACCTGTTGGCAAAATCCTCTCTCGATGACGACAAGGTTCTCAACGGGCAAGTCGCCAAGATGGGTAAAGGTCCTGAGCTGAAGAAGGCAATGCCGTTCGTGCAGGGATTGAAAAAGCGAATCGTGACCAACGGTGAAAGTCCCGACAGCGTCTTTGAGCGAAAACTCTTGTTCGACGAGGAGGCTGTTCTCAAGGAGATGACGAGCGGACTCCAGAAGACCACGGGCTGTAAAGATGTGGTGGTGACCCTCGTGAGAGACGACAACAGGCAAGGCCTGCCGCAAGTTGCCGAGCACGCAGTCCCTGGAAGCCCAAGCTTTTTGTTCGAGAATATCGATGCATGACCGGATGTACGAGGTATTTGGCGAGAATGAATTCATGTCCCCGATGAGGATAATGAGATCTCGACAATGGAACTGGGTATCGAGGGAAAATAGGATACACTGGTCATAACTGGGGCTTTACTGCAATGATCAGATGCTGGTGACGATCGATGTCGTTTAGTAGTTGATCCACTAGTCAGCTACGGTCAAGAAAATGTTACGAGTTTAGTAGAGCAGCATCATCATGATGAGCCGAATAGATAGAGAAAGAGGGAGAAGCCCCATCCTTGGAAGAAGATAAGATAGTGAAGTATTAAAACATGAACGTCAAATCGTCGTGTATTGTGGTCTATGTGTTCTCAGGCCGTCTATACTTCTCGACCTTCTCCTTCTGCCAGAACCGCCGCAACAGCCATATCAAATGAAGCAGACTGAAAGTCCCTCAGGCCGTAGCCTGACTCCCCGGTCGATGTGCGGGTTCGATTCACCAAAGAGTTACACCCCAACAGGGTGAGCGAAGGATCTTCCTCATTCAAGTCCCAAGGGTACGGGAACGATCAACCGAGTCGAAGAGCAAAGCCCGCTCCTTGCTGCTCGTCGGCGCGACCGGCGAAAAGACCGGCGAACTCGCGCTCGTCGAGCCTAGGGGCATCGCCGCGTGCAGGAGCCTGGGGGTGATTCTCCGGCGCCGCTTTTCCTGGCCCGCCTTGCTGGGGAAGGTCGGGAATAATTCTTTGGCCTTTGGCCGCGGGTCTTCCTTGAAGTAAGGGTGTTGCAGCACGCGTGCGGTGGTGGGTCGGTCGCGCGGGTTCAGCGATAACAGGGACGAGAGGAGCCGCAGGCCCGAGTTGGTCAGGTAGGGGAATTTGGACGCCGTCAGCGAATATTGGGCTGTCGACTTGGAGAGGACGGGATGCAGCGCCTTGGCGTTGGGGAGGGATCGGAAGCCAGGCCAGATGTCGTTGTTGGGGGTGCCGACCAGGGCAAAGATCTTGGACAGCTGGTCGACTTCGTTCTTGCCTTGGAACACAGGCTCTTTGGTCAGCAGTTCGGCGAAGATGCATCCCAGACTCCACACGTCGATCTCGAAGTCGTACTCTTCGGCTCCCAATAGGAGTTCAGGCGCCCGGTACCACAGGGTAACCACCAACTGGGTCAGCTTCGGTGGTGGGTTGCCTGTATATCTGGCCATGCCGAAGTCTGCAAGTTTGATCTCTCCTCGGTTGTTGAGTAGGAGATTCGACGTTTTCAGATCACGGTGCATGATCCAGTTGTCGTGGAGATAGTTTGTGCCAGATACGATTTGAAGCATGAGAGTCTTGGTTTCTGAAGGCAGAAAGGGCTCGGCCATGTCTTCGAGTAGAGTTTTGAGATCATGTTCTAGAAATTCCATGACCAGATAAACACTGTGAAACGGGTCCCAAAGAAAATGGTTAACAACGTCTGGTATCGGCGCTTTTCAGGGTGTGGTAAGGGGTGTGTTGGGCAGACTTACTCTTTCAAACTGGCTCCCATGACCACTTCTAACAGAGTTACCATGTTGGGATGATGGCTGGCTTTCAATGTTTGGATTTCTCGTAGTCCCGTGACTGGAAAGCCGTCGGCGGTGTGCTCCATCTTGAGATGCTTCAGTGCGACAATTGTTCCTGTGCCTTTCCTGCGTGCTCTTGATACCATCCCGTAAGAGCCTTCTTCGATGTTGTTGAGCTGTTCGAACTGGTCGACATTGCCACAAGGTCCAAAAGGGCGCGAGGGGAATTGAACGAGGTTTGCACCTTCATCTCTTCCCGGCACATGCGTTTGTTCTTGTTCTTGTTGTGGTTCTTGCTCTGGTGACAGGCGCTGGCGCTTGGTCGGTCTTTCGTCTGAGGCTGCAACGTCTGTTGAAACAGCTGCGGCTGCAGCTTTGCGCAGCTTCTCCTCTTTCAATCTCTTCTTTTCTTCTTTCTCTTTCTTGCGTTGAGCGGCAGCCTCAGCCGATGCCTCTTCGTCGACAGCCCATTTGGAGGCGGCTTTGGACATTTCGTCGTCCTCCCTTTGTTGAAATTCCCTGATTTGGGAAAATCACATGGGCTTCGCTATGCTGGAGTTCTGTGGCCGAGGCGGTATGCTCGTAGTGAAAACGTCCAAAGGTTGAATAATGGCTATGGTTGTGTATGGAGCCAGAATATCGTTAAGTTCGAATCAGCAACAATTTGCCCGCTAACCCGAAGGGGGTGAGATGCTTTGAGCGTGTTTTTGAGCCCCTCGGGCCTTGCGCTCCCCCACCAACCCAGTGTGCGGCGCCTCGGAACTACGGACTTAAAATGATGTGCTTTTGATGTTTCGTTATTTATAATTACCAAGCATTATGATCGTGTGGTGATATCAATTTCTTGCAGCTCGTCTCATTTCATTTCATCTCATCTCGCATTAGTCTGACACGGTCTGTATATTGACGAGTTTGCATTCCTTCTTCGATCTAACAGACGACATCATTCAACCATGGGGAGTTTGGGAGTACAGCCGTTTCAGGCAAGTCACTTGAAGGCCTATGTCATTGCGTACTGACACGTTACCACACAGACGACATTCGCGGTGCCTCTTCATTGTGAATCATGTGTGACTGATGTGTCAAAAGCCTTGGAAAAACTAGAAGGCAAGACGTTTCCCTCGATCACGCGAGGATGAACCCTGACATTGCTGCGTAGGAGTTCATAAAATCGAGGCCAATCTCCAAGATCAACTCTTTTACATTGAAGGCACGGCGGCGCCTTCATCTATCGTCTCAGCCATTGAATCTACAGGACGAGATGCAATCTTACGCGGCAGTGGGAAGTCCAACTCGGCTGGGGTATGCATATTAGAGACTCACGCAAAATCTGTATCAGACCCGGTTCGGGGTCTCGCGAGGATGGTCCAAGTTGGCGATAAGCACACGCTGGTGGATCTGACATTGCGTGGAGTGTCACCGGGAACGTACCATGCTACAGTGCGGGAGACGGGAGATATTTCCCGCGGGCGAGTTCAACGGGCGGAATCTGGGAAGCGGTCAAGTCACTGGCCGGGATCGATCAGCCTCGTGGAGTGTTTGGGACTGTCCAAGTGGGCAAGGATGGGCGTGGCAGTACCTTTTTGGACCGATCTGTGTCGATTTGGGAAATTGTCGGTCGCAGCATGGTCGTGTCGAAACAACAAGAAGGTGTGTTTCAGACTGAGGATCCCGACACCTTGGTAGGAGTGGTGGCTCGCAGTGCCGGGGTATGGGACAATGACAAGACAGTATGTAGTTGTTCGGGTAAGACGGTGTGGGAGGAACGCAAGGAGCAAGTAGATAAAGGTATGCTATGAGGAAATGATTGTTGACCATGTAAGAAGACGAGTCAAAGATTCCATACCGGATAGAAACTTCCAAGTGGCTGAAAGCAGATAGAAAGTCCACAGGCATGATTTCGTCAGCGCTGCACAGTTGATCAAAGATGCGACACTTGTCTACGTCGTCCAAACAGGGTAGTCGAGCAGAAGTCGGAAGAGATTCGAGATTGGACGGTGTGGGTGGAAGGCTGACGAGGCTTTCAAGTCGCGATCTGACGCGATGGTTGGATGTCAGAAGTGGGTGTGAAACAGTGTTGTAACTGCAACGGTTGTCGTATCTCCCAAAAAAACAACAAGAAACGTGGTGGAGTGTTTCGATTGTGATGAAACCTTGTTTGGACAATGACAAGGGAGGGACTTTGAACTATGCCAATGGGAGTAATCAGTACCACGGAGTCGTGGGAGTACAGATGCAATGGCCAAAACCACATCAGGTTGCAAGTGGTGAAATGAGAAATGAGAAATGAGACAGCTTGTCGAAAGTCGATCTTGGCTCGGGTGACAAACTCAGACCACCTGCACGACAAGATACCATGCCATCATGGGTCATGCCGGGGATTGGGGATTGATGGATTCGGGGATTCGGAGCCATGCCGATGTTGATAATGCATTTCATGTTTGAGATCACATTTTGAGCGAGTGAGGTTGAGCTCGAAACGCTGCCGAGGTTTGGATCTCAGTCAACCTCAGTCTAGCCTAAACTCAAGTGAGGCAGATTGAGGTTCAGGCTGCAAGCTAGGCTAGGTGCTAGGTACCAACTAGGCAATCAGGGACAGTCTGAATGTCTGATTAGGGGATAGTTGGGGATCGACTAGCTTAAGAAAAGGCTTGAAGCTCGCCAATACCATGAACAGAGCATGCCACGCCACCTTGAAAACATACGGAGAACTGTACTTGGGACAGCCGGGTAGGTGCCAGGCACCTAACCAGGCACCCAGGGCACTAACTAGTTGGTTAACTATGGGCGAGTGCAAGGGCAATTAGACACTCTGGGCAAGACACTCTGGGCACTACTTGGCCCAAGGACACGCCTCGAGTCGAAATGGCCGACCAATGCCCAGTGGCGTTTCCATCCACCCTTGCCGTCTTACAGTGTGTGATACGTGATACCACTTTATCTGCTGCACCTGCACCTGCACCTGCACCTGTGGCCACTGGCACCTACACTGACTGACCTTTGACCCAGCGCTCAAGTGACAGCTGAGGCTAACGATTTAACTACCTACGGAGTAGTCCCTAGTAGGGTACTGCGTGCGTGTGTGTGGTAGGTGCGTGGGTTAGTTTCGATCAATCTAATCGATAGGCTGCTGTCAGGGGTCACCCTCCCTGTGTGATCGGTACCTGCGCTCGCTGTGCTTGGGCTCCCACGGGCTCCCTGGGTCGTCAAAGATTCACCAGTTCACCTGGAGTGGGCGACCCCCTGGCCCGTGGCCACCTTTGACTTCATTGGTACCAACTCCATCACCTGATCCACATGCACGTTTGCAAGATGCCCCAGCCTCGTGGAAACCATTCCATACACTATACTCGGTAGATTTCGACACCCGATCGAGGAACATGTCAGGCTTCAGAGATGGCCAAGGCTCAAGAGGGTCTGTCCCTCTAATTCCTTTTTTCCCAGGTATCCCCTTCCGCTGCGAATCAATGCCCGAGAGGCCGAGCCTGACTCGATGGCCGGGGGCTCCATCATTTCATCTCGCGTGGTGCGGTGCGGTGTGCGTGTGTGCGTGTGGTGTGGTGTGCGTGTCCGGCTCACGACATGTAACATATGACCAACGGCCTCCGTGTTTTTCGTCTTGCCCACAACCTCTTTCTCTCCTTTCTTTTCATAATACCCTATACCAATATTGCTACACTCATTTTCCCACACTGCCCTAGAGGCACATTCCTTTCCTTTGACCAACGCTTCATTTCAATATCACTTTCGCTTTCGCATCTGTCCCGTCGACACAAGAATATCACGCCCCGGTCGGCGAGTTGATATCCATTTCTATTGGTGCTGCACATAGACGCATTGGCGCCCAGAAAACCTACCACTATCGGGCGCTTAATCCCTGGATCTCAAGGACTCTGCGGCAGGGCCGGCCCTCGCTGCCACTTAGCACTCTCGACTCTTACTTCTCACGCTCTCACAACCATTCACTTCCACTAACCCAAGCGAATCTGCTCCACGAACCTTGCACACCCGGCCACACCACCCACACCACACCCTCAAGTGACCCTCCACTGGCTCTCCAGTGACCCTCTTCCCTTTATTGTCTCAGGTACCACCGAATCTCATCTGCACCTCCTCTTCTTTCCTGCATAACCTCGACTTTCCCTGCACGCTTTGCACTTGAACCACGACGTCGACCCTCAACTCTCCGACTGCTCCTGGCGCATCGTCATGTCGCTCAAACAGGTCGGTTGTCTGCACCCCCGCTCCGTGCTTCCACTCTAACATACTGCCAGGAAATCGAGACTTGGGTCGAAGCCCTCGGTCACTATGACAATCAAGAGTTCGAAGAGTCCTTGCGAATCTTCGATGCAATCGCAGACACCTCCAAGATTTTATTCAACTGCGGAGTCATCCACGCAACAATCGGAGAACATGACCGAGCTGTAAGACCATTCTGTCTGTCTGACCCAAGAGAACCACACCACTGACAATCTCAGGTCGAATGCTATCAACGAGCTATCAAACTCGACCAATACCTCGCTGTGGCCTATTTCCAACAAGGAGTATCCAATTTCCTCGTCGGTGACTTCGAAGAAGCCCTTGCAAATTTCAATGACACATTACTTTACCTGAGGGGAAATACCTACATCGACTACGAACAACTCGGTCTAAAGTTCAAACTCTACTCATGCGAAGTCATTTTCAATCGAGGTCTTTGTTACACATACCTCCAACAGGAGGAAGCAGGAATGCAAGATTTCAGTTTCGCTCAAAAGGAAAAGATGACCTCAGATCACGATGTGATTGATGATGCGATCAAAGAGAAAGCCCAAGGCTACGTGGTTTTCAGCATGTGAGTGGCCATTGTCCCAGCAAGATCTACTTGCCAAAGCCAGCAACGTCCATGGAGTACTATTTACTAACTCCTCACGCTTCAGTCCCGTTGGCTGCGTCTACAGGCCCAATGAAGCCAAGGTCAAGAATCTCAAGACAAAAGACTACCTTGGCAAGGCTCGACTCATTGCAACCTCAAATACCCAAAATACTGGTACAGGATTTTCTGGCATTGAACGAAGGCAGGATCTTGCCACTCAGTTTGCTCCCAAAGATGATCGGCCTCCTGAGAATATCAGCTTCGCTGCAACAAATCTTGTGCAGCGGAATCTTTCCAGTAGAGTACCCAGAGACCAGAGTGCTCCCCCAGTTATGGGCAGGAATGTTTTCCCTCCCACACCCCCACCAGAGAATGAAAAGCCTCGAAGCCCTTCGTCAAGTTCACTGCCTCTACGTACGACCTCCATGCGTCAACCAAGGAACAACTTCGCTCGGCCAGATGCTGACGCTTCTCGCCCTGCTATGCTATCCAGATCCAACACATTCGCTGTGAATGGCTCGAGACAGCAAGCTCGCCCTGAGCGAGAAAATTCCTGGTCCGATGATCCCCAACAATCAGACCGTCCTGTTATGGAACGGCCTCGGTATGGAACACAACGCACGGCTTCAGAACCCCGTGGTCCTGGGTCTCGCCAACCGCAAGGGTTCAGTCGTTCTCTGTCCCAGAGAGCCCCTGCACCACTATTCAGGGAGCAGCCAAGATATGAAGAACCTAATGATGTGGTGGATGATGTCTATCAGATGTATTCTGCCCCTGCTCCACGCAGGCGACAGACCACGAGACGCCCACAAGAGCAACCAGCATACATTAATGAAGAAGATGAATACCTAGACGATGACGAGATGACATCGGAGGACATGAGCGGTTTCGAGCCTGTACGACGTCCTACGTCCGGACGTAGCAGCAAGAGAGTCGAAATGCGCAAAGTCCGCGTCAAATGTCATTTCAACGAAGATACACGATACCTTATGATTGGCGCAGTGATAGACTTTGGAGATTTTGAGAGCAAGATACGCGAAAAGTTTGGCATCAAAGAAAAACTGAAAATCAGAATGCAAGACGACGGTGACATGATCACAATGGGTGATCAAGATGATCTTGAGATGCTCCTGACCAGTGTCAGAAATCAAGCTGGCAAGGAGAGAGCCGAAATGGGTAAGATGGAAGTGTGGATTTCTGCTTCATGAGAATACCCTGTGACAGTCATCTGAGTGAGACAAGTGGAACTAATATTCGTGCACATATCTGAAGAGAGGAGGATTTTGCACACAATACTATATATAGTGCTGGATTTGGGTCTATATCGGAATTGGATACCCCCCTACCTTTCGACCAAGTGGTTATATCAGAAAGGGTATTGTTGACTTGAGCGCGGCGTCGGGTACGGAACAATGACAGATTACTCTCCCGTTGCGAATCGTGAACAGGTGGATTGAGATGGCAGCTAACATTTCAATTGAGGAGGCACCTTTGGGCTTGCCACCAGTTTCATTTGTGTTCCACAATTATCTCTTTCAATATTACTTATACTTCTGATCTGATTGCGATGGCTTTTTTATCTGTCCCCTTGAAGTCCATTTCTCGACGGCAGCATGACCTTGAGCTCTACGGCAAAACCAACGATTAGAAACACAAAAGTTGCTTCCCAAGTGGGTTTCTGCACACTACACATCAATACAATCTTCTTTTGCAAGCAGAACAAAAATGACCGTTTTGAACATGGGCTACACGTGCTTCGATCATTCGATCACAGCAAGAAACCGCTCCCACACCCTGTAGATCGGAACTTTCCGACTCCATCCGTCAAGCACGATGAAATAAAATGTAGTAGCTAGTGTGCTAGTCTCCACCAGAAAAAGATTCCTACGGAGTAGACTACTACCGTCTAGAGTCGCTGCGCGCCATCATGCACTTCCACATGTGGCTAAAATCGAGCGCGTTTCGAATTGTTATGCCAAATGTACTGACTGTCTGTCCACGCGCCGCAAGTGCATTCTGGTCACCTGCTGGTGGCACCCACAGGCCGTGGCCCGCAGCAGCAGCAGTAGGAGTCTGTACCTCCGTAGTTTGTCATTTATAGAGCCACCACAGCAGCCACCCTTATGCATGGGATCGAAGACAGGACGGGCGTTTAGTGGGGGGTGGCCAAGGCAGAAAGCTGGGAAACTACCGCCAGTCGACTTTCTTCCTTTGCTTCTCGTCTCATGTACATGTATATGTATGCACTACAGCCTCCTCATGCATGTAGGCTCCATCCGGGTCTCCTTCGGGCTATGTCGATGCCGCTATCGCTACCGAGCGGACAGAGAAGAAGAAAGCAAATACATACCTAGTTTCGAAAGCATCTAACCAGTCGTCTTCGAGGACAAAACCACCCACACCAGCTTCACTGCCTTGGCGCAGCTTTCGGCTTCTTGAATCTTTTGCAGGACTTGCCTACCCTTCCAGCCCGCTGTGACGGCCGCATATGTATATGTATCCCATCTCCCGTGAAACGTCCATCAAACTCAGCCCTCAGACAGACCCGATCCTCGTCGCAATGATATCCCCTTGGTTCCATCCCCTGTCCACACCGAATTGCAGCCCAGAACCAGCCTTCCCGCGCGCCGTCTCTCCGGTGGAGAAAAGAATGGGAGTCGGGATCCACAGGCGAGTCTATCGATTGACGACCGCTGTATAGCCGGCCGCATCGCGAGATCACTTCAGCCAGACGTTGGTTCAAGTGCTATAGGTAGGTACATTGCTACGCGCGCTCGCGAGTGAAGCTGCGTGGGTGGTTCATAGCTAGATGTGAAGCGTCGTCGTATTTGCATACCTATCTACGGTAAACCGGGTACCTAGGTGCCTGAAAGCTGAAAGGGGTTGTCTGATCAAGCAGAATCCACCGCCATTGCTCATGGCTGCCTCATGCATGTGGACGATGTGTTTAAGGGGCTGGAAGAACTCCAGTCGGTTAAATAGATCCTCTTGTTAGTTGGCTCTCTTCTGCGCGCTTCAGGCCATCTATCTAGTTGGTTTAATATAGTGCATTGAGTCGAAGGAGCCAATCGGCTCCGCTCGCTCGTGCGCCGACGTTCGATGGTTCGAACCCTAACTACACAGCCTGTTCATATGCACGGAGTACATTGATGGACATCTTCTCAACCGTCCAGGCGTGTAATCATGCCACCACGTTGTCCTTGATCATCTCACATGTGTCCATCGCGTGTTCAGACAACCATGTCAATCCGTGAGCCCCGACTCCTGACATCGTCACATCTGACATCCTCGCTTGACCTACGGTTCATGGCCCTCCCTCTATCATCCCACGTCGTCTCAGCGCTCCCACATCTCATCCAGACAAGTGATTGATCGATCGATCGAACGAACGCCCATGGAAGCACGACCTTCGCTATTTCGCACGTGCTTTGGACGCTCTTGATCTTGTTCCCTTCTAAACGGAACTGTCCGTCCGTGTTCGTACAGTGTGGCTGACGCCCCCCTTTGTGCCTTGCCGCCCTGGAGATCCAAGTTGGCGCGACATGGCCATTGGCGAGAATCTCGTCAGCACAGAGAATCCCCGCCCTTCCCCTGGGACATGCAGGCGGCGATGCCTCACATCGTGGCTATACTGGCGAATCGACCTCCTGGCCTATGCCGCCGAGCCGACAACCCTGTGTCCTCTATCTCGGCTCGGCGGTGATGCTATGGGCTGTCTCCCCTCCACAACCCTACCATTCCGGCAGTGAGTATCCATCCCCCTTAGCCATCTTGCACGCGCCGTTCCTCGGACCACCCTGATGGTGCGGCTGTGTCGAACACACCTCTGCGAGGCAGAGCACGCCTGTCCCCATGTGCGAGGACAACGGAACGCGAAAGCGAGGTTTCTCGCTGCTTCCTCAATGCAGGGTGGAACGGAGATGTGTGGTCTCTGCATCTCAAGCCGTAGGGCAGGGCAATACTCGGTCGGGTAAGTGTCGGTTTTGACGCTATTTGTACTGTTTTCGTTCTTCAAATCGCAGTCGTCGTCGTCGTCGTTGTGGTGGTGGTGGTGGTGGGAAGTCGGCGTTCATGTTAGCCTGTCACGCCGGCGCTGTTCTGCTATCATGTCGAGGTCGCTCAGTGCGTTGATCCCAGAGTCCGTCAGCAGAATATGACGCGCTAGAATGAAGGGAGGCGGAAGACGATGAGGAATGCTTTTGGGAATAACCCCACGTTGTGTGTCTACTGAAGGCACAGGAATGGTTTGCGAGACGAGGCTCCCTCACCTGTGTAGGATCGGAATGGTTTGTCATTGCTGTATGCTGGATCATCACTTCCGATGACGGCCCGCAATGGATATAAGGTCACTCATTATGGCTGTGGCTACTTTCGAACATTAAATTGCTAGCTTCAGTAAATCTGCAATTGATGATGGAAATAGGCGTCTTTTCATGTTACATGGGACGATCTCGTGGAACCTCTGAAAAACCTACAGCATACTGTCTAGAATTGCATCATGTTGAGGCTGATCGTGCTTACGCATTGTGCGGCCTGCTTTGGCAGCCTTCTTCTTATTCTGTGTCGAGTCCACTGCGTCTGTCTCGTCCAGCTACACAGGCACAGGCACAAGCACAAGCACAGACACCAACCTGGGGTGTTGCCACCTTTCAAATATTTCGATCAATTCCCTCCCTTTCCACGCGACATTAACCTTGTGCCTCACCTGTACCCGAATATCTTGGTCCCCAGCCAAAATTCAAGCAATCCGCCACACCTTGATAAACCTGAAATGATCTCGGTAAAGACTGGATTCTGCGTAGATCGCAGAGGGTTGTATGTCGGAGGAAACAATGATGTTGATGTTGCACGTTATTCAAGCGGACCTCGTCTCTGACTTGTCACCGCATCTCTCCTCGCAGCCCTTGAATAAGCGCAATTATTCCCTTCAATACCTAAACAAGCCTACGCATCCTCGACTCGATCCATGCCTTTGTGGCAATGATTTTGGGGAACTCAGTTTCGAAGAGGATCGAGATTGTTGTGCCATCTTCATGTTTTCTAGCAAGGTCCCGGACAAAGTTGTCATGCTCAGATGTCCAGTTTTCTGGAGTTACAAGAGGAGTTTTATCTGCCGTAGAGTTCGCGCCGGATGCATTTCCCGTGGAAGACATGGTTGTTGCTAGGATTTGGTAGCTTCTGAGGCCAACGTCGATCGTAAGCAAGGATTTGACGGCCAGAAAAGTTGTACAGTCACTGGGATCCTACTAGGTGATCAGATTCAACAGTACTGCATTACGGACCAGTTATCAAGGCTTCTCAACAACAACGGAAGGGTGGCTTACCCTGTACCAAGTACAGGCGAAGGAATATTCGCCTTGATTTGGTTGTGTTGGAATGCAGTAGGAAAGCTGGTAACGTGGAAGGATGGTCTCACACTTCGGAGGAAGTCCCGTCGATATGTAACGTCCTTTGGTGTTAACGATCTTCTGAAGATCAAGATTCCTGAGAATGGTCGTAGAAAACTTGATTGTGTCTTCTCGGTCTCGTGTAGATACTTGGATGATTCTTGACTTTCAGGCCAATGGCCACAGGTGATTCACCTCGGTCGATAACAAATTTGTCGAGACACTGAATGAGAAATCATGCCCGTGAAAGAACACACGAAGGTAAAGCCACCTTTATAAATGTACGAACGCCATAACCTGGCTCGTTCCTTCCACTCCTTACCTCTCGTTTGCATCAATCGACATCAATAGGCAATCGACGGAAGGCGAGCAGCAACAACGGTGGACCCGATGCGCAAAGGATGCATGAGCCAATCCAGGACTGTATTGAGGGCAAACGGAGAAGCCACCGCACCATAATGGGTCGACGATTCCGTCAGGTCGTGGGCATTTGATGATTCCCGCTTGAAGCAACAAGGCAACCAATCCGGACGCTCTCATCATCATCGTTGAGTCGTTTGCTGCTCGACGGTAGAGCCTCGCGGGACCACTGGGAGGCTATCTCGGAACATAGCTACCAGATATTGACAAATCTGTAGAATGAGCTAGCAAAATCAACCGGTAGCCAGCACGATTTGAAGCATATAAATTATCATTGAGGTGCTGTGGATGACAATCACGACGGTTGTAGAGTGTGGTTGTTTGTATTTTTTTGTCATCAACAAGTTGCGTCAACTGCAAGACGGTCCGGCGGAAACACAAAGCATCTTCCGCTGTCATCCTAGAACCAAGTAGTCTGTTTGCAGTGTTGAACCTAGTACCCAAGTCAACAGAACCTATGGTCATCATGCCTTGGTGTATAGACCCAAATTTCTTCGTCGTGCTGTTGGTAAACCTTTCCATAAATGTTCATTTTGTCCTCTTCTTTATTCCAAATTAAATATCTGCCGGATGGCATCCGCCTTCCCCGAAGACCATGCAGCCTGCCGATTAAACCTCAAAAGCTGGCTTGCCCATTTCCCAACACAGACTCCAGACAATATAACGATCACCTTGTTTAAATGCAGTTCGGCTCATCAATTCTCATTACCCGATTGGTCGTCGCTAAAAGTCAATTATATACACTTTTGATCATATTCGTCAATCCCGAGTCATTCAAAAGACGCCAAATCCATTCGCGAACCATGTGAATGACAGTATAGTGATGGTGACGGTTGTCAAGAGAACTCCGAGAGCTTGTTTCTCGTGAATTGACAGAGCACCATTGCACGTGGAGCATTTGAACTCATTTAATGGCACATAAGGTTGTCTGCAATTCATTAGCTCATGTGTGCAGCATGGTTGTGGTATTTCAACCTACCCCGTATACATTCCAAAGACATATTGTGCGTACGCGCCTAGGTAGCCTGCAGAGGGGACATCCGTAATGTCCTTGGAAGCATCATGCACGATCAATGTGTAACTTGCAACAGGGAACGGCTGCAACGACGTGGCAGGGAAATTGCCTGTATCCCATGTGATAGCACCAGTCTCTTCTACTGACATGTTGGCGGCGATGGTATATGTTGCTGAATTGATTGAGCACGAGGCCAGAACATCGATGGCACTTGGAGTGACAGACAACGAGGTATAATTCCACTGGAAGGTAATATAGTCTCCAACTTTATAATATTGAGGGCCATCAATCGGAGCAGGTGTGATAAGGGAGATACCGCCTGGAGGGAGACGAGGGTCGATTGGCGTGGTTCGGCTGCTCGTTGTCCTAGTACCACTGCTCGATCCAGTCCGTGTGCCTGATGCGGAGCCCGAAGAACTCCCAGAGGACTCTGCATCATCTGTTGCTGATGCAGAAGCGTCTGCAGTTGACGAAGCAGCGGATTCATCATCTGTTGCTGAGGCTGACTGGCTAGCCGAGGCCGATTCTGATGCTGACTGTCGCTGCTCCTGCCGTCCGACGAGAAAATTGTTTAAGGAGGCGTCGAATTTCTCTGGCCACGGCCATGCACTCGAAGGAGATATGAGGAAAAGGACCAAAAGGGAGCAAAATGCAAAAAGGCCCGCAGCCCTCATCGTGAATGTTGGACTTGGGTTGTGAGTAGAGTCGTTAGGCTGCGGAAGTGAGAGGAGATGGATCACAGGTTGGCCAGGGGCTTCTTGGTGACCACCTTCTCTGGCGGGAACAATAGATCAACGAGAACAGTAAACGAATGGTTAGAATAGAAGCGAGAGAATATTGCTAAAGAAGTTTCGTTGTCTGTAGGAAGATTGCAGGCAAGTAATGAAGAGAAAGGCAACAGATGAGTTGGATGGTAGTGCTCAATGATGGGTACGGAGCAATTTGTGGTGGTTTGTCTCACCCACTTCACCCTGACGACGAATCCGACCACTCGGGCCACAACAAAAAGTGTTTTTAGCGCGCTTTTCTCATCGCCTCAGCCTCCTTAGGGCTTAGTTTCGCCATCGACACAAGACTAGCCGTTTATGGTCTAGTGGTGTCTTATTTTGGACATCCGCCACCATTCTCTCAACTTGTGTCGGATTACACGTGATTGTAATGAGACAATATCATTCTGATGCAATCGTCATCCACGTACACGGTCATCTCGTCGTCTTTCATCGCAGAGTAACCTCCTTTCCAATCGCCGGACTGGCTCTGGACCAAGCATCAAAGCGGGGTTTATGGTCGCCTGCATCATGTTGAACATGACTTCCCGCAACTCATGTCCTCGAGCGGTGTCTTGAAGAAGGCTGAGTTAGCCTTTCAACCTTAGCAATTCCTGTAGATATGATAATCTAGCCATTTTCCTGCTCTGCGCTTGCTCTTGGGCCAGGCCCTTCAAATCCGTCGTTGGGCAAGCCGACCCATCTTCAAAGCTTCCGCTCAGCTTGCTTCTTGAAGCTGTATATAGGTTTGTGTCGGTTTTACCCACCCATTTAGTCGAGATGTAGCCATGTGTATGACTTGGCTGAGTGCTGACTCCACATTCGAAAGCTGGGAACTCCGTGGCATGTTCGAGCTGATATGCGTGTGATGTGGCCGCCCAAGTGGTGGCAGACTATCAGGCAATCGACTTGGTTCTGGATGAGGAAGGCGAACTGGCTTTTCTGAACTCAGACCGGATATCCGCACGGCTGCTGGTTATGGCCTTCAATACTAGTTGCTGTCAACCTCCATTCGTATGGTTGAGTCATGTCGCAGGCTTTGTCTTGTTTCAACAAAGGACTAGGCTGCTGGGATAACGTGCGTCGGAGAAGGGTAATTATTTTCAATCGTAGTTCGGCATTCGAATCCTCTTCAGCCTGGTTCGAATTTTCTAGTACCCTTCGAAGACAGGTAAGTTATACTGGAGGAGATAAACCTTGAGTCGTACGTGAGGTCGCTCGTCGGTTTATTTGATCAGCTATTGGAATCAGAGATTGCAGTGAATGTGCAAGAGGATGACGTTTCGGGCTAGAAACGTCGTGCCCCGTTTGCCTTATCATGTTACATGTCTGCGAGTGACAGTAAATATCAAAGCCCCCAGCCGTGACATCTTGATAGTCCGAGTCATTCGTGGAGTTATTCGGCTGGGTGTGTACAACTGAAACAAACGTGTCAATAACTCAAACATATCTTATCAGGAATGAATCAGCAGTTCGAGGACAACCTCTATCACAGACTCAGGGTGATGTGACGTGGAGATAATCTGCGCAAACTCTAGAGGCCTGACCTAGCCAAAAGTAATGTGTTGTCCGGCGATGCTGAGACGGTGGTGTTGCGGTATGTTTTGGACTCCCCTTATTTGGTGTCTGGTATTGAGATAATAGGATGTTACTCTTTGCTCAGCAACAAGGGTGGTATGCCTCTGGGCATTGGCGCAGCACTCTTTTTGCATTTATGTCGTCGCGGGTCCCACTGCAGCTTTGCGTCTGAGAATAGTAGCGTTGTTGTTGACAGCAAAAGAGATCAGGTCACGTAGACCTATCTCAATGATATACAACATTGTGGTCAAGATCATTCATCGTGCCCTTTTGTTTTTAACATATCGTGTATTTAGTAGTAGTCGCTTGAGACTCTAATCGACGTGGCCAAGCAAGACAAGTAATCATCGAGGAAAATTCTAAGTGCAATCTGGATGAAGTGATCGAAACTGTGTGGGTTGGTCGGGTTGTGGGCTCATAGCTTTTCTAACAAAAGGGAGCTGATGTTTGGAACTCATCAATTTGTTGCAGCTGTCACATGGTTTCGAGGTGATGTCTTTGTACGCAGCCAACGTATCCTGTCAAGAGATTAGATCGATGGCCGGCGAAAATCTCTTACCATTCTTACCAGAAGATCATTCAGACTCAGGCTGGGCTTGAGGTTTTCTAGGATACTGCTCCGTAGAGCAGAAGCCCCAGTGTCAGGTTTTCCCGACACTTTGTAACCAGTTTTATCCGGCAAAGAAGCCACCTGGAATGCCAGATGCGAAATGCTGACGTTGACGGGAAGACCTGTAGTTTCATTCACGATCTCGACTTTTAGATCAGGGTGTTTGGTCTTGAAGTTGGTCACGACCTCGAGGGTATTTTCCTGTGGTTGGTGGGTGTCGTGTTTTTCGTCGCCATTGACCATAGGGTTACCCCCTTGATTCGTGTTCATATCCTGGAGTAAAGTAGAATAGTCTAAAGTCCAAGCATCATTGCCTTGAAACTGCTCTGCGCCGTTAACAGCACTCCACAACTGTCGAACACTCTCGCTGTGCCAGTCTTTCTTAAACCTTTCGATGTCGCGGCTTCCTGCCTGGGCAGCCACACGCAAGTAGGCCGCGAGTTTCTCGGGTTCAAAGCCATTCGGATTGTTCAAAGCGAAACGTGTCGGGTTGATCAATTTCTCAGGTAGCAGAGTCCGCAAACCACCAATCTGAGACTGATATCAGTACGAGACGGGTGGGATTGCCGCAGTGGTCTTGCAAGTGTTTGGACAAACTCCCGAGAGGATGACATACCTGACTATACATTTCTTGTAATTTGGCAAGCCTTTCGATGATTTGCCGATCTTCAGGATTAATGTCGCCCATAGCACCTACATCCAACATGGCTTGAAGTAATCAATTTTTCCAATGATGGTGCTGCAATATAAATATGATTAGCAATGGCCGCGAGTGTCTGCAAGCATCTAATGATTGAATCGTGTTGACGAGAAGCAAGTATGGTGATGCACGGAAGTGGGTTGAATCTGGGGCGAGAAAGTTCTCCTGGGCCTAGATCGCGACGAGGAAAACGGAGAACGAGTCACGAGTCATGCAAGGTCACCCACGGTTCACCCAAACAAGCCCAAGGGCCTGGCTGATTCACGTGACATATTACAAATCTGACGTAAGTCGCGGACATTACCAGGTTGTAGGTTCACAAAAAGCCTTGGTCTTATCATCAGATACACCGCAGGATTATGTTATTCAGCGTTCTCAAGGTCAATATCAATTGCTGATGCCGTGATTGACTGCACGCGAACATTGCACGAACCAGATTGAGGCATGACAGTGGTCTCATCCCTGTGGTAGTTTCAGGTCAAATCTGCTGGGCTCTACCACAGCCCCACGAAAAGTCTTCGAGTCATGCTGTACATATCGTCTAAGAGCAGAGTACATCTCGATAGGCGTTTTGTTGACTCGTGCTATCGCGAAAGGGACATGTGCGGGCGAAACTCACAACAGCCACAGTCGGAACGTGGGCGTGATCACTGTACTTGAAGCCACCTGGTGTCAAGCAAGAAATGTGTGCTCTGAGCGTCGCTTTCGTGACAGGTCGAAGTTTTGGAGGTCCCAAATCCCGCCAGGCCAGTAGTATGACAAAGCTATCGTCGAAGCAAAAGAACCAACAATTGAATTGTCTCCACCGCTTTCAGTACAGGTGGTCATCTTTGTGACTAGCTGAAATGGGATGTTCCCAGGTAAAATCAAACTATGATGGGAAATGATACAACCTCATCATGAAAGATTATTTCTTCAAACAATTCCACTAGGGCAGAAGTGTCAACCTGAGGCCCCGGACCTCTGAAACGTACGTGGCGTTCGGTGGTGATGGTGTGGTACTTAGGAAGTCCTTTGCCTTGGGTTCTGCCTTCAAGTGTGCCGTCTCTTTCAAAGGCAATCGCTCCGAAGCACGAGCCAACCGAAACTGTGAAGGATCAAAGCCTTTGATCATGACCTCATGGTTCTACCATCTTTGAGGATCCAAGTGCCATGGCTGAAGAATTGTATGGCTTTCACTTCGTCGACGCGTCAAACACATGCCAACAAGGGAAGTGTGCGAACCATACGCTGATGAATTGTAATTTGAGGTTAGACTCCACTGCCGACCGCGGAAAGCCGGCCGTCAGAGTTCAAGCTTGATTGCCTTTGAGTTGATGATCACGATTACTGAATTGGGCCAATTGGTGGTAAACTTTCCTTGTGTTTCCTTGCCGCGAAATCAAGCTCTTGTGTCAGGACTTTCATACCATTGAAGAAAGCGATGACAAGATCCATTCGCCAGCAACATGTTTAGACTTTAATCTTTTGGTGCGTGTTGCAACGCTTGCCAGAATTGATGGGATGGCATTTAATATGTGTGGATGGAATGCATGATGGAGATGTGAGAACCGACAGAGATCCCAGGAACAGACCAGATACGATAATGTCCGCACTTACTCTGATACCGTGGTCGGCATAAAAATCAAATAGATAAGCAAACATTGGACCTGTTCTCGGGCGATTTATTTCTCAATGAAGCTGGCAACTTCTGGTGTGACATTGTAGTTTGCGCTTAAAGCAGAGAAAGAAACACTACTCTGTAGAAAGGCGGACTTGTAAAAGCAGCCCGGGGCAAGCTCAAGAAAAGGGCATTATATAAGTCTGTGGGGACTTTTGCTTCGATTGACTTTGGCGATAGGCTGGGAAATTGCAAGCGGTGGTACCAGGTGGTACCTACCAGGTGCCTACCACTCAATGCTGTACTCCGTACATACTCCGTACATACGTAAGACCGAGTGCTGACTGGGTGAATTAATTACTGCGAACAGGCAGCTGGGCATCCGCACACACTCCTAACGTAGGCACTTAAGTCACGCTATTGTTTGAGTGCCACAGGTACGGAGTGTGAAGTACCCGGTACGTCGATATCTAGCTCCGTAGGTCCCTACTTTTAGCTTTGGCTGTATGGAGTAGGTGCGTATAGGTACCTCCCACACCTTGCCCTACACCTTTATTGTAAGTGGCTCCTCAGCCCATTGCCCACGGCTTCGAAGCGCAGAGAGGGCACCGGGCTTTGCCGGGGTTGGAGCCAACCCTCGGTCTTAAGCGTGTCACCGTGTGCCCAGGTGTCTGTCAGTCTGTCCATCGGTCGGCCTTTCGGGCGCCAAGAACTCGGACGAATCTTCCTCGAGGATCCGGGCCCGGGCACGGACAGGCACGACAGGGTATCTCTGAGGGACTTTTGAAAAAGGGAGCCTGGGCAATCAACTGTTGGCGTGTAACGTAAGCAGCTTTCGTCGGAGATAATCGTATGCCGCCAGTTTTGGGTACGATGTTACGAATACGACAAGAGTTGTGCCAAACCTACCTGACACCGCTTGGGGCGACAGGGTGAGTATTCGATCGCCCTGAATAGCAATGTATGCGATAGGCGTGGAAATGCCAAGCACATAACATAGCCATCAGCGTTGTAGCAAGTATGGAGTATGAAGATCACGAAATGGCGGTGCGAGTGTTTGACTTCGCGACAAGACCCACGTCGGGACTGTGTCGATCTATGTATTTCAAATTCCAATTTCGTCTTCGCAAAGTCCATTTGACGAGGATCTCAATGAATGCACCCCATCCACGGCTTCCAGACCAAGGCAGAAATATTGAGTCGGGAAACCACTTTTCGACCGAATTCGCTTCTACTCCATACGCCTGATCTGGCGGGTGCAAGGTTCACGGGCCAGGCGGCGTTAAGGGGAGTACTAAGTCAAAGGTGGCTAGGCGCTAGTTCTACCCAGCGGGTGAAGGTGAAAACCTACTGGTAGCATGGTCCCGTGCATCACTCGCTCTGTAGTCCCTACAATGGTCCCCCCAAAAGTTTTACTCCCTGTCGTTTTAGCGCGCGCCACAAGACCGGGGTTGTGAGTGGTTAGTTATAATAGCAAGCAGTATTTGTGAGAGTATTATATTACTAGCCAGTACCTGGATAGCTATGCTAGCCTCTGAATCGTTAATAAGAGTAGCAAGGGGTCCACCAAAATCGACAGGGAGTAAAACTTTTGGGGAGACCATTGTACTGTACGGAGGAGATGGAAGTCATCCGTGGAGGGGCCCTGGTCCTGGGAGCCATACGCACCGCCCCATGGACCATGGTATTCTCGGTGTAGGCCATCATGCCATCAGGCCATGGCTCCATGACTCCATGGGATGGGGTTGCCGCTTGATGCTTGAGCCTTGAGCCTTGAGCTTTGATCGATCGTCCCCAGTTTGGCCCTTCTGGTCGGTATCATGTTTGCGTTGGTATCGCCCTAAGCGTGGAGCCATTTAGGCGTTGATGCAGCCAGTCACAACAGAGGTTGCCCTAGTGCATCAAGCCAAAAGCGGCAACGAGCCAGGGTGATATGGGAATGGTGCCAACCCCACCCGGCTCAATTTATGATCCGCTCTCCGCACTACGCACTACGCCTCGACTGCGACCTGGTACGTAAGTACCTAGTACTCCGTACAGTACCGAACTGCGTACTACTGAACACTAACTACTCCCTAGTTGGACACTTGCTACTAAACACTCACTACACTCAAACAGTCTTTTCAGTCTACACTATTCCTGGCAACTCCGTACCCTATCCAACGGTAAGCACGTTGATACCCCATTCTTGCTCATCTCAAGGACTTAGGAGATACCTAGCTGGGCACTTCTGTACCCATTACCCATGGAACACGAATTACACGAACCAGGGGGTTGTTTTCAGGTGTTTTCAGGTGTTTTCAGGTGTCCTTAGGTGTCTCCAGTCCTCAGTCCCAAGCCAGTTACCACTCGTCTTTCATCCTGACTGCCTTTGAGCATCATGTTGTGTTGCGCTTAAGTTATGGGTCTTTTTTCTCTCATCCCTTCTAGTCCGCTATGACTGGCCATGCCTTGAGCCTTTGTCTTGACCCTCCCCCATACCCTTGTGATCGTCCCTTGATCGTTGTCAACATGTCAGCAATGGGCCAGGGTCGTAGGGCTGCGCGGCCGGGTCAGGGTGATTCCACTCTCGAGTTGCGAGCCTGTGATTGACTTCGCAGCCACACACACACACTTACCTTAGCAGTTAGCTTGATTTCGCTCGCTATGTATATGGCTCTGCTCGCTCTTCGCTTTGGCTGCGTTGCTTTGTGCTCGACACTTTATTAATATAGACCCAGTCTCATGGAAATTGGAATATCTCTCGGTCGATCGTGTAAGCGATATTCGACACTAGACAAAGACACACCTACACTGGCCTCCTTGCTTCTATAAGACCTTCAACAATACTCCGTATAGCCATGGACATAGCGGACACTATTTTGTGCAGAACTCCCCCACCAAGCGACATTGACGAGCGCGAAAAGAGCGGATTGCTGACCTGCTCACCACCCTTACCGGGATTGTGCTATCCGTCACCTACGCCTTCTAGTCAAGAACACTCAACGCCTGGCTCCTCAGACCCGTTGTATCTACTCCCTCAGTTGATCATGTCTGATTCTCAACCCCAGGACTTGCACAGCATGTCCTTTGATTCAGTGGTTTCGGACTCTTCTTCATTCTATCCCATCCCCCTACGTCCACACCATCACTATCTCACTATACAACACAATCCCTCTCATACGCCATGTATGAACAGCCTCAATGGTATTCATATCCTGAATATCCTCAATCTTCTCAAATGCAAAACTACAATGCCTCGACTGCAACACAATATCCCTCGGTGGTAGACCAAGTAACACCCTCTCTAGCAAATGTCATCCCACCTACACCCCAAGATGTCCACCCGACACCTTTTCACTTTCAAGGTACCACCTCCTCCCTGGCTTCACAGCATCACTTGTCTGCATCGCCGTCGTTCTCGCAAGTGTCCCATCACAGTCCTCACAGCCACCGGAGCAGCATATCATCCTTATCGAGGTCATGTTCCCCATCTACTTCTTCATTCTCGACCGCTATCAAGGCGCAACCAGGAGAGCAGTTTGCGCTGAGAAATTCCCTTCGCTCCAACTCTACCTCATCCAACACATCACTGCATGCCTATGGCATCCCGGTACATGACGCATCATCATCATTGTCTCCATCACTGAACTTACACATGAGCTCGCAGTCGACTTCGCAGCCTCAAGCCTGGCGTTGCGCCTACCCGGGTTGTACCTCACGTGCGACATTTACTCGTGGCTGTGATTTACGGAAACATTACAACCGTCATAGCAAGCATCTGTTTTGTCGCGTGCAAGGATGCCCTCAAAGTGAAACGGCGGCAGCAGCTCGAGCCAAATCCACGGACCAACCACTGACTGGGGGTTTCAGCAGCAAGAAGGATCGAGCCAGGCACGAAGCTAAGCATAATCCTGGGATACGGTGCGAGTGGCGCGGTGCTGATGGCGAGGAATGCGGGCGTGTGTTCTCCCGCATGGATAATATGAAAGATCACGTCAGACGCATCCACAACAAGGGTCAGACCCCGCGAGCGCAACAGGATCAGCCTACACGGCGGTACAGTCAATCCCAAGGATCGAGTCGAAAATAATACTATTTGACCAAAGTCCATTCTGGGCTCATTGTACCAATCATTTTGAAGTCGACGGACATTCGATCAGTCACCAACGCACGGTGTAGAGCGGCATAAGACCGGATGTGGTGGGAGGAATTGAGTAATTGGAGATTGACAGACTACGCGCCACGACACCACGAGCACTTACGACGACTTACGATATTGGAATGAAGGATTATGGACGGAAAGCTGTGTCTCGCTCTGAGGCGTGGACAAACCTCCCGAGCGATATGGCGAACTCCCGGCACGACTCGTCTATCAATCCAACAATTCAAGCTAAGATGAAGACAAACTTGGCTCTGGAACAGTGGATACATAGAGAATCGTAATCGTATAGACTCCAAAGATCTGTATCAAATCAGGCACCAGTCAACTGCCCACTACTGACACAAATGGGATTCATCAATGCAAGTGATTTTGGAGATGTGCTCAGAAATGCAAGTTCCATAAGCCGGTGACGTGGCCGGCCCTCTAGCGATGAACATAGCCAGTTCGTTGATGACAAATTCCGAAGTTCCTGCTTTTCCATGCGTGGAGGAGACTTCTTCTCGATAAGTCAGCCACGACCCCGGACCAGGGTATCTTGAAATCGTCCTACCCGTTCAACCACATTCTTGCCACTTGTTCTGGACTGTACGAAAACGAATACTGGAGATCTTGACTAAAGAGTACAGTGACTACCTCGTCGTGGCCTTGTTTCCAAAAAGACATTAGAACGCATACTGTAGATCAACGTCAGCAGCGTCGCGAGTCCACTGCGCAATACAGTCGAAGACAATTTTGGACGCTTGGAGACCACTGTGAAAGGTACCCACACGGGTCCAGTATCTTTAGAGCCATATTACGGTATATCGTTGATGACACTATCAAAGCCCATAGTACGGAGTCTGCCCTTACTGTTCACCACAGTTGGGGGGCGATATGCTCGGAGACAAATTCACCAAAAGTCTCCGATGGACCTTGGAATTTGATCTATCCATTCATGATACACGATTTCGAAGGTGATATGACATCCTGAAACTTAGGGGTAATACCCGCTCTAAAGCTGGTGGGCTCGTTAATGGTATGCTACTATTACCTCTACATAGCCTCCGGCTGATCTCAAAGTGCTGCATGGTGAAACAAGGTGAGGAAAATACTTCCCCTGATTTCAAGTCCGTTCCTTCAATCAATCTGACAAAGACGCTTCAGTGCCGCTACTATGGAGTAGGTGACATTATTTAGCGTACGTGGAGCTCTAATGCCACTCCTTTTTGGGCAAATGCCTTTTACAATTTCGAATCGTAACGAAGAACTATGCGATCCGCCAAACTGGTGTATTGTGGTCCAAATCACGACGACTTTGAACTATACATTACTATTCTAGGCCTGTGTGAGCGCAAGAGCAGATCCTAGATGCCTGGTCTATCTGCTGTTTGGGGGGTTTGCGGTCTCACATCCAGGGGCCATGAATTGAGCTAGCCTGAAGTCTGCTATCCTTGCGAACTGTCGAATGTAGCGCCCCATCACTCAGCCTATTGTTCATCGGTCTAAGTTCCACTTGGAGCAATCACTATCTCCACGACACGTGCTCCGCGGAGGGGCTGAGCTTTGGCCCTGTACAAATGCCAAATTGCTGGATCCTTTGCGTTGGGGCTTACTAAGTTGATTGCCAGCTTCTGTCGACTTCCTACTTGGTACTAGAGTACCAAAGATTTACAGTTGCACTCGCCAAAATGACCTCAACGAGCCTTGGACCCAAGTGGATGGGAACCTGCGCAAAAACTAAAGTACCCTTTTGGCTTTACTATCAATCGTAGTGCAATATGCAAGAGTTGGGTTTTGACGGAGAAAGAGGCCAATGGCCAGCCAGAAGTGGCTTAGCAGAGCCGATGCTCGAAAAGCCAAATGCCCATCGACCAAAACGTCAATGATCATCCTTGGCTAAGCTATCTCTGCGAGCGTTGGAGTTATGACTCTATTCCATGTCACCCTACCCAGTAGCGCAGCATTTGCTTGCGGCCGAGAGTTTCTGGCGTTAAGCCGGGTCGGTCAACCCCGAACTTGGTGGGCTCCCGTGGGCTCCATGGCAATCGAGAAAAGTCAATCGGGTTCGCTGATTGTCCGACTTAAAGTTGTAAGTAAACCTGTACCAGAGAAGTGGATCGACCGGTGTTTAGAATCATCCAACCATAATGCTGGTTGATCCTGTGGGGTTCGCTTGGATTGACATCTTAAGCTAATCGTCTTTCCTTTGCAAACTCCAGTAAATGCCATTGTCATTGGCAGTTCGGATTTTCGGGCTCCTCGAATACGCGAACTTCCTCCCAGCCTTTCAGGGCGAAACGGCAGACATACCACGTTTCATTTCACAAAAGAACAACGGCTTCAGGGACGCGGAACATAGTTCCAAGTTCTGGGGTTACACCGCAGTTGAGCTTGGGTCAATGGTCTCAAGAGTATTTTCCGCGTCTCTTTCTGTCATTTTGGCTTGCCAGTAGTTTCTGAAGAAGTCTTGTCCCAGCTATAATGTACGCACTATCCCGCATTCACTTGCGGGTATAGAGACAAAACCAGGAGGCAATCTCCCGCCCCACGAAATAAACTCGAGGATCCTGCAATCTGAGAGAAGTCGGTCGAAGATTGCGAGACATGGGATGGACATCTATAATGAGCTTTGTAGAAGTTGAAGCCACTTGTCACAAGAAACATCTTTGGGATCTGGCCATCAACTTGCGAGGCCGATAGAACGGACGGGACGAGTTCCACGTCAAATTTCTCCTCAGTTTCTCGAATCAGAACGGAAGATCGAAACAACCCTGCAATTCCATTTGCGGGCACTAATCCACTTCGCGCAACCGTGCGACTGGGCTCTACCTTGTAGGCGCCTTGGACGGGCACTCTGGTTGACAGTTGAGGGAGTGATTTTGGCCCCTAATCTGTCGAGGTGAGCGTTCACACTGGTTCCCGCCTTTCAGGTGGGACTCTTCAGTCTCTGAACTCTTCAGGCACCACTGGCAGCTAGACGGCTTTCGGTAGCAACCAAGGCCGAGTTGATTCGCCCGGAGAACGGATCAACAGGCATAGCGGCTCGGATTTGACTCTTGGAGCGACACCGTCTTCGCATTCGTTTCCGTATCAGTAGGCTATGTACGAAACACACATCCAGCCCTAGACCTGTTTGGGCAATATTCCCAGATGCGAACTCATGCTGCTTTACTTGATAATGTCAAGAGCATTTGGCGCTAATTCATTAACCACACCCTTGAGCTACATCTACTGCCAAGTCTATCAACGGAGTTACTGACAGGGATGCATTGGAGTCTAACTTGACACTTTGAACCCAACGGCCCTAAGGCTCGACGGGCCCTGCTTCGTATTGCCGTTGCAATTGGCTCCTATTCACTGACCAACTACAGGTTCCAATGCTTCAGACATTTGCGCGACGCAAACAGCGATCGCGTTCAATTTAGCCGAGGAAGTACCACGACTCCCAGCAGTGGAGCACTCTCCTGACCCGTCTTCGATTCAGCTGACGAGACGGAGGTTGTGATTGAAACTACCATCCACCGGAGGGTCAAACACAGTATGATAGACCTGAGGTGTATGTTCACCTGGCGGCAGAATCGCGTTATGAGTCAAACCACATGGCTGAGCTTGACAGCGGCCTTGACTCTAGCAAGAATGGTGCGAGGGAGGAGTAAATCACACGGTCAGTTGCCTTTCCACAACAGTTTCTTCTCGTTGTAGGGAACGAGCGAAACTACCCTACACTTGTGATAAGGTAAAGATACATCTCTCGAGTCTGAACCAGGGACCAACCAGACTCCAGATCACCTACACCCCTACGGTAGGGCTTAGTGAGGAGCACGATTCTGCAAGTTACAACGGAGTCTCTTTCCACGCCTGGAAGAATTGTTGCATATGAACAAAAGAACAAAGATTACGAAATCGGATGACAAATAAGCATGCATGCCACCAAACCGACGCCACAGCGGCTCATGGCCCCTCCCTCTGCGCTCGAGTCGACGACGCTACACACATTTGATCCAACCGATAGGGCCAGGTTGAAATGTTCCATGGTAGGGCTGACAAGCTTGCACATCGAGGTCGTTTTGTTCCTTGGCTCAGTGCCTTGACGTGTTTTCTCGAGCCCCTGACCGACCGCCAACAAGTCCACTATCCCTATGACTTGGTCCCACTACATACGGTGAGTCGGTAAGAAAGAAGGCAGTTTTAATTTAGCATTTAGGCATACTGCCTAGCAGTCCCATCGTCTAGTCAACAACGGCTCGAGGCTGGTCAACGTGCTGTCAAAGTACAAAGTCAGATCGTCGGACTCGTCTCCGACAACGTCTTGGCCAGATGGTTTGCGTTACATCTTATCTCCGCTACGCTTGCGCCGAGCCCGCGGCCCTTGGCGGTTATAATTCTTCCTCAAACTGTTGGAGTATGTCCAAGTAAAAGCAGAACTGAGAGTGGCGCAGGGCATTCGTAACTTGGAATCCTCGCAGTTGACAAGCGACGACGGCGAGGCACAAAACCAAGCTCCTGCTATATGACGTCTACACGACTATGAGAACTGCTGAGTCACTATCGTGGTCGTCCAGAGAGGGCAGGCGTGCCTCTCTTTGGCTTGGGCCTTCGTGCGTCAAACGTACGCACATATCGTTGCCGTTTACTCGCCAAGGGGAGAATCACTCGGCAGTTGCATCACGTTGGCGAGGATCGCATAGGGCGTGCCGGGGTTGCTACTATGGAGAACTTTTTGTCATCAAGCAGTGTATGTACATAAGCGATGTCAGAAACATGCTTCTTCAGCAGATGGGCGCACCCGAGTGCATGGGGCAGATAAAGTATCCTGCTCCGCTCCTGATTCCAGAAAGGAGAAAGCGGTAGAGATGGTATTGATCGATTGAATTGGTTAGCATCTGACCGATACTGTATTTACAGCAAAACATCCCACCTCGTCCAAGCTCCGTAATCAATCACAACTTCGCTTTCCCATCAGATGCCTCTTTCAGCTTGACAACCAGACTATGGGCCCATTCACCATACGGCCCCATCTGCGCCGCATATTGTTTGGCTGTGGTGCCGCTCGCCTGTCTGCGTGCATAGCGAGCAGCAATACCTTGCATGATAATACCGCCTCTGAAACCACCAAAGGCGTTGCCCCAAGCAAGCTCCGGTCGTGCATCGTACCCTGACTCTTCCACATACCACTGCACGACCTGGTCTAGCGTCGGGAGACCAGGTGTAACACCAGGTGCGAATTCCTCCACTTCTTTCGGCCCCGTGCCGCCGATGTTTCTCCCCACCCATGCCCAAGGCGCTGTCAGATTGACTAGGTCCGACAAAGGATGGCCTATCGTTGCCATCTCCCAGTCCAATATGCCGATGACCCGAGGCTCCGTCTTATGGAACACTAGGTTGTCGATCTTGTAATCACCGTGGATGAGCGTGGCACGATCTTTAGGTTGTTTGGATTTTTGTTTGAAGAAGTCGACCATTTCCTGGAAGTGGGGGATGTCGCCGACAGGGATATTGGTGTCGACGTCGACCGCTGCCGCTTGAGCTTTGGATAACGTTCCAAACGTCTTTAATTGGCGATCGTAGAAGCCACCGTGTCGGCCGAAATCTGATAATCCGACCTTGATGAAGTCTACCTTGTGAAACTTGGCCAGCGTTCTGATCGCATCTTTCCACCTGTGGGCCTGGTTAGAAGACGGTGGCAAGAAAAAACCAAAACAAAACACGGCAGACCGCACGTTTGGGGATAGCTCACATTTCTGTGCGATCCTCTGGGCTGACGCCAGGGAAGTGGTTTTCCGTCACCATGCGTCCGTCCAGGAATTCCATGATATAGAAATCGGTGCCCACAACACTGGGATCTTGACACAGACAATACACCTTGGGCACGGGGACATCGGTCTGACCAAGGGCCTTGATGATCTTGTATTCTCGGTCGACTTGATGGGCGGTCTTGGACAGCAGCTTGCCCGGGGGCTTCTTCCTCATCACATATTTGGTACCCTTTGCATCGGTAAGTTGGTACGTTGGATTCGATTGTCCGAAGCCGAACTAGATGACTTGTCAGTATCTCTCTGCAGAAGCAAAACATCAAAAGGGACGGGGTGTGTGTACCTGCTTCAGCTCCAAGGGAGTCTTGATCTGGGGCACATTGCCGTCGATGTAGCGTTCTAGAGAAGCCAAGTCGATCGGTTGCCGTACAGGGCCCGCCATATTGTTCGCTGTAGTTCTATTGATACATGTGACAAGAAAGAAAGGCTCAAAAGATATAGCAACAGTTGGTTTCGATGAGACCGAATCAGTCAGCCTGCGGTACTACGTACAGCGCTGCTGTGAGGCCGGTTTTTCCCTTTTGATAGATCGTCCGAGGGAGAACCTAGGACTGGGTGCCGAATGTATGTCAGGCCTCGGCTAAGATTTTCCCTCCCCAGAATGAATCGTTTCCGCATATTGACCAGCCAGTCACACGACTCGGTCCAACAACTGTCTCCGGAAAAGGCCCGGCTGTTGCTGTGGACCTGTACTGCGGAACACTACTGGATCTCAATGGCCCAGCAGGTGTCTAGTACTCCGCTGTAGACACGCGATTTCGCGTCATTCAAAGCCACTTTACGCGTTATTGGAGACGACAATTGGGGAGGGGTAGGAGCGGTCAATAGATTTTTGTTGATCGAATTGCAGACGTCGTCCACGTTCACAACGTTTGCTCTCTCTCTCTCTCTCTCCCTGACACCCTCAATCAGTCCCTCAAAGAATGACAAGGTCTTCTACACCTCCACCTGAAGCCCAAGTATCGTCACATCCCGCACCGTCTCTCCCAAACTCACCGCTTCCCAAACGTGTCAAAACATCTATAACATCACCAGCCAAGATGGCAGATAGCACGAGCAGCAACACACCGGCCGTGCCACAGCTCAGCTCAACATCTCAACCGCCTCTGCTGGTCAAGAAGCTCTCCTCGGACGCCACAACACCGACGCGCGGTTCCGCATTCGCCGCAGGCTACGATTTGTACGCAAGCAAGCCCATCACCATCCCCTCTCGAGGGAAGGCGTTAGTATCCACGGATATCTCGATTGCAACGCCTGAAGGCACATACGGCCGTGTCGCGCCGCGGTCGGGACTCGCGTCCAAGAACTTTATCGACACTGGAGCTGGGGTCATTGATGCGGATTACCGTGGTGAGGTCAAGGTTTTGCTGTTCAATCACAGTGAGGTCGATTTTGAGGTCAAGAAGGGTGATCGTATTGCGCAATTGGTCTTGGAGAGGATATATACTCCGGAAATCGTCGAGGTGGAGAGCTTGGAAGAGAGTGTGCGAGGAGCTGGAGGGTTTGGAAGCACAGGCTGAGCCTCTGGGGTTTCACCTGGGAATGAGATAGAGGCCATGTTGATGAAGGCTACGACTGCACGTCTAAGCGATACAAGGACAGTTGATTAGAAATAAAGGCTCGATGATATCAGGCTCATTATGCAATATTGGACCAATGTCGATATAATGGCAGACGTCGCTTGCTCCATTGACACCGCTCCAACCACTTGACGCATCCATTGCCCTAGTCGAGATTTATATGTCTATTAGTCTTGATCCTTGCTTGTATGTACACCGATTGACTCTTTTTCACTCTCGTAATTACACCTCTAGAGCCTGAGCCTTGTACCGTGGTTCTGGATCCAATAAATCACGCGCATACCGGACAACCCTGACCTCAGCAGCCTTTGTCTCGGCCAAGTATCTCCTCTTAGCCTCGCTATCACCACCAAGTTCACCGTCGACGCCGCCGATGCTCGCGCCAGGGCTGGCTCCAAACCCTTCCATCTCCTTGTCCCGGGCTTTCAACGTCTTCTCCAGGACGACCTGCATGCTGCTCAGGACCTTCTCTGTCGCCTTGGCCAATGGTAAGTCAATCGCGGCAACATCATCATCTGATGCCCAAGATGTGCGATTCAATAGATCAGCCTCTGCGGCGGCCTCACGTAGACGTGCCGCCATCAGTCCTGCAAACATGTCGCCGGTGCCGCTGAAGAAGCAGTTCAACTTAGGCACCTCGACCTTGAACAGACGGGCCGTACCGTCGTCTTTCCTAGTCGAGCCAACGACCGTGAGGACGCCAGGGCTCTTTCCGGCGTCCTCGCCACCACCATCGCCATCGCTACCAGTGGCACCACCGACCCCCACGCTCGTCACTACCACATGCCTCGTGCCAAAGCTCTTATGCAGGGTCCTAACGGCGTTGGCCACGCCGCTCAACGTACTGATACTCACACCACTCAGCAGCTCGGCCTCGAACTGGTTGGGGAGGATGAGATCCGCTTCGCGCACCAGCTGCTTGTACGCGGGCACGATCTCCTCGGCGACATACAGACGGCCCTGGTCGCCCATGACGGGGTCCAGGATCCAGAAAAAGCCTCCTGGTTTGACACTCGATCGGTACCGAAGGTCGCGCGCGATGAAGCCTACGGCCTCCACTGCGTCCGCTGACGGCGCGTACCCCGAGACTAGAATGTCGAAGTCGGTCAGGTAGGACTGCTTGAGGCCGTCGTAGAGCTCGCGTATCTCCGACGCTGGTGTCTTGCGACCTTTGACTTGTCGGTAGCCCGTGTGGTTACCTATGTGGGGACAGAGGATTTCGTTAGTTCAGAGGCACCAGACTCGTTCGCGCAAGGGGATCCGAGTGTCACCATCAGGTTTCGTCCCTCTCAACTCGTAGGGCGTTCGTAACGAAGTGGACTGATCAGGACTTCGCCTCGCATTGCCATAACCGACCTGTACGAGGTTGGAGTGGAGAGGGAAAGGACATGAAGCAGCCAAGTGGCTTGGGCCAGGGATAGGCGAGCGCCACAGATAGGCACAGGGATAAGAAGCACGCTGCCGCAGCAGAAGGAGGAGGGGCAAGGTCAGGATGCGACCTATGATGGAGCATCCCAAGAAACATGCGAAGAAGAAAAGGAAGCTAACTCACTGAAATGGACAGTGTTAATTGCCGCCACATCACAGCCAAGCGTCTGCATGGCAAACGTTGCCATAGTGTTTCCGACATACCTATGCACATGGCACAAGAAGGGAAACCGTTAACGACCAAACACTTGAAGCCCAACGGGCGAGGAGGGAAAACAAAACTTCAAACAGAAAAACATTTTCCCTTGCGACATCGTACGCGGACACCCCGTCGTGACTGATAACGAGCGATCCCGTTGGTCCCGGGCACGTACTCGCTCTAGGAAATAGCGACATATGCTGGAATGTTCTTCTCATGGGGATCTGGACGTTGAGATGGGGCTTACCCGTAGACGACCTTTAGATCCGAACCGGATACATGTCAGCTCATCTATATCATTTCCGATTTGGTGCGCGAGAGAAAAAAACCAAGGATGAAGAGACGCATACATGGCTAGCAATCGCGAGAACCCTTGTCTCTGGGAGCAAGTGCTCGGGCGACGCCATTTTGAAGACTGCCCGGTACGGTGCAGATTCTTAGCAAAGTGAAGAGTAAATTTCAATGTTTGATCGTGGTTTGTTTATCTTTGATAGGATTTAGGTAAGAGCATAAGAGTCACGAGGGGCTGACAGGGGCTGTGACAAATTTACGTGCGAATGACGTATCGTTTCTCCTACTCGGTTGATTGGCTCGAGCTTGGCGATAAGGCTGAAGGGGGCGTGAGGGGGTCCAAAAATCCCCATCTACCGTTCGATTTCCGCCAGGACCAAGAGTTTCTCGCAGGCCTGCCACCAGGTTGCAGCCTTATCATCCTCGCCCGCTCAACCACACAGATTTCTTTTGCAACACGCCACAATTCTACATCCAAACTCCTAACAGGTCGCTTCGGGAAGTTCATGTCAACTGTGTAGCCTGCAAGTCTTGCTTGATCATCTACCATTATCCTCATGTTATGATTCGTCCAAATCCACATCTTTTCTCGTTCACTCATCATCGCCAATCTATGGCAAAATGTTAGCAAAATAATCCTGGGCATAAAGATATTCCGGAAACGCGGTACCTTTGGTGCCAAGTAGAATCTCAGATAACTGCTACCAGATAGAGAATACTCCACAAGTAAGGGAACTTCGGATGACAGGCATAATTTGACTCGACTGGAGAGTCCACTCGCTTTACAAAAGTTGACGAGATATTTGAGTGAGAATGTTAGGGACACGGGCTCGGAAAGATTGATCGAGACGTTCTTTTCTGGCGCTTCAACGTTGTTGTGCTGTCTCACCGTGACGCTACCGCTACCAATATCACCTTGGCAAGAGAATCTTACACCATCCTTGCTTGCCTCGATGGCCACTGAAGACATCAGCGACATGACTAATGCGTTGTGACAAGGCTACTCACCAGATTCTGACATGGCAATCAAATCTCGACAGATTCGCTGGAATTCTGCAGCAGGCATCTCGATAGTTGCAGCGTATTCTGTGTCAGGAATTCCCAAGTGCTCTTGATCGATGTCCATCAGTTTGATATCATACTCGCTGAGTCTGTCTGTCTCGCTGCTTTCGAAGACCAGGTTCACGACATCGGGCGCGTCTTCAGCCTTGAGTGTGAGGATATCTTCGTTCTGGGCGGCCCGAAGGACTTTCGTCAGGGAGTTTAGATTGATGCCGAGGGCGATATTTCGATCGCAACGGAAGGGGGAGAACATTTCGGCTTTTAGAGCCATGGAGACGAGTGCGACGTGTGAGTTGTCCATAGCCTGCAGGGCGATTCCGGAGTCATTGCAATCGAAGTTGCAGTCTTGGACCAAGTCTTTGATGGCATCAACGACCTATACAGGATCAGAACTGGAAATCCTCAGACATGTGATGAGACACACCTTCTTCAACTGTGCGGCTTGTTCGAGGCGTGCTTCCAACACTGTTCTTGATCAGCCAAAATATTACGTAGACTAGAGTGTATCTCATACTGATGAAATGTGTGATGGTGCAAGGCTTCAAGGTATACAAGGAGATTGAATGCTGAAGAGGACGGCTCAATGTTTACTCGTGCGTGGTTCGAAAGGATGTATCGCTCAGCAGGATGAATTTTGGATAGGCAAGGACGCGGTTTGGAGGGGTGGGCGCGACCTCGCGTCCACGCTAAGCCAGAAGTGTTAAATTGATGTGTCTTGGCACATCCGGCGTAGTTGCCTGTTGTGTCTTGCTCGGGTCACTCTGGTCCTACTGAGCATCACATCTTCACGTGAGGATGACTACGAGGGATTTCCACGACGTCACCTCCTCGTCTTACCAATTTGAACGGTACGAAGGTACTTGTCGTAATCAAACAGCCACACTGTGGCTCTGGTAAATGTCGGGCGAGGTATTATTATTTTCCGTGCCGGTAATAATCGCTTACCACCACCTCCGGCCCGGTAGTGTGCATATTATTGACCCAGCTGCAGTTTGTTTCCAATCGGGCATCTCACCTTCCGTATTTCGTAATCTCATTTTTTATGTCTAGCTTACATCCATCGACATCCAAGCATTTGGTCATGATTAGATGGTGTCTATTTTGGACCCGCAGAACTGCCAGAGGCGATGGCGATTGCCATTGCGAGATACGCAAGCCTATGCAGAAGGTCGGAGTTTGGTAGAGGTTTCCGGAATGCCACGGGCCAATATCAAACTTGATCCCAGTGGGTCGGATAGGGCGGTAAGCTTAACTACATCGCGCTGGTTTCGCCACCCCCATATGAGCGGATCTATGTTGCAGCCTTGTTTCTATGGTCTCCAGCTCGGGTTCCTGGTACGCAGATCTCGATGGCCAGGACATTCTTACGCCACTTTGTGGTTGCCTAACGATCTCAACCATACGGTCTGGATGTTGTCCATGATCAATAGCTTGTTGACTGTCGGCGCAGCCGCCATCTGAAGGTATACTGCGGCACTATAAGGCCTCCTTCCTTGCCACATGGGCTATACCATTCTTGGGGCCGTTTGTATCTCGTCATTTGATTGGCTTATGCGTAACGTTGTTCGATGTCGTTGTCGACTTGCGTTTTGATGGAAGATTCAGTCGTTGATTTGCTCGAGCAACAGCAAGGTGTGGTGCTCAGCACTGGTGCCTTCTGCGTGGCGAATTGTCGTCCTCGGACTCGACCGTCGAGCTGAACATCGGTTTGTTCTAAAATACTTTTCGATATACAGCGCTTTACTGTTTCAAGGTTTAGCCCGACCTTTACGTCAGGTTAGAGGCAAGAAGATTAATGCGAGGTCGAAATGAAGAGGGGTTTCTCAACAAGACTAGATGGTCTCACTATCCCAGTGACTTGGGCCTGGGACTGAATAAGCAGCTAATGGCTGACCGAAAACGAATATTGGGTATCATATCTAAATGCCTGGTGACAGACAGCACCAGGCTATGAATGAACGATAGAATACATAGATCACTTTCAATCGGTACAGTCCCTGCCAGCAAGAACATATTGTCTTCTGTTTCCCAATGATCTCGAAAGCTAATTTACCAACCTCCCATAATCTTCAAGGTAACTAGAACTTGTCAGTTTAGGATCGCGATGTGGGGATCCACAAACCTTTGTAAATATGGAGACAAGCTATAGCCTGGTATCTGTGAAGCCCGGCGGAGATATCTGATGGCGATGTGAAAGTACTGTTCGTTAAGATGAGAATATGAAACGTTGCCAAGACTCATGTTTGCTTCAGCAGCCTGTGGGAAGAAGCAGCACGTTAGTCATCTGGACGATGGATTTGAGAGGTGGAGAGATTCGAATATCGGTTACCTCTGCCAGAATGTCTCCGGTCACAGAGTCCTCGCTTTCAGCCAGTTCTATCGCTCGGTTGAAGTAGTCAACTGCCGGTATGAGCATGCCGCGAACTTCCACATAGTCAGCAGAATGTGCCCTGGCATCAGCTTCGGCGGTAGCTCGCTCGGCATCTCGTATCTCATCATTTGAGGTATAGGGGAATCTGTCACCGAGGCTTTGAGGTCTCCCACTGCTTCCGCTGGACGAACTTCCTTCCAGGCGGTGGATTCGTGCCAGGAGACTCTGAGATCGAGCTAGCCATGCCTGGCCCAGTCCTAAACTTATGTAAGTAGAAAAAGACGATTGGTAATCCGCCTACATACCCCTGAAGACCGCGATACATGAAGCATTGTTCTGCAAAATTGCAAGCCACCGATCCATGCACCAGTCTGCGATATCTGTGATCCCATCGGCGTCTACCTCATGGTATGCGAATTGTTGTAATGTTGTGAGAATGAAGACCTGGTCTGTGATGTCACCCGGTAGTTGCGCACGATCTATGCTGTCAAAGGTATGGATGGCATCCCTTGCGATCGAGACAAGCTGATCGCGTGTTTCTGGAGTTATTGAGCCGGCACGTCCAATACGTCGTACGTTGCTAATCGCTTCTGAGATTTGCCTTGCTGCTGTGCCGGCTTGTTCGTCACTGAGAGTGGTGATATGGTTGGACATATCAAGATGTGTACTGCGAATATGAATGATCTCGTTTCGTTGTGCACATCAAAGAGGGTTGGATGTGGACCTTATATGCAACTCGAACAGGTAGAGAGCGCTCTCTACCAGGGGAGTCGTGCAATATATAAGGTAGGTATCTCACTTAGCAACACAGAAGAAGCCACTTATGATTAAGTACTCGTGGGGGTTCTCTGCCACCACATTCAGGTTGGGCTGGGTTCCCTAGAGCTGGATTTGGAATCCGGTTGGGTTGTATGCAGGTAAAGGTCTGTTGCAAAAGGGACAGACCTGATTCAACGGCGTTATTGGTCGGGATTGGGTTAATGCCACGAGCTTCCGACAACCATACTCGAGTGGGTCTTCTCTGAGTAGGTATGTGGTGTGCCAAGAGAGACGGGTTTGGTGCATGGGTAGGGTACCAGAGCGAAGACCTCTCAGGAGCATTCCTTGAGGTGACTTCTATACGTCTGGGTCACTAAGACAAGCCGGCCTGCTTGTGGCGAATGCGTGATGCCAGATGGAGGCAAATGGCAGGCATTTCTGAGGCTTTCCACCGGGCCAGAAGGTTAGGGCCACATGGGACTGCGCAGCTAAATGGCGGTGATCAACGCCAACGCGAAAGGCCATCTGAGGCAAAGACTCATCTTTTAGGACGAGGCTTGGGATCATCTGCAGGCACGATCAGATGAAGGCATTCGCTTGTGAGGGTATGTGGCGATATAAGTCATCAAAACGGATAAAAGGAGCATTGGCGTACATCGGGCAGGCCCTGCCGGATGCACTTCTGGGATTGAATGCCGACAAACCTCACCCGCTCTCAGAGCAAAATAACAGAGGGGTTTCGATTGACGACTGCCATATGACGCTGGCGCATCTCTGTACGATGGTGTTGGGAGACTCTGACTCTGGAGGCACCAGTGTTCTCGCACCGGGTGATCGACAAAAAGGTCTTGCACGGGTCTCGGCCGAAGAGAATGGAAATAAGACAAACTCTGTCAGCGACGAAGTGAGCCAAGTAGCACCGGCGAAGGACAAACTACGAAAGGCAGAGTTGGGTGAGGTTTTTTCGGACAGGCATCTTTCTGTTTGCAATAATGAGACGGTGGCTTGTTCACAGTCATTGGCAACCGTAGCGTCTGATACATTTATTCGACCCTAGTGAGTCTAGTCAAGACTATGACGGGACGAGAAACTGGTTGATTCAACGAGGTACTGTAGCTAAATATTAGTTACTGCTGGTGTACTCCGGACCAACTACTCGAGCGTCCAGCCCTATCGAGCGTCCACCAGCAACACGCCCAACCGGCAAAGAGGTGCATCGGCGCGGTACTTGGCGATTCGTATCACGCTGATTTGTGACTCGCGAGACGCGAGTACTCGGTAGTGAGCTTGAGCTTCAGCTTCCAGTAAGCGTCGGTATCGGATCAGAGGTTGTCCCGAGCTTGGACCGTGGTGCCCGTTCATGTCTCCCGTTCACCGTCCACCCACCGTGATTTATGGGTGCCAGGTCGAAGGATTTCTGATCATAGCCCTCACTTTAGCCCTGCAGCGACCTAATTTACCTCATTGAACTCTCCCGAGCAGTTCTTAGAAATCTAGCCAGGTACCGAATCGAAGTACTTTGCTTGATCTTTTGAACTTCTGATTTCTCTCTCAAAGCCCAGTACCCAGTTCAGGACGTTGGGACGAAGTTCCCAAACACCTCTCGCGTTTGAGGTCGCATCCAAGTCCCTTAGCTTGGCTTTAATTGTGAGCCATGGCGCACCGTGGGGAGCACTATCAGATACGACATCCGAGGCATCACTTGATCCAGGAAACTCTTGAATTCACATGAACATGATACTACAGAAACACGTGTTTGGTCCGCCATTCCCCAGCTATGGCGGCTACTTCGGCCTTTTCCAGTGTCGGATCCGGGACCAGGCGGACACGTTGCTGGTCTGCTGAGTCAAACTAATTATTTCAGAGTCGGATACCCATCCAGGGGCTTTTGTTCTATTACTGCTAGATGCAACACAAAGTCGGCCTTGATCGAGGACATATCTGCGGTACCCTCTGCCACCAATACGACAAGCCTTGCCATGTTCGAGACCATCCTCGCACTTTGCCACCCTATGTAAACAACCCTTCTCAAAAACGCCCAAAATGCTTTGATATACCCTGCCCGCTCTTGGTGGCCGTCAATACCCAGAGCTTTCTTCAGAGTTCTATGTTATTTTGTGTAAGAAATTCGTCGGTAACATCGCTCATTCAAACAGATTTACACTCGGTCCATTTTCGGTCTTAGGCTCCGAAGACAATACCTCGTAGTCGCAGTCCATCCTCAGACAGACATGATCCTCGTATCCATGCCGGTGTTTGGTCGATGTTTGATGACCATCTGCAGCTCACGCAACATGTTGGTGGTGTTTTCTGCATGCTCGTGCATGGTTGCACGTTTCCTGCGTTCTTCCTGCATTTTGTTGAGCTTTTCTTCTCGACTCATGGGAGCCCAAGACGTGCGTTTCCGAGGCAAGGCTATCGCTTCGAATACTTGTTCATCCAGACTCTCATCAGAATGCCTGCGTTGATCTCCGACCAGTGATTTCAAAGCTTCTGCAGGACTTCCGTCGAAAACCGTTTGTCCGCCGAGACTGCTCGGAGAAGGTGAAGCAGGAGATCGGAAGCTAGATGCGCTTGAAAGTCTCTTGTCATTCTCTGTACCAACGTTGAGAAACATGGTGTTACGACCTTTCTCCCACTCCACCAATGCGTTGCGGATATCCGCACCCAGATTCTCATAGTGACGAGTCAATGCGGTGCTGTATGTCGAATCATCTCCAGTGGCTATCAAAGAATCGAGGTCATCCTTCACTAAGCGGACTTTGGCATTCAAAGAGCGGATAGCATTTGCAACGGCATCGAAGCGGCGTATCTGAGCCTTGGTATGTAGCCGATGTGGGGCAGACACTACATCCTCATCCGCCAAAGCAGAGCCTATGGATTGTGTCCAGGCTTCGTGACTGTCTTCCACGTTTGACTCATCTGCCATGGCTCTCGATAGCTGTCCAGAAATATTCAGGTAAGTGGCGTTCAGATCTTGCAGGCGATCCACCGTCGCTCGCCACTGTTTGATATTCTGCCAGGTCGAACCAGAATGAAAGGCCAACAGGTCGCAGAGGAAGATTTTCCGCGTAGCGAAATGTAACCTGAACAGAATGCGGAGATCTTTCAACAAATACGGTGACTCTTCGCTGGATTGTTCAGTGAGCGCAATAGCATCAGCAAAGTCCTGCATGGAAACCTCATATATGTCATGGTATCGTTGCAGGTCAGAGTCTCTGATGTAAGGCTGTAATGTGTGATGAGAATCTGCACAATGTCTGATACTGATCGACAAAGCCTGTGCGATGGCCGTTCTCAGATGTCGGCTATGGCCGGGGATTTGGTAGAGTCTAGCCGGCTAACCGGAGGAAGAGGTTGGCTGATGTCGTAACCACGTGAGACGACCTCGATTTCCTGGATAAAACGCAAGGCCTCTGCAACGATGCTGTCGAGATTGTGAGAACGCGTCACAACATCTCCGAGGGCACCAGCGGCCGAACGACGGATGAATTCCAAATATTGACGACGGGCAAAATGAAACAATAATAGGCAACCCCGAACAAGACCAAGGTATGTGTAATTTTATCAGACAAAGGAAGTGATTGTTGGCTGTAGTGTCGACGTCTTAGAGTATGAAGGAGCCATGCTAGAGAGAAGGAAAGAACACCGGTAATCAGGGCGCCTCTGACGGAGAATGAGGGATCATCGAGGGGCTGTTGACTCTGCACTTGGCGCCTCGGCTTGGAGTCGTCGGAGAGAAGCTGTGATGCTATGACAATGTATCTAAAGCGTTCGAGGAATAGTTCGTTGGCCACATCGGTGACGGATGCAGCGGTCTCTCGGATAGTTCGTAATTGCTCTCTCAATTTGGGTAGACCTGTAGGAGCAAAGGCGAGGGTACAGGGTGAGGGTGGAGGAGAGGTTGCGTGGTCGAATGGAACTGCGTCTGCCTCTAGATATTCGGCGATGGGCGATTCATCATATATGAGGGCTTCCATGACATGATCGTGAATTTGAGTCGAGAATGAAGGGAAGTAGAGGGAAGAGGAGGAGGCTGTGGGAGTGGTGGTGGCGGTTTTACTGCATTATGAACTCATGAGGTAAGACAGTAGTGAGTAGCGGTGGCAGGAAGCGATGATGCGCGTGTTGGTGTGTGCGTTTGCAAACGAAAAATAAGGATCTCCAGATTGGCGATGACTGACAGAGAAGGTGCATGAGCCACAACAGAGGCGAGTAAGTACGGAGTCAGCTGGGAGTAGTTAGTGGTCGTGGCCTGTGGACTCGTGGTGATCTGGTCACTTGGTGTTTGGACCAAGGACTGACTTGGTTAGATGAAGCTGTTTACTGTGCTTGGGTATTACGGAGTACGGAGTAGGCACCTGACGGGCAGTTTAAGTGGGTGAAAAGGGAAGATGACACGCCAAGGGTGGAAAGTCAGCCAATTTCGCGGCTTGAGAGTGGCTGCAAGGAACCCGAGGTTTAGGCTCCACCAACAAAGGTAAGCCTTGTGGCATCCCTCGGACCATCTGGCTGGCGGCTGATGCTTTGAAGGAATTCTCCCACTGGTCGACTGACTGGCGATTTGCGGGAAACCTACTCCGTACTACTAAATACTAAGGTGCCACGGTGCCTACGGAGGACTAACTCGTCCACAAGTAAAGCGCCGCGCCCTCGGTCATCAAACTCTCGTTTAACCAACTAGTTAATTAGCCCTCGTCGTGCCTCTGGGTCTCCAGAAGCTTTTAATTAAAGTCTCAATTCCCTGTCCCTGAATCCCGGAAATCCTGGGTGTCCCGGTCACGGCTCTCGGAGTCTCTCTAAGCGGTCTCTAGGCTCCAACCATGGATTCTGGGGCACACCTCCTACAGTAGATCCTCTATGGTTCTCTGTTGTTTCCAAGGGCTCCTTAGGCCAAGCCTCGACTCTCACGTCTTGACTCACCCGCCACGTGAATCCTCCGACGCTTGGGAAACGCGGGGCTCATGACTTGAGCCAGTCCGCGTGCTTGGTGTTTCCGAACAAACATTCATCCGCAGATGCTATCATCATTTGTCAGATATGCTCTTGTGCCCACCATAGCCACAGTCTGACCCGCTACCATCGTATCTCATAACATGTCGACTATCCGGCAGGTGAATGACTCGAGAGCGACGACATATGCAATAACCATGCCGTTCAGTCAATTCAGGGAACTCGACATTCGAGAAGCCACCATGATCTTAGGAAAGAGTTGGCAGCTTCACAGTAGGAGTTCTCGAAAGACAGTCTCAGCTAATAACGTGTGATCAGCAGTGACTAGAACCCAGTCCAGTGAATTTTGCACGCTCTCTGAACAATGCCTGATCCAGTCACTAGCCAGTTTCTTGTCATGGCAGTTGAATGGCGGGTTCGTGACAAAGAAAATGAGGCTGTACTGAGGAAGAAAACCTACGGCCAGATGTTCTATGCGTTCTTCCTTCGGAACTCTTCAACTGCCTTCTTGTGGGCCTTGTGAACCCTCAATTTATCGCTAATCTCAACCACGGGAGCACGAGAGAGCCAAATCAAAAGCAAGATGCACGTGTCTTCTAACTACGTTGACGACCTCGCCCACCTTCCAGCGCAACAACTCCGCAAGTTGACTGACAAAGAGGCCCGATCCCGAGAACAAAATTGTATCATCTATACCGAGTACATGCGTCAGCTGCAGATCAGACCGAACAAGTACACAGACTTCTACGAGACAGTCCTGCGTCCTGTTCGTAACAAGCACATCGACCTGCTAAAACGTGGAACCGGGGCCAGTGTCCGCCAACTCAGTGATCTCTTCCTTCGAGGCCACGGCTATATCATCTGGGTGGCCAATTCCATCTGGCAACTTCCAGAATCAGATCTCAGTACTGGAGAGACACCCCTCTCATATGTGCGGCCTGTTGCAAGGGTCAAAATGGAAAAGTCCGAGATTGAGTCCGAGAACTTTACCATCGAAGATGAAAATCCATTGTATGGGACTCGCGTTCGCAGAAGAGAGCCATCAATCACTAACATGTCAGATTTTACCCAATCCTCGCAGATCTTTGGGCCATGATGCGAAACACGATATTCGAAGACAAGGGAACGCTGCAAAAGCGTGGCCGCCGGTCCCAACCTCTCACCCATAACTCAACCAGCGAAACCGAGACAGACTTTGACGCCCACTGTGCAGGCACAGATCCACATCTCATTACCCATCAGGTCCGCATGAGGTCCGATCTGCAATCACGAAACCTACTTCAATCGGTCGTCGCCCATTCGAGACGAACGGACTACGAGTCCACAGCACTCCGTAGGCCATTGACAACGGACGAAGCAGAAGCAGCCATTATCGACCTGATCACACATCTGCACATCATTCGGTCGGCCAGCGATGAACGCGTCTTCGACGAATTATTCGTCCGACAATTGGCTCGCCTTGACGAGATAGAGATTGGCGAAGGCATCTCTCCCACTCCAACAACATCCGATGTCATCTCCTCACCCTCGACACCTCCTTCCTACCAAGAACCGTCTTTGACGGCGAGAAAAGCCTTATCCAACGAACCGTTCATGACAACAGGCAACCCGATGCCTCCTACCGCGCCGCTATCACTCTTGATCCCACCCACCATACCCTCGGAAATGTCTATCTACATCTCCACAGCCCGCCTGTCACCGTACCTCACAACTGCACATCTCGCAGGCACAGATATCAGCATGATGATCACACCACACTCTGCCTCATCAGGGACAGCGACCGCCTACCACTGGCCCTCAGCACCCGTGAGAACATCCGACATGTCACGATTCTTCAGTGGTGTCAACTACCGCGTCGCCGATAACCCAGACACCATCGTCAGCTACATACTGAGCTATGGCTGGAACGACACCTGTCGCTGTATCACCAGCGGACTACAAGAAGTCGCCGTTGCCCGAAGAATCAAGACTCATCAGACCACAAACTCAGCACTGCACAGCGACTCGGCCGCAAGCGATGCAATGGATCTCGATGTTGACCTCAACATTAATGAAACTCCCGCGCCAGAAAACCCGCGCAAAGAGAAGTGGGAGCCTGACCTCGAGCAATGGCAGTACATGCGTGGCGGATGGCCGAGTTCCAGAACGACATCACCCACGCAGCCAAGATGGGCGTCAGTATTTGGAGAATGAAGATCTGCGTTTTGACGCTGAGCGCGGGTATTTCAGAATGAATGAATGAATGAATAATACGTCCCGCAGGCTTCCCATGTAATTTCGAGGATCGACGTATCCCCAGATCTACCTACCCCATCTCCCACCGGGCACACATTCACCCCAACAACGATCCATGCGGCATCCAAAAACCAATCCAGTGGTTTCGAACGAGATAGCTACAAATCCTAGGCGTGCATGTCTGGTTTCGGCGGGTGATCGATAATGTCTACCGTACGCACTCACTACGCAGGGCTGCTCATTGGATACGTACATACATACAACGCATCGCGTCATGCATTTGACGCTCCGAAACGAACCTGCAGACGGCAGCCGGACGATCAGTTCTCAATCGAGCTACACCGCATGCGCATGCATCGGCGCATGTCATGTTTGACAGGAATAGTTAATGGTTGTCAAGCTCCGCCTTGACAGCGCGCCATGCGCCATGCGCCATGCACCATGCGAACTGCTGTTAAGTGCTCATCGTGGTAGGCCTTCACATTACAAACACCAAAAGATCTTGAATATGTCGCCTGTATACGTGTGAGAGCACAGACAGCACTATGTGTTCCTCGTCGGCCGATACTAAATCAAGTGGCCTGAAGGCGAATAAACAGACAGATCAGATCAGATCAGATCAGACAGACAAACAAAGGAATGAACAGACAGACAGATTCGAGGAGACGTACTAAATCCTAAAACCCCATGAAATAAATGCTACAAACAAGTGTGTCGTCTGACAGCAAAAATGCTACAAAGTTGTAAGTTACAACCAACCAGAAAGTATTTCGGACTTGTCTCGTGTCATCGATATCATTTCCATCTCATGCAGACATTCGGATTCGGTTCGGAACTAAATAGAACAAGAAGGGGGGTGGATGATGCGGTAGACTGGGCACTACCTACAGAAGCCGGCCGTGGAAATCGTCTAATTAGGTAACAACAGACAAAGAAGAGAAAAAAAGATGCTATCATGGCCACCATCCCATGCGTTCGTAGCTCGCTAACAGAGATCTGAGCTCGTCGGCGGTGATTCGCTCATGCTCGTATTTGAAATCGAGGACCTTTTCAAACAGACTCCCGTCAAGGCTCAAGTCAGCGTCCTTGAGGAGTTCCTTCTCCAGAAACGGACTGAGAGGTATAGGCTTGGTGATGCCTTTAGATTCCAGCAGATCGGCCCATGGTTGCAGGATGTCTTCGTTGACTTCGTCGACCACACGGTCTAAGTTCAATCTTGCAAATTGAGATATTAGGGTACCTTGAAAGCCCGTCTTGATGTTGAATACCGTCGACAGCAATTCGGCGAGTTTGCCTTGACTGGTCTCACCGTGGTCAACAATATTGAAGATGGGTACATTTCCTATAGGAGCATCTTCTCCCTTTGAGCCCAGTGTTGGACGCCGGCTGGTAGTCGGAGATGAAGCAGGAATTACCGAGTTTGTCGTCCTCCACTCTGCTGCTAGCCAGAACGCTCGGACAACGTCTTCCACGTGCACGGTATTGATCCGCAAATCCTCGGTCCACAACCATTTGAGTTCTTTGTCCTGCTCTTGATACACCCGCGCGAGGACGAGAGCCTTGCCAATGAACTTGGAGTCGTAATCTCCATAAACATATGGTAGGCGTAAAATGACCAGGTTGAGTCCAGGGATGCGGGAAAGTTCTTGCTCAGCTTCGAGCTTGACTTTTGAGATTTTCAACCACGGCTTCAATTTGTCTTGCTCAGTACGAGGGGTTCGGTTGGGAGCGTAGACCATGCCCGTGCTTGCTTCAACAAACGCCTTGACGTTCCGCTTGGCTGCCTCTTTGGCCAGTGCTACACTGAGTTGCAGTGATCGTAGCCTGTAAATCTCGGGGGTCTGTGACCACGCAGTCTCCCCTGCAACATTAAAAACATAGTCCCACGTGGCATCGGGTCCGTCAGGATGGTCAAATATGCGGGCCATGGATGTGTCGCGTGAGGCATCGGCTTGGAGGAAGATCTTTTGAGAGCATGGCTCTTCAAACTCTGATGCTAGATGTGCCAACTGTGGGAGGATCTTGTCGACGATTCGAACGGTGGAGGCGAGATTGTTTGAATGAATGTATTTTGCCAGAAACCTGCCGATATATCCTGAAGAGGTCAGTCATTGACCTGTTCTATTCGATCGACCGAACCCACCTAGACCACCAACAATCAACACCGAGGGTCGCGGCGGAACAGAGTCTGTCATTATGAATTACCACAAGTCGAGGGTCTAAAGAGTGAATATGTCGAAACGGAGCTCGCCGGCCTTGAACGAAAGTCAAGAATTAACGTCGGCGCTCGACAACAAGAAGGAGAGAAGACGAGAAGTATTGAAGGTGGGCTACGGCAGCCTTTGCGACAATGGCGAGAGGCGGGCTCAGACGAGCCTGTGTTTCACTGTGCCAGCTAAGAGTCCTGAATCCGAATTGACTATCAGTAGTGGGCTGGCACGGCCCGTTGTGCCAGGTGCCAGATGACGAAAGAAGCGGGAGTGGGACGGCCGAGAGGGGGCTCTTATTAGAGTCTCAGGCTTATCTGATGGCGGTGGTCACTGGTCACTGGTCAGTGCGGGTGGTCTCAGATGTCGCAAGTTGTAACTAGTGTGAATGGGGAACGCCGTACAAACTCTTGACTGCTGAGTGAAGAAATTGAATGCGAAAGAGACGACGATTGTCATCTAACGGATGCACTGGAGAAACGTGCGTGTTGGTGTCGAGTCTATAAGTCCAAGTAAACCGTTTTCAGCCAAGTGAAAGAATCAAGGGAAGAAGAGAAGGAGGAATGCAGAGGGAGTGGAAGGTCGTGAATCCGGGGATGCTAAAGAAAAAACCACCGTCGACTTGGTTCAGGGGTTGCAGACTTGCAGTCAGTTGCATGAACAATTGACGCCAACAGGTTTATGCAGGTCCCTGAGAGTTGCATCAAGTAGATTTCTTCTGGAGCGGTTTGGGACGTCGGGGACTGCAGGAGATGCAGATGCCCCTCTCAACATGTGGATTGTCGAGGCCGAGGGGCGAGGGCTTGTCGAAGCGTGGATTCTGCAGCTACATCGGGGAAGCAGCCCGGCTAAACGAGGTTAGGCATTTTTGATTAGTTTCTCCATGGAAGTCAGTATTGTGTAGCCTACCTAGGGACAATTATCAATAGTATATGCAAAATTACAGCATCTGGACGAACTTGGAAGAGTTGGCATGGGCATGACCTCGATCGATATACAGAGGGCCGATGGAGGAAAGTGTGAGGTTGTGCAGGGGTGGAGGGAGCTCTTGCGGGGACATCCTTGGATGATCAGACTATCAAACTATCAGACTATCAGACTATCAAAATCAGACTATCAAACTATCAAACTATCAAACCATCAGACTATCAGACTAGCCCAACTAACTATCTGAATATCAGACCATCAGTCTATCACGGAACACATCCGAAAGAGCGCCAACAATCAAGCCCTAGGTAGGGTTCAAGGGCTCCCAAGAGGCACTTCCTCCAGCGTTTGAGATTGCCACTGGATTACCAGTTGGTGCCCAAAGACTCCCTCAAGATTTAACTAACTCAGGTACCTACACACCTACATAACTTAAGGAGTATGACTGCGGGTGTCAACCGACGGCCCGCGGGTGGGTTTCCCTATGGGATACCATTGCCATTATTGCCATTGTCATGGTCTTTTGACTCGATGCCGCTGCCGTTGCCGTTGCCGTTGGTTTGCCGTTGCCACTCAACCAAAACCACTAGTTTCTGCTAGCACTCGCATCGTACTCGAGTCGGGGTGGGAAACGTATCTTATATGGACACTTGACTTTGAGCCACTCTCCTCGCCTACCGAGGGCCTCGTACGGACTCTGGAGTACGGAGTACACAAAGATCGAGTTACGACGGAGAAATAGGACCAGAGATACGAGGCAACATCGGCCATGATCCGCCGGCCTCACCAAGGGGGAGTCCAAAGTCCATTTACTGTAGATAGGGCTAAGACAAATATCATTGGCTCGTGGAGCCCGCCATGTCAAGAGTCAAAGCGAAAATGCATCCTTGTGAAATGCATCCACGAGCAGACAAACCACTTTCATTCCATGGCATTTCCATCCTATTCCACCAAACAAGAATATCTGTCACTGTCCTATCATCTCTATCATAGCTTGATATCAACTTCTGTCCTCCTCGACCTCTGTGCTCCGTTTGGCCTGTGTGGCGACTATGCTGCACAAGGGTCACACGGCCAGGGCCTCCCTCATCCCTAGCCCGAACTGCACTGTTTCATGTGTTTGATCTTGGATGGTGCCCGTGCCCCACTGATTTGACAAAATTGTACCACCACGTTGGTGATGCACTCATCCGATCATTTCAAACCGAAACCCCAGATTCTAGATACCTGAGAATTTCAAGCTGGTATGCCTCCAATAAAATTCAATAGTCATGAATTACTGCCGTGTGTTGTGACAATCTCCATCTATGGGCCGTCCAAGAAGTCGAGGCGCAAAACCATTAATCCCTCGTAACAACGCTTGCAAATAGGTATCACGACTGCTAATGCGCAGCTCAATTCCAAACTCGAATGTAGCTCTTTCACTCATGCACAGCCAACGTATGCCTCGCTGACTGAAACGCTTATTTAGCAGGAGCAGGTCGAGGCTGCTGTTTGACGTTCGTGGATAGCCAACTCTGGAGACACGTGTTAGAGGCTAGCATGTTCGTCGTGCATTCAGTACTCACCAGGCCCTCGAGTAATCCTTCACCAGTAGTGGCGCAACTTGGCACCACATACCATGTACGCTCCTTCAGCTGGCCCAATCTCAACTTCTCCGTCACTTCAGTAGGCGTCATAGAGCCCGGGATATCCTGTTTGTTGGCGAACACCAACAATAGCGCTTCCTTCATTTCTCGGTCCAAGATGATTCGGTGCAACTCTTGTCGGGCTTCGTCTATCCGAGCTCGATCGTTCGAATCGATGACGAAAATCAACCCCTGCGTGCCCGAGAAGTAATGCCGCCACAGTGGACGGATCTTATCTTGGCCACCAACATCCCAAACGTTGAACTTGACATTCTTGTAAGTCACCGTCTCGACGTTGAAACCGACCGTAGGGATTGTCGTGACATCTTGGTTGAGCTTTAACTTGTACAATATAGCTGCCATGCGAAACACATTAGTGATCGTGAACTGTATGTACACCGTGGTCTCAAAGATAGCCTGTCTGTATCTTACTTGTTTTCCCCGCGGCATCAAGCCCTAGCATAAGTAGTCGCATTTCTCTTGACCCAAAGATCTTGCCCATCATTTTAGATATTTGGCCGCCCATCTTGATGCACTAGCTGCTGCTGCAGCCGTCTTCTCCTCCAAACAGCTGTTACTTCCGGCGAATGCCTTGCGTGACAGCGTCGCCGTCGATCTTGGTAACTGCGTCGGTGAGGGAGATTCGACCCGGAGGAAAACGAATCGGTCAAACAAGCGGGGTTCTGAGGATGCGCTGGTCAATGATGTCAACCCTCCGAAACTTCCGACTATGGTGAGCAATGCTTTTTGGTAAGAATCGACGACTGGTATGAGAAGAATCGAACAGAAGCAATCGAGAGGAAACGTGGTTCATGCGGTGTGCGACTGAAATTATGGATGGCTCGACTGTAGTGCGCGTGCACTGTGACCGGCAGACGCGATAGGGTTGGACGGAGAACCAGGCTCAATCTGCAGCAAGCATTAGGAATATTTGGATCTTGCCTACAACGGACTAGCGCTACTCACTAAGCCGATACAGTTTGACTACTTGCTGTGCTTTGGTGGGACAATGCATGTTTTAACTACGCTAAACACTTGGCACATTCGAAGCGGATATGGCAATCTTACCTCCCACGCCTCCGTGCCCATTGGAAGTGTTTCGTCTATCTGAAACAAAGGGTTGGCCGCATTCTCATACCAGTAGGCTGTACCTAAGCGCTTGATCCTCAGACGTTGGCAGTCATCAAGTTCCTAAGTGCTGGAGTAAGCAGCCAGGCCAAAGAACAAACTTATTTGGCGATGTGAGCAGATCTTCTGTCTGTTTCGCTCGTGAACTTAAGCAACCATAGCCCGAAACAGCAGTATTGAACACCATACGTGGAAAAACCGGCTGGTGTGAGATGGTCCATACACCTATCGCTGGTGCTCTCCCCAGCGCACGTTTGACCCCGTAGACTACAATTTTCTCGTAGATCATTTCCTGCACTCTTCAAAAGTCTGTCCTTACGGCCAGATCTCTCAACGCCGAAATTTGCTTGAATCTGGATCACCGCACAAAATCATTCAGATTGTCTCGTCAGGGCCACGTCTGTCACGTTTCAACAACCAAGATTTGGCAGCACTAAATCTGGGCCATATCCAAGCAAGTAGATCCTCAGGCCTTGCAAGCCGAAGCTCACATGGAACGTCAATGTAGATTCAATTACAGCATTGCCTGCGTCGCCGAATGTTTATTTGCTGCCGGGTGCTTTCGGTGTTCCATTCACAAATCTCCATCCTTCGTGATACATCAAGGACCATTTGTCCGCCACTTTTCTCCTCACCAGATCCCCAGTGGCCATCGAATCCTCCTTGGAATCATGACCTATTGCTCCTCCCATCTGAATACCACGGCCCAGAACTCTCTGGGCAAGTTGTTTTAGCGATTGTCGATATGGCAGTCCTCGTGGGTGAGGATACAAGAGTACAGTATCAATGACATTAGGATGGATGATACGGCAGACGTTGAGATCATTGTCAATTGCATGTCCAATCAGCGGTGTGGTGGGTGTCAGATGGTTGAATAGTGCTTGACGAGCAGCAGCTGGTGAAGCGACCTTTCTAAGATTCGCCGAATGAGAAATATCCTCCCCAGGTTGGTATTCGACAGCATCTGCATATGCTTCCTTTGTAACTCCAGAAAATCTTGTATTGAGGTCAAGGATCTCTCCATAAGGCCGAACCAGAAAGTCGAGGATCAACTCGTTACTTGGCCATTTCACCGCAGTAAGTCGTATAATCTCCATACCGAGAGTTGTGTAACCCATTTCGCAATCAAATGCCACCGGATGTTTTGAAGAATTATCCTTTGCCTCTGGAGTAGATTCGAAAGGCAGGATCAAGCTCAGTCTCTTTGGATCCTTCACAATGAAAACATGAGTTTCGCCTTCTGTGCATCCCTCACTGCCTGGTGCTTGGCCGCAGCAGGGGAACGTCGCCTCTGACTGCCCAAGTATTCTGGTTGCCTTCGATGTCTGAGCACGATTCAGCTTGGCCCAGTGGTGGCGGCAAGCTCCATGACTAGTAAGATTTCCATCCTCATCTCTCCCTGGGAAAACTTGAAATCGTGTCCCGCAACGGTCACAAACCTCATAGCCTCCCGCAGACGCGAGGGCGGCTTTGGTTTGGCTTAATTCGCCTGCGCTGGGTGGTTTTGTGACATAACCATATTTTTCCAGACCCTCTAGTGGCGTTCGAAGATATGGCAGCACGGCGATTTCTTCGGTGGAAGATAAACCAAGAAGGGATACCGAATCTGCAAGTCCGCTGTCCTTGCCTCCAATGCGTACAGGGGATTTCCATTCTCTCACTTTCTGCACCCAGTCCGCGGTATTCATCTTTTTGATACGGAGGACTTTCTGTGCCATATTGTTGCGATAAAGATCCTCTCCCAGACTTGTCGCAAGCTCCTCTTCGTCAAGAGCATACGTGATAGCCTCTTGGTCAGTGAGAACAGCATCCTCTGAAGAATCTGCGGCCGTAGCGAGCTTTTTGTTCTGATCCAGCACCTGCTTGTGCAATGCTTGTAGAACAGCGAGTCTAGTTTTGAACACGGCGGGAGCCTTGGCGACATTGCGTGGTGTTAGTGGCTCGACTTTGAGTTCTCGCTTTGATGCTGGTGGCAGTGAAGTCTTGACCTGCCGTGCTGGTGGTGGAGATATGGGCCTTTTGATAGTTGTCGGTGACGCTTTGGACAGCTGTCTAGGTAGTGAAGGAGGTTTGGGAAGAGCATTGTTTACAGGGTCATTGGATTGACGTCCCGTGAAGGCTCCCTTGGCCACAGTGGAAGGCGATGGCTTTGGTGTTGTACTTCTCGGGTTGTTAGGCTGTGATGCTCTAGGAGTGGGTGCTTCATTTTCTTGGTCCAAAGAGTCAATCCGCCTCCTCTTTGGTGCTGGTTCAGCTACATCGCCAGCACTGAACGGGTCATACTCCTTGCCCAAAGCAGTCACCCCGGTCGAAGCTTCCGGTGAGTCTGGAACGACGTGTCCGAATATACATTGTGGTAACGCACATTCATGCCGCTTTGGACACGGGACATTTTTGAACAGACCAACAGAGGAAAACATCACGCGAGCACATCTGTGCTTCTCCCCAGCAATATAGGAAAGCGATTCGCTGCTAAAAGCCTGCGGTAAAACCCGAAGGATGACGTGAATGAGGTAGGCGGCAATGCCATGGAAGGTTGTTTTTATTTCGCCGACCAACAGTAGGTGTGGTCTGACAGAAATTTATGTAGAAAGACTGTCGTGACGGAAAAATAATACCTTCCAAGGCTTCTTGATAATGATGATGTTAGGGGCGTAGATGACATAAACTTTGAAATGACGGTCAACATCCTGGTCAATGTGGCAGGGTTTCTATCAACGGTCAGACCCGCAGCCCTAAATGATTCAGGTAGTGCAAGATTTCCGATGCACCGCCAAACTCCTTGTAGGAGCCAATCGTAGGCATGGGCCCCAGGCACTTCCAAGCCTTGCATATGGATTACAGAGATAAGAGACTCGGACCTGCAGCCACTTTGCCCGAAAAAGTGCTACTAATTCATTCCCCTTGGCTTTTGGCGTCTACCTTGAAGGCTGTCGAGAATTCCTTATCGCCTCTTGATCAGAGGTTCGGAAGGCAGAACTGGTTATGGTGAGTCCTGTTGGCCTGTTCATCGAATCAACTGTTGGGCCCACGATTTTTGCACCCGGCCAAACAAGGCGGAAATGAAAATATATGAAGTGACACACCGCCCACCTGTGTCGCCGGAGGGACTTCACGCACGGTAACATTCTCGCATAGCATTGCACGCGCAGGTGGTTTGGTCTGTACAAGTGAATTCAATCGAGTAAACGTGTTGGCGGGACATTTCTCCAGTATCCCACAAAAAAGTCCTTGCGTTTTGTTTGCAAGCAGGTATCGTTCTAACTGGACTTCCAAGACATTCAACTTCGATTTGCCAAACGCATCGTGTTTACTGTGACTCGAGGACAGGATTTTGAGACATTTTGTTGGTGCGCACCACCAGGCATAAGTCGATTCGCATAGCTGGTCCAAGACGTCAGCACCACCAAAACGACCTCGTGGCGTTAAGAAGCAACCCGGGCGCCAAACACCGTCAGTCCGCCACAGTGCAGATTTGCGCCTAGAAGTCGGTCGAAAACCCCACCGGGACAGCCCAAGTTGCAGGCGTGCAGCACAAAGGAACAGGGGCTAAGGGGCGGTGCACTACTTTCCCGGGTCTCCACACCAACCGCATTCAGGTACAAAATGCCATCATTGGCACTTCCCTTCGACTTGCGAAGCATCGACAGGCAGACGCTTTTCTACAACCCAGGCTCCGACATGGCTGGTGGTCTCTCGCAAACTGGACAGTCGACCCCGACTGGCAAGGCAAATCACACAGTGTTCCTCGTTCATGGGTCAGCTTCAAATCAACAATCCTAATCACTACAGTTGCGGTCACTAACATTGCACAGGCTTTGGGGCAATGCGGTACAGTTCGCGTATATTCAAACGTCGGGAAATGCTAATTCATCCTCTAGAACCATCTCCATTATATCTTCCAATCCCTTCGCGATCGATATACCGAGGATGAGCTGGTAGTCGTCGCATGCAAGAGCAATGCCAACTCATTGACATACGACGGTATTGAAGTTGGTGGCGAGCGGGTGGCGAAAGAGATTGAAAACAAGCTCGAAGAATTGGGTCGTGATGGCTACAAGATCACCAGATTCTCCATTGTTGGATACTCGCTGGGTGGTCTCATCGCGCGATACGCCGTAGGACTGCTGGACCATAAAGGGTACTTTGAGAAAATCACGCCAGTCAACTTCACCACCTTCGCAACCCCTCACCTGGGTGTCCGAACACCACTGACTGGCTATCCAAATCACTTGTGGAACGTTCTTGGAGCGAGAACGCTTTCGACATCAGGACGGCAGCTGTTCACCGTTGACAACTTCCGCGATACGGGCCGGCCACTCCTCAGTGTCCTTGCAGATCCAGACAGCATTTTCATCCACGCCCTCGGCAAATTTCAGCGGCGCGCTCTGTATGCGAACATCGTCAACGATCGAACAGCAGTCTACTACACAACTGGTGTCTCGAAAACGGATCCCTTCTCCGATCTCAGTCAGGTCGACTTGCAGTATTTGAAAGAATATGAGCCTGTCATTTTGGATCCAGATCAGCCAGTGGGAAAAATCTCCGAGAATGAGCTGCCATCATTCTATCAACGTTTCCGAAACACCAGCACCACCTTCGTCAGGCGTACCCCGATCTACCTTGCTCTTCTCGTCCTGATTCCCATTGCCACACTTGCATTCTTGATCAATTCTGGGATTCAAACCTTTCGCAGCCGTCGTCGGATTCTTCTACACGAAAGTGATCATGAGAGGACCGGTTTTGGTTACCGGATACCTCTCCTTGTTCGGGAGATGAGAGTTGGCCTCGAAGATGCTTTCGAGAACGTAAACTCGGCTCAACAACAGGAATATCTTCCTCAAGGCTCAGAAGAGCTGACTGGCATGACAGCCAATGGCTCGACATCCAAGCTATCGTACCATTCCACAGATTCCTCCACGACAGAAAAGTCGGAAACAAGTAATCTGAAGAAGGAGGCAAGCCAGAGCGAACGGACTCCAGAGTTCCCGACCCTTGCTTTGACTTCTGCACAGTTTGCAATGATCAACGCACTTGACAATGTGGGATTCAGAAAGTATCCTGTTCATATTCATAAGAGCACTCATAGTCATGCCGCGATCATTGTGAGATCATCCAGAGCCGCGTTTGACGAAGGGAAGGTGGTTATGAAGCATTGGCTAGACAGGGAATTCTGCATATGATTTGAAAACTAGAGCAGGTAGGACAGGTGATCCTCTCGAGCGAGCTGGAAGTCTTCTATCCATATACATACTTAGCGTTGGCGTTGTTGGCCCGTTATTGATGACGTCGAAATAGAATCAGTTGTGATTTCATCGAGATAAGAGAATAGACAAGCCAGTGCTCTGCCTTGCTTAGTGCGTCGATTGTTGCTGATTGTCCTTAGCCAGTTGGTGCATAATCAATGACACTGGCTCGAATAAATGGACAATGGAATGATCAGATCGTGCATGTGGTCGATGGCATTCTGCGTATGCAGTACCCTCATTCCACATTTCCATTCGCAACCATATTGTCAGCGTACAACGACACATACTGTTAGATGGTTCAATAGATACCCGGCAATCCAACAGGGCTAATCGGCCGGAGGGTCTAACACAGACGAACCACAGGCTCAATCTCTATCATCCCAGCGATTCGACCTTCCTTTCATCACATGTCGATTGAGAAAAAGTTTCATACTTGCCTGCTTTCTTGGCATGGCCGAATGTTGGGCGAGGACTGGAGAGGAATCGCCGAGGGGGCTTTGCGTCATTGTGCAGGATTGCCACGAACAAGGGCCGAATTGTCAGCTCGGAGGTCTATGCCTCCATATACTCAGCAAGTTGGACGAGGCTATTCGCGACTTTGGACCCGATAGTGCTTGAGAACGAGTGCTGACCAGTACCTGACCTCGCTGGGTACCGGAAACTATGTGCATGTGGGGATAGAAATGTCAGAGGTGTTACAATGGCCTCGCTCCACTGTGAGTACAGAGACACCAAATTTTCACCGTAAAGTTCGAACATCAAACAGATTCAAGCAGCGTGGGCCTTGGAGTGTTTTCCACCCGCCACATGTCGATTCGTCAATTGTATTGTCCCCATCATAAGGACGTCATATCTGCAACGTTTCCTAAGAACTTATGGGTATCACTTCCGATTGATGATCCAGTCACTTCTTACCTGTTGGGTCACTCAATGATGATCATCGCCAGCCTGAGAGGTCTGTGTTTTCGTGCAATCCACGGCTTCGGCACCAAGAAGCGTGGAAGTTTTCCACTTATTTACCCACGTGTGGCCGCTCTCAGGATCCATCTCTCCTGAATGTGATCTGATTCTCGTGAGAAAAAGCGTTGTATATCATTACCCTCAAAGCCCAGGCCCATAAGCACCAGGCTCCCGTTTGTTCATCAACCTCAAGATCTCAACTGCTTTGTTATACAGTACCGTCATCATCAATTACAACTTTGCAATCAATTTAAACAGATCTTCCCGTTCACCAAATCATAAACTTTCTCAAGATGTCGGGTGAAGTGCTTTCTGATGTTGAAGACAACAGTCTCCTGAGGACAGCCACCAGAACATCCAGGAGAAGCACACGGCGATTGTCAAGCCAGAGTGCCACCCGGGCAGATCTATACAGTGGACCGACGGTTGTCGCACCTCCACAACACTTAGACAACCGCTCCAATGCTCACGAAACCGCCCACGCCATGGAGTTGGCGAAGCACCATCTAGCGGATGATTCGACAGATGTAACACCGGACGAATCGGGCCCTGCCACACCGGACGAGTCAGGTCTCAGCACTACCGACAAATATGCATTTGCTTTCGATATTGATGGTGTCTTGATCAAAGGAGGCGAAGTCATCCCCGAAGCTATCGAAGCAATGAAGGTTCTCAATGGCCAAAATGAATATGGCATCAAAGTGTATGATATGCCCAAGAATCTCGGATGTTCCGCGAGACCATGCTAACACTTGCACGTCAGACCTTATATATTCGTCACAAACGGTGGTGGAAAGACAGAAGAGGAACGTTGCCTCCAGCTGTCAAACCAGCTCCAGATGGAAGTGTCGCCCGGCCAATTTATCTGCGGTCACACCCCAATGCGAGAGCTAGCACAGAAGTATCACACCGTCCTCGTCGTTGGTGGTGAAGGCGAAAAGTGTCGGGAAGTTGCTCTTGGATATGGTTTCAAAGATGTCATTGTAGGCTTTTGTTCCTTTTCAAGTCTCCGATTGCACCAGAATACTGACTCACCTGTGTGATCCAGACACCCGGAGATATCATCAAGGACAACCAAGATACGACTCCATTCCGGAAATTGACCGACGAAGAATTCGAAGCCTCCAAAAAACGGAACTATGGGGAAGTCGACATCGAGGCGGTTTTCGTATTCGCTGATAGCAGAGATTGGGCCGGTGACTCGCAAATCATTCTCGACCTTTGCATGAGCAAGAATGGCCGGCTGGGAACTCGGTCCGATACATTCGACGAAGGTCCTCCAGTCTTCTTTTCACACAATGATGTTGTCTGGGCCACATCTCACAGTTACTCACGTATCGGGATGGGGGCTTTGCGAGCTTCACTGGAGGCCATGTTCCGAGCCATCACGGGCAAGGACATGAAGACGATTGCCTTCGGCAAGCCCCAGCTAGGCACATTCAATTTCGCCACCAGACTGCTACAACAGTGGCGGAAAGACACGCATGGCATCGACAAGCCACTTGACACGGTGTACTTTGTCGGAGATACTCCCGAGTCCGATATTCGCGGTACCAATGAGTTTGATGAGTCGGGCAAGGCAGAAACGAATTGGTACTCAATTTTGGTACGAACAGGCGTCTTCAGAGAGGGCACCCGGCCAGCTTATATGCCTAAGATGACGGTCGACAACGTTTTGGAAGCTGTCAAACATGGTATGCAGAGAGAGTTTGACAAGGCTTTGAAGGAACTCACTATCGGAGATGCTGCACCTCAGTCCACACAGGCCATTGTCGAAGATGAGTCGGAATTGTGAGGGTTTCTCGTCTCGTTGACGAATCATGACTAGCATTTGGAAAATGGCGTTCTTCACCAAGATGGTGAATTTTGCGTTAGATCTCGTGCCTACGGACAGGAGACTGGAGTCTTACGAATGCAGTTCTGTACTTGGGGCATTGCGGGGCAGGTAAATAGATAGAAAGTTGGTCAACATACCGCTTCTGTACCACACATACTTCCTACCTAGGTAGGTAACCATTTACCAAGTTATCGCGGTCGTCTTTTGAAGCCATGGTCCAATTCGGGCCTGCTGACGGTAGGAAGTGTATCGAATAGTGAGGGTACTATGCATGTAGATCATGTCTCGGACAGGTCGCCCGTTAAATGTAACTTACTGCTGCCCGGAGCATGTAAAGAGAACCTCGCTTACGACTTCCGACTCTCAGAAAATATCCAGGCCCTTTTCACGTGGACCACAGGCCTGGTTGAGAACCCTTTACTTAAAATAGTGTCGCCGAAGCGAGAATACGAGTTTGTAGAATGTGTCCACAACGAGACCGGAGTGTCTCACAGAGGCAGTCTCTACGTATCTTTTCCCACTTGATTGGGCCGTAAGAAGACCGCATGAACAGCACTTGTTCATGAGCACTGTTCTTGAAATTCTCTCGCATCCTATACCTTGGGGAATACACAGTGAGACACTTTGCAAGAATGATTTTATCAGGATTACGCAAACGAGATGGTTGAAACCGTCGGCGGATCCGGCTTTGATCTGAAAATTGCAAGTGCTCGACTTGCACGTAATCCTTGCCCCAAGCGATAGGTCAAATGCAAGGGCCACGACGGGCTAAAAGTACACAGTTCTCGTTCTAGCCAGTAGTTCGCGCAGTGTGTTCTGCACGCCCGGATAGATTGAAACAAAACCAGATTTGCGGGCATATCTTCTTTGTATCAAAGCAGGAAAAGCCACAATATTACTTCTTGTGGCGCGTGTTGGGCAATATAGCATTCGCCAGGTTTGCAAAGCAAAACCTGCATACCCAATTCAACGCCCGAAAAGTATAACTGACTGTCTTGAGGTTCCCCTGGCCGTTTCTTTTTAGTTCCGCTGTCCAACTCAAGCAAAGGCTCGCTAAGCTGGAACTCTCAAAAGTCTACGTAGCGAACTAATGCTGGTTTTTGCCGTGCCCGACTTTGTCTTTTCTGAAGATATACCCAGACTAGTTAGTTAGATAGGTTGGTACAGTGTACACCAATTGGATGAAGCCGCGCGGGCGTCTTAGCTCCCTGGCTAACCCAAGTGGTCGACTCGTCGGTACCTAAACTAAGTAATTACCAGGTACCTACCTTAGGCACGGCACCCGCCAGAGGCCCCCCGAACTAACTTGCCTAGGCTTGCCCAGCTTCTGCATCAAGTGGTTAGCCAACTACCTACTGTAGCCTGGGTGTGCCTGAGCCTTGAGGCACGGTTGAACCAACTAACCAATGCCCTGGTCAACTTTCAAGAGGTAAGGTTTGTGTTGATGTTCGTTCGTGTGTGCGTTGGGTTTACCTAAGCGTCGCCATGCCTAAAAAAGTTCAATTAGTTGGTCGAAGAGGGGGCTAAGAGACAACCTCATAGGCCTTAACTTAGCAGTACTGCCATCATCACCACCACCACCACCACCACCACCACCACTACAATCACTACCTGGCACCAGCACCACCACTGAAACCCACCAAGTCAACTGTTGGCACACCTTTGGTCGACGTCAACCAGTCCAACCCTCCCTTCATCGTTTTACATCTGCCTTGACGACAGATCGCATTCTTGTTCGACCAACATCATTTTTGCTCATCTGCCAGCGTGCTAGCAGTCCTCGTGAGCATCTTCTGGGCGAATTGGTGGTCAGCATAGACAAGGGGCTTGTTGCTGCGCCCGGCTGCTCTTTTGTACCTGTCCTTGCTTGGCCAGCCTCTCCCTCGACTCATCTCTTTTCCGAATCCCTCTTTCTTCTCGACACAACCCGTTATAGCCTGACTCGAACATTCTTCATTCTCATATCTTGCACCTGTACGAACCCAATCTCTTGTCAACTCTCTGCTTCTCGGCTTTGCGCAAACGCAGATCTTACGTCAGGGAAACATTCCCGTGTGCGACCAAGCCTACGTCCTTCTAGAAGCGCTGCAAACGTCCAGAACACCTGTCACCTGCGTACACCCGACTACTGAACATCTTCTCGAACTCTGATAAGATCTCGAGGCGTCACGGCGCCTGAAGCCTCATAATGGCGACCGGAGGCCCAGGCACCGCGAGCTCGCCGCGAACCATCGCCCAACCATTGCAGCGCAACGCACCAAATCCCTCGCCATTAGCCGCGATATCTCCCCCTTCAAAGAGAGAGTTGGCTTCGTGGTGGAAAAAGTTCAGGAAAACGACAGAAAAGACGGATGAGAAAGGTGAGCCTTCCGAATCGTGAGGTCGACAAACCGGTTTTGATGGGCGTTTGCCTCCAAACAACACCCATGCTGCGCAGTCGCAAATGGATCATTGCTGACATCCATACAGTCGAGACACAACCAACCGGAATATTTGGTGTTCCTCTCGCTGAGAGTATTAGATATGCCAATGTTGCCATCTCATTGCAAAATGATGAGGGGCAGAGTTTCATATACGGATACGTGCCCATTGTTGTTGCAAAATGTGGCGTTTTCCTCAAAGAGAAAGGTGAGCTTCCCTCTACTGGAGCACGAATATACCAACTGACATTGCAAAAGCCACCGATGTTGAAGGCATCTTTCGCCTGAGTGGTTCCGCAAAACGAATCAAGGACCTACAGACTGTGTTCAATTCACCTGACCGATATGGCAAAGGTCTGGACTGGACCGGCTATACAGTACACGACGCGGCCAACATCCTTCGCCGATACCTCAACCAACTCCCTGAACCGATCGTACCCCTCGATTTCTATGATCAATTTCGCGAGCCTCTACGACGAGCCCAACGGCCTGCTCAAACAGATGGCGAGGCACAGCCCATCGATATTAGCCTTGCTGAGCATGATGCCGCAGTCACATCCTACAAGAGGCTCATCACAGAACTTCCACCTCTGAACAGACAATTGTTACTGTACATACTTGATCTACTTGCGGTCTTTGCCTCCAAATCTGATCTTAACCGAATGACGGCCGCGAATTTGGCAGCAATCTTTCAGCCTGGGATCATATCACACCCAACACACGACATGGCACCTCAGGAATACAGACTTAGCCAGGATGTTCTGATCTTCTTGATTGAGAACCAAGACAATTTTCTTATAGGCATGTCCGGCACCGCTGTGGATGAGAAAACTCAGAAGGATGTGGAAAGTGGTCCGCCTTCATTGAAATCGCCAAAACCAGTAGTGCGCTCTACCTCCAATGCCAGCGCTGGTGCAGACAGCTTGAGGAAATTCGGTGTGCGCCGCAATGTTTCTGTATCTTCTCGCGGGTCCAGGGAACGTAACAGTCCTGTTGTCTCGAGTCCTGGGACGCCTTCAGGCCTTACTACTTTCCCTGACGGCACTGCAGGTGCAAAGATCTCCCGAAGCAATACTGTTCCATCCAAGCGATCTCCAGCTATCACTCCAAGCCTGTTCCAACGTCTGAACGATGCCTCTGAGTCGACATCTCCAACTCCTTCGTCTCCAGGGGCGAGATCTGGAACCCCAGTTGCCACTCGTGATAGGACAGAGTCGAAATCGTCGCGATCCGGTTCGATTGTTCCAGAGGAGGGAGCTACCGAGGATCTGCAGCAGGAAACAAGATATGCTCCCGCCGATACGGCGCTGGTCTCGCAAGTAGAGCCGTCTGCACCTCAGCAGCAAACTAGCCAGGCTCAGGTCGCCGCGACTCCGATACTGGCTGGTCCGGGTACCCCTACGAACGCGCAGCTATCTCAGCCTCTGCAATCCGCACAACAGCCGGCCCCGCCGGCCCCGACTACACGCGAGAGGAAGATATCAAATCTGTTCCCGAAATCGCCCATATTTGGACCTTCAGATCCTCAGAAGGCACCGAGGAAGCTGCAGAAGAAGCAAAAGATCCCAGGCGCAGTCAATGAAAGCGCCCAGAGCTCTGTTAACTCACTCAATGCGGAAGACGGGGTAGGTTTCCACACTCCCTTGATATCACCCGATGTTAGCAGTGCCACGAGACTGGATCCGTTTGCAACTCAGCAGGGACCAACAGTAATAAATACCATTGCAACACCGGTCACAGAAACGCCCAATACCAAGATCTTCAGCAACGTACTTGCGGGCGGCGATGGGCAGAGTCAAATTGCCACGTTGAAACCTCCCAAATCCCCACCTACATCGACCAAATCCCGATCATCCTTCACCGACCACTCCGAAGTAGAGGCTTTAGATGACTCCAAGCCCGAGGAGAAGGACAAGAACCGTCGTCGCTGGAGATTCTCGTCGTCCGCTAAGAAGACTGACAATTCTCCCTTGGCACCTCCTCCGCCGATCGGGCAGAACCCAGGTGCTCGCGGCAGCAACAGCTCGTTAGGAAGTGCTCATCGACCAAGGAAAAGCTTCACAGGCGACTCTCAACAGACTCAATCTGCGTCGATTTATGGGGAGGGTTTAGCAGCTCAACAATCCTTGATAGGTCAATCTAGCAATGACTCGGGAGATGCTCAGAAGGAAGCCAATGCGGACACGGAAAAGAAGGGTCTATTTGGGAAATGGAAAGCCAAAATGTCACAGACGAAGGAGGAAAGGCAAGCAGAAAAGGATCGAGCAAAAAGCCCGCCACGAACAGAGCATGGGGCATCGCGCAGTAGCCTCTCTGCTTTCGCTCAAGAGCATTTTGCCCCAAGAGGTAGATCTTTCGATCGTGGAAGAGAGGAAAACGCTCCTGGTCCTAATGATCGGGCAGGAGTCTCAGAATTGCCGGAGCAGGCAAGGAAAGGGTCTTTTGATGTGAGACGTGTGGGAGATGGGCAGTCATGATGACACAGAAGCATTTTCTGACTGTGGCACCAGCTGGATGAAACAAGTTTCTTTCTCTTGGAACGCTATGGGTTGTCTACTAGGATAACACAGACAGAATTTCAATGTTCGGTTGTTGACTGTTCGAATTTCCTGGTCTACATGCGCGATGAATGTCCACATTGGGAAGCTACGGCATAGTGCTCCTCCTTGGATATTGTCAAAGATAATGGCTGTAATTGAAGTGATGAGTCCAAGTTTTGGCTGTGCAACATTATTTCGTCTTGCTGAGATGGTAATGCTGACTTGCTTCCATACATACACAGTCTACGGAAGACTGTTGCGTCCCAAAATGGTTAGCGCAGGTGTCTCCTCCAAAATTTCGAGCTACCACTAAGGACGGTTTTTCGTTGCACGCATCTTTTTCCCAAAGTGCGGAGAACGACCTTTTTTTTCCTGGTGGACAATCCCAATAACACAGTATATCGGTCGACTCAGCCTTTGTCACATTAGCAGTCGAAAGACGCATTGATCCACTAGGACAATCGTCGTGAGCCTTTCTTAATCTCAGCAGTACATTGCACCCAGACAAGCGGGGCCTTGGTCAGGAACAACACGGCTCTTAAGGCGACGCGATAAAACCATTACAACAGTCCACCAAACCGGGCTCCCCTTACAGAAAAACTGTCGCAATGGCGAAAGAGAAGGAGGTGAAGCTTTCCAAAGAGGAGCGCAAGGCGGCGCGGAAAGCTGAGAAGAAAGCCACAAAAGAAGATGCTGGAGTCAAGAAACCAAAGACGGACAAGAAGGACAAGAAAGAGAAACGCAAAGTCCTCGCCGAGAAGGCGCTGAACGAGATCGAGGGCAAAAAGGGCAAGAAGGCTACCAAGGATGAGAGTGACGACAGTGAAGAAGACGAAGACGGTGATGTCGAGGTCAAGGATGCCGAGAACGATGCCTCGTCCGAGGACGAGAAGGATACAACAGCCAAACCAGAGAAGACTGCTCCTTCAGCCAGACCTGTTGGGGCTCTGGTACCGTTTGCAAACCCTCTAGCCGATGATAAGGTGGCTAAGAAGGTTTTCAAGAGTGTGAAGAAAGGTTCGTGTCATATCTTACGTATGGATATTTGGAAGAATTGCAAAGAAACTAACTAGAATCGCAGCTGCTGCTCAGCGAACGCTCAAACGTGGCGTCAAGGAAGTTGTGAAGGCTCTTCGCAAGTCTCCCACTGGCAGCCTCTCAGACCCTCTCCCCATCGGCGTGGTCATCCTTGCCGCAGACATCTCTCCCATGGACGTCATCAGCCACATTCCTGTCCTCGCCGAGGACCATGCCATCCCATATATTTATGTCACTTCGCGAGCAGAGCTTGGCACCGCGGGTCAGACCAAGCGGCCGACATCGGTGGTTATGGTGAGTCGTGATGTAGGCAAGAAGAAGGATGGCAAGAAAGGCGATGCTGGGGACAAGGATGACGGGGAGAGCTGGGAGGAGACATACAAGAGCCTTGTCAAGGTTGTACAGAGGGAAGGAAGTCATGTGCGGATATGAAGTCGCTTTATGTTGTCATTGCCCTCGTGCGGCCTGGGGAGACCGTCTTGCAAGACCCGCACCATATCAACGGCTCTGGCCAGGTGGAGGAACACCACTTATGACCAGAAAGGGGTTGGGCACAATTTACAGCTCGTGACTCACACCAAATCCAACAGATCGATATGAGCAAGGCATGTGACTAATCTGTAACGATTGAGTATTCTGGGCATTGGATCGGCGTTTTTCGATTGCTGGTTGACAAGGAGAAATGGGAGCCTTGGCTTAAAGCTGCCATTGATGGGCGCGGCAGGATACATTTCATCATCAGCCCGTTAGTAGCACGATTCCCAATGAGAAAATTGCTGTATACTACGAGTCTTTCTCGGCTAGAAAAGAGCTTCGAGAAGCCTGAGCATGGACTTAGCCATTTTGAGATAAAAATTGCATCGAGCTGGACCTAGATAATGGTCATCCTACACGTATTCGCCTAATATCCATACAGGCGTGCACGTGTACCACATGTAAGGGTCTAAACTCGGTCCACAACATGAGCAATCAGCCGCCTCGAGTGAAGCGTTGACTATTGACTAATCTATCGAGCTGGTTCGATGGCATGTTGCGATTCATTCCACATGACCAAGAAGATGTTACATTTGGTTGCCTAAAAGAAATGGCGTTTTTGTGCCTGCTTTCGACGATGGGTAATTGAGACGAACCACCTGGAAGTTACGGTCTCACACAAACTTTGGTCTCAGTCGAAACCGTTCGTGGATCCGAACTTTGATAAGGAACTAGGTGCACGGTCCCAGCCGGTTCAAGCTCGTCGAAGCATTGATTTATATGGAGCCAACATAGCAGATCTAAGGAATCCTTCGTCTCTATCACTTCATCTGACTCGCACTTGTGTAATGAGGTGACGGGAAAAGAGGAGCCTTCACCGACACAACCAAGGCTTATGGTTTATTGGCCACATCAAGTCCCAACTTGGCAGCACGCGGACTGTTGCCTGTATGGGGAACACGACGGTTTATCGAAACCTCATTGGAGACCCAGCAATCCTGGATTCCTGGCGGGCATTTGGTGGGCATGACTACGGACAAGCGTGACAAGTTAACTCGAAGGCTATCAAAGTGGAGGAGCCTTACATTAGCCCTGCAGGCGGCTCGGTCGCTTTGCACTGCGCCTCGGTCCAACCACCCCTCGTGATGGAAAACCGTCCTGAAATGAGCGTCACAGGGCAAACTACTGTTCTGGAGTACTATGGTATTCATGATCGCCTTCTTTTCTTGCTTTATTTCTGGCACAAGAGAAGCAATTTGCGGAGAAAGAATTAACTTGGCATGACCTGCACGGCTGAGGGAAGTGATAAATCGACTTAGCTCTGCATACGAAACCACCCTGTCTCCGCCTATCATCCCGCTTACAACCTCCAGGGAATAGTCGTGCATTTCCCTTCCGTGCTAATCAGGTTACTTCTTTCTCGGGGCACGCCTTGAGCATAAGCCGGTGGTGGGCGTCCTCATGCCGAGTGACATTATTGAAAACTAGAGAAGACCTTTCAGCCCCAGTTGATCATTGCTTGGTTGCATTGTTTCTCATTTTCCTGGCTACAGCCTACATTGCAACCACTTGGCACTCTCTCTTACATGAGCCAGGACAATCCGGCCTTCTAGGCAAGAGAAATGGTGTCGGACACCGGCCTAGGCAGCCTCGCCTCCTCTTTGTCAATAAAATGAATGTTCCTGCCATACCGACTTCCCAACCTCTGGCAGACGGTGTTGATGACAGCTACTTCCCGCCTGTGACCGCCATGGCGGTCGACAGTGACACTATCAACAGGCTGTTCCAGCAATTGGAAGCTGAACGAAGGGCGTACCTTACCACCTTTGAGAGGCTCAATGAAACACTTGTCCAAGCACTTCATCATCAGCCTGAGGGAGCAGAGATTCGCCCTGGAATACTGAATCGCCCCACAGTCTCATCGGATGGAGGATCCTTAGTTGTCACGGCAGTGGAGCGACCATCACTACAGCCCGCCTTAGCACGGAGCACGACGAGTCGTCAAGCGGACCCCGCTGGTCAACTGCCAAAGAATTCCATATTTACTGGTGATGACAGTTCAGACAGCGAAGACGATGAATCCTTTTTTGCCCAGGAAACCCTGCCGTCTAGTCAGTTCGAGGAAGAAGATCTAATTGACCACTTGAGAACACACAACTGGGACAAATACTCCAAATTCATGCTACAGGATCTCCTCAATAATGTGTCACTTTTGTCCAGTTTAGGTATATTCCATAAAGACCGGCATCTGCATCTGGACGCCAACCACCAGCATGCCGATATCTACCATGTCTCTACGGATGGGGCACCGTTGCGGCATAGCCGCGGAGAATCCGAAGAAGGGCCTCTTGCAACGTGGGAGGCTTTGAAAAGTATCAACACAGACGATTCGAGGAGACAAGCAGTCGGTCGAATTATCATCATGAGAGAACCGCCTTCGAGCTTATTAGCGGCGTTGCATTTGACCATGAACGATCATTTTGACATGGATTCCATCTATCGTTTATTGATTGACGATGAAACACCAACACGAGCCATCACCAAGGGATTCCTGAAAAAGGATCCTCGGCGACAGCGGTCGATCGTTTTCGTCTTCAAGTATCATACTGTGGTCGGTGAGGGTCGAGCACCTCTACCATGGCAAAGCCACGATGATAACATCGAGGACAAGAACGACCATATTGCCTTGTCCACTTGCTCAGCTGTTGTGGCTCTTTCGCTCTCGGGACGGCCTAGTCACACCCTAAGACGCAATTCTCGCAAGACGAAGTCGATCGTTGGTCATATTTACGACCCTTTCGCCCCATGGCATGTGTTGTCCATCCAGGCCTTTCCGGATTGGAATTCAAGTGTGGAAACGCACAACACAAATCATCATTATGTCAACGGCCCTGACGCGTTCCTAGCCACTCTACTCGCAGAGTATAGGGATGCAGTGAAGAGGTTCAAGGAGGTTCATCGAAAAATAACACAATTGGCCACTCCTCCTAACAAGTCCATCTTCGATAGCGCATTGCGCGATGAGCTACTATTCGAGAACGACCAATACACGTATTCACGACGATATTTTTGGGCGTCCCAAACACTGGGACTTCTTAGCAACGAGATTAAAGACATGATCGCCGCATACAAAGAAACCTTCACGGACGACTTCTGGATCGGTGAGCACAAAACCCTGTTTCCGGGCACCAGAGACCAGTCTTCAAGGTACAGCAACTGGCGTAAGAAATTGATCCACACACGGAGACAATTCGAGAAAGAGGTGCAGAATCTTGAGGAGGTGTTGAAAATGTTCACAACTCAGCAAAAGGAGATTCGAGGTTTACGGGAATGGTTATTCAGTGGAACGTAAGTATTCTTCCTGTTCTGTCCTTGGTGTACACGAGTTTTTCGATTTGGGCCACCGACGTCTCGATCACAGTTGGGAATCAATCGTGACTCGTTCGCGCTGCAAACTACAACGTCCGGTGGTCCATTCAAGAGTGAAGCCAACGCCCACGCTCTCATGCCAGACACAGAGTACGGTTCCAATCATTACAAGGCTGTCTCGCTCCCGTTTTTCATTCGCAAAAGGACAAGAGCCGAGCCTAGTGATCGATATACGTTCGACTCTTTCCTGTGCTTGAGAACGTTACCACAAATCATGAGATGGCCCTTGTTGCCCCGACCAACTTTGAATGGCTGCGTGAATGGCCCTCTTTGAGACTTGATGACTTCTATGTCTTCGGATTTGCTGACACTCAGATACCACAGATCTGTTTTCGAGTCGAGAGATGCTGTTGGTCAAGCCAAAATCACGGTCGAGCAAGGCTACAACATCCGTCTGCTCACCATGGTAACCCTGTTCTACCTTCCTCTTCAATCCGTCGCGAGTTTCTTTGGAAGTGAGTAACGAACTTGTAACATGCACATCGTATGCTCTTCAATGCTGACCCTCAATAGTGACCAATGTGAGTGTTTCCTACGAATTATGGCTGGCGTCCTTTGGTGATACAAACCACCAGAGATCAAACGGTCCCTGATACTCTTCTTCTTTGGGAGAGCCTTCTCGGTGTCAGCCCAGATAAGGGTCATCGTGTTAGTTTTGCCTTTTCCAGACACATCTGACAATTTTTCCTATAGATGCCGCCTGACGACAACTTCGTCCCGTTCACGCTCGCTATGATCGGAGTGTGTATCCCAACATACCTGATTGTAGTTATTGTCAACAATCCGGAGAAGGTCCGCTCTATCATTAACACGATCGAGCTCTTCTTTGCGAACCTCATATCTTCCGCTATTCCGAAGATCAATGCCGACAAGATCAAAATGAAGATCGAAGAACAACGCTCGAAGCAGCAATACTCTCAACATGTAGGACACTCTCAGCGGAGGCCGATGATCCGCAAAACCGCGACCCACGCCAGCTTCGAGGCCAGACTCACAGCGGAAATGAGTCTTGAACCTCTTCGTCACGCATCGCAAAGTCTAGTGAATGGGACCCGGCGCATGTCTCAGACTTTGCTCGGCCACCATCTTCCCGGATCGGGACGTGGAGCGGGCCGTAAAGGGCCTTCCGGTTTCCAGAGCACGACGCAAGGCCAACAAGCGACCGAGAAACTCCCACGGTTCTCTGAAGAAGACGCTCTCCATGACTTCCAAAATACATCGTCACTATCACCACCGCCACCACCACCGCCATCCTCACCCCTGCCGACGGCCAGACGTCGCGCGCGCACAAGCACAATAACTTTCGAAGAACCAGTCTTCAATGCCGCATCTCGAACTCAGAAACGATCCAGTACATATGTGGACACTCTACAGTCAGAAGGCGTTATCTCGCGAGATATGGAGCGCTCTTCGGCGACGTTGTCTCCCATGTCACCTCTATCGCCTGGCACCACGCCACCAGGTGGTCTCCCACCACAGCCGGCCAACGGCACCACCAATCTCAAAAATAGCCAGCCACAGCAAGGAACATCAGCAGGAAGAAGAGAAGGTCCCGGTGTGATCAGATCGATGTATGCAGAAAACCCGCAGCAAGTGCTGCCCGAAGATGGCAGCTTGGAACCCAGATCCCTCATCCGTCGCCTGACGGATTGGTACTCTCCGTTGGAGAGATCAGCGCGGCCTCCGTTGGCCGGAAGATCACCCTCGAGTCCCAGTCCGAGAGAGCAAGTCTGAGACCAGAGTTTCCCAACAGCTTATGTCCAGGTCTCCAATCTCACTCTTCTGCCCGGCATCGGAGGAGTGAGTAACCTCGATGCGGGAGCAAGAGACATATGGACAGACCAGAGGCTGGGAAACAAACACATGTGGACATCTGTCCACCTTTTCATGACAGACGAAGAAAGGAAAATGAGTGTCGCGGAAGTCGGAACTCAGGCGTCGAGGTCATGTAAATACGAGCAACAACACATCGGCGAATGTGACGAGAACAAGAATCTTTACGAAGCAATGTGACATGAGGACTTAGGCATGTAATACAACCCAATCAGATATATTCGTCACTATCGTCTTCGGCGTCGTCGTCATTCATGCCAATGCTGTTTTGTGATACCGGTAGCTTGTAGACTTGTAGTCCTTGAGTGTGCGTGTGCGTGTGCGTGTGGTTGTGTTTGTGTTGAGCTGTGGAGACTTGAAACCCAGGATTTCATTTTGATGGTGCAGAGCCAGACTGGTGAGAAGAAGACAGTAGGGGGTGTGTAGATCAACAGATTCCGGAAGGACTAGCGTTGGGTGCTTCTAAAGTTGTGTTCTTTGGTCATTCTCTATCTTTCTATGACATACTACGTGAAACAGAGGGGTTCGTTATGTGACATGAATGCAGCAGATGACAGGACGTCTATGCATCTCCGGACTGGGAGCGCGGCCTTGAATCCTGATTTTTAACCAACGCGGCACTGAGGCCTAGGATACTATCTCTTTGTTTGATGTAAGCTGATGTTAGCGATGACAGGTTCGTCGTCGTCGTCTCCATCTCCAGCGCCAAAAACATCAGATTCGTCATCAGTGGGTTCATCGTGGTAACGAGGTTCGGGTCTTTCTTCACCAGGACTCTCGTCAAAATAATCCGGGGCGTCAAGATCATCCCTTGCAATGATCTCTGCAGCGTCCTGCGCTTCTGGGTCATCGGCAAATTCTCGGGGAATACGACCTGTCCTCCGAGTCGAGTCTCGTATCGTGTTTGCTTCTTCTGCTTCTAGCTCTTTGGCGCGATCCATGGTCTTGCGGTATATGTACCAACCAGTGAACGCTCCGACAACTGCACCAATGGCAATGCCCGAGTAATTGACAGCACGGTCAGCGGCAGTCATTTTCTCGGCAGTGCGCGCGATGACTGCCAGGCGAGAACCAATGAAGACGTGGATGAAGAGTTTGGGGGAGACGAGAGCAGTGGCCAATCCATAGGATACGGGGTGGACGGTGGGGAAAGTAGACATTGCTGCATTGCTGAGAGAATAAGGTAAGGGGCAGAGTCGGATCATGCAGAGGAGTTTGAGGCCGTCGTGTTTGAGGATGAGGGTGAAAGCGGCGAAGCGCTTGTCATGCGCAACAAGACGTTCCACCCATTTCCGCAGGATAGTGCGTGAGACGATGAATGAGCAGAAAGAGCCTGCAACGGAAGCAGACGCAAGAATGGCCCATCCCTCCCAGACGCCGTAGACGAAGCCTGCAATCGTGCCGCATGTTGAGTAGCCGACCATGGGAGGAAAAGCGGCGACGAAGCACATTGCCCATAATATTAACCAGCCGCCAGTGGTGTGTTTCCATCTTTCTGCGAACGGTTCGAGAAAGCTGAAGATTCGTTCGTTGAAGACAAGGAAGAGAACGACTGCAACGTTCAAGACGACCAACGCAGTGACGACTAGAATCCTTTGTATTATAGACAGTTTGCTCCAAATCTTCTTGACTCTCTGATTTGTCTTTTCTGCTTTTCGGATCATTTCGTCTCTCCATGCGGCAGAGCGGCTAGGAGGGTGGTATGGTGAACTTCTGCCAGTAGAGACGGAATTTCTGGGTGGTCGCCAGGGACTGAGAAGAGAGGCGCGAGGAGATCCCTCGTCCGAGTCTGGTAATGAGATCTTGGTTGGGGCCATAGTGGATGTTTTGGGAAAGAATTGTTGTGAGAGGAGGTCAAGATATATTTCCAGGCGAGGGGTGCCCGGAAGTGACGGCGATGCGGAATGTCAGGTTTACGAGGTTGAGGGTGAAAGGCTCATTGCGAAGGGAGGAAAGTCTAGTACATGCTTCGAATCAATCAATTGTACAACAGGTGGTGAGAAGGTTGCGAGTTTTCAGAGATGAGAGTGGTAAGCATGCAAAGAGTGTCAAGACTTGATTGAGGTCATGGTTGCGAGGCGGGTTGTACTGTAAGGTTGTAGCCTAGAGATCAGAGGGTCCTTAGGGTCCTTAGGATCCTTGGGGTCAATGCGGGTGTGGCAGAATATTGGATACAACCTGAGGTAGTTAATGAGTTGGCTAACTAGTTAGTGGCTACCCTAACTACGGATAGATCTGGGCACCTGGAGGATCTGGAGCGCTGGTACCTCAGGTTTTAACCACTATTAACTCCGGTGCACAGCTAATCAAGTAAGCTGGCAAGTCACTAAGGTAGTTAGCACCTAGGTGGTCAGTGTGCTGAATTACGTACAGTACATACGCTCTGTACGGAGTAATTAGATGAGATACACAGCCAAAGGCCGGGCTTCCTCGAGGACGTCATTCGTGGCAACAACATGAGTAGGGAGGGCGATACCTAGGATACTCGCAAGGTAGTTCACGGCTTCGAGCCCTTGGCCCCAATACATATCTGCTACCTTGACTTGGACATGATGGAACAATAGCTCCAGGCCAACAGCGTGTAACACGTCTCAGCTACTTAGCGCCGAATTGCTAAGCACTCAGTAGTATCAGAATTGGTGCAAGTGATGGATGACTCTTCCAATGGGCGGTAGGTAATTCTAAGATTGAAGGATTGAGAACTCCCAGATCCATTCTGTCCAACGGGAGTGTTGTTTATGGCCAAGAGCTAACGATGTGAGAGATGAGCCGTGACCGTGACTAGCTACCTACTCCGTACAGTCCGTACTACGTAGGGAGCAGATGCAGAGAAGTGACAGAACTCAGTCCATCGGGCATTCGGGTTAAAGTTTCTAGCTGCGGGATCCCCAACAATCGACCAAGCCAAGTTTCGTTACGAGTGCTGCGAGTGCCACGAGTACCTTGCACCTCCCACCTCCCTGCTCCGTAGTTAGTACTCAACTCTGCACCCCGCACGAGTCACGAGGAGCAAGGCCTGGGGCCACGGCTGAAACCAGGGAGAGTGACAAACTGTGGGACAATGTCCAGAGTACAGAATACTCCGGTACATACTAGGTACCTACTTATGTAGTAGGAGGTACGTAGGGAGTCTGTACTCAGCAGGACTAAGTTCCTGCAGGGCCACCTCATTCAACTTTGCCTAAATGGAAAAGGCCAGTACTCTAGACTTACAACCTTGGTGGCCTTCAGCTAGAATTGCTAGAATCCATCGATTAGTACGTACCGTCTACCTACCTAGTTAGTAAGACTCCGTACCTACGGAGTATGTAAGTACGGAGTAGGTATTTTGTACATACCGAGAGGTTAGCAAGAGCGGCAAATGGCCACTCAAAAGACGGCGCCTATCGTCCCTCCTCCGCGCCGGGCAATTGCAGTAATTGCTCTCCAAACTCCCACATGCAAGATTACTACCTTGGTACTTTAACCACTAACCTAGTACCCACTACCTACTACCTACAACTTACTGCCTACTGCCTACTGCCTCCTACCAATTGTCCACCGAGTACTACCTAGTCCTCTTCGACTGCACCGCCCACAGACAGCCTCACCTTTAACTTACACCATACCCTCCCATATACGTCTGCCCTCGTCCTGTATCTCCTCATCGACCATCTAGTCATCATTATCACGCAGTTCGCATCAATACTCCAGCACCTGTGCCAACTTATAAACAAATCTTGGATCGTGATATCCTACATAAGTCCCACCACCAACTACACACCCTCATCCCTCCAACCCCCATGCTCTAAGCCACTCCACTCGAGCCTCACACCTCCCACTCTCGATCCGCTCCAGGTCAAGACACATCCTTCCTCTACAAAGACATGATTATCCACATAGACTGAGACTGCACCTGCAACTGCAACCGCCATCTCGACTATACTCACCTCGGCTTCTATCACATTCCTCCATGCTCTGACACCCTCCTCTCCGTTCATGTCGCCGGCATCCTGCACCGCCCTCACCCATTCCACCTCACCCCGCTCGTCCAAATCCTGATTAGATTCGCATCTCCCGCTTTGCGATTTTGTTTTAACGACCGATATGATATCTGACGAACATTACGACTTATGTCGTCCCATCCTGGACGACCCTTCAATAGAAGACGATGACAAAACAGACCGATTGGAAGAACTCCTTCGGAATGAGACACCCCTCAAGGGTGCCGCTTTAGAAAACGCCGTTCTTGATGCCTTATGGAAACACCGCAATGCTACTCGTGGAGACACCACCGAGACTCCTATGCGACACAATGTCATCAGAAAGTCTTCTCCTGCTCCCTGGCAACTCAATCGCGCCCCAACCCCTCTAGGATCCCCTCCACCTCTGTCCTCGAGTCCTGCCTTGTCCGCCGCTTTTCCTGCCTCGAGGCCCAGCTTCTCTCGTCAAAAGTCTTCCATGCATTCTCCCTTTGGCTCTCCTCGTCCCTCACCACGCCTGGCCCTTGCTCAGCCCATTCCACACAGTCCAAGCCTCAACGCTTATGAATTCTCTGACCCCAACCCTGCCCCAGACACCTATGGAGACTTTGGCCATGAGAACGTTGACTGGCTTTTGGCCGATGAGACTGCCAGCAATGCTTCATCTACGGGGAATCTGAGTGCTGCCGCTCCAGAGTGGTTGCCTCAACCAGACATGAGTCCATACGATATTCTACGATCCGTCCTCGGTGACCGAAAGACAGACGAAGAGATCGAAGAAGCCCTGAATAAGAACTCATACGATCTTGGAGCCAGCATCGCTTCCTTGCTAGGAACAGACACTGCAGACACTCAATATACCGGTGTTCCCGGTACCAACGATACCAATGTCCTGGTTGGCAAATCCATGGCCATAAACCAGCTTCGCCCTTCTACGCCTGGCTCTGTCAAAAGTCCAATAGTTTGCAAGTACTGGCTAGCATCTGGCTCCTGCCTTCGTGCCGACTGCCGCTTTGCTCATGACACCAGCGGCTATCTTTGCAAGTATGATGGAATTTTGCCAGTCGCTCTATCACCTGCTAACATCACTCACAGATACTGGATGCAAGGCAATTGTCTCGCTGGCGAAGCATGTCAGTTCTCTCATGATCCAGCACTCCTACTCAACCATCTCACCGTCAATGACAATCCCACTTCCCAGACCTTTCAACTGCAGGACCAATTTGACCAATTTCCTACCTTGTCCACCTCCAACGTTAGAAATGCTCTACAAGCGGGACTCGTCGCAGGGAACACCTTTGTCCCCAGTAGCCAGAGAAATCGTAGCACTCTAAGTAATCTAGGGACCAACTCTCGCCCACAATCCAGACCTAGTTCTCGACACCAGAATCGTCCGGAGACTCCATCATCTCTATCCATGGACGATCCGGAGGCTTTCCCCTCGCTCGGTTCCCTCAGTGCCAAGCGGGGCTCCAAGCATCACGGCCACCGGTCCAGACACGGTCAAGGGATTACTGAGAAAGAGCCTCCCTCTTCTCTTGCGGATGTCGTTCGCATGTCTCCCTCGCCGGTACCTGGACAGCAGCGGAAGGCTGAGGCAGGTCGTAAAATCCGCACGTATGGTGGCTCGGAAAGTGCGGCTGCAAGAAGGATTCCAGAGCCACAGCACATCCCATGGCTGGAAACTGGTGGACGGGCCAATCAACAGTACTTAAAGTACAGACAAGAAGCCATCAAGCATGGCAGTATCCGTAACAAATTCCTCCAAAGGTAAGTCGCCGGTCTGATGTCTAATTTCATTTCGCTAAACCAGTCAAAGTGCCGCGCAAGCTTGGAATCGCAATGATGCGCGTGCAGCAAAGGCCTTGTCTTTACGAGGACAAGCCGAGAACGACGCAATGAGAAAAGCACATCGAGAAGCGGCCAAAGCCTTGTACGAAGAACGTAATCAGCACTTGTCGACTACCCCGGTGGATGAAGAAGAGGAGTTATACGTTGACCTACATGGACTGCACCCGGAAGAGGCAATTGAATATCTTGAAAACATTCTACTGACCCACTCCAAAAGAGGTCGTCGAATCGTGTATGCGATTACTGGCACAGGGCACCACAGTAAGAACGGTAAAGACAAGGTCGGTAAAGGCGTGCGCAACTGGTTGAACGAGTGGGGATATACCTTTCGTGAGTTCAGCGTTCCTGGTGAACGCGGCGGATATATTGGAGGGGTGTTGGGTATCGACATCACCACTCACAGACGTCAGCCACTTTCGAGCGAATTGAGCCTCGGGTCGAAAGAAGACGAGGAAGGAAGTGAGTCGCCGACGCCGACGCCCGCCGTGACTGTAGGAAGCCTGAGCAGCAAGATCCAGGTTTTGAAGAGGGAAGAGGTCAGTGCATGAATCAAAAGTGTGTCTACAGGCAGCGCTAGACATGGACTTTTGAAGAATTGTTCAATCACACGGAGCAGATTCGACCAGCGGAGATATATCATAGGTCTTAATTAGCAAGTAGCGGACAGATGGTTCTACTTTGGATCTCGTGCTTGCGACTAGAGCAAGATAATGATATGTCCGTCCGCGCTGTCGGATCAGACTATAATCTTATATGTTCATCTGGCACGTATTGGTAAGCTTCTGACCGCCTAAAAGGCCATCTTGGAGATCCGGATGCCTCTTTCCTAGTATGTAGGCAACAGGACCAGAACATTCCAAGATCACAATATCCAGGGAGCCACCTCTCCACAGCAATGCTGAGATCGAAGCTGTATAGTCATTGATTCCACCACCACCACCACCACCGCAGCTATCTGGTATTGGCGAAGAGGAACTGTGGTCTGTCAATCTATAGACTCTCTTTCGTAGCGTTTCTGACTCGATGCATGCACCTTGGAAACCCAGCGGTTTGATCGAGAATGACTGAATAACAGCTAGACCCGCACTCGGGCAGAGGTGGCAGGTGGTGAATAGTCTTCTCTCGTCTGGGTTTTGCATGCCCTATCACCGTCCACCGTCGCCGCCGCGGCTGTTAGAAACTCTGTATCTTTCTTGGTCCTGACTGCTCGGCATGCCTTTTCAATATTCTGCAAGACAGACTTCTTTGTAACCTCGTCGGTTTGTCATTTTAGACAAGGGAATTTCACATCCCACCATGACCAGATGGAATTCCTTCCCTAGGATGATCCAACCTCACCCGGGCTCCATGAGCTGCAGCCAGTGGTAGAAAGGTCAGAGATTCAGTTTCTCCAGCGTGAACACCAGCACTTTAGCTGGATAAAAGCCTTCAATCATCGCCATTGCACGCCAAACATCTTGCCCACCTTCCCTTTGACTCCCTCTCGGCGTCTTTGTTTTCCAAATACAGCGTCGGGTGGCCCTTGACATTCAAGCTCAAGAGCTCGTAGTCGAGCGCATCTGCGCCCCTGGGCTTCGTCATATGCACATTGACCACCCCGGTGACCCCCTCCGGCCCTTCGACGTTGAAGTGCATGCGGAAATGCTGGGTGCCGAATTTATCCACGTCGCTGCTGTGCGCCAGCGGACGGGCCCGCGCCCATTTGCTCGTCGTGGGTTCGCCGTAGGCTTTGATCTTGGATGAGGGCCCGAGTAGAGCGCGAGCTTCAGGGCTGGATTTGATACGTGACACCGCGTGGTTGAATTGGATGGTCACACTGTCGGGTGCGAAGAGTTCGGTGTATAGGAGGTAGAAAACCGTGATCTGTTCGGAGGATGGGAGGTTAGAATTAGTGGGGGGTTTTTCTCGGGGTTTGTGTGAAGTGTTGTTGTGGTTGTTTCTTACCGTTGCGACTGCACCGACGGAGACGAGGAGGAAATTGAATGTTTGCTGTGTGCCTCTGGCGGCTTTTTCTCCCGTGCTGAGTTCCGACCAGTTGTAGCGGCCATCGTCGCTGGTCACGGTGATGGCTCTTCTGTGGGATCCTGGCGTGGATGAGGACGAGGACGAGGACGAGGACGAGGACGAGGACGAGGACGAGGACGAGGAGGTGCTTGCTTGACGTAAGCCCGGTATGGATGGTTTGGCAGGTCGACGTCTACTCGTGGACGAGGCTGCTCGTGTGCCGATTCTGACAGGGTTCCTGGGATTCGAGAGAAGGAAGCGGGCTGTCTTGGAGCTTCCGCTCCCAGGGACGCGCATGCGGCAGGTTGCCTGGTACATATGTGCATATAGCCGTGCCTGGGCTTGCATATTAGATGTGCTAGTCATGATTGTTGACAGGGACTGCGTCCAGTGATCGACGAGCGAAAGTTTGGAATCTCGCGATAGGAGAGTGGAGTTGGATGGGCAGTTTCGAAGCCTTTCATGTGCACGGCGTAGGTTTTTTTTCCCTCGTACCCTCAAGGCTCCTCGGTTTTGACGACGCACGCTAAGATAAGTGCGGAGTTACTCCACGAAATGTACTCGGTACGAATGAAGAGAGCACTGACGTGACTGGCTACTCAGTATTTCCCTATGTTCCCAAGGATGCACGTACGGAGTCATTGGCCTTGCCTAGTTAAGTGCTAATCGCGAAACTGGAGGGAAACCTACTCCGTACCTGATCAGTTAGCGGGCCTCCTCAGGCCGTGGTTGGGTGCTAAATGTATCTACAGAGTTCTCATCAGTTCGATATAGCGTAAGCGAACTAACTAGTAGCACTCCAGACTTTGTATGGTCGGATACCGGATGCTTCTCACTCCCGTGGTTATTGGTGACTAGGTAGTCCGCCGGTAGGCTGTCGATGGGAATAGTTAGTTCTCGGTGGGCACTGAGTGGCACTGGCGGGTTGGTCTGGGGTTCCCTAGCACCTAGACTGGTAGCCAGAGGGTATGGCTACAATGAACGGAGCAGCGAACAGCGTGTTTTGCCAAGAGTCATTCGGTCATCGACCTGCATAAAAGCAGAATTCATCCAAAATCCGATGGTTATTTGGAACGCATAACATCGACCTTGACATTTCTCACCGTCAGCCAACCATCATTCACTTTCGAAACAACGTTATCAAGTTCAACAATCCACATATCTCGGGCGGCCTCTGGACTTGCCCTATCTCAGGCTATACTACCTGCCTAGGTGTTTATTGGCTTGGGTCCTTGATCTGGCGCTGTGAGCTACCCCGTTAAAGGCGCCCCGTAGCGGAGTTAAAGATTCCGCCGTCGGGCCCGCCGTGGGTTGGTGAAATGCAAGATTCAAGAATGCTGCCATCACCATTCTGGATCTGCGGTGGGTTCGCCAACAGGCTTCCAGCCGATGGTGTAAATCATGATGGTGTCAAAAGGTCATGTATAAATCTCTTTCGCTTCTACTCCTTTTCCAGAGAGACTTTCCTCGCCTTTCGTATTGCATTCATCCCCACGACTCACTGCAGCACACTAACTTGAGTTAATCTTCCTGAACCTCTCTGCACTCGATCCAAACCCCTGAACAACCACCACTGGCACCATCAGGCAGACACAATCATAGTTGTCCCATCATGTCGGACAAAATCGACATCAAACTCAACGTTGGCCACGCGATCGGTCAAATGTTCCGTTCTCAACTCTTCATCACCCCAAAGTATCCAGAATATTCCTTCGCTGGTCAGACCGTCATTGTTACAGGCTCCAATGTCGGCCTCGGTTTTGAAGCCGCACGCCATATCTACCGCCTCAATGCCGCCAAATTAATCCTGGCCGTCCGCACGCTCAAGAAAGGCGAGGCTGCCAAGGAGGATATCGTGAACAGCGTCAAGGCTCGCTCCGATGGCGCCACCGCCATCGAAGTATGGCAATTGGATTTGAGCACCACCTCATCAGTTCTCGATTTTGTCAAACGTGCCAAATCTCTGCCCCGGTTAGACGTTGTGATCGAGAACGCTGGTATCAGTGACAGCAATTTCACAGCCACAGAAGGTTTTGAGCAGACAATCCAAGTCAACGTCCTCAACACCCTCCTTCTTGCGCTGTCCATCTTACCAAAAATCCGCCAGACCAAGAAGGACTTCCCGGATAGCACAGCACACCTAGAAATCGTGAGCTCCGAAGTTCATTACTTCACCAAAGCTCCCGAGCTCAGCGCACCTGACATCTACGCCCACCTGAACGACGAAAAGGCCTTCAGAGGTCTGGACCGATACAATGTCAGCAAACTTATGGAGGTCCTGTTTGTTCGCGAGCTTGTTTCTCGTTACCGTGACGACTCTGTTGTCATCACCATCGTCAACCCAGGCCTGTGTCATAGCGAGCTCACGAGGAAAGTGCCTACTGCCCTCGGTTGGTTTGTGTTTGTGTTGAAGGGCATCTTCGCTCGTACCACAGAGGTTGGTTCAAGGACTCTTGTCGCGGGAGCTCATGCCGGTCCCTCTAGCCATGGCCAATTCATGTCGGATGGCGTGAATCAAGAGGTCTCCGCTTGGATCAAGACCGAGACGGGTAAGAGAGCGCAGATCAAGGTCTTTGACCAGACCATGAAGATTCTGGAGCAGAGACAACCAGGTATTGGTAAAGAGCTCGGTCTCTGATTGACGGATTGACCCTTGAGGGTACGTTGTCGACCATTTCCGAAAGGGACGCTTTCTTGTTCATTTAGTGTCAATCTAGCCTTATGACTCTCGACTCAATATAGTCGGTGATGGTGGTCGTGGCCTGATACCCTAGCTAGCAATTTCACCCTGTTTTTTCTTCATTTGATTTCCCGACTCCTGAAGGCTGACTTTGCCTTGAGTGCTTCCCGAGGCATTAGGCGAAAAGAACAATCAACCACTGATACCCCAACAACAAGACTTTGGCTACGTGGTTTCTTAAACATGAAGAGAAGAGTCAAGCAGACTACATAGATCGACTTCCACAAGGTTATAATATAGTTAAGCATGTAAGATTAATGTCGTAATCCTGCTTACTCTTCCCAAGGTCTGGCCTTGGCACTGTTGGCCCTGTGTGCCTAACTAAATATTTGTTTTATGTTTTCGACATCTCAGTGAAAACAATACCGTTTACCGAATTCTTGAACCTCCACCAATTTCTAGCTCGGATCTTCCTGGTATTATACCTGTCTAAGGAGAATCTGCCCTAATGTTTAGCGTCTGAAGACCTCTTCGCGCCACGACTTTCCCTTCGACAATGTCAACAGATTGGCGACGATTTAGCTGGCGTCGTCCAAAGAAGCGAGGGAACCAATCATCAAGCACTGCGGACAATGCCACCTGCATCACGGACATGAGCGCCAGTGTCCCCAAAGGCATGTGATGCTAATGGCAAGATGAAGCGTCGCGACCTTCATCTTCGTCTAGACTTAACATTAGCGATATCAATCTACAAGTTGGCCTTGATGTGATGCAGTAGGTGGTGAAAAGGTCACGCCCTCGGCAGAGAGCTCGCAAAGGGTATCTCCGACCCTCTTCTGCTCAGAAACGTCTAATATATCTTGCGTCGTCTCTCCCTCCTACAAGAGATAGACATCTCGGCAAGATAACTGAATTCCGCAATCTATCGCAGGATATTGTATCGAGAAAGAATCAGCTACCTTCAAAGGTCGGCGAGGGAAGCAGTCCCAGTCGTGAAACTAGTCAAGATGGCTCTACTACTCCTTCCGGCTCTGACACTCGTCTCCCTCGTGTTACTGGCGCTGTACAAGTTCGTCATATATCCTGTCTTTTTCCACCCTCTCCGTCATATCCCCTCTGCACACTGGTCGATCCCCATATTTGGGGACACTTGGATGTACTGGCAGAGATTCAAGGACCGCAACAATGCCGTCACGTATGCGGCGCACCTCAAGTATGGATCCGTCGTTCGCATGGGCGAGAATGAGTTGAGTGTTAATTGTGTCGAGAATGGTATCCGTACCATCTATGGCGGCGGATGGGAGAAACACGCCTGGTATCCTCAGAGGTTTGCCAGTTATGGGTGAGTCTGCCTGAGTCTATATGGTCCCGTCGTTTCGGATGTGAGAGGTTCACCAGCCGGACGGGGAAGAAACACGAGCTGTATTCATGATATTCCATATTCCTCTACAGTACTGTTGTCTCTTACAGGTAAATTACGGACTGACCCAATGACAGTGTGATCAACATGTTCTCAACCATTCATCACACGCCTCACTCACAGAAGAAGCGTACAATTGCCAATGTCTATTCAAAGTCATATATTGCAAGCTCACCACAAGTTGCCGCCAACTCTGTTGCATTGCTCTCACAGCGCTTCCTACCATTGTTTGAGCACCTCGGCAAGACTGCTGAGCCGGTCGACGTCCACGACTTGAACAATGCCATGGCAATGGATTTCATGTCTGCATTCCAGTACGGACTCTCTTCATCGACCAATTTCACGCAAGATCTCGCTGCCATGAAGAATATCCTGTACCACTACCACAGCCGGCGCGAATTTGAATTCTTCTCCGCCGAGATGCCGTGGGTGAGGGTTTTGACCCGGAAGCTCGGGTTTCCTGTCGTTCCACCGTCCGTCGATGGAGCAAACCGCTTGCTTGAGGATTGGAACGCGGACATGTGTCGGAGCGCAGACGCCTACCTCTCCAAATCCCACGATGCGCCCTCACCGGGCGATGACCCTATCGTCTACAGGCAATTCAAAACAGGTCTGATCAAGCTACGTGAGAAAGACCCTTCTGCTGGTAAACCACCGGCCGAAGCTCAAGTCATCCTGCCGACAGCTCGGCACAACGACACCGAACAAGGTGCTGCGGCCAATGACACCACGACGGCAGAGATCTACAGCGAAATGCTCGATCAAATCGGTGCCGGCCACGAAACCTCAGCCATCGCCCTAACCTACCTGTACTGGGAACTCAGCAAACGACCACAGCTGCAGAAACAACTGCGCGATGAACTCCTCACACTCTCACCGCCGATCGTATGGCCTCGTCCCGCAACAGAAGCAAACGACAACGCCGGAGAATTCACACTCCCAGATCCCAAACAAATCGACGCCTTACCCTTACTCCACGCGATCTTTATGGAGATCCTCCGTCTTCATACTCCAATTCCAGGGATCGAACCACGCATATCGCCACACACTCCCGGCGGCAACACATTAGGCGACTACTCCAACATCCCAGTGGCGTGCGCGTGTCATCGATGCCATACACGTTGCACCGCAACACGGACGTATTTCCAGATCCAGAGACATTCAACCCATCGCGCTGGCTACCCTCACACACGTCCGAAGAGCAGCTGCGTGAGATGAACCGCTGGTTCTGGGCGTTCGGTTCTGGCGGCCGCATGTGTATTGGCAGTCATCTGGCGACCCAGGAGATCAAGCTGCTGGTTGCCGCTATCTATGGAAACTGGACGACCGAGATTGTCGATGATGAGGGCATCGAGGAGGTCGACGCCTATACTACCAGGCCCAAGAGTAACAGATTGATTTTGAGGTTTGTACATGTCTGAGAGGGATCTAGAAGGTTCTTGAGATTCAGAAAGGGGGCGCGATGCGGAAGGAAACGTGGAAAAAGGGTTCTGGGGATCTCTGGACGATTGGCGGTCCGGCGGCCGCTATCAACAATCTGTTCAGGCGTGTCATCTATACAGCTATAGGTAGCTCCTCTGAGTCCACAAGAGTTGTGGTCATGTAGGCGGCGAGCATGATGACACTAGGACTGGTAGGTAGATTCAGCGTGGCTATTCAACGGAAGTATTTCAAGACAATTGCTTGATGAAAACGACCGTATTCCGGAAGAACGGTTGAGATGGTCCCCAAGCTCGCATTTCGAGTCTCTATGCTCATGTGAAATAATGTGGTGTCCTTTGCACAGGACAAGGGACGATTCGGCCATGTGAATGCCAAGTTCTTGATAGTCCTAGACCTCCCGACTTGTGTGGAAGAATTCTGCAATATCACAAATTTGTGTGATCACACCACCGGAAGGGAAGGAGACCAGCTAGATGAGTCCTGCAAGTGTGCACTTCGCCTTCATGAACGACCACTCTTGATGTACGGAGTAAACAAACGGTGATAAATCACTCACGCCATGTAAACAAACATCAGATCTACAGAACCATCGAAATATCATAGCTTCAGCACCGGTCACCCTGAGTTCAGGTCTTTCTGTTTACCTGTAAACAATCTGTGACTTCGTCATTCGCCACTGCTGCAAATGGCGGCTGCTAGGAGTAGCGAGGCGTCGCTTTCCTCAATCTTCTGGGTCGCCACTTTGAGGGCATAGGCGAGAAAGAGTTTGATTTCAATAGATTGACCACTCTCCCAGTCAACGAGGTAAAGCAACAACAATCTCGGTGGCGATCTGACGGCGAGGTCAGTGCACAGTCTATACAGAGGGACAGCTGTCTTCGAAATGAGCACAGATGGGCAAGGGGTGGCCGAAGCAGCGGTTTGACAGAGTCCATGCTGAAGAGGACCCCATCCTCATTTCATTGTGCGAACTGGGTGACTTGTTTTCCAAGTTCCATCTCGTGGTTTTGCTCTCTTTGCATATCTCTCTGAAAGGCTATGAAGATCGGTGGGGGAACCATTCAATAGCACGGGGCGTTACGGACTTGTACCCATGGTTGAGATAGTGTGAAACACTTCATTGTCGCAAGCGGCGGAGGGAAAGTTGTACCGAAGGCGGTACTTCAACACAGGGAAGTCGTAGGCTTTGGAAACTCGATCAGTTGAAGGCTGCAGGGTTTCTTGATTCTAATGGCAAGGGGATGGACAAGAGTCTGTCACGACGAGTCTGCCGCACCCGTGATTCCTTTTTTGGCCGTGATGGACATAAATGGTCAACGAGATTTCCCTTTGGATGATTTAAGCTGCCAGTTCTTCGAAGCAGTGGCATCTTGCAAAGAACCTCCTTGGGCAATGATAGGACGGTGAGACCCAGGAATCCGTTCAGGAGTCAATGCGAGAATGGATTCCGTGGATATCAAGAAGTGAAGTGTGTTCTGACAGGTGTTAGTGCAGGGGTTGAGTCTTCGTGGATCTAACGTTAACCAGAATGGCCCACGACCGACGCGACCGTCGAGTATGTTCGAGGAATCAAGCACGTAACTGATGCATCTCGACTCTCGAGGGTATGGAATATCTGAGCACAGCATCATGACCATCGAAAAAACTTGGATGAGACCGGCAAAAGTTTACAAAAGATGAAATAATGGATCCGGGTGTAAAGCTGAAAAACTTGGGTGGACAATCTGAAGCATCTCGTGCATGTTTAGTGGCCACGATAGCATGGACAGAGATAATGGTGAGTATAAGCTAGCTGGTCGATGCCAGATTGAGACAGGAGCAAGTGTCTGGCGAGGTGATTAGAAAACAAGCTACTCCTTCTCGATGAGGAGAATCGTGCAAGAGTCTGGAAGAATTTGGTAGAGAAGGTGGAGGAAGGAGGAGTGCCAAGACTACATCAGTGTCATCAGCCATTGCCAGCGTTTCGAATGGCCTGGAGCGGCCCCGAGTGACCCCAAATGACCCCGAACCACCCCGTGTCCCATTCGTCAGCCGCCCAAGAGCATGCCTAGAACGTCTGCAGGCACCGTTTCCAAGTATGGCTGTTAATGCACCCCCAGGGACTAGGCTTAACTAAAGCAAGCCGGAGGCGAAAGAGCCTGACGCACTTGGTATTAACTTCTAATGTAGCTAGCTAGGTAGTTTAGTCAGTTGCACCTTCCTGACCTTCCCAATGGTCCAGTGCCCGCCTTCCACATCCGCCCCTCCCCCTCGGACCCATAGATTTTGCGAGTCCCACACACATCACTTACTCCAATGCATATGTCCTCTCAACACCGTGACCTCAAATACACGACCCTCACAGTCCTCACGGGCGACATGCCCAGAGACAAGAGACAAGAGGTCAAGCACGGGAACTATCGACTGACCGTCGTTCAATTTCCTCAACGACTCCATGCCTGCACTCATGGGCGGCCAGGTAACCTGCCTTGACCAACAACATCCCCATCTCCCACGAGACTGCGATCAAGCTCAAACTGCCCTCGACCTGTGCAGCACGTCAGTCTGCCCGTCACTACGGTCACTGCCATCAGCCGCTACGACGACATCCTTCGCGGCAAGATTGCAAAACACTGCCTTTGAATCCACCACTCACTCTCGCCACGGACCGGCCGCTCAGATACTCAATACAAAGACCACCCGGTTCCCGTCCGTGTTCTTCTGTCGCTCCATCCTTCACTGTTCACTCCTCCACACGCTCGGATCGGACTTGGGGTTCTACTGCAGCACGGGTAGAACAAGTAGAAGCAAGCATTTTATGGTCAGTGGTCACGTTCTACAAACCCACGTGGAAGTGAACAGAGCACTCGACACCAGAACTTCAACTCAGGATTCAAACATCATTGGACATCATTGAGAATTCGGTAGCACCGTGGAGGTTCAGCAGTCACCCAATCGGGCTGTTGACAACGATATTCTTCTCACCCATCACAAGGACCTGTGCAAGCGACCATTGTATCGGTGTTAGCCATTTCCTGGCTGAGTTTATCGACATCTCGGATCGGAGGCAAAAACCAAGGCCCGCAAACCATATCCGATTAGTCGACACTCAAGAAATACATTCGCCTCTTCTTCTCACCACCAAAGCTGAACATCGTTGCGTCATCCTCCAATAGAGACACTCCATTCCTTCTGGAGGCTCCCGTGGAGGGCTCAAGCATTACTGGTTGCCAAGAACAGCATACCAGAGGCTCGCCCCCTTGTTGTCAAGTATTGCATTCCCAATTGAATGCCAGCATTTCAATAGCCGGACTTCTGCTCTCTTTCCACTACACCTTCCTTTGGTTTCGATCTATTGAGCCTTTATCCCATTCTAGGTGAGTTTTCCAATATTGCTTGGACTTTCTGCCTTCCATCTCCAATATCATGGACTGTGCTTCGTCACATCAGATCTCAAGGTGGTTGGGCCAACGAGATTGTAACTTCTCGACGGATGGGAGCGCCTTGACCTACTCCACTTTGGCATTGACTCCTCCATGATCAGAGTGCTATCACTACATCAACTCCCATCTGTTTCCCATCGATCTTTCTGAATCTCATCACTGACACGCAAAAATGCAGGCCTCAAACTACCGGTACAACTATCCTCAGGTTCAGAAGCCTCAAGGTGATCCTGTGTATCAACGACCGTTGAGACCGCCACCTCCCCCGTTTCCTGTCAAGGGAGGAATGGAAATTGGTGGACTTCTGAACGCCAGAAACGCCGCTGCTGCAGACGCCCATCTTAGACGACAACTACAGCAATCGATGCAAATGGAAGGAGGAGTTGCCTACGCTATGAATCACAGTCAGGGTCCAACTATGCTCCATCATGCCCAGCATTCTATGCAACATGCTGGTGGAATGGCTTATGGCTCCATGGGTCAACCACAGCACAGCGCTCAATTATACGCCAACAATTTCATCCCGAGGCATGACACCCATTCTACCCTGGCTGAAGACAATTTTGGTGCTATGAGGCCCAAGAATGAGGGGGCCCCAAAGGCTTTTGCTTGCAGTACTTGCCAGAAGGGCTTTGCTCGACGGAGTGATCTTGCCCGCCATGGTAAGTGTACTACCTCTTAACGCTGTACTTGGTCCTGATTTCTTGTAGAACGGATCCACAGTGGCATCAGACCGCACGCTTGCGATCACCCTGGATGTGGAAAGCAATTCATCCAAAGATCTGCATTGACAGTACATGCCAGAGTCCATACTGGGGAGAAACCTCATATGTGTGAACGCTGTGGAAAGGTAAGGGCTCATTATCTCCCTCAGAAGTCATGAACATCCACTGATCTCCGGCTTAGCCTTTTTCCGATTCCAGTTCATTGGCGAGGCATCGCAGAATCCACTCGGGCAAGCGTCCCTACAAGTGTCCGTATGCCAACTGTCAGAAGACGTTTACAAGGCGTACAACATTGACGAGACACCAAAACCACCACACTGGTACAATAGAGCAAGCCGCCGCAGAAACAAGTGCCAAATTGTCAACCACACAGCCTCAATCACAGTCAATCTATGGATCTTCTGGATCATCAAGAAATTCAACTGCTTCGCCTGCTGATAGAACATTGTCGGTGTCTCCAAACTCAGAAATGCCACCAGTGACCAACGGCATGCAACGCCAGGCCTCAGATTATGGATACCTTTCTCAAAACCATTCGTTGCCACCCCACATGCGAACCGATTATCAGCAGTCTTCACAGCGGACGGCACCCTCCATGACCGGGCACTCGCTCCAGCACTATACAAGTGCACCACAACAGCAGAGGCCCCTACCACGTCCCATCCTTCTAGCTTCGGCCCACCACAACCGATGGAGCCACCCACAGCTGGTACAGGTAGTGGAAACGCTTCCCCTCACATGAATGCACTAGGCTGGGCAACGCCGAACTCTAGTAACTTGACAGGAACTTCAACAATGGACAATTACGCTTATCCCGAACCTGCTTATGGTGGCCACAACATGTACTATCCAGGTACTAGTATTCGTCGACCGCAAAGCACTGAACCTGAGGAATACGGCATCCGTTCGCGTCATTCACATCTTGCCCACCATGTGCCGATCACAGCGGATTGGAGTGCCATGCCAATAAGCGTTCAGAACAATCGACAAGAAAGATATGTGATGTAAGACTGTCTGAATGTGGCAGAAAGCGGAGAAATATTATCAATAAACTGAATCGATGAGAGCTCAGGTAGACTCGACATAAGAGGGGCCTTTCAAATCCTACACCTCCGGCCCTTCCGAGCGCGCCGGCCGCCATTGAGCTGGCCTGAGCATCTTTGCTGCTGACGATACGCTCAAATCATCGTATCACGTTGGCGCTATGTTCTGTATACTTCCATAATTGTCGACATGTATGAAAATTTTACGAGAAGCCAAAATCAGATGAATCTTTGGAGGGCTGGTTTTGTGCAGGTGTATGGAGTTTACCACTGAATTAATCACCAGATTGGAGGAGTTTGGCAATAGCATCTTTGCATATGAACTGGTAACGGCTGCAAATCACTAGCGTACTTCGCACGGACTGGTATGTGGTCAAGGCGCATTTATTGGCGAACATAGGCACAAGGTCCTCTCAATGGAGTATTGGTGCTGGGACTGCAAAAAAGGGACGGTGCTGATTGGAATAGGTGAAAGTTTTGTGAGATCGCCAAACAAGCGAATTCTTTTGGTCAATGTGGCACTAGTTTTGGCAAGACCTTCAAATCGATATCACTATACGATGTAGTGTGATAAGATGTGGTCTGCGCATCAGTGATCTCACGCTTCGGTCCTTCTCGCGATATGTCGACCCGTGCACTGAATGCATCGTAATGGTCCTGCTATGGCGTGACATGCCTAAAGATTGTATATCACGTCGCCGTCTCGTGTTGAGACCCTTTGGCAGTCGGGTAGCACCATATTTTCCTCTACCAACTAACCGAGCCAAGCAAATTTTGAGACTTCTAGACTTCGACGCCATCAGCCCGAATTGGTCTCGGACAGGGTCGATACTCCTGCGTACCTGATGAAAAGGTATGTGTGAGCTCAAACCTTTCAACATACTGAGCAGACAAGAACCAATAGAGCTCTACCATGCGTCCACGATTCCGACTTTCAGGTATTCACAATTGACCTAGCCGAACAAAACCTAATTCCTTGCCGTTGCGATCGATAGTGAAGGTCTGTCTGTGTCTTTGCAAGACTGTGGGAGGGGAGATAATTGCCACCAGGCCACGGCTAGGCTTTGTAGCCGAAAGGTAGTCCATGGCTGCAACCTCGGATGAATGGCGAGATCGAAAAGACTCCCCTAGGCACTTTCTTCGGCTGGACCTGTTCTAGAGGGTATGACTCGCAGCATATTTGTACTATTTTTGTTGCAGTTGCCTTTCTGAACCCCGCCGTCTCCACGCTGTGCTCAAAATCGTCCGCTCTCAAATGTCAGCCGCATCTCCTAGGCATCATCCATGTTCTGCCCCAATGTCTCTAGGTCCAAAATCTCGGGTCTTGGATATCTTGCTTCGGCTGAAGTCCACAAAGAGTCGATTTGCCACTGAGTCTTCGTTGCCACTGGACGTGATTGTTCTGAAGTCGTTAGACCCTGAGTGGACCCCTTGCGGACGATTCAGAGTTTGGCTTTGACCTTTCCTATTCGGGACTTACCACAGTGACACGACAAGGTCACATGATTGTCCAGTATACTCTCGCGCACCTCGCCCGGTTAGCTATCTTTAATGTATCTTCGCACCTTTCTAAGAGTTCTCCTGCCTGAACCAGTCTCAATATCCGATTAAGCGTTCTGGAGGAGCTGAATTTACGTTCAGAAATTATTGAGCGACCTGTTTGGGAAGTTTATTTCATCCATGAGTTTGTCCCATTACGTGCGCCACCTCCTGCATGGTGCAGCCTCGCTGTCGTCGATTTCCATTGGGAATACCGACATCCACCATAAACAAGACGGAGCTGGTCGATACGAAGCGCTCTGATCTTGTATTACCGCAAGCTCTCCCTAGCCCTGACATTATTCCCAACTAGATTGCCCAATTCTTCTGTTCGCTGATGATTTGTTCAAGGTAGGAGTTTGTTTGCTAGTGCGATTTCCCTTCGCCTGGATCATTGGTTTGAGCCCCAGGAGAACAGCGTACCCCATATGGACTTATTTCTAGTATACTTAGCATACTGCGCACTACCTTCAATGCGATGCCTGTCGATCATGACCAACCCTACTGTCAATCCCAGATGCAAACACGGTCCCGCTCGCCTGACGCCAGGCACCATTCAAATTGGCTCTGGAAAGCACTGGATGTCAGTCCGTTACTCCATTACGGAATTCATGAACGAACAGGTGGGATTTTATCGTCATGAAATTCCTCTCGATCGCTATTCAAGCGTCGCTCACATTACGGCACACCAACGAGAGACTTCAGCGATGAACAAAGAAAGTCTTAGAAGATCTCACACGCGCATATTCATCCGATGAAAAAAATCTTCATATTATCACGGTTTCCAGTCGAAATTCACGCAGTTGGTCTGACGCTTAGTCGGCGTACTGAAACACCAAGTCCTGCGTTCTCTCTACAGCCCGCCAAACTATCCATTCCTGTAGCTCGTTCTAAACACCGACAGACTTGATGCAATTGTATCGAATGTTGCTGGAAGACTCATTGAGAGTACTACTTAGGCACGGATTGTATTGAGTACAATGCCGTTGACCCAAGCCAAAGCCTCGAGTGCTGCCACTACCACCTTCTCGGTACAGCAAGGATCTGTTATGCTACAATCATTGGGATACCTGGAAATCAAAGCATTCAGCACTACAGAAGAACATATACGAGCCATCGAACCTGATACAACCTGGCACCTACCGATATGAACTATCACCATCCCCACTTGGACATTGGCATTTTCAGAATCTCCGAACTGGACTATACACCAACATCAGTCTCCAATCTGCCAGGCCTCGGACATCTGCTCAGCAGCAGGCCAGGAGTCCACACAATCACTTACAGAAGGGATGAAATAGAGCCCATATCATGGCTCACATCAAGGCTGCGCGGCGACTTGTCCAACGTCCAGAAATCCCGCATGTTCGATCCTCATCGCCGCCTAGACCTTTCCCTTCGAGGGTAGCAGTCTAAGCGAGGTCATCCGGTGGCGAGGTTGAGAATCACCGACTCTCGTTCTCAAGCGACTCTCTTACGCGCGGGATGCGCTTGACATGTTACGCTCCTTTGTCAAAGATTCCCGAACCCCTGTGTACACTGTCTAGACGAAACTTTTACCGTGGCCAATTGAACTACTTTCCTCAATCAGACGATACTTACTGACCGACAGAAAGCCAAAAGCGCCTCTACCGGTATCGTTGCTAGCCTACAGATGCTACTGCCGAGCCCTCAGCCCGTCGCGTGTCATGGTACCACAGCTCGTACCGCTCAACTCTACGGCGTGTCCGACGCCAGTGGCAGAGCGACAACTCACAATCGTTACCAATACAACGAGATTCAAACTCAAGTGCACAAAGATATCATGAACATGACAAGACAGAGTCACCTAAGGCGAGAGGGCTACGATGATACAAGAAAGTCAAAACCGGAACATACCAACACGTCCACCCAACCGCCGTGACATTGGATGGAAAACACCGAGCATTCAAGGCTCCTGAAGGAATAATCACATCCGACCGACAGATTGCTCGCCTAGCGATGCGCGTGTGTGCAGCACCAACGCGAGCAGAGTTCACTGGCACATGTGCATCGAACCAAAAAGACCGAACCACGACTAACCGTGGCGGGAGGGAGCAGTTGCGGCCGCTACGACAACTACACCAGCAATAATAACAACAACACCGATGGTGATGGCGATTGTGATGGTGATGGCGATTGCGATACCGCTTGCCGAGGTTGGTACACTGTCAATGATGAGACCCCAAACGCAGACGGATCGGCTCGTGCGCTTGGAAATGGAAAAGGCACGCGTGCTACTGGTTGCGCGGTATCTGAAGCGTCGAAGTATTTGACCGTCCACGGCTCTCGTGATATCAATGACAAGGATGACGGGCACAGCCGAAGCAAGAAGGCAAGATCCTGACGTTCTCTACCACGACGATGACTACAGGTATGACTACGACGACGACCAGATACGTCACTGTCAGACATGCTGTAGTGTACAATAATAATCGCTGCCACTGCCGCCACTGCGGGCCACCACCTGTGCCAGTACCATCGCCAGATCCGCTGTCATCAGCTCGGCCCATATGAATTCCCATTGGTAAATCCTTGCCCCGACAAGATCGATCACCTCGTTCCGTGGCCCAGCATATGCACAGCTACTTGTCCGGACCTTATCGAACGGGCTTGGCACCGTCAATCGACGCGTTGTAACCATTCGAGCGTTGACTACTGGCGACCTGATGCCCGTCGTCCCAAGATGACGTGTGGAAGGCAAGACATGACTAGCAGAGGAAATCACGGAACAGCTGTGCTGTAAATTGCACATCAGATGTTGAACGGTGATGAGGAACAAGAGGTGCCGGACTAATGTTTGGATATAGTTATTATGCAAGAAGCCGCCGCGGCGCACTAGGGATTCAAAGGAAAGGGAGAGGTGGTCATCAGTTGCAAGGATATCCAGGGTAAGTGACTGCAGGTTGATGTATTAGAGATGTCTTGGGACGATATGTTGTATGGATGAAGAGTGTTTGAGCAGGTGTGGAATCCCTGAAGTCGCCATGTTGGGGTTTTTCGATCTCCAAAGGGGTTTCTGGTTCAAGTTATGTGTTCCAAACGAGAGGTCAAGTTTCAAGATCAAGACGAATCTTCTGAGAAGGACCGAAAATTCACGAATTGGCAACAGACTCGAGAAGAAAAGAGGGTAGTGGTAGAGGAAGGGACGTCCTTGTCGTCGTCCCGGAACTCGCTTCAGACTGACAGATGAATGTGTTTCGTGTTGTAGGCTGAAAATTGAGTCCATTGCTCAAGACCATATATACATTCATGGAAGAGCTCGGGCATACCTCGCGGTAGGACATTTCCCCACTATCAAGAAGGGAACCGGCGACCACAAAGCCAGATAGGCAGAATGGATTCAGTTTTTCGGCCACAGCCGAAGTTTCCTTGCAGTCTAGGTTTCAGTGCTGTATCAAAATCAACCAAGTCCCAGTGAGTGGCCTGCTGGTTTGCCAACCACAATCCCTGTGGTATCCAAGTACAAAAAAGCCCAGTTTAGATGAAAGTCGTGTCGTGAGTGTAAAGTTGAATGCAGAGTCGAGACAAAGTAACATCATTCGGCATAGTATCGCTTCATGAGTCCATCCACGACCTTGTACGCCCTTTTGGCTTCTTCGATGCTTTGACGGCTCAGACGCAGGAGCTTTTCCTCATCGGGTTCGTCTAATTCTCCGGTCTCATTCTTCTTGTGTCCGTAATGCTGGATTTTTTCACATTCATCTTTAACCTTTGTAAAGCCCAAGGTTGCCGACGATCCTTTTAGAAAATGACCAAGACTGGATAATTCGGGCAGGTTTTTCTCTGACCTAAATTCAAAGGCGTCAGATTCGGGCTCAGGCTCTGTGATGAAGGACAACTGACAGGGCAGTATCCATCTTTGTGAATGTTTGTTCAGCTTGTTCTAAGAAACCGAAGACAATGGATTTGCTGAAATCACGATCGTCTTCTTCGTCCATATCAAGAATCTGCTCAAAGGCTGATCTGTCGACATTGTCACCGAAATCGAAGTCTGCCTGTGAGGGGTTGGAGTCAGCGATGGTATGGACACGCTGAATTTGCCGCAATGATACGATCGAAACTAGTGCGAAAGTCATGCTGTTGTAGACTTACTTCTTCTGCCATTGTGTTGATGGTTGGTAGAGGACTTTTAATCAGAGATTGCTCTGTCGTTGAGTAGAAGGTCGATCAGAAGGGTCGAAGTGGAGAGGAGTGGTCGAAAGTGTTTGACCCGTGTATGGTCGGCGGCGGGGAAACGAGCGAGGCCGATGGCTGATCGAAGAGAGGGTGAACAAAACGAAGTTTGTGGATCGGGCGAGGTGCTGATGTGTCACGACTCTGGCAGGCAGTCAGATGTCGATGTGCTGTGACAAGGTGTTAGCAGCATGGCCTTGATACCAGCGATGATGTGCCATAAGAACAAGTCAGAGAAGACTCGTAAGAGTCAGGTGTACCAACAATCAAGTGACGGTGCCGGTGTGTTGTCGAAGCCAAGGAATTCCAAGGACAGAACAGGTGTATTGACAAAATTCTGTGCGGGCGCAAAGTGTCAGCTGGCGGAGAGTGTGCGCAGCAAATGAATCGACAGTGCAAAGAAAGGCCCCAGAAAGAGGTTCAAGAGTGATTGCGATAGTGGTTATGGATTGTGCAGTAATTAGTTAGTGGTGGAGTGGACCGTGTGCAGCCGAGTCGGTGGAGTAAAGTGACGTACGGCCAAACGTCCCAGTCGTGACCGATAGTCAGGCAAGTCGAGTGCTGATCACCCGAAGCTTGCGTGAATCGCCCCTCCACGGATGTGCACCAGCACCAGCGTGACCTGGCACCACGAGAGCGCGAGGAAAAGTGTCTGGGGGTCAAGGGTCTCGTACCTAATTAGAATTGGATTTGAAGTTCAGTTGAGGCTGAATTGCTAGTGTGACTACCACGGGAGGATCTGCTGTGGACATCAGAAAACAAGACATGGATGCTTTTGGTAGGTGGGGATGGGACAATCCTGACGTCTTGAACCTACAATGAAGATGCCGCCCTTAGGGTAGTTATTGTGGTTAGGCCGAGGTCAGGGATCAGTCTCGTGAGGTTGGATTTAACCTTTGGATTCGGAGATGGGGTTGATGGATGCGCTGCGTTGATATTTAGTGAGTGAGAGAGGGTAAGGGTGTGGTTTAGAATGAGGGCGAAGGCGAAGACGAAGAGGACATTGATGGAGAAAGAACCTACTTTGTTAAATGAGGTAGCTGGTTAGCCCCGTCGATTGGCAACAGCAACAACGTGGAGACGCCGTAGTCTCGGGATTGAAAGGAACAAAGACAAACTCCAGGCGCGCCAAGCCGTTGGAAATGTGGGTGCTTGGAAAAGATGTTGTCAAGTTAGAATGCGGATGTGTATGAGATGGATGTCGACTGGAGGCTCGTAGGGTTAGAAGTTAGAAAACACGGTCCCGCTACTTGGATGGCGGGAGTGTTGAAGATGTTGCAAGGTGACGAGGAGGAGTACTGTACGACACTTGAGTCTCCGATCACGACCACGAGGGAGGGACTGATCAAAACTCACTAAATTAGCTAGGTAGGAGCCGTGGGAGTCTTAGGTAGGTAGTCAGTCGCTGTGAACGAGGAGGAGTTCAGAGGCCGCGTCCGACCGAAGGCTAGGGTTTGATGGATTTGCAAGGATGGGGAATGATAGTGGAGGTGTTTATGGAGTAACTACAGTACCGTAGCACATAGCACGAGAGCACGAGAAGAAGATGGAAAAAGATGTACTCCGTACGGATACCTAGGTACTTGGAAAATGTCGAGCATCAGCGTCAGTCAGTGTCAGCGGGTTGTGAAAATTAGTCTTGGCAGTGTGCGCAGAGTCTTTTGAGTGATGCAGATTGGATCAAGAGTGCTTTTGCTAGATATGCCATTGCTACTGCCATTGCTAATGTTACTGTTACTGTGGCTGTTACTCCCACTCCTTCCGACTGAATGTGCCTGGTTGCGATTGCCACCATTGCGTGATGCGTGAAAAAAAAGAAGGGCAAGAGGGGAGTCACGTCCAGCTAGTTAGTGCTATGTACCATGTACGTATAATAATTCCTAATAAGTACTCCGTACCTTTAGGTCGGCACCTAGGGAGGTCCTACGGAGTATGCAGGTCTTGAAGAGAGGATTACCCCTCCATGTTACGCAATACTGTAGATAAGGTACTAGGTAGTTACGGAGTACTAGGTACGGTACACAGACACCCTCCTAAAAACCACCTAGTATCTCGGATTTAGTTGGGACTCAGCACTTCAGAAAGGACTAAGAGGTTGTGAGTTACTAGGGACCTACTAGATATCATTAGGGTGTTAGGCTGAATACAGTAATTAGTATCTGGGAGTAACCGCCTAGCTTACCCCTACCCCCTACCCACTACCCACTACCCACTCCCACTACCTTAGGTACTTGTCTGAGGCACGAGTTGATTAGCTACCTAACTGTACCTGCTATTTACCACGTTGCTACTGCAAACCAGGCACTTATGAGGTACTTATTACCACCCAAGTGACTAGCAAGTTCTCCATGATAGCGATTGTCTTGTCTTCGAAGGTTCCATCGACATTACCCTTGGCATCGTTGCTCCTCGACTTCTTTAGCGTTGGTATCTCGTGAGCAGGAAACTACGGACTACTAGCCAACCTGCTAGCTACTCACAACTCAGTGTCACAGAGCAGAACATCAGGCGCCACAGTCACCCACCAGGTACGCCGCACACTGACCGCACAACGCGCCATTCCGACTGGACCAGGCGAGCCCCGCGAGATCGACAATTTCATGGCATGAATTTGGAACCTGCCATCTCGTCCACACCTTGAACTGCTCCTCCTGGGGCTGTTGGCGTTAAGCTACCCAGGCACCTATCCAGGCAGCCACGGAGTAGTCAGGAAACCCGGAAGCTATCTGCCTTCTGTGATCCATCATCTACAATAGCTCCTTCAATACAGTATAATCGCAGAGGTACAACTTCAAGCAGCACTCCTCATTTAATGAATGGCCCTTTCTTACGACGTCCTCTTTCCTCCATGTCAAAATTCTAACCACTTCTGTGCGATGACGTCGTTGGGATCCTTCAACATTCCCAACCTTCAGGGCCATTGCTCACAAGTTGGATGAGGATGGGTCGCACGCTGTCTGATCATTCGCCTTCTGTCAAAAGAAACAGAATCGTCTTCAAATGCCGCCACAGCCGCTTCAGAGGTTCGTCCAAGTGCTGATAAGCCTCGCCTCTGCAGGGCATGGTTAAGTCGCTCTCGCCTAAGCTGCTTTTTACTTTTTTTCTTTTTCCACAAGCACACTCCGAAAGTGTATGCACAGGACAGCGTTACTCATTATGAACATTGTTGTTGCACTGGACCGGCATCTGACAAGCGAGAGCAAAATGATGTCGACATGCATATGCCACTTCTCGACCGTCCAGTTGGCGTTCCCCTGCTCATCTTTGACTGGTCCGTCCTCGTCACTATTCTGTTGAGTCGGGGTCGTGAATATTGTCACCCAACTCCACATTTCGTCCACCAAAATCGGTCCAACCCATTCATCGTTGTGCTCTGAGCTCCTCTCATGCACATCCATCCTATCGAGAACATTCCAACGTCGTCAACCGAAGCACCACCAACTTAGTGTCAGCTGCCCTACCTGAACCATCACTTCCTTTCTCTCGAACCCATTGACCTTCCTTTTACGGCCATCCCTGCAACCACAAGGCTGTCCACGTAACTGAACCCTTGGAACTTTACTCCGACACCTACAGAACATGTTATGCATGCCTCCAAGGACACTTGTTCACCGCAGTGTCGCTCATCTTCCCGTATTGTACATCTGTGACCATCAATCAAATCATCAGCAGGCTTGTTCCATTAGAGGTCCCCCAGTGGAAACGTCCGAAAATACGCTTTTCAAGAAAGCTCCAAGATTATAATGGGGCTACCATCTACTCTAAGTTCTCAGGCTCACGTTAAGCAATGTCCACCCCAGCTCTTCGGACTTCAAATCCTGCGAGCTTTGGGCCAATCCCAATGATTTTGGGACTCTGCAGTCCGTACCCGTGGCCGTATTGGTCAAGCCTTTTCGGCCCATCGACGATCCACGCGAGAGGGATCATCTCCACGTTTCATTACCCATGGACCATCACTAAACCACAACTATCTGAACCACACATTCACTGATAGTCGGAAATCGGCTATTTGCAGGCATCCATCTCTCAGAAACAGACGAATCGCACGTTGAGTCACTAGATTTTTCTTCTCTCAATACAATTCTTGGGCCGCCCGCCTTCTGCCAAAGTATGTATTGATTGCAAAAGATATCTTATAAGGCCCCAAGGCTTGCAATGTGATCGAATACAAAGAGCATCTTGTGGACCTTGGCCGTGGATTGTACGTATTAGCCGGAGTTCGAAAGGGCCTTCTGCCATCGCGAGAAATGACAATACATCTGGTCTTCAGATGGCCATATGAGTTTCTTTGCAAAAAGGAATTCCCAGTACCCGAAGACCATCCAAATTAAAACCCACACTTCCTTTCTCCTCGAGTTGCTATCTATACCTCTCGGAGATCGTTCACAAGCAAAAGCGATCAACGCACTACTTACCATCGTCATTATATCGGGCCCTAAGGCCCACGGGTTTCATCCACGAACGATCAGAGTTTGTATCATTGCCATAGGAAGCACACCCATATTTCTCTCGCTCTCCCACTTCTACCCTCCCCTTCCACTTCCCCTTGCCCGTTCCCCTTCCCCTCCTCCTGCCAACACTGTGCCAGCGGTGAAAACGATACGAGAGCATGAACCAAGACGGAGGTGCCGAGAATTCCTCGCCTGCCTGCAGATCTTGAAATGACACACACACTCTCTCGCTGGTCGAAGACCACAGGTGGCCGTGTCTTTTTTTGGCATACGTCGCCACAACGGCCCATGGGACGGACCGAGGAATGGCGAGGAGCGCTCCAGGAAGTGATTTCGACGGATACACCTGGCCAGCGTCAGGAGCTCGGCAAGGATAAGAGGAATGCATCGTAGACCTGTTCGATAGTGCATCGCTACGCTTGTTTGTCTTGCCTTGGCTGCCATCAAAGATTGGAATACCTAATAACTTTCGCCGGGAGAGCGGAATGGGCTAGGAAAGGGACGGTTGATCAGTTTACAGACACTGGCATTACTTTGCCAAATTCTATCCTTGTATCAAAAGGTACAAGTTTTGTTCACCGAGGTTGGAATGATGGGGGAAGCAGTGGGGAAAAGGGTCAGATTCCTGGTAAACGGCCATGTTAATGCTCGAGCATCATCCGAATTTCCCAATTTACATAAAAACTGGAATCTAACCACCTAGATCTAGTGGCACATGACCACGCTATGTGCTCGATACGCTAATGTGACATCGGGGTGACCATAATTCCTCATCCAAGGAACTGCGGCTTTTTGGAATCTCCGTGACATTTACGAAGTGACCTTGTGAATGGACTCGGCCAATCTCTTGACGTTCGCATTGGTGATGCCCGACACGGAGATACGGCCATCCTTGGTGGCGTAGACGGAATGTTCTTTGGCAAGTTTGTCCATTTGCTCCGGGTTCAATCCAGTGTATGCGAACATACCAATCTAGTAGAACAGTCAGTCTGCGATGTGCTGGTCCAAGTGCTCGTGAAAACACATCAACTTACCTGGTTGGTGATATGATCCCAGTTGTGCTTGCTTCCCAGATCTTCAAGGTTCTTCTTCAGCAACGCTCTCATCTCGATGATGCGATCGGCCATGCCCTTGACCTCGCCCAACCACTGCTTGTTCAATTCAGGGTTGCTGAGGATCTCGCTCGCGATACGCGCACCGTTGATGGGAGGGTTCGAGTAAAGTGGACGGACGAGGATCTTGATCTGTGAGTCGACACGTTTCTTCTCCTCCGGGCTTTCGGTGACAATGCTGAAGGCACCGACTCGTTCACCATAGAGACCCATGTTCTTGGCGAAGGATTGAGCCAGGGCCAGGCTGTGGCCTTCCTCGATGAACAAACGAACGGGGAAAGCATCTTTGTCGGTGTCGCCTGAGGCGAAGCCTTGATAGGCCATATCGAAGAATGGGTAGTGTTCCTTCTCCTTGACGACCTTGCTGATCTCGCGCCATTGCTCCTCGGTTGGGTCGACACCAGTAGGATTGTGCGCGCAGGCATGGAGGAGGACAATGCTCTTGTCAGGGATGGACTTGAGGTCGGAGATCAGGCCATCGAAGTCCAAACCAATCGTATCTTTGTTGTAGTATTTGTATGACTTGACCTCCAAGCCTGCGTCTGAGAAGACGGCTTTGTGATTTGCCCAGGATGGGGTTGGGATGTAGATTGTCTTGCCGTGAGGATAGTGACGCTCGAAGAATGCGCCACCTATCCGAAGAGCACCGGTACCAGAGATGGATTGGGTGATGGCGACACGGTCTTCTTTGATGGCTTTGCTTTCAGGGCTGTAGGCCAGGAGAGCAGCTTGCTTAGTGAAAGCTGGTACACCGGTAATGCCTGCATATTCCTTATCGAGTTTCTGTTCGAGGAGTTTGGACTCGGCGGCACGGACGGAAGGTAGGACGTAGGGTTTTCCAGCATCATCACCTGGTAAAGGTCAATAACATAGTTGGTTGTGAGAGATGGAAGTTTTGAAATCCGCAGGGGGTGGAGAGACTATGCACTCACGGTATGTTCCTGCACCCAAGTTGATCTTTTCCTTGAAACTATCCTTCTTGAAAGCCTCGGTGATACCGAGAATGGCATCAGGAGGACCCTCCTTGACATTGGCCCATGTTGATGCGTTTGCAGTTGCAACAATGCGGATGGCCTGTTGTTGACGGAGTGCCGTTCTAGCGGCAGGTCTGAGTGTGGAGAGCATTGTGGGTAAAGCGCGAATTGAGCAGATCTCAAAGAGGAAGGATCAATGAGGTGGAGAGCAAGATACGATGCAGATAGGAATCAATCAAGGGAAAAGAAGCAAAGAGCAATTGTAGAAGGGACGAAAGCTCAAAAGCAACACGTGGAGATTGAATGATTGATGGAGGGATCGATGAGGATGATCTTGTACATGGGTGATCGAGTGCGTGATGTGATGCTAGGTGGATGCGTGTCCGTAAATTATGACTCTGGTACTTTTTTTCTTTTCGTCTCCAACTCGCTTCCACCCTCTGGTGCCTCAGGGTCCGAGGATCCCACAGGCTCTTACAAACCGACCACCCACTCTAAAGCTCCAATACCCACAGGCTCCGGTGGGTCAATCGTATCTCCATACAACCGGCTCGTAACGAGCTCATGCAACTCTGCCAAAGCACTTGGATTACTTACGAATTGTACGGTCCGATACCCACAGCGTGCCTAACTCATCACCCACTGGATTTGTGCTGGGTACCTAGTTAGAGGGCCAACAAGTAGTGAACAATTACATTGAAACCTCAGCATCAATCAAAAGAGCTACAGCCAAGCTCTCCAAAGCTGGAGCTCCGACCTTGGGCAATCTGGGCGCTACTCACCTCTCTTTCGAGTAATTTTCGGTAACTCAAGTTCCAGCCTCCAACTTAAGCCTCGCAACATCGGAAGGTCGGATGAATAGCCTAATTAGAATCCCCAGGTACGGACGAGGTACTCCGTACTGTACCTCATGTCTCACACCTCCGCAGGTCGCTCCATGTGCCCACGCCTCCAAAGCAGTTGTGCCACGCATTATTCCAGAGGTTAGAAAGCTTCCCCTTTATGCGAGATTCATCATCGCCCCTTTTTCTTTCCTTTTACCCGTCCTTTGTCTCTTCTCCCTTGACTTTTGTACCATAGTCAACAGGCTTACTCATCACATGCGGTAGATTCAGTGCACAATCATGTCCGGAGTACTATCAGATGCATTTATACCAAAGGTGTCGCTATGCACGGTTATTGATTTGGAGTATGTATGATTTAACAAGCCCTCCTATACTCCTAGCTCAGGCCAATCTAACACCAGCTTCTTTATTCTTCTTCCCCATCGCCCCTTGAGCATTGTGCATTCCCGTAGCCTTACTGCTATCAAGAACACTCGCCGACTCTCTCTTCTTTTCTTCTGCAATCTTCTTCAGATGTTTCTCCGTCTTCTGCTTTCCACTTCCCTTGCCGTGGAATTGATGACTGAGGTGTTTGAAAGCTTCTTTCGCGTTCATCGAACGACCATCATCGTCGATATACTTCAACGTCACGTCAGGCTTGTACTCGCGATTGAAAGCAGCCGCTGCTTGAATTGAACTCTGGTGTTCACGTTGCGTGTTTTGCCAACGAGCATGTTCTTCTCGCTCCTTGACCGACATATTGGTCAATTTGCCAGACTGTCGATCACGCTCGCGTTGTGCTCGAGCTCGTTGTTCCGCATCATGTTCTCGGAGTCGTGCCTCGATAATGAACTTCTGCCTGTCCTTGTAGAGACTGTTCTTGCTGCCAGCCTCGGTTTCTTTGACCAAGCCACGTTGTCTCAGCAGCCCTAATGCTGCACCAAGGCCTTGGTCCATGGTCTTTTCCTCATCCAACCCTGAATGTGAAATGTCTGGGGTATGTGTCGATTGCTCACGCCGCAAACGATCAAGAAGCTCTTCCTCATTTTCCACTCCATTGTACGCCTCGCCCATGGCCTGATCTTCATCATCTTCCTCTTCCTTTAGGACTGCCCCTGGTGTTTGAACACCAGGTCCCTCGACGGATCGTTTCACCGGACGCTCGCTTTGCTCGTCTCTAGGTCTAGAAGAGATGTTGTCGAGAAAAACCGTCGTGTCGTCAAGAACAAGGCCTCCATTAGCTTCGACATCAGCATCGGCCTCCTCCAGTTCTTCCTGCTTCAATTGCTTGACGATGTCTTCTGGCTTCCGCTTCTGTTTTTTCAAAGCTGCTCGTCTACTACTAGCCAATGCATTCGCCAAGTCGTCGTCATCATTGAAGTTTTCTTGGTATGAACGAGACTTTGAAGGCGCAGCTGTTGTTGAAGAATCGATTTCCATTGCATCGCCATTGGTATTCTGGTCAACGGGATATATGTCATCCTCATCTACTTCCTTCTGCCTTTTAGGCTTCTTTTTCTCCTTCTTTGGTTTCTTGATCTTGACTTCCATATAATCCGAGACGGGTTCAGGCTTGAAGAAGTCGAGACTAATGGTGGTTTTCAGCTTCTCTCCAATTTGTTGACGCTTGGCCTCTCTCTCTTCCATAGTCGCGCCTTGGCCATCAAGGGTAAATGCCTTTCGCTTCTTGTCGTCGTACTGAGAGAGTAAACCCTTGTCTGAATCGTCGTTGACATCATACACTTTCCGCTTCTTGAGATCGAGCTTCTCTTTGAGTGCATCTTGCGCCAAGATCTCAGCGTTTTCAAGAACATCCTCCTGATCACTGTCGTCATCCTTTCCGATTTCTTGATCCCGTAGTGTGAGGATTTGCTCGGTATCGACACTGTCGAAATCACCAATCTCATGCGCCACCTGAACTCCGGCGAGATCTTTGGAACTGTATTCGACCGCTGCCTGAGCCTCGCGCTCGGCCAACTCCTTTGCTAGTCGTTCGGCTCGTTCACGCTCGATCTTATTCTGTCTCTTCTTTTGTCCCTTGAGCCAGGCTTTTGCATCGAGATCGCCAGCAGCGTCAAGGTCCCGAGACCCCGACCTTCGAGTTTCCTCACGCGTGCATCAGCATCTCTAGCCTTTTGGATCTCCTTCTTCCTCTTTTCCCGATCAAGTCTTTTCTTCTCTTCGTCTTGTAGTTGTTTCCAATTTTCATAGCCTGCTGCTTCACGAGTCTCAAGGGTTGAGGCTATCTCGCCATCGCTTTTGTGTTCGTCGTCATCGCTTGTAGAATGTGATTTGAATTTTGGTCCTTCAGAAGTGGGTGGAGGTTGTGAACCACTTACGTTCAATAATGGTAAGCCCAGACTCTTACGGAGCTTGTTCATCTGTTCGATGTCTGCGGCGGCCATCTTGACCGATTGTGATACCCAAAGACTCTCGACTATCTAACACGGACCGTATCTCGATAAGTCAGATATGCGAGTCAGATTTCGGATGAAGTCAATCAGGCAGAAATATCGAGTTGCGAGAACGAACCGCGCAAGTTAGGATTATGGATGCAAGCCGGGTGAGGCTGCGGTTCGCTCAGTTGAGCCACAGGAATTGGCCACATGAACTAGCCACCAGCTTGGCATCAAAGTTTAAATTTTCCATCGTGTACAAAAATCTCTTTGATCTCCTCTTCTCTTCCTTTTCTTCTTAACAAACACGTTCTGAGTCAACGCTTGATCCTTTCTGTCCTTCGGGATATTGAAGGTTGCATCTCGCTTGACGTCCTCGACACAACCCCATGGAGCACATTAAGCATCCCCATTAATGTTTATCATCCGGTCGAGCAGAACTGAGATTAACCCGAGAACCTTTTGTCCGCAAGGGTCCTCCATCTGAAGCGCCGAATCCTGTCAAAGGGAATTCGCGCGCTCGGTGGTTGAAGGTTGTGTAGGGAGACGTCTTATTCCCAAGCTTGATGTTATCCTCGTCGAGGAATGATCATTGGGCAAAACCAAGACTATTGTCTACAGTCTAATTTTTTATGACATTTACATGGTATTGCAACTTATCAGGTGTTGCTCATATTACCAATTCTTCCCTCAAGAAGGTGAAATTGTTACAGAAACGAAGTGCAAGGACTTTGTTGTGCACTTTTTTCCTGGTAAGACACAATTGCTAGGTTTCGTCGCTAGTACCTTGCAATCACGTGCCCTGCACCTACTGTCTCGCGGAAGATCTGTGGTGATAATGTTGGGCTCATCGCGCATTTCTTCTTAGCTCTTAGCCCTGATCTGTCAATTAAATGCCGTACGGCGAAAAGGTAAGGTTGGTATTCCGGATGAGGTATAAAGGCCCATCTAAGTACCTATCTGGCCAACCCAACACTCCTGAAGGCACTCTTTCGCCAAGATGAGGTTCACGTGCAGTGGATGGCTCTTCGCTAATGAGAGGATGGTCAAATCAAGACACATTGTCTTATGTCTATTTTCGACGTCGTCTAATCGTCCACTATTGTAGCTCCAATGACCGTTTTCCGCATGGAGAACTCCCTCAGAGCCAGCGACCAGATCACTTCCGCCTAAAGGTCCACGCAGCTATCAAAGTCATGATAATTCTTGCAAACTGGCAAGGCGTAGCCACTGTTGGTGGTTTTGTATCAGTCATAAAACGACTCCTGGTTAAACCAAGCAAAAGAAAACAGGTCATGTGTACACCTGCGAAAACAATACACGACAGACCTGCTCCCATCACCTGGTCGTCTATACGAGATGATGAAGGCCCAATATCTGGTGAAGCTAGTAAGCAAATTTCCTAAGACGTCCACGCCATGCCACCTCAATGAACCACTCTCACAAGCCTAACGGTAGTGTACTCGGCATGCTCCAGACTCCAGAATTGGCACCTCGTATCATGCTCGGATACTGCATAATGAACAGGGTATATTCCCACCATGACAGGCTAACTAGATAATCGACAACGCCATCCACTGCACATAACGAGTTACGGTAGACACTTCGCATCCCTTTCCCGCAGTTTGGACGAATCAGGAGTCGGCCACAAGGATAGGACTTGCCTTTGGCCCTCAGACTCTCACATGAAACGGCACGCATGGACACTACAAGCGAGCAGGCACAGATACTAATGGTATACTGACATGCCATTGACCAAGTGACAGCAGATACGAGAACGTGGCAGGTCCACGTTCCACATGGCTATGTATCTGGTGTGTGGACATCTGCTGGTTGTTGTCCTCACTTATGCAGGCGCCGATTGGTCAGACATGGGAGAGGCTATGCCGCTAGCCAACTGCAAGGCTGCGCAAGACTCCCCATCCAGCAGCGATACTTGCAACCAAGTAGTATCTAATTCTCGCAACCGGTGTCTGACATGGTCTCGAAAGTCGGTAGCATGTACTTAGTCATGCTCACCAGGACACTCATACAGACGCGTCTCTCACATGTTTTGACTCTGTCGTGGACCCGCGAATGTGCCAACCACCACCCGCCGGTTTTCAAGTCCAAAGAACATGAGCCAGCGCTCCATGGCCAACACCCATCCACGGAGAGCGTCACATGGCAAACTTCTGCTGTATACATAATACCACCAGTAATCCAGCAAATAAAAGCAGGAGCCGCAGCAATGCCAACACAATCAAAACCAAACATGAGCTGTCGTAACCACCAAACGGTTCTCTCTCCCTGTCCCCACCCCGTCCTGTCTGTCATAGGTGCAAGGACCGATCATAACGGTTAGACCTCAGACTCTTTTCGTTCCACCCTCTCATACTTCGCACGGGGACAACCATGCCCTCGATCGCCCTCGTATTCACACGTCGTTGCTGCATGCACATGCCGATTAATGCACAAGCCGATTGGGTCGAACGAGCCTGCTTAGCTCTGTGTACTCCGTACGGAGTACTCCATGTGTATTCTTCTCCACTACGGTCCCGACCGTACCGGTGGCAAGGGAGGTGAGGATCAGATCAAACGGTCGGCCTACTGCAAGGCTGTCTGATCAGCTAGCTAGCTAGCTAGCTAAGTAACTAGGTGGATAGATGAGTAGGTTTGTGTCTGGCATCTCGTATGTCGTATCTCGTGGTCCAGACCTCTCGAACTCATGTAATCGTCTATCGCCATCACCAGACAATGAATTGCTCCAGCATGCTCGCGACCCTACATCGTATGCTGCAGTCTCCGGCATGTGGCCCTGGGTCGGGCCGGTAGATCAGGGCCATCCATTCTTAGGTAAGTTGCTACCATTTGCTTGTAAACTTGTACGAAGCGAAGTGAAGACAAGGGAAGCGAAGCGGAATGTGGAATGTGGAATGTGGAGAAGGAAGAGGGTCTTTCATGAACAGCTTGGTCTCATGCATGTGCCGATTGGGTGCTCGGTGCGAGGCTGAGTTGGGAAAAGTAGCAAGGGATTACCAACGTGGCGAGCATCTTCAGTTGAGCTGGGTTAATGCTTGTCGATCTGTAGTTGGCTGGCGAGGTTGTCATGTATGTACTCTCCCTACCTGCAGGTACGTAACTTAGGCCCGCATTGTCGGTTAAGGTTCTTTCGTTTAGTGTAGCTATTCTCATTCATTAACAGCTGCCATGCACTCTTGGTGGATCTCATTAGAATCATACGCATCCTTGGTATATCTATTGTCGCTTCGATCCATCTAGTCCAGACATCTTCTCTTCTCTTTCAACGTCTGTTTCACCAACTGGCGACTCCCTCTCCCTGTCAAAGCCACCTCTCAACTGTCTTTTTGGCTTCACGACTTTGCCTTGCAACACAGTGAACCTAACAATGTTCTCACAGTCCTCAGGACGAACTCTGGCTAGCCATATCAACTGCGTTGCTTCTCCAGGATCTTCTTGCCCAATACCATCCTCCGCAGCTCCTCTCCGATAGATCATGACGTTTGCACTATATTTGTGGCCTCCGACGTGATTGATGAAGTAGACACCTACACCATTCGGTCGATCGTCGTGGAGATCGCGATATAAACCCATCGGTCGCAAGATACGTTCAAATTCTTTCCGGAGTAAAGGTGCAGATTGTCCACATCGAGCGTCCCGTGTTTTGTGGCTGCACATGAGGATCAAGTATTTGTGTGGAATTGGCCGCGTGCGAAAGGTTGATGAAATAGAAGGTTTCAAAGTGGGAGTATCAAGAGTGGTGTTTTTCGGGTCTGTCGGCTTTTGTGATTGTGAGGATGTCCCTTGCTCTTCTGATGATTCTTCCGTGTCTGCCCGTGACGATGACGGCAACGCTGTATTTGAACCCGATGTTGAGTTTGTGGTCGCTATTGTAGAATCCTTGCCACCTCCGATTTGCAGAGCATCCATATCAGGTATATTGCTTTGTTGTCCGTTTGTGTCTGTCGTCGTGGGAGTCTCACCATTCTCCTCATTGCCAGCTTTTCTTCTCGTAAGTGGCATTTCGTTCGTAACGCTGATTTCCACAACCTCTTTCATTAACCTGTCCACCTGGGTAGGTCTAACTCTCTCCACGATCTTCCAAGCCGGCAACAACAGACAATCGCTGCCTTCCTCACCATCGTCGGCCTCATCATGATCACGGCCATAATCTCCACCCGTTGGCATATCTGAAGCACTCAACATGACCTTCCCGTTCTTCCTCTCGATACCAACCCTACCCACGGCCTCCATGACACTTCCCTTTTCATCCATCACATCACGCACCCAGTCAGTCTTCCCCGTGCCAACTATCAGATGCGAACTCCAACCTTTGACGTGACCGAACAGATGATCATCCTCGTCGATAGCAAATTTCCGTGGGTATTCGACTGTACATGTCGAGCAATCATGTAGACATTCATCGCCATCTACCTGAGGGTCTGTTGGTGTGAAGAGATCAGATTCAGTCTTGGCTGTGACAAATCCTGTGCCGCGTCCATTTGTGGTCTTAATGTCATTGCTGAGATCGACGCTGCTGTTTCCCCCACTTGGAGTGAGAAACGCCTTGACGTTGCGCAACAGGGACATGCCCTGAGTTATTGTTCGAGGATGACCTGGTAGTTTGGGCCTTGTTTTGGGTTTTGGTTTCGATGTGGGTGGGTTTGTCATGTTCAAGAAAAGAGGAGGGGCACTCCTTTGTATCTATATATCGAATTTGCCGTGATATAATGATGGCGTCTTTTTGGGCGGATCTCAAGAGTTGGCGATCGTCCAATCGTTAGGGTCCAGTCGTCACCTTCAGTTCAAGTTTAGGTTATTTTGGGCCGACGTCGGCTTATGGATTCGGATCCGGTGGGGTTAAGGAATAAGGATAGGCAGGTGGCTGTGATCCCTGGATGCCACGGGTGCTAATGGGCGCGTGTCCTGGTGACGTTGCTTGCTTTGCCAGGCGTAATTCCGTGACGGTTGGGGCCCCGACGGGTTTGCACACGGGGGTCTATAATCTTATCAATCAATCAATCAATTGACGCTTGGCGGGTTTCCCATACGATAGGAAATATCCCAAAGTTGTTCCTCTTGATGATGGATCTGAGTCTTCCTCGTAGAAACCTCCAAGGACGCACTCTGTGGTTAAAATGATGAAAATAATCGACAGGCAGCCGCGAATCGTCTTTCCCAACCAGGCAAGTCCCTGGTTAAATTGGTGGGATTCGGGAGTGATCGGTCAATTCCACCACCCACTCTCAGCGTCTCTTCCTCCTTGGTGAAAAATCTCGGGGCTGTAGAGCGTGGTATCGAAATAACGAGCGAAGACAACAGCTGTCGGTTCCCAGAGGATATTCTGTGGACTACTTGATCTGTCAACAACATATGACATAGTGTGACCTTATATACAACGTTCATCTCAATCGCTAACATACAGCGAACCGAAGCGAAAAAGCCGAGACTGAGCTCGGCCATATCGGGGCTTACGCTAGGTTGGGTGATATCTTCTACACCGCTTGTGGAATGCATTGTCCCTCAGTATGGCAATACGAGAAGTCCAGAAATGGTATGCAAATCGTCGTACCTACCTCAAGGCGACGTCAGCTCGACCCGTTTCCTGAAATCTTGGAACCTGACACAAGAATTTGCCTATAGTCATGCGTCCAATCAGACGATTTCATGAATATCAACGAGCATCCCGCAATGAGTACTCACAGTTTGTCAAGTGATGATTGTTTTAGAGGTCATGGTGATGATAACATAGTATACTGTCGACAGTCTTGAACATACTACCAAATACATCTTCATAGCCCACGAAAGCTGTGACCTTGCAACCCATATCGAGCTCATTTCTTTAACATGGCCACACTGTCTTCCTTCCTCCAATCAATCTCCAAGCTTGAATCATATACACGCTCGATGATCAGCTTCATCCGATCCCAAGCATGCGCGTACCGAATGCTACACTCGTCCAAAACTCTCGCAATCAAAACCTTGCTGCCAGCTTGTGAAGAAGGATCCTCAGCATCTGTAAAGTGTTTCTCTACACGCTTCTTCAAAGTTTCAATGCCCTTCCGAATTTCCTTACTGTCGTATGCAGCCAATACTTTTTTCGCCGAACTTCTCGAGTGACTGGGTTTGTTGGAGATAGTGCTGTAAGAATCGGTCGACTTCATCAGAGCCTCGGTGCTTTCCAGGAAATCCAACCATTTGCCAAGCGGACGTCGAATTACAGCATCCGTATATTGGGAGAGGTGCATGTATTGATCGTGGGATGCTTTCTCAGACCATTCCTCCAACACCACGTTATGATTCGTTTTGACTTCCTCGACGAAAAAGTTCATGTTCTCGATCAAGAGGATATGGTAATTCAGCGTCTCCTTATCTTCCGGATCCCCGCTCGTTGCAGCAGTTGAAGGAGCAGGCCCCCTGACGCACCGGGATGATCTTTGGCGATGAAGTTGAGGGATTCCCACATAGCCTTGAGAAGTTTTATATATGCATCATTAATAATGAATCGAACTTCCATGGTATCATGATGACCCGGAGTGTCTTGCGGTAACATATCTTCAACAGTCGCCGAGAACTCAGGGAACACTCTCATAAACGAGATCAACCCTTTCCTCTTCTTCACTTTGACTTTGGTTTCTTCAATGGCCTTGACTTGTTCGTCCACGAATTTATGAAACAGTCCTGTGAGTCGTTCATGCAAGGCTCGGACAGTACGACTGATGAACTCTTGGTTGGTCTCTTCATATTTGTTCAGGCACTGTTCAAGCGAAAGTAGGACGCCAACACCCTGGAGTTGGTCCAATTTGAGAACCCACTCGAGAAGGCCTTGCAATTCCATTGGCCAGAAGGAATAGATGCCTTCAGTTGTATTCTGCACAATTTTGGCCATATCTCTATCCGGGTCGTACAATTGCTTAGCCTGTAGATTAGGCAGTTTTCGTTGGTCAGGTGAGCGTGACTGGACAACTTCAGGGAAGTCGGCATTTGATTGTGAGTCCAAATGGAAGAACTGCACAATAAAATTTTGCTCCTCTGCAATAGCTGAAGCTTGCTGTTGCAGTACTGTATCAAAGGTCTCCCAAGCTTCAGGCCTGCCATCCTGCTTACCACCGATCGATCGTCGGAGAGCACTCGTTTTCACTGTTCTTCCTCGCTTCACCGTGAGCTTTCGAGCTGCGGTGGACGTCAGCGACTCATCAGGCCTCTCCTTTTCTTGATGCGTGAACAGAATTTCTAGTTCTTCTCCAGTTGGTCGTCTTGCGGTCTTGCGCATGGACATGGCGTAGTCACGAAATTGATCCGAGTAGTTCTCCTTGAATACAATCTCATAGTTTCGAATCAACAGAGACCATTCATATTGGTTGACTTCCCGCACAAAAAGCATGGTCGGATGGTAGACCCAAAGCTCTTGCCTCGAGGCATTGTTTGCTTTGAGGTTGAGAGAAATCAACGACGTAGAACTGTTGCTCGGCAAGTTATCCTCGCTCACTCTTTGTTTAGCATTCGCAAACATCGATTTCATGAACTGATTGAATCGATTCATGAACATAAGGCTCTCTTCTCGGTATTCGTCCTTCTTCTGTCGGACTGCCCGCATTTGACCAATCTCGGTATCGGCATACACACCTAGGCCAGTCCTTTGCGTCGATGAGGCGTTCGCTTGACGAAGTTTGTTCTGACGAATTTCGGGATCGATGGTGAGCATTGCTCGGTATAGTAACGCGAGTGATTGTTCGATTGCTTTGACCCCGGAATGACTGTCAATCGGTGCAGACTGCAATGCACGGAGATCTGTAGAGGATATGGTCAATGTCGTCAGCAAACTCTCCAACTCACTCTGAAGCAATTTTTGGTTCGCGGTTTGTACTTGAAGACCCTGTCCTTGGGCCTCGATGTATTCAATATCGTCATGCAAGGTGTCAAGTTCGTGGGCATATAAAGTGAGTAGACCATCAAGCTCCTCACACTCCGCAATTGCTTTGTCAAATGCTTTTGACAATTCTTGAACTTTAGCCTCCTGCTGTTCAACATGACCCAACCAACCACTTGCCTGAGCCCGTCCGATTTCACGGCGAATTTCAGTCTCGAGATCTTCGATCTTTGGGTGATGTGAAAGTCTGCCCTCCCAACCAAATTCGGTCAACAGTTCATTGAAATTAGCACCACGACCATCAAGAATTCGCGGATCGATGCCTAGCGCGGTGCAGTGTTTCTCTACTTCAGCTTCGAGTCTTTGACGACGCTTCCGTTGTGGCGACCCGGATCGAGTCTTGTCTGGAGATTCAGGCAGCGGTCGCTCTTCCTTCTTTGGTGTGTCCGGAACTGGGATTGGTACGGGCATTGCTGGAGAGGTGGTTGACGAAGGCGTGAGGCTGTCTGAGGTCGCTTGACGCTCGAGCTGGACTCTAGGGACTGCCTCTGAGCCAGTTTTAATTGTGGAAGGAGGTTCCTTGTCGACAACGGAAGGAGGCTCGGGAACGGCGCTCTTCTGGCTATCAGAACTCATGCCCCGCATTAAAGGAGCTGGTACGACACTTGTGATACCATCCGGCTCATTTGAATTCTTTTCTTGCATAGCCTTCAGTCGAGCACCTGCACCACCTGATCGAGGCTGGAAAGCCTGAGTAGCAGCGGCAGCCAAAGCAGCTTTGCGAAATTGACTGGCAATATCCTTCCCAGACCTTTTCTTGACCATGGGTCCGAGGCCTGGTCGATGCTCTTCCTCCGGCTTGGGCGGAATAGGAACAGTGTCTGCTGGCTCGGCGGTTACGGCCTCATTTGTAATGCTTGGAGGAGGCTTTTCGTACGCGGTCGAATCATAGTTTGAGGGTTGTGGTGCTGGCGATCCATTTGATTGTGACTTGTTTTCTTGTGATGATTGTTGTGATGTGGGAATTTTCTTCGTATCGAAGTAGCCGGCATCGGGCTTTGATTCAATGTCCTCGAGAGCGCTTGGAGTTCCCGCGGGAGTGACGAAAGTGCTATTGCTCTGACTTTGGGGAAGAGTTGGCTCTATCGGCTTCGGTTCGAACGATGGTGCCACAGGAGTGACACCGCGCCTCCGTTCTGGCAACGGCTGCTCAATGCTTACTGGTGGGAGACTTGCTGGCGGTTCGGGAGTTCTACGATCTGTGGTTGATGCAGAGTGCGCAGTGCCGGGCCGAGAGCCTGCGTAGAAGTCATTTCCGGGCGCATTGCGATACGGGTCGGGAGTTGGAATAGAAGCCAGCCTTTTTCCAGAGTAGTCTAAGCCTGCGGGTTTGTTCACAAGCAGGCCGTTGGGTTTGAGGTTTGGAGGCTCTGGAGTAGGCTCGTTACGTTGCAACGAAGACTGCGATGGTTTTGGACTGAGAGATGGCCGAGGAGTAGCTTGGATACTACTTGATATCGATGGATTGCGGTCTTGCGGCTGGACAGAAAGTGAAGCGTATGGTTGCTGTGGTCGAGGTGATTCTCGTGAGGGAGTAGACCAGTCCGACCTCGCCGACAACCCTTGCGGTGTCCCTGATGAAGGAGGCTGTTGATACCCTTCTCGTGTCGTCGGGCGGTATTCATTGCGATTTAGTGTGCCTTGCTCTTGCGAACCGATGCGTTGGCCGTCTCTACTTGGCGGAGGATGGAGGGAGTATAGGGTGATTGTGGGCGGGCACCGCTGATGGCAGCTATCGAAGGTGGAGGCTGAGGCTGATTCAGGGTCTGAGGCGAGGGAGTCGAACGCTCTGGAGGTGGAATAATCGGAGAAAAGGCAGCTTTCTGTGTGGGAGTAGCTTGAGCAGACGCCGGAGTATTGGTTAGTGCGCTGACCTCCTGCGATGTAAATCCTATCAAGTCGGGAGTCTTTCCTCCTGTGTATTTGCGAAAGATCTTGATCAAACTCGCAATGAAGAAATCCTTCTCTTTTTGAGTGGGAGCCGACCAGAAATATGGTTTCCCCAAAGTGACCGTGAAACCCGTATTAGACGCCCACTGCTTCTCCATCTCCTGCTGACGATTCGCAGGCACAAGAGCATAGTACGAGACGATGACACTGAGATCTTCCAAAGGCCAAGTCTTTCCTATAGAAAACGATCCATTGGCGTTCTCGCGTGCCTTGTGGACGCGAACCTTGCCGGAGCGACGAACAGCGACAAGAATGACTCTGTCCTTCTTGTTTTGAGGATTGGAGTCGGGAGGAGGCGGCGATGATGGGTACGCGGCATCTTCGGAAATCTTGACGTGAGTTATGTAGGATTCCAGCTGCATCCCGTCGGGGTCTCGCTTGTTGAAGCAGCTCTCGATGATACGCCTCTTCTCATCTTCGAAACGCGCGGCGCGGTTCTGATTGCTCTCAGTCTGCTGGATTTGAGGCCGGACGTTCTGAGCCGGTAATGAGCCATTGCGATCGCCGGTAGAGGTTGGAAGGGGCTGGCGGTTTCCGGAGTAGAGAGGCTGTTGATTCATGTTGGTTGCCGACAGGTTTCAATGGCATCATCTCATGTGGGTTAGAGAGCGGACAGGCTGTAGGGTCATGGCTTGACTCGATTTGAAGGAGGGAGGGAGGAGGGAGGAGAGCCGAGAAAGGAGAGGCGACGATGTTTGGAAAGCCTCAGTGCCTCCAACAGTCACCATGAACTGGTATACTGATTGTCAGCATACGTATCGTCGCACAGGCTCAGTGAGGCGATGTGTTGTACCAAGTTTGATGGTTGCCAGTGGTCAGTCTGAGTTAGGGCAGCGCAGGCAATTGTCCTTGGAGTTCGTTGACACACTCTACGGTAAGACGCTAAGACCCAAAGAGGAACCCTCCACAAATTAGGAGAATCAGAACCACCTTTCTCGACGGAGACTGAGGAGTACCACGGAGTACGTACCTACATGGTATCATCCAAATGAATACAACTGTCGGCTCTCTAGTGCCAGTCATATCAATGGGACCGGCCGCGAGGATCAAATCATTCGATAAAGATGCCAGAAATAACCACTGTAGTCTTCGGCTCTTTCTCTCAAGTTGAAATGCTTCATGGCATCAGAGCCCCCATATGATTCAGTCATCGTCTGACGACCCAGCTGAAGAGGTCTTAGATATCCCATACCTCAACACTATCAGCAATGCCAACATTTCAAACTTTTGACCATTCCTACCAGGGTAGTCAACACACATGACACCCACAGGCCCAGCCAGTTCTTGCTCAGAGTCCAATTGCCAACCAAAATTCCGTGCACTCTGCCATATTCCATGACGCCTGGCTGTAAAGCTACATACATATACCACGAACACGCCATCATCTATCGCCAACATGACAGCCAAACTCATGCTCGCCTTCCGCGAACGCCGCGCACGGCGGAAGTTATCCAAGCCTTTGATGAACGCCGAGATCACTTCCCAAATAGTGAATCACAATTTTCCACCATCCACATAACCGCATCATTCTTCATCTTAGTGTCACTTAGCTCACGATTGAGGCTTTCCGGCCTCATGATCGTCGGCGCAAACACGACTGCGATATTCATGCTGGTCATGAGATTCTCTTTCTCTTGTAGCACGACTCTCGTGAGATGTCGCATCAGATATTCCAGTGTCTCATAGTGAACACGGGGCAGGTACTCCAAGGCGGTTTGCATCGCCTCCACTCGGTCATCTCGGTCTTGAATTGACGTCGTCTCCAGAAGTCGATCATAGACATCAAAAGTGATCAGTGGCATCGGTAGTCGGCGGAAATACTGTTTCAAGCCAGACGTCACGGCATGGATATCCAAGTCTGGGTCAGAGATGTCGAAGTCGTGATTGGGATTCTCAAACCAGTCCTTGACTTGCTGTACCTGAGAATTACCGCCAGACTTACGATAGATGCCCTCGACATCCATCCCTGTAACTTTGTCAGATCTCAAATTTCATCTAGGAGTCTCTTTTAGCACTCACCTCGTGACTCGACTTCTTGGATGCATGTTTTGACGATGGCTGGAATGGCAGATTTCTCGTACTCTGCCCGTTGCTCAAGGTCAGAACCGAAAAGTTCTAGGTAGTTTGTTAGCCGCCACATCAGGATTTTTGATAAGTAAAGTCTTACGAGAAGCATCCACCAACAAAGACGGCGTACTGTTGTTGTTCTGGCTCGCGTACAAGCCATTTGATTTCGTGGTAGTTTTCTGGTTGCCAAAGAATCCAAAACCACCTTTGCTAACAGGTTCCGCATTTCCCTTTGGAAGACTTGAATACTCCTGGCCTCCGGGGCATTGGCTCCTCCATATGCCCCAGTTTCGGCGAATTGCATCTCGCGATTATAACTTTGTTGCGTCGAGGCGAAAGCTCCTTTGATGCCTTTGGTGACGCCTTTGGCGACCTTCTGTCCTTTTCTCCAGTCGAACTTCTTCGGCTGGCCCTTTTTGATATTTACCACGTGCGGGCCCTGTAACACTGTGACGGGTTCAGCTTCTCCCGCCTGAAGTGTGCTGGCTGAGTCGACAATCGTATTGTCCGTCGAGAAGCTGCGCATGTCTCTTGCATCGAGCGAAATGTTTGATTTATCTTTGTGGTGAGAGTAGATACCAAGGCCGTTCACCCCAGGTCTTGTCTCTGGTTGGGTATTGCCCGAATTTGCCTTGTATAATCCTTGTATCTGGTGCACAAGTTGGTTGTTGAGTTCTGCCAGTTGCGCATTCTTTGACGATAATTGCTCAAATTCCATGAAGCTCTTGTCCTTCATCTGTGTCAGGTTGGCAATCTCGTCTACTAGGTCATTCCTCTTTTGTATTGACTCTTCAATTTGCGGAGCAAATGAGTTCTTCAATCTTTCCAATGCCTCTGCAAATTCGCGGAGTACAGTATTATTCATTTTGCCGAGATCGAATGGTGCACCACTTCTTTTGGCGGCAGCGAGATGTTCTGTCAGTATTTCGAGCTCACGAACGACGATTTCCTTTTGCGTGTCAAGTACAACCATTGTAGAGCGTTTCTCTTTCAATTCCGAGTTGACCTGCTTGATGTTGGCTGTTGATTCTAGCTGTGCCTCAAGCTCTGTGATCCTCTTCTCTCGTTCAACTGTCTTCTGCCTCTCTCTGCGGAGTTCGTTCTTGAACCAGGCGAGTTCATCTCGGTTTTCTGGCGAGGCGGTGCTGGGGCTGCTAATCTCCTGACCGATTGAGCTGGGGGCAACTGCTGGTGATCGAGGCCAACGACTCTGAGAGAGTCGTCCAGTCTTGTCACTATAGCTGCGACCATGTCTTACCGAGTTAGAAACTCGTTTGAGGAATGATTCGTGCGCGTTCTGCTCATCGTTACCCATAATTCGGGCCATGTCTTCATCCATAGTGAATTCGCCACCAGTCGAGTACCTGGGAAGGCCGGGCGACTTCTCTCCTTCCGTACCCTTCGTAGACTGCAACGTGCTCACCGATTGAGATCGCGAGTGTTCAGGCGGAGGTAGCGGAGGTGCTCGAGGATCGACAAACGATGTTGCGCTTGTTTTCCCACTCACAAACTCGATCGGATCAAGAGCCGTGTCAGCAGTATCAAAGATACTCTTGGAATTCGGTGACCCGATGGGCCCAGAAATCACCTTTCCGCCATTTGCGCGGGTCAGCTCAGCAGGTGTTGGTGTAGTCTTTTGTGCGGGTGAGGCTCCCCATTGATGGCTGCATTCAAGCTTGATGGAAGATTTGCTGAGGCATTCACCTCTTTCCTTGCGATGGTTTGTGTTCTCTTTGCGCTGTCCAAGGAATCTCCGCGCTTGGGAAGAGCCTGCAGCAAAGATGCTGCAGGTATTTGTGGATGCTTAGGAGATTCATTGGCTGGACTCGTAGGGCTCGAATGGCTCGAAAGGCGTGGCGTGGAGAATCCATTGTCTGAAGGTGTGGCTAGGTCTGCAGGGTTTAGCATTCGACTGGTAGCGTATTGTTCGACCGGATCGCCTGCTTCGATTCGTGGAGTAGAGGACTGCGAGGGTGTGCTGGGACTTGCTCGGTCAGGTTTCTTGTTCTTAGGCGCCTCTTGGAGTTTGAACTTTTCACTCGATAGAAGATCGCTATTGCCCCGAGGTGCTAGCACGGGGCGAGTTGAGTCTTCGGATTTGCGAGTGCGTTCCGACGCGATGTAGGGTGACGCAGCACCAGAAGTAGAGCCTCCTAAGTACTCCTCGTTCTTCTTTCGGGCAATTTCGTTGACTTCTCGAGAGGATTGGCGGCCTTTTTCTTGATATGCAATATGTGGACTGGATGTAATGGGTTTCGACACTTGTGCTTGGATTCCAGTTGGGGTTGTTCGGGTCGTGAAATAGTCCTTGGACTTTTCCTCGCTACCGCCTCGGGGAGTTGCCTGACTCGAGACACTTGGAGATTGGGATGATGCTTGTGGGGTAGGATCGAAGGCGAGTGGTATGAGAAACTCCTCCCCTCCGCCAGAGAAGTCTGATCGTTGCGACATCATGGAGTGTCGGTTGGTTCGAAACGTTGTCGAAGGGAGCGTGAGCATGTCTTTTGGAACAGATGTATGTATTAGCATGACAAAATTCAGAATCAAGGTGTGCGCACTAACCACGACTGCTCTGATCCGCAGAGTTTGGCCTAGAATCACTATCTCTTTGCAGCTCGCTGACAGTCTTCCCCACAGATTGGATGTCTGGTGTGGCCGGATCTTGGTACTGTTCGACATAGGGAGATTGCGAATCGGGGACATAGGCAGTCTTGCGTGCTTCTGGAGGTGGAATGGCAGGTAAAGACTTGTCAAGATGAGTCCCGGCAGGTCTAGATCTCTGTGATGTGCCTTTTGCCGTCTTCTTGCGTCGCCTTGCCATCAAGGCTTCATGGCAATCCATGCAAAATATGCCCTGCGATGTGCGAGCATAGCGTAGATTCTCTATCTTTCGCTTACAATTGCGGCACTTGAAACAATTGGCACAAAACGCCTGGTCTCCGGTCAAGATGGCGAGGTCTTCGATTTTATTATTGCAATTGCTGCAACTGTAGGTACAATTATTGCAAATAAGGGAGCCGTCGCCGAGAAGGAGAAGATTGGCATCGGAATCAAGGAGGGTACTGCAGGTATTGCAACGAAAGCAGTCGATGTGCCATCTGTTACCGGCTAGAATAACATCAGCGACGAGGACGGGTTAGATGGGCGAACAGGACCATACCAAGTTCAAAGGCCTTTCCTTCTTCAAGAATCTGAGAGTAAGGGTATACGTGAGATGATGAACACTGAGGGGTGTCTTGATATCCAGGGTCGACTTACCTGTCCACAACCTTTGCACGGGAAGGGGATCTCGTCAACGTCCAAAGGAGACTCGGGAAATGCCATGGGAGACTCCGTCGCCGTCGCCATGGTGGGTTATCAGTTGAATTGTGTCTGTTTCAAAATGGCGGTGCGAATTGCTCTTGAATTGAAGGCACGATGCCAATCACCTCGACCTTTTCCAATCCCAAGTCTTGTGTGAGCAGTTCATTAACAAGTCTCGGGCGACGATCTTCTGTACATGTGACACGGTAACCGACTGTATGTCTGATTGTCGGAGGATGTGGTAGGCTGGCCCGCAGCTGAAACGCTAGTATATTGTTCTATTCGGTGGTCAAAAGAGTGAAGGGCGCACCGCAGCTGCAGACGCTGTGGTTTGAGGATGGCCGGCAGGATGGAGATTATTTGAGGTGAATGCTGAGGGTGGGACAAACAGATGGTTTGGTATGTAACCTTGGAACGGTTCCGACTATCTGAAAAGCTTTAGGTAAATGTGAGGAAATGTGTATGGTGTTCAGCTCATGAACGAGGAGTGAAAAAGGGTCGTGGGTAAGTGATTGCAAGGCAGCCCACGAAGCGATTTTGGAGCAGCTGAGGGAATCTTCGTATCGTAGTCTGTAGTCTGTGGTCGTGATCGCGTATAGTGACAAGGGGGAAACGCTAGTAACGAGCAAAATGCGTTTGGATAATGGTACAGCAGAGGGTCAGAACAATGAGACGCATGCGCGCTTCAAAGGTGGTTGCAGAGTTTCTTGGTAGAGATATGGAGCGGTGATGGCAAAGGCAATAGTGATGAGGAGGAGGATATCTTATTCTGGCGGGAGTGAGAGGGAGTCAGCCAGTAGTCAGTGGTGGTTGGTGGTCAGGAATTAGTGGTGATGGTGGTGGTGTTCGAGTTTGACGATGGAAGACCTGCAACAACTTGTCCCTGCTGCGGACTTGATACTTTCTTTGGGCTGAAGGGATGAGGACCTGGGCCTTGCTTGAGTCTTGAGTCTTGAGTCTGTGAATGAACAACCACAACCCCGGCATTGAATTGTGGTCGGACCTTAGGACACACCAAGACTTTGGGGAGTGGCGTGTATGCTTATTCGATCCCCTAGAGCAGCAACTATACGGGGGACTGCAGGTGACTGGACTCTGGAAAGCAAAGTCCATCAGGCTGGTGGCGCTGAAGGACACTACCTAAATTACTCCTTTGGCGAGGTCAACTGGATACCCCCCACCGCCCCCCTCCCCCCGGTAGCCCATCGTAGCCTTAGCCCCTCACCGACAGCTGCCTCTAAATACCGATTGGGCTCTGGGTTCTTAGATGGTCTTCTGCCATACTTCTGGGAGACTGGAACCTCAGGGACCCTGCTTGAGGCCTGTGCGGACGCTCTTTTACGCCTGGCAATCCATCACACAGCAGCATCCCTCTTCATTGGTGCGAGCCTTGCCTCTAGGCAGGGATCAAAGACTAACGGGGCAGCTTTAGGCTCTTTTAGGCCACGACAGTCTAACCCAAGTGTCTCCTAGTTAAAGTGCGAGAGCCTTAGAGTGCTAGTCAGCGTCGTAGCATTCAATCCTCTCTCGAATCAACGCTGCTCCATGCCACATTGGGGGGAGTCTATGAGGACACTAAAACCAACAGAGGAGAAGCACCTAAGAGGATACTGAACACGCCATCAAAGATCAATTTGGGTCTTTTATTAAGGGGCCGCCGCCAACAAGCCCTCGTTATCAAGACTCGCCGAATCTCTTAGCCTTGGACACCCTTTGGTTTTAGTCTATATTGCCTATTGGTCCTTGACTTCTTGGGGATAGTGAACAACTCCTTTCTACCTGCATAGCCATCTGACGAACAGACTCAACGCTCGACGCTCGAGGCAAGGCCTGATGGGAATATTCGACATGAGCCACTGCCCACGGCCCACGGCCATTGATGTGCATCTGAATACTACTAAGTACTTGTCACTTTACTAGTTACTGTATCTGCTCCATTCTCTGTAGAATCCCTAGCTTGTAAATGCGCGCCACTGGGTGACACTCCTGTCATCTCAGTCACACTTCGCCGTCCGTGCAAGCTTTCACCTCGTTTGGACAAGAGTGACATTTCCACTTCGAGTTCGACCTTGTTTTAGCACCATCATCTAGCTGCTCGATAGTCCGTCCCTTCTGCTCTGTAGGTAGTTAGCAGTGTAAGCGCATTTTGCAGCAGTCGTTGCGTACTGCTGATGAGGAGCAAGCCTTAGCGTCCTCCAAGAGCAACCGTCGGGCTATCCTCGCTTGTATCACCTTACGCGACACGCCCCAGAATAATTACTGACGAGGCTCAAGCGACAGCAAACCATGCGCGTCTTTGCAGCTGTTGCTACGTGTATCAAAGATTGAAGCTCTGAAAAGGCGACCTCCCACAACTAGTCCGACTCCACGTGGTCACACCGCAGATTCAGAAACATGAAATCGTAAAGATCTCATCACACCTTACCCCTGGAACCTCCACTTTGGTTCAAAGCACATCTCCAATAACGTTCCAGTCCGAGGCTTTGTAGATTGAGTGCAGGATATCTGCATAAACTTTTCGGTACGAATCGTGATGCCTCCCGCGTTGCTGTGCTTGACTCGGGAAGTCATACGTTTCACTTGGCCTTTTGATTTCCCTCTCAACATTTACCACTCCAGCACACGCCATCAGCCTTCCTTCAAGTGTCGTTCGCCATCAGATTCGTGCTCCGCGCACAGTCGCCTTGTCTTCCCGTCCCAATGTTATTCCTCGGATCCAGACCTGTCAGAGAGACGGGTGCAAAATTGGACATTTCCCGGACACTTTCTTAAAATAGTCTACTCATATAATGTAAAGCATGTGCACTTGGCCACATGGCTCGTAGACTCTCAAGTAATACTTGGCTGGGAAAAGAAAAGTGAATCAAACAGCATATAAAAAAAGAACGAGCAGCAAAAAGGCCGACGGCGCAAGTCGGGACGCCTTATGTCGTCGCGAGAGATTCGAGGCTTGTGAGGAAAGCTGAAACTCCCCGACCTCCAGCCTGGTTTACAAACACTCCGATGTCGTTGGCGGTGGACACCTTTCCCCTTCGTCCCCGAATGTAAACATCCTATACTCCGTAGACCTGATTTGTGTAGAGAAGCTTACATACTTTTAACAAATCTCCTTGGCCAGCAGAGGTTCCCGCGCACAGGTTATTGTACTCCGTATTTCAATATCAAGCCTTGGATGATCGACGATGCATCCCCAAGGAATCGGTGCCTCCTAGCCCCCAAGGCGACTTTACTAGCCAACTTGAGTCTCCGGCCGTGCGCCTTGGCTCCCCGAAACACGCCATCCCGAGCGAGTTTCAAATCCTGTGGGGTCACTCGTTTAGCCTAATGGTGAAGATTTCCCAAAAGGGGCCACCTTGCAAAAGCAATCGATCAGTACTCTGTAGACATAAAAGAATATCTGTGATCTGCCCTGAAGAACCATCGGAAAATCTTTGAACTCCGTGTTTTGACACTTCGCATCCAAGATTAGACGTCTTGTGAGTTTGGATCCGGTCGGTCAGTCTACTCCGTAGCATTCTCGTTGTTCGGCCACGCGTTGACCACAAGTCAGCTCGTGTCAGTGACTTGAAGCCGTGCCGTCAAACACCCACGACATCGCAGGGCCAAGGCCAGTGCTCTGGCATGATCGTCGTGGCAGATGCCACCGTCGATCAAAGTACCAGAATAGGTTGCTCCACGAGCTCGGAAGTCGAGTATCTACAGCATTGACGCTCGCTAGCCTGCCTGAGGATATCGAAGCCTAACCACACGTAAAGGATCACAGCCAGACGTATTGATTAGTACACTGTCATTCGTGTTTGAATACCATGACTGGCTCTAATTTAAACAATAACTGTACTATTCCTTGACAACGCCGTTGCTCGGATTCAACCCCATGGATTTGCTCCAACGAGTGTATGTCTTAAGTGACTGAAACCAGAGGTACAACCAAACCAGACCAAAACCTCCCAATCCTGTTGTGGCGCTGCGATCCCGATGTTCTGGGGTCCATATCCATGTCCATGCCCTGTACAAAGCACACCGCATCATGAATCTGTACTCCCTTGAAACCTTGAAATCGCCATCCCACTACCAAATAATAATACACCCTGCTAGCAGAGGGTTGTTTGTTTACCAATGCCTTCACTTCCTTGCTGAATGTGAATCTACTGCTCGTCGGCAGTCGTGCTCAAAACTTGCCAATTGGCACTTTCTTGCGAGGTTGCCACTTCGGTGCTCTCAGATGACGTGGCGGCTGAAGCACCTTCGGCTGGAAATTGTGCAGATCTACCATCCTTGACGGTATTTCCAAGTGCCTTCCAGTGAGCCGAGACCTCTGACCCAGGATCGAAGGTCGATGGCTCTGGCTCCATGTCGTCCAAATCCGGCGGGATAGACATGACAGGTCGGCCAATTGGTTCAGAAACTCCATACAAGCCAGCCATAGAGCCAGCGACGTAGTAATGCAGTAGATTTTTGTCCGACTCTTTACTGAAGTAGCTGTAGAATCTCTGTTCCGGTTTGATGATTGTATGTAGAGCGGTACAGTATTCCATGACTTGTCGTTTGATGAGGACCGTGTAGGTAGTAAGGAGGTGCTCAGCAAACCGTGCCAAGCGCTCCTCTTGAATGCTGTAGAGCGTTTGATTGCAGGCAACAAGGCGTTGTAGAAGAGCAATAAGGAGTTTCACTCCGAAGGACATAACAATAGGCAACCGAGTAGCGAAACGAGGACGCTCTGATGCAAAGTCTGAGACAAAGCTCTGCAGACTGTTGAAAAATACACTGGTGGTGGATTTTGGTGTAATAATAGGATCATTGCTGGTAATAATATACTCAATCTGTTCCAGTGTGTCGAGAACAGCATCGATTGTAGGGAGTGGGTTTTGAGAATGTGTGCAGAGAAGGTAGGATGAGTCGTCAATGGTCTGAAGAACCGCAGCATAACCTGAGCTGTGATTGCATCTTGCGATGAGGAGTGCACAAAGCGTCATTCCGGGCTGTGGCTCTGGCCATTGAGGATATTGGCGGAACAGCTCGATCAGGATGATGAGCATAGTATGTCGGTTGTAGACAGGACGGTTGAGATTAACGGCTCTCCTCTCTCGAGACTCAACGATCTCATCAAAGGAGCCAATGTTTTGTATGAGAAGCTCGAAAAGATCATTGAATTGGGCTTGACGAGTGATCAAGACGTGAGGGTGGATCTCGATGAGCTTTCTAAGCCGACGATAACCTAAAGCATCGAGATTACGATGACGAAGATATTCGATGGCTGTTGCAAGTGACTTCTTTGCCGAAGAGATGCTATTGCGACGGCGTGGTGATCTTTGTGGTGAACGGTTCGAAGACCTTTGTGGTGAGCGCGACGGTGATTTCTTTCCGCGTGGCTTGACAACGTCATTTTCTTTACCCTCCGGAACATGTTGCCGCATGGCAATTCGCTCAGCAGTGCGTTCAGCAGGGAGGGCAACGACTTGATCTGGTGGGAAGGCTCGCACAGGCCGAAGTGGAAGGTTGTTGGTTGGCGCTGAATGTGACGCCATATGTTCGGCCTCCTTTGCTTTCTTTGTTGTTGTTGTCGGCGCAGACGCTGACTTGTCTTCTATTATGACTGGGGTTTGACGCCCATTTTTCCTATTGTTTTGTGGTAAAGTATTTGTGTGCGATGTTTGTTCTTCGACAACGACAGGGGACTGCCGCTCAGCTCGTTTCGCTGCCCGAGTGTCTGCAGTACGGCTAGCTCCTTTCTCTTCAGCTACGATAACCTCTTGACGACTCGCAGTCTTACGATGATGACTGGGGACTGAGGAAGGAAGCTCTTTATCAAGCTGCAGGACAGGGGTGTGACGACCTGAAGCGTTCTCCTTTGTATCTGTTGGCTTCTTGACAGGCTCACCCCGAGAGCCTGGACGTGCACCGCCATTGGGGGCATTGGTGTGGCTACAATGCGGCCTCTACGGATTGGTGCTGACATGAGTGATTTTGCTTCGACCTGAGGACTAGCAGGCTTTGCTTCCTTGGCATCAACTTTGTTGTCTCTTGAGGAGGCTTTCTGATGACGAGGCTGCGATGGAGGAGCTTGTCGTGATGATGTCGAGGACTCGCTTTGTTGAGAGATATGAAATTTTTCTTGTTTTGGACGAGTAGCTTGAGCAGCAGCTTGTTTTGCAAGAGTTGCCTTGTCTTTCTCTGTGAGGTGCTCTAAATCTTTGATAGAGCCGAATGCAAAGTCATCCGATTTGATAGACGCTGGGGTAAATCCTCGATGGAGAGATTGAGGTTGCTGAGTTTGTTGTGGTTGCTGTGTCGCCTGTTGTTGCAAGCGTTGCTTGCTTTGAGCTCTGATCTGAGCCAGTGCAGAGCCAGGCCTGCTTGGAACCTTTGCTGGTTTGCTGGGCTTTTCAGGATTGTTGGGGTCATCACGCAGTGCATTTGCTGCATGAGTGCCGAGTCCGCCTATGATCATGCGTGCTCCCTGAGCGTCATACTTTTGGTATTGCCAGTATGTTGCTCGTGTGTTTTCACGGACTTTGGGTTGACTGTCTCTTAAGCCTTCGTAAATAGCCTTCCTGGCTAGTTCACCATCCTTCTCGTAGTCCATTTGACTGCGATAAGTTTCGAGAAGCAGCCGAAGCCATTCCGGAGCATAAATGCGAGGGGAATACGCTTGTCTTTGAATGCGGCGCATGTGTGATAGAATAAACGGTGGCTGTAACCAGCATGTCTGCAAATGGCGAGAATGGCTTCATTTGCGTTCTTTTGGTTGATGTTTTTGGTAGATCCACAGAGAGTGATCAGGTCGGGGAGTATAATGTCAAGTTGAGATTGGATATGTGACTCCAAGTTCTTGGCCACGTTGTTGATAGTTCTGCAAGCCTGTGCGGACAGTGTTGTGCGCTCTGAGCCTGCAGCTTTTACAATTTGAGGGAAAATTGCCTTGCATCGCTCTACAAAGTCCCTAGGCAGGGTACTGCCTTCGATACGGTTTTCAAGGATTTCAGACAGCTTCAGGAGAAGGTCATGGCGCCGTTTCCAGCTCTCCTCGGTTTCGGCTTGGCTGAGCTCGACGTGTAAGAATGTGAGCACATCGTTGTAGCTTTGGCCTGTCATCTTGGCTCTGAGGCCAATGATGAATAGATATATGCTTTTCCCAGCACTCGGAAAGAAGTCTTCGACTTTTTTGACTGCAGATGATATTGATCAGTAACGTTCCAACTGAGGAGGGTCAAACTGATCATACACATCCCCATGTTGACAAACTAGCGAGCCAAAGGCTTCCACGCTGGATATTTGTGACAACAAGCAATTGGGATGAGATGAGTCTGACGAACTCCTGCTTTATAGCGGTTGTAGAAGTGTCGAGTAATGGTAGAGCAAAGATTGATTGAAGTTGTTTTGAAGAATTTGATCGAATGTTGTGAACACGCGAATCACGTGATGATGGTGTATGAAAGGGAGAAAGATCAAAATCGCTGCAGAGGGAGGAATAGGCATGCTTTATAGGAGCCATAGCGACGTACCGTTTGAACAATTGAGTATTTGTGGATGCGCAGCGGACGCGATGTTGTTGTCGATAATGGAGTCCTGGGGAAAGTATCGTTAGAGATGCAGGTCACGCTGGCAAATTGTTGGTGTCGTCGAGTTGTTATGATGTTTGGGTAGAGCGGGGCTTGGCGGGAGTTACTCTGGATCCAATCAGGATTGGGCCGCTTAGATGATGACTTCTCCCCATGAGGCTGAATTCCACTTTAACACCGCCTCCTACATGGCACTTTGTCTTTTTGATGCCTACCTCATTGGCTTGTTGTACTCGTGTTTTGATATCTCGCATGAATATTCTCCTTGACTCTCACAGTTGAATTCAACAATTTGTTCAACCAGGGTCCACATTGTACGGAGTCAGCGAAGGACAGTCACAATACAACCACTACGATGGCCCCAGTTCCCCCAAGGCTCCATCACAAACCGAAGCTTCGCCTGCACCTGGACGACCTTACCCATTCAGCTACTCAAATAACAAACTCATCCCTTGATGGAGGCTTATATTTGGCTCGTGCAGTGGAGCATGTTTTGACCTACTTGTATGTTCCATATGGCCTGAGCGACATACCTCGAGTCCGCTCCGTGACTGTGATTGTACGCGAGATGGGCGGAGTCGCCTACACCACTGGACTACCTCTGGATGATCTCCACAAGGAGATACATCTATCGCTGGATTATGTTCAAGCAGTGTTTTCACGAAACTCTACTGGTATCCGCCACGAAATCGCTGGTGTCATCACACACGAAATGGTGCATTGCTTTCAAAACAACGGCCATGGCAACGCTCCAGGCGGTTTGATTGAAGGGATCGCAGACTTTGTTAGGCTCAAAGCAGGCTTAGCGCCACCACACTGGGATAAGTCGCCCACCAGTCGCGGGGAGAAATGGGATGAGGGATATCAGAGAACTGCATGGTTCTTAGAATGGATAGAGGAGAAGAAAGGTAACGGGTCCATTAGCCGGCTAAATGCGAAGCTCCGCCACGAGAGCTACGATGAAAAAAGCTTTTGGCACGATTTATTCGGCACATCGGTTGAGACATTGTGGGATCAATACAAAGAGACGTGGGCGAAAAAAGAGACACAGTCATCAACTGAAGCGCAGCTAGTTGAAGAACCACTTGTTATGAAGGAAGGCGGGCCGGGAACAACAGCTTCAGGATTAAGTAATCCCACGGTCTTCAGGTCATAGTATGTCGGGACGACCATAGATACATCACTTGTAACTCAGTTTGTAGCGGATCAGTTTTCATTTAATTTACACATCTTGAGCCAGGATAGTTCAAGACTTCCTGTGTCGATCACTGGTCTGGAAACGCACGAGTCTACTTTCCACCGTATAACGTGCCTCGCTCGCCGCGTATGGGCTACTGGATAATGTATGTGTGCACAAAGAGGCTAGCCTGAAGAGAAAGAGTCTTGGAAGAGCGCGTGAAGAACTAATGCATTGATTGACCTATGGGCTATCTCCACGAGTCAGTTATGGCTCCAAGATTGCACGAGGTAGTTAAAGGATTGGGAAGGCAGGTTCAGTAAAAAATTAGAGTGTTGTTGCGTGGTTTTGTTCCTCAAAGAACGAAGTTCTCCGTGTTAAAAATGGATCATCATTGCATAGTTGGGGATGTGAAAGAGTGGATGCTTACCAGGGAAACCGTCGCAACAATCACGACTTGGACAAATCACGGTACCCACTGATCACTCAAGGGATTGAAAGGATGGCAAGCTGGTCGGGTCAATGCATGGCACGTATTTTGATTGTCTAGAGCTCTAGATGCTGTCAATTCCATTGTGGAAACTCGGCACGCGCGAAGTTTGTTGTGCAGATGATATTTAGTCGAAGAGTCCACCAAAGCCTGCGCATAATTAGTATCTTCTCCGTAGGAGGGAACGTAGTTCGCTTTACCTTCGTCTTCACTCTCTTCCTTCTCCTCTTCCTTCTCCTCCTCCTTTGCAGCAGCGGCGGCAGGGGCAGAATCAGAGGTGGCGGCAGCAACAGGCGCGGCAGCAGCGTACGCATCAGGATTGGCGATACGATCCTTGAGCTCATCGATTGCATCCCAGCTGTAATCAGTCTCGATTGCAACTGCAATGGCATTTTTGTAGCCGTTGATCAAGCTGTGGATGATGGATGGTAGGGTAGGGTAGTTGGCGGCCAAGGAAATGGTTGTGATGGTTGCAATCGCGGAAGACAAGGCCTTCAGCAATTGGCTCTCTTCGATATCCAGGACACTGGGAGGGAAGCTGTTGCCCTCTTCGTAGACCTGCTGCACCTTCATACCGTAGGTGAAGGGAGAAATATTCAACATGTTGAGCAGAGTCGCCTCAGATGCACCGACTTTTGCGCCAGCCTCGACCAACTTGAGATCGGTTGTGATTTCGATGGTACCACGAGCAATCTTGGTTGGGACACCGAGAGCCTGGAAGAAAGAGGTCTTGCCAGGTTCCATACCTGTGTTTCCGGCAGGAACATAGACGTCACCGGGCGCAACGGCACCAGCACGGGCAGGGGCAGCGACTCTGTTGTCGAGAATCTTATCACGGATGGTCTTGAGGTCGCCATTGGTGAAGATGAAACCAACATTTCCTGCTCTTGTCAGCTATTCCAGCTCCTGCATTCGATATATTTCTGACCTACCCTTGACATGGGGAGAAGACGTTCGTACTCAGGGCTATCATTGATGAAACCCTTGAGCGCACGACGAACCATTGTGTTCTTGCCCATCAGCACGACAGCTTCACCTCGAAGGGAGCTTCGAATTTCGTGCATTTGCTGCGAAGAAACATTGTCGACGCTGACCTATAAGCCTGTTAGTATTTGAACGCGATTCGTGTAGTCAAGAGACTTGCGATGAAGATAGACTTGTACTCATCGAGCAAACTCTTCAGCTTGTCGAAGTAGACTGCTTTTGTGCCGGTTTTGCCCCCATGACTTCTTAGGGTTGAAGTTAGGATGTTTAAGGGCAAATTGATGTAGTTTGAATGTATGTATTGACGTTTGGTTGTTGTGGTAAGTCTTCTCAAGACAAACTGCGATTAGATTTCGACAAGTCTGTGTGTGCAAATCTTGGCGGCTAACCATGGTGTGGCGCTTCACCGTAGATCAATTCGGTGGCGGTTTCTGCCGCTAAGCGCATGTCACATAGACTTTGATCATTTTGTGTTGTGAATACATTTGTCGCTCGTAACGAAAAGAGCCAGTGATGGATCGACTGTCGAGATGGATTCATACTTGATCTCCTCCCCTTGAAGACTTTTATGTAGTCTAGAGTGTTTGCGAAGCTTGGCCTTATTACAATATAATTCTCGATCTGCATTGGGAGGGCCGAAGAATTCACAAACACAATGGTTCAATATCCATTTCAAAAGCTGTGTGTCATTCAACCATTGGATAGCCAGAGCCCATTTCTGGTGGCGGCCTCTGGACCACATATCTTCTCCTTCGACCTGAAGACCGGTTCACTGCTTTTCCAATGGCCTAATGACTTCATACCGGACGATGAAGTCGACCCTTCCTCTACGGCAGATGAGCGGGGAGAAAGACCGAGCAAACGACGGAAAACTGAGAACGATGCCAGTGCAATTTCTCATGAGAATACAGACGACTCGATCGAGATAATCTCAGAGAGACAGAAGGGCGAACGACGTAAAGCCAAGGTTGAAACGTCAGCATTGCCCATCATATCACATCTGATCACAACCACCGACGCTAGAGCTGTGGTTGTGTTGACAGCCGATGACAAGTGTGTCAGGGTGTTCAATATTGAGGCGAGCGGACGCCTGGCATTACAATCTCAAAGGTTCGATTTTCCTCGTACATGACTCGGCCAAATTTAATCGTTACTCCAGATCAATGCCCAAACGGATTTGTGCGATCGACCTTACGCCGGATCAGAAGACAATCGTGTTGGGAGACAAATTTGGTGACGTCTATTCCCTACCTTTGTATCCTACAGAAGATTGGAAACCTCAAAGACGGCAAACGTTGGAATCTGAAGGAAGTTTCGTTCCATCAGCGACAGAACTTACGGTGCACACTAAGGGCAATCTAGCAGCGCTCAAACAGCAACAAGAACAAAAGACGCGTCAATCACGGAAGGAAGGCCCTGAGTTTGAATACAAGGTCTTATTGGGCCATGTATCTCTACTGACAGATGTTGCCGTTGCGGCAGTACAAGACGGACTCGATCGAAAGCAGTATATTCTCTCCGCAGATCGTGATGAGCACATTAGGGTCTCTCGTGGCATTCCGCAGACTCATATCATCGAGAACTATTGTACAGGTCATCTCGATTTCGTCACTCGCCTTTGCATAGTTCCGTGGAAGCCAGAACTCTTGATTGCAGGAAGTGGCGAACCCTCGCTGAGAGTGTACGACTGGCGAAAGGGGTTGCTGATCGATGAAGAGCTCTTCTCGCCAGATAGCCTCCAAAAGCTCGTGAATCTGTATCCACAAGGCGAAGAACCACGCGATCCTGGTCAAATCGCAGTCAGCGGACTTTGGGCCATCCATTACAATGCCACTACAAAGTCTCCTGCATCTTCTGCATCTCCACCCATGATTTTAGTTACTTTTGAGGGGTAAGACAAGAATCACATCTCTATAATTAAGCTGACTTGTTACAAGCATCCCAATCATCCAAAGCTATCTGTTGAGCGAGGCAGGAAAGCTTCTTCATCATCAAGACCTGACCCTGGCTGGAAATGTGTTAGACATTGGCATTGGACCTGCATTGTGGGACATTGTAGTCAGTATTGACACTGTACATCGACCAACTTCGATGAGAATTCTTCGACCAGAAGAAGTACCAATTTCGGCCGCTTTTGAAAGCTTCTCGCTATTTTCCAACCTATCACGGGACAATGGAGCCAGTGAGACACAGACAGGCGCCGCTGGTCAGCAAGACCTAAGGTGGGAGCCGTCGAGTCTCGCAATACTTTTGAACGAAGCAGCTTCAAGGATCAAAAGGTCAGAAGTGCCGCCTGATGTACCATCAAGGTTCAAAACTATATATAGCAGCCTAGGAGAAGTCTTGTATGGCCGAGAGAATTTGCGCAAGAAGCGAGGCCTGGCTGGCCAAGAAGAAGAAGATCTGTTGGACGAAGGAACGCCCGAAATACCGAGTCAAGTAGCGTGAGACAACTCACAGACCCAAGCACCGATCAAGCGGTCCTGAGAATAAAATGCCTGTACTGTTAGGGCCTTCGAGTCACGTTCCTAAATTTGTCCCTTGCCTGTTGGTTTCAACTCAGCCTTGCCAAGACACAAGGCTGTGATCCGGCAGAACATCGGCGGCCGATCGTGATTTTCCAAAAATGAAACACCTCATGGTACCCCTCCACAGGCACATCACAGAGAAGACGGTGCAACGGCCGAAACTCCGGAATCTCCAGCATTGAAGTCTAACAAAAATGACGAAGGACTTTGCACCACTCAAGAACGACAGGTTACTTCGAGCCGCACGTGGTATGTCACCCGGACACCAGAACTCGATGAAGTCACTAATTTCTCCCAGGCGAGAAAGTTGACAGACCACCAATATGGGTGATGCGACAAGGTATGCCGCGGTCAGTGGCTTACTGCATTTCCTCCCTCCACATCATCCAGTTCGCTGACTTTCTCCATCAGCTGGTCGATACCTCCCTGAATACCACGAAGCCAAGGGACAGCATGACTTTTTCGAATGCTGTCGGTCTCCGGAAATTGCTTCTACCCTGACCTTACAACCTGTCGATCGGTATGACGGCCTCATCGATGCCGCTATCATTTTCTCGGACATTTTGGTTGTACCCCAAGCTGTAGGTATGGATGTAAAAATGGTTGATGGCGTGGGTCCGAAGTTTCCGAACCCACTACGCTCGCCGTCGGACAAACAATATCAAGAGATCATCAAACGTGATGTGGATGTTGCGAAAGAATTGGACTACGTCTATAAAGCAATTACATTGACGCGGACGAAGCTCGCAGGTCGAGTGCCCCTGTATGGGTTCTGCGGAGCACCTTGGACGCTGTTATGCTATATGGTAGAAGGAGGTGGCACCAAATTGTTTAGAGAAGCCAAGACATGGGTGTACAAGTACGGCGAAGAAAGCAAGACATTGTTAAGGAAACTGTCGGAGATTTGCGTCGAGCATCTCGCCCTGCAAGTCAAGGCTGGCGCACAGATCGTGCAAGTGTTCGATTCTTGGGCCGGCGAGCTCTCGCCTGCTTCGTTCAAGGAGTTTGCCCTCCCCTCATTGAGGTATATTTCGGAAAATCTACCGAGACGACTACGTGAACTAGGAGAAGATGTTGTCCCTATGGTCGTCTTCGCGAAAGGCGCATGGTACGCACTTGATGATCTAAGTGAGTCAGGATATGATGTGGTCGGTCTCGACTGGCTGCATGATCCAGCGGAGGCAGTGAAAATAGCAAAAGGACGCGTGACACTGCAAGGAAACGCTGATCCTGGCGTTCTCTACGGCAGCCATGAGTCAATAACAGCGGTTGCGGAAAATCTTGTCAAGGGATTCGGCGGAGGCAAAGAACGATGGATCGTCAACCTTGGCCACGGTATCACTCCTGGTGTGAATCCCGAAGACCTGAAATTCTTCTTCCAGGAAATTCACCGTTTGACCACTTGATTTGGACTCCCAAGGAAACAACGGGAGCGGACATAAAAATATATGTAACAAACAATGATCAAGGTTCACCAATATCCTCATTCCTATAACCATCGCGTTAATCAATATAGCTCCATCATCCAAAAGTGAAGCGAAACGAGAGGAGAGAATCTCAACTTACCAGACATGAGGCTTCTCCTCGATAAACTTCCTCATCAACTCCTTACATTCCGCATTATCAAAAACCACCACCTCAATGCCCTTTGACTTCAAATGCTCCTCGCCTCCAAGATACGTTGTGTTTTCGCCGATGACCACCCGCTTCACCTTGTACAAGATACAGGCTCCAGTACACATGTCGCATGGGCTGAGTGACGTGTACATGGTTGAGCCCTCGTACGCGGATGCCGGCAGACGTCCTGAATTTTCAAGAGCCGAGATCTCGCCCTGTAGTGGTATAGAATGTGTGAGTATATCCTTCTGAAGTTCATCCACCACATTCGACACTGCTCGAGCGTCGAGCCTGTGAACTTTCTTTGTTCTGAAAGTCCACTGGAATACAACCCACTCACATGTAAAGTCGCACTACCCTTCTGCACGCGCATGTTATGCCCACGACCTAGAATCTTGCCATCCTTGGACACCAAACAGGCTCCTGAAACGTCACCCAGTACACATTAGCCAGCGACCTCGGGACCAAGACAATGACAAGAAACATAAAGTTCTGCGACGAAGTACAAAAAGAAGTCGATGGAAACTGACCAATGGGCACTCCACCCTCGGCATATCCCTGCTTTGCTTCTTCGACAGCAGCGAGAAATCCAGCGTCGTTTTCGGACATGGTTCTTTTTTAGGTCACAGGCACACTGAAGAGGCGTCCAGATGTCGTCTAGTCAGAGGTCTTGATCAACAGTGATTATGCACAGAAAGGAGCTTTTGAGTCGTCGACATTGTGCAGGACGGCCGATAGGGCTAGCACTGGCTAGTTGATCGGTAACATAGAGTTCGCACATGTCCGCATCACCGACGGATATGGTATACCCGCTTATCGATTCTGGTTTGGTAATTTTATATGATACCAGGACCATGACTTGGTATCAGTCTTCCGGAAAGACTTTTCGTGATACGATTACACTAATAATCTTTTCGCTGTTCAGATTAGGTTCTTATACATGTTCTTCCGTTCTCCTTTCTCTTCTTGGTGCTAAGAAACTACCTATGTAGTTGAGACCACCGGTCCCTTCTCTTGGCTGTTCTTCCCCTTAAGTAATTTACCTCCTCCTACACTTTAAAAGGGTCCGTGTCTAAAGGTAAATGATCCTGGATAAGGCATGTAAGGTAGAGCAAGAATATTCCTTCGAACGAATACAGAATGCTATAGATATGAGACGGGATCGCTAATCAAAAGAATCCGTGACGAACGTTCACCTAGTAGAGAGTAACTTCTTTAATCGGCTGGTCGTCGAGTATTTGCGATACTACACCCTTTCTTAGCTCGTCGATTTGGAAGAAACCAATTCGTTCGTAGCCGTTCGGTGATCGACCGCATTGACACACTATCAGGCCATACATGTACTCGCAATTGCACAGCTCGACTTTTGATGGGTTGGGGTCTTCACGGTAACCCGTCCAGTACCCGCAGGTTAATATTAACCCAAATACATCTCTCTCGTCCTCGCGCCCCAGGTCAAGGTTGCCTTTTACCCTTCTGCCATAGTCCTCGGGGTGGGCGATCTTAAAGTCAGCCTGTAATCCTTCGTCTGCGTAAGGTAGAACAGCTGTTAGCGGCATTAACGGAGCCTGGAGTTTGAGGCAACCTCCCTCCTGAACCTCTCCGTAGGGACTTTCTTCTGAGGCCTGCACCTTGACGTTGTAAAACACTACTGAGTCTGGCGAGCACATCCGGTTATATTCGAGGCCAATCAGACCGTAGTCGATACGGCCGTTGAGTGAGGCCCATGACCATGTCGGCGCCAGATATCTGGACGGCTTCTGTAGTAAACTGCCAGTGTCTCTCTGCCATAAAAGGCATTCTGGCATATTTTCCCACCAGAGCCCCGCGCAATAGTTGCCGAAGTGCGACTCTCCAAAGCGGGAAGCAAGACCTGCGAGAGCAGGCAACTTGTCTTTGTCGTAAGTGAGATCGCGAAAGGAGTACCACTTAGTGATATCAAGCCAGGAGAAATCCAGGAAACCCCCCTGGAGCCCCTTATCGCCAATTCTCTTGCATTCAGCGAAGTCTCCATGTTGACACTCCCAGCTCATCCCCCACATGCCGAACCGAAGCGTACGTCGTGGAAGTAGTTGCTCCTGCAAGGTCCAAGCACGACTATCTAATGGTTGAGAGCCTTCGCCTCCAGAGATATGAGCGCGGTAGTCATGGAGATAAACTTGAGTTGATTGCCCACCCGACGAAGTGATCTTTAAGGAGGCGTACCTGAATCGCCGTACGCCGAGAAAGCCTCTAGCGTCATCGTCCGCGTTGGCGGCAGATATGGTCAAGTATGAATTGGCGTAAACATCTCCCATTCTTGATGATTCAACCTTCCAGTCTGATATATCGTCTTGAACAATGCACAATGAGTCTAACCACAAGTAACGGATTCCTAACGTATGAGTGACCAGGATGGCGTCGCGGAATGTTTTAGGGACCTCCTCAAGGCTGAAGCCTTCCTTTCTTGCGTTAAGCGTGGAATGCTCGGTGAGAAAGGCCCTGGAACTTCCCCAGCAGTGGCTTAGAGCAATATATCTGTCGCATCGGCCACCCGACTCGTGCAGCTTGATAGCCTGTAGGTCTTGAACATCGAGCACCCGAGTCGGTAGCGGGGTGGGGTCGGTCTTGCATGCATCGTGCTTCTCGTTACAGCTATCTATCCAGAACCTCATGTTTGCCACTGAGGGACCAGACATTGGATCTGCATGCACAACAACATCTTCCACACTATGAATGAGAAAGCTTTCTGTGGGAGTAGAGAAGTCAGTTGTGCACAAATTAAAGGAGTCTGGGGGTCCTCTACCATAATCGGCACATATATATTGTCGAGACTCAGGATCGCCACCTGGCCACTCCGGGTGTTTACAACATGTGTATATATAGGTGGGAGATTCATTCTCCAAGAATTGACGACCATCATTCTCTCCCGACCAATACCTGCTGAGATCACAAACAAGCTTAGCAAGATGACAGTGAGCGGACCATACCTCAATCGATTCACGGTGTGGGGCATCAAGGTCGATACAGTACTCGAGGGAAGGTGCATCAGTCCCTATGGGCAGATTGTCGAGAGGAAGAGTACAGCAGACTGGACATCGAACTGCTTGAATATCGGAACTAGGGCTAGCTGATAATGCCATCGAGAACGAAATCTGCGGTAAACCTGGCGAAACTTACGACGAAAGCGATATCCAACCCTGCCGGCGTGAGGTTTAGAGGCTTCTGAAACCCCAGCTTGGGTCTTGCCTTCCTCTTCCTTTTCCACCAGAATGAGTGGCGGATTTTCACAAGATGAGGGGTCATGGTGGTGCCAGGTGCTCCAGTTCACAGCAATGAGCTCAAGTATCTTCTCATTGTACTGCTTTGCCCTTGACAGAAACAGCGACGTACTTTTGAGCACGAACCCCAATGGCTGCTTCAGGAACGACGTGGCATGAGCTTAGTGGGAGCAGGGTAAGCTGTTACGGGTTGGACCCGTGAGTTGTTCACACAAGGCTAAATTTAGCCTCGAACTAGAAAAGCGCAGCCTTGTCTGAACAGAGACAAGGCTAGTCATCAGCTATGATCTGCAATCGCAAGTCGGGTTTCGAATTGATGACAATATCGGGAAGGAAGGCGCATCTTGGGCAGCAGCATAAAGAAGGACCTTTGCAAAGCAGCGTTGAAAGAAAGAGAACCTCACCAAACTCACCTAGCCTCGCGCTGCTTCTGCTCGTAGAGGGAGTCCCAAGCCACGAGGAATGGAAGTTTTAATAAGCCGGGATATCACCCGCAGCTTTCCCGCACCAGCGTGCAGATATAAGCTTTTGCGGCCCGAATCATACTATTGGGCATGCAGCTGATGGCGGTGACCGTACATAAGGCCAAGTGGGCCAGGAAACAAGAGAAACTGACTAGAAAGTAATCTGCGCATCCAAGATACTTCACAACTCACTCAAGTCCTGGGGAGTGTCAGGCTCATTTCCCATCAATCCTTTCTCCTTGCACAGAATGAGCCGCTGGTCAAGCCAACTGGCATATGCTTTCTTGGGGATCGTTTTTGCCTCGTCCTCCCATATCCGATACTCTAATTGCTCCCATATCTCTAGCTGCACCATAAAATTGGCGCTTGGTTTCGCCGGTGGGCGCTTCGCTCTGACTTGGCTTAAAACAGTCGCAAGGTCTTTCCGATCTTTTCGCATCAAGTCAGCAATGACGGCGGCTGCTGAGCGTGATATTCCATGTGAACAATGAACTAGAATTTTCCCATTGCCGTTCTTTGATTGCTGGCGCATCATCCGGTCAATGAAGTCGCTTATTGTATCTAAGCTCTTGAGAAGATCCTGAGTGGAAGAGTCCTTGCAGCCGATATGTAAATGACGCTCCTTCGCGACGTGGCGGGTAAACTTTGGTCGTTGCCATAATGCTGCTTTCGCGTACACCAGAGATATGACGGCCGTGATGTCGTTCTCTATAGGGGTAGGTTCGTCGTAAGTACTAAGTTCGTTACCGATGAAGAGACCAGGTACAATCTCAGAGAGTGAAGGTTTCGTCAAGTCAGACTTTGAAGCCATAGGCGGTCGTGAGGCTGAAGCAGTAGTGAGGTAAAATGAAGTCTCGAGATCATCTGACAGCTTATTTCGTGTCCTGAAGAAACTTCATCATGAATCTACTCCGGGCATACACTGCTGTGTCAATTTATGCCAAGAATAATCCTACGCTCTCCACTGGATCATTGAAGTGTTGCTCCACTCTTCGATCAAGATAGCCTCACAATATCAGCTTGATCATGGGTCCACTTTGCCCGAAGCATCCGCGTTTGCCTTCAGCCTTGCTGGCATGCTCATCCTTGATTAGCCTCATCACAAGAATGGGGCATCTCGAACCAAGTACAGAACGCGACGAAGCGCCGACCTTCTGAGACCACCTGTGGCCACTTGCAGCCATTTGCCGCCATTGGCAAGGCCTCTGAACTGTTCCTGTAGTATTCCGTACGAGTCGAATGAGTCGTGATATGGGAGGGTCCTTCTGGCTCCACGTTCAGTCTTCTACCATTTCTGGCCCAAATCTCCCCTTCTTCGTCGCTTCGAGGCTCGCCTAGACACTGCAGGATGCTGAAGCAGCTATCTATCAGTGGGCCATCGTGAGTCCGAAGATCGTGGTGAAGTTGTGAGAGATGAGCGGTGATTGCAGGCTGTTGTATTACTGGAGGTCGATTGCTGAGCACATGGTACAGTGAGCAATGGCCAGGGAGAATGCTGTCCTTAGAGTTTCATATATAGCGAAGCCGTGTCTTAGCGCCGCGTGTTCTCTTGTCATGAATTATTCTGAAGCTCAAACATTCTGCGCAGAATGTGCGAAATTGCTTGTAAAACTTATCTTTCTTGTAGAGCTGCGGCTCAACACAACGTACGTGGAGATTACATTCGTTGCGCCAGAGCTGAAGCCCGTCCTGGACGGCAAGTCTGTCTCCCTCCCAGTGGGAACCTCAGAGATGTGCCCTTGTCCCTTGACACTCAAGACACCAACCTAGCAGGACCATGTCCAGTGTGTACAGGACGGACCCCTTCGAATTCTTCAAGTGGCTCAGGTTGATTCACGCCGGCAAGTACCCCAGCGCACATCACGGCAGCGCGTACGAGCATAATCACTCGCAGACTTGTTCAGCCGTTCAAACTCGCTAACAGTGAATTAGTCGACTCGGTATTGAAGAATGGAAGAGCTTACAAGTCTGCATTCCGCTTCACATTGAAAACCTCGTAATCGATTGAGGTCACATCGACTTCCGGGACGGTTTTGTGATGCATGTCGAGGATGATGTGCATCTTTGTTGATTCATTCGGGGCCATCAAATGAGAATAAAAGTCGTCATGGGGGTAAGCAAGGTTGAAACAGGCGAAATAACGGTTAATGATATCTGCTTCTTGAAGCGCATATTTCTCGTGAAAACGGAAAACAATTCTCTTTGGAATGCTCTCCTCCATGCTAAGATAATACTTAGATCAAAGTTTCCAATTGCTTGCAAAACATGGGTAGAGGGGTGGAAAGGCTCGTAGGTGTCGGTGGGAATGAAAGCAGGTCACAAAGGTTTGATAGAGTCGTCGGACTGAGTACTGGATCAACAGGACACTCCGACTAGAGCACGTGACTAATAACGTTCAAACAGTAGCATGATATGAAAATTCACGTGATTTTACATGTAATCCCTAAGCCTACTGTACAGCAGACAAGAGGCGGCTACGTCACTGCCCGATTGAAGGTTGCCCTCTCTAGGAAGCAACTTGGCTGGAGAAGCTGCCCTTTGGACGCACGTAAGCTGGCATCGAAAAGGGTGCGGCCAAGGAGGTTTCAGGATCGCTTGGCCGATTGTAAACTGGCCCATGAGCAGTCACGTGCTAGACTTGCTCAGGTTGAAGCAGCGCGCCTCAGGTTATGCTCAGGTCCAAGGAAGGAAGTAGAAAGTACTCATATCGAGAGTCTGATGTTGAATATTATGTTCTTGTACATAGGAGAACTTCTCGAGACTTCTATTGTCTGCATTTCGAAGGTCACACCAATGTCAGGTTGCGACTTACCTGATAGATCTATCCAGTGGCTCGTGGAGTGGTCATGTCGACCGGATATGTTAGTGACTCACCTTTTTATCATTCGATTAACATTTTAATATGGGAAAGTATGCATGATGATGAACCAATCAGAAACATGTCAGTTCAGACTCACCTGTGGCTTACCGTACGAGAAGGATCTGCACCATCGCTTTTCAGATTTCCTATCCTAGTCGTCCATGAGACAACTGAGTGACGACATTCATCCATAATCCCTTGGCAGGTGACAATGGCTAAATCGAACACGTGAACATGATCGGTAGCGAAGCTGCGAGGCTAGATTTGTGAACCCGTGTTATTGCACTTGATCTCTCTATTCCCATTCTCGGGAGGACCGGGAAAGACAAGGCTGTAGTACGGTCGTCGAAACAAGTGGTTCTCTTCGAGAGCGTGGAGCAATCCGTGAAAGGACAGGCTCTCTGGGGACAAAAGTCTTTGACTCTCTCTCGATACGCCGGATTGGCAGGGCCATTGCGTACTGGGGTGCGGTTCGATACGCAATCAGATGTGATCTCCTTGTCCTTTGGGCTTTAAATGCAGGTGCATACAAACGTTGCACGCTCGCATCTCGTACATTTGACTGATTGAGCCGCGATAATACCTGTGATATTCAATGGTTTGCGAACCGATGCTGGCAGATATTTGGCTCTTATATACTTGATATGATCCTGGATTGCTTGCTCTGGGTCCGGAAGACTATAGTCAACAGGCTGTCCTGTCATAACAGCATAGACTTCCTGGAGGCCAGTATGCGCATCCCGTGGAGAGGGAAGCCCGTATAGACCAGGCAGGTTCAGAACACTTGGTGAGATGTCTGGGAAAGGTTCCGTCGATTCACTGTTCGCGCTACTTGGAGGGCATGGTGGAAGCGAGCCATTCTGGCTAGAGTTATGTTCTCCCTGCTCGTCCTGCTCGTCCTGCTCGAACTGCACCCACCACTCCTCTTGTGGCGAAGATTGAGTGGGTGAAAATTCTTCTAGCAGAAGATTCAACCCCATACCCACGAATGGCATGCGAGATGGGTATCGGATCGCAAATGAATCCGGATTCTCCCAACGGAAGTTTTCCGGCGAAATGTCCAGCTGCCCATCAAATCCCGAAGTATCAACTTCTACTTCTCGGAGCAGTGAGCTCGGGGGTGAATCTGAGCAGGTGAGATCCTCTTCCATGCCAACTTCAACTTCCCGGAGCAGCGAGCTCGGCGGCGAGTCTGAACAACTCTGATCTTCTTCATTCTTATGTACGTCGGTATCGAGGTGTGGAAGGGCCCTCAGCCGACAGAAATGACCAGAAGACATATTCAATGAAGTCGATGGTGAAGAAGGTCGGCAACGCGGTGTTCTGGTGAAAAGGGAATATCAAGCGCGATGATCTTTTAGCTGGCTAAGATGAAGTAGAAGATGCAAGAAGCAAGCTTGAGACCAGACGTTGATGCTGAGGCGTTTGTTGTGGTAATTGAGAAACAGAATACATATATAGAAGAGGAAAGGGGCGATGGCTTTTAAACGACGAGTGGCATCTGAGAAGTCTTTGTGAAGTCGAACAAACATAAGGATAACATCTCCTTTGAACAGAGACCTTTGCTTGTATCTACGCAATCTGATACAATGTGCCTCAATGAATCTCATTTTGTTCTTTCTTCGGTCCCTTTGTCGGCAGACACAGACTAGAGACATGCTGGGTCGAAGCAAGTCCGTCTGCACGTGGGAGAGACGTCGTGCTCTTCAAGGGAAGTATTAAGCTCAAAAGGTGCGGAGGTTTATAGTAGAGGACTGCAGGAGCTACCCGAACAAACAATTGCTTCAAGTTGTAACACTAATATTGGTGTTATCTTGGTTGATGTTGAGTATCGTGGGCGAAGTGCAAATGTATCGTTTGTCTTGACGTGAAGTTCACCATTGAGGTCACGTGAAAATTCCACGGCCTGAATCGAGAACGTCATTCTGCCTGCTCTCCCTATTCCTTTATCAAGCCCCAAGCTGAAAATGAACATACCTCGCTGTACTTAGTATCTAGCCAGCTAAACACATGCTCATGCATCTGTAATGTCGATGAGACCCGGTTGCAATCGTGACGAATCGCTATTACACTTCACCTAATGATGAGCCAGCCCACGAAGGTGGACAAAGGCCGACCGAATAGATAGAAGAAACATTTCTTCATGATAATGACCCAGAATAAGGACCCTGGCAGCGCTGCCAACACCAACAGAGTCAAGGTCAGCATGAATCTCCTCGGCTCCAGGATCACGAGCTGTCGACCAAGACGAGGCAGAGAGTTGCATGTCCGTCCCAAGGGACCAGGAGGGGCAATAGCTTCGGGACCGTCAAGTTGGCCAGCTTGTACAACAGTCTCCTCATGCACAGAGTCTCTGTTGTCCAGTTCGTTACCATAGGATGCGTGATGACTTGCAACAGGCCATTCGAATACATCCGGCTCTTGGGCCCTGTCTATGGTACGAGGACTTGGACCAAAAGAATCGAGCTGTCCCTGCTCTTGCTCCCCATCCGAGGAATCTGTCCGCTGAAGGTCCAGGAATATCGAAAACAAGCCGCCCCTTTGGCCAGCCCGAGATGACCGTGTTCTGGCCCGAGGTAAAAATATACCCGACCCGTACCCTTCCACCACCTCTTCGTCGCTGTCAACATCACTTTCGACCGTGGCGAGAATTCTCGCTCGCTCTCGAGCTCGGGATGCGGGTAAAGGGAAAGCACCATCTTCACCATTATCGGAGTTGGAGGCAGAGGTAGAGTCAGACCCAGAGTCAGAGCCATCGCCATGTTCATAATTGAAAGTCCGCTCCGCAGAGCGTGGAGGCAAAGTCGGTAGTGTGGTCCAGTGATTTCGAGGAGCCCAATGTCCGAGCATCCGAGCCCGATTTCTGAGTCTGTGGTCAGGAGGCAACGAGGACTGACCTCTTTGTGAAGAGGAGTAGTAGCGAGAGTAGAGCTGGGCAGGGGAACCGCCGATGGCCATGATAAGCTGTAGTCCGACAGCTGGGACGATTTGAGGTAGTCGTTGGCTGTCCTTAAGTGTAGATTGATGCGGGATGAGAAGGGCAATTGAGCAATGACCGAAAGGTGTGGCAATGAGTAAGCTATTATCCTTGATGATCATCGATAGTCTGTCGACCGCGTCTCGAATGACAGACGTATGTATACATGTGTTAAGGGTTGAGATTGGTTTATTCCGATTTATGAGGAAGAGAAAAGGTGGCGAGGAAAGAGCTCTTCAGCATCTCAAATAAGATCAGTCACTGTTCATGCCAGTTGGCAGTGGCCTAAACTTCTTTCTCAACGGTTCACCTTCTCCGATACGCCCCCCTGAAGTTGTGTCTCTTTTCGTCATGTTGTCGCAGTCGTCGGCACCGTGCAGAAGCCGGACAAAGAAAAACCTGGACCCGCCAGCTGGGTTTTCAACAAGACGACGATCTCATCTAGACATACTGATGGAGTTGTGAGTGTCTGATGTGAGGACATAGATGTACGGTAAACGCAAAGCAAGGATAGCTCGCCATAGGTAGATCTTAGTGAATGTTTGATGCCCTTATGAGCAACGCAAGATATTAGAAGATGCTGGGTGACATGACGGTATTGTGTAGAGTCAGCGAGTGATGCATAGATAGCCAGACTACCTAAATCACCCGTCAGATACGAGATTGCGACAGGGAGGCGACACTTTGCAGCAAACAAAGCTAATTTGTACATGGTGGTGACATTATCTATCTAAGGTGTTCCAGCGTGAGACACGCATATCTCTGCTTCCTTATAAGCGCCCGCTCTTAACCGCACAAGCCCGTAAAGTCAGTAAAAAGCATGTTAACAAGTCACCCTTTTCTGAGCAGAAGCCTCAAGTACAAGGTGTGAATTTGAAACTGAATGTGAACAAGAAGCCCAAGCAAGGTTTCAACCTGAAGACTTTGTATCAATCATAGGGCACATGTTCCGCAAGATAACAATCATTCGATTTCGTTGGTGATATGGAACGGATAGAGGATCGTCGCCAAATCAAAGTAAAAGGGTCTGGTTGAGATGAGAGATAGTATTATAGTGCAATACCTGGCCCCTGAGCAGTTGAGCCCTGTCTCAAGTTGGAAGGTCCTGGAGGAGTGTTGCGACGGTCTCGAACACTCATGGCACTGGCCGAATTACTCCTTCGTCTTGATTGGTGTCCACCCATTGATGCTGGTCCTCCTCGGCCACCATATGGGCCAGGAGACATGCTGCGTTGTTGAGGCCGCGGGCCGGGTGACAGTGGTCGAGGTGCTTGGTTGAATGGACCTGGGCTCATTGGTCGGCCGGCAGGTGACATGGGACGAGATCCAGGTCTTCCAGCTGGACTCATGGGACGCTGACCAGGGCGACCGGCAGGACTCATAGGACGTTGACCGGGACGGCCAGCAGGGCTCATCGGTCGAGAGGGAGGGCCTGCTCTAGGCGGACCATAGTTTCCGGCTGGCGACATGGGGCGAGATCCGGCAGCTGCAGGTGCAGGTCGCATGGCTTGTGGACTGTTTGCATATTGATTCAGATGTGCTGGCTTGGGTTTGGATGGTTTGGCAGCGAGGCAAGTTCGTGGGACGACTCCTTGTTGAGATCGATCGAGTCGGATGCATAGAGCCTAGAAATCATGTTAGCACGTGAATGTTAAGTAGCTTGGAGGAGATTTAACATACCCATCCATCATCGTATTCGTGAAGCATTCGGACGAGTTGGCCAGTGACTAGTTCGAGTTCATCGTCCATTGAGGGCTTAAAATCCATCATAATACGATATACATTCCCTTGTGGTTGCTCAGCGCCAGGGCCCGTTGCAACGACCGGAGCAGGAGTCACAGGTGTTGAAGGCATTGAAAGAGGTGCCGGTACAGCCAGTGGAGCTGGAGCATCCTCAGGGACTGAGTTAGTGGCTGAGACCGGGGCGGAGGCGGGAGTTGAGACGCTGTTTGTAGTCGAATGCGCTGGAGTGTCTCTGGGAGTACTCATAGCACCAGTTGCGGCAGCGGCGAAAGGGGTGACCGCAATAGGAGCAAGCGAAGGAGGCTTCGACGCAACCGGAGCGATTGAGAGTGGTGCAGGAACGAGAGCAGGCTTCTCAGGGTCGGCAAATGGGTTTTGAGGATCTGCGAAAGGATTTTCCGGGGGATGCTGCTGGACAGGGCTTGGACCTCGTGGTTGAGGCGAGGGTGACAGGCCGCGAGCAGGAGCTGGTCCGGACTCTCCGATTGTGTTGAGGAGATTTCCACTGCTGAGTCTACCCTTGGGTGCAGATCCCAAGAATTCTGGCAGCATTCGAGAGACAGGTCGGAGGCTCAAACGAGGCGCTTGAGCACTAGTTGGGCTTCTGTTGACCATTTCAGTGGGAGGGGTGCTAGCCGCTGCCCCGGCACCATAGCCAGACTTTTCGTTGTCTTTGGCGGCCTGAGCTTGACGTTGCTTCTTTTTCTTCCCCAGGATAAAGAGGAGGATGACTGCGATGATACCAACCACAGCAATGACGCCAATGGCAATACCAGCCTTAGCTCCTGTCGACATTCCGTCATCAGAAGAAGATGACGAGTTCGCTGATGCGCCTGCAGTAGCATTGGCTCCAGCAACTGCTGTATTGGCTGATGTGTTTGCGTTGGAAAAGACTGTTGGGCTGGTCAACGTATGAGTCGACTGGGTTGTTGTCTGGGTATTGGACGATGTCTGAGCAACAACAGTCTCGGTTGGAGCAGTTGAGAATTCAGTCGTGGGAGAAACGGCTTGGGTAGCGGCAGCAGGGATCGAATTTGAAGTCGACGTGGCACTCTCGTCTTCGGTAAGGGTGGTGTATCCTCCGATGACTCCGGTAAATGTTGGTTCGGCAGTCACATAGACAATTGAGAAGACTGTCCCACCTTCAGTCACAACCGAAGCTTGACGCTTGGCCATGTTGTGGACTCTATTGTGAAAGTGGCGATGTGAGAGACCTTCCATTTTGACTATTAAATCTCAGTTGAAGTCTGGAGGTGTTCTGCGCCTGGAAGTTTGGTCGTCGACCCGGTGGTGATTATCAGGTGTCCAGTCGATGGATCTCACGGTAGAGGGATTGAAATGTGGGATTTATGAAATATCCAGCACAGCTGTGTAGGGGACAAGATCGGATCGAATCGATCGCTTTTCAATTAAATAGGTTGTACCTTTTCAAGTAGAGGCTTATGGGAAAGGAGCGGACTGAGAGGCACCGTCGATAAAGGAAGGGCGACAGTGTGAACTCGTTGATGATTAGAATGGCCAAATGGCGACGAGGAAGAAGTGAAGGAGTGGCGCGCGGTCGACGAGCTTGAAGCAAAGGAATGTCAGCAAGATAGCTGGGTGGCAGTGAGGTGAGTAAAGAGGCAGATGGATGGTGGATAAGGTGGTGTGGGTGCGAGGTGTCCTGGGAAACTGCGGTGGATTGATTGAAATGAGGGAATGCGAGTAACAGAGATTCCCAATGGATGATAGTGGATGTCGTCGTAATTATTCTAGTAAGGATTGACGGACATGCACAGGCAGGACTGGGGCTCCCGCAGGGATCATTCAGGCGCTGATTGGTGTACCTGGATCTAGTCCTGGGCGCCACTCTGGGTCGTCTGTGCGGCTAAACCGCAATTGCGCTAAGGCCGCTGTACCTGCATTGGCCCCGTCACTTTAGACTGCCCGTGTCTGCTTTTTGGAGACCCTTGGGTGGTTGTTGAGTGGCTCTTGAGTGGCTCTTGGGTGGCTCTTGGGTGGCTCACGGTGGCCCTCGCTCGCCGCTTAACCAAGACCTGCGAGATTGCACTCGACGAGAAGAAAAGAACAACCACGTCAACAACTGTCAGTTTGACGTCTACAAGACCCATCTGCCATTTTGATCGCACGAGCATCATTCTTGTCCCCGGTTTGTGTGTCACCAACTTGTTACTTCCAACGGTGGAAAGTGAGCCAGTCGCGCACCATTTTCAGGTGTTTAAAGCACGAGCACATGATTGTTGGGCAAGGCATCTCTTCCCGTTCATGAGTAATCCTCCCTGTCACGATCATGGGTTTGTGCAGATTTCAGGGGCCTCGCTTACCATGCAATCTGGTCCGCGATTATCTCGTCTCCTCAGCTGGCGTCAAATTCATGAGAGGGATTTGAGAAACAGGCGCAGACGACTGTCCCTCTCTTTCCCCTCCCATCCTCGTTACGATATGTGGCACGCGTGGCTCTTGAAACTCTTCTTGGCTGCTTGATTAGACCACACAAACTCTGTACTGGTCTGTCTCGGTATCCTACCATGCGTGCTCAAACAACTACATACGCTAGACTGCCTATCTAACCCCTCGTCTCCAAAGACCTTCCGCAGATGCATAACTTGATAAGCCTGATATTTCAAAGCCAACACCTGACGCCACCTATCGCAGTGCAAGTCGTACCGTGTTGCTGTGTCCAGCACCCATCATCCCGGTCTGGTTGATCGGCAACAATGTCCACTTTTCCACAACTCCTCATTCATTCCCTTGTCACTCACCTGATGCCAATTCAGACGTTAATCTGCCTCCTGCCGCTTGTCAAGTTGTCATTGCTATTCTGCCTTTTGATTCGTCCTCCCATAACCACCAGAATCTCGACCACATGGTCGTGTCCTCTTATCAAAAGCCCACTGATCTGAGATCATGGCCAGCTTATCAGATTTACAGGCGAATCCGGTACTCGGCACCTCGTGTAGCTTCAGACTTGAGACTCCAGAATCCGGAGGTCTTGTTCACCGACTGCCTGCGTACGGAGGATAGTACAGCGCAGTCTCGAGCACTACCGGCAGCATCGCAAGCTCGCACCACACTCAGATTGCGCATCCTGTTGAGATCAGATCTGCTGACGCCATCTTATTGCTCAATCTCGATGCAGAGCCAGAGTCCGACAACCCTGGCGTCTACAATTAACAATCCGTGACTTCAGTGCATCACGTGACCTCAAGACGGAAATGGAAGCACTGTGCGAGTCTTATATGCGGTGGTGTCAGACTCGGTATGTTGACCATGTGAAAAGTGCAAAGTTCTCCTTCCTCAAGCGAGCCGCGCATCTATCCGTATAGTCTCTGCAGGCACTTAAATCACGGCATTTTACTGATGTAAATGAAAGACACATCGACGGGGTTGACGGAGCACTATTAACAACTACCGGCGCACAGGGCAGGCTTGTTTTCCATGACATGTGGCTACCTGGCCCGTGTCATTGCTTGTAATCATCTACTCCGTCCGGCTCTTGCGCATTGAAATGGTTTTCAAGACCCTGAAGCGAGAGCTCAGTCCCGGAAAGCTTGTGCACCGATGTTAGCCTATTTAAAGGACTGTATGTCGTGAGAACCTTTGTCGATGTATGGGGTAGTTTCCCGTGGGGTCCATATTGAGAGTAGAGTCTTCCATCCCGACGGAGGAAGAGCGATGGCCGCAATTCCTCACTATCCCTTCTCAAGGTGACATTGAGTAGATTCCTTTACAAGGTGTGGGGACGACTCCGATCGTGGGCATAAGGGCTAATCGGTTTTTCCATTCCTGTGCCGGTTCGATCTTTTGTGTCATGTTGATGTTATGAGCGCCTTAAATTCATCTGTAAACCAACCCGGCTAGTAATCTCCACTATGCCTTGACCTTGTCGACGCTTCCACGTGGACGGAAAGTAACATATATTGTTCGAGACACCACACACTCGTCCTTAATCGACGAAGATAGGCCAGAAGGCCCGGGCTTCTCCAATTCTCGCCTAAGTGCAAGGACACTCTTCATCCTGTACGAAGCTAGACACGATCCCCACTGCTTGACCATACGCGACTCGACATCTGTTGCTCTGCAAGCTTTAGATTGTGGGGTGCCTTTCGATAGGAGACCGAGGACTACCGATGGTCTCCAAGACAAGCATTTTGGAAGGCTGAATATCGATTAACAAGCGATAGACTGGTGACCGATCAATTTGAGAGCATGTTGGTTGCTCCTAGGGAGGTGTGGGTTGATGTTCTTGAATCAACAAGCAGCGTTCTTATGAGGCTATTGATTTGGTCATGGGACCCGTAGCTTTGCCGCAAAGGCATGTTCGAGTGCCTGATTTACTGAATTAGCAGTGATTGACGATGACCTGAAGATCACTCACTTGTGCCGCTGTCAGTCTCTTGGTGCTCTCATAGCAGACTGTTTGCTTGACAAAGGCGATAGCATCTTCCGAGGCACCGGGGAGTAAAGTGTTCCACGGTTTCGCAGGGAAGTCCTTGAATCGCATTTTGCCCCAGTCTGGATAGCGTTTCACTGACTGCTAAGGTGTCATTTGTCGATCTTTCAGGTCAGTGCAACGAAGGACTTACCGGCCATGTATCTTCATTTGGCGTTCCCAAGTTCTCGAAGATAGACTTGATCAGACCTAGTTCGCTGCCTAAAGCTCCTGCATCGAACAAAGGTTGGTGGTCAGACTTGATCAGCTCTGTCACCACGCACCCAGCAGCCCACAAGTCCAGAGATGCATCATATGTCCGATCGCCAAAGAGGAGCTCAGGTGCTCGGTAACAAGTTGTGCCCACATCGGTGATCTTTTGATCTGCTGGCTCAGAATCTGTGTCTTCGGGTGACCACGCAATACCGAAATCTGCAAGGTATACAGGTCCATTCATGGTCTTCAGAAGAATATTCGACGGCTTGACATCACGGTGAATGATTCCCAGGGAATGAATGTGTGCTAGCGCAGAAAACAAGCCCTCGAAGACGAGTGACGTTTGTTTTTGGTCCAACCGTCCTGAGCGGAGGAGATTCTCAAGATCTTGTCGTAAGAATGGAAAAACAAGAACAAAGCGTCCGCCGGATTCATTAAATGAATCCAGTAGCGGCACAACGTGATCATGTCTAGAACGTGCGAGGATTCTAGCCTCCCGCTGCGAATTGTGCGGTGGTGTCATCATAGATGGGTGCGTCAATTTGAGGGCGACAATTTGAATGGTGGCTTTAGGATCTTTTGCTTGCGCTTTGTACACCGTCGACATCTGGCCGTCGGCATGGAATGTGCCATACTGATAGCTTCCAAACGTAGGGCCTTCAACATTCAAGACCTCAACATCGATAGCCTCACTAGATTCTTCGACATGTGATGGTGGCGTCAATGGAGCTTCAAGGTCATTAAGGGTTGAAGCACATATTGCATGATATTCGTCCTCAGATTGAGCCTGGTAGAAGATCTCATTTTCAAGATCCCTGGCAGATTGGCGAGCTGTGTCTGTATCTTTACCTGCAGTGATATAGGCATTTGTCAGGGATACAATGGTGCTCAGCCTTTCAGAAAAGCTGAGGTCTATGGCCATGGTGCCGTGTGCCTTCTTCCACACCGATGAAGTGCAACCGCGAACCACGGCCGTGGATGTCAGGACTTGACTCCAGGTTCTCAGTGTCGAAGACGATCAGTCCGACGTCACTGATTTTTGTCTTCAAAATGTTGTTGACAAGTGAGTAGGCATAGTGCATGGGTCCGGAGCCAAATCTTGAATTCTATCTGTCCGAGGTGCATACCTATTGTACTCAGTAGGTAGAAATATGGTAGTCATAGAGTTTTACTAAGCTTCGTCGCGAAAGAGGGGCAGGGCAACGTACATACCAAGGGACGAACTCCGTGCCAAAACTACTCCGTAGTTCTGCATGAAATCTACTCCATCTGTGCATGGGAATTGGGGTGACTGACGCCGCTCTGCCTACCTTTGGTGGAGAAAGTACCAGGTGAAGCCGTGGTCCATCAACTGCCCGCAGTTGGTTACTTAAAGAGCTTCCCACTAAGCCTTCTGCTCTATGCCTATCACGGGGCCAAAGGGGCTTAAGCTGAGGGACGCAGGCCCCTTAGGCCATGATCTTGGTACATCGGCTGCCTCTGTCAACCTTGGGGGTGGTGTTGGTAACCCCAGAACCCACAGAGCTCATAGAGTTTACCACGGGTGGGGTTACATTGGCACCAATAGCACCACCTGCATCAGATTTCACCGTTCAATGGCCCTGGGGACTTGCAGACTCCAGAGCTCCAGGGCTACTCGTCATTCCTGCTTGATCCAGCTTGGTACCCGATTACTTAGGTACATAACTAGGTACCTAGGTACCCATTAGTACCTAAACAACATACCTGTCACTAGCATCTCGCCACGGTCGGTTACATATCTCAATCTGGTGCGCAATCAAAGCTCCAGACTCGAATTTCGCACGCTAAATTCCACCACGCACTCCAGGCTCGACCCATTCCGATTCCTCATCCCCACGTCCTTTGTTCATCTTGATATACCAGCAGATTTCGAGCGAACCTGCTCATGAAGCCAACCCACCTGCAACATGGGCGACGCATTGCGAACTGAGTATCCAACTTTACTGGTAAACAACCCTCTTCTGGACATTCCGCTGTCATCCGTCCTACATCATACGTCCTGCCACTAACTCTTCTCTTGCGCTAGGCTTCTCTACAACCAGAGCAGGCCATAACTGTCCTGCAAGACCGCGTATCCCTCATCAGCAAGGTTAACAATGATATAGCCGATTGGTTGCAGGTGAGAGTTCATGGTTCCGCCGCTCCAGACAGTTCACGAATAACCGTCCGCAGGAACGACGAAAGGTTGAGGAAGTCTACGTCGCAGGTTTGCGGAAGCTTGCGAAACGTCCGCAACAGGATGGAGCATCTGCATTGGGGTACGTTTCTTCTCAATCAAGCTGGTGTATCTTACTGAGACCTTCTCTAGTGTCTTCCAGATGCCGTGGCAGCGCATCGTCTCCGGCACCGAAAACCTAGCAGCTTCGCACGAGTCACTGGCCACCAAGATTGAAACCGATGTCGAAGGACCGTTAAGATCCTTTGGGACAAGGAATCGTGAATTCCAAGCACTGAACTCGACTCAGGGCAATCTAGCTGCCATCGCGAAAGACCTGGCAAATGCCCAGAGAAAGGCCGCAAAAGGAAAAACCTCACATGCCGAAGAGTCATCGCAGCAATGGGAATCACAAGCTCCATATGTCTTTGAACAATTGCAAGCATTGGACGAGACTAGAGTCAACCACTTGCGAGACATCTTGACCCAGTTCCAGACACACGAGCTGGATGCTGTTGAAAAGACCAGAGCGAGCGCCGAGTCTATCTTGAACGCCTTGTTGAATGTTGAGACCGCCGACGAGATCAAAACCTTTGCAGCTAGAACCACACAACGTGGTGGCCTCATAAGGCGACGCAGCTCTGCAACTCCAGGGGTTCGGCCGACCCCGCCTACGCCTCCCCCTCCTCGCCATGCTGATGATAGACGAAGCCAACATTCGAATTCGACCGCCGGCCAGGATAGACTGGGATCTTGTGCGTATACAGAAGATATCCGCTTTTGATTTTACTGACCAGATCTTAGTGCCGGAATCTGGGCCTCATAAGGAGAAAAGTAGGCTAGGTGGTTTGAAACGCCTTGGGACTGTCATGGGACGGAGGAAAAGTGCTGCGCCTCCAGTTCCGCAATCCTCAAACGAGGAAAAGAGGAAGACACGATCTTTTGCCCCTTTTAGAAGAGGGGATTCTAATCGTAGCTTTCAAGACTTGGAACAAACGGGGCAGAATTTGACACCCAGCTCGACACAAGATTACCGTCCACCATCCAGGGATTCAAGGCGCGATTTGCCTTCCCAGGATCGTTTCGATGGGCCAACGACACCCTTCACGAATGGCACATCTTCGTCACATCCTGTGCTAGGATCCAGCCCAGAGGCATCCACGCTGCAGCCTGCCCTACAACCAACACCAGCTGCTCTGCTTCCACCACCAACGATACAAGAGCCAGTGGCCCCTGCAACACCAGCGAAAGATCCTATCACACAAGCACATCAAGACGCTAGCCTCGCTGCCCTCAGCGGTGAGGAATCCGCACGCAATTTCCAGATCCGGGATCAGCCGATCAAAGAGGACGAAAGCGAGGCACAACTTGCACTAAGCAGCATGGCTAATCAACTCAGGTCCCAAGCTCAAAGCTCTGGTATTGCTCGACCACATGGTAGTGTGAGAGGACGGAGGGATGTTAGAAACACCATGTTCGTCCCTAATGACGCACCTGACCTAACCCAATATCCGGGGCGTGCCGGTCCACCAGTCACTATACCCACCAGTGTCGTGTCCAATGAGAATATTCTCGCGTCGCCTATACAACGACCACCACCCGCAGCCGCTTTGCTACACGATGACCATACTCTCGGCTCGGATACTACATCGATTCATTCATCTCGAAGCTTAGTGACGTCAAGCAATCATCCCGAACTGCACGAACCTGGCCTCAACGTCTCAATACTCGAGACCGTCCATTCGTGGTTTACAGAGTCTGGAATCAGTAAATCTTTCGTTACCGGCGAGATAGCGTTTGCCTACACTCCCACAGGCTCTTCTGACGCCGATCATGAAACAGTTCGCCTTCTACACTTTGAAAGACTAGACAAGGTCGCCGCAAACCCCATTTATCTGACGCAAACCAAAGCCGATGGTGCAGCGTCAGCAGAAGAGCAGGCTGGTGTGTACAGTGTAGCCACCTCTCCAATACGACGACCTACACCACTTGTCGGTCTAAAATACCAACTTCATCTGGAAGAAGCCAGTCTGGCTCAATACAGCCCCATACTCCTGACCCCAGCCTGGCAAATTGTCGAAGGCCAAGTCAGCGTCATTGTCCTGTACAGTCTAAACCCGATTTTCGGTAACGAACCTCTTAATCTCAAAAATGTCGTCATCGGTGTAAGTCTTGATCCAACAAGCGAAGGCAAAGCCGCTTCGGCCATGATGTCGCCACAACAAGGCGCCAGCTTCAAACGAAAGACATCGTCAGTCGTTTGGAAATTCACCGATCTGGCCATCAAGCCCGAACAAGAACGACTCCTCGTCCGCTTCATCACCCAAGGGGGAGTGGCCAAAAAGGGCGCTGTCGAAGTCAAATTCGAAGTCCCAGGCCGCACAGCCTCATCAATCGGAGTGGAGAAGATCTCCTCTATAGACAAGGACAAAGAAGCCGCCGACCCTTTCGCCGACGAGACGGCCGAAGGCAGCAGCGCAAGAGGCAGCGCCGACGTGAAACGATGGGAGCTCGTCCCTTCCAAGACTAAACTCATCAGCGGGAGATATACTGCAAGCTAAAAAAAAAACCATCAACGAAGAGAAAGAACGCAAATCTGGAACGTGAAAAAGAGGCGATCCCAAACCACTATATCAAATTGTGTCTGTATTTACCTATGTAGATGGATCCAAATCGTGACTGGATATGAGAAACTCTAATTACCTAAATCACAAGCGCTGCGACGACAATATCCTTACTGTACTTGTTGTTCCATCATTCCAACAGAGAACATGGCTAAATACGTGGTAGTTTTGATCAAGCAATCACAGCTCCTGACCGGGCGGCCAGGCCCAGCCGTCGTCATCGGCTTCATGACTGTGCTCCTAACTAGCTTATTGAGTTTGCCACCATAGATAGTCAGTTAGACTGTTAGACACCCGCTATACACAGATTCCCCCTTTGGCCCTCTAGGTAGTAATGTGCCCACTATCCGCTCACTTCGCACAGGCCCCAAAAACGAGCCTCGTGTCTTCATGTCTTTCTGCACCTGTACCTGCAACTGCACAACCGTCCGCACCACTCACGTGCTCGCCATAAGCGCCCAGTCGCTTTCTTATCCGATGCGATATCTAACGGAAAGTTGGTTTCTGATTTCCGTGGCTCTGTGGAAGGAAGAGGAAAGGGATGGTTGAGGGTTGTTGATACGTCGATTTCGGGATTGTAGACTGTCGATTGTAGACTGTCGATTGTAGACTGTCGATTGTAGACTGTCGATTGTAGACTGTCGATTGTAGACTGTCGATTGTAGACTGTCGATTGTAGACTGTCGATTGTAGACTGGCGGCTGAGAGGTGGCTTTCATCGTACGTGGAGGTGCCTCGTTGGCTGTCAATATCCGTGTCTTTGAGATGGAATGGATGTAATGGCTGGCGAGGCTGCGTGCTCTTGGTTTTCAAGCCCAGGAGCCTCTTATACAGGCGTAGAGCGGTTAATTGGTGCTATGGCCTCGCACGGAGGAACAAGATCTCGTTGACTTGATTTACTATGCTTGACATTGCCAACTTCAGTTCCATGATATATATACGTTTCGTCATCAGCTACTTCAAAACCAGCAATCTTGTTACTTGATCCATTCTCGCGACTTCCTTGACCAAGGCGGCAAATTCGGTCCGTCGATCCTTAGGATGTGCCACAACCTTCATAAGATCTTTGATGGCGATCCCACCCGGCGGAATTGCCTTGCGGATTTCATCTTTGCTTGGTAATTCAGTCACCGTTGGCACGGCAGCCGGACTACGGGCAGGCGAACCGGCACGGGATGATGGCTGCGGCGTTGCTGTTCCGGTAGGCGGTGGAGAGACGGACATTTTCAGCTTCAGCTTCTGACGAGCTCGAGATGCATCGCTCATAACACCGCCGTCACGGTCCGATGCGACATTGTCTGTATCGGATCCTGCACCAGAGCCATGCCCTTTTCTTCCACGTTGAAGGATCCTTGCGCTACTTGGGTCAAGACCGCCTGGTGCAGAACTGCTGGGTACGTTTGCTGGACTCATAGGTCGTGAACCACCTGGCGTAGGCTGTGTGCTAGACAAGTGCTTGGATTTGAGTTTCTTTTTACGTGTCGAAGCATCTGTGCCGCTAGCATCAGATAGGTTGGGACTGCCAGGGCGTTTCAGATTTCTCGATGAAGCTGACTTCTTGATACCATTGTTCGCACCACTTTCCCGGTCCGATGCTGTTGCATGCTTTTCCTTGCGGCCAGAGGGGGTATTAGCACCAGAATTTAGACCAGATTTGTTAGCCGAGGCGTCCTCTTCGCGTTTGATATTTTCAAGTCGCTCGCGTTCTATGCGTTCGCGTTCCTCCTCGGAGTCCGTCTGCAGTAGATGGTCAGTACATAAGGCGCAGAGCAAGAGGAAGATTTGGCGGACTCACGGAAGACGATCTGTCAGAGTCACTGCCATGATTATAATTACGCTCCCTCCTTTCCAGGGCTTTCCTCAGATCTCGGAAGTTTCGCTTCTTCGCCTCTGCTTCTCGCTTCTCCCTCTCCTCGGCCTCATCATACTCCTTGATATCCTTGAAATCGAGGAAATTGGCAGTTAGTTGATCTTCCTTGATTCTCTTTTCTGCAATCTTCTCGTCTTCGTCTTTGTCGGCAAACAAATCACCTTCCTCATCATCGGCAAAGTCATCCTCGAAATCGAGATCTGCGTCTTCCCCGCCTCGACCAGCTATGTTTTGTTTCTGAGCCCCGGAGAACAGGCTCTTGGCATGTCTAGCTGCTGCCTCTTTACCTGCTTCGGCAATACGACTTTCGCGTTGTCGCACCAGCCATTCCGGATCAGTACCACGTTTCTTCATTGCGGCTTCGACCTCCTCAATAGACATCTGCTGAGCAAGTTCGCGCTTCGGCTTGAATTGGTAGTATTTTTCAACTGGAATGAGACGGAATTTGCCATTGGAAACGTCTCCGGAACTTTCGTAAACAAAAGCAGCGTGAGTACTGATGGAACCTGCCTGATGATGGCCAATGAGGGTATGCTTATTATCGAAGTCTTCCAAATGCCAAGGGAGTTTCTCTTCATATGCTGTTTGGTCTCGGCGTTTCTGCTCGGCAGATCTATTGGGAAGCCAGACTTGCTGGGTTTTTTTCTTAAAGCTGGTGCTCTTCGAGCCTGCTTTTTGCGAGGGAGCAATTTGTGCGAGATTGGCCTCACGCTCTTTCTGACGAATTTCCTTCCTTCGCCCCAGCTCTTCTCGTTCTACAGCATTTAAGCCATCCTTTGGCTCAGGCTCTGTTTCTTGCTTCTGATGAGGTCCAGGCGGTTGTGCTTTGGGGTCTCGCCGGTGCAGGCGCGCAGGTTTAGGGAAGTCTGCCTCATTTCGAATGTCAACGATCTTGTCTCCAGCTAATTGCAAGATGTGATATCGAGCGGCGTTGAGCAGTTCTCGCTTTGTAGTGATAAGCTTGTAGTCCTTGTAAGGAATTCCTTCGGCGGTCAAGCGCGGGTCACTAAAGCCACTGACGCGTTCGCTTTCGGGCACAATAGATTTAGCTGGCGATGATGCTCGCGGAGGGATCGCAATCGGAAGCCGCAAAGCCTGGGTCTTGTGAGGGAGATGACCGTTGATGGAATTGACGGGAGGCGTGAGATGACCATTGGGTTGAGCTTTCCCAGGCAAAGTTGGCTTCCTGGAGGATTTGAAAAAAGGATCAGCGGCAGGCTTTTTGCGCTTCACAATCGGAGCAGTGACCTGAGGTCGGTTCGCAGGACCGCCTGTTGGGACGGATCCTGGATTCATGTTGGGTTAGGGAGGCATAGAACTTCGAGGAATGACAGCAAGGCCGGAGATAGAGACGGAGATGGCGACCGTACGATATCGGGCGAGGGTGGTATCAGGCGGGAGGACTTGAATCAAAGGTGTTGGAATGTCGAGGATCAAGGGTTGCCTTGATAGATCGAGTGCTGAGGAAGGGTGCAGCGTAGAGGGTAGAGGGATGGAGTCTTGGTTACTAAAGCGGAGTATTGTGGCCCATGGATGACACGAGTTGAGTTACACGATGTTGGCGTACGGAGAAGTAAAGGTTATACAGATGCAATGACTCCACCTGTTCTCTGTGATCTGCAAGCTGCACTCTGTCTGCAGTCTGCAAACACCCAGTCACCTTAGGTAGCCACTCCCTGAGCCATCCCCTATATCATTGATTGTTTAGGTGCCTGTAGTGCCCAAAGGACCTTGGCCCTGACATCGTGCCTGTGAGTGCCTGTTGGTGCGTGTGGGTGCCTTGCGTGTGTCAAATTAGCTTTGAAGCCACAGGCGTTTTCATTGGCTCACGCATTCTCAACCTTCACTTCACTCAAGCAGCCTCTCAAACCCTGGCATCATCTACTCATCTACTCATTTATCAACCTCATCGCCTGTTCCATCCACTACTTTCTTTCAATCTGCTGGCCGTCTGTTATCGCCGACCAGGGACAACGAGCGTACTACGGAGTACTCACGATATTCTCTGTTCTTTCTTCTGGACGTGAACAGCCTTCCTCTCTTCCGATCTGACTCTCTCATGACACTTCTCTTCGATTTATCCCACTAGTGAGTTTCCGGAACTGAGAGCAACACAACGCTCCAGCCCTCATCGACCACCCAGTTACATCGGCTCTCATTGACGACATGTCTTCATCACAATCATCCGCCGGGTTTCCTGATCATGTCATGGGACAGCTCCAGGACATATCCCAACAGCAGCTTCATCGAGGTCGTGGCCGATCTCATCCTCATCGAGGTGGGCCACATCGTCAACGATTCCATCATCAAAATCAGGCATCTTTTGACCATCATCAACCGAACTTCCCACCATCAAATGTGGCGGAGCATTTCCCTCCTCTCGGCTCGAATCCGTCTACATCCACCAGACCAGGACAGAGCGCCACGCAAGCTCAGTGGACGCAGCAAAATCCCCAGTTTCCACCTCATCCCCAACCGTACGACAATCGGCGTCATGCATCCCCAAGGGAGTTTCAGGAACTCGCTCGAGGAAATCATCGAGGTCGGCAAGCGCACTTTGGACCCCGTCAACAACATCCTCAGCAAGGACCCCAATCCGACTATATCAACGCTTATGGACGTCCCCTCATAGGCAAGGTCATCTCTTTGACCCAAATGCAGGAACGTCGTACGGTAATGCTCAGCAACAGCAACAAACAAGACATCAAATTATGAAGCAATGCGACTATCTCACTGCTGTGGGCAGAAGAGCCTACGTCGACCATAAGCTTCAGCGAGAGGAGTCGACAGTCAAGGAAGCTTTCCGTCAGGAACTAGAGAATGTAGCCATTGACGCTCTCGCTGCAAGCTATCCCACTCTGGATGTCTCTCAAGTCAAGTTAAAGTGTTATGGCAGTCTAGCGAATGGCTTTGCACTGGCTGGCTGTGATATGGATCTATTGCTCTCACTTCCTGAGTATTCAGCTTCCGAATCGCAGGCTTCATTCACGCATGGGTCTGCCGACTCAGGCCAGGCAATCGAAGACAATTTCAACCCGGAGAACGGTCAAGCTGCATTCAAGGCTGAGGTACAGCTCCTCCTTGGAAGAGCGTTTCTGGACCGCAACTATGGCGCTAGACTACTCACAAAAACCCGTGTCCCTATCTTGCGCATTTGCCAGACCCCAGGTCCAGAACTTCTCGATAATCTACGCCAGAATCAGACTGCTGAAGAATGTTCATTCTTTAAAAAGCGCCAAGGATCGAAAGACTCAGTTGCGCGGGCACAAATTCCACCCGCGTCCGAGATATCTGATGAGCCTTCAACAACAACAGAAGCAGTCGAAACAGCTTTAGCGGAATTGACTATCACTGACGCTCCACCTTCTTCGACAGCCAACCCGAAGTCTCGTGGTAATATCGGATTGGAATTCATCGGTGATGTTGGTATACAATGCGATATCAACTTTGGAAACTTTGTCGCCTTGCACAATTCCGCCCTTCTCCGAGCGTACCACAGCTTTGATCCCAGAGTGGGCGAACTCGGTATTTTCATCAAGATCTGGGCCAAAGCTCGGGATATTAATACTCCCTATCGTGGCACTTTATCCAGTTATGGTTACATTCTGATGGTTCTGCATTACCTCATGAATATTGTGAACCCACCGATCATACCTAACCTTCAAGCCTTAGCCAAGACAGAAGACAGTTGGTATCCGGAGAGAAAGATCCCATTGTTCGAAGGCTTTGATGTACGCTTTCTTCGAAATCCACAAGATATCGACACTGTGCGATCAAAGATGGTGAAAAACAATGAATCGGCAGGTCAACTCTTGCGAGGCTTCTTCAAATACTACGGGACGAAGGAAGGATTTCATTGGACCAGAGATGTCATCTCCATCCGTCAGCAGGGAGGTCACTTGACCAAAGCTCAAAAGGGCTGGACAGAGGCTAAGTGGGCCGAGACATCAAGCAACCAGGTCCGCCTAAGATATTTACTGGCCATCGAAGATCCTTTTGAAGTTGAACATAATGTCGCACGGACTGTGGGTCATCACGGAATCGTTGCAATTCGTGATGAATGTCGTCGCGCATGGTCAATTATCGAAAGAATCGGCACGGCTGATGAAGTCCCGATCGAGGAGTTCTTGGCCCCCGTAAGTGATCGTGGGGACACTCTAAGAAAGGACAAAGATTTTCATCGACAGAGACAGGCTCAAATGAAGCAAGATCTCGAAGCCAAGGAGCGGGCACTTATGCACAAGGTCGCCGATGAAGGTCCCGATGCTAGTATAGACGGTATGTCAGGAACTCTCAATCATGAGCACCTGAATTCCCCTACGATCATTCAGGGTCATCATCCACCAACACGCTCTAAGCTGACCTCGATGACTTCCCCCAGGCTCAAACAAGAGAATCACAATACCATCGTCGAAATATGCGGCAGGTGAAAATTGATACCGATGATGAAGGTGATGATGATAATTATAATAATGACGGTGACGATATGGCGATGACCGTCGCAAGTAGCGATGCGGGGAGTTTTCAATCAGAGACACAAACGACGCCTGAAAGTCTCAAGTCTGATCACACCCCGCGTGCCAAGGTAGGAAGTGGGAGCAACCTGTCTTTATTGTTTGGATGTCCTAGATATGGGTTTGATTCTGACGGAAAGATTATTGCCTGGGATGTCGACGACCAAGATGGGAGATGGCTACACTGGAGAGATGGAAAGGTGCGGAGGGGAGCCAAGTTGCATTTCTCCAATCCCGCCTTGCAAGAGCTACATGAAAAGAATCCATATCACGCCGACCGGCCCAATCCTTACATCGACAAACCTTACAACAATCAATTTGAGAATTGGCGACATCGATCCGTGGCAGAACGTCCGCCATGGCCCGCGCCTCCGACCAACGATACTGTAACTGGAGCACAGCAGTTTGAGGAAAGTGACGACAAACTCTGTTATGATAACTCGAGGATCGAGTCGAAAGCTGCCAAGTATGCAACTATGGTAGAAGTTGCATTTCCTCCTGCTTCAAATCATGCATCAACTTCAACCATTGGCAGTTCAAATTTCGACTCGAGCCAACCAGACAATTCCGTTGGCATCGGTGAATCCTCTGCATCTATGACGCTGGCGACTTCTACTAGCTGGGAACTTGAACCTGCTTCGAATGACCAATGGGCTACAAATCCGTCCCTTGAGCAATCTACAATAGTTCCGTCCGACTGGAATGAACCCATCACCCACAGACTCGATATGCATCTGACGAATTCTAAGACGTCTGTAAAGCCAAATGACATCCAACATTCGAGCACATTATTGCCTGCAGATGATGCAAGACGTGTCACACACCAAGTTTCTGCTCATCACGTAGCGGGACGATCTAAACCCGGAACACTAGCTCACGGAGACGCAGACAACACGACTCATCGTGGCTGGTACAAGAGTAAAAAAGCTCGACGTCCTATCGCGGCTGGAGATGCACAAACGACTGGCGGCCAATGGCTCACGTCTCGAGATGGGTCCAGACAAGTTGATCACAACCCCGGGGAGTCCCTAAGTAGGACTGAAGCACAACTTGTAGAAAGATTTCCAGTCAATCCTAATATACAGCCCAAATTCGCAGAGAAGAATCAAGAATTGCAAAATGAGCATTCAATCTCGATGAGAAGAGTGGCTGAGCAAGCCTTGGCATCGGACGCCGAGTCAAACAGCATGGAATCGGTATTTGAAAGGAAAGCCATATCGACGCAAAATCTTCAAGATTCCTCCAGTAAGAGGCCTCCAGTCATGAGCTTTGAGAAGACATGGGATGAAATAGCAGTGTCGGGGGTGCTCAAGACCTCCGCGACTCAAGGACCTTTGACAGCTGCAAGGAAGAATGAACCAACAGCCTCTCATACCTCTGATCTTACAAGTCAGGCCGCCGGTACAATCGAGCCAACTCCAGGAAGTGCTCTCCAGGAGCTGGACAGCCAGTTTGTCCGTGCCCAGCGACTAGCTTTCTTTACAAGTGCAAATTCCAAGACCCATTTGACGGCAGAAACAAGCCTTCCTGAAAATACTAATGCCGAGTTGGATGATAGTTCTGACATGGGAGTGCCAACTCGGATGCAATCTCATAGTTCAAATCTCCTTTCGATTTTGCTCGCTTCATCGAAGAATGATCATAATGGCGCGCCTGTCACCGCCACACGTACAAGTCTCCCGGATGATAGGAGATCTTCTACATGGACAAGTTCTAACGATGAAGACAACAAGAACGCTATCTATGTCCCTCCCACACTTTTTCCGGGTGCCCAAGACAGCGAGCGACCAAGAGACGAAGATCCACAAATCATGCCCATCCCACAGGCACTCGGTTTTCAATTTGATCCACGGCAGGTTCAAGATTTAGTCGTTATTGCTAAAGGAGGGAACGGGTGTGCTCGGGATGGAGCCAAATTTAGCATTGAGGAGGATTATGAATGGGGTGGTGGAGGTATGATGGGTTATCGAGAAAGCACGGGCGATGGCCCAAGTCATGAATCCTCTGCCTCGGTAGATCATGTCCCTGGAACAGGTGACAGTGAAGGACTATTGAAGGAACTGCCCGGAGTTTTGGATGAGCAGTAGGTGAGCTACGATCAGGACACCATTGTGCAAATGGCGGACTAGCAGATCGCAACAGTCGATCTGTGTATGGATAATGGCTATCTTTATATAGAAGCAAGATGCATCTCAGTATCCTTAAGGAATCGTCTGCGACGATCCTGAGAAGTCTGTAATCAACAATCATCAGTAGCCTTCATTGATAGACCAAGAACATTAGCGAACGCATGGGCTGTAAACGGTGCACGCGAGTCCATATGGCATGATGGTACGCATGGGCATTAGTCAAGATGGTGGATGTTTCATGTCTGTCACAAGTCCTGGAAAGTTGATTGGTCCGCGTGGCGCTTTGCGCTCAGAGTCTCCATTGTCGCACCTCCTGATTGAACATGAAACGCCAGCATCACCAGCTCGACATTGATGAAGACACGTCCTTGCCTGTCTTAAGACTCCTGAATCTCATGCTATTTAGAAACTTATCTGTACATTAGAGATTTCGAGGTAATTGCTCTTTTGGCTTGCTTAATTTGAAAGCTGGCATTTCATCAGGCACGTTGCATCACAATATTCGTTGCATTTTTAGCAGCATAATCGGACTGCACATCAGAAAACTACGTTAATCACAAAAGAATCGGAAGTGAGAGACTCACAAGTTTGAACGCCATTGGTCTAAGACAGCACGATTATCAGAGCAGCCCGACTTCTACAAGTTGAACTCGGAAGAACAAAAAATGGTATCCCGACCAAAGCCAACACCGGCTTCATCCATCGCATCACGCGAAAATCTCCTATCAACACCATCAACCAAACCCAAGCCATGGTACCACTATATCAACCTCGACCTCCTGATCCTAATACTCGTCAACTCAGTCTTTCACCCTTACATCACATTCATCTTCTACCTGAGTCAAGCCGCACTCCATCTCCACCGGCAACCACTCGCATACTACACGCTATGCTACACGGCAGTGCTGGCCGTGGTCGAAGTGGCCGTCTACGTCAACCAGCGGATCACGTATGGGAAGCACAGGGTCGTCGAGTGGGAGAAGGAAGTGGTCGTCATCACCGGCGGGGCTAGTGGGTTGGGCCGGGTGGTGGCGGAGATGATTCTTCGCAAAGGTGGGAAAGTCGCGATTCTGGATGTCAAGGTCCCCGATGAGGAGGCCGAGGATGCAATGGAGAGGTGGGATTTGCTTTGGGAGACGTGTGATGTCGGGAGGAGGGAGGATGTGGAGAGGGCGGTTGCGAGTGTGGTTGATGAGGTGAGTCTTCTTCTTCTTCTTTGTTTCGGGTTTATCACCATGATGAGGATGAATCTGTGTCTTGAGGAGACGTTGACTAACACGAGACTATTCAGCTTGGTCCTCCGACAATCCTGATCAACAATGCGGCATTGGGCATTACAGGCCTACCACTTCTAGCTTCAGCGACCAAATCGACTACTTTATCGCCAGAGCAAGCGAACAGAACATTGACCACAAATGCTCTATCGCATTTCAACACTCTGTCGGTTCTTCTTCCATATCTCACCAAGTCGGCCACTGGTGCGCATATCGTGACAATTTCTTCGATCCTCTCATATCTAGCACCTGCCTCATTAGCAGACTATTCTGCCTCCAAAATCGCCGTTTCATCTCTCCACAATACATTGCGCCACGAACTTCGAGCTCATCCAGATCCATCAGTGTTTGGGAAGGTCAAAACTCTTCTCATCGAAACAGGTCAGTTGGACACCAATCTGTTTGCGGCAAAGACATCTCTGCCATTTTACGCCGAATTCTTTGGGCCTATCTTGCAGGCGAACAAAGTAGCCAAGGAGATCTTGAAAACAATTGAGAGGGGTGATGGCGGTGTTATCAGGATGCCGTTTTATGCCAAGTTGATGCCATTATATCCGGCGTTGCCAGGGATCTTCCAGATTATAGTCCGTTGGTTCAGTGGGATTGATAGAGCCATTGGAACGGGTGGGAAGGCATCGTGACGAGAGGATTGTACTGTGGACAGTTTTAGATAATGTCGAATCCTGCCAGCCTCGGCGGCGTCGGCCTGTAAATAGTATGACTGGGTGTAAACGGGAGCATCTCACGTCCTTCAACGTCAAGAGTGACAAATGTGTACACCAGCTCCTAGTTTTCAGAGTTGTCGTTCAGTCGTCATCGTGTATCGTGACGCCATTCTCCTTTGCGATTTCAGCGACGCCGAAATCACTTCCATGGTCCTCATCCTGACTTGCTCTCCTGGGGATCTGTAGAGCAGCCTTTTTCTTCACACCTTGGGTATCAAGACCAGCAGCATCACCATTCTCTGCGACCGGTCCATTGCCCTTACCCTTGCCCTTTCCTTTCTTCTTTAATCTCTTCTCCCTATTCTTCCTCGTCCTCTCCTCGTCCCTCTCCTTCTTTTCTCTTTCCTCCCTGCGCCACTTCTCATCGGCCTCCTCATTCTTCGCTTCCTCATCCATGACTCTCAACCTCTCATACTCCCGCCGCCGGCTCGCTTTGTACACATGAAACTCGCCACTGCCGGCACCAGCAGACGAGCCCTGGACGTTCGCGACGATTTCCGGGGGTGCGGGGAGAGAGGATCTAGAGGAGTTGCCATTGGAGGTAGGTGGGAGAGTGACAGGTCTGGATGGATCGAGGAATAGCGTTTCAATCTCGTGGGCTTGTGATGAGATGGCTGTGTTGGCGCCCCGGGCGCGTTTCAGTGGTCGGTGCGATCGTGGATCGGCCGATGTGGGTATTGATTCGGGGATGGGTTCTGACATTGTGCTGGGGAGGTCGTGGAATTTTGATCAGAATTGGAAGACCGGTGGGGAGAGGACAGCTTGAGGTATGTGTGAAGTGCTCGACAGGGGGTACGAGCTGTGAACAGCGGTTGTTACAAGGTCTGGGTACAGGCGGAAAAAGTTTCAACGGGTCGCGAGAGGGCGGAATCTGGAATGCAGTGTCACTGCACCATCTACACAAGGCTGTGATGACGTAAACAAGGCTGTGGGTTTGCTTTTCTACGGAGGAGTGGGAGGATGTGGAGGAGTACGGAGGATCACAGAGAAGTATCTCTGTTTTCCAAAAGTCATGAAGTGGCTCGCCGTGCTCGCTCTCTTTGTGAATCTTTACCTCTTTGGTGAGATCCTGTCGGGCCCCGTTTCAGCAGCTCAGTCCAGGTCATTGGTGACTACAGCACCGAGGAGACAAGACAGGAGATTGCTTACATTCTCTCGGCAATGAGACTGGCATTGCCGCAGAGCTGATGGAATAATCAGAATCCTAACCCCACACCCACATAACGCTGTGCCGCGGCTCGAACACACTTTCGACATTCCGAATCTGCCGTCTGTGGGGTATGCCGTGGAAGTGTCAATACAGATCGTATCCATTGCCTACCTGGGTAAGGTGGTAGGTCAGGTAATTCCTACTACTACTACGCAGCACTTTGCTCGGTGCCCACCGCTTTCTGATCCAGAGCTCATCTTTTTGTTAATGCCAGTCTTGCGCGTCTTTTGCTAGGCAGTAAACTAAAAGATTCTGTCGATAACAAGAACTCCAGATTATACGAGGTTCGATATATTTTACTTCAAGCCCTATAGGAACTAAGACGAGAGATACCAACAACAATCCGTGGAGGCGATCGAGCTAGAAATGTCGCGCATCGGTTATAATTATCAAGATGCTCTTCTCGAGATCAGAGGCAAGATTGGAATCATCAAGGTAATGAAATTTGAATCTGCTACCCATCTCTATCCCTTCGGCAATTTCCAATCGGGCACCGAGAATCATTCACCGTTGCCATAATCTCAATCTTCTCAGCACACAGCCATTACTTTCTCCTGAAATATTCAACCTCCCATTGTTTGCATATCATGACATTCTCAAACTGTCGTCAGTTCTTGCTGAAACTCCAGACTAATCGATGCTCCAGCTAAACCGCCCCAAATCTCTCAATGCATTCGGCGGCAACTTATTGTTGGATCTCGTTACCGCTGTTCGCGAGCTCAATGAACATCCAGATACTGTCTTCACCGTCTTAACTGGCGAAGGACGCTTTTTCAGCAGTGGCGCTGATGTCAAAGGTTCGACATACCTCCCAACATCTACACCTACTATTGGACACACTTTGGGTCACGCCTCTACACATCAAGTCTGGGTCCACTACCCTTATGCTGACTCTGCGTTTTATCCGAACAATAGCATCGGGCGCTGAAAGGACCGAGGAATTCGCGAGTCCTGCAATCAAGAAGTTGGACTACCTCGCTGGCTTTTCTAGAAGTGAGTACCATCCCTCCCTTCAAATCTTCAACATACTCGAACGGTCGACTAACCACCTCTCTTACCATCCTACCAGTGGTCGAAGTCCTCCGCTCTCTGATCGACCACCGCAAAGTCCTGATCCTTGCCATGAACGGCCCCGCAGTCGGCGGCGGCGCAGCATGGTTCCCTGGCGTCGCCGACATCGTTCTCGCTGCACCCAATGCATACTTCCAAGTCCCCTTCAGCGCGCTCGGTCTTGTGCCCGAATTCGGCTCAGCTACCATCTTCGCCCAATCTATGGGCGTGCACCGAGCCAACGAGTTCCTAATGTTCGGCCGCAAATTGTCCGCGCAGGAGATGTTGGAGTTCGGGATTGTCAACCAGATCTTCCCTCAGGAATCCTTTATGGACGATGTGTTCAAATTTCTTGAAGCCCAGTTGGAGGTCAACGATGGAAAGAGCATGATAGAGGCAAAGAGGTTGCAGAATCTTCCACTCAGAGGCGAGAGGCTGCTGGCTGTGTACAATGCTGCGGATGCATTGGCCGAGAGGTTTGTCGAGGATGCGCCGAGGAAGAGGTTCGAGGCGAAGAGGAAGATACTTGAGTGTGAGTCTCTGTCTTTTATTCTTGATTCTTCCTTATGTTGTGCTTCCTGACTCTCTTCTCATCCGAGGTCGAGAGACGAGAAGCTCTTTCTAAAGTGGTAATGTCTTGCTGACTGGGATATTTCTTTCATTAGCTAAAACCAAGTCAAAATTGTGAATCTTTTCATTCACGATGGATTGTGCATGATGCGCTGCTATTCTGCACGATTTACAGATCAAGTCAAAATAGAAGTGAAAAGCTCTCTTTTGTACGGCGATTGGTCTCAAGGGCTCATACTGGTTATTTGGGCCTTTCCTCTTTCTATCTGGCACAGATGAAGCTCTTGCTTAGTAGTTGCACAGCCGTCAGAGAAAAGCAAGGTAGCATATCTCCTGCCAGTGTTGCTCAATCACAACTTATCCTCCAAGAAGTTAACGTTATTGAACGTCTTGATGACTTTTGATCCTGGCTCTCGGGATCTGTTCTTGCTTGCACAAGACTCTTCAACCCCTTAGCCATCCCTCTGCTCGCAACCTCACCGACACCTACACCTGCTGCTGCTGCTGCAATCTCTCGTTTCCCCGTAGTCTTCTCGACCAACTCATCCTCGTCAACATCGAAACAGATCTGCCCTACACCCAAGCCATCACCGCACAGCGGATACAGCTGCTTGCTGACCATATCGCAGAACAAGCCCTCGGCCAGACTGACGAAATGCGGACCCTTGGAAGTTTGATCCTGACACAGAACCACCGCGCTAGATAACGTGACATTGCTCTTGACCAGAAACCGATCGAAGTTGTACCGCTCATCATGCTCTGAGGCCTTTCCATCACGGCGACGCCTCACAGCCTGCTGTTTGCGCAGCAGCTCGATCTCGGCGCTCGAGCCAGCTGTGACAAAGGGCGGTTTACACAGATCATCCGCGGTCTTGACCTTACTGTACGCCGTCTTGTCCGTGGTTTGATCGATGATCGAAAGGCCGATGCCGGGTGTAGTAATGCCGTTGCGACCATGCTGGTCGATCCAAGCACAGCGTTCCGGCGGCGTGGTGGAATCGCGGTTCGGCAGCGTGTATATGCGCGACTCGTAGCTGTCGGCTCCGCAGATCTTGCCTTGCGTCCCGGACAGAGTGACCCAGTCGCCCTTCGTGTCTCGCAACGTTATCCCGCCGAGACAAACAGGTGCGGATCCCGCGTTGGTAATGAAGATGCGTGTTGGCGTCTCGTCGTGTGGAAATGTGTACGACACGGCCGTGTCGATGTCTTGCCATGGAAGGACGAATTTCTCGCCTTGAAGCAAATTGGCTGTGCTGTTGTACGCAGCGTAGATCTCGATGCCGGCAACTTCATCGCTGTGCGTCAGCCAGCCTCCTAAGCCGTTGAAGATCTGGACTGTAGTTCCGCGCCCTTCAGTGAAGCCGCGTGCCTCGTTCTTCTTGCCGCTATCGCAGCCGTGGTAGTATCCGCAGGCGATCCCGAGTGCTAAGCCGTAAGCAGTGGCGCGTGCACCGTTACTGGCGACGAGGATACCCACGCGCGACCATGCAAGCCATCCTAGCGACGCTGTCGCGGCACTCACAACTGGCATCGCCAGAAATGTCTGCCATGCGCCCATGAGCGAGGGGATCGCGATCAAGCTGAGAAATGCGCCCATGTCTAATTTTCCGTCGATGTTTCGTTCGTTCTGGGAATGATGTTCGCAGATCGCAAGGGTGGAGATTCAGATGCAACCTGGACGGATGTAAGAGGTTGACCTGTGGCTGAGCGAAGGAAAGCAGTTTCTCGAGATGGTGTTCAGACTCGATCAGGAAAATACTGGCGCAGAGAGATAAGGCAGAGGAAAGGCTGAAGACATGAAAAGACATGCTTTTCGCACCTAGCGTAGAAAAAGATCAGCGTGAAAATATGGGTCTCCTGAAATTCTTGTAGGACCATTCCGATAAATTTTCACGTTCTTTTGGCTTGAATCCAGGAATTATAGCAGATCTGGACAAGTGCTACTGGCAAGTGAGTCCACCTCAACAACCCACCTCTTGAAAATCAGAGATGCGCAAATGCGACCCGTACCATAGAGCACTGTTCAAACACAAGAGGCCCTCCTGCGCTCGAACTTGCCCGGGTCCCAACAAAGTTCGACCACGCTTTTAGCATGACTCACATAGATTGAGGTCTCTATGGATTTGTACTGAGCCGGAAATGAGTTCGATCGACGTGGAAGCTAACCAAGGAAAACAAGACCAGAAGACATCCAAGGGCTAGGCTTTCCTTCATCCGGCAGTAGAAAGCCGTAGAAGCACAGAAGAGGATCTCTCGTGTCCTTCACCGAGAAGACAAGAACTGGAAGACTTCTTCCCCACAGACGTCCGAGGAGCAACCTATGTCTCACCTATCATTTTGATCAGCAGTGGATGGTTGAAAGTCAGTTTTGGCCAAGTTCAGAACGGTCAGAGCTAAGTCTGCCCCACACGCCGCTCTCATGAGGTTAGTTCCTCCTTAGAACAGGAAAATGCGTTCGATGGGCTTAGTGCATGCTCAACAGGAATACAAAAATACACTGCCAAGCTGCTGTAGCGATATAAAATATGTTTGGTCATGCAGCAAAGGGTTGATGAACCTGAAAGCCGGATGAATCGAAGTACTCCGTACAATGCTCTTTCCTTGTAATTTTACTCCCTGTCGATTTTTGACGGACCCTTGCTTTTCTTATTGACGATTTGGGGACCGCCAAATCTATCGAGGTATGTACAACTCCAAATCAGTACTTTTGTGGATTTCCTCATTTAGGCTTGCCGAGGCTCGACGTCGAGATTGGCGGGGGATCGACATCGGCCATTCTTTAGCGCTGATCCGCAAATTTCCTGGGGAAAACCATAAACTGTAAACCATCGAATAACGGTAAGACGAATTCCCCTGCATATGAGGCACTACACGCAGAGCTCCCTTGGATCAGATCGATAGACAATTGACAGGATACCTTGTATGCCATTGCATACCGATCATGGTCCCGACAACAGCGCCCACGAGGCTGAGGCAGATTGCCCTGATCGCGGACGACCTAGACCGTGCTAGACGCTTACTGGTAAGCAGGACTTCTAGGTGATTTGAGTGATTCATTGACTCAAATTCCTGCGTGCAGACATCTATCCTGGAGACCGAAGTTGTGTATGTAGATCCTCAGGTCGGGCAATGGGGGTTAAAGAACATCCTAGGTAAGCATGCCCTCGATATAAGATGCTGAGCCAGACTGATGCAGCATGTCAGTCGCGATCGGTGGCGATATTATCGAAGTATGTTCGCCTTTTAAGGAGGGTACCACGGTTGGCAGACTGCTGCAGAAGCGAGGCGATGGAGGCTACATGGTCATAATGCAAACGATCGATGCAGTAGCGCGGAGAAAGCATATCGAGTCAAAAAAGCTGGCCAAGGTCATTTTCGAACACTCATTCGGTGATTCTGTGTGCATTCAATATCACCCTAAAGGGATCCCCGGTGAGCAATGTTCCATCTTGCTATTGCCTTCAGACATTTGACGTTCCCCCAGGAGGTATGATGCCAGAGCTGGACTCTCACAAACCGTCAGCAACAAATCCAACTCCCCTAGAATCGCCCTTCAGTCCATGGCATGCCTGTGGAGGAGATTATGAAATGTACTCGGCAGCTATGAAGCGCTGCTCGCATTTGGAACTTGTTGGCGCCACGCTACGCCTTGCTGCTGGTAAGACAGATGTCGAGGCTGCGGCGCAGCAATGGCAGGATTACTTCGGTGTTCGAAGAAGTGGCAATGAATTGATATTCACCAATGCGCGTTTGAAATTCGTCCAGGGCGTGGAGGGTCAACCTGAAGGGCTCGAAAGTCTTACGATCCAAGTCAAGGGAAAGACACGACTTGACCGAATGCTGAAAGTTGTTGAGAGTGAAGGGTTATGCGGAGATGGCTGGACCAATTTGTTGGGTGTAAAATGGTACTTCGTATGCGACGATGGGGATTCCCATGTTGAGCACAAGGTTGGCTCGAGCAAATTATAAAACTCGCCTTATTGAGACGTAGCTGCCGCAATCCATGTGTCATTGCGCTGGCCTTGCGAGACGCCATGCTCGTTTTTCATGGCTTGCAATTATCGCCTCACACGGATCGTTGTGGAATCGATATGTGAAAGATGGAAAAGTTTTTCTCAGGTCTGGCTTAACTTCATACTGAGTATCTCTGATCTCCCATAAGTTTCTTTCACAAAGTTGCAGCTTTACGCCTTTGGAGTAAACCTCGCGACCAGCCAATTGAGAGAGTCCTCGTGTGGTTTCGGCCACTTCTGATAGTACTTCCACACTTTCTCAATCTTGTCCCACTTTCGATTGGGCACGAACGCTTCAATGCTATAATAATTGTCTCGCATGTAGATAGGCTCGTAGCTTGGTGGTCCGCTTCGCTCGAGATATGTGTCATAGCCTTCCTCGGCTTCCGTGTCTGTCAAGTGGTAAAGTCGGGGCCTTGACGTTGTCAACTTCTCTCCTTTCTTCCTCCACTTGCCGGATCGAACGATGGCACGAGTGGTCGTATCGAGATGTGTTTGGAGGATCCGTGCGTGTGCGAGCGGGCTTTGCATTGCCATCTTCACGATTCTCGCGCTGTCGTCCAGGAGTTTGGTGTTCCATTCGGGACTGCTACCTCGGGCTATAACAGGAATAGGTTCGCGACGTTCCAAATTTCCTTGCCAATGAGCCAGATCTAGAACAATGCAAAGATTGTTCCAGGCTAAAGCACAGCTCATGCATGTGCACACTAAATGAGGGTCAATGGCTTGTATATGCTGGTAAGGATTTTTGTGGATGCGCAATCGATCTTGCCATGCCTGGCTGAGGAGTGCTTCTCGTGCAAACTCGGGCACATCTTCTAGAGAGACTGGAATCTGAAAACATTGCTTGAGGATCCAATATCTCCTGTTCATGATTTGAGTTGATATCGACAGAACATTATCCAGGATGAAACTCCGTGCTGAGCGACATAGTCTGAGTAGCGGATAGATCTCACTGGGTTTAAGGTACCCCAGGACAGATATAAGCAGATCATCTGGAAGATCCAGGAAATTGTAAATATTATGAGAAAATGCCTTTTTCAAGGTCTGTTTCTTTTCCTCACGACGCTTGAGCCGTAGGATTTTCTTGGAATTCAGAGTCAACTCGGCTGTCTTGTCGACCAAGGGTTCAAGTTCGGCTTCTGATCCCGCAGAATCTGTCGTCGTTGACGCATTTGCCTTCTTCTTGATAGTGGCAGGCTTGCGTGACCGATCTCCTGGGAAAATGATGGTTACATGTTCATCTGAATCCTCCGGTGCTGTCCGAGCAGCGTTTTGCCCAGAGACTGTATTAATAGGCATCCGGCTCAGAATCACGGCGTGGTTGCTAATGAAGATGGTGGCAAGACTAGGGTTGGTCTTCCGAGATAGGGCTTGTCGTTAGACACCTGCGACACTTGGGGTATCGTCCTTGCCATCAGCATCACCACAGCCGCACCTTACAGTTCAGTGCAACAGGCTCTGTGGTTCATTTCTGCCTGGACGGACGAAGATTTCGTCTTGGGAACAGTCGTGGCCGTCGAATGAGTCAATCTAGTGGCGTCACCGTAATAGGACTAGCGTAATCGTGCACATAATGTAGCCGTTGGTCTCAGCCTTGCGAGCCACGGTCCTTATGTCGAGCGTGCTCATGCCATATCCCAAGTTTCACATTGATTCGTTTATGACAGAGCTTGAACCAGAACGGAGTGCTGGGAGAAATGATTATGAATCTCCTTTGGCTCTGCGAATTCAGTCACTAACGCTATTCGAAAGTCGAGACTATCTATGTATCATGCCCTAAATACTCCAACGCCCATGGTAACAATCAAAACAATATTCAATCTCCGCGCATGTCCCGGAGATTGGAAGCCAACCTTTAGGTGTGGACATTTCATCTGCTTTGTCAAGAACTTGTGCGGAGCGGTTTTCTGCTTTTCCAGATCCTGAAGTAGATCGTGAAAGCCAAGGTTGTTTGCAGAGACAGTGACAGCCTGAGGTTGTCCTTTGATGTGTCCCTGATCTTGTGACAGACAAAATGCAGCTGATTCCATGGCTGTGCAGTACCTTATTAGTGCTAGGCATGGTTGGTTAGGAATGGAGGATTGCCTCCACTCTCTACTGCATGTCGTCCGCCCGCACAGATAACGTCTGATCCTGGTAAAGCACCCCTAAGAACTACACCCGTCTCGATAGTTAGGGTGATGCAGTGATTTCGTGAAGTTCGTGAATGACGGTGGCCAGAGAACTGTTCACTTAGGAATTTCCCATTGTGGCTCGCAGTCCTTTTTGGATTTCTTGAAATCTTCGATCCGATCGAACATCCATCCAGACGTTGTTTCCAGTTTCGAATCCGTGGAATGCCCTAGCTTTATCGTCTTCTGAAGCTTGCAGGTACCAGGATGGTATGACCACTGTATACATTCTTTATCATCGGCACAAGCCTCTTTACATTTCCCTACCGAACCAGCAGCGTCCTGTTGTAATTTTGAAAGCTCTTCCCACATTTTCTTCTGCTCCTCGTCATTCTTGCCATCCCAGTCATGATTCTCCTTGATGTGGTCCTTGACGGGTTTTGTAAATATTCGGTCACCGGAGAGGTTGTCCCAGTCTTTCTTTTCCTCGGCAATATTGGGGGTAACGAAGAACTCGAAGGCGTCGCGATATAGATATGGCACTGACCCAGGTTCGTCATCATCCCAAGTCTTGTTCAGCCAATCCTGTTCGAAATCCCACAAAGCTTCAACTTCATAGGTGTGTGAATGATGCCAGGTGATTGCAGGGGTACACCAATAACGATCAGTCCAGGTCATGCCGGATGGAGGATCAACTTGGAACATGGGCCATGCTCCACTGACACTGACTCCAGCATGTTTCATGGCAACGCCGAGCATCACATCACCACAGCAAATAGTCGAGGTCTCCTTCTCCCAGTCTGCTATCTTTTCAGCAGTCCGAATGTCTTCGAATTTTTTGACAGCGGCCTTGGAGAGTAAGTAACCAGTGCCACCTTGAGCAAACTGTGTCGGGCCATGCCAATAGACACAACCAGCATATAGGGGCACATTTGGGTCCATCTGCGCCAAGAACAGCAGCAAGTTAGTCCATCCCAAATATGTATCGGCATCAATTGTCATAAACCAGTCCGCATCAGGATACTTGGTGTAAGCCTTGTGTAGCATTGGGATGTTTTTCCATTTGTCCAAATTCCAACCCTTTTCAGAACCCAGAAGGCTGACATCTCCATGAGCGAGGTGAGATTCATGCACTTGGTGATAGAATTTAAAGTCCTCGTGATTTTCCTTATACTGCTTGCCAATTTCATCCAGAGCATCATAGACGTGATGGTCTCCCAGGATTTGGTCCATATCGGAGAATACCATGAAGTTTGGAACACAATCGGCCAGAGTGAGCAATTGCTGTGGCAGCCTAGCGAATACCTCAGTAGCACCAGTTTTGACAATTACGACCACCTTGTCCGCACCTGGCAACTGCCGGCACGCGGGTACCCAAGGTGTGGAAGTAGGCTCAGAAGACGAAGAAGTTGCAGAGGCGGAAGAAGAGGAAGGACGCTCGAACGATCTCTCAAATTCCTCCATTTCGGACAAGGCAGAGCTGGTGGTAGTGAGCTCCTCGTCTTCTTCGATCTCGGTACTCAGGCTGATTTCTTTGCTGAATGCGGCATTTGAATAGTCGTAATCTATATCCACATCTCCCATTTCGTCCGCTCCGCTGGACCGCAAGCCAGAGAGCCATCGGCTTGAAGACTTTGACACTGATTTGATTCCAGGAGGTGAGGGAAGGTAGTATGACCGAAAGACCAATAACGACAGCATAAATAGGAAGACCACACCGAGCCTTACTGGTCCCAGACCTCGAGGAAGTGTGAGCGCCATGGCGAGGCCGTGTGTGTGCAAGTGTAGAAAACGCAGTCCAGAGAGGAATTGATGAGAATCATGTACGGATGTAAAGCAAATGTGCTTTGGCAATAGGGTGTCTTTTGTCACAGTCACATAAAGATACATGTCAAAGTCAGGGGATTTAATCCCCGCTATCGCCTTGTACAGGTGACAGGCTGAAGGGTCGGAAGAGGGAAGACAAGTGGAGAGATTTTGTGGCACGTCAACTAGGGTGATCTGGGTGTTGATATCTGACGTGCTGGGCATTGTCCATCCCCATGAATCAAGATCGACTTACCTATTCTTGTGGATGCTTGGTCAAAGTGGCTTTCCATCTCTGAATCGAAACAGATATTATATTGAATCTCGGATCATCCTGCCGTCAGAAAGTCAATGAATGCGAGGAGCTGAACAACCAGATCGAGAGCAGAAGATGCCAAGTTTGAAGAAGGTAGCACGACGGGTAGTGTCCGCTGTTTCGGCGTTTCTGAAATTTGACAGCCCGCCATGCTTTGATGACAGTTGTACACTTCCCCTTTTGATAGGTAAGGAGTACTGATAATAGAGTCCTCGACATGTGAGACAAGTAGAAGAGCTTGTGAAAAGCTCACGGCGTATAGTACATATGGAAAATCTAGAGAAGGCCGATACCTGCCGGACCAACTGATAATGGGTAATGGGATAAATTAGGATAAAGAATCAGGGATGCCGTCGTGCCTTTCATCCTCCGCATATAGAACCCTATTGCTCCACCGTACGATTTCTTGTACGGCCTGCCGGTCGATCCATGAATAGCAACTTTACACCCAAGTAATAACCTTGCTGGACTTCGCTCAATGCTTTCCTCGCCACTTCTATCATTTGTCGCGAATATCCTATTGATATTGAATTATTCCAACGTCAAATCATTTTCCATAAGGTAAGGTGCTTGCAATGGTCAAGGTGAAATGCCAGATTTCCTATGAATTGATCCTCTAGCACTATCTCACCCGTGTCCCTGGACTAGGTAGTTAAACAAATTGAGTAGAGAACAGGGCACGCTTCACTATCAATTCTAAGACGCATGACACCGTCCAAAGCGAAAGCTCCTCTTAAGTCTATTTGCAAGATCAAAGCTGGGCCCGCCAGCAACGACCTTCACAGCTTGACCTCCAACCGACGGCAACCTCCCTCGCGTAGAGTCTACACGGTCCGACACAGGCCTTTCCTCCGCAACACGCCGTCGACAGCAATGAGCAACCGCATCTGCACATCACCTCGACTGCCCGTGGCATCGACCTGGATCAGCATCTTTCTCTTCTTGTAATGCTCGAGGACTTGTTTTGTCTCGGTCTGGAAGATCTGCAGAATCTCGGTGACGGCCGGCCTGGTGTTATCGGGTTGCGGATGAAATAATGCTCTCAGACGAGATCTTTGCGTCATGAGGTTGTCGAGCACTATGACTGCAAGTGGTTCTACTATCGTCTGCTCAAAATGCTGTGCTTGGTCTAGGTTTCGAGGGAATCCTGTCTTTCGATTAAGACAAGAGTGTGGAAGTCAGGGGCATGAAGCCTCAGAGAGATCGAAGTAACTCGATGTGAAGAGTTCTTTTTCTGGGGTTTGATATCCACTTACCATCTATCACAAACCTTCCATTCGACGACTGCTGACTGTTGTGTGTCGACAAGGCCTCCCCGAGCAACCCCACTGTCATCTCTTTGGAGCTCATAAGACTGTGCTTGCTGGCCTGCTCGATTGTGGCTTTCCACGGCGAATCTTCCTTCAACGCTTCGGCATCGAGCAAGTCCCTAACGCCCAAATGCGTGAAGCCACGTTGAGCACATAATCGCTCGCACTGCGTGCTCTTGCCCGATCCCGGTCCTCCAAGGATGAAGAACACGTTCAAACTATCATCACGTGCTGGCGACGTCGGCGGTTCCTCCATGGTTGCTCAGCGATATTAGTGGTTTATGCAGAATTCGATACGGGAAGTCGTTGCCGTTGATCTTCACCTTGAGGCTGAGTTGAGGGATTCGTGTTTTCAGCGCGCGAGTCAAGGTACAAGGGAAGCCTTTCCTTTATTTGTTGAGCTGATTGACGTTACGAAGAGAGATAAGAAGAATTATTTTACATACATAAATAGGGAAGCAACAGAGAAAGAAAACGCTCTCAACTTCGTCTCTGTCAGAGGGCTTCTTCAGTCAGTTAAATAGATGGTCTGTCGTTGCGCAAACGGTCGATTTGGCGATGGGAACGGCAGTGTCGAGTCCCCCACGCTGAGAAAGGCATCACAAATTTCTGTCAAACAAGAACTGGGTCTCTAACCAGTTGAGATCGTCATTCACTCGTCCTGCTCATCAGCGAACGCGTTTTTCCATGCTGCTTCTTACAACAGGCGTGTCAGTGTCACTGCAAACGAACAGAACATCACATGGTATTGATCATGTGGTTCGATTATGACTTGCTCACTGTACTACCGGCAGTTCCTGTCCAAAAGTCTATGATTACTTTACTACTTTATATTCCGTTTCCCAATGCCCCGAAGCCCATCCGGACGATAAACCAAGACCGACTGCGCCAGCTTATTTACAAGACGCCGTGAACCTATTAAACCCGAGCGAGAGCGCCGCCAAATATTTGTCCGGTTTGACATTGTCAATGAAGACGATATTCGGCAACCTCTTATCCCAGAGGAAAGGCGAAATGCGCGCACCGTCCCCTTGGACGGCCGCGAGGCGATTGTTGACAAAATCCGCACGCGTGGTGATCTTGTCCAAGAAATTGATGTTATCGGGGCCCAACAATGTCATCGTCCATGACAATAAGAAAACCTGGTCGCGATTATCAGGTTTCGCGAGCTGAGCTAGGAATTTGTTGTGTTGGTCGTCGCGCATGGTGTCCAGGTCGTTGGTGTTGGAGTAGCTGTCGAACTTGGGAAATGCGGATCCAGGGAAGAAGCCTTTTCCGGTGAAGCCGTTTTTGTCGAGGAAGGCTTTGTCGCGCTCGGACACGACGAGGACGACGGCGGCGCCATCTTTGATGAAGTCCGACAGTGGCAGAGTTGTGAGCGGTTTGTCCGTGGTGACTTGCCACCGATGCTTTAGGCCGTCGGTGAAGTCACGCAGCACGCCAATCCACTCGTCGTCGTCAAATGCGTCGTAGTCGTGGTCGGTGTTGAATGTGTGCGACAGGTAGACAATAATGAGTTCAGCATTCTTGTCAGTGAATGTGTTGATGTTGTCGATGATATCGGAGATCTTCTGCCCGACAGCGCCTTGGTTGGAGTCTAGGTCGTGGATGTACGAGTAGTGTCCGGTGTAGTAGTCTCCGTGTGAGATGACGGGCCGGATATCGAAGTATCGAATACCAGCGTTGAGTTGTCCTAATATATCCAGAGTCTGCGTCTGGGTGTTTGAGGGCCTGCAAAAGCCGTGTTGTACTGGATCTTGGACATGCCAGCATTATGGGAGCCTGGAATGGACAGTTGTTGTAGTGTTTGACAACCGAGGAAAGGTAGATTTTGCTTCATCCAGTCCGTCGGCGGGTTGTTGCCGACGTAAGACCCCTTGTCACCAGCGATGATAAACGGAGTCCATTCTTTCTCGTCGTCTAGCCATCCGATGTTCGCCGATGAAGGGTTGTTCTGTGTCGAGATCCGATCAAAGTTGGCTTTTAGGTTGACCGTATAGTCGACGACGCCTCCATCTACATCCAGAGCCAGCTGAATTTTGTTATTTGTGCCATCATCGAGAGAATAGTAGAACTCCGCAGCACTGTCAGAGTTCTTCACCGTAAGGCCGGTCTTGATCTGGACGAAGGCTGCTCCATTGGATCCTGTTTAGGTCAGCCTTTGTCTGATGTCCTCGAAAGGTTGTGGAACATGGTTAACCTTTGCGGATTTCTTCAGGGAAAGCCTTATCCCAAGACTTCAACTGGTATGAAGAAGGCTTCCCGCTCTGCTTCAGCGAGTAAGGGGTCAAGTTAATCAATGCAAGGTTAGTGGCGTCAGAAAGAACTGTGGTGAACAATATGCTCAGATGAGCCAGAAAGAGCGACAAAAACATGGATATGGAATATACTGAACACGAGGGGCTCCAAAATGAGCATTCCTTACCGTACAAGTCGACATATTTGCAGAGGCGACGCAGAAACGACTGTAGATATAGACTTCAGCGCTGTCGCAACGGCTGTGCCCGACAAGGCCTTGAGGTCAATGTGGATAAAAGTCCTCAGAACCATTGGAGTCGAGCCGGTAAAGAAAGAACAAACAGTACCCCCAGCCCAGGCCCCTGCAGAAATCCCACAAGACCGTTGTGGATGCCTCATTCGATCAGCATAAGCGGCCAAGGCTTGTCGATGGGCCTGAACTTGATCCTGCTTTGTGCCTGCGCTAGCCAGAGCCAGGCCTCGGACTATCCAGGGCCACGGGGTTGGCTAATGCAGGACTCAACGGTGGCTCCAATCAAGGTGCCTAAACCCGCATTGACAAGGGTGATGTGGCGGAATCGCCAAAAACCTTAGATTCAAGGACTTGGTCGGCTTTTCGGGCTCGCTCCATACAACCTAGCCTTGCAGGTGCCTTTGCGAGGTTGTAATCTCACGTTGGAGCTGCCCAAATAGGTGTGGCGATGATTTCTCTGGATCGGACGGCCTTGAGATATCACTATTCTGATACCATGCGGGCAAATGAGTACCAATGATATGCCACTGATCTTGGCTTTTCCATAGATAAATCGCTGACTGGTCCAATGCAGTAATCTTGTGCCAGGCGGCACTCATAGACCTAAAACCTCCTATTGGTAATGGAGAGATGATCTAAGATATCGCGATGGGCTTAAGAAATGCGTCTTCAGGTTGTACGTTAGTCCCAATGTGTGACAAGACGCCGCAAACGGCGAGTTTGGTCGGTAGCTCTGTCATTTAATGATCCCGTGAGGGTGTTCGCGCCGTCTTTAGGAGTTGAAGGCGAAAGTTCACTGTGGGCAAAGTTGCTTGGCCAAGATTTTTAGGACTCACGGCATATTACCGTATATACATACATTTTCAGATTGCAATTGCACCTTGGCTTGATGTACTTGACATACTCAATGCCTTTTGGGCACCCTTACCCGCCCTAGGTTTATCAGACATAAGCTCCCCCTGTGGTCAATGACTCCGCTTCCTCCGCTTCCAGATATCAGTCTCATACACTCCCGCTCATCAGTCGATGAGTATTTCGGTACTCGGCAAGTCACAGTCACAGCCCTAACGACGAAGATGAGGCTCCAGAGTGAATCGGAATAAGTACAATACTCGAAACTGGAATGACTGGGACCGTGATGAATACGAGTCTTCAGATATCACCGCGGAAGATGGTAGAGCATTCCCAAAGATCCAACTCCAACGAACGATTGGACTTTATCAAAGTTCATTGCGCCCTTGAACTGGTGCTCTTTGCCCCTGAGCCATAAGTCTCCTGTCTTGAGCCGTGGCTAGACAGCCGCGAGAGCCTTGATTCCTGGGACTCTTGGAGGCCGGAAGCCTGCGCTTTTCTGATTGCAACAACCTCTAGCAAAGTGTCTTCGAAGGACTGTGAACTTGGTTGGTGCCCTGGAAATCGAAGACTCATCTTTTCAGCATCTTCCACCCAGGTCTCATTATGTGAGTACTCGTGCTCACAAAGCGGATGACCTCCAGTAAAAGTGTGCGTTACCAGGCTCACACTGATTCCTCACACTCTTTGCCTGGGAAAGATGTACTTGTTGACACTGAAACCCGACTCACATTCAATCATGACACGAGCTGCAGGATGACTCTTGCAAAGATGGTCAAAGCAATCAGTGCCGTCGAAGTTCTGCAGCTATATAACTGCAACACAGCTGCTCAGCTCATCGTTCGCAGCATACTTGCTTCCTGCGATTCAACTGACCAAACATACCAAACATCTCGATCCACCACATCCATACGTCTTGAAGATGAACTGTGGTTGCGCAACAAGAGTGAAAACATACCGAAGTTGTAGGCACACGCCTCAACATAACGTTCGTGCCGACTACGTTCTGTGTGAAACTGCACGATCACGACCCCTCCTAAGCCCCTGCGTCCCCCCTAGCGGAAAATTGAGAGATTTACCGTTGGCACTCCATATGCGAGATACAAACCTAGCCGGGGAATGCCGTACATGTGCCAGGCGCACTCCAGCCGATTCATCAGATTCCAGTGAATAAGCTTGTTCAGTGGTATCTCATTTTAAGACCGAAGGACACGAGAAGCTAGCAAGGTTTGGGTTATTGCAGACGAGCTTCTCATATATGCTGGACATTGAAAGAAGTCTCTCGTTGACTCGGAACACCATGTGGAGGACATAGATATGGAAAGTAGATTTCTCTAGGACCAATACTGATTGTTTCAAAGAATCGTACTGTTATCATTCCTGAATCAAGTCCATGGCTCGAGGTGAAAAGCGACACCTTTTGAGTATAGTTGCGCCACGTTGATCACCGACAGGTATATCTGTAGTCGCGATTGAGAGTGGCATTGATGATGAGTAGGAGAGAGGAGTAGGAGTGAAGCCAGGAAGGCTGAGGTTAGGCTGGTCGGAGCGCGAGCCAAGTGACACCGAGTCACCTGATATCCACCCATGGAAAGCGCACCAGCGACACTGAATTTACCCAATGCAGAACCTTAGATATTAAACGAGGCCTCCTGGAGTTTTGAGCACTCTTTTTAAGGGCAAAACTGGGCCGGTGTGGCGAAGAATGAATCCCACAGGATGATCCCATCCGTAATAAGGCCCGACAAGCCCTAACACAGCCGAATGGCATCGAGGTGTGTGGACTTCGGCCTTACGCCAAGATCGATGCATTGCTCACTCACTACGGACATGCTAGATAGAGCTATTCTTGTGCGCCCCCAGCGTGTTGTTCCGACACTCTGGGGCTTTTCTTGACGCGTGCGTACGAGGCTGCGAACCTAGGTAATTTTGGAATACTCAGCCTGCCTTCCTCTCCTCCATCAGCTTCATAGCGTCCACCAACCCGCTTGTCTCCTTTGTCCGCCACTGGATAGCCTTACACAGACCATAGATAGTCCTGATAATCGGCATACTCGCCCCGGCCTTCTCACCCTCCCTGAGAGCCTCGCCCAGGATATTCTCAAACTCGATGAATCTCTTCTTCCGCCGGTCCTGAAGCATGCTCGGCGAGCAGAAGATCTCTATGGGATCGCACTCGACCATGTCTTCGACAAGAGACTCTGGCAGGTCGACGTTCGCAGCGGCTTTTGCGGCCGCGCGGATCTCGTTCATGGCTGGCCTGACGAGGAGGTTGAGCGGACTTGCTGGGTCTGAGGGTTCAGACGCCAGGCGGAAGCGCGATGTGTCGAGATCCGTCAGCGCGCAGATCGGATTCCACACGGCGTTGTACATGAGTTTTCTCCATCTGATGAATAAGACATCGGCTTGGTAAGAGCATTGTACTTTGCCGGATGCAGAGTAGATTCTCACGAATTCTTCTGCCGCTGCGACCTGCTTCTCTTGGTCGATCTTGGGAGATATGAATGGGCCGATGTACAGTCTATCGACATCATTCTGCAGAATGTTGCCCGGGCTGAGTTCATCGGCTCCCATAAGCGAGACTCCAGATAAGACAATGTTCTCGGGAATGTCTCATGCAGTGGTTTCTCAATGTTCAGTCCATTCTGGATCAGGACAATGACTGATTTGCCAGCTGTGACAGCAGGTTTGATCAGATCGACCAGTGTAGGTGGGACATCTGGGATGTTTTTCGTTGTGCAAATTATGTAGTCAAAAGGCGCTTCTGGGGACGCATCTGGGATCTTGTTGAGCACTTCTGTAGGACGCCAGCCCTGGACTTGACCATGGTCGCACGAGTCCAGGGTAAAGCCCTTCTCCTTGACGACATTGTAATTCGAGCGTAGGATTGCCGTAACGGCAGCCAACCCTCCCTGTTCTAGATTGTACGCCGCCATCGTACCAATCCCTCCGGCTCCAATGAGGAGCACTCTTGCTTTCTCCGTCATGTTCGTTAGTGCTGCGTAGTTGGTCAGTCAGGGTCCTCAAAACGTATACTGACACAAGCGTCAGAAAAGAAAGGTATGCGACGAAGGTGTCTATTTTTTTTTCTAAAGATGATGTCCTTTTCTCTCCCACATTTTCAAATTGTCCAAGGGCGTGTCGTGCAGCATCCATTGACATACAGAGTTTCAACTTTAAATGCATCGGTGAAGAGCGGTGATCTGGAGATGCCCGCTCAACCGATAGGCGAGAACTACTCCGTAGTTGGGTTCGAGGCTGCATGTTGACTATTTAGGCTATGAAGTCCCTCCACGAGTCGACTGTTTATGAAGAAGGGGCACGCAGCCTGGAGCCTTGTCCAGGTCGCCAGACTTCCTTGAGTTCGATATCATGTAGAGCATCCAATCATTTCTCATGTTGGTCTGCATTGGTACAGTGCTTCTAACGTTTTCGGAAAGCCATTCGCTCCAGGCATCCAAGTCTTGTGCCGACGTAAGGCTATTGACAACGTTCCATTTTAGATCTAATGCTGGACTATCCCACCTGCTTTCTACTACTTCATAGAAGGATATCTTCCAGAAATGCGATAATATTTGCCAATACTACACGATGAAGTTGAGGATATGCAAACTTCGGACCAGGCTTGGCACTCGCAGCTTTCTCTACACTTATCCACATCCTCGGCATATCTTGTCACCCCGTCGTCCTCGTCGTCGTCTCGTGGAAGCATGGTAGCAGGCGGTAATTCCAATTCCAAGGTCGACGAATATCCTCCTAAAATTCTAAATAATCTTCCGCTTTGGACATCAGGGCTCAAATTTACACTAATCGATGCGCGGCCGCCATTGCTGATGCAGGTAACGGTTCCCACAGAATGACCCTCGTCCCTTGCGATGTGAACAGCCGCACTGCTTCTCCAAGTACATATCCTGTGATTCAATCATGTTCTGCAGATCCTCAACATGGTTCGCTTTAATCTCACTCCCAAAGGCTTTCTCGGTAGACTTTATGGCGCTAGGACCGACTATATTAAGTCTAGCTTCATTCTATTCAGTTTTAGCATATCATCTTTTGCGGGGACAGATGTTTTGTGATGCGGACTCACTTTCAGTTGGCAGGTCCTTCTCTGTGGGTGGAAAGTAGATCCTGGGAAATATGAAAGTCAGCACAATGCAAGGCGTGGCCGAAGGAGGTGAAGTAACTAACGGGATGTACTTGGCATAAGCAGCAACATCCTTTGGAAGAAAGTTGCAGAAGATGACCTTTTCCAATTTCTGGCCTTCTGGCTTTGTCAAGAAATCTCGGACTTCTTTTACCGCAGCATGTGCAGCATCGTCGCTAGGATAATCATACACACCGGTAGAGATGGCCGGGAACGCGATGCTTTTCAGGTCGTTCTCGACTGCAAGAGAAAGGGACTTCTGGTAGCAACCTCGAAGGAGTGGTTCGGAGTTGGCGAGGTCCTGAAAAATGGGACCGACGGCGTGAATGACTCTTTGCGCCGGTAAGTTATAGGCGTTGGTGATCTTTGCGGAGCCCGTCTCGCAGCCGTTGAGGGTTCTACATTCTCGGAGGAGTTCCGGACCTGCTGCTCTCTGAATGGCACCGTCAACGCCGCCACCCCCTCGAAGTCCGCGATTGGCAGCATTGACAATTGCATCGACTTGGAGGACGGTGATGTCTCCTTGAATCGTGGAAACTTTGTCGTTGAGAGCTTGGTCTGGTGTAGGGATATCTTTAGTCGAAGGGGCCCGGAGTTCGCCAGATTGGTAGAGAGCGGCGATGGAAGGGATGTCCTTGAGTGTACGGATCTTGGAAGCCATTGTGATGGGGCGAAGAGATGTGCGATTGTCAGTTTAATGGGATGAGGATAGTAAAAATCGTCATGATGCTGAAGGGGAGAAGATGGGTGTTTTTATGGCTGAGGCTGAGGCCTTGGAATGTTACTGACCGTGGGAAGAGTTCGCATAACGAGGGGACGAGGGGCGCGTCATGCTCATGCGTACTCGGGCGCGTGGTTGCCCATCCCACCTGCCATTCCGGATTCCTTAGCCATTCGGTGCCTTCCCAATGCCATTGCCGGATCCGGGACGGAATAACCATTGTTGCCGTAGACTACCTTCCAACCCTGACTGGGAGATTCATCATCATGGCCTTAGGCATGATCCCCGGAGTTGATCAAAAATGTCTTTCAGTATTCGCGCTGCTACCAAGGCTGATCTTCCCCAGATTCGTGATATTTTCGAACACTATGTCCTGAACACTGTGTTGTCCTTCCTCGTGCAGCCGCCGACTCTGGACTATGTTGCTTCTCGGTATCAAGATACTCTCGATCGTCAATTACCTTATATCGTAGCAACAGACGACTCTGCAGATGGACGTGTCACAGGATACGCGTCCGCTTCTGCATACCGAGGCTATATGTTGGGGTATGGTCATACTGTCGAGCTGACACTGTTCTGCCGCCCTGACTACACCGGACAAGGAATAGGTACTCGACTCATCACAGAGCTGATCGGACTGTTGCGCCAGACGAAACACGTGACCAAAGAGAGTGATTACGAAAGCCATCAAGTCGAGTTTGACATCAGAAAGGTCCTGGCCGTCATGGCGGTTGACACGGCATCACTTGGATACGGGTTGACGCTACGAGATTGGTATCTGAAATTCGGCTTCGAAGAGGTTGGCAGGTTGAAGGAAGTGGGATGGAAGAAGGAAAAATGGCATGTCAACCAAGTGTCATCCGCCGTTTCTGATCATGACTCACTGACTGAGATAGCATTGACACTATCATACTCGAACTGCATCTTGAATAGTTCGCGGCAGAAGGTACAAGGTACAAATCGATGTGACCGTGCGACATGTGTAGCTGGACTCGACGTGTGGTGGCTGTGACAATGTGGCTTCAGGGGTTGCGGCTGTGCTAAGATTACCCAAAGGCGGGGAGGCGGGAGTCTCCTACACGTGCCACCCAAGTGCCTACCTCCCTCAAGTCATTCTTACACTTATGGCATTCTACGAAGTACACATCTGAGTCATAAAGGAAGACAAAGCGTAGACACCGAGCATCCACGGAGTACCTAGTCCCAAACTGGGTGCCAATATACCCCAGCACTGAGCCGGTGGCTGCTTGTTATTCTGGTCAGCCTGCGAAAGCTTAACATGTTTCGTCCAATTGTCATCATCACCCTGGCATGTTTTGAACGACAACCAGGAACCCAATATCTTCGCCGCTCAATTGCGGATGGATTTGAGGACCTATCGGCCACACTTCCGATAAGGACTATCTAACAATGTGAGTTTGTCCAACAAGATTTGATATATGCGGACTACCATTGCGGCCAAATCATGCAGTACATTCCATCGCAAGAAGTCTATCACAAGCTGAGCAGCACAAGTTCGTGTTAGATGAAGACACGGCAAACTCACGATAACAAGAACAGAGCAGCATCAAACTGCAAACTCATTCGCTTGCTGTGGACACTCCATCACCACCTCAGGGAGGCAGCCTGGTGCAGCCAGATGCTGGGATAGTGCATGGATGAGGTTGCTGCGCCCCCACATGATTGGTCAAGAAACATCAAACTATGCCTAATTAGGTAAACAGGATCTGCCTTGCAGTTGCCTGGAGGTAGGTGGACGGGTATAAAATTGTCCATCCCTCGCCTCCCTCTTGATGTGGACAATCAGAGATCCTCTTCATACGAACTCCAAACATTAAATTTCAAGAAATTAGCCATGGCGTACAATCCTCGTTTTTGTGGATGTTGGTATGTCGGCATCGTCCAACATCCCTGGGGCCTGCTGGCGCAAGAAAGTATCTCCCACAAGTACAACTCTCGTCATCTACAACAATTCTCGCAACCACATCACGGACAACCCTTAGACAGACCTTTATCAATCCAGAAGCCACGAGTCTCAAGGAACTCCAATACACATTCCCGCTCTATGACGGAGTCAGTGTCGTTGGTTTCACTTGTTCAATTGGTTCCAAGACGATCGTGGGTATAGTCAAGGAGAAGCAGCAGGCCAAGGTAGACTACCAGGAGGCCGTTGCTCGGGGAGAGACCGCTGGTCTGCTTCAACAACTACCAGAGGCATCCGATGTCTTTACCACATCTATTGGCAATGTACCCGCCAATGAAAAGGTCTTGGTTGAGATCACATATCTTGGAGAACTCAAGCATGATGCCGAAACCGACGGAACCCGATTCACCATCCCAACAATAATCGCTCCACGCTATGGATTGACGTCGACAGAATCCTCTGCGGCTCTTGCTGCGAGGAACGTATCAACCGATTCTGGAATTGCCATTACAGTGGATGTCACTCTTGAAGCAAACGCCCTAATTCGCGGCCTTCAGTCTCCGAGCCATCCAATAGCCGTCACAATGGGCCGAACTTCTGTAATGGATACCGACGCCTTCGACACAAACCGCGCTTCAGCCACTCTGACGCTTGGAAACACCGAGCTTGACAAAGATTTCGTTATTGTCATTCTCTCGAAAGGAAATGACATCCCTCGTGCTCTGCTCGAAACTCATCCCACAATCCCCAATCAACGTGCTCTCATGACCACGCTTGTACCAAAGTTCAATCTTCCAAACATATCCCCTGAGATCGTTTTCGTCGTTGATCGGAGTGGTAGCATGGACGGGAAAATCGCCCTGGTCGTTGCTGCCATGAAAATCTTCCTGAAGTCGTTACCTATCGGGGTCAAATTCAACATCTGCTCTTTTGGCTCCAATCATTCTTTTCTCTTCAACAAGAGTAAAACCTACGACCAATCAAGTTTGGCAGATGCACTCAAACACCTTGAATCGTTTGCCGCAAACTTCGGCGGAACCGAGATGCTTGAACCAGTCAGGCAGACGGTAAGCCGGCGATTCACAAGTCTTCCTCTGGAAGTCATGATATTGACCGACGGTGAGATTTGGAACCAGAATGAATTGTTCAACTACATCAATGGTGTTGAGAAGGCTCGATTTTTCACCCTTGGCATCGGCAACGGGGCTTCATCTGCTCTTGTTCAAGGCATTGCTAGAGCCGGTAATGGGTTTGCTCAATTTGTTGGAGAGGCTGAGAAGATGGATAACAGGGTTGTGCGCATGCTGAAAGGTGCCCTCACCCCACATATCGCCGACTACTCACTTGATATCACGTATGATGATAAGGAATCTTCGGTATCTGGAGACGACTTTGAGATGGTAGACTCTTTCAATCGGTCGGCCGAAACGCTCATCCCAAGCACAAACCAAGAACCCTCAAAGAAGGTCATTTCGCTCTTCGACCCAGATTCTGTCGAAGAGCCGACCAACCCGCCAGCCGGTCGATACGATCATCTTCCCAATATTGATATACCCGCGGTTTTGCAAACTCCTCAGATAATCCCGGCATTGTTCTCTTTCAACAGGACTACTGTCTACCTTATTCTTGGCCCAACCTCGCCTAAGAAGGCCATCAAAAGCGTCAAGCTTCGTGGAACAAGTGAACACGGTATTCTGGAGCTGGAAATTCCCGTTCAAGACGTGGGTCCTGGTCAAACTATCCACCAATTAGCCGCCAAGAAAGCAGTACAGGAACTTGAATCTGGTCGAGGTTGGCTCATCAAAGCTCAAGACTCGCAGTCTAGACTCCTCAAAACTCTGCACGATGGACAATGGGATCTAATCGTTGAGCGGGAAGCAGTCAGACTAGGCGTTCAATTCCAAGTTGGCGGAAAGTGGACGTCATTCGTCGCAGTTGAGAATCAAACCGATGGTTCCAAGGTACCAGTGGATAGCATCAACACCATGCGTATTCATTCGGATACAGATAAGCGTAAGTCTAAGTCTGCCTCGTCTTTTCCTCCTGCCACCCTCCTATCTGCCTCATTCCATGGACAAGGCTCATCCCCGTTCGGAACGCAAGCAACAAGGAGTCGTGATCAACCTGGTTTCGGTTCATCATGGTTTGGCAACAATTCCAACAGTCAAAATGCTTCCTCGACCGTCCGTAAACTAAGTGGTACTGGCCTTTTCGGAAGCACGATTCAAACTGCGGGATCTGGTACCATCTCCAGTGAAGTCTCCCCTCTGGGAACATATTCGGGCAATCTCCACTCCATATGAATCTCTCAAGCAGTATTCAGACGTTCGGTTATGCTGGCCAGAAAATTGGTCCCAGCACTCGCCAAAGTGCTCCCTACCAACAGTCTACACAATTTCCATCCACTGAATATTCGCCGGCAGGAGCTCTTCTACCTCCCCCTGTTGATCAAGATCTTTTGGCTACCTATGAAAAAGAAATGGCCGAAGCCGCATGCATGGCTCTCCCCGATGAAGATGAAGATGATGAGCAAGCCACGGATCTCTCCCACCCCTCTGATCACAACCGCGCTTCTTCTGTTTTTGCATCTTTTGCTGATACAAACAAAGCAGGGGAGGAATTTTCAAGAGGTGCAGCCCATATCCAAGCGAGCAGAAAATGCAAAAAAGTGAGCGGTGGCCATGCCTTTGGTGGCGGAGGTGCCTTGGCCTCTCTGTCGTCTGCTGCGGTCCCCAAAGCGAGCAAGCCAAGCGCCTTCGGCATGGCTTTCAGGTCTGCCGCACCACTATCGGCTCCTACAGCTGATGGAGCCTTAACCAGCGAGCGCAAACGGAGCGGATTCGGTGCGGCCGTTGCTGGCGTCTTCGGCGGCCAGCAATCATTATTCGGGTCCTCCAATAAACAGAGCTACACTCATCATTATAGCACGGCGGCGACGCCAGCAATCGGAGTTCATGAGTATGCACCACAATCACCCTTTCCCGTGCGTGCACGAGTATCAGCACCTACATCAATACCACCAGCGGCCGCCGCTGCAGCACGGCCACCACCTCCCGCTCCCGCTCCCGGTGGTGCCGCCGTGCCCATTAACACACAATCCGACCACGCGCTCCAAGACTACCAAATGCAACTCATGCTCCTCGAGCAACAGAACAAGAAACGCTTTATGATGCGGCGAGCGTCAGAAGCTGAAGCACCAACTCCGGACGCCCGAACATCGTCAACAGCCGCAGACCCAACCAGCAAAATGCACGCGCTCATCGAATTACAAGCATTTGACGGATCGTGGTCACTAAGCAAAGACCTCCTAGGCCTCATCAACGTCCCATCTACGACCGAACACCGAGTCAAAGACGACAAGACATGGGCCACAGTCCTGGCGGTCGCGTGGCTGGAGAAATTCGTCGCCGCTGAGCGCGACGTGTGGGAAATGGTCGTCGACAAGGCGAAAGCCTGGTTGAAGGCCCAAACCGGAAGTGACGACGAGGTATCGAGGCTAATTTCTGCTGCATCGGACGAGTTTACGAGCTGGTGAGCCAGGTACACCGTGCAAACTAGGTAAGTGCACTGGCCCCTTACAGGTCGGCGCGGAGACGGATATCAAATACTCGAAGCGGCTATTCAGACTGCACACTCGTCGGTTACGTGGTGATGGGGTTCCGTTGTTAGCTATCATTGTGGTTTGAGTAGCATCGTGGAATCATGAATAAGGAGGCTCCAAGTACCTTCAGTTTACGGGCTCTTCCGTAGGTTCAGGAGCTAGACCAAGGATAATGTGTTGAGCTTCTGGGGTAGATACTGACAATAACCGGTCGGTGGCATGTGCTAGTACACAATAATCTAAGTACCAAAGTAGTCGAAAATGAAACCAAGTTCAAACAACAGGCGACATCTTCATAATTGTGTCTTTGAAGTAATCTTACATATATGCATTGGGACCATAAATACTAGATCCTAATATACTAATACTACTAATGCTCATAAATATCGAATATCGACACTCCATTCGCCAGGTATGTGCTGCTGTCCTGTGTTCCAGATACCGAAGACCAGCCGCTCGACTTTGTTCCTGTGTTAAGATGATGGCTTCAACACTAAGAAAGTACATCAAGCTACTAAGTAGCTATCATGTCATGTATAAACACCAGGTTAACCATCGAACCTGACTTCTTCCTCATCGCCGAGCTCTTCGGCTTCTCTCTCAACTAGTCGTTCGATCTCACTCGCAACGCTGAGAACCCAATGGTCTCTTTCGGCTCGACTGCGACATTTAAACACCATCCCTCTTCCTGGTACACCTAGCTGTCGGACTCTCCTCAGTGTTGCACGTTTGCCGGACTGTTTTTGTTCACGATCACTGTCGTTCTTGGCTGCTACAGCAGCTGTTCTAAACCAGCCTTTGCGTTTGTTCATCCAGACCACGAAACATGTCATAACATCAATGTCCGCACTCGTCCACCCGTCCTCAGGATAGACTCGCGGCAAGGCAGCCATGCCAGGGTGGTTAGCATCGAATGTTTTATTCTGATACAGCAGGTCATCCTCAACAATCAAACCACTGTATACGTAGCAATGCTTGAGATCAATCACTTGCTGTTTCTCTTGGTGAATATGCTTTATCTGTTCACCTGTTGTTTTACGGACTGAACCTTGGTATACAAGCAGCTGACCTCCAGTAAGGATGACTTGGCTGCGGTGGAAAGTTGCTCTGCGCCGAGTCTTGATGTACAATGGTCCTGACATGGTTATGCTTCGACAGCTGCTGATACCGCACATGTTGTACAACTCAGGTGATGCTTGAGCACGACTCACTTCCCACTTCCTAGCGAACTGACCAAGAATGGCTTCCATTTCCTCATCAACATTCAGTTTTTCAAGATTTGCACGGCGGATTGCTTTGTACGTATCCATTTCCGCTGTGGTTCGCAGCTTCCAATACTTCACGAGCTTGCGGAGACGACGGATCCACTCGTCGCGGGTTTGTTTGGAATATGTTTGGAGTCGAATGACGAGACCGTTGTTGAGGAGAATCTCGAAGACACGTTCGTCGTCAATTCCTTTAGTCGTACCATCTTCTGCCGTAGTGTCATTAACGTCTTCGTGAAAATCCACATCAGAATCTGAACCACATTCTAAGGTTTCGTCAGCTGGAGATGCTCCCCAGTGCATCACTCGAACCTTTCGAATATAGCACATGTTTATATACCCATCCGCGTCGGTAATATTCGCCACATTGCGTCTTGCTTCTTCGACAGCGTCCCGATCATGAACATGTGCGGACGATCTGTTGCCAGATGATAGCCAAGACAGTTGTCCATCACGTAGCTTGTAAGGCTCCACATCGAACATAAGGGGTGTTTTCTCGACGATCTCGTGAGCGGAAGGTACTTCAGTGCTGTTAATGGTGGCAAGCCGTGGTGGATGTGGTGGAGTGGACTTGGCCGGTCTGTTGAACATCAAAAATTGGTCTTGTGTGGAAAAGTATAACCTCTTGAAGAAAGCTTTCCCAAATCTTTGCTGAACACCTTTTTGAGACGTAAGACGGACCAGAAATCCTTCAATCGGAGCAGGCTCTTCGTGAAGCTTGCCCTTCTTACCATAAGCAGTGGTTGGGAAGTGTTGTTTGGGTCGCAATTCAAGATCATAGTACTTTTGCATTGCCATTGACCCATACATCTTCTGCTCGTTAGCCCCGTAGACCCATTCCAGTCGATCGTACCTCTTCCACGCAAGGCCCATCTTCGCAGTCTCACTCCAAGATTTGAGGACGCTTGACCATTCCGGATCGCCCTCAAGCATCTCTATACATTGAGAGATGATTCTCCCTGCCACCGCTTTCTCGGCAGCCACAGTTTGAGCAACAGCCGTCTCTTCGTCGGCAGCACCTCGTCCAGCAACTTCAAGGTCCTCAAAGGGTTTCTCTAGTTTTAGAACAACATCCAGGTCAGGGACATCGATTTGAAGAGTGGCCGGTCTTTGCCAGCCTAGTGCGTCCCTTAGGAACGTATACCATTCAACTGAATGAGCGGTTGAGCTAGGCCGCATAATGAATATTCTTGTTCCCTTCCTGTAAGGGTGCCAGATTACCACGGTCTTATCCAGGGATGAATATAAGTTAACTCGAGCTGTCCTTGGATCAAGCCGAATTTCGTGGGCTGGCTTCTTCTTAGACTTTCCATCATCGATTTCGGGGATAACTCTTGTCTTATAAACCTGAAGACGAAAGTCATGGTCATCCTGTTGTTTACTCTTCCGTGCAACAATCATGAATTCTCTCCATTTTTCCAATGGCCTTGTTTCTACCTTGATGCTTTCGTTCTCGTCAAAGTCATCTGGAACTTGCTGTATAGTCATGTCAATCCGTGTAAGCATCAACTCCATCTTGACAATGGTGCCTTCACGGAGCGGATTTCTGCGAAGTGTTTTATTCACCACGCGATCTTTGGCTCTCCCAGCCTTGTTACCAATCCGATGGCGGCCATGTTGTACGCCTTCAGAGACTTTAAATCTAACTCCAGTATGCGTACGTCCGAGTTGATAAGTGCCGTCATCATGGACAGGTGCTGGTTCATGGTGCTTCAGGGAGTCTCTTCGAATCCGTTGATCGTTGTCTGCTGCTAGCAGACCAGTTCTCGAATTTGTGTCAAGACTTTCTACAGTGAAACCAGATGGTTGCAAAGACGCTCGATTAGAGGGCCCTTGAGTGTCAGAGTCATCGTTGCGGTTGTCCTGATTGTCGTCTTGATTGTCCGGCTTCATGACGGGGCTGGCTGTTCATCTCCAATAGACTGCTCTCTTGCAGTCTGGAAAGACTCAGGACCTATGGATTTTGTATCTGTTTTCACACGTTTTTGATTGCCCTCAGTGTTGAAATGACTCGGCTCGGCATGCACGCGTGAGTCGACACAAGCCTGGCCCCCGCAGTTGCCCTCTCATTACCATTGTCTTGTCTTTCCATGGACTCCACTTCAGCCGGGACATCTTCAACATCGTTCGTAGGTAAAGGAGCAATATTTCTGGTTTCTGTTTCGTCATCGTCATCGTCATCGTCATCGTCATCGTCATCGTCATCGTCCTCAGTATCAACATCTGTGGTGGTCCCTCCACTGGAAGCCTGATCATCGACATCTTCTGGCTGAGGGAAGCTGAAGCTCATTCTAGCAGCCGTAGAAGGACCATCGAGACCGGTTAACGTCCTATGATGTGGTCCATGATCGGCAGCAGCCTTGAAGGTCGCTGATCTTGAGGAATAGTTACTCAGTTCGAGCCTTCTCCTGTACCAAGATTTTCTATTACTATTGAGCCATCCTTCCGGTATAGGGCCGATGAAGAAGCGGCGAGATGTTAGGTGAAGGTGCTCGGGTGAAGCGTGCTTCAGTCTTTGCGCAGTATAGGAATCTGAGTCGAGATTATTGGCCTCATAGCTGCTGGTCGAGCTTCCCACAGGCATGACTCTGGCAGTTGTCATTGTAGAATTTGTGGGCAGCTTAATGTTTGCATGGAAAAGTGAGAGGAGATATCATTATATATCGCTGGACGCGACGACGTCGTGGCTCATTTCAAGTGTAACGCCTTGCCTGGATTTTTGCTTCAAGAATTAACCTGCGCCTCTCTCCACGCGGGTGATCAAGCATCAACAAGAGGGAAGCAATGACGTCAAGCCGCAATCTGAAGGGCAAGAGGTACAATGACTATCGAGGCACGCGAGGTAACTATGCCGAAGTTCTCCTATTGACTTCTTAGTGCGGGGACTCCTTGAGGACATCCACATGCTTTCAGAGAACGCGGTGAAGGCTCAATACTGATTCCACAGTAATTCCCAACAGACACATCTACAAGTTGACAGTGGTCGAACATATTCTTCATACACTTCAAATTCTCTCCATCCGACATCATCATGTCTGCCTCTCAAATCCCTGCAGGCAAGACCTGGTTTGACGTCCTCAAAGTTCATTTCGCCGATGTCCCAATTGGTGCCGACCAGGGGATTTCTACGTCTGAATTCATCGACGCTTCCGAGGCGACCACTACCTTGTTCGACCTTCTCGGCTCTGTAGCCTTCACGCCCGTCAAGAATGACATGCTTGGGAATGTAGGAAAAGTTCGGGACAGACTGAAGGCTGCACCTAGCGAGTCCACTACACTGCAATCCTTGGTGAAAGCCGAACTTGCCTCCAAATCTCACAAGGCCACCGAAGGACTCTTGTGGTTAGTCAGAGGCTTGGATTTCACAGCTCAAGCTCTCAGAGCCGATATCACTGCCAACTCAGGCGTCGCCGTTACAGAACAGAAGCCCAACAAGGAACTAGCAGACGGTTTCAGAGCAAGCTACAAGAACACTCTGGCCCCTCATCACAGCTTCTTGATCAAGCCTGTTTTCAGTGCAGCCATGAGTGCCACACCATACAGAAAGGACTTCTATGCCAAGGTCGTTGGAGAAGGGACAAGTCCTGAGGTGGTCAAAGATCAACTAGAGAAGTGGGTTTCTGCGTTGGAGGAAAGAGTTGCTATTCTCAAGACATTCCTAGCAAGCAAAGAGGCTAAATGGTAGAGGTCTAGTTAAGTGGGTGCGGAGTGTGCTTGATTACCTACCTAGGTATTCTCGAGCAGCGCTGTCAGGCAAAAGACCTTCGATCTACTTTGGCTCAAGCAGTCTCACCACAGCCTCGGGTGGAAAGACGGTCAGAATGTTTGACGCAAAATATTAGGTGATAACGAAATCATGAATATATGGTTATAAAGACCAAAGATTAGATTGCATTCCCAGTCTTCCACAGGTGGTGTCACACTGTTGTGCAAGACTTCCTGAGAAGTCTCTGTGCGTTGAGGAAGGTGCCCTCCGCACATATGTTCGTCCAACGCGGACCAACAGATTTACAATTGATTTAATCCTTGTGGATGGGACACTTCGGTCACACCATAGCGTCATCGTCAGTCCGCCATCTCGAGCAGAAGCCAGGTTCCTGACCTCAGAAGCATCTCCTGCCGAGGTCGCTTCGCCCCGTAATGTGAGATGCTTTACCCGACCATCAGGGATAGTCTCGGGGCCGATATCTCGAGGTCACAACCCGTGCATGTCTTCATTTGCGGACTTTTTAAAACATATAGGCTGCCTGGTCGATAATGGAACAATCCTCAACCCTCACTCAGCATGCCCTGTTCAACAGACTTAGCCGTCCTCTTGAGTTTTCGCCTTGTTCTTTTCGAGATATCTCTGCAACCTCTGCTTTGCCATCTCATCCTTACCATCTGGTGCAGGAGGTGGAGGTGTTTGATTTCTGGTGCCATCACGATTCAAACCAACCGCCTCAAATGCCGCACCCAACTCCTCCTCGATCCCTCTGGCCACTTGACTCGTCTTCTCATCGCCGTGTTCGACCACAAGAACAGCCTGTTCGTATAGTTTGCGTAATTTCAGCAATTGTATGGGATTTCTCATGACAGTGGGTAGATCGGCCCTTCTCATACGTATCGTCTGCAATTCCCTCTCTGCAGTGCCATTCTCCCAGCCTTGGCTTATAGCTTTTTGATCGGGGTTGATCATGGCGTCAGTCACCGCATTTTCTTCGACTCGCCCATCTCTTTTAGCCGGGTATGTGGAGTTTTCCTCGCCATCATTAGATAGAACTCTCCACCCATCCCTCCCCCTGACAAGTTTGACAAACCCATCAACCAGATTCTGACTAATAGGTCCATACCAGTTACTGTCAAAACTCTTCTTCCTCACGTTGACGTCTCCTTCAACCCAAAGATGGTTGTACGGGACGACTACCGCTTTCTTTTCTTCGCCATCGAGCCCCTCATATCCCTCTAATGGTGTGACAATGTCTCCCGGCACACCAACGATCCTCTTAATTGCCCTTGTTCCTGTGATAGGCTGAGTATACACCACGATATCCCCTCTTTCGACCTCCCATTTTGAAAGCTTGGGCTGCAACATATAATTCCCAAATGTCACTCTCTGCACCACAACGGTATCGGTGCGTCCACTACTGGGTACGTCGGGGTCATAATCTGGGTTGAGCGTCGGGGCCATCGACCCACCCTGCACGTACAGTACACTGACAGGAAACTCCGTGTAGAGCAAGAGTAACGGCGGTGCGATCATTAGGAGTCGGTACAACCAGCGTCGCGAAGTCGGCGTCAAGTACGCGTTGAAAAAAGGCTTCCTAGATGACGCTGTGTCTGCGGGGAAAGACTCTGAGGTCCACTCTTGGTCTGCCGAGGAGTTCTCATGTTCTGATCTGCGTCGCGGAATAGACTGTTGGAGTTCTTGCTCTTCCTCGAGACCTGCAGGCTTTGTACCTCGACCGCTCTGCCATTTTATCGGGGAGCGGAGGCGCACGGGGCGAGCGTAACGACGGACAGAGACGTGATAGAATGTGGTGATCGGTAGGGGATGGGAGAACCGAACGAAGAGCCGAGCCAGGCCTCTGGAAGCTGGCGGCATTGTTGTATGCTCAATCAATCTAGGTTCCGCTCTCCGAAGAGGCCGTAGACTTGTCTGCACCCGTCCTCAATGCTTCGGATATACTGGGATGTGTGCAAGGACATACTTTTAGTACGTCAGCGAGCGGTGCTCATAATGACATTGCGAATATTGTCGTCGCGCGAGACGCCAGAAGATCGAAAACTAGGTCAACATTGAATATCCAATGTTTTCTGCGACAAGATGACTATTGTAAGCTACTAAGATCAAAGGGACGATGTTATCGATCTCCAGCACCGGCACGTGGAGAAGAGATGCACGGAAGGTGAGCCGAGCGCGGGATTTGTCTGGCCCGATGAGTTGCAGAAAGCATACTGATCATACACATTATAGACACAGATGAGTGCTTTTGAGCAAATGATATCCTGTTGAACTATCAAGGCTCTTGACACGAGACTGGCGAAAGAACTATTTCCAAGCCCCTGTGAACCCATCCCCATGCTCCCTCAAGTGTGTCTTCCACGTCTTTCTCATCGCCTTTGCCTCTCTATCTTCGCGCTCCTTTTTCTTCCGCTCATATACGGCCCTGACTGTCCTTTTTGTCACATCGGCTCCTTCTTGGAAATTGGTCTTCGCCAATTCCACCACATTGTCAATCTGCTCCGGTGTGTAAATGAAGTTCCAGGTTGAGAGGTAATCGCTCTTGTCGGGATCCACGCCTTCAACTTTAGGATTTGGGAGTAAAGGAAAATAGATGACAGCAATGCCAGCTTCTGGTTTCGTCAAATGGAAAGTCGAGTCGGAAGGATTGTCCCAAGCGAGAAGCTTGGACGGGGGAGGTTCTTTAGTGGTGGATCGCTCTTCTTTCGTACCGACCCAGACGTTACAAGCACCAAGTTCTGTGGTAATGGCATCAGGTTTTGATTTGGTTGTGGGACTTTCGGGCACATTGGTTCCTGTCTCTGAATTTGGCTCTGTAGAGTTTTTATTACTCTTGAGATTCGGCGGTTCTTTCGTGTCATCTTCGTGTCTCTTTTGCTCACGATTCTCCTCCCTCGCCTCAGCCAATTTTCCGGCGGCTTCTTGTGGTGTAGTGGCTTGGGCTTCCGCCAAAGCTTCGGCATTCTCTTCCGGTTTTGAGGATGATTTGGGCCAGCCAGCACCCAGGGGCCAACCTTTAATACCACGTTGTTTGGCGTATCCGTCAACTACAGACAGCCAATTCTCTTTCTGTATATCAGCAGAAGCATCAAAGGCGATTAAAATGTCGACATCCCTTCCTGGTCGTAACAGTGGGTATATGGGCAGATTATTACTCATTCCGGCGTCCATCAGCTGTAAGTGGTCGGTTTTGAAGACCGATGTTGGACATGTTGATGGCAGCTGGCCTTCCATACCATACACAAAGTTTGGTATGGTAGCGGGGTCGATGGGGTGGATTTTGATAAGATCATCGTTTTTCTCTTCCATAAGTTCGTTGATGCTAGCGAAACCAACCAATCCAAGCAATGCTGGCTTGATCTCTTTATAGTAGTGAGATAAGGTAGCACAGAAAGCTGAACCCCATATACCGAGCAAAAGACTCTGCCTCAGTTCGGGCAAAGCCACACGTGAATCCAACAACTGATTTCGACCCTCGTTGAAGGGACGGCCTAAAGCCCACGTAGGAATACCGGCACCGAATTCTTCGCACCAGACCTCCCATGGGTGCATCTCGATCCACTGAAACCACGCTTCTTTTCGTGCTCTATCTTTGATCTCTTGCTTTTTCGCCAGATTATCTTTGGCTTCCTCCACCTCCTCCGCATCCACAGGTATTTCATGTCTGACAGCAGTGTATATAGGCATTGGATATTCCCCGTTCTCGAGGTACGTGCGTTGATTGGATAGTTTGAGATCACTGTCTCTAACGTCAAGATCTCCGTTCGGCACAAGAAGTCGAGCGGCAAGCAGACCACTGTAGACATCAACCAAGCCAAAATTAGCCCCAGGGTCACCTTTGAGCTTCTCGATAAATCCACTGAGGATAAACTTATTCGTCGGCGCACTGGTGATCAGCTTCAATGCCGGTGGAGGAAAAGCAATATGTGTGCCGATCCTTGATTTGAGATGCTTGATCATTTGGTGGTAATCCTGTTTTCCCAATGAAGAGAAAAACAGACTTTGAAGCCAACAGCTACCGCTTACTCCAGCAGTGTAAGTGACACAATCGAAGAGACCCGCCTGTTGTGCTGATAAGTAACTGCTAGTTCCTGCAACCAGAGCCCTCAAACCTCCTCCACTACCGCACATGGCTATCGTAGGCACGTCATCCGGATGGATATCCTTCTCGTCGAGGTCGAGATACTTGGCCAGGGCTTTCATCACGAGACGTTTCCTTTTACGACGAAACTCGAGTTCATCTTTGCCTAACGTATCCCCAACACGGACTTTGGCCTCCCATAATATTTCCGGATTAATTGTAGGGTCGTGGGCTTCCTGCCAGATTTCATCCGCTAGTGTGCCGGGCTCCATGGATAGCTCAGAACGTAGCTTTTCGATTCCGTCTGGGAGTAGCCATGCCCAATTGGGCACCACGAAATCTGTGATCTTGTCTCCCAAGCCAGACCATTCTATCCTTGTGATACCTTCTCCTACGTTGTGAAAGTTCCGTGAGAAGGAAGACCATGCATTTTCATCGTCATCCTCAAAGGCAGGCGCGTATATGTCGCTATCATTGCTCTTATCAATAATATTCGCATCGCCTCTCTTAGAGGCAGTTTTGGCATCCTCGTGTGGGAAATTCCTTTGAAGTCGCTCTGTATAGGATCGAGAAGGGGGTTGTTGTGGCAGTGCAGCAAGAGAAGGGCCATCAAGCCTGACCAAGTTTGGTCGTCTGCATGAAGAATGAATTCCAGCATATGCAGCTGCTGCGAAGGCCGTGTACCGTAGCGGCGACCACGAAAGGAGCCTCGCAGCGCTCATAATGATCGGAGCGCTGCAGACGCAAATGGTGTCAGAAGAAATCAGAGGCCATAGCCATCAAAGACGTAAATAGAGGAGGAGTGGCTCTATATTTCCTCTGCTCTCGGGTTCGAAAAGGTGGGCGCATTGTGGCGCATGTGGTAATAGCTTCGGTACCTCCTCCGTAGGTCCTCTGGACCAGGATTTTGTTGATTCCAATGACGTCCGGGAAAAGTCGATACCGACCCCGGTTCCTGGACTAAGCCTAACAAGGTTAAATCATCGGAAGCTTGATCCTAATCCACTACTGAATCCATACCACGAGTTCACAATGACTACAACGAACAATTGAGTACATCCCTTGACATTACCTCAACCACATATCGGTATCCATTAACGCTATTGGGATTCGGGATATCGTCAGTCGCAACCCCTGTCTGTTAATGTTATGTACGAGCTTTCCAATTGAAAGAGTCATCCATTTCGAACCCTTGAATCTAGGCAGGGTGTCAGCTTCATGACTAGGCCTTTACACCAGTGCTCAAAAGTTATCACTTCCACCAGTAGGATTCGCTTGTGTGGCGTTGATCATCTATTGATTCCCAGTCCGACAGGGCTCAGCACGGTCAGATGGTCGGGCCAAAGAATGCCGCGTTTGCGGAAGAGAGTGCCGAAGTTGAAGTCCTGATCGCTACTCTAGGCAAGACCAAAGACCTGACCAAGCGCATCACAGCAAGCTTGTCGCGCTTGGATAGCAGCGGAAATATAGTCAAGGATGCTATAGGTCCCATCTACAGTAACACACAACAACTTCAGGTGACGAATCGCAACATTGAAAAAGTCAATGAGGCAATCGAGAAATTGAGACAGCCACTTGATGCGAGAGGAAGGGAAGAAGGCATTATTCGAGCAGGGCCCAAGAATTCTGGATTGCCGCAATACCTTGGTGCCTTGAAGCGTGTGGACAAGGCTTTGAATGATTTGAATACTTCAGGGCTTCGCTCGAATCAGCAGGCAACGTCCGACTTCCATAACCTCCTTTCAACTGGAATTAACCAGCTTAACGACACGTATCGGCAACTGCTACAGGAAGATGCAAACACCGTTGAACCGCTCCACTATATTACAAAACAGATTCCTTTTCCCACCATTTCCGCCGAGAAGAGTCAATCTTTAAGTCAAATGGCCATGGCAATAGAATCTGCCGGCGCCCATTCTGCGAGATTGGGTCAACGAGATGACGATGCCGCCGCTCGCATTTATGCTGAAGTCCGAGGTGAATACCTACATAACAGCCTCCAAAACCTGTCAACCGCCGCCATCAGCACATCGAAAAGGAGGGCCAATGACACTGCCATCTACCGCGAGGGCACAAGCGGTGTCGGTGCCTACGCAACCGCAATTGAAGCCATGTTTCAAGCTGAAGCAGAAAATACCTCGAGAATATTTCGAAATGATGCTGGCCGAGTATTGTCACTTACCTGTGCCAAAACTATGTCTACATTTACACGAACCCTTGCGGAGCTCAATTCTGTCATCAAGTCACGCATCTTGTCCGACTGCTTCCTGGCCTACGAGATCCTAGATCTAGTCACACCCATAAGCTACCGCATAGAGTCGCGAACAGGGCAACTCCGTTCACAATTCTCGGACGCTCTAAGACCACTTCGGGAGACCGCTCGATCCTCTCTCAATGAAATCCTCAATCAAACCAAGAAGCAGGCGGAATCAATAGCAACCCTGCCAACCGATGGCAATACCGTCCCGCTTGTATCACAGACTGGGACACGTCTCCAAAACCTTGCAACCTTCGATCGACCCCTCCTCGCGCTTCTCACTTCTCTCGGCGATGGAAACTGGAGATCCGCCGCAAATCCAGCGTCCGCTTCACAACTCAACCTCGAGCTCACACCATCAACCGAAAACCCCACTCTCCTGTCCCACTACCTCCTCGACATAGTCGACACCCTCTTCTCCACACTCAACGCCCGCTCTCAAACACTTCACCGCACCAAACCCCTCCAAGGAATATTCCTCCTCAACACAGTAGCCGTTATCACCCGCTCCATCAACTCCTCCCCCGATCTCGCTCGCTACCTCGGCATAAATCCTCACTCACAAAAGCTCGATGGCTACCGCAAAACAGCGTCGTCATTATACCTTTTAGCATGGCGTGAACCAAGCTCGCATCTCCTGGATACGATTCACACATCCGGCGCTGGAAGGCCGATGTCAGGATCCGCAATCGACTCGACACAGATCATCAAATCGCTTGGTTCCAAGGACAAGGACAAAATCAAGGAAAAATTCAAACTGTTCAACGCCTCGTTCGACGAGTTGGTCGTGCGGCATAAGAGTCTGCACATGGAGAACGAGGTGCGCAGTAGTGTGAGTCGCGAGATTCAAGCGACCATTGATCCCTTGTATACCCGCTTCTGGGATCGGTACCATGAGGTCGACAAAGGGAAGGGGAAGGTCGTCAAGTATAGCAAGGCGGAGCTCACAGCGATGCTGGCTAGTTTGTAGGATTGGAGTGATGACGTTGGTGAGGCTACGGAAGCAGGAGTTTGTAGATCATCATTTGGTTGGTGCATGTTTGGAGACACTCTTGTTGGATAAAATTGAGCGAAAAAATCTTGGATATGCAAGCCTGGAGTGATCTTGTTGGTGCATCACATCATCGGTCGAACGTTGTTTTGGTTTACAGGCACGATCCGATAGAATTGTTGTTCATCGATCATATTAGCATTACAAAGGCAAATCCACAGGGGACGAATCGCCTTCTTAAATTCAAATTGTCTTCACCCCTCCAACTCGACTTTATCCTAGGATGTTGCCCGTCTGAGTTCGCCACATAAATCTCAAGGTGCTTGACCTTACACGATTGCGGGCATCCCTTCGCACGGTGCGGGACCCGATAGCTCGGTAGACTTGACGAGAAGATTGTACACACTAGGTGAACGACTGAACGAAAAGTCATCCTCCCTCGCGGAGGAACTCATGAACGAGGCGTATTTATCTTTGTCGGAAAAACACCCGCAGTCCTTGAGTGCGAAAATCCTTGCGCCTGGTGTGTCCAATTGAGAAGAGCCCCCATCAATGAAGCAGTGGTGCTAAGTCAATGACCTTGTGCTCAGGATAACCATGCCAGCGGCGAATCTACGCCTTCAGGAGATGTTGTACTGTCCCGAAACATCCAACGAACTCGAGTAGATTTACAGAATTGCTTTTCCCGATGCTTCATTCCTAGATCCTTCACGGGTGGGTCAGATACGATGTTCCATAACGCCTGGGGTCTGATGAGATTTGACGCCTTCCGATCAACCTCGCCAAATTTCAATTTCGGACATTGAACCCCTAAAATCATGCTCTCGTAAAAGTCTCGACAACCCTTCTCTCCTCCGTTTCCCTATCCGGATTGAGAATGAATCGAATCGTGCCATCTTTTCCACGTTCTCCGACTTTTGTCCTCGTGGGATTGTTCCCCATGCTTGGATTGACATCCCTCGGACTGATATTCTTTCCTGGTCCGCCGCCTCTACCATGCTGATTATGACTGCCATTCGCTGACATTCCGTTGCTTCTTGGGTTTGTACCTGTATTGCCTATGCCGGAGGCGTGAGTACCTTGTGCGACTAGTCGTGATTCTTCGATCCACGCGGTGAATCTGGGGAGGTGTTTCTCTTGACATTCCTTGTTAAGGGGATTCGGGTCTCGAGAAACGTCTCAACGGCAAAGTCTGGCCCAATGGCGGTTTGATTGCGGTGATGTGTGTACAGTTCGAGGAGGTCGAGTAGTGTTTCTAAATTCTTGGTATCAACATATATCCAGCACAGCTTGGAGTTCGAAAATGGGATGTTGAGACGAGGGAAAATGAAAGAAATTTCAAAGTCATAAAGAAAACATACCCATGACCATAGCTCTATCAACTTTCCAGATAGCGTAATCTCGTCCTTCCCAGATTACTCTATCCTCCTCTGATCGAAGACGGCCTGCGAGTTCGAGACATGCGAAGGCCATGGTTGCGGTCTGTTGTTTTAGTGGCGCGAAAGTCCGGTATAAGTCGAGAGATATGGAGTATGCGGTTCTGACGACAGGAGATGATTTTGAGTAATTGTAAAATTTGGCGAGTTTGAGTAGAAAGGGCTGTGGATGTCGATTGCGGAAATCGAAGCCAGAAGCTTCTAGCATCAGGCGCTCGAGGCCCAATATTACACGGGATTGTGATTCGAAGATCTAAACGTGGAAGATGAAAATTGAGTACTTGTTCTCAGACACGATGGGGATGAAGACAAAGCGACATGTTGAGAGATCAGAAGCTCGTTGTCTTGCCTGGGAATGTGTGAACATACCTGATCATCCGATGAAAGCTGATCATGGCGATTTGCGTTCATATTATGTGCCGCACAGAGAATGTCGCGCGACTTTTTGAGAGTGTCTTCGATTTTGCAGGCCGAGAACAACGCAGCTGCAGCAGCGTCCTATAGAATTTATCTTTAGATCTGCAGTATCCTGAGGAGTTTCTGAAGACGAGTCATCACTCACCACAAGTTTGTACTCACTATCAGAATGCTGTAACCGGAATTTGTGATAGTATACCACCGCGGTATCAAATGTTTTGACCGGCCTGGAGGAAACACAAGCGCAAGTAAAACGTCAGCCTCGGAAATTCCAGGAGAATCAACGCGTCCATCAGAACCACATCGATAGATTCTTGCGCAAACTCTCCAAGTCGACATCGCCCGTGAAGACTCACAACTTCAAAACCCTCCTGACATTCTCAATCCATTGAACGCCCGCCAGTCTCAGATTGTCCTCTCGGGCAGGACTTACGCCCGTGACAATCAGACACTGGTCAATCTCCTGTTGGAACATGTATGCCTTTGCGACGGAGACGAAATTTGGCATAGGCCCCGTACGCCGGACACCTCCTGGTGTTGAAGGGGAGGCACTTGATGCCCCAGCGCCAGCGCCAGCGCCAGAGTTTGAACCGGCGCTGGCGATAGCTGCATTAGTAGTGGCTGCATTTTTGCTAGGCGGTGTTTCACCGGCGCCGTTCATGCTATGATGAGTGCTTGGGGGCTGATAGATACTGCCTTCATGGGGAGAGTGAACAGACCAGAATTCGGCGGAGGCGGATTTTTCTCATATCATATACTTGGGTGGTAGAAATGGGATTACTGCTTCGAGGGCGAATCCACGCGCTTCGGAGACGGAACAACTTTTCAACTTGATGAGTTGGAAGAATCACGTGATGCCGACTAGGACAAGCGACCACCATACTGGCACGAATGTAAGCAGTGCACGAGGCGATCAAGGACTGCAGATCCGGTCGTGCTCCGGAAGCTGTATTCGACACGAAGAGTTATTGTGGTTCCAGACCCCGTCAACCGCCGACGCTCTCCGTCCATAGTCCTTCGGACTAGCTGATCTCTAAAGTATGGAAAAAGTACGGCGAGTGCAAAATCCGGACCGCCATGAAAAACGACTTTATTCATCACCTAGGCATAGTCTAAAGCAACTCCTAGATGGCACAAACCATGGTCCGTTGGTACAACGACAAAATCCTTTACTTTCCGATGTCCGGACGCCTTTTTGATTACCATGCAATTCTTGAGTCAATCAGAACGACTCTTTCCAGTCAACAGACGGAAGGGTGTGAAACTGCATGCAGCGCCCTGGAAACGATCTCCAGGCCGCATCTGTTGAGACCCAGACCAATGCTACTAAAGGGGCGATGATTCGTACAGACCATTGCTGGCTGCTTGATATCTTGCACCGATAATCAAGCCTGCGATGCGGTCGACTGTGGTTCGATGCCATGGAAATGACCGGTTACGATGTAGTTTCCGCCTCAGCCTTAGCATCAACCTTCTTGACCTCTCGTTCTGATTCGGCTTCCCCGTCATCTTCTCTGGCACGCTTTTTGCTTTCGACAGCATCGTTTTTGTTGTCGGCTTCGACTGCAGCTCGAGCCTTTGCAATGGCATCGTCCCGGCCACCGTCTTTGGGCGCAGATGATTTGATTGTAGGGATGCCACTGTAGTCATGTCAGCTGGGAATTATCATGAATAGCGCTGGATAAGAAACCTACCGATCATCCACATCGTCACCACGAGATCTACCCCCACCCGAGCCACGATTTGATCCTCGCCCTCCACGACGATTCTCGTCTTTGAAGCCACGCTTGCGATCCTCGTCCCGGCGGGTTCTCCAGTCACGGTCATCATCGTCGTCCCTCTTGCGTCTGTTCCCGCCGTCACGACGATCTCTATTCTCACCTCTGTTCCTCTCAAATCGACCGCCATTAGGTCTAATTCTACCAGCATTGATGTCCTCAACTTTCTTGCTACAATATTCCGTCTTGCTCATAATCTGCAACTCCTTACCCTGGTATGTGGGTTTGGGATCCGCTGCAAGGAATGCTTTGGCGAGATCTTCATTTTCAAACTCGACAAAGACACTGCCCTTGAACAATTTCTGATCTGAACGTCTCAAGCGAACAGCATTTGTTGGTCCGTATTTGGCAAAGAAGGCTTCAATGTCGAACTGTGTGCTGGGAACTTCGTCTCCAAATCCTTTGGCATAAATACTTCGTGCGTCTTCGGGACCGGATGTGTTGTTCGCTTCATAAGCTTCGCGTCTCCGTACCTTGGTATCGTTGTCGGTGAGTTCGACAAACGTGGATTCTCGGAGGGCATCGACGATGGCGGAGAAGGGTTGGAAGTGGGTCATGCGCTTGAACTTGTGAATAGTTTCAAGCTCGATAGGTTTGTTCTCAGGACCTCCAGTTTGTTCCCAGAGGAACTTGTCCTTGGGAAGATTGGAATCTGAGAAATAGAAATGAATCTAAGGGAAGTTATTGTTAGCAATTCCAATCTGAGAATAACAAGTTCGTTCTCTCATACCTGCTTGCGAATGGCAACGGGATCGCTGCTTTCTTCTTGAGTGGTCACATCTGACTTGATATTGTCGCGATAATTACGACCGCCGTTGCGATCACCCCGACCACGTCCTCGACCCTTGAAATCTCCTCGGTTGTGACGTCTTTCTCGATTGTCTCCTCGACGATCTGAATGTCCATTGCGATCGTCTGATCTCTTATCATCGGCCTTTGGCTCTTCTGGCTTCTGTTTGTCTTCCGAGTCTACCGCTGGCTCTTCTTTGGTACCGTTGGAGCCAGTAGTATCTGCTGTCTGGGTGGGTGCGGTTTCATTTTGAAGTTCAGCTAGCAGTTTCTCTGCATCTTCTGCGGCTTGAGCATTTTGGTTGACTGGAGTCTGGACCGCATCGGTAACCGTTTCCTCGGCAGACATGGCAAATACGGTTGCGATCGGTTAAGAGATAGAGATCCGTCAAGTGGTGTGTAGTTATGCCAGGTCCAGCAGCCGCTGGTGCTTCTGCGGTGCGGGGATCTTCGTTCTTTGAAGGCGGACACAGAGTGGCGGAAAAGAGTACAGTTGAGATACAGGACAATAAACGAAGGGATTATTTCTCTTGTGTAGCGACTGCTATGAGAAGGTCACTTGCTTTGGATGTGCAAGGTGTAACTGTCAAGAAAATACTGGTTCACCGGGCAAAGCAACAAGAATTCATATGGAGTAGGCGATCTCTGGAAAAATTCCTGCTGCAATTGTGACTGGTCAATGATTAAAAAGAATGGCGGGGCGGATCTTAGCCCGCAAAGGTCTTGGCATTACTTCTTGTGAAAGTTGAAACTCAACTTTGATTCTTAGTAGCATTGTTGCACAGATTCGTTTGTTAGTTGGAAGAATCCTTACTGGAATGCTGTAAATCAGAAATTACCGTGTGGCACTCCTCCAGTCTTACGGACTACTTCCTATGCAGAAGCCTCTACCGCCTTCGAAGTAGTGGCATTCTGGAATGGCAACTTCGTCTGCGGTGGGTTGCCAGACACAGGAACCTCCTTGAGGCTCTCAGGCTCGACATAATCTTTGTATCCATTGACCTTCAACCTCAGTTTCCTGCTCTCAGCATAGACCACCCTCCTCAAACGGTTTGTACTTCCCAAAGGCTGATGAGTCTTCAGTCCATGCCACGAATTGACGGTGATACGATCGTCCCACCACACGCGGAACTCAGGGATCCAACTATCTTGTGGTTCAAACTCGATGGTAGCGATCTGTTCAAACGGGTATTTCTTCTCGTCCCATTTAATACCAATGTCGTCCACTGGCTGTTCTTCTAGATTCTGCAACAGTTGCGCACAAAACGAGTAGGTTACTTTGTTGTTCAAGTGGAAATCCCGCGTGTGTTGCGAGATGACATTGATTGGATCCGAATCTTTGATATAGGTCTTTTCGAGTTTCTTTTGCTCTTCACCAAGCGGGAATACGCCGTACTTGGCGACGTAGTCGCCGAAGCGATATGCTGACTGTGAGTATTCTGGCATGGCGACCACTGATTTACAACTTTAGTCAGTCACAACTCTTTGGCATGAAAAGGCACCGAATGTGATCAAATGTGAACTCACTATGCTGCCTGGGCAACTGGCTACCATAAGTAGCGACATCAGCATCGACCCTCTTGGACTGCTCCTCTGCAAACTTTGGCAACTCATTCCAATTCCTCTCAAGGCTATCCGCAATCTCGTATGTGGTTTCCGGATCTCTCAACTCGAGAATGGGGTAATTGTTGAACGTCCAATCCTGAGTGTTCTTGTCCTCGCCCCAGATCTTCTCTCCCTTGACACCGAAAATCTTCATTCCGATACCACGGGGTGCGGGAACATTGTCGGGCACGAGTTTGGGGGTCAAGGATGAGTATCGCATGATGACATCGTAAGTCCCTGACTCGGCAAACATGCCCTGCGCTAGGTGTGGCGGAAGGTCTTTGTGAACGGTGAATTTGCCGATAACACACTGCGCAGATAAGGTAAGCATGAGAACAAAAAATAACATCGAGAATGGAGACTTGGAGAAGGAAAGCATTGTCACAACCAAGAGGACGCGGAGGACAGAAGTTGACATACTCCTTGAGTTTTCAAATGTGTGCCTCGAAGACAATGATGATGCTCATTGAAATTCATCATCTGGAAGCGATTGAACTGGTCGGATACAGCTTGGATCTTCTCCTTCTCACCAGGCTGTTGCATCTCGACTCCTTTCGCATCCCTACATTCCGGCAGCGAGTGTCAGTAAACGCTCGCACACTACCCACGAACAACCACAAGCCAGCACAAGAAGATACAAGATGCGTTAAGATTAGGGCAATGGCAGACGTGCAGATAGAACATACCATCGAATATATTCTCCAGGAGCAGGCTTCTCTTCCCCATTGGCTTTGACTGTCCCGTTTGCTCTCTCGCCGGTGTGCACATTGTGCTGGACAGGGCACGACATGACTCGCGTCTTTCCGAGCTGATCGGACAAATATGACAGGATGTACGTATGGATATAGAACCCTCAGACGCCGACCAAGAATATCACTCAAAGGCCCGGGAATTGTGATGTTCAAGGAACAAAGGCAGGTTTAAAGAGCAGGGTGAGGTCTTTCAAGGACTGCGCAGCATCATTTGATGCATATGTATATATCTACGCTACGAATGCCATCCCACCACTCCACCACGGCCCAAAGGATCGTCCCCTCGATCACAGGACAACATGCACACAGAGGCGACTCGTCTACGTCACACAGTTTGGACAAGAGCCACGACGGGTCACCAGTGCATTGGGACAGTGGGTCCCTAGAAGAAAGGAGGTGGGGGAGAGAGAGGCACGAGCAGATAGAAAGACAAACAGAGAGAAAGAGGGAGGGGCAGTTTTTGGTTCTGTTTTCTTCACATACATAGAGATCAAGCTCCCTCATCTCCGAGAGACCCTCAAGCCAGGACAGAAAGCATAGCTAGGTACATAACTCGTCAGAGGCATGGGATTTTCGGGAAACCATGATGGAGGAGCAGCAGCATCTAGACCCCCCCTCAGTATTCTCACAATTCACGCGCGATGCATCTCGGGAGAGTTGCAAACCCACACAGGGCCAATGAAAACGACTGGCGCGGCGCCACTCAGGCAGGTGTCAGGATCCATCTTCGAAGACGATAAACGAACCCCAGGGTAGTCAAGTTAGTGGCGATCTGTCGACCCACTCATCAGGATTCAGAAGCACATCGACCGCTTGGAAGTTTGGATCGAGTTTTTGATTTTGCGGGGTTTGCGTCAAAGTTTCTTTCTTACATACCTTAGTTAGTACCTTTGTTGTATTTACTTGTAGGAAACACTCTTGACTACAGCACAGGGACATGGGGATCTGCATCATGTTTAGAGTTTGTGGGATTTGGAATGCTTCGTGTCGATATTGGTTGGAGGTTGAATTTTCCTGGCCGTTCGTCCATAGAATGCAGTAGCTGAATAGGTTCTGTTGTGTGCTGTCTGTGAGGTTGGCACCCTACGGCAACGTAACTAGTGATAGGGTGGGTAATCAGTTGGTGCTGGTCTTGAGGCTGGGCTGTTGAGTGCGAACGTCGGATTCTGCGTGAAGTGATATCTACCATTTCTGTGTGTGTGGTATGGAAAGGGACAGAGAGCATGCAGCGGAGGCAGAGTATGTGGAGCGGCCTGGTGGTTCTAACCAGCGTTTGAATTGCGTGGGCAAGGGATATAGATCACCGCTGCCTACAGAATTGGCCCTCTTATCGTTTGTATACCCATGGTGCCTAGATCATGGTTCATATGCTTACGAGGTCATCATCAGTCACCACATTGTCGAAAGATTGTGTAGCAGTCGAATCATCCTATTCGGTGTTGCAAGGCCAGGTGGAGGGTCTCAATTCTAGCCGTTTCATCGTCGCCGGGAGCATGATTTGGGTTCACGTTCAGGTAAAGAATCAGGCACAGACTTAAAGCATGGCATATACAATCATTCCACTATGTGCTGAACACTTTTCAATCAGGACCGCCTGTATTGAACATTATAGTACCATATTACGCTTGTTCATTGACGAACAAGCCAGCCATACCCTGGCCAGTACCAATCTATAATTCACAACAGAATCAGTGGGGTTCATATCAATAAGGAGTAGAGGCCGGTGTTTACTTACACACATAGATGTAACCAAAATCTTTGCCTTCGTCCTCCGGGCCTCGCTCAAGATTGTGCAGATTTGTCGAGCACCAGTAGCACCAAGAGGGTGACCTAGAGCGATGGCACCGCCCGAGGGTTGACCTTGGCGTGATCAAGACCCAAGACATTTACGCAGTAGACTGCCATTGAAGCGAAAGCTTCGTTGATTTCGAAAATGTCAATGTCTTCCTTTGTGAGTTGGAATTTTTGGAGGAGTTTGGGAATAGCGGCAGATGGACCGATACCCATGATACGGGGAGGAACACCAGCGACGGTGGCGCCAACGAATTTAGCGAGGATAGGCTGTCCAAGTTCGATAGCCTTGGATCGCTTCATCAGGAGAATGGCAGCGGCTAAGTATCGATGTTAATGATTGACCTGTTGTGATGGAAAAGAACCAAACATACCTCCGTCAGTGACCTGACTGGCATTACCACCTGTAGTTTTGTCACCAAATTGCGGTAATGCAGGTCGAATCTTGCTTAGAGACTCGACGGTTGTTCCGTATCGTGGACCCTCATCCTTTGTAAGAGTGACTGTCTTCAACTCGCCAGTCTTGGGGTCCTTGACCTTCGTGGTGACAGGAACAATTTCATCGTCGAACCAACCAGCCTTTTGAGCAACCTCAGCTCGTCTGAAACTCTCGTTGGCATATTCATCCTGTTGTCTTCTTGAGATGTTGAAATCATTGCCCACGTTCTCGGATGTCTGGATCATAGGTTGTAGACAGTCTGCGGCTTCTTGGTTCTTGAGGATTTCGTCGTGGAAGGGCTTGAGATCGTCACGGCTGGTAGACATACTCTCACCTCCAACAGCAACACCAATATCAATGCTGCCGTTCGAGATTTGATTTGCGATATCCTGAACAGCCTTCAAACCAGAGGAGCAGAATCGGTTGACACTGCTCGCAGCAGCTGTGTGAGGGAATCCGGCAGCCAACATGGCGGCTCGGACGATATATGCAGCTCTTGCTTCGGAGACATTCCCCAGGCAGATATCCTCGACGAGTGAGGGATCGATTTTGCTCTTTTCGATGACTTGTTTTAAGAGCGAGTAGACAATGTAGTCTAGATTGGTGTCCTTGAAGCCACCCTTCTTGCCCTTTGTCAGGGCAGTTCGAATGGCGAGGGTGATGACAATATCATCTGGGTTCTGTTGAGTGCTGTGGACGGAGAGTCAGTACAGATCTTTTCAAGGCATAGAACGTGTAATGCTGTGGACTCCAAACTACTCACATGGCGGCGACACCGGTCTTCGCGGGGGTGAGGTGGGAAATGATCGAGCCTAGTCTCTGAGTGGCCATTTTGTCTTGCTGATTGAGAGGATGTAGTGGATTCGAAGATGTCGTCGTGTTTGAGGGAGAAGGAAGAAGGAAGCAGGAAATTCGCAGAAGATGACAAAGAAGATGTTTGCGAAACTGGATGATCACAAACTTATGAGCTTGTGAGAAAAGGCCGTGAGCATCAATCCCCCAGAATGGAAAAGATGCCTCGGTAAGATTTTGGAGGCGAGACTGCTCTGCAATTGGCCAGTAAGTGAACCCCGTAGTCCCCAGTGGTCCCCCTAGCGCCTCCCACAGAGGAAATCTCTCTGAACCGAGACTTTACGGAGTGCTTGGAGACTAGAAAGAGAGAGACTAGAGTCCAGTATTCTGGAGTCCTGCGCCGGGGCTTCCGTCTATAGGTGGTTCGAACCGTGGACACGGATGTTACACCGTTTCGTGCCCCTCAGTTCCGTGGAAGCAGGTGGACTCCGTACTGTAAGAGCGGCGGCCGATGGGGCAAATGCTAAGGTGCTGGGCTACGGCCCCTACCAAGCGTGCCTAGGTACTCGTGGTACTGTGCCTTTCGGTGCGCATCCCCATGAAAATCCATTTCGTTGATATCTCGGACTAAAGTCTTACAGGACTTCCCAGCAAGAATCTATGTATCTGCTCCAGCGGTCATTGAGTACGAGGAAGGCCTACCTCATAATGAGCAGTACTCCGCACAATAGACACCCTCTAGCCATCTACAATTCTCGGGTCAAGTTTGGCTGGTCAAGGTGCTCGGTGCATGCCATTCGGCTCCTCGCTCCGCCTGGGGTCTTGAGTCACGAGAATGATCACAAAACAACATTTTTCTTTTTGATTAGCCATACCTGATACTTTTACTTAGTGTCGGCTGGAATGCGTGCGTAGCTGATGTCGCACCCGTCATGTCATAAGTTCTGTCGGTTGGGAAATGAAGTTTGTTCTCGGACGACTAATCGCAGATGCTCGCGTCCTCGAAATGGCAAAATTCGGTAACAATTCGGCAATCCACGTGTTTGGAGCCTTGTCTTTAATACGTGTTAATTACGCTGATGACCCCCACTAGTTACCACATACTCCGTGAAAAATGATACTAGGCATGTAGCTAAGTTACTGATTGCAACGAAGTGCGAGAAGGCTCCTCGGCCTTCACATCCTCTTATCGTCCAAGACTTGGATGCACTTGATTGACTTGGCTTGGCTTGTTCGGTATCTTATTGTCTCTGGGCACTACAAAGAGGACTGCTACCTGTACCATCCAGCGACCGGGAACATATGTACCTAGCTAGGACTGATAGTGACCCTGACGAGTGATGGCCGTTGCATCTGAGTCCAACTGACCAACACATTTCCTCCCTTTAGAATACGAAAAGAAATTCTGTAATCATTCATTCACTTTCTATTTGGAGTGCTCTGCAACCGAAGTCTCCTGCGACGCCCATGTTGCTCGGTCCACTCGCTATGCATTGCACGACATATCCATCATGAAAAAGGTCCTCGCTGTCCACACGTGTAGAGTTTCAGCTGGCCATCTATCTAGTTGCCTCCATTTTTCTTTCGTTGTCCTTCCAAACTCAGAGATACAGACAGTCCAACCAAACCTTCGCCTCAGCCTTAGCCTCCTTACTTCTCCTCCACACTGTCAGGCTTCACTGTCTCGGCCTCCGCGTCTTTCATTTCTGTGTCTTGGGGCTCAGCTGCCTTCTTGGCCTCTTCTTCAGCCTTCTTCTTCGCATCTGCGTCGGCTTTCTTCTTGGCCGCAGCTTCTTCCTCTGCCTTTCTTGCAGCAGCGCGTTCAGCCTCTACTTTGTCAAGATATCGTTGCACGACCGGTCCCGCAACGAATCGAATTTCATCGAATTTGGCCACATACTGCGCTTTGGAAGCATCGTCGCCTTCATCATAGAGCCAATCCTGCACAACATCAGTTTAATGCTCAAAACTTTGCATGAATTAATGCGCGCTTACCTCTGTCTTTTCCAACTTGTCTCGGATCTTCTCCTTTTCCTCGTCACTGGCAAATTCTGAATATAGATCATCGATCTTGCCTCGTAATTCATAAATGTATGCTTCGAGCTCGTTCTTCTTGTCTTCGGTGTCGGTGACGAGCTTGTCTTCCATAAACATCTGTTGTTCCAACTCGGCCAGAGCACTCTTTCCTCCTTCGTCTAATGATGCGGTGCCTGCGATGAGTTGCAAGTCACCCTTCCGAACTTGCTTCTTGACCTTGCGCAACTTGGGCTTGGCTTCGGCTGAACCGTTGGCCTGATCTGTGTCCATGGCATCGCCCTCTTTCTTCGCTTCTGGCTCAGGCTCTTCGACCTCAACATCCTCGACATAGTATCCTGATTCGACATTGAGGATACCATGGAGGTTGAGGCGGGCTTTCAGTTTGCACACCATGAAGTCATCCTTGTCATCAGCCTTGACCCCCTTGACGGAGAAACGCCCAATCCAAGGATTGACCTTGCCAGGTAGTTGATCGGGCTTGGCATACCGGGCTTCGAGGTCAAAGGGTTGTTTACGATAAAAGGTAAGGATCTTGGTAGATGGCATAACATTACCCTTATTGAACACTGTCAAGCTGGTGTCTTCATCTGGAATATCTGGTGATTGCTCCCAGATGAATTCGATGGGATATGTGACAATATCGTGCACAGAGAAGTCTCGGACACGGAAAACAGGCGAGAGGATTGCGCATGAGAACGCACAGCCTCGAGCGATGGCCTCGTCTTGGTTGAGTGTATAAGATAGACTCTTGCCGAAAAATTTGCTAATGCGTTCTTTGATGGCAGGGACACGAGTGGAGCCACCGACCATTTCAATGGCATCGATATCCTCAACTTTCAATTTGGCATCGGCCAAGGCCTGCTCGAGGGGTGCGGTGATCCGCTCGATGTATGGTTTGATGAGTTCCTCAAACTCTTCGCGTTTGAGCAATGCTCGCACATCTTTATCGTCCATCACAGATTCAATACTGAGAGGTGCCTGGGCATTGGCGGACAAGATTTTCTTGACTTTCTCGGCGGCGGCTGCGACTCGAGTAGTTGCTTTCGCGTTGGTAGAAATGTCAATCTTGAACTTCTCTTTAAACTCCGCAGCAAAATGATCGACCAGAGCCTTGTCGAAATTGCGACCTCCCAAATGTCTGTCGAAGGCGGTAGCTTTGACCGCAAGTTCGCCCTTCTTGAACTCAACAACGGATACAGTATAGTCACTGTAGCCGACATCGACAAAGACAACACGACGAGGCTTGGCATCACCTTCTGGCAGATCGGATTTCGTGATACCATAACCGAGTGCAATAGCAGTATTGTCGTTGATCAGACGGAGGGTCTTCAGGCTGGCAATCTCGGAAGCATCAATGATGGCTCGTCTCTGCACGTCGGTGAACCAAGGTGGAACTCCAATAACGACGTCGTTGACAGGCAACTTCAACTCTTTGCTTGCAGTATCTCTGATTTTGCCCAGATACATAGCAATAAGTTGGACGGCAGAAAACTTCTGCTTTTCGCCTCGATATGTCACCTCGGCACCGATTTGTCCATTGACGTCGACCAGAGGAGCTGTAATAAATTCTTGTTCGATGGCGACTTCGGGATCGTTGATGGTTCGGCCAGCCAGCCTCTTCAACGAACTGATGGTGTTCTTGAGGTTTGAGATTTCCTGAGTCTTTGCAGCTTCTCCGATATATCTGCTCTTGGGGCCGAATCCGACTAGAGATCTGTCCAAGGTTGTCAATTTTGAGACTTCTAATGGGGGCAAGGATGCGCAAAGCGGGAGACTTACGGTGTCTGACGATTCGAGGTCTCATTTGTGATCTTTTGCAAGGGTCAGTAAACTCATCCGGTGGAAGAGGTCTCGTGAAGATACTTACGATGTCAATACCCTTGTTCCGGGCAACACCAATCTTTGTGCTCTGAGCACCAAAATCTATGCCAACAACACTCATGGCGAAGGGTTGTGTCAATTGTTGGATGCGGGCCGGAAATTGGTCTCTGCAAGAGTTTGCAAAGTTGATTCCTTCAGGTGATGGAAGGGATATGAATCAAGGTAGGACGCAAGTGGGTATAGCTGGAAAGGTTGAGGAATTCAGCAGGTGCAGGATAAATGGTAGAGGAGTGGTAAGGACAACGAGATTTCAGATTACGGCAAGGTTGCGACCGTCACCAAAAAATGCAATTGGGCTTTTTTCCTGGCGACTCACCGGCTTCCGCTGGCAACTTCGAGAAGATTCAACCCACCAACCGCCAACCGCCAACCGCCAACCTCCAACACTCCACACCAACTACGTCGAAGGCTTGGCATTCCTAATGTGAATTTTGACAGGCAACCTCCAGGTACTGTACCTACCTACCCATGATTGCCGGGCAGGGAAGTGAAGAACTCACTGTCCTCAACCACAGGTAGGTAAGGCATGTACCTACCTAGAGAGCGAAAAAGGAACAGATCCTTTGATTGATTAGACGAACCGCCACAGATATTATCGCGACGACTCAGCCCCGTAAGGAGCAAACAATCAAGGTGCGGATGTTCAGAGCCACGCAGTGACAAAATGGTCCGCCAATCCGCCAATGAGCGTCGACCAGGCCACCCCTCCAGCGCGCCCAACGTTGTGGTTCAGGCAGCGGATTGGTTTTCCTCCTTGTCATGTCTCGCCTCATTGTTACTCATTGTTGCCGAGTTGTCCTGGAGCCTCATTCACCCAGGTGGGCCTTCTATCACTTCCCAGTATCCCGTAGGACTTCATCTAAATAGAACCAATCTGATCGCAACCACCAGCAATTCTTGCGTACTTAGTACAGATATGAATAACTCGATTGTGGTCTTTTAACGATAGTCACTTGTATTCATCCTATAATATTGTCATAGCGATACCTTCGATTCCCTGATTAAGGCTATGCTGGCTGATTCCAGACGCGAAGCTTTATGTCACATGAACGCCATCGGCAACCAGGCATCCTCCTTTGCCCTCGAACAGCGTGTACGTTGGCAACCCCGTCCTCAGCCTATCACTTAGGATAAGATCTCATCTGATCGTCACGCAGACTGAGTATGTTGTCATCAATGGCCACTGCCGTCAGTGGACTTATCCTACCAAGAGGACTCCGCTGAACCACGGCAATGCGCTTATCGATAGTGTTTTGCTGGGCAGCGAGTTCACTCAGATGTCTTGATAACTCCGTTGGGTCAGCCAAACCTAAAGACAACGTTCGTCGTCTTGTTTTTGCCGCCACGCTCACATCTCTGGGCGCTCGATATGCTGAAGGCGCGGACATGGTACTTCTTCGATGGCGACAAGCAGGTGGTCCGTGTGAAGTCGGCTCTGCGGCATCATGCTCATATTGCCCATCGGACTGAAACCCCAAACCCCGATCTTCCCCGAGAAACTGCTAATCCGCTGAGGAGTATGGATCGAGATTCCCTCGGAATCACTCATATCTAGCGAATGGTGCTCCCACCGTCGTCCATAGCCCATTTCTGTCTCCGAAGGTGTGGGAGATGCGAGTGCTTTCTCCCACAAACGGCTTGGCCCTGGTTCGGCGGGCACAAACCTGCCTTCGACACTTGACGAAGGATGCAAGCCGGACGGTCGTGTTCGTCGTCGCCGACTTTCTATTGCGGGCTTGAACGTCTCGGGCAGGATATTGAGATCATCGCCAGTCTCGATAGCATGCTCGATGGCTTGCTGTGGGGTGGTCTTGGAGTCAGCTGCACCAGCGTCTGCTCGAGGACCGCCCCACGTTCTCTGTCCGGCAGTGAGAATACCATAAACCATGAACACCTAATTCAAGAACGGACTGATAGTGAACATTAGTGGATACAAAATCGATTTCCATCTATGCAGCTTGATTGCAAAGTAAAACATCAGCGCCCAGTTGAGTCCACACGATACACACATGAATTCCCAGGGAAGACGTTGCACGTCACTCGAAGTGGAACACAATGAGATGAGGGTGATGAGCAGCAACAAGGCCGTTGTTCTGATGGTGACCGTCATGAATCGTAACAAGCAGAGGAACGGATACTTCCTCCATAAACGTGCATCTGTCAACATGCAGACTTCGTTAGTGATGAATCCTAGGAACCACCTTCGTCTTTGCTTGATTAGTGCACGAAAGCTTTGAACTGCCTCGGTCTTGCAAAAAGCGCTCGTACTCAGCTGGATTTGATATGGCCCTTTGGCACCAAGCATGAATAAATGTGTCAACCAGCGATCTTCGCCTAGATGCGTCTTGGCATAGTCAAACAGGTCTTCACATTCCTCTGCTCGATCAGAGAAGTAGAATCTGGCCATGTTGCGAAAGGCTGAGAACCGAAGGAGTGTAAGTGCCCCTGGGAGGCAGGTCACTGCGCCACATCCTGACTCCACAGATCTTTCAAAGAGTTGACCATGCAGATATTCCATGTCTTGCATTATGGTTAGAAAAGAGTTCTTGTCCGTCCGACATGTGATAATCCCGGTCATTGCAAGCATCTCGTGCTTGTTTCCTGGTTTCAATTCCATATCGTACATGAAATTTTGGATGCAGACTGGGTCCAGGATACAATCCGAGTCGATGAATAAGATGAAAAAATCATCTTTCTCTTGCAGATAACGTTTGTAAATTTTATCAATGAGCAGAAAAGTGGCCTTCTGACAGTGTCTTTTCCCCCATGAGGAAACCTTGATAAAGTGATGCGAACACCATTGTATGCCACGTCGATTGACTTGGGAAAGTCTTTCAAGGTGATGGGTATTCCCAAACGTTCGGCCGTTTTCAGGTAAAGCTCGTCAATACCATCACCATCAAATGAGACGAAGACGTGCATACAAGACTTTGGATAGTCGGAGTCTACCACAGAGTTTATTGCGGTCCACAAAGTATCTGGTGGCTCCTTGTAGACCGGCATGACCACGACGATCTTAGGTGCAGTTCGTTCCTTCAGCAGATACTTGATCCTCCTCTTGCGACCGAGAGGTACAACCACAATGCGGTATACACAAAGCAGCCATGGTACGATGAGAAGGAGAGCGAAGGTGTAGAAAGCAAACTTCATCAGGAAATCTGCTAGTACTCGCGGAAAATATTGTGTAATCCGACTTGGCAATGGGAGAGTTGCGATCATTACCGGTAGGAATATACCTCTATGAGAAAGCGTTAGTCGGATTCTATTTCAGGAAGGTCGCACACACCTAAGGGCACAGAACAACACCGCACCAACAGCAGCTAAAAATTTTTGAGACCAGTGATCTGCCTTTTTATATGCTTTACCAAGGCAGTAGCAAAAAGCTGCCACCCACAGGAAGGACTCGACGAACGCTGCGATGATCAAAGGGCCAATCAGTGATATGGCCACTATCTATCATGTTGTGAGTCCCAAGACGCAGTAAAAGGCGGAGGAATCGCACATCAGGGACAGACCACGGGCCTGTTTGGTATTCTGAGGCCATCCTCGTAGCTTTCAGGTGAGACGAAATCTTTCTTATCCGGGTATGGTTTGTAAGGATTGACGTTGATGATGGAACTCAATATATGGTCCACCAAGCGAGCAGTGGTCGGCGGCTCGAGGCTTCGCTCTCGGCAGACTATGTGCAGTCGATGGTGGAGAGTGTAGTGATACGGAAGAATAAGTCAAACCCGCTCGGGTTGATTTCGTTACGTATGCTCGTTATTGGGGGTTCAGAAGAGTCTGTAAGAGGGCGTCCAAGAGGCTCAAGATCCTCAAAGGCTAATTAAAATAGGTCTTGAGCAAAGTTCGAAGCTCGTAGGCTGCACGGTCTGGACCCTGCAACGCAATGAGCTTGAAATGAGTGTTAAGGAGACTGCTTTCACCGATGAGCCAGATTGAAAAAAAAGAACAACGAAATTAAGTGTAAAGTGAAGTGATGACGAATGCAACAACCTATAACCCTCGAACGGACTTGCCTTGTTTGTGTGCATGTGGTCAAGCCACTAGATCGGTTCGTTGTGGCTACCACTTGTAGCAAGTCGGCCATGTATTGAGCAAATGTTGCAGACGACACATGAAGACTGTGCCAGTCGATTTTGCGTTGCAGAATAAGAGTGGGAGCAAAACAGGTGGCAAATGAAGATGTATATGCGAAATGAGACCTTCAGAATACCCAGTACGAAGATGGTAGGTTCTCTCAATCAGACCTCCTGGATTTGTTGCTTGGCAGGGACCATGATAATCTAGATGCCCTCAATATCTTTCAGATCCACCAGCGCCAGAACACCCAGCCATGCTCAAAGAGATTGCAACACAACGGTGAAAAGAACATTACGAGCCCATAACATCCATCTCCTCATCTCTCCCCACTGACCGTGCTGTCTACATCAGTCCACATGCTGCCGGGGTGCGGATGCCGTCTCCAATCTCGCTCAACAAATCATCGCCACTATCATCAGCCTCATTTGGGTGAATTTCAGTCAAACTCCCAGCGATACTCGGTGTCAAAGCTCCTGGTTGAGCAAACTCTTCTGGATGGCGAACATCGACAACGGGCTCACTGGCCCGAAGCCTCAAAGACGCTGTGGATGAATGGTCTGAAAAAGTATGTGAGCTATTGGAAGCTGGAGCTGAAAAATAATCAGAGCGCTCCAGCGGTCGGCGTAGATATGCACCTGACGGCACCGAGACTTCTGGATCAGGAAAATCCTCAGTTGTGGGTGTGAGTTCGATAAGGCTCTCAGAAGCGTGGGTCGAAGGAATCTCAATCCGTCTGTCCGAAAGTGGGATATTCCAAGCCTCCCGCATTTCGCGCTCGTACCTGGACTCAAATGGACTGGTCTCAAATTGGCTGCTCGCTTCCCGAGTTTCTGGGTGCGCTGGTGAAGCTAGAGAAGATGGAGATTCGGGTTGGGTTTCCCCGTGCCTCTGTCGTACGCCGCCGTGTTCACCAATAGCCTCCAGCGCCGTGCTTGATGCATTGAGGTTGCCGCTCTGTTGATCGGCACTCCGCAGACGACCAGTTTCATCGACCAAAGTATCAAAGTTGGGAGAGAGAGCTTCAGTCCCTGGACCCGATTTCCTCCTCTTCCTTCTTTCCTCCAATAAACGGCCTCGCTCCATGATCTCGTTCCGAACCTGCTGCCGACGTGCTTCAGCGGCAGACCCTTTGTCTTCCTGCATTGAGATATCGATGGAACGTCGTTGAGGCGCAGGACCAATTTCGTCTCCAAGGGAGTGCAGGCCCATGGCAATCTTCTGTCTCGTTCTTTGAACCCATGCTCTCACTTGAGGATTCTCGTACGCGGCAATGCTAGCGGCTACCAGCACGCTGACGGTGATGATGATGCCTGCTGGGGGACCATAATTAGCGGTTACTCGGGACTGGAAAAGTGAGGATGCGAAAATGTCGGAGCCAGTAATGACATCTCTGCACCAAGCATGCTTCTTGAAGTGGTGATGATGTAAGGAGTCAGGGCACAGACCTCGAGCGAGAGGAGCCGGCATGTCGACCACTGCACGGCTTTTCTCTTGCAATGTTTTCTCTGTATCTTGACGATGGAGGGAGGTGGGAGGTGGGAATCGGTTTGAAGAGACGCAGTTCCAAACTTGAATGGTGTCAGCCTGTTAGAGAACGAGCGTAGAATGGGTCGAGATCAGGAATCGTCCATGCGAGCAGGGTTATACGGCAGCCTTCAGTTTGTCCAGAGCGGAGAAGTGCTGCGCCACCGTGAACTCTGACCACTGCCACATACGAGTTCCCCGCACGGTTGAGCCCCATCAGCCCCTCACTCCCAGAGAACCCCTAAGGGCTGCTCAGAGCTCAGATGCCACTCAAGTGCCACTCAGGTGCCACTGAGCCACAAAAATCGCCCAGCCGCCCCAAAGGCCGAGGTGAGCGTATTCTGCTTTGTCATTGGGCACATACTATGAGGCCAGCGCGTCTGCCACACAGTTGGTCTACGGAGGTACATTCAAACAACGCGTATCTCTCATGGAAGCGTCGCTGTGACACAACACAAAGAATTCTTTACCAATGCGTGTCCTATCATGAACATGTCTCGAATCGCTTCTGCCTCGCAGGGTCGATCCCTGACTCTGACCGAGGAATTGGAAAAATTGGAGCAGTCCATCACTCTCACCCTACAAGGTATGCGAACCTATAAATCACACGTGCTAAGAACCTGGGCTAAAACACTATTGACGTAGAAATCGATCACAACTTCAGCCGTGCGCATCGCATAGTCACTTCTAGTATCCTACCGGTCGTTGAACAGTACACTGCGCATTCCAAAGATGTATGGGAGGGCTCTAAAGTAGGTCCATTACTATGTAGATCGTGGCTCAAGGCTCAAACCATTTCAGTTTTGGAAGCAATTCTTCGAAGCCAGCGCGAATGTCTCTCTCTCGGGCTACGAGGAACAACCTAGCCAATACGATAACCCAGATGTTACTGGCAACGACGAGTCGAACACGACTGCCACGCACACAACTTTAGAGACTTCAGAATCTTACGAAACGCCCTCGGCACAGCATATTTCGACAGATTCGATACAGGATTTGGATCTCTCGAACTTGTCCATCTCGCCCTCGCATAGTACTCCAAGGCCTACGACGAAGCACGACCTAAAACAAGCTACCTTTGCTGACTATCCATCTCCCTACGAAACTTTACGCCAGGAAATCAATAACACTACTGTGGCCACCTCCGCTATATCTCCATCAAAGGCACCCGAAACACCTGGCCGACCTACGTTCGCCTTAGAGGATATCACAACACCCCAGTCTTCGCCGTCCCTTCCTCCACAGCCCACGTCGATCCCGAGACCTTCTACTGCTCGTAAGCAGACAGATCCTCTACTACACCGGGTATTGGATCGCAATTACAGAGTACAGGCAACGCCATTAAAGACTGGTCCTTTTACTGGTGTCTTTTCTAGGGCTGCAGCAACCCCGGCGACGATACAACAAAGCCGAAATCCTCGCGCTCACGTAATGTTATCGTCGAGCCCGGTTGTACCTCCAGAATTACACCCTGAGATCTTCACCTCGCCGGAGCGCAAGCCACGCGTCCCAGGAGTGAGCGTCCTCACCCCAGTTCGTAAAGCCGCAAAGCCACCGGGAGAGCCCTCACGGACGCCCGGAATCTGGGATAGTGATGAGGATGAGGATGATTTGGATGGGGACTTTGCATATGGCCAGAGTCCTCCTAAAACCATGCAATTTCACGTCCCGCAGAACCGACTTCTTAAAACGCCAGGTAATGCCTATCCTTTTGATCTTTGCAAAGCCCTTCCAGAGTCGCTAATGCTACACAGCAAAGGAGGCATCGAAAAAAATCTTGGACGATATCTTGACAACAGCTGGGATTGATTTCGATGAAGAGATTGACTTCACTCAGGGAGTCGAAACCCCTGGGTATGGAATGGATGAGAACAGCCCGAGTGTCGTACGGAAAGCCGCAAATCTCGAAGACGAGACATTCTGAACAAGTCACGACTCGCTACACTGTACCAGAAGACATTTGAGCCACAGTCAGAAAACAGCGTTGAGTCTGGTGCACTCAAGGTCCTGAGTCGTAGTAATACCAGCCAATCACGCAGTCTCAGTGCTGACCTTAAAGATAGTAGATAATCCGCAACGGCCCATCTTCGCCTTTGCCTCTCTAAATTCTCAGTCTCACTTCAACTTCGATGTTTGACGCTGAATGGAGGGATCAAGAATAAGTGTGCTCCACCCAATCCCTACTACGGTGGGCCATTAATGCTAGACTCCAAAAGCCCACCCTTGCCCGCACTTACCCTGTCTGTCCATCTAAATGACTCGCGCACCTGCAGTTGGAGAAATATTTTTTCCCCTTCGAATCTTGTCAATGTCGCTTTACCAGCAACAACATTTCAAACCTCTCTTCTTGATTCCACGATCATATGCACAGCGTTTATAGCTCAGAAAAGATCGAGTTTTGAGGTTAGCAGGGCCAGAAATATCTTAATATACGGTTCTTTTAATTTCATCGAATTGAAACACTGCCCGATCTCCACACCGCACACCCCCCCCCAAAGATGAAGCAGAAGAAGACGGCCGAAAGCACTACGCCTTCGGTGCAAACATTATCTTTGATTGCAAAGTTTTTCGAAGATCATGGTCTGGATGCCACTAGCAAAACACTAGCAAAAGAGCTCAAGAAATTACGGCAGCCCAGCGAATCCACCCAGGCAGATCTCGTTTCCAAGGGAGTCAAACTCGAAGACATTGTTGAAACATACAACGATAGCGGTTATACGACCGCGGGAAGTCAAGAGAATTTAAAGAAGCCTAAAAAAGATTCCACAACAAAGAACAAGGCAAAGTCGCCAGACAGCAGCTCTTCGGATTCGAGTAGCAGCAGCTCTACTGATACATCAAGTAGCGAGGATGATTCGACAGATGCAGAAAAGGTTGCTTCCTCGGCCAAAGATACTATGAGATTAAAGCGAACGAAGAAGACCAAAAGATCATCATCGTCCTCGTCCTCGTCGTCAAGTTCCTCTTCCTCCTCTTCCTCCTCCTCGTCTTCTTCATCGTCCTCGTCCTCTGGCTCTTCCTCAGACAGCGATGCGGATGATGAGGATGAGACCGTCCGCAACGCCAAGAAAACAGTCATATCAACAAGGAGTCCTCGCACTACTGATCAAACTGAGGCCCTCGTCAAGAAATCTCTCAAACGCAAGGCAGAGTCCAGTTCATCGGGCTCATCAAGTTCTGATTCAGACTCTTCTGTAAGCAATCGACCCGTGAAGAGAACCAAAGTCAAGCAAACCTCAGAGATAGCGCGTGCGAATTCTTCATCTTCAGATACCTCATCTTCAAGCGGGGATTCCTCTTCAGAGTCAGAAGCATCCAAGCAAAGTTCTGGTTCCGAGAGCAGCAGTGAGGAATCTGATAACGCCAACGCCCACGCATCTTCTTCAGATGATAGCGATGACGACGATATCGTTGATCCATCTACTAGTACAAAGGCTCTGGGTACCAGTGCTTTGACTCCATCTGAAGATAATTCCGAATCTTCGGGCACGGTTCAGGGTGACAATGTCCTCGTTGAGACTACAACCTTTGATTCCGAGGTCGTTTCTGAAGAGGGAAGAAAAGTCCAGATTTCAACCACAACGTCAACCACCAAAAAGCGTACTGGGGCCAAACCTACGCCGTTAGCACAACTGTCAGCGTTAGCGACGGCTGACAGCCATGTCAGCAATGCCTATGTCAGCTACGAGTATGCAGATAGGGCGTACAATGATCTCTCCGTTACTCGCGGTAAAGGTTTCACAAAGGAAAAGAATAAGAAGAAGCGTGGAAGTTACCGCGGAGGACCAATCGACATCAGTGGAGGTAAAGGCTTCAAATTTGATGACTGATCCCGGAACATGATTCTGTGGTCTGTTTCTTCGGAGACATTGGGTCTATGTTGCTCGTGAAATCTGGCGTCAAGGCGTTACATTACTGAGCGAAAGAAGGCATCGGGACGAGAAGTCTACAAACGATTTGCAGCGACCGCAGCACCAAATATATAGAGCACCTAATGGGGAAATGCCGACAGAGCAGAACGGGGTCAAAATCCCTCCTGGTTTGGAAGAAAATTGAGGTGGTGACAGTCACAGTCCATGCACAGCGATACCATCCATATTGACGTCCTAAATAATTAGCTTCTGGGCTGAAATCGAAACAGCTGCTAGAGCTTTGCATTGCTTGAGGAAATCACCTAGCATTTGAGAGGCCTCAGACAGGCACATGACTTCATGTCCCTTGTTTCCTCCATTATAGCGCAAGCTCCAGTGTGAGACTGTAGGGTCTGATTTACTCCGTTTACAAACTACATTCGCCAACTGGAGCCATCGGTTCTTGATAGCCGTGCCATGCTGAAATGTGACACTGGCTCTTCAATGCTCCGCAACTCCAAGCTAACTAGTCAACTAGTAAGAGACTTCGAACAGGGCTCAGGGTTCACGCTTTGACCAATGATCATTTCCCTCATTGACACGTTCTGAGTTTATCCTACCTTGCAAGATGTAATGATATCTAGATGATCGGCAGCAGGAATGGACAAGCTCTACGGACTGCAAAGCTTGACGAGCTTGTTGTGCTTTAAAGCTAGCATGGCTATGACGACGCTTGAGGTCCTCAAACCCCACAACTGGTTTGCCTATTGCTCATTCACTCGCCTCAACATATGTTCTCTTGCGCACCATCGTGCCCATCGTTCTCGAGTTCGCTTCTTAGCAATGCCGGGTTAGCCACGTGCATGGCTATGATCATGTTGTGAGCCTGGTGCAGTACCATGTCGGTCACTAAAGAGACACCGGATCGACTTGAAGTAAAGGTTTAAGTATCCCCATTGTTCCACCTTGTGCAGCTTCGTCTCGGGTGCGTCTGAAGCTTTACTCTCTGAGACTCCCTCACCTCTAAACAACAGTTGATTACAGCAACATGTCTCTCTTGAAGGCCGTCTTCCTCTCCGCGGGCCTTGCCGGTGCTGCGGTGCTCAATCCAAGACAGACACAGCCTTCTCTCACCGTACCAGACTATTTTCAAACGACACCACAGATCTGGGCTGGGCCAACTGTGACAGGCTTGATCGCACCATTCTTGGCCCAGACAAATCCTGCTCCCTTCGGTCAGGAGGCTTCCTTCGTACCCAACACGCCCCTGGAGACTAACCTGCCCATCTCTGGCAATGTGAACAAGTCTAGCATATTTCAACTGCATGGGCAATTGAGCTCGTATTTCCCCAACCCGCGGGTTTCGGCGCCAACGAATATCCTCCGCCGCCGGGTGCAAATATTTCTCAGGTCCATGTCCTTCACCGTCATGGCTCGAGATATCCCACCGGCACATCGTCCGTGGCGTCCTTCGGGCGCAAGATCCGTAACCTGACCTTGAACGGGACCGCGCAGTGGACGGGAGATCTAGCCTTCCTCAATAGCTGGATGTATCAGCTAGGAGCGGAGATCTTGGTCGCTCGGGGGCGTCAAGAGCTCTTCGACAGTGGTGTGCTCTTTTACTATAATTATGGTGAGTCGAATCCAAGGTTTCTAGAGAAGTTGGCGCTCATTCCGGGAAGGTCAGTTGTATAATACCTCGACCAAGATCATTGCCCGCACCCCCACCCAGGATCGAATGCTCAAATCTGCCGAGTATTTTATGGCAGGCTTCTTTGGCCTCGAATGGACTCAGAACGCCACACTTGAAGTGATCATCGAGCAGAACGGTTTCAACAACTCTCTGGCCGGTTACTACCAGTGCAATAACAGTAATTCATATCAGTCGACAGGTGGTAGCAATGCGTCGTTGATTTGGGAGAATATCTACCTTGCAAATGCGACAAAGCGACTTCGTGCATTGTCTGGCAATTACAATTGGTCTGTTGCAGATTCGTACAACGCCCAGACGTTGTGCCCTTATGAGACTGTGGCTTTTGTTAGTATCGCGATGCTTTCTGAGCATTGCAGGGTCCTGACTTGTTTATAGGGATATTCGAGCTGGTGTGACCTGTTCACCTTTGAAGAGTGGCAGGGATTTGAATACAGCATCGATCTGCAGTTCAATGGTAACAACGGCTTCGCCTCGCCAACCGGACGAGGTGTTGGTAAGAAGTTGCTTCGCTCGAATCTCGTCTGACAGAGCGCTGACTTGCCATATAGGTATCGGCTGGGTGGAGGAACTGTACGCCAGACTCCAGGGCCACCTATATAACCTGCCACCTGGGACGACCAACGTCAACGCAACCTTAGATGAGATGAACTCTACCTTCCCACTAAATCAGACGTTGTACTTCGACTTCTCGCATGACACCAATATCATGTCGGTCATCACAGCGTTCGGGTTGAAGCAATTCGCACAGCCATTGCCAGCGACGGGTCCGCCAGCAAACCAGCAGCTCATCGTGTCGCATTTGACTCCATTCGGCGCTCGCATGGTAAGTTGCGGATTGGACACCGAAGATAGAAGAAAGAAATCAAAGCTGACCGTGGAACCCAAAATACTCGCAGGTCTGGGAAATCATCAAGGCGCCTCATCCGGTCAAAGCTATCAGACCTACTAGCACCAACACGACTGCTGCAGAGTTCTACGACAGTGGAAACGCCACAACATATGTGCACCTGTCAATCAATCAGCGCACAGTACCGCTGCACAGAAGCTACCCTGAGTGCGAACAAAGAGACGACGGGTGGTGCGAACTTTCGACAGTTCTACAGGTCTTCAGCAGTTTGCTGGAAACTGCCAAATACGAGTATAGCTGTTTCGGAAAGTATCCTTCGTCCCCATATGGGAATGTCACCAACGGGGTCCCCATTTCCAAACGTGCACTCAACGGCGCTTTCGGATCGGGGTTAGAGTTTTATCAGAGTAGTGACAGGGTCATGGAGGTTTAGCTGGACTTCGAGGCTAGGCACGCCAGCTCAACTCTGAGGATAGAATAGAGGGATGCACTGACGCCCGCTCTTCGAACGCGCATTCAATGACAGTTGAGTGCACGCGTCAAGCAAAAGGACACGGTGTACTTTAAAGTTCTTCCCTCCAGTAGCGCAGAAGAGCAAGCTAGTCGCAACGACACGTTATGTAATTCATTTCTCCAAAGTTCTGGATTGATCGACGATGTCTTTGTTTTGCTGCCTAAAGTAACAAGCTCGATCGATCGCGTCGACTTCGAATGTGCGACACGTATCTCGTATTTGGGATTTGGGCGTGGAGCCTTGAGAGATTTTGCTTAGCAGGCTTAGTTTTTCCAAGTCTCGGAGCCTCGGCCTGTTCTTCTACTTCGTTAGCCAGTTAACTCGGTGACTAGCGGTAATTTGACATGCTGCAACCACTCAACGAGCTGCCAGGCTGCCTAGAAAAACGCTAACAAGCGGGCAAATTTGTCCCACGTCACTAACCGCTCGGGGCCCTGAAACCAGCCATACAGCGCCTGAGGCAGCAGCAGGGGGTTGCCTCCAAAAGGCCTCCAAGCCCGAAGGAGACCAATAGGCATTGATCAAAGACTTAAGTGCAGGCCCTCTCCGGCCATGGAGCTTTGCTTTCCGAACCCATCACTCGAACGCCCAAACAACTTCAAACCAAGTAACTTGACAAGTTAGCACTGATTAAGGCTAGGCGTCACCCGGCATTAGCGTTCCCCCAGACAAATTGATCCCAACAATTTTATCTCGACTCTTCAAAACCGTTTTCTCGCAATGGCGACCAAGGTCAGATCGCCCATTGACGTTGCTTCAATTCAAGGCAGCCACTTTTTCACAATCAGAAGTTGATCAGGAGACCATCTTTCAGAACCTGATTTCACCTCCGTCACCGACTGTTCTCCCTCTTTTCCCAACCAATTCACCCCCAGGTTGTGCCCGCATTCCCCGGAGCCACCAATCGAGCCGCTCCAAACAGGCTACGATCTAGTTAGCCATCATCATTCTTACGATATACGGTCTAACAACCAACCGCAAACAGCTAAGGACCCCCTGGAACATCGGTGCTAAAATCGTGACCAACAACAACCCACAGCATCAAGGGTCCAAGGCACCAACAAATTACAAGTCGTATTAAAAGGTCTTGCCATCCGCCACTTCCGCCATCGATCGTTTTCCCATACCCAATTTGACTTTGTCCATTATTATACTTGGGAGTTCGTGAACCTCTTTTGGAAAACATTTGAAGATTTCACGGACACCCTTGGAGCAATTTTCTCTCGTCCTCGCACATTTCTTAGACTTGACATGCGCGTTGTGAATCGGTTTTAGTACGACTGGTCATTTATTTCGTCAGACAGCTCGGCTCCTCGGATCAAAGGTAGAAGCGGTCAAAGGTCCTTGCGCCCGAACACCAATAATACAACACCACACTCCAACATCTCACCATAGCGATTTTTCGGGTATAGATGAGCCGGATGATCATCCTGGCAGGCGCGCCGGAGCATTCCAAGCTCGATTGGAGCGAGAAATCCCTTCTCCCAGAAACATCACATCTAGAGTCCTTGACCTCACCAACATCCCCCTCTTCAAAGGCTTTTGGCGCCCAATGGAGGCAAATCACCACGCAGAGACTCCAGATGCGGCCTATTTTGCCCAAGCTCAACATCGACCCTCGCCCCCAACCTGACAGCCTGGACCGCAGTGGTGCCGAGTTTTTCAGCGCAGAGGAATATGTTGGCACGCAGACGCCAGGTAGTGACTTCAGCGCCAGCGAGTCGCAGCCCTCGGAGGGTCGATAGAGTCGTTCAGTACATCCGAGGCACTCTCGGAATATTACGATCATTCCTTTGCCATACATGGAGCCATTCCATCGTCACAATTAAGTGGATTTTCAGATTATACACCGGGTACGCCTCTCTATGAGAGTAATGAGGAGATGTTTCCACAAACACCAGGCGGGGGAGGGGAATTATTCGAAGCCCTTCGCAAAGGAGGTTAAGTCAAGCACCACGACCGAAACATTTGAGTGATCTAGAGGATATTCCCAATGCAAGATATCTGACGTCGATCGAACCTCAGACGATGACTGTCAATCTGATCGTCGGCATTCTTTCCATCTCGCCTCCTCGAACGGTGATCACGGGAGCAAAGTACGGTAACCCGAGGGAGACGGAACTTGTTGAGATGGTTGTGGGAGACGATACGAAGACAGGTTTTAGTATCACCATGTGGCTGCCGCGAGAGATGAGAGTGAATTGGAAAGACGGAGCCAACGCAGCGCCTGAAGGATCGAGAAGTGCATTACGAAGAAATCTCCGGTGCATGCGACCACGAGACGTGGTCCTGTTGCAAAATGTGGCCTTGAGTTCCTTCAGAGATAAAGTGCATGGTCAGAGTCTGAAGGGCGACGTCACCAAGATTGATCTACTATACCGCAAAAAAGTCGACGATGATGACTTGAGTGGTGTCTATTCAGTGTCAAATCTGCGAACAGCATCGATGAAGGATCCTCAAGTTTTCAAGGTCAGGAAAGTGCGGGATTGGTTGATGGAATTTGTGGGGGAAAGAGACGGTCCAAGCTCGACAGGGGCCAAAGGTCGAAGAAAGCGAGGAGGTGGCGGTGGTGGTTACGGCTTCCTCCCTGATGACACGCAATGATGGGAATTCAGGAACTTTCTTGTTTGATACAATCTCGTGGAATTTTTCGACGATAAGGTGCCATCAGACGATAAAGAGCAAAAGGACATAACGGTTCGACCAAGCAATTGGATCTGCTTTGGAGCAATAACCTGGACGGGCCGCGCTCTCTTCGAGTCGCGTTGGAGGATGTAATATCTAGTTGGCCATCTTGAGAAGGCGGAGATGGTTGGGGACGACGTCAGTGCGTTACGAAGTAGGCGGGTTCAATTGGAGAACGGCCTCTCCCCTTGTATTTTAGCATCACCTGGTAGTTAGCGAGTCACGAGGATACGACAGCGTTCTGGGCGAATATTCGACTAACGGCAACAAAGAATACATAATAATACCATATACCATGAACCAAGTATCTCGCACCCCTGAGTCGGGTGAGATTCAGTCATTGGCCGAAAAGTCGCTCAGAGTGCCGACATGAACTGATGCTGAAACATTATTGACGCTTGTGACTTGAGGACACAGTGACATGTACGACTAGGCCAAAGGGAAGTATGTCACTAATTTGAGATTCACGAGCCTTTTTCCCCTTGGTCGAACCAAGGGCACGTAAGCCTCACAGCCAAGACGCAATGACCCTGACGACGAAGCAAGGCAAAGCCAAATTCGGGGAGGCAAAAATAAAACCACTCGTGGAATGTAAATAATAATAATAACAATAAGAATAATAAAGAAGGAAAAAAAGGAGGTGCCAACAACGTAATCCCAGACTGTGTCCTAAGTGAGTGTGGCAGTGAAAAAAGGTAAAAGGAAACAACGGTGAATGAATGAGAGTGTCGACTAGGTACGTAGTTAATACCTCGTGACCCAGCTAGCTGATTTCGCCTGAATCATGGAATCGCCCGACTGCAAAGCAATCTCCAATCAGATTGGGAGGATGGCCTGGAAGTGCTTGCTAAGGGCCTCAGGCTTCAAGTCGCCTTGGGGCTTGCGACTTATTAGGGCCATCAGTCGAGGTGTCGATGTGTCGTTGTGTGTCGGGGAACATGGAGCATGGAGCACGGAGCGCACGGAGGAGGCTCGTGCGAGGGTTCTAGGTTCTCGCGTCAGTCACAGTCACGGGTCGCGACATCGCGTGGACATCCCCCGTTTGCTTTAATTGTAGAAAAACTTTAATGGCATGGTTCCTTGCGAGCTGAGGGTCGACTGAACAAAGGGGGTAGAGGTTTTAGTACTACGGTACCACCTGCACATCTTCGTGGCTACCACTTCTATACTTACAAAGAGCCATTTCAAAGAGACGGTAGCACTATCGACGCCCAACCGCTGTTGCCGTGTGGGTGGCTGATCCAGAAGAACGACGGAAGGGGGCCAAAGCTTGGATTGAACAGGATCGAACAAAGGTAGTTTACCTACTACCAGGACTATACTCTGTACTGCCTATCTCGAAATCGATTTTGGCTTTCGGAGGCTGCTTGGATATATGGGTATACAGGTTCCAAGATACTGCATCGATGGCGGTAATCGGAAATAGACGGGGCCGTGGATAGATTTGAAGGTTTGCTATTGAAATTGCACTTGAGGCTGTCATGTGAAGGGGGCAACCAAGGGGGCAAAGGCCGTGGTACGCGCCAATCCAAGATCCGTGGCTGTCTGCGTGTTGCAGATGATTGACCTAGTTTGATGGATTCCCGGAAGTCGAGAGGGGACAATGCGAAAAGGGGCATGTGTTTAGACTTCGTCGCGGCTGTTCCGAACAGAGAGTCAAAGAGTCAAGAGTCGAGATTCAATTCGAGAATTCGGTGGTTGCACGTTTTGCCCATTTGGTGGTGCCATCGTGCCCTTTTACTAGGCGTTATGCGGTAGACAGTGGGCACAGAAATGGCACAGAAATGGCACTGGGCTGAGCTCTCACAGGGTGGGCTTCGTGGACGGTCGTGGGACCCGTAGTCAGTCGTCCCTTTGTGAGTCTTTCCACACTTCAGGGTTTTCGGGGACCTGGTAGGAAATTTCCCGGGGTCCCTGAAGTAGTAAGGCGCCCGTCGCTATCGATAAATTAAAAGTCAGCCGTAGCCTGCAACCAAAGGTGAAGATCCCACGCCCGAGGGTGAAATTGAAATACAAGGTCGGAGACATGCCCACGGGCCACTACGGAAAAGAACAATCTTCATCCCACGGGATCTATTGTTTGGGAGTTGAGCTATTCAAATAGCCTGGCAGGGAGTAACAGTGGCTTGAGCTGGAAGAATCAAGAACAATGAATGGGGAAATCTATTTCACATTTGCATTTAGGCGTGAAGGGGTAAAGTGCCCGCCCACGTCCGCGTCCACGTCCACGTTCGTGGCGGGCGTCCATGCCTCCCGTGGGCTCCTTAGGCTGTCCAAGAGCCTCTCGGCCTGCCTAGGCTGATTATACAGTCCCTAAACTAACGAGGATCCACCAAGCAACACCACCCACCTAGCCACCACACTGTAATAAGTATCCGCTCTCCACTTGGTCATACCCCTGCAGCCCAGGGCTCAGACTCGGCCACGATCAGCACCCAGAACAGATCACGTTGGATGGTCCAAAGTCTGAAAGTTGTCACCCTCACAGGCTAAAAATTGTCCACTGTAACGGTGCATCTGTCCTTTCGATATAAACCTCCTTGCACGAGCCTGAGCTTTCCTTCTCTTTTCTCCTCTTGCTCTTTGAACATCTTTTCCGGTATTCATCCTACCCTGTAGTCCTTGAACTACCTTTCACTCGTTCTTCAGTTGTACTGAACCATATATCAGACCAATCAACGACCACACTCGCCGTTGACTTATATCCCTCCAACACTACCTCAACTCGCAATTTCTACTCATTCACCATGAAGGGTACGTCACAGATACGTTGAGCCAGGTCATCAGGATGTCTCTAACCAGCTGCAGCCCTCATTCTCGTCGGTGGCTTCGGCACCAGACTTCGACCTCTCACCCTTTCAAAACCCAAGCCCCTCGTCGAGTTTGCCAACAGACCCATGATCCAGCACCAAGTCGAGGCTCTGACTGCCGCCGGTGTCACAGACATTGTCTTGGCTGTCAATTACCGCCCAGAAGTCATGGCTGGTGCATTGGAGGAGTACGAGAAGGAATACAACGTTAAGATCACATTCTCCGTCGAGCAGGAACCTCTAGGAACTGCTGGTCCCTTGAAGTTGGCCGAGAAGGTCCTGGCCAAGGACGATAAGCCTTTCTTCGTTCTCAACTCAGATGTCATCTGCGACTACCCCTTCAAAGATCTTGCTGCATTCCACAACGCCCACGGAAATGAGGGTACGATCATGGTCACAAAGGTCGAGGAGCCCAGCAAGTATGGTGTTGTTGTCCATCAACCTGGACATGCTTCCAGAATCGATCGCTTCGTCGAGAAGCCCGTTGAGTTCGTGGGTAACCGCATCAACGCCGGTATCTACATCTTCAACACCAGCATTCTAGACAGAATCGAACTCCGACCCACTTCCATCGAACAGGAGACTTTCCCTGCCATGACCAAGGACGGTCAACTCCACTCCATGGATCTCGAGGGTTACTGGATGGACGTCGGTCAACCCAAGGATTTCCTCAGCGGAACATGCTTGTACCTCTCTTCGTTGACCAAGAAGGGCTCCAAGGAACTTGCTCCTTCTAGCGCTGATTTCGTCTATGGTGGAAATGTCTTGGTTGACCCTACTGCCAAGATTGGCAAGAACTGCCGCATTGGCCCTAACGTGACCATTGGCCCTGGCTGTGTCATTGGTGACGGTGTCAGACTTCAAAGATCTGTCCTGTTGAGAGACAGCCAGGTCAAGGACCACGCCTGGGTCAAGTCGACCATTGTCGGTAAGTAAACTTCTACGGCCCTGCCCTTCGCAATTGCTAAACGTGATCAGGATGGCAATCAAAGGTCGGCCGATGGGCTAGACTCGAAAACGTCACTGTTCTGGGTGAAGATGTTTCGATCGGCGACGAGATCTACGTCAATGGTGGAAGCGTCTTGCCTCACAAGAGCATCAAGGCCAACGTCGAAGGTATGTGAAAAACACCGAGGAAGCCCAACACCCAAGGCGATCTGACTGACATTGTTCTCTTAGTGCCCTCCATCATCATGTAAAACTGCTTCTTGCGATTTCATGGTCATCCTTCCCACGAATCTCACTTGAGCTTTCCAATATTCTGCCTCGGAGCTTGTCTCCGGGCTTTGAAAGGTTTTTATTTAGCATGGCGATCACTTTACAGACATCACAACGGGAGAACCACCTGGCGTTACGTGGAGCGGAAGAGAAAATTTGTTCTGCCTCTTTCTGCTCGGTGATTTACTCTTTTTCTATCCCAGGTTTAGAAATTTAGAACAGGGTATGGGTTGAAGCGTTCATTCTCGCAAGGCACGGGAAAATGAAGAGTATGAGATTGTCATACAGTGTATGGTGGATGCCGGAGTGAGTATACCTCGCTACGGTTTTGAGCGACGAAGCATGACTTCGGACCTCAACGCATCACTCGGTGGACAATGCATGAATGTAACATTATGGATCGGACAACATCGCGGATTGATCACGGACAAAGACGGCAGGATTGATACTGCAGATGATTAAATGAATCACAATATTACACTCAAACTTTACCTCTTTCGCCTCATATGGAGGTATATTGACCATGTATTGTATAATGTGTTGCAGGTTCGACTTGTCTCATGGCAGAAACGAACAAACAGCAGTCCATATCGGAACAGATGCTTACTACAAGTCCTAATAGTGCAACACTGTGTTGTAGGAGCGATCAAACGTTGGGCTTTGAACGTACTGAATCGTTGACAATTATACCTGCTGCACCTTTCGAGTTCGCTACAGTGCCCATTTGCCTTCGCCGCTTGCTCAATGTGTTCCTTACTTTGTCCAAGATGTTCAGGAAAATGCACCGGACGAAAAAGGTTAGCGCGGTTCCAGTATCCTCCTTTAAGTTTCGATGATTCATAGAAAGTCGCACTGTCGGGGCATGCCACAGACCACACTGGAATCCCACAACATACAATTCAAGACACCACAAGACAAAAACGAAAAAAAAAAACCATTCCTAAAAATGCAAAAAAGTTTATGATAGGTCCTACCCGGCTGAGATGGTCAGCGCGAGCACAGAAACAGAATCTTTAATGTCCGACTTACGTTCGAACCGGGGTTACCGGAAGATCTTCTGTGCCAATAAAGGTTCTCAAAATCCGGTGTGATCACCACTACACTATAGAACCATGTTTTGGACAAATTTTTGGGGAAGATAATATATGTTGTAGAGGATTATTGGATGACTAAGATGCTCTTCTAGGAGCAAGTCCTCCGAACGCCGATCCCTCTTGGCATTGAGGCTTTGCGCTTCAGGTCCACTCCTCAATGCACTATTAATACAATCATCATGCGATTTTGTCTGCCATGTCCTACATGATGACAAACATATTATCTCTACACAGACAAGACCTCGTTCTTGTCAACCACCTGGCTGACTTGTTAGGTCTGCTCGTAGCTCCGATTCTCGTTCAGCATTACCTAAACCAGAGGTAGGGCCCGCACCAGGACTTGGGTCTAGCTTACAATAATGATACGTCACAAGATAAAAAAAGGTGCAGTACTCGTTCTGCTGTCAGAATTGGTATCGGCGAATTCGAGTCAAGGTACTCTAACACAATTGAGAACAAAAACCCATGAAAGTGTCACATCTTTGTATGAAGATCGACCGTGCAGTGGCCTGTTTGGAGACTGTTGGCATCGCAGTCCAATTTCACCGATCACGGCGCTACCAAGGAACCAAAATTCCGCCTTTGGGGCCCACGGGGCCTTAGATAGTGGAATCGCTATTTGGGAGGCCTTAAGTACCAAATTTTGCCATCTGAGACGACCAGTCTGCTCTATTCACAACGTCTGAAGAGCTTTTGACCAGGATTATTCGTCTTTTGAAACCACGGGGTATACAATGGCCCCAGCCCGTCTTTCACGGGAGTCTTTTCTCCGCCACGACATGCCTGAAAGTCTATGTTAGGAAACATCTCCATGTCCACCAAGCCTGTTAGAGGCTCAACCTGCCAATCGTCCCGTGCCTCTGAAAAACATAACTATAGCCATGGGCCATGAAGTAACAGCCAGTCAGGGTGGGTCGAAGCAGACTTGAGTTTCTAACCTCTTGCAATAGGACGTTATTCGATACAACTCTTGTCTGGAGAGATTCGATATCCATTGCTTGCAATAATATACCTCTCACAGCATGGTTGGAAAGTGTCTAAACACTTCGCCACCGGTACGGTTCTCGATCTTCACTCATAATGTTGCTTCGAATGGAACAGCAGCACCAGCATGGGGTATTGAGGCTGGACTCGGCCAACCTGCGCAAAATTTCTCCTTCAGACCGCGGATAGTCGATCAAACTTGGGTTGCTCGAGCGGATGGATGTTCTTCCTCGACTGACTATGCGTGTATCTCTCGGCGAGGTGGAGTTTATGACGCGAGTCTGTCCTCATCCGAGACCGTATCGGCTACCATCGATGGTTGGAATGGTACTATTGGTCGCAATAATGCTTCAGAGTTCGACTATTACAACGATATCCTCACTTTGGACAATGAGACAAGTATTTATGGGTTCCCGTTTACCACAGATACGGAAGAAGATCGAAGTATGTCATATTGCTCGATTGATTTCTTGAGCTTCTCTGACATGTTTAGTTACCCGGAATGTTCTTGGGATCGGTCCCAACTCTACCTTTTTGCAAGCACTTGTCACAAATGGCTTTGCCCCACTCCGTTCTTGGGGCCTGTGGACTGGCAGTCGTTCGGTCAGCGAACCTCGAAATGGACTTCTAATCATTGGCGGATATGATCAAGCAAGAGTCGGGGCAGACTTCGAAGTATTTCGCAGTCTAGACACGTGCCGTGCCTGCATACAGATACGAGACATGGAATGGATCACAGACAATGACACCGTGTCTCTGTTCACTGGTAATACAGAGGCGCTCCAGATCTCCCTGAATCCGGCCTCAGACCTCATGGGCGTCCCGCAAGATGTTTTCGAAACCTTCGCTCGCGCGACAGATGGGGAGTATAACTCGAGTCTCAACAGTCTCACGTGGCTGCGGTCTAGCGGTGGCGCACCAAATGGAACACTTCGCGTGACATTACAAGACGGTTATGTGACCGAGATTCCGCGCTCCGAGCTCTTCAGCCGACCTAGGGGTTACAATGCGACAGGATCCCTGGTCGTCACAGACAGTACGATCGATACGGCATTATTGCAAAATGTCACCAACTCCGACACCATTCCTTCGTGGGGACTACCGTACCTGACCATGAACTATATGGTATTTGATGTGGATGAAGGAGAATTCCGACTCGCACCTGCTATCCGCCAGAACTTCGCTAGTCAAGGCGGAGGGGTTATCGAAGCCAGTCTCTGTGAAGGCCTTGTTGATCCATCCACAACAACGACCCTCCCAGGATCGACATCAAGCTCCGAGAGTAGCAAAGACAACGGTACACCCATCGGACCCATCGTCGGCGGCGTTATCGGCGGGATTGGCGCCGTCTCTTTGTTAATCCTAGTGATATTTTTCATCCTACGCCGTCGCCGACAAGAGAAGTCCAAGCACATTGCTCCAGGATATACATCAACGTCTAAGACACAGGAATTACCCGGTGGTGGCCATTATCATCCAAACCAGTACATACCGGTTCCGGCAGCGGACTCGCCACTTATCGAAATGTACGCCAATCCTCCAACGGGTTCGCAACTCAACTCAATAGGGCGCGCAGAAATGTACTCGCCATCACGAGAGACAAAGACGAATACATATAGTGAACTCGGCAGCGCCACGACTCAGGCAGTATATGAACTACCGAGCGAAGTGCGGGCAGGAGGGGACAGTTCGACCAGCAGCGATATAACAACCAAGGTAAGTCACCAATATATCCTCAGACGCCTCTTCTCTCACTTCTCCTTCTTAGTGTAGTTCATGAGCTAACGCAGTCTGTGCTACGAATTAGAAAGATCAAAGTCGCCACTCTTGATGAATCCACAACGATCTCGTCGAAACCACTTAACCACGAACTCGGGCAAACAAAACCACAACCCCTCTTCGCTGCAACAGTCGAGCATCGAAACGGTTCAATAGTGGATCTACTTATCTCCTTCCAGCCAGCGTCCATCGTACCCCCAGCCATCGTCCTTCGACTCGACGTTCGGGTCTCACCATTCTCAAACCCCGGGAAATATTCCGGTGTCGATTAGCGTGGCGCTGCTGTCATTGTATATCACATCATTAGATTCAGCACGGCATAGATTTCATTTAGCGACTTTCCTACTGGTGCAAAAGCAGAGATTCGGGCACTTTCACCGGTTTTATGTTGCGTTGCAAGGAGTACCACGAATACAGCGGAGAGAGTGAGAGCGTGAGAGGAGGGGGGACAAAGGGATATGTTTTGGTCCTGTCACAATGCAAAGTCGATCTCCATTACGAACATACAAACAGATCTGCTTGCTGCTACAGGGTAAGAGCGTCTTCGGCCGAGAAATCGGTCGCTGGAAATCCAGCATTCCTGTTGCATTTGGATCTCTTCGTATCTTGCGTTTCTATACATTCGGGCTATCACCACAGATAAATAGAGCGCTGACAGGATGTATTCGACAAGTCATAGTGAGCATGTAATTAGTGTACATATGGTCTGTATATGGGACAGTCAGAACTACCTAATTATTGTCCTCTTCCTTCTTCACAAGCAGATTCTCCAGCTCGGGATCTGGTTCCACCTCCATCTCAACCTTCAGCCTCGCCTTGACGGGCGATTTAGGTTTCGGCTTCCAGCCCCTGACCTCAGCCTTACACAGCCCGGTGCCACTCAGATCACACTCGCCACACCTCCTGCCGACCGGCAGACAGACGGTCTGACCGAGCCCGACCAGCATCTTGTTGATGTGGTGCCATTTATCCTTGGGCAGCCAAGCTTGCAGCATGACTCTCGTCTCTTCGGGGTTTTTGGTCTTGTGCCACCCCCACAGGTTCGTGATGCGGTGCACGTGCACGTCGACGCCGATGCCCTGGTCGATGCCCCACGCCGCAGACATGCAGAGGTATGCCATTTTCGGTCCCACGCCCGGCAGCGATGTCAGTTCGGAGATGGTGGATGGGATGTCGGAGTTGAAGTTGTCGCGGAGGATGAGCGCCGTGGCTTTGATGAATCGTGTCTTGTTGTTGTGGAAGCCGACTTTGGATATTAGGTTGTCGAGATGTGTTGGCGTCGCGGAGATGATGTTGTCGATTGTCAGTGTCGATGGAGACTTCTCGAGGTCTTGGTCTTGGTCTTTGGGGTTGTCAAGCAGGACCAGTTCTGTGTGTAGTCTCTGCATTGCGGCTGCGGTGACGGTGTCTTTGGTCTGGGATGATAACATCAGCGCGGTGAGCGTGTGGTAGCGTTTCTCCTTGTCTGGTGCGCTGCGCCAGTACAGATCTTCGCATCCCATAGTGTCGACGGGAGCGGTGGGGTTGCGTTCGCGCATGGCCTGCACGATCGAGTATATCTCGGACCAGTTCGACGGAGGGGTGACCTTGGTCTCGCCTGTCGAAGGGGAGATTGCACGGCGAGCGGGAATCTTGGGTCGAGCCTTGGATCTCGGTCTACCTGGAGAGGCGGTCGCTGATGTCGCCTTGTCGTTGTCGATAGCAAGTTCTTCTTGGTCCTGATCGGGCTCGCTCTTGACTCGGACAGATCGAGGGGTTCTTCGCACGTTTCTAGTGATAGTAGAACTCATCGCTCTTGTGCCGTCTTCCACCTTTATCTCCGACTTGATCTGTGTTGTAGATTCTACCAAACCCGGTTCTGGACCGGCGGAACCTAACTTCCTCTTTCTATTCTGCCGAATGGCAGTCTCTGGTGGAAGCACATCTTCAATGTCTGGCGTGTGGCTCAGTACCGCGCTATCTCGGTCGGTGAATGACACGTCCGTCTCTTCTTTGACTTCGACTTCGCCATTGTAGCCCAAAGCGAAACTGGCTATCCTCTTCGCGCTTCGTGTGGATCGACTCGTGCCGAGAGTATTGGGCGAGATTGCAGAGAAGATGCGGGTTGTTTCTTGGGAGATTTTGGAGGTACGCATCTCGAGGTCGGTGGGACAGAATGTCGAGAGTCTAGAAGGCGCTCCGCTAAGTTGCGAACTACTCTGGTGTCGCCCAAATGGTTCTTCCTAGGGTTTGGACATCAAATGTCGCGATGAGGACTTGGACACGATAAGTTTCATTGCGGCGATGGGGATTGGCCACGCCTAACTTACTAAAGAGTAAGGGCCTGGAACGTTTTCTTTAGCGTGCTGAAAGTGCTCGATCTACCCCTGGAAAGCTTAAGCAGAGATCGTCCTTCGCGTGTGCGGGACTGGGGAGATTTGGAGAAGACATGCACGAAGTCTTCACGGTGCATCGATAGGTAGGCACGGTAGGTAAGGATTCATGGGCACCCCATCGCATCTCTTCCTCAGCGTCCAGACAAAGGCGCCGGTCTAGTATTTCGAACCTTTGGCGAAATGGAATCTTCCGCAAAGATTTGAATGCACTAATTACATCTCCATGATCATTTACACAGCGTGATTCTTCTCAGTCCAGGCAATTACGATGCGAGAGACGGATGTCTCACCAGAGCCCAAATTCAAGTTCTCAATCGTGCCATAGACTCCGAAAAAGTCTTTTCAAGCTGACTTCCCGTTCTCCTCGGTGCTTAGTCTGACGCATGAGCCTCATTGTTTGTAGAGCGTTCATCACACTACTACTGTACTGTACCATGGTAATTGAAGCCGAGGCGTACAAGGCTTGGGCTAACGCGATCTGTAAGCTCATCCCAAGGCTGGGGGTCGGCCAACTCTAATATTTAACTAAACTCCGACGTCAACAACACACGACACAACACACCAGCAGGCCAGCCAGCCCACCCAGCCTCGCCCCACAGCTCAAAGGTCTAACAACTCAGACACCCAAACTGCAACTTCCAAAAAGCATGACACTACCACCTCAAAGATATTAATACTGCATGCCTGAGAAAGCCCGCTTCTCCAGCGCAAGTCAAGGCCGTGCCAGAACCCGATTCCGCCATACCTCTCCACCCAGTGAACTTTACAGACGGAACTCCCTAGTCAACAGGATCACATCACTCGTCCGACCGAGAACAGTCAGATTCATTCCCCCTCCTCCTCCTTCTGCTCGTCCTTCACACCGACCTTCTTCATCTAGCGTCCGCACCGCGGCCTCCCGTTCCTCCATGCTCTCGTCATCATCCACCAATACAGCCGGCAGCGGCGGCAGCGGCAAGTCTGCGCTCAAACGCCTCACGCACGAACTTCAATCACTGCAAACCTCACCGCCCGAGTCCGTCCTCCATCTCGGCCCCGCCGACGAGTCGGACTTATTCCACTGGGAAGCGGTGCTCAAGGGACCACGGGATGCCACTTCACCATACCACGGCGGGCTATGGCTTCTAACCATCACCGTCCCGCCAAACTACCCGAAGGCACCGCCCAAGATCATCTTCTCCACCCCTATCTGCCACCCGAACGTGCACTTCGGCACGGGCGAGATCTGCCTGACGCTGTTGTCCGGGGAGCATTGGAGTGCCGCGTATAACCTTGGCACGACGGTGTCGGCCATCCAGCAGTTGCTGAGTGCGCCTGGCCTGGATTCGCCGTTGAATGTCGATATCGCCAATTTATACCGTGAGGGTGATGAGATTGCCGCCGAGGGGCTGGTTAGGTTCTGGACTGGCGAGAAGAGGTGGGCTGGCGAAGGGAAGGCCGGGTTTATCAGTGAGAAGTTCAAGGGGAGTGGAGGGAAGTTGGGCGAGTAGACGAAAGCATGATATATGTGGTTGAATATCAAGTATATGTACAGGAAGGCGTTGTTGGTACCAGCCTGAGCCACAGCGTTGAGCGCTGTTCGAAAAATCGAGCTGGCAGCTAGATGTGACTATCGAGGAATCGAGCAAAAGCTTAGGATTAAGAACCATGCAACTCAGAATCATTCATTTATGAGCGAGACTTTTTTTATTATGCGCCAGACTCTGAACATGCAGAAAATGAATATCTACTCCTAGCATTACATTGACAGTGAAGTGGCAGCCTCTTTCATCACGCTGTTGTAACGAAAAGATTTCTCATCTCCAGATTCGGCGAGATTCGGCAGGAGGCGGTCGTGCCATGAATTGTTCGTTCTGCAGCAAGTCAGGATCAGTGCCGGTGCTACTCGCAGTGGCAGCGACCGCGACAGTAGCAGCAGCAGCGGCATCCGTAGCAGTATTGGCGGCCTCGGCGGCCGTGGCAGCAGCGCTTGCCGCGGCATCAGCCGCCGCGCTGGCAGCTGAGATAGATGCACGTATCGCGCGGAGATCGGCGGGAGACAGTGATGAGATAGAACCTCTGTGCAGTACAGCGGTGCTAGCTTCGGAGATGGATGTGCGCAATGCGAGGAGGTCGGCGGCTGGTAGTGATGCGATAGATGCTCTACGCAAAGGTTGTACTGAGACCGAATCTCTACGCAAGGGCTGTGACGAGAACGATCCTCGGCGGTGTTGTTGTGATGAGACTGACCCTCGGTGATTATATTGCGATGAGACTGACCCTCTATGCCAGGGCTGAGATGACAGGGACTCTTCACGCGATCGTGCAACGGGCGTAATTTCATCCTCCTGGCCCTCAACTACGACCTCGTCAAGTGGTACCGTCGTGCCAGGTTCGTTGTATAATGGTAGTAGAGGGCTATTCGCCATGCCGGCAGTGGCAGTAGCGGCATTGATGGTGGCAGTGACGGCAGCGGCCGCCGCGGCGGCAGCGGCAGCAGCTGTAGCTGCAGCATTGGCGGCGGTAGTTGCGGCGGCGGCAGCGGTTGCAGCAGTAGCAGTTGTAGCGGTGATGCCAGAGATACCCCAAACTAGAATGATAGTGTCAGCAACTTCTGGATAAGTGGCAACTTGATGAAAAGCCTTACCTTGGCTCCCGACGTTCTTCGCAACATTGTAGAACACAGTCATGGAGATGAAAGGCGCGATGAACTTGTTGATGATGGCCCCTAGTACGAGTTTGTGGGCGCGTACTCTTAATTCCTTCACTATGATCACGTTTATTGCATACCACAAAGTTGGGATCTGACTAACGGCCAGCAATGGCACAATCTGAACGACATTGAACGTACCCCGAGAAGCCATGATTCCAATATTGTAAAACAGCATGATCGTATTGGCGAAGCGGTAGTACACCATACTTAGACGGAGGATATCGACAAAAGCCGCCAGACGTGTGATCCAGATCATGTTGGTGCCGGTCATGTAAAAGTAATTGTTGAAGTATGCATTAGAACCCCAGCGGCGTCGTTGACTGAGATAATGTTTCAAGGATTGTGGTGCAACTGTCTCGCTAACGGCTTCGGGCACGAACAAGGTAGTGAGCTTCTTGTCTTGGGAGAGCAGCGAGTATGTCAAACGTCGATCAGTACCCAAATATTGCACTTGGTGTTTGATGACAGGTAAGCTTGTAACGGCTTCAGCATACTTTTCAATTGCCCCGGCACATTCAGGACGGACTCGAATCATAGTAATGCAACCAGGAAGGCAGGTCACTTTGCCCCAAAAATGCTCTGCTCGACGACGAACATATTGTCCAAAGGAGTATTGAAATTGTTGGTAAAGATTCCAAACTGACCATTCGAATCCTGGTTCAAGTTCGACCAAGACAAGACCGCACGCGGCGATTGAGTTTTCATCTCGCGCAAGGGCATTGGTCAATGAAGCGAGCGCGCCTTTGTGGATGATAGAATCAGCGTCGGTGCAAAAGATCATGTCAAAGCCTTTGAAGTTTTCTCCGTCGAGAAGATCTGGTAGTACGGATTCCCAGATCTCTTCACGCAGGAGTTTTGTGTATAGAGGAACATTCTGTCGTGGATAGTTGAATAGGTCGTGGCCAAGGATCAGAGAATCTTTCTTGCCGGCATTCCTTTTCTTCTCAATCACGATGACTGGTATGTCCTCGAGGAAGCCAATATGGATCATCAATTCACCTTTCTTGTGTTTGAATGACACATAAGGTCTTTCAATTGAAGCAATATGTTCAGTAAACTTTGATTGGATGTCCCGCGGTTTGCCATCAAGGAGCACACACATGAGTTGTTTGTGAGGAGCAGTTCCGTTGTCACGTAGTGAGAAAATGCACTTGACAATCTGTTCCTCGGTCTCCGAATATGCCGGGATCAATGATAGGATCCACTTTTGGGGTACCTCAGCTCGTGGCTTAAACCAGTGATAGATCGACTCTCCCACCATACAGATTGGGCCAGGAGTGAGGAAAGTACATCTTTACTCTTAATTATCAGGATGAAGATAAAGACCCATAGACCAGTACCGACTGCCAAAGCCACGGTCAGACAGGTGATGTTGAGTAAAATGATGGTGCCAAAGAAAACCGTCCTCTGAGTAAAGAGATTTCGAGACGATAGTCTTCTCGCAGGATCTTTAGGATCCGCAATTTGAGGATACTGACTCTGGACGCTCAAAGCCGAAGACTTTCGCCTCAGCAACAATGACGGTCGCCGAGCCGCCTCCTCGATCCGCGGGAAACGACTAGGATCGGGGATCCGGACGAGTTTCTCGTTACAAGGAGCGTACGATGGACGCGAGAAATTCCTGGCTGGTTGATGTGCTGTAATTTCTCTTGTACCTGTCGGTGGTGGATAACTTGATTTCCTGTACACATCGCTGCTTGCTCTGTTTGACATCGTTGGTAGCATTGAGTAGTTTTCGTCGAATGGATCTCGGAAGGCTGGGCGAAATTCGGTCCCTGGCTGCGATACTGAGAGTGGGAAGATGTCATCTGACTTTCTGACAGTGCTTTCCCTCCTGCTTTGTGATGGTGATTGCGACTGGATGCTGATGGCATGTCCCTTTTCTGTGGATTTGGCCTCCGTGACGCCGTCACGGGGAGTCGTCTCGAACGAGAAGACAGGGTCTTCATCCCGTTGTCGCTGAGCGCGGGCGACATCATGATCGACGGACTGGAGCGATAGTGCTGTTGATTCAAGTGATGATTGTCGTCTACTATGGAAATAGTTTCCGTGAAGATTGGGCGAGGACATCGATTTTGATCTACGACAGTACGCCGACTTGATTCAGTAGATTTTAAAGTCACTCCTTGGTAAAAATCAGCATACAAAACTTTTGATGCATAAAAACTCGGGTATTGTTGAGTTTCTGTCTTTGATTGAGACATGACACGAGAGAATATGATGAGTTTGAGAAGATATCCAAGAGTTCAACGGTCGATGTTGGGTCTCACTTTTGGTGGTAAGGGTGGGAAGAGGAGGGGGGGGGGGGGGGTGGGACTGAATGGTTTGCTTCGATGGACTCCAGCGACTAGATGAATTCGCAAGCGACATAGAAGGTCAGATCCGAGAAAATCCTCATCAGTATCGTTGGCAAAATCAAAAATCAGATTCCTAGTTTTCCAGCCACTCGTTCACAGCGATCGGAACCATCGCGGTGCAACTCAAGAGGTGGTATCGAGGACCATAGGATGGTTGCCATGGGCAGTGTCATTGTGTACGGCCTCTCGATGCCGTGCACAATTACCAGAGCGAAGTTTGGTGTTCAAGAAAAGCTCAGACATACGCACAGATAGTTCTGAGGAATGCAAACCCAGCATTATCAATATACGGATAGTCATGCTAAGGCCGACGGGGTTCCCCGTCTCGAGGTCTGGACCGTTGTCATGATGAGCACGGTCCGTCGGTTGCAGCCCAGGTAAAAAGAGGCAAATCAATAGCGGCCAACGCTATGATATGACAGAAGTGGCTGTGGGATATGGAAAACCCGCTCTAGTGAAGCGGGTGATCAACGCGAACGTCTGGCCAGTGTCCCCAAAAACAGAACTGGTGAGGTCGACTGTGAACACTAATCCGTACGGACACGAACTGCAAGGCTGAGGGCTTGAATCAAGGTTCGGAACCTACGAACTTTGGTGTATCGGCGCCGATCTTGTTTATTTGTGTAAGTTTGAGATTAGATTTTCAAGGTGCAGCCATGATCTTCATCTGCTCGTCTCGGAGAGATATCTGAATCGACCAAGTTGGTCAGGTCCATAACGTTGGTCCTTCGTGTTGATGGCCGAACTACCACTTCCAGTAATTGATGTAGACCCGAGGCACGGCCTTGGAAATATTGGTTGAAGAAGGAAGGCGAAGAAGAGTCTGGAGGTGATGTGGTGGGTAACCTCTCAAGGTGTGCAAGATTACCCGTAGACATCAGAGGTGGAAGAGCCTAGAAATGATCCGGACGTATGTCGTCTGTGGAGAAAGCATTGTAAGACAGGCACGTGCCCACTCCACAACTGTATAACAGTGACATGCAGTGACTAACAGAAAAACCATGGTAATGCACGTTCTTTGTGCAGCTGCTAGCCCAAGCAATCTGTCTCCGTCCAGGCTCTCCATTGGTCATTGTGCGCTCTCGATGGTCTGAAGGGCTGCTTCTTCGGCCCAAGTGTATTGATCACGTACGAATCCTGCTCTGGGAGTCACTCGTGATCTGCACCACTGCCAAACAACAAGAACAGTATCGGTAAAGAAATATGACTTGAATGATCACTTTGATGGTACATTCCTTTGATTGGTAATGTCATTTTGCTATAAAAGGTCTAGCTTGAACTTAGCTATTCATACTTTGTGAAGTATCTTGATATTCATAAAACATCCCATTCCCAAAAACGCCTCTGACATCAAACGCCGTGGTAAAGTCGAACTCGGTCCAAGTGAGACTTTATTTTGGTATCCCATAGCTGCACATTCCCATCCTGTCAACCAAATCCGCATTTACATAATTTTGCCTAGTCGTAGGACCAGACCATGTCAGCCGGGAGCCCACTTAGGACATCCCAGTCCACTCCGTGCTGTCGAGAGCAGATAGCAACCAGGTCGAAGTCAGCCGCAATCTCCTCGGAACTGAAGCCATCTGTCTCAAGCTTCTCCATCCATGGAATGGCTGATTGTTGGACTAGAGGATCGTAGAATGCCAACCTGTCACAACTAAGGCGTGACAGCTCTTTGGCAAAGTCAATGCCCGGTGAATTTGACAGCACTGATTGTCCAGGCTTGAAGCCAACACCGACGACCAAAACACGTGGTGCCATGTTGCTTGATGCCAGTGCAGTAGAGACACATGTGTCATATAACTTCCGTGCAAGCATGATAGGCCGATTTCTCATCAAGGTAGTTGATTTCTCCAAGACAGGTAGCGATGGGCATGTTGCGAAGAGGTATGAGGGATTCACTGGGATACAATGACCACCAACACCCATGCCTGGTCGAAAGGCTTGATAGCCATAGGGCTTAGTTGACGCAGCGTCAATAACCTCATTAGGATCCATGCCCAATTCTCGGCAGGCGTCGCTAATTTCATTGACATATGCGATATTGATCATGCGATAGCAATTCTCAAAGAGTTTAGTCATCTCTGCAACCTCGGGAGTTGAGACTGGGACGACATGGTGGAAGACTGATGAGTATAGAGTCTTGATGATATCCAGTGACTCTGGGGTCAGGCCTGAGATGATTTTGGGAATGTCGTGTGCAGCAGGGAACTTGCGTCCTGGATCGACTCTTTCTGGAGACATACCGCAGTGGAACTTGTTCCCTGTGGCTTGAAAGAGCTGACGCGTTGTGCCCACCGAGACACTGCTTTCAATGACAATGGTATTGCCAGGCTTTGCATGTCGGAAGACAGTCGACAAGGCTGATTTGAGATGGGAAAAATCGACTGAATGATCTGCCTTTAGAAGAGTAGGCACTGATATCAAAAAGTGCTGTGCTTCATCGAGCATTGCCTCATCAGAGGTCAGAAGAACCTGCTTGTTGCCGGCATACGAGTCTCTAAGCTCTGAGATACGTTTCTCCGAGATATCAAAGCCAATGGTAGGGTGGACTGAGCTGAACTCTTTGAGGAGAGATTCACCGACGAACCCCACACCAACAATGGCAACAAATCCTGTTTGGTTGGGCATATTGGGCTTTTGAATCAAGATCTGGTGGAAAGGGAATAGAAGACGATATTGGAGATAAGAAATGATGAAGACTGTTGTTTGATTTTGGCATAACCTCGAGGTGTGTCTTCATGACTTTATACCTCTGGGGCAACGAATTCTCAGTCCAGTCCAATTGTATTGCCGTTATCCAAAGTATCATTCGATGATGGTCTCGAAAGTCTAGATGCGACAATGTCTTCATTCTTGCGAGACTATCGCATCTAACTGATCATTATTGCTTCATCAGGACATTCTTGCTGAGGTGTGGATACGAAAAATCAAAGTATATTTCGAGAGTCGGGACAATCTTGGATGGATGGACAATTGGGACTAGACTTTCCTGAGCATTCTATTGAATGCAGTCGTCTCGATATTGGCAATAGGAATATTTCCTCAGACCCTCACCGGAAAATTCGGCGGGTAGCTTAGTCTAGACTTGCCAGAGAGGCACAAGAATCCATATGCGAATGAGACTCCAATGTCCCAAGGCTTAGCCCAGGCTGCTCGGTTTTTTCTGATCCCGAATCCACCGAGCCAGAGGCTGGATTGCGCGGTTGTCGAAAGTGGTATCGATGGTGGTATGTCGACCCAATTCGGGTTCTGTTCCGCATACGGTCAGGAAAGGACATCCGGTAACCCATTCTGCACTCCAAGCTAGACTGTTCTTCCGCAATGTATGGTGGATCTCTTGTGATGGTTGGCAAATGGCCACAATTGGAGTAGTGCTGCACGTACCATGATCGCGAGCTACCCGCGAGGCTGCACGAGCATCATCAACGAACCACTAGCATGCACGGACTATGTCGTAAGGTTGTGTATGAACTCCTGCGATTGAGTTTTATGGTGACCGCTGCTTGTGATCGATGTGTTCGTTCAGACACACTTCCTGAGCATCCGTAAAGTAAACTGAGGATTTTGTCAAGCAGCTAATGTGCGAACAAAAGAGACCTCGTCTAATTAGCAGCGACATGAATACTTTGCGGGCGCTACGACAGAGCGGGCCGTTGAGTATTCAACCACCTTGACCCACCTGCCGCGACGTCCATAAGCCAACGTCCAAATGCGACGATAATCCAGGCTATTCCTGCGCCTTGGCAGTGTACCCAAATTGCGACTCCATCGGCGCATAGGCCAGATCCGCAACTCCATCCCCAAGAACTCCACATGAACATAGTTTAAGGAAGTCATCGGCGATAGTGAGGTGCCATCTTTGTGACCACAGACTCTACCTGCCTATTGAAAACAACTGCCGTATTTTTTGGACTCAGGATTTTCGCCTTGGTGCTTATGAGGATCTTCATCCAGATTGTACCACGGCTCTGTGACATCCGTTGTGTCTAGCCATGGCCCACAACCTGAAGCTCTAGGCCTTCATCCTTGGACTTGCAGAAATGTATCGCTTAAGAATTTAGCGCAAGAATCCTCGACAACTTCTAAAGCTCCTTGATCATACAAGGTCTGCTTTTCTGCAACCGTTTATTGCTTGACCATTTTCGGTGACTCCACTAGTCCACCTAGATTGAGACAATAGTGTAAGGGCGTCATAGCACATGAGGCACATCTCTGGATCGCCACTAGGAGTCTCGCAAGCCCCGGGGTTGAGGAGGAAAGGTCTGTCTGTAGGCTCGGACAGAACTCACAGCGCCTCTGAAGTCATAGAAGAACTTGGGGAAAGGTCTGTGAGGTCCCCGAAAGACCCTAGAGACCCTGTGAGATCATGTAGAACCTTGAAAGGTCTGTAGTGTCAGAAGAACCTTAGAGGCTCTATGCATGAAAGTAAAAGTAACAGTATAGCGGAGTGAGGCTTGTGTTGACGATCTGATCCGAATATCCGTGCAAGCTCTGTCGACGGAAATGAGACAAAGGCTGCCTCCGGCCAGACAGTTGGGCGCCAGCGCGTGGGCTACACCGTGCACGGGAGGCGAAAGAACGCGTGACGAGGAACACAATGGTTGAATAACCTCTTGACGATGTTGACCTGTTCGGGCTGTACGCGATGAAGCGCCTCTGCCGCTTCAGCGACCAGAGTTCCTATCCCTTGGTTGTGGACGTAACTTGCGTGTTTGCCGAGGGATCTTCCACTATTGAAGTGAAAGGTCAAGCTCGAACTTTGCAGCAAGGACTTTTGTGCACCCCTGCGACCGGAAAGACGTTGATCCGCCCGGCGCCACACCCGATCCAACAAAGCGAAAGTCAACGACGATTTGACCAAGACGTCTGCGTCATGAGTTACATTTTAAGGCCCCTTTCTCAATACCATGTCTCTAGACGAAGGGTGAAGGTTGATTAGCCGTGAATGGCTGAATCGCGACTGCTTGTGAGCACTTGCGGGGAATCGCAAGTAAGTAGTCGTTGATCGGAGAGGTACCTATGAGATAGTCTGGGTCTACCCATCGGGCGAGTGTGAGGAGGTCAAAGTCTCAGAAAGGCTGAAGGATGAGCGAGTAACAATGGATGGTACATGTTAGACTTGACTGCCGAAGTTGTCCTTGCGCCGCCTGTAAGCTCATCACTGAGAACCTGGAAAACGCATTTTAGAGCGTGGTTGAAGATACCCCATGGTGGAGAGGTATTGATGGAAAATTGCCATCTGGCATTGCTGTTGGATTGTGTGCTGTAATCACTCTGCCACAGTAGCTCGCGTAATTAAATCCAGATCTTTTGTTCATGCGCGATCGGAGGGACCGCTTTGGTGAGGATTAAGATCACAACTTAGAAGCTTGTCTCAGAAAGGGAAAGGTACGGAAGAGGTTAGTGGTTCAGCCTGGTCACGTTACCAGATCACGTGGTTCAGCCTTCTGCTGCAACAATGAAGTGGGTATCGCATTTGACCAGAGACTTCTCACAGACGAGATTGGAGATCGACTTCACGATCAAGTTTTCTTGAGCGGATATTAAGGACGTCTTGCACCACCAAACAAAGATGGCGCCAAAGACTCCGCTCCCGCCTCACGCGTTCTTTACCACACTGCTTCATCTGGTCAACCTCGAGCAAGCGTCTGAAGTGCAAGAGACAAGCCTGCTACTGTCCTCAACGCCACCTACGATTCTCTCGCGCGCGGGTCTGGCCTTGGTGTCACTGACAATCGCATCGCTCAAGACCGGAATGGGCGGTCGCACGGTCATGGAGTTATCTCTGGATCCGGCTGTGATTCCAAAAGGGTCGAAGGGTGAACTGCCTGAGCATGGGATTCGGCCTGGAGATATCGTGCGCGTTGGCGAAATGCCCAAAGCGACGGCCAAGAAGAAGGAGACGGCGGATCTCAAGGCCCAGGGGGTCGAGGGTGTGGTCACCAGGGTTGGTGAGCGTGCGGTGTGGGTTGCCTTGGGCAAGGATGGAGGTTCTGCGGACGGCGATCTGGAGCGCGTTCCAGATGGGAGACTTTGGATGTGAGTTACATGATTTTACATTCGCTGCTTCGACATCGGCGAGGGAGGATGCCTCGTGGATTGGAAGAGACTGATTCCTTGGGTTAAGTGTAAAGCTAGCCAACGACGTTACCTACAAACGCATGAACCAGACATTGACCAGATTGCTCAAGACGCCCGAAACGTCATATACGACTCTACAGAATGTATTACTGGGGTTGTCGTCACCGGGCACACCTGACCTCGAGAGTTTCAAAAACATTGAGTTTCTCGATCCTACACTCAACGACTCCCAGCGAGACGCGATTCGATTTGCTCTGGCATCTCCTGAAGTTGCTCTTATCCATGGCCCGCCCGGGACCGGGAAAACATATACCTTGATCGAGCTCATTCTCCAGCTTCTGAGGCAGAATCTTCGGGTCCTCGTCTGTGGGCCAAGCAACATCAGCGTCGACAACATTGTAGAACGACTGGCGTTAACATCACCATCAACGCCTATCGTTCGGCTGGGTCACCCTGCGCGTCTGTTGCCGAGCGTCCTCAATCATTCACTCGAGGTCATGTCCCGGACCAGCGACGCCGCAGGGATCGTCAATGACGTGCGCAGGGAATTGGATCAGAAACAGGCGTCGATTCGAAAAACTCGGAATGCTCGTGAAAGACGAGCAATCTATGCGGACCTCAAGGAATTGAGAAAGGAATATCGCGAGAGAGAAGGTAAATGCGTGGATGATCTCGTCACGGGCAGTAAAGTCGTGTTGTCAACGCTTCATGGAGCAGGTGGATATCAAGTGCGAGCCCAGGAATTTGATGTCGTAGTCATCGATGAAGCAAGTCAAGCTCTAGAACCACAATGCTGGATACCACTCGTCTTTGGCGGAACAAACGTAAGAAAACTTGTTCTTGCTGGTGACCACTTACAACTACCTCCTACGATCAAAACTGGCAATTACAAGGCAAACAAAGACGAGAAGAAGGTATGGAATACTCTGGAGAAGGACTTGGAAAAGTTGTCACTCAAGGGGGAAGATGTGAAGAAAGCGATATCGTGGTCTCTAGAGACGACCATGTTCGATCGGCTGCTAGAAATGCATGGGCCCGGCATCAAGCGGCTCCTCAACGTCCAATATCGCATGCATGAGAGGATCATGCGGTTCCCAAGTGATGAGCTATATGAAAGCAAGCTCATAGCGGCTGAGTCGGTAAAAGCGAGGTTATTGACAGATCTCCCCTACGAGGTGCAGAGTACTGAGGATACTATGGAGCCTCTGATATACTACGATACACAGGGTGGAGATTTCTATGAGAGGACGGAGGACGAAGTGAACGGTCCGGTAAAGAAATCGAGCTTGCTAGGCGACAGCAAAAGTAACGAGATGGAGGCCGCCCTGGCGGCTCTGCATGTGAGTAAGTTGGTCGATGCTGGAGTCAAGGACGAGGATATTGCAGTTGTGACTCCCTATAACGGCCAATTATCGATATTAAGCACATTGTTGAGGGAAAAGTACCCCGGGATTGAATTAGGAAGTGTTGATGGCTTCCAGGGGCGAGAAAAGGAGGCGGTGGTTGTGAGTCTCGTCAGAAGCAACGCCGAAAGAGATGTGGGCTTTCTAGGCGAGAAAAGGAGATTAAATGGTGAGTTGTTCACCCAATATTGGCCCGTGCCTGATGTTCCCACTTGCGACCTGATTGAACGATCAGTTGTAGCCCCAGATTTCAAGCAGGTCTGCATGGCGTAATGTTGACCGTGGTTGACCTATGTCCAAGTTTTGTTGCATCGCAGTTGGCAAAAGCTAAAACTAGACGCAGTTGCTATGACCAGACCCAAACGGCATTTGTGCATAGTGGGAGACTCGGAAACAGTATCAGGAGGTAGCTCGTTCCTCAAGCACTGGGTCAAATACCTGGAGGAGAAAGCCGACCTGAGATATCCAAATCTAGCTGAACTTGAACAAGGGTAAATGGTGACTTGGTGCCTTGTATTTGTCAGTTACACATGTGGCATTCATCCCCACGTGTGCGAGTCTCGGGCACGTCGAGCGGATGCAAGCGATAGATCATGTAGCGGAGCAAATCCGAGGTTGAGCAATCAGAACGTGATCATGATCAAGATAGGTTCCCTGTAACGATCACATTTGATGGTGGTTGGTGCCTGAAAGGATCGAGCCATGAGCACGATCGGGTTCATCAGTACGCGCAATCCTGAACTAGGCACAATGACTAGCGCGTCCAGACATTCATTCAAATGGTCTACTCAGCTGGCATAGGTACTTGAAGTCGGGAGCAGACTTTGGAAGATGTGTTGGGCGGCGGTGCAGTTGGAGCTATGCGTAACTTTTGATACGAGTGGCACCTCGCGAGCAGTCGGTACGCTCGGAGGGGAAACGAGGTAGGTCGGTGGATGTGTTGAAGAGCAATTTCCAGGTGCTCGGCACGAACGGGTTCATGAATCATGGCGAAACGAGCAGCGTGTGGTGTATTGGATTCAGCAGTTCATGGCAATCTGCTGTGGTGCAATGGCGGAAGGAGCGACCTAACTCGGTTGCGCTCATCGGCGTTTCCGGATCGTCGAGGAGTAGATGATCATAAGACCAAGCTGAAGGTTTGGCGCAAGGCAATTGGTGACTTGGTAGCATTCTCAAGTGTGGCCAATAAGGACCAAGATGCCGGCTACACCCATCGGTGGTTCCATGGATTGCGCAAAGTGAGTTTGAGCTAAGGGTTATGATGTCCATCATCCAGGTCACACATGTCTAAGGCAACGTGGGCGACCTAAGCAAGCGTGGCAAGACAGTATTGCGTTGCAAGAATATATGACGACCTGGAGGGTATGACGACCTGGAGGGTATGATCAGCTGTTGGATTTTTCGGTTACGATCAATAATAACGAGGGCTGCTACATCGACTGGAGTTTTGCCTTCTCCAAAGATTGAACGACGGGCCTTTTGCACCTGGCGAGGACAGGGGAGCAGACAAGGATTCTTCTTCCTTATGTTCGCAGACTTGATGGCTCCACGCGGCCGCCAGTCGGGGTCCTCGGACGATGATCCCGCATCGAGACTCGAGAGTAGCTGAGACGGCGAGACCGTGAGAGCAAGATCCAGGACTTGTGGCCCGTAGTAGATGCCCCGTACAGAGGCTAAGGATTACAGTGCGTGGTGTGGCGTGGTAGCATGGGTCGTTAATACTGGTAGATAGAACAAAGAAATGCGCGACGTTGGAGTGTCTCTGTCCAAAACGAATAATTCATCATTGCATTGTGCGCTGAGTTCAGCCGAAACACTGAATGGGCAGGAGCGTCCGCGAGAACCATGTTGAGGAGCCGCGACCCACGAGCCGCGAAACGGCAGTCATGACTCAAGGGTGTCGAATTACAACCAACTTACAAGTCACAACTGAGTTAACGGTAATTAACACAAACTAAGAGATGACTTGCAGCGACAGCTGCATGGCGCAGGGGTAGACCAGTAAGACGATGAGACCGCGACACCCAGACTGCGAGAGCAATAACGAGGAACCACTGGCCACTGGCCACTAACCAGTAGTTGCGAATTAGAGACTCGAGACTTTGGGGAGTCTTTCATGATACGAGTGGCTAAGCCAGATGATACAGCAGCTGATACAGAGTATCTATTCACATCCACATCCAGGTCGACGTACTGCGTACTGGCTCATGCAAGTTGCTCACGATAGAAATCATTTGTCACTGCTATGCTTGTTAACTCGTCAGGCACTTACATAGACAGAATATCCAGTAGTTATTGACTGTTGGATTCGAAGGCAGGTGCAACGCAGTATGTCTACTTGCGTTCCTGCCTACATACTATGTTAGACTGTCTACTTAACTGTGTAGGTACATACCTAGTAGGTACCTGCCTAAAAAAGAATCCACCACCCAATATCAATCACCAAATATCAACCACTTCTCACTTCTCACTCTCCAACCAACTAACTACTCCGTGTCTACTTACTCCTCGTCTCCCGCCCTACCCACTCGCACTGGGGCTTCAGCCTGAAGCTCGCTGGCATCTCCACTATCTGACCTCTTCCGAGTCCTTCAATAGATTCATGGCGAAACAGTCACTACCTGATCTTGGTGGGTCAACACTACAAAACAAAAGTAATCTGCCTCCGAAACTGAACCTTTGATCGATGGCGGTGAGTGGTTGGCAGTTGCCCATCGTCAAGACTCAATTACTCAGGACTTAACCCACCGCCGCGGCCACGAGGCCATCGAGAAAGCCCAGGAGTGTGGCCGTTGAAGCATCCGATGGTCCAGTCAATTCGTGTCAAGCAACAATCATACCCGTTCGTGCCAACCACCACGCGTAATTTAGACTCAAACCCGAAGCGAGGATGATGGCCGCTTTTGCACTTCATTAGTGTCGGAAACACCAGCGAGGTCAATCATCTGGATACCAGCGCTCCAGTAGTCCAACTTTATCATACTTATCTTCTGACCACGCATGCAGTCTTGCTATCGATTGTCCCCTGCATCCAACCATCAGGCTCCAAGTGCGACATCAAGACCATCAAGGGTCTAGAGTTCCAGATCGCGGATACCCGGCGCCATCAAAGCTCGGTTACAAACACTCAAGTCGTGAACGTCAATCCCTAGCTCAAAAATACAGCAACGCCCAGCGCTCCAAGCACTCAACGAGCTTCTCGTCGCCGAATCCTAGGCGAACCCTGCACCCTCCAGGCTCATCAGGTGCCCAATTCGGCGTGCTTGTGTGGGCGTCGTGGGTCGTCCAGCTGTTGACTTCCAGGCACTTTGTGGCCCAGAGACCAACCGTCTGTAGCTAATTCTCTAGCTAAACCTTTCTGAGAGTGCAAACCGGGATTTGACCTGGTAAGATGTTGATCCACTCGGCTCCACCCCGACAAACGATCTATCATTGCATTCTAACTGGTCAACCCTCGCTAGCCTCGACCCCCATAGTTCCTCTTTCTTACTCCTTGATTCACTTTGCTGCACACCCTCTCCCACAATATCCATGCTCCAGTCCTCACTGAAACGCTCTTCCAAAGACACGACAACCCCGTGCCAGCGCATTGCGAACCCACTATACGACCATCACGGAGCGCCAGTCTTTGGTCTTTTGCTGTCACTCAAGTCAGATCAATCCACTATCATCCTGGCATCTCATCTCTGAGGCATGACACTGACGACTTGCCATCCGCCAAACACCCAGTCCACCACATCTCCGCCCGCCTGACCCCTCCTCCGAATGAATGGAGCTGGTACCCAAGTGTATTTATTGCCATGCAATGCGGCGGGTCGAAGCGATGCCGAAGCCAATTCTGACTATGTAGTCTCAATCCTATTCTTGCTCCAGCTGATACCGATGTTTCCGATCGGCTCTTTGTATTCAACATCCTGTTTTCCCTTCAGACAGCGACATTACTTTGTTTCCACCGTATAGTCGACCTCAAATTGCCGGCCGTGGACTGGAGGATTTCATCTTCCTGTCATATTTACTTCTAGCTTCCATCAGGCCCCCGTTTCCACTTTCTTGATCCTTCCATTCGGCCCGTGTTTCTGTGTTGTCCTGTCCTTCCTTGGGGCTGATTCGGAGCCAATCAATGTCCTACTATCATACTCACTCACTCTGATCGCAACTTTGCCTTGCCCACCTGTTCGGTCCAACAAATCTGGGCTTTATCCTCACGGACATTCCCTTGTCTTATACGAATCAGACAGGCTCTTTCTCTTGCATATCCTGGACACAAGAGCGGCTAGATAGCCCCTCAGATTCTCCTCTTGCTATTCACTTCTACTACGTCGCAATTCTTCAACAAGTCCAAGGCCTGCCTTCGTTCGAGTTGCGCCCCTGCTGGCATCAGTCTTTACTTCTATCATCCTCACCTGCGCTTACACATCCAACATTTCGCGGGCGTAGTAGCAAGATGACGCTGCCAGGCCCCGAAGCCCGGTCGTCCCTTAATCGGACCATTCCCCCTTTCTATTTAACAACTTTTTCAATCATGCCATCTCCCACCCATCGGAGTGGCGGCTCACTGAACCTGGCAGCAACCGGCGCCGCGATACGACGGGGAGATCTCAAAATCTCGGATCCTATGCCTTATGTTAGCGGTGACGCTTATCCCAGCACTGATGCCGTGTCACATACTAGATATTTGTCTGGCCCAACACTAAATGATTCGACGTGGCGACATAGAACTAGTCCAGCAGTAGAACCACATTACAGACACGTTTCCACAGGCCATGTCCCTAACGACTCTACGATGCGCGCCTCTACAGGCCCGTCATTCATGCCGAGCACCATGTCATCGGCGCCATCCAAATCATCCCTTACCCAAAAGAAATCCGGTTTTCGCGCTGCCCTCAAACGGTTGTTCTCAAGTAAACGACATCGATCAGCCCCCGCCGCAGCCACTGATGCGCAATACTTTCAGAGTGATCCTGGTCATCTCAACCCGGTCGTCGAACGACTCTCAACTCCTCAGGCGGATAGAACTCAGCTCTCGGCTGGTGTGGCTCCCGAGACCGCCCTAGGTTCACATTCTATCCAGTATCGACCAAATAGCATCGATGTTGGGGCATTCAGCCACCATCTCGGCATGGCCGACGCAATACACTACCGAGCCTTGTTTTCAGTGATAGAGAAGCTGGTCTTGCTCTATCTCTGAATGATTGGTCAGGTCCAGCATCACATCATGAGGAAAAATGGGCTAGGGAAGATTGCGTTTCAGATGGTCAATTGAAACGTCGATCAAGAAGTGCTGATGCTCTCAATGAGCTCTTACGTCAAGGTGGTGTCGAGACGACTTCAAGTCGAAATCGTGCTAGCGAGATCGCGTACTGGCGCACCAGTGCAATTCAAAACCCTGTTCCTGTTTACAGCGGTCAGTCTATTGCGGTTGATCCAATGCATGTATCACAGTCGGTGGATTCGGTAGACGAATTTGAACGCAGCTCCAGCAGCGTCAACCCATTGCAAACCTTTGACTTTGGCCTTAATGACCATGATGGTCCTGCTATCAGCTTGGAGCAGAGGGTCAATACTCTGGAGATCAAGTTGTTCGACTTTGAATACGCAATCGCCAAACTTCAGGGCACCAACATTCCCAAACCAATGCTTCAGTCGAGACGATCGATGCAAGGCTCTATTCATGAGGCCTTTGCGGATGAACGTACTGAGCCGACTCCAACCTCGAGTCAAAATTTCTCTTTCTTCTCATCTCCTCCTACGGTACATGATATTACTTTCCTCTCGTCACCTGGCCATTCACCGTCAGTATTGGCAGGTGAAGATGATTTGTTCCGTTCTCAACGAGCTAGCAAGGCCACGACTGTAACTATAAGACCTTCGACGGCAAGACCGAAGTCTCCTCGGCCACCATCAGCAACTTCGATTCACATTCCGGCCGAAAAATTCGAGGCATTGTTAGAGATATTAAAGCAAGAACAAGCGGCGCGACGAAAACTAGAGGATCAAGTCATGGCGATGCAACGCGAACTGGATGAATTGCGAGGTCCTGTCTACGCCACTATTCGTGAGTCTTACCCGACACCCAGTCCTGAATCGTCGCACACGGCAATGGGTACACCACGGTCACTTCACCGTGCTCCTGCTTTTCAAAGTCAGGGCAAAGAAATCTCACGATTCAGCTCAACGGAGACTGAATCCGATGTGGAGGAGGTGGATGGGTTTATGGATGTGTATGAGACTCCCCAGGAACGAAAAAACACATTTGAAACTGCACGAGGCAATTCTCCTGTCTTGGTGGCTTGAAGGCAAACTAGTCCGAAAAGCAATTTGTCTGTGGGTTGTTATTGTATAACTTCTCAGTGACTCAGGGTAATCTGAGTACTATTTGAATGCTGGAGTGTTGTAACGAGGAGCTCCTTCAGCGTTATTGCGCGACAAACCGTACATGAAGAAATCCGTATGTGGCTTCTGTCAAGGTAACATGCAGTGATGGATCCAGGTTGTTAAGAGTCCCATGGAATGATCTGTACAACAATAAGGGAAGGCACACCGATAGCGTTTAGCAAAGAGGCATATTGTAGCCAATTTATATGTTTAGTTGAACTAAAGTACAAATGATTGAGGTATCCTCCGGAAGCGGTCCTCCGCACGTGGCATAAGGCTGTTGAATGGGAGAGCCGAGGCTGAAACAAAGGGGCTTCGATGCCAAGAAATATATTTATTTGGATGAACACGACATGACCTCTCACCAGCCTTCGGTCTAACTTCGAACATATAAGCACCACCTCCGTTCAATCTCCCTGACTGCCATAATCAGAGCACTTAGAGCTCATGAAGGTCTTTGACTGGGTTTGAAAGACAATAAAGCCACAAGAGAATGCGCTCAAAACACCAGCCTGCACCGCGCCATATGTCATCGTGATCATCCTCGACTTGGTCTTCACTCTCTGCGTGCTATCCTTATCCTTGCCAGCATGCCTCCCTCCACTTCCTCCGGCTCCCTCACACATCTTGACCTACCATCGCAGTCTCTATCATCTTCCTCCACCGCAGCTCGTCTCCTTACTCCAACTACGCAGCAGATCCCACTTCTGGACTCCTTGTTAGCAAGACGCTACAACCAAGTCCACACTCTTCTCATCCCAGCATACTACTACCTCCGTTCAAGTTCATTGATCGCGGATCCATTACCCACACTTATCCAGGACCTCGTCTTCGTAACTCTTGCTCAGACTGCATATGTCGCGACAAGCCTTCCTTCCGCAGGAAATTGGGTTAGTGGCACGAATGCCGGAAGAATCATCGAGGGCACAGCGAGTTATGGAAGCGGGAAGACCGGTAAGAGCGGCAATGTCAGTTCGACGGGCAGTCTGAGAAAAAAGGCGGGCGTGATATCTTCTGCTAGTGGTGCCATCAGTGCAGGAAGCAAGAACAGTAGAGCCGTGGGCTCGAGTGACCATAACAGCGGAGGGAGTTGGAGAGGTAGAGCCGTGGTAAGTTTTCAGACGCCAAATCTAGCATTCATCGCGGACATTACTCTCCTGGCCACCGCATCTGTAGTATCTTATGATCTGTGTCTAACTCTGACGATAGCCAACCCTCTTGTCTCTAATCCTCGCCTTTGCCCTCCCACCTCTTCCACTGGCTGTCGTCGCACTTGTCCTCGGAGCTCCATTATACCCGACCACTCTCCTTCCGCACACACTTCTACTTTCGCTTCATGTCTCATTACTAGGCTACCTACCCCTGTTCTACTCCCACGGCGTATCTACAATGGCGTGGCGAGACATTACGGCTGCGTGGCTACCATTCGACGAGTCCGGCGTCTGGGCCGGGACTGTCGGTGTCATGGTTGGAGGTTGGATTGGAGCCATCCCTATCGCGTTGGACTGGGATCGTGATTGGCAGAAGTGGCCATGCACGGTCATTTGGGGCTGCGTCCTAGGATGGACGGTGGGAAGAATTGTGACAAGTAGTGTCGGGCTAGGCGTGGGCAGGAGAATTAATCTCAGCGAGAAGGAAGAACAGGATTATCATGACTCTCAGTCACAACCGCAGCAGACCAACACTGGTGGCGCTGCTGAGTTGGTCTTGACCTCCACGGGCAAGGCGAAGAAGACGTCGTGAGGAAGAGGTTTATTACCCGCTACACAATCCATCAATTTCTGCCAAAGTTTATTTTCTCCGAGAGTGGCCCAACGCCATCCGGTGCACAAAGTACTGTGTTTGGTCACAGCAACCAAGCCACTCCCCACCCTCCACCCTTGAACCTACAACGTAAGATCGAATACGATAAACATCCACATTCCATGCCCGTCAAGCACAACCCGGCGCAACCCTCGTAAGAGGCAAGGAATTACTTTTCCAGAATATTCGACTTCGGGACACAAGACGAGACGAGACGAGACGGCATCGCATCAAGACATTGCCGAGACGACTGACTAGATGCATTGTCTCCTCCGCATCCATTGTGCATCGCCATGATGATGATGTGGACAGACAGCCACCTTTCAAGACGAAGTTCCCATCTCACCTCATACAATCTTCCAAACATGACTTGAAACAACACCTGCGTCCGCCCCGCCATGCATATACCATCGCCGTCTCCGTATCCGGCGCACCCTCTATGCATTGTCAACTAGTCATGAACATCAAAAACAAACACAAATGGCTTCTCACCAAAACAATTATGAGCATGTTTATGCCGAATGCAGGGGTTGAAAGATTCGTAGATCGATCAAAATCATCCGAGGCAAAGACAAGGACAATCAAGAACAGATCATCACCTGACCATTTGCGTAGCAGTTAGGGTAGTCAAACAAACAAGCAAACATGCGAGTGAGTGATGGGAATGGTATGGTACAGCCACTTCACGCGTCGTCATCACCATACAACGCACACTTATGCTCATGGCAGGGACATTGAGAGCAAAATGGCCCCGACATAGCAAGTTCTGAAGATCTACAGTGTACAGTGTATAGTCCGCAGTTGCTATCACAGTCGTAGCCATGTCTATGCCTAGGGACTTAGTTAGACTATACCGAGTACATGACCAAATCAACCTAACTAGTTAATTAGCTACCTGAGGTACTCAGTAGTCAACCAGACCCGACCCATTGCGAGTGCGTTGCTTAGCTAACTAGTTAGCAAACTAACTAACCATCAGCCTCCCTCACTTGCCCTGGCAGCAATGTATCTACAGTACAGGTGTCTGTCTGTCTGTATGTCTGTATGTCTGTATGTCTGTATGTCTGTATGTCTGTATGTCTGTATGTCTGTATGTCTGTATGTCTGTATGTCTGTATGTCTGTATATATGTATACACGGAGTCTGAAGAGTGGAATACAGATGCATTATTATTATTATTGAGCTTGCACGCCGATATACGTTTCTTTTGCTGGGCATTGCATACAAGCATGCATGTATGTATGTATGGTTATGTCGTGTCGCACAGATTGGACGGGCACGACGACCGGCCGACTGACTAAGTTACTATTCGGGTGAGTCCTAAATACCTAGGTAACTAGTCACTGTACTCCGTACTGTACTCAACTCAGAACTTTAGGTTCAGCTGTCTGCAGGGCTAAGTGGGAAAATGGGGAGAGGGAGAAGACTAGTTAGATTGGCAAGTTGGAAAACAAAAGAGCATTTTAACTAAGGAAGAACAGTTGTATAGAATGAAGCAATTTGCAACTACAAGGTCAATTTCCAAGAATCATGAGAAGCAGAGATTGAAGAGTTAGAAAATATGGATTATCTATTTCATTCTTGGTTATATACCCAAAAACGGGATGGAGAGCACGAGGGAGATAAACAAAAGCTCATTGCTTTCCCATCCTCTGCTGTAGATAAGTCAGGGAGTCTTTCAATACCCTGCCAATTTTCTTCCTCTCTGCTCCAAAGCGCAGTTCTCGGTTGGCGCATGTTTTCAAAAGACTTCAACTTTCCCACTGGCGCCAGTCCAAGTATTGTGGTCATGAATCTTTTCGTGTCTCGGGCTTCTGTTGGTGGAGCGACGTTGCTCAAGCTATTTGTACATTGGTTGAAATTTCCCAGGCGATGTATGTTCGCGATGAAATCGTGACAACTGTTAAAAAAAAGGAAATCTTGGTGTGGTGTCATGACATGCAAAGACTGATTTGCAGAAATTGAAAGATCAAACTTCCACATGATCCCGTCGACGACCCTTATCTATCGAGTCGGACTGTGATCGTGAAGTTCTGCAGCTGTGCAGCTAATCATATTTTGAAACTTTCCCGGAACGCCATCGCCATGCAAAGAAAAGCAAGTAGTTTGTGGTGAAGGAATGTCGGGCTTTCAAGGCCCTCTGTCCGACGTATTGGGCATCAGTGATCATCACAATCGGAGATGGTCATCAAGCAACTGGTGCTGTTGAGCTCTCTCCTGGATATCTCGTTCATCAAGCCATGGGTCTCCATCGATCTCGTCACATCAATCGTTCTGTAGTCTCTCTACGTCTATGCCGCCTGCACAGGAGTTCGTCCTAGTCGGTAATTGTTTGTAGCGGAATTGAAGATTCTGTTCATCACACTACCAATACCATCGGACTTGACTTTCTTGGCTGGTTGAAGGCTTTCACCTTGGAAGCTGGTCTGATGTCCTTTGAGACTTGGTCGGTTTGTGTTGGTAGATCTACCATAGCCACTGTGGTAGGAAGCGTCAGGGCTCTGCGTCAGATCCACCACTACAATGCTATCATCAATGCCAGATGAAGCAGTATAGGGAGTGCCACGGCTTGTAGGGGCCAACGATGAAGATCGAGATCTTAATGATGGGGCCATGGAGGATGATCTGGAACTCGAGTGGCTATGCATCGTTCCAGGTCTGCTTGATGATACCAGAGGTGGCAGATCACGAACAGACGGTGGCGACATGGACAACTTGCTCACATGATGACGGTATGGTGAAGGCATGCGTCGGTGACTTGGAGCTGGCAAAGACAGAGAACTGTTTTGGGCTCGATGATGGCGAGAGTATGGTCGTCCGGAGAGTTCTTCATCCATGTAGGATGCGGGTGAGTCATAAACGCCGACCGCACGTGGAGGAGGAGTGGTGAGTGCAGGTAACTCATTCTCTCGAACTTGTCTGGAGGGTGGCATTGGAAGACCGATTGTAGAGTCGTAGGAAGACTGGTGAGAGTGCCATTGTCGGTGGCTGCTGATCAGTTCAGCCTCTTCTTGTTGAAGTTCCATCTGGAAACGGATTGGGGCCAAGAATGGCTCGAAATGGAGGAAGAGATCCTGCTCGGTAACTCTGGTATCGAAGTCCAACAGGTACAACATTTGCCTTTCCATCAGGTTGACCTCAGCCAGGCCAAAACCAAATCCTTCGAAACCTTTGACAGAGGTATATCGTGCCCAGTGCTTGTTCTTGGGGCTGGAATCATTGAGGTTCTTTGCTGCCAGGATCAAGGAGGCGAGGAAGATTCTGTGGACGGTGCAGCGCATGCCCTTGGCAACGGGAGGAAGTTTGGCCTGCAGACGGGCGAGATATACCAGTGATGACATGAGGGTAGGAACTTGAACAGAAGATCTGTTGACCAGAGAGGTGATGAATTGCTCGAGACTTGGCAATGCAGGTTGGGTGAGGTCGACGACTGCATGCTGTGGTGGTGTCGACGGAGGTGTAGGGAGGGAATCTGATGATACGGGTTCTTGGTCGCAGCGAATAACCTGTGAAGCCTGCTTGGCCAAATGTTGGATCATGTAAGATCGAACAGGCTGTCGAACGAATTCCTCCAATGCAGCCCGGTTCTGGGCGTGTGAGTTGCGTGAATCCATTATGGTGATGGTGGTGAAAGATGGTCAAGGCTGAAGACTAGCAGCCGAGATTGTTGATGAAGAAGAGATGAGAAAAAGACTGTGGTGAGTTGAGGCAATTCAGGAGTTTATGGAATCTCTTCAAATGTCCTGGCCAGCAGTGTCTAGACAAATGAAGAGAGTGACTTGACGGATGGCACGACAGATGAGTGACAGCAGTAGGAGGCTGGTAATATTAAGTGAGCAAAGATGTCGAGTCCTGACCAGCAGGAGGGGTCTGAGCTCTAGAGGATATTGAATATAGTCCGTAGTCGGGTGCTGGGTAGGCTGTGATGGATGGCTAGGCACGGTCCAGGGTGCAGCCTCCTGTGTTTGAGAGAGAGTCGTGTCTCTTGAAGACCTCCTGAACAGTGCGTAGGAATAGTGTTGCAATTGCGGGATGGTGGAGCAGTGGTAGGTTTAGAGAGCTGCAGCTAATGGATAGGCGATCGATAAGATCAAGGAACCAAGAAACTCCGGAGGTGTCTGTGCGTGGCGGATGTCGGATAGGCCTGCGGTTCGACCGTTAGGGTTTCTGAGCGTGTTCTGGGACACTTTGGACGGCGACGGTCCAGGGGTTGGCACAAGGTTGGAGAGCAGGCAGGGGGGTGGCAACGAAGCGTCGGCGACGAAGGGTGTCTAGGTGAGTCTGGCGTGCAGCCGGATCGAGTTTAGGACTGGCTAGAGGGGATGGATGAAGCACCGATTGAGGACTAGAGGCGGGTTTTGATTGGGCTAGCGCAGGTACTGAAGGAGTCGAAAAGAGGAGGGGTCGTCGAGGACACCCGAGTGTTATTTGGCTCGGTTGAGGCTTTAGTCTTCTGAGTCTTGACTCTTGAGGGTTATGGAGACCGGCCCCAGAGAGAGGTTACTGACAAGGGTCTGGCAGAGTGGTGAATGATTGGCGAAATTTGGGTAGTGGGGTGGACTCGACTTCTTGGTCCTTCGACACAGACGAAGACCGGGAGCGAGATGACGGTGGTGATGTGGAAATGGAGAGGAGAGTGATGAGTAGCAAGAAGCAGAATGAGGTTCAAGTGAGATCTGGGGGGGATCTTTATGATATGGCCTTTGGCAGTGCAAGAGGTGAATAACCTGGCCAGGACGACCAAAGTTGAAGGAGGGCGCTTGCAGTGGATATGAATGGGATAAAATGGGATAAACGGGATGAAATAGCTTGACTAAAGATACATCTGTACTCCATAATGCAAAGGGAGAAGCGATATGTAGGGTAGGCAGTGGTCATGAGTGAATGTCAGGCAGACGATGCATAAGGAAGAACCCAGTGACCCCGTGCCCCCGTCCACAAGCCATTGTCAAGTCAAGTGAACTGAATTGAATTGAACTGCATGCCTGACTTTGTCGGGTCCCAGGCCAGCGGCAGGACGACCAACTTGGGACAATCTGGTAGGCTGGCAGGCTACGTGTACGGAGTCGTCAGTCGGTGTCGTCGAGGGCGTGCGAGGGTTCATCGCCATCGCCATGTTTCGTCTAGGGTTGGCGCCTCGCCCAAGACACGCCCGGATTGGGTGGTTGAGAATTTGGTCTACGTGACCTGGATTCACCCTAATTCACGCCCCTCGGCCTTATCCACGCCTCACAATTGATTTCTACGGAATGCCCTCCTTGCGGCAAAATCATCGGACCACTAGGATCTGGTACATGCAAGCTGCAAGTCTCGAGTGAACATCCAAGCTGTACTCGGTACATCCATTTGTCGTGATACTGGTTTAGGTTCATTGTCAGTCCATCGCCATCCAGGGCTGTGAAATCGACTGGATGAGAGAGAGGCTAAAGGCCACCTTTCAGGTTCGGAGGGAGCGTTGGGCTTGGACCAAGGATTTGCAAAAAGCTGCAACTGAGGCTTGAAACCCAGGCAGTAGTGCCATTAACTGCCACTAACTGCCACCAAAATGCCAGTGCTAACTTGCCTTTGGGCGAGGGCATTTAGGTACTCGCAGCCTGAAGCCAGGTGGCCGGTACCTCTCAGGTGCCTCTGTCTACCTAGGTACTCTTTAGTTGGGTAATTATGACTAAAGAGGCACCCACCCTCGCCCTCTTCCCGCCACACCCGCCCACCACTTGCCTAGTTGTAAGCGTGCTGAGCCCCAAAGCCCATCACCATGTCTACCCAAACCAACTAGGCACGCTAGGTTACTTAGGTACCCTAGTCTCCTTGGGCTCATCATCATTGGCAGACAAGTCGAGACACACGCCCGACACGCCTGACACACTTTAACCAAATCTGAAGCACCAACTGACACTGTTCAAGTTTGGCGGGGATTGGACCTGGCATGGCCTTGGCCCTTGGTTGCTCTACGCGCTTCAGGGGGTGCTCACTGCTCATCCATCCACCATCAACTACGGACTACTGTATTATCCACCGACGACATGTGCTCACATCTCGCGTACGGCGCTTGGTCACTTGCTACTGGTCATCAGGCCTTAATTGTGTCTGCATCCGTTCAATGGTGAAACCACAAGGGGTACCAAGGGGTTTGATCCGAGACCTCGCGTCTGTCGCGTCGACGCGCCCGGGCCCCTTCGATTTGCCAATCACTGACTTCGCAGTCCTCGCCTGCTCCAACTCTCCTCCAGATCAGGAATCAAAGGTTTGTGATCTAGATTCCGGTCTCCAAAATAAACCAAGGATTATTTGCTCACCGTAGCAAACTTCTTTTCGAGGCTTTTGTCTCAGCTTTTCCAGCAAAATCGGGCTATATCTCCGTGCATACTAACTGACTGAGGACTACCGGTTCCCGGTAACTCGAGAGATGAGACGAACGATTTCCATGGCTCGGAGTTTTTCATCATGCATGCATCTCAGGAATTCTCCTGCGTCCTCCTCACATCTATCGTCTTGCTCGGGATCCACCGTCAGTCATATTACTGTACATACTCCGTCGACACAATGACTTGAGGAGAGCGAACCAATTTTTGACTTTGTCCCACTGTACCAAGTCGCAATGCCACGTCTCACAGAGTTTTTCCCCACGATGCCATCTTTACCTGGTACTCCTGGCCAGTGACCAACCTGCCAACCCTAACTCCTGCCTCAACTGATGGAGTCATGGGGAGTCCACTCCTGCGCCCTTACTGCGGTGTGCATGTGGAATTGAGGAATACCAATATACTCCGTACAAGCCCTTGATCAGTGCGACATTCACAAGTGATTGTCACCTTGGACATGCTGATCTTTTTCTCCTGTCACTTTTGCATGTCACATTGAAATCCTCCTTGTCGTAAAAAGATCCCCAAACCTTTGTGTTTCGGAATCCTCCGTCCTGAATGGAAAAAGATCTGCAAAGGACTCTATTCCAGACCTTTGGCTTGGCCTCAGCCGGCGAGGACCCGGCCAACGGCAGGGCCGATCGAATCCCTCGGTGCAAAATCTTCTGCCTAGCCGCACTCGGGCAAATCCAGTCTGCGGAGTACATCCAGCGCAGAAAGAGTGGTTGGCTGATCATCGTCAAGAGCTCTGGCCAACCAATTGTGCCAAGACAATTGGACTTTTTGTTGGTGCACGGAATTAGCGATGACCCGTGGCGGTGCGTTGTGACGATGTGGCAACGTGTGGCTGGACCAGATCGTCCAATAATTCTCGTCTGTGCAGAATCAGTGCGTCGAGCGACCCCGTACCCAAGCCCTGTTTCCAGCCATGAGACCCTTCCAGATTCACTCAGCCTGGGTGTTTGCTGTCTTTGAGCCTGACTCGGCCCACAATGACCTCGATATGTTAGCCTATACACTCGTACATCAGGACGTATGCTATGCAATAAGTACGGTATATATCACTTGATGAGGTCAAATCCGTACCCATCCAACCCCAGCCGATCCCGTAAGATCCGTGCATAACACCTTGAATCCAGCCTCATCTCATGTCTTGCGCATGCTGTCCGAATCCATTCCGTAGATCAGTCGTCCTCGTCATCAGCAGTCAGCCCATGGCCTCATACTTGATTCCGCGTTTCAACAAACTCGGAACAAGTTCTCTGCATTCGATGGCAGCTTTCGACAAGGAACCATCCTAGTCAGCAAGGCGTTTTCGCCCGCCGAACACGATCACTGATCTCCTCGTGACGAGCATGCATTCATTCATGCATGCATGCACGCATGCGCACAATCAGGCTGCGATGGTGCAGGTCATCTGCTCTTCCAGCCGTCTCGTGGACGAGAACCATGTGATCACCTGTTGCAGTGTGTTTTGGTGCTAAGCCCTAAGGCTGCCTAGATGATGCTTCTACTACGAGGTATATTCTCTCAGGCGCTACGTATGAATGAATGTAGTCAATATCGGATTATCCTTCAGCCGCGTTCGCTCCAGTCGTAGAACTATATGCATGCAGAAACGCAACCGCAAAGTTCGACGGATATCTGAATCGTGGCCAAGGATGAGGATCAAAGGAGTAGACAGTAAACAAATTCAATCATGTTCAACGTAGTAGATCTCTGCGTATGTACTCAAGCTGGATTTTCGACCCTGTCACAGGAGCAGGGCAGTGCAGTGAGTTGAGACAATCATGCTCCATCCACATGTTGTGTAAGGCATAGCAACAGCCACGACACAGAAATGCACCAGAAATTGAACTTGGCTATCTGGCAATGACTTACATGATATCGAATTGTTGAGCATTATCTGGCCGCCGAGTTCAAATTTGCTTTTCTAATTGCTGGATCGTAGTGCTGCAAATTTCCCGGCAATGAATATAAATATAATATCCAGAAGTGTGAGCGATGCTGGCCAAAGTCACAAGTTACACTGGTCATTTTATAGTTATAAATCTCCCACGGGCTATGGTCGAATCAATAACTAATAACTTACTAATGCTAGTGCATAGTATAGAATAAACCAAAAGAATGTATTTGACTATGAACAGCCCAGTGGTACAGAGGAATGGAAATCGAGGCCCTCGACCTTTGACAGTGACAGTCACGTGACCAGAACAACACCCCATCCTATATCAGTTTTCATCAAACAAGCCAATCACGTCCCACACAAATCCGCCAACTCTCACCCTACCAAGATCATCACCTCAAGTGCTCAGCACGAATTTTCCTGTCAAAGACACTCGTTCTTACTCCAAAAGGCAATTTATTACATGTAACATCCCGTTTTTCGCTTGATTGGAGGAGACCGCCTCCGTTCGGGGAGATTGAATCAAACGACTACAAGGCAAAACCGGGCGCCGCCATGGCTCCCAGTGACTACATGTCCGTGGGAGCCGGCAAGCTGAAACTCAAGGGTGTCAAGGACGCCAAAGTCGAGAAAAAGAAGAAGAAAAAGGAAAAATCCAAGACTTCGACCCCTGCTGATGGTCGCGAGGTTCCCGGTGGCGGTCGAGAAGATGTTATTGATGATGATGATGATAACGGCGGCACCCGAGATAGGTCGGTCATGCTGAAGAAATTGGAGGATGAGGATGAAATCGTGCGGAAGGAGGAGGAGAGGGAGAAAGAGACTCGTGCGAGGGACAGGCGGAGGACAGGGATTGATAGTGGTGGTGGTGTAGGCGAGGGCGGTGGAGGAGGAGATGGAGGCGAGCTCGTCAAGACGGAGGCCGAGAGGAGGTATCAGGAACAGAGACGGAAGAGGGTATGTCTACTTGTCGGGGTGCTTTTCACGTTTTCAACTGTCTTTCGTCGACTTTTCTGGTGTTGCTACTGTATAAATGTGCCCTTTGCTAACATGTTCTTGTTGCTTCGGATTTATAGCTCGAAGACAGACTCAAACGAGAAGGCGTCAAGACGCACAAGGAGAGAGTGGAGGAGTTGAATCGCTACTTGAGCTCGCTCAGTGAACATCACGACATGCCTAAGATTGGTCCCGGATAAGGAGGGTTGATCTGGTGCGATATTGGAGTCTGGGAAAGCTGGCACGCTGCACATTTTAGGAGGAGAGAATGCTCCTCGAAGACACCAGGACTTTTTACAGATCTGCGGATGGAATTTCGGTGTGAAAATATTCGATCACGGAAAAGCTTTCCCTCGGATCAGCAGGACTAAAACCAGACGGCATTTGGTGAGGAACATTCCAGCCGATGGAGATAGAGAGTTGTTTGTCTCGATGATTTTGATTGATACCAAACTGTAATTCTGAATTTATGTACAACGCCAGAGTCCATCGAAGCGACTTTCAGACGTTTCTCAGACCCATGCTAACTGTCCTGGCGATAAATCTATTCCTCTCCTCCTTCGGCCTCTGCGGTTTCGAGTCGGCCGGGCTTCGAGTTCAGATAGTGATTTCTATTGGATTTCTATCAGCATTACAAGTCCAGTGAGATAACCGCTAGGACTCACTTCTCCGTGGCCCATTCCATCAACACATATCCGAGAACCAGAGGGGAAGCCAGTAAAGGATCTGGTGATACGTTCGGCGGTAGGTGTTGAATATGGCATTATAATAGGCTCCTGCCAGAGGATTTTGTCGGTTCGGGGAGAGGGCGTATGTGGTGATTCCCTTCTGAGGTTGAGATCCTGTGTTTGGTGCATTGTGTTAGTCAAGCTGTAGTTCGAGAACTTCGCGGTTCCCGTGTTGTCTCCAAGCTTGTCGAGCCTTAACCGCTGTCTGACCTCCTCTTCACAACACTCCCGGAATCTCGTAGACATCGGTCTTCGTACCTAGATTTCCCCAGCCACCCATGTAACTGTTCACACACCGGTCAGCTCCATTGCAGTCCTTCGTCGGACTTGAAGAATGTTTTAACATACATGCCATTCTTTGGGTCTGGGCCGTGACCAGCGCGCAGAGCGCGGGTGAACTGCATCCGTAATGCTGGAGTTACACGCATCTTGGTGAGGTGCAGATGATCAAAGCTATCGAAGCAGACGACTCATTCAATGTGGGAGAGCAGAGTGTGTTCTTCAATCAAGTGCATCGCAGGTTTAAACATGTTCGGAGCTTGAGCTGCAGTCTTTTCCTGTTTAGGACTAGTGCGTCATTTGCTTCGACGCATCATAAAATGTCCATTACATACGGCAATTCGTACCATTTGGGTTACCTAGAGACAGACTAACAAGAGGCTGCTTTGACCACTTGTCTCCCAACTATTTCGTTTTTCATCAATCGCAACCTCAAGGGTCGTCTCGCCTCGTCGAACAGTCCGCCATGTCCGCTCCAAATGTCCTCAATGCCATTTCCAAATGGGCCGTCCCCGTCTTCATCGGTTTCTCTCTCGGCCAGGCGGCGATTTATGATGTAAAAGGTGGAACGAGAGCCGTCATCTTCGATCGTCTCAGTGGTGTGCAAGAGACCGTCGTGAATGAAGGCACACACTTCTTGATCCCCTGGCTGCAGAAGGCCATCATCTACGATGTTCGGACAAAACCCAGAAACATCTCCACCACGACCGGAAGCAAGGACTTGCAAATGGTCAGTCTGACCTTAAGAGTTCTGCATAGACCAGAAGTCCAGAGACTGCCAAAAATTTACCAAGTGAGTGTTTCTGTTGTATACGGCTGTACCAGCATGCTGACCTTGATGCGCAGAACCTCGGCCAAGATTATGATGAAAGAGTTCTCCCATCCATCGGAAACGAAGTCCTCAAAGCCATCGTCGCCCAATTCGACGCTGCAGAATTGATCACACAGAGAGAGGCAGTGTCGGAAAGAATTCGCACAGATCTACTTAAGCGAGCCCAAGAATTCAACATCGCGTTAGAAGATGTCTCTATTACCCACATGACTTTCGGGCGCGAATTCACGCGAGCAGTCGAACAGAAGCAGATCGCCCAACAAGACGCCGAGCGAGCTCGATTCATTGTCGAGAAGGCCGAACAAGAGAGACAGGCCAATGTCATCCGAGCAGAAGGTGAAGCAGAGTCTGCAGACATTATCAGCAAAGCAGTTGCCAAGGCTGGTGATGGTCTTATTCAGATCCGAAGAATCGAGGCTAGTAGGGATATTGCTCAAACACTATCGAGCAATCCGAACGTCACTTATCTTCCTGGTGGAGGGGAAGGTGAAAAGGGCAAAGGAGGTGGTATTCTCCTAGGCTTACGACCATGAAAAGGCTTCTTTCACGGCACGAGTGGGAATGTGCAAGTATGATGAGCCCAAGTAATGGCGTATCGATTTCACCCGCAAAGTTTCTGCGGGGAAGACATGTCACCAAGGTATCACACTCTCTGCGGCTTGAAGTCTGCTGTATTGATATAAAACTCCTCTGCTGTTAACCTTATCCCAGTGTAGCACCATATAGCGATCGCGAAAAAATAATCAAACGGAAGCAAAATTCTCAACTTTCAAAGTCGCACACCGCTCCGTCTCCCGTTTCTCATTTCTAATTTCCCGTTCTAAGTGATGGTTGGTCTTCTCGCTGATGTTTTATTTTGATTTACCTTTCCTTCTCGAAGCGTGGCGAGTGGGCCCTTCAGATATCGAAGTTACCGCGGATCTGGTCAGCTTTTGCTCGGACTGACGAACCAAATGAGAGTACCTGGCTCTTTTATGATGATGGTCGCCTTGCTAAATCGCGGCGACTATCTACTGACCGAAAGTCTCTTGTTGCTAAGCCCCTCCCACAGGTTTCGTTCGATCGATGTTTCTGCAGGTACAAAACTCTCCAGGTCATGTCTGTCTGGAGCCATGGCGTCTTCGGTCTGCATGTCTTTAGAGACCATTTTCCCTGATCATTTTCATCGATGACAATTCATCATCGATACCGTCTATTCTATCACTAGCATCTCGATCACCCTCATCCCCATCAGAGGTATAGGTCAAATGCCTGCACAGCTACCACTCCTCCGGCCGCTGCACGGCGCTTCCGGTCAGAACACGACATGCAGTCGCCGCACACCTGGCGCTTGCTCCTGCACTTCTTCATCTAGCAGCAACCCCCTGTCGGAAACAACCCTTCTCACCGCTGGTCCGCATCTTATCCGATGGGCCACTCTAGTCTTCTATCAACCATTCCTACGACCGGATCCAGACCATAAGCCCACAGTTGACAGCATCATCAATAAAGAATTCGTTGAAATCAGATCCCATCTCCATCGCGTCGATGCGGGGCGAACTTGGAAGGAGTACGTTGCAGCGTACAACTCGGAGTCATCCTCGCCAATGAATTCTCAGATGGAATTCGAGAAGGTTGAATCTAAGGGGAACAGTGTTCCCAAGGTCAAGAGGTGGCGCGCATTGATGCGGAAGTTGCGTCTTGGGAAGAAAAAGGTTTCGTGTATCTATACCGAAGCTACACCGTCGGAAGTCGAGCTGGAGAAGCTCAGAGGCGCGCGCCTTGTGGAAGTATTTGAGGGGGCCGCTAAAAAGCTCCATGTGTCGCAAGCAATGCTCGAGATGGTGTTTGAACAGTATGCCCGCTTCATGGACGATTTACTACAGTGTCCCGAAGAACGCTGCCGTCAACCATATGGCCGACAATCCACCCATATGAATGCCGTTCAAATGGCGAAAAAGGATGATTACCCGTCTCTCGGTCGACGGATCCTCGTCGACATCGACAGTCTTGCACCGTCCAACTCGACCCGCCACTGCAGTGGAACAGAACTCCGACGCTATCTGTCGTCGGCATCCAATCCTGACACGAGCGATATTTCGAGCGTTGAAAGCATCCGTACGCACCTGCTCGGCGCGAACCTCGACCTGGTGTTGCGTGCGATCTGGAAATGTAGGGTACACTACTTTGAGTCATTCTACTACAACGGGCCCAAAGTTCAGTGCCACTGTCGCCCGCTGAAGTTGGAACAATGCAACTGGTGCATGGCCATGACCCGGTCTGAAGGAGACAACGGTCTTCGCATAACAGGAGGTTTCGGCAGTCGAGCTCACGATAAGGGCAAAACTTCCTCCCGTGCTGCCCCGAGTGGAAAGGTCACGATGATCAAATATGTGCTTAGCCCGCGGGCGTTGACCGATCCATTCTCCAAGAGGTGTGGTGGGTTCGAACTTGTTCACGAGAAGTCGGCAGAGGAGTTACAGCCTTTGCTTGACAGTGCCTAAGACGACGATGATGATGACCTTGGCCTTACGAGAGACCAGTAAGAAGGGAAAGCATCGAACTTGTGATCTACATCAGCTAACTTTTGAGCAGACTTTAACGAATATGCTGTTGCATACACTCGGCTAGTTGTGCGCCTCGCGCCTTGTCACCGTCGTGTCTCTACATTCCAAATTGGATTGTTGTCTTGGAAAACCCCAAGAGTGTTGAACTTGCAATACATTTGGAGATCCGTTGGATGATGATTGGGTAGATGTGGGACTATTTCTTTGCAGTTTCGATGATATCTGAAGCAAACAGGGGAGCGAGCGTCATGATGGGCCTAATAGTAATGTTGTAGTGGTGATGACAGCAACAATAATAGTGATAATAATCTAGAATATCTTATCGCTCGAAGGCACGATCGGCTTGTAAATCAAAGCCACGAGAGGCTTTCACTGATGGATGATTCGACAATCCTGTTGAATGCTTCATGGCGGATGAAAATGATGACACTGGTCGGCCCAACGATAGAGTTTCGCGATAGCATAGCGATAGGCTGTAACCATGAGCCAAGCACCTCGGGCCTCTTATTCAACTACTTCGTCGTTAGATCTGGATGAGTTGCCGGGATCAGCATTCTCCTTTTTGGTGTCTAGGCCGTACCAACTCGGCGTGCTAGGCGTACCAGCTGCCCTACAAACGAATGTCCCGGGCTCCCTAGACTACTTCTTACGGTTCGGGTGCACAAAACGAAGATAATCGTACGCTGGGTGGTCCGCGATGAGATCCCTCAATTTGAAGGCACGCTTTCCACCACCCGGCGACCTACTAACGACTCCCAAATTCGTACTGGCACACCCTACTCGGGCAGGTGCCCTTATTGCTCATGCAAATAGGTAAGCACTTGAGGCGCCTCTAAGCAGTGCCTAACTTAGGAAGGTTTGCCGCATATGGCCCATGTCTCTGGACCTCTTGACCCATCCCCAGACCATTTCCGTTGATGCCCGGAGCGTATCAGTACCTATCGATGGGATCTTCTACTGGGGGCCAATACCCAAGGCTAGACTCTGTGCAATTCGATACCAAATCGGAGTGCTCGTTTCCCGCTTTTCTCTCTTACGGATACTGCCTAGTTCATTAAATACCAAGGCGTTCAAAATTGGGGTGAGGCCCCAGATTGACTAGGACTAAGTTTTAGTCACCGACGTCGGCGTTCCATTGCCCATCAAGTTCCGCTGGTTCAAATATTGCCAGGCGCTTGTCAGGAATGATCGACGACACAATGGTTGTCTGAACGATATCCTTGTCCCAGGGTGTCGCTTCAGATTGTTTTGGAAGGGACTTGCGTTTCTTTATCTGGATGTATGATCATTCTACTGGGTGATTGAAATCGTATTCTTTTCACGCCAAGGCATGACAGCGAAGAAGCCGCTGGTGGTCGGCGTGGATGTCGGAGGTATGAGAGAACGCTTCGACAGAGGTGACCTTGCACAGGGTAGGTAACAATCTAACGAGTCGACATAGGCACCAATACGGACTCTGTGCTGCTCGATGTCTCCAGGTCTGGGAAATCGGCAGTTCTAGCATCTCATAAGGCTGCCACGACATCCAACGTATCCCTGAGTGTTCAGGACACTTTGCGAGTTCTGCTTGACAAGTCAACCATCGACAGAGCAGATGTTTCGGCTTTGGCTATAGGTACTACTCATTTCATCAATGCCATTATTGAACGAGATTCATCGCGGGTTGAAAAGGTTGCTGTTCTACGTCTAGCTTCTTACAACTTTTCTGCTGGTACTCCTCCTTTCGCTGACTGGCCGGCCGCCTTGAAGCGAATCATTCATGGTTACTCAGCAATCATCCCTGGTGGATGTAACATTGATGGCCAAATCATTGCAGACATCGATGAGGAGATAGTTCGTGATCAGGCCACAATTATCAACGATCGAGGCATAAAGAATATCGTCATAGTGGGTATAGGCTCGCCCTCAGACACTCGGTACAACCAAGAGGAGAGAGTCAGGGAAATACTGGCTAAATTACTCCCGGAAGATGTCAACTTTGTCATTTCGAAAGATGTTGCAGGAAATGGATTGTTGGCCCGGGAAAATGCTTCTATTCTCAATGCGTCCATTCTCAACTTCGCTAGCAGAGCTATTCAATCATTTGTGGCCGCCATGAAGAATGTCGGGCTGAGTTGTCCACTCTATTTGACCTCCAACGCGGGCCATCTTCTTACTTTCGCAGAAGCCATGCAATTTCCCATCAGAATATTTTCTTCTGGTGCCACTAATTCGATTCGAGGCGCTGCATTTTTAGCCGGCTCTGAGATAGGCCAGACTGGTTGTGTTGTGGTCGATATTGGTGGAACGACAACAGACGTTGGGTACCTATTGAAAAATGGATATCCACGGCTCTCCAAGACCTTCACTGATCTCGCTGGCGTCAAGGTTAACCTAGAAATGCCTTTTGTTGAAAGTGTCGGGCTCGGAGGTGGCTCGATCCTTCATATTAATGCTGATCAAGACGAGGTCCTGGTCGGACCTGATAGTGTTGGGCACGATCTTCTCACAAAGGCATTGTCATTCGGTGGGAATACAGCCACCGCGACAGATGCCATTGTTGCCGATGGAGGAACAACTCTTGGAACCCATAGAGTCGAGCTTCCTGAAAAAGTAATATCAAGTGCTAAGGCACAGATGAAGAAATTGCTTGAGAGCTGTATTGACCGGTCCAAGTCTTCACCTGAGCCGTGTACCATCATTCTCGTTGGAGGTGGGTCGATACTTTGTCCTCCAGTGTTAAGCGGAGTAAACAAGATCATTTTGCCAGAACATGCAGGGGTTGCCAATGCAATTGGGGCGGCAATGGCCAAAATTTCAGGTTCTGCAGAATTGATAGTCAAAGGTGTGGAGTCTGAAAGAGGCATCGCCACAGCAAAGGCTCAAGCGATTACCAACGCTGTAGCTAAAGGTGGCGATCCGACTTCTGTCACCATTTTGAATCAGGAAGTTGTCGGCGTCCCATATACTGAGGACCAAACTCGCATCAAGATCGAAGTGGCCTTGCCAGCAGATCACGAGAGGGTCCGCAGAGAGATGCAAAGCCTCGAAGCAGAGCTCAAAAGCGAGCTTGTCAAAGACTTGTTTCAAGAAACCAAAGTGCACGAGCTGTCCCGGGATGGGGAGAACTCCGACGATAAAACTATCGACTTCGACAACTATCGCCCGCAGGTTACATCAGAGGGGCTTTGGACTCTCTCCGAGATTGATCTTCGATTCCTGTCAATTGGCTGCTACATATTAGGTACTGGAGGGGAGGTTCCCCATATACCACCTATCTCCACCTACGACAGTACCTGGAAGAGGGTCATACCATCGGTATTGTCAGCGTTGATGATCTGAAAGACGATGATCAATTGCCTTCTGTTGGAGCAGTTGGAAGTCCAGCAGTGAGTATTGAGAAGCCTGGCGGTGATGGGATGCTGCATGCACTAGATTTGATGGCGAAGAAGCTTGATCTCACATTTACTCACATGCTTGCCGTCGAGATCGGCGGTGGTAACGGTCTTTCACCGCTAGTATGTGGAAGCTCGAAGCATTACAACTTACCGACCGTCGATGGTGACCTCATGGGTATTCTCCGTTGCTCTTGGATGACCGCTCTTTCACACTAACCAATCTCTAGGCCGAGCGTATCCCGCGTTTGAGATGACCTCAACTTACGTCTTTGCTGACAACATTAATGGTGTATTACCAGTGACATTGTGCAGTGGAACTGGACATGATGTCTTCATTCCAGCGGACGCAACTGACGAGAAAGCGCCTGGCATACAGATTCGAGATGTCTGCGTCGCTATGGGGTGAGTTCTTACCTCGATTGATCCTCGCATGCGGCTGACCTGGATATAGAATGGCGTGCGGCGCAGCAGGTGTACCTTTGACAGGACAAGAAATGAAGAAGTTTGGAATCCCCAACACTCATTCTTTAGCCTGGAGGCTAGGTCGAGTTGTTGCACAAGCACAACAATCCAATTCTCTGTCTCTCCTACCTGACATGTTGATTGCGGAGTGCGGAGGACCAGGATCAGCTCGTCGACTTTTCACGGGCAAAATTCGAAGTGTGGAATCTGGACTCACAATGACCGCTCATAGTGTGGGAAAAGTCACCATCGAGGCTCTTGGCGAAGATGAGGCAGAGAGCAATGCAGATTTGAATCAGGAGTGGACCGAGGTCGTGGTGCCATTTATGAACGAAAACCTTGCAGTTCTTGGAAGGGATCGAGCCGGAGAAGAAACGGTTGGTCAATATCTATGATAAATACAGTCTCGAGTAATGCTGATCTGTCACAGCCCCTTGCGATGGTTCCAGACCTCATATCGTTGATAGACGTCTCGACAGGAGAGAACATTGGAGTCCAAGAATACAGGTACGAATACCTCCAGGATTGGTAAGAAATGTATAGCTAACCCGGATATCCAGGTATGGGCTCAAAGTCACCGTTATGCTTTTTGCGCCTCACCCACTGTGGACGACAAAACGTGGCCTTGAAGTTGGTGGCCCTGCTGCGGCAAATTTGCCATACGAATGGAAGCCTAGCCTCACCTACACGAAACCTCGCAGTGTCATCGAGGAGTTCCGACCCAAAGTATGAAGTGGCGGTTTGACGCAAGATGACAATTTAAACATTTAAACGGGTTCCAAAGCAAAACCTGAAGCAGTGCGCTGCGTGGTCAGCCATCCTCGAAAACTTGCTCTTCAAAGAGCCATGGTGAAGTCTTCAACCCTGAAGTTTCTTTAGTCTTGCCAAGTAGAAACTTAAGCAATCGCAGCAACAGATACGCCGGGCCAGCATTGGCAATACTCGACACGGCTACGATCTGTACCTGTGGAATGGTCGTTGCGAATCTCATACCTCCGTGATGACTTTGAGTCAAAGTTCCTGGTTGAGTAGTGATTATCTGATCAAGCAAATAAATCCTCTCGTCAAGCCGCGCATCGTTCACCCGTCGTCTCAGCGCGGACCTCGAAACTTTGGAGCTTGGATTCAGCTGTGCATTATTCTGTATATATGCTGTATGTGATGATTTGTTCGAGAGGAATGATACTCTACACAACTGAGACAGGTCGTTGAATTTGGCATAGAAGTCGGGGTCAAAAGGGTGTGGCGTTTTCGCGGCTGGTGCAGGGAGGAACGCCCAGTAGAGGGTTAAAACTCCTCCGAAGTCTTGGCTACGGCGAACTAAATCCCCAGGTGGCCCTTACATTTTCCATCATATGCCAGGCGGAATGCGCCGTCGTTGAACATTCATCACTTCCTCTCACCTACACAGTAAAAGATGCTCATAGAAGACCAAAGGTTTGTCCATGAGGACTTGGAACGCCTCGAACAGGCGATCACAGAACGTGTGTCAGAAGATCCCAAAAATGTACGTTGAAGAGCGCGCTATATGAAACTTCTGTCTAACTGTTGCAGATTAAAGACCGATTAAATCGTGACCACCAGATCAATGGCTTCCTAACCCGAATACAAGAGCAGTCTAAGCGACTACTGGATATTTACAAAGATGCTGAGGGGCTGCGGGCGAAGGAGATCCAGGGATTGTCGACAGGCGATCCCTTCGAAGAGTTCTATAAACAATTAGATGAGGTCAAGGACTTCCACCGGAGATATCCCAATGAGCCAGTCGAGAACCTGGAGCGCGCATACAAGCGCAGAAGAGCCGAAGAAGGCGAAACTCTCACTTCTGAGATTGACAACATGTTCACCGGTGAAGAGTCGAACGGCCGATTCCTGGACCTTACCACTCTGCACGAAGACTACTTGAACCTACCAGGAATCAAGCGTTTATCATATCTCCAGTATCTCGACAATTTCGATGCCTTTGAACCTCCACGCTTGCCCATAAAGAGACAGAATAAGATCACGGACACATATCTCAAGTATGTTGCGGACCTGGCTAGCTATCTTGAGGGCTTCGTACGGAGGACAAAACCGCTAGACGACCTACCGAAATTCTTCCTTCGCCTTGATCGAGAGTTTGAAACCGCTTGGGAAAAAGGAACAGTACCCGGCTGGGCAAAGGAAGAATCAGTGAACGTTATGAGCAGTGGCCCGCAGACAGAAGGCACTGGCTCAGGGATTTGGTGTCCAGATTGCGAAAAGGAGTTCAGCAATCCCAACGTCTACAAAGCGCATCTTACGGGAAAGAAGCACATTCGCAATGCCGAAGTCAAGAAATCTCAAACCAACGGCTCCACCAATGGAACAACCTCGAAGTCATCCCTCTCTTCCTCGACATCCCTCTCCGGTACAGCGCTCAAGGAACGGGTGATCGCATCACACGAATCTCGCATCCGCGCGTTAGCAGACTTCCTCTCCAACGAACGGTCCAATACTCGCGTCAATGTTGAGCGCAAACAAGGCATGACAGAACGTGAACGGCAAGCAGAACTTGATGCACTATTCGCCGAAGATGATGCCGCTGTCGCAGCATCCGACCGCCGAGGCGGCGACCGTCATGGAGATGACTCCGGCTCAGATTCCGACAGCGATGAGAAAATCTACAATCCATTAAAGCTTCCACTCGCCTGGGACGGCAAGCCCATCCCCTACTGGCTGTACAAACTGCACGGTCTAGGCGTCGAGTTCTCATGCGAAATCTGCGGCAATTTCGTGTACATGGGCCGGCGAGCATTCGACAAGCACTTCAGTGAGGGCCGCCACGTCTACGGACTCAAATGTCTCGGCATCACAGGCTCTGGCGCCGGCGGTCTAAGCCTGTTTCGTGAAATCACCGCCATCCAGGACGCTCTCACCCTGTGGGAAAAGATCAAAAAGGAGAAGAGAGAAAAAGAGAGTAAAGAGGACGGCGTCGTCCAGATGGAAGACGGCGAGGGTAATGTCATGCCTGAGAGGATCTATCTCGATCTGCAGAAACAGGGTATCTTGTAAACCATCAACAGGGGAAAAGAAGCATTGCGTTCGTGCCGGATCCGTGAGTGTATTCCTCGCATCCGCATTAGTCCCGGTCGGTCAGTGTCTTTCTTTCTTTCGTCGCCCATGTCCATGTCCATCTGTGGCCTCTGAGGTGCGCCAGGAGAGACGACACAAGTGACAAGTCCACCGCACGTCGTAAACCTTTGTACCAAAATACATAAAAATTCCAAACCTCGAATCTTTCTTGACGCAGGAATGAATGCGCTCGAGCCTCGCGCTCAGCCCGGCACAGATAAACACATTTGACAAGAGTCCTCAATGCCTGGGAAATGAGAAAAAGGAGAAATGTAATAGAGGCAGGTATTCACTCATTGCAACACCAACACCACCAGCATTAATGTTAACGTCAACGTCAACGTCTAGCAGAACGTTCTGTAAACAACAAATGACAACGTGCATAACTACATGGACGATAATAGCAACATATGTAAATCTATCTCTACCGCCTCATCAGGCGCGTAGCCCGAGATATGTCTTCAGCCCAGCGGGTCTGTGAGCGAGAGAATTCAACTATCGATACCTTCGGCACTGACTCTCGCACTCACGCTTCCACTTCCACTGCCACTGCCACTGCCCCTGCCACCTCCACTACCACTACCACTACCGCCATGACGACGCATCACGACATCAGCAGCCGCGCTCGACGGCCTAGTCGACACCGGCACAGCCATTGAAGCTCTGCCGCCGCCGCCGCCGAGGACGCCGAACACATCGCTCTCCCTCTCCTTGTCCTTTTGGTTGTCCTTGTCGAGCTCCTTCTGCCTCTCGACCTGGACGGCGTTCTTGACTTTCTCGAGCAGGTCCCAGCCTTTGGCGGCGGTTTGGATGGCGCGCTCGACGATCTGGTCGAAGAGTTCTTCGTTGTCCGTGTAGAAGCCGCACAGCATCAGCTTGCACAGTGATTCGGTCGCCGTGGAGCGCACTTCGTCCGGATATGATGTCGATAGGGCTTTGATGAAGGGCGCGAGCAGTTGGGTGATTGTTGAGTCAGTTGTTGGGGCTGCTCCGTCGGATTCGGCTGTGTTGCTGGTGTTTGGGTCCGCTGGTGTCTGTAGGGGAGTGGTCTTTGCGGGAGGGCAGCCTTTGGCGAGGAGGATGTCGCAGAGGATACGGAGGGCCATGACTTGGAGTTGCTCGTGGCCTTTCTTCAGAAGGTGGTTGAACAGTCGCATGTTTTCCTCGGCTAGTTTGGGCTCTAGCAGGCAGCACAAGCCAAGACATTGAACGCCACGTTCACGAATGAGTACTTCGTGTGACCTCACGGCGGGGATCACGAGGCTGTCTAGCATCGTTCGTAGGTGAATGTTTGTTTGGAGGTTTCCTACCACGTTTTGAAGCATGCATTGTGCGATCCAAAGGCATTTCATGTTGATGATGATTTCTTTGACGACCTTGGCCTCTTGCTCTTCTGACGAGAGATTTTTGTTCCGTTTGCTCGTTTTGCTGCTGTTTCGTGTTGGGGTGTTGTCTGCTTCGGCACCGCTGACTTCGCTGCGAGCTGAGACGAAGCTGTCGTCTTCATCGACTCCAGCTTCATCCTCCAGGTCTGAGGCGGCGATGTTGTCATGGACTTCGGCAATAGCCTCGAGAACGACGGATGTAAATTCACGCTCACCGGCTTCGTCAGAGTTACACACTAGTCGAAGAGCTTCGACCGTCAGTCGTGTACATTCTTCAGGAAGATCGGCCATAGAAAGTGCATGGCGTAGCAAGGCAAACATCTTGCGTCGGCCAACCTCGTCTGTGTAGTCGAGCGTCTGTGCAATGTGTAGCAATTGCTCCACAATGAATTCTTGCTCTGCTTGTTCGGCGATCTTATCGTCCGACTCGGTCTCAGTTGCAAGTTGCACCTTGATCAAAAGCGTGTTGATATGCTTCTGCAGATGAAAGCCCAAACGAGTGACCTCTGGCATTTTCTCCTCGATCATTGATTGGTAGTTGGGGTCAGTCTGGCAATAATCATTGAATGTCCTTGCCATGAAAGCAGATTCAGGAGTGAGGTTGTCCCAGAATTCGTCATCAAAATACACCGCGTCGAGATAATCAGGTCGACCAGCCCAAAACTCCTTCATAGCCTCTCGTGCAACTCCGTTCTCGTCGCCGGAGTTCAACGTGTCAATACGTTCTAGTAATTCCAACAGTGCAGGAATACTCGGGTCATGGTAACCCACTTTTTTCTCCTTTGGCTCCTCAACCTCTTCAACTCGAGATGCGGCACAATCCTCGATCCATCGTTCTCTGAAAAGACGTGCTGTGGCCTTGCGAACTTTCTCGTCACGATCTCTCAATCCCCACCTCAGTAGCTTCTCGCGCATTGAGAGAGATAAATGTCTGAAGTCTCCTAGAGACGGCAAGAGTCGGGAATATAGAGCTCTTCTGGTGGGACCATCGCGATCTCTGGCGCGTTCCAAGAGATAAGGTAATGTCTTGGGTGTGATTGGGAGGTTGAGTAGCAACGCTCTGCGAACATCTGCATTGGTGTCGTTTTGTAGTACATCCAAAAGCTTTTCCAATAATCCTGGTGCTACATCCTCATCTTCAAAGTCATCATCGTCATCGTCATCGTCGTCTTGTTCTTCCATTTCATTCTCCACCAGACGTCCAAGAGCCATTACTGCTTCGAGTCGAATCGCAGGCACTTTGTCCCTCAGGCGCTTGATCAACTCATGTCGAACCACCTTGTATAAGTCATCGTCGATGGTGTTGAGGACTCCCAAAATTTGTGACACAATTTGGGTTGCGCGATATCGTACAGTCTTGTCTTTTGCACAAAGGAAAGGAAGGAGCGCAAGAAGAAGGGCAGCGGCAGTCTGGCTTGAATCTTCCGAAACTTCAAGATATGTCGTGAAGAACTTGATGACGCGATTTCCTGCGACCTCGGATTTGCTGACATCTAATAAACGAAAGACGCATTGCTTAATTTGTGATTCGAAGTTGGGATTGTTCTCGAGACGGCGCAGGCGTTTGGCGAGGGATTTATGGCCGACGATGGACCGTTGCGCATCGGAGAAGAGTTCTCCGACCGACATTCTGATTGAGATCGGTCGTTGCAATATGTATCGTTTGTATCTCTGGAATAATGCCTCCAGGTATCTTGTAGTTGAAACGTCTGGGACTTGGGTGAACTTACTGGTCGCCGACGTCAATGTAAACAAACACGCCGGATTCTAGCGAATCAAACGGAGCCGTGACACTGTATCGTCTGACCGTGACTTCTGTCTATAAAAGTCGCCAAGTCCTTGTCAGACCAAAGCATTTTAGGTTGTTACACAAAAGAATCACATGACTAATCTGTTCTGCCGTTCTTTCCAATCGTGCCAATCGTGCCATTCTATCCACACTTTATGATGAAACATTTTGAACGTCGATCATGACATCCTTGCAGGCTTTCTGACATATGGGTCCGGATTCTCGGACCGCACACCGCCTGTTGAGGAGATCCAAGAGCCACGAGCCTCGAGATCAACGATCGTGAACAAGAAGGATGATCATGGGCAAGGTGTGGTGCGTCACTATGGGTTGGCTCTTGATACAGTAATCTTGACTCATGTTTTTGTCACTTTCGGCTGGCATTCTCTGGATGTCTAGGGCGAACGGAGATGACCAAGTCCACTCCCGAAGGTCATGGGAGATTGAATGCAGATCGACGTAACGCAAATGACTATGCGAAGCAAACACTAAACCGCACCCACCTACAGCAATACTTTCGCAGAGTTGAGAGCATAAAATCCCCTGTGACCAACGGCGGATGGCTTAGGTTGTGACATCGATCCAATATTGAGATAGGTTATTGGTCTTTGGATGTAATATTAACCTGATGGAGCGACCAGTTTTCTCTCGAGTCTTCTCAAGCCAAGGGCAACCTTCAAAAGCTATGCAGTAAAGTACCAGGCATGCTCGAACGACAACAATTGTCGGGTTCAGCTTGACATTGAAACACGAAACCCAAGTTCTCTGTCTCTCAACCTAGTCATCCTGATGCAAGACCATGAAAACTTACCTAGTACAGATCGTCGATTGAGCATGTCGATTCATTAGTACCTGTAGATCACACTGTCCCTGGTGATCTTTGCGGCACAGAGTAGATGATCTGGCATCGACAGTTCTTGTGTCCTTTGGTTCATGACGTTCCGGGCGATGACTTGTCAAAACCATCCTGGCCAACCTATAGCAAGGGTGCGAGGATCGAACTTAGTCGTATTTTTTTTTACCAAAGTTCGGGTGTGCGCGCAGCGACTGTAGCGAAAGAATGATGTACGAGTCCAACACATGCTGTATTCTCGAGTTTGGGATGATTTTGAAGCTAGGTAGGTAGGGAAAGCAAGTTCCGGTGGTGTCGTGGACTCGTGGGGTCGCACCACAGATAGTATATTGGGCAGACATTAAGGAAATGGCAAATGAACACAAAGCATTTTGTCAGAGTATTATATGCCGATTCTTAGCATGTGAGGTGAGTCAACAAGGCCGGAAGACTGTGATACATGGGTTGATTTTGGGTTGATATTGGGGTTGGCTTGTCCGACTTGTGGACTTGATATAACGTTTGTCATGCACAGATAGTGACACCAACGTCTGACAATCGCGTGTTTGTCTTTGACATAATGCAAAGTTCTTCCATGTTCTGATGTCGACCGACAGATATCTGCGAGTCACCTCTGCTGTGTGACAGTATCAGTATAAGCTAGAGGATTCAAAATTACCATAGAACCATAGAACGAGCTACGTTTCACACGTGCAACACAAACGGACCAAAGAATGGTCATGGTGGAAGCTCGTGCATGTCAACATGTGCCATGACTTGAAAGTTCACGGTTCAATGGCAACCATGAGTCACCAGATCAAGCACGATCAAGGTAAAAAGCATGTGGGAGGGTGGTCAATTGGGCAGGATTTTGGTCAAGAGTTGGCCAGTGAGAAGTGAGCAGGTCAAGGTTGGAAGTGAGGCGGCCATTCAACACGAGTTGGGACAAATACGACCAATCGCCCAGAAACAAGGAGCAGCTGGAAATGCTCTAGTCAATTAGGCTTGGGTTGTCTCTTAGTCGAGAATTGGAGGCGACTAGGGACGGGATTGTGGTGGGAGCAGTCTTAGAGAGTTGGCGCAGATGTGAGCGCTGGTCAATGAGGTCAAAGGAGGGCAAGGTTGTTGTGATGGAGTTTGGAGACATGGATCCGTTCGTTTTGGGAGAATGTGGCCCAGCAGGTGGAACTTTGGAGGACGGCAGGGAAGGAGCGCCCCGAAAGCCTGTTTGGACGGGACTGGCTTTGACGGGATTGGTGGACATGGACGTGGCAGGACGAAGTTAACGACGCCGCGGATTGCCCGGACCGCCAGGATTGTGTGGGAGGTGACAATTGATGACTTCGTACGTTCGTGACTGCCTGGGCACGCCGGGTCTTGTCCTTTGCTCCTGCCTGCTTGTCTTCGTGCCAGTCTTGGTTGTAAGTAAGCTGCGAAGGCCATTGGAGGAAGGAGCATGGAGAGAGGGGGACGGCGCGCAGGCGTGCCAGGCTACCTGGTGTCCTGGACTGCTGGGCGCTATTCACTAACCACTCTTGACAGCCTCAGGCACTCCAGACCTGCCGAGTTCTCTACGGTGTCACAGAATTGGGAAGCATGTATGGACGGGCGTAGACGGCCTTGGGGCCAGAAGATGGGTAGATGGGAAGATGGGCACACAGGTCAAGGGTTTCATGGCCAGGTGGTCTGCAAGTCTGTACTTTCTGCTCGCTCCCCAAAAGCGCCGAGGATGTACTGAGTATGTCCATTGTCCTTGTCCCATGTCCACCCACCCACGGGATACATTACCTACCTGGGTACCTACTTAGGGACCTAAGGTAGTAACTGTGTAGTAGGTACGGAGGACAAAAGACTAACTAACTCGAAGTAGTACTCGAAGTACGCAGTAACAACCTTTAAGAATGACTGCGGCAGGTGCTGACAGGCTTTGCTGCTCTTGCCGTTGCCGTTCCTTCCTTCCCCGATTCCACCTTCCCACCTTCCCACCTTCCGCACCTGCTCGTAACTCTCGACAGGCACACTAGTCCGAATCGGTGGTTACTAACCACTTTGCCTACAACTCTGGCACAATTCTGGTCGCCTGTCCCCACGCTACCTCTTCCACCATCAGGCCGTCTCATCAACTCATCCACTCATTGCCTTTGGCCTTTTTTCCTCAAACCCAAGATGGCAGAAAGAAGGAAACTCTTCTATAACACCCCCAATCCGCTCCCGCATGAATCCAGTCCTCTCTTTTGCATTTCCTCCCAATTCCTGTCGCTTGACCATCACTTACTCCCCTTTACCATATATTCTTCATTCGTCACTTTATTTTGTACACATCCTTACCCTTATTCCCTTCACACTTCCAGATTTAAACGTAAGTCTTGAGCTTTGAGATGAGAATTGCAAAGCAATGCATGATTGGTGGTCCAAAGACCCGTCGCGCTGACCATCTACACAGCTCATTTTTGGTGGACAAAGCTCTCCTACCCTTCGATTCTTTGGTCATATCTGGTTCCCTCCATCATTGGTCAGGATGAAGTTCAGTAGTGAGCAGCTCGCTTCTACCCTTCGTCTCTTTCGAGCACGCTTCGATCAAGTAAATCAGCATCTCACACCCGCTCAGCGTGAGAATGCCTGGCAATGTCACTTGGCCTCGACATCGACATCCACTGAGCTCGACGTGCATCCACCCCTACAGCAGTATGGTTCTTCACTTCCTCAGAAACGCTCGGCCTCGACTGCGTTGGGAATCACTCTCGACTCCGGCTCCAAACGTACTGGCCATGTATGTACTTGTCCTATTGATCATCCGTTCGTCGTTTGACCAGAATTAAAGGCTCCCCTTGCGACGTCGGTGCCGTCCACGACTCATCTAGAGCGTCACTTTTCGGCCCCATCCACTCATCCAAACCCGTCACTCGATCTGGATACCAACGTGGCCGGCCCTCACCAACCCAGACTACTGCCACCACGGTTCCTATGGCCATTCCCCGGTCACGTGGCAGTCATCCTCAGAGTCGAACTCTTTCTCAATATCCCGTCAGCAATTCCAAGGATCCCACCCAACTTACATCCAACCTACAACAATCCAGTCGCCTGCAGAGTACCTGGCCAATCCACCCGAAGACGACTACGCATTCTTGGTACCATGCGCCCCGTCCACGTTTGAAAACCGTGGTGAGTTGATTAGCACTCAATTGTCGCAACTCACTCCGTCATATCGTCCAGCATTAGAGTCACCGGGCAGTTACAACTCCCCGCCGACTTCTTCTCCCGATTCGACTATTGTCGCATCTTCTATGATGTTGTCAAAGTCCATGAATCGAAGTAACACAAATGATCTCTGCGAGGGTTTAGGCATGATTCGTGTCGACTCAAAGTCACAGTCCATGTCTAAGCCATCGTATGTTTCCAATGTGCAAGAGCTGAATTATGCCTCGACGCATAATCTCGACTTGTCACAATTTTCTTTTCCTTTAGCGATACCCGATTCCGGGTATCCAGTTTCTTTTGTTTCTATCGAGGATGATTTTCCAGCATCTTCATCTCCTTCTTCCTTTGAGATGAAGGCTACTACCTCTACCGGTAGTAGTTCTTCATCTATTTCTGTACCCAGTCAGTCCTCTTCGTTTGGTGCCTCGCTTGCAGAAGATGTCGTGTCTCGCAACAGTAATTCTACGTCACGTCCCATCGCTCCCAAGACAGAACAGTCACCGAATTTCGCCGATTCAGAGCGACTTCGACCCAACGTTGTCATGGTAAAGGGTGATGACGGTACAGTAAAAGCCAAAGCAGAGATACCACGACAGATTCGACAGCAGCCTGTTCGTAAGGCTATATACTGCCACATATGTAATGTACAGCCTCAAGGCTTCCATGGTGATCATGAACTTCGTCGTCACAACGACCGCCATCACAAGGCCGAGCGCAAAGTGTGGATTTGCAAAGAGAAGAACGTTGGTGACTCATTCCTCGCCAATTGCAAGCAATGTCGCAACCAAAAGACATATGGGGCCAACTACAACGCAGCAGCACACCTCCGAAGGGCGCACTTTCACCCTTGCAAGAATCGACGAGGAGGTCGTGGCAAGAAGAGTGAGGGCAGAGGGGCATGGGGGCGGCAAAGAGCCTGCCATGGAAGAATTGAAAGATTATATGTACCAAGCCATGGAGATCAACGTCAACGGTCGCATTGTCGTCAGGCCAATTCCTACCGACTCGACATATCCTAACCTCGATGCCGATAATGAATCAGCCAATGGAGGTCATGCTCTCGAATACAACAGCAGCAACAGCAGCAGCAGCAATGAGCAGAGCCCCGTCTACGCCTTTGACAACGATATGTCTCAGACAGTCATGCCCATGTACGACTTGTTTCCAGACGACTCGTACAATACGGGAATATCAGTCAACAGCTCAATCATGCCTGTCATGATGCAACCCGTCATGTATGACATGAATGTGTTTCCTTTTACGACCGATGACGCCTCTTTCGTTCCCTTCTGGGATCCCAACACTCTCTAGAGCTTCCTTTCAGCGTACATGGCACACCAGGCCGACCATTTCGACAAAGACTGGATCTCACTCTTTCCTTGTCCATATCGATTTCATGTCAACAATTGCAATACTTTTTTGGTCAGATTACTGAAGGAGATGTCCAGGGTTGGGCATCAGGATGTAAGGTTTTATAGGTCTCGAGTTCTCTATCAGAGAGAAAATGAACAGTACAGATGGATATCTATCTTTTGAAGGACCAGGTCCAGGACTATCAGAGTCTATTATGTGAAATGATATTTGGGTTTTCAAGAGACGGCTCAACGGATAACTTTTGATTCAAATGTTGATGTATTGGTCTAGAATGGTTTATGGATGGGAAGGAGGCTTGATGCCACAAAAAAGTATCGTTTTGATCAATGTTGATATGTGACAGGCAATGAATGTTATACTTTACTCAGTAATTTATCTACATGTGAATCTAATTCGTGTTCACAAGAGGATTTGGACCTGCTGGTCACACCCCTTAGCAACTACCAATTCTGCCAAGCGTAAAGACGAACTATGTCCCACAGTCTGCTTTGGTTCAGACCGCTACTAGATATTCTCATGACACTGGGGAGAAGAAGCGCGATATCTACGTCGACCCTGGTAGCATAGCCGTGGAAATGAATGTGATCAAGTACCATTGTGTCTCCATGGCAACATCAACGTTCCATATGCCAGATAGTGTTTTAGGGCAACACTGTTCGATATTCGATAGGTCCTAGATCCTAGACCATGACCCTACTGGCTCGCGTGTGGCGCGGTGAGAAAGAATTGTGGACGTCTATTAGTGATCTACCGCTTTAAAGGCGAGCAATTCGCAGGTTCAAGCGGTTACGCAATATACCGTCCTCCGTACTCCGTACTGAGTATCTCAGGCTCCAAATTCAACACAACTAAATAAAACCACGCACATTGTGCACAGGGACCAGCTTAAGGGGGGAAGAATCATGATCTCCGTCCGGCGAGTAGCGAAACAAAGATCGAGCATGTGGGGAGGGGGGGATTTTTGAACCTGGTTGTTACATACTTTGGTACGCAGCTTGAGAGGGCAATCCCTTCATGGTCAGGTGGATGGAACTGAATAGCTGTGGCTGAAAGTTGAAACGGGCCAATGAGGGGGATTTGGCCGCGCGTACATACATTCTGGTTGTGGCGCTTCTCAAACCTACGGCAAAAAGCCAACTTGGAATCTGGAGAAAAAATGGCGGTGCGAGGCGAGGCGAGGCGAGGCGTCAGCGTCATGATGGTGAGGTCGCCTGTGGCTGAGTTTCTTGATTGTGAGAAACAGAGTTACGCATCGTTGGTGGTGGTGGTGGTCGTGACGAGAAGGCGTGTGAGAAGAGATATGGGGTGGGTGAGTGAGTGTGAATGCTACTTTCTGTACGTGTTTACTGGTTGGCTCAGCTGCGCCTGGGTGCATTGCGTTTCGGGCAAGTGCAAGCAGGGAAGGGACAAACTTTGTCGCACAGACGCACAGACGTCGTCTTCGTCGTAACTAACCAGTGCTACTCCTTAGTTAAGTAGTTACTGGGCCACAGAGCACCCACTGCACCTACGGAGTACTAACTAGGCACCTGCTAGGGACTCGGTAGTTAGTCAGTCTCTTAGGCTTTAGCCGATGATTGATTCTGAGGCTGAGGGTCCGGTCCCTGGGTCCTTGGGTTCTGAGTTCTAACAATTAGCAACTAGTAACCAGCAATTAGTTGCGGATTGAGTAGAGGTCGAGGGGCTATGACCTACCAGGGTCACATCTTGCGACACACCACCTACGAAACAATGTTACCCACTTTCTACTAGGTACGCATGCAGATATCACTCAATTCTGGAATTAGAAACATGGTGAACATGTTGGTTGGATCGTCGTGACATATAATAGTCTTTGATGTTACCTAGGTATGATCAATGCTCCTGTGTAATTGTTTCAACTAGAGTACCCTCGATTCAATATTCACATTCAAACACTGCTTGATTGACCCTCGGCCTACCATCAACGCCCAAGTCCGCCTATCGCCACTTATCAGTCCTAGGCACCTTCTAAGCATCCCCCAGGGTAGCCCTTGGCTGCAATAGGCTTGAGTGTTTGAGAGAAGTGGCACTACTGGACCCCCGTTGGTCCCCTGTTGGTCCCCGTCAGCAGCTTTTGATTAGCCTGTCACCGGAAGCCCATCAAAGCCAAGTCCAGTTAAGCTCTTCATAACAGGCCTCACCTCCCGCCTTTTTCGGTCCTTTCGCCTCGTCATCTCGACCTTTTTCTTTTCCGCTTCTTCGACTCCGCACTCGGCACCGTCTTTATCTCAGCTCACTGCTTGTCTCTCGACATTTCTTTCCATTTCTCTCTCTACCACCAACCCTTCTCTCCTTCTACCTTAAGAAGTCAGACAGTGTCTCTCGCTCACACCTAAATTTCATATCGAAATGTCGAATCAAGGATATTACAACGCTGGTCCCCAATACCCTCAACAGTCGTAAGTACCTACCTCACTAGCTACCTTCCCTGCCGAGCACCTGTAGGTATATCTGGGGCAAAGCTTGGTTGCCTACCGAAGACAACCTCCGAACAGATCTACCCTGTGACTGCGGTACGCCTGCGCAAGGCATCCAATGACTCAGTTCTGTCTTTGTGCACTACTTTCGCCTGTCGGGGCTGATGTACATACGGCAAACAAATGTCATGTAGTGGTGGACTCGCGGGAAAGAAGTTGAGCCAATGCACTGACCTCGCTATTTCTCTGTACAGATATGGAGGTGGTTACCCACCCAAGGCCCAGCAGGCGGCCAATACTATCAACAAGGCCCACCTATGCAGTATCAACAAGGACCTCCCCAACAAGTGATTGTGCGCGAAAAGAAGGACCGAGGTTGCTTGGGCGCATGGTAAGGCAGTCTTCGCGGAAGAATCCAAGTACAGCGTGACTAACCAAGATCCCACAGTTTGGCCGCTCTTTGTTGTTGTTTCGTCTGCGAAGAGGGCTGTGAATGCTGCGCTGAATGCTGCGAATGTTGTGCCGACTGCTGTTAAAACGATCTCCAGCTCGTATCCGGACCTGAGATGAGACCGATGTCCAATGATCGATCGCCCAAAGGAATCAGTCTACACCGAGATGTTCTGGAACCATATGACGCAACAAAGGCGATAGCTGTCTATGACAGTGTCGCAGAAGATGGGAATGCATAGGGAGGGTACATATTACGACTAGGAAGGAGGATCATGGACAGGATTGACGCATGTGTTTTAGCTACTGGGAGACGTTGACTACTTTCCTCCAGGTTGTCTTTTTCCCAACGAGCAAGCGGCGCTGACAGAATTCCTTTGAATACCCAATCAAAAATCAAATTTAGCGACTTCAACTTCTCTTTCCTGGGCAATGGATCTGCTTGAACATCTCACTTTGTCAGGACCATCGCATTGTCCTAATGCTTAAAATGGTATATGGACGCTACGGGCGTGGTTGATATCTTCTCTCATGTTGAACTGTCCTCTATTGCTAGGCTTGATGAGTTGCCTTTGCGATATTTATCTCTCTCCCGCTTGTTAACCCGAGCAGCTCGGTATGCCTCGAAAGTTTACCTACCTCGACACTCAGATAATTAGGTAGTCTCGATCGAAAACCCCGTCGTCCGTCCTCCCTCTTCAATTAGCTGCTCGCCGTATTGGTCACCGTCGGCTCGCCTGAGCGATCCATAAGCAATCCTGAGCGTTTCTGAATTTCCTTTCTTCCTGTTTATACGCCCTAAGGACGCGTCCACTTCTATTTCACGCCTTTCTCGTCACCACACGAGCGGAGTTCATCCGGTAAAGCGCCTTGTCCGATGAAGAAGTCTCAGGACAGTCCATCCGTCTGCTTATGGTCCAAAGGCACCGCGCATGTGATAGCAATACACGTGGACGACGGCCGATTGTATTTCCAGCCCTGGCACTCCAGCACCTCGCTGAGAAAAGCCTCCAGAAATCTCTCGCCTCAGTTATGCCTCTCGCTCTGTCTCGCTCCCTCGCTTTCTTATTTTCAAATAGCCGACGTGATTCGACTTATCTGCCGATATGGAGAGACGCGTTTTCCATCCATCGTTCCATAAACGCAGCCCGAAGACACACCGGCACATCTTCAGCACGAGAACATTACATTCACGTGGCCAATACGATCGGATCACGATCTGGTCACGATCTGGATGGCGTGTCACCAGAACGCTATGTTATCACGTGCGTGAGCTCCTGATGCCTCATCTTGTGCTCTCCCCTTGGCCGGAGCGGAATCATGAACTCTGCACGCCATAGCCACGCAGAAAGCAGCGTCGCATCTGCGCCGCCACCAAGAAAGGCACGTCATGACAATGCTGCGCTGTTGTCTTTCCACCGACCTCAGCCTATTGCAGCCATTCACGGCTGAATCGTCGAGCTAACTAGCTGGATGAATGTAAGTATACATGCCTAGGTAAGTAGGTAGCTAACTCGCCTGACACATTCATTTATGCCGAGTCTTCTACGAATACTAATACCATCCTAGGTATTCGGCTGACATTTGGGAGGAGCTGGCTGTGAGGATCAAATGTTATCTCTACCTGCCGTAGAATGCTAGGGATGCAGCATTATTACGTACGCGAAAGATTTTATATTGTCGCCTATCAAGGGCTACCTCACAGTTCTGTCTTCTTAACTGCTTCGTCTTCCTTGTGCCATCCCCTCTCCTTGCAGTGCTCGCTGACGACGCACCACGCGTTAGACATACATCCAGCGTAACCCGTACACATGCCGATTCTGGCCAGGCGAGCCGCCGCTCTTGCAGAGGCGAATACGTGATCGTTCGCGCCTCTCAGGTAGTCTTGAGACGTGATCTTCTCATTATCTTTGAACAGGTCTTGGATGACAACTTGGAACTTCGGAGCCGTAACCTGGCTACCGGAGAGTGATACCAAGTCGACGTCGACTTTATTTTTGCCTAAGAAGTCACGCAGCGAACGTTCTAGCCAGTCCCAGTAGGTGTCGTTGTTAGATTCGAGACCGTCGTCAACCCAGAGGAGCTGCGGAGAGCCGAGGTAGTCGGGAAACAAGCTATCCTCGTACTAAGAATCGCAGGTTGAGAGCGGACTCATCGAGGTGAATAGAGAGGACTGACTGGATAAGTCTACCCCGGTACTTTTCGCACTCTATATCTGGGATCTCAGTGAACTCGTCCAGCCAGATACCAAAGCAATTATTCAGACCGTAGAGATAAAGTGTCGATAGCTGGCTCTGTCTCCGGTAGCGTAAGTAGTCAAGCCCAGCTGAATTAAGGAGAGGCCGGATAACTCGCGAACCGTCCACGCTTTTAGGATTTTCAACATCGGGTATTCCAAGGTCCACCTTATTGTGTAGAAGTGGGACCGACTTATTCGCCTCCTCGTAGAGTACACTCATCATCTCCACGATGGGGATGAACTCGTGGTAGATAGGTTCGGAAGGGGGTGGAATAGGCGTCGGCGATTCTATCCTAAGCCAGGATCGAAGGCGCTCAAATGATAAGAGAGATGTTCTTTTTGCGTGTCTTCTCGCCGATTAGCGAAGAATACAGAACCGTTTGGGCATGAGCACCATCCCTCACCTAGTAAAGAGAATAGGAGGTATAGACGTACTTATGCCTATCCTCCATAACAAGAGGGTTCATCTCCAAATATTGCCAATGCTTCAAGCCCGTAGGTATGCTTCTGTCCCGTTCACCGCAGCAACCTCCAAGATTGTGCCGTTACCGAATTGGATACTTACGGAACTAGAATTGATCAGCGAGGGTTTCAGGTCTGATTTACTGAAGAGCTAGCTAGCCCGTACCCATAGCCAGGTGCTAAAGACATGCCGACGGCTGAGAAAATGAGTCAGACAATAGTCATTGTATGATTCAAGGGGACATAGAATATCATCCCATTCCGCCAACGCACCTGGAGCTTCTTGGAGACTGAGCGGCCGGCACTCGCTGCAAATGACCGTGGCGTGTACGCGGCTTCGACTTGCGAGGCTCATCAGTGTCACAATCGTAGCCATGATCCACATACACTCTGCCACCACTGGCGAGGATGAGAGGGACATCTCGAGTGGTAGCAATAATATCCGTAGTTAGAAAAGATTGTGTTCCAGAATCGACTCAGCAACGAAGATGAGCAAAGTGCCCGGAAATTGCACTTAGCGACGGGATCAAGGTCAGTAAAAAGGTCAGGTCAGATAGACCCTAGCAAAAATATGATAAGCGCTGACCTGGCTAGGCAAGATAGATGCCGTAGTCCTGACATTCGTGCCTGGCTGATCCAAGCGCCGGTTTCAGCACCTATGCTCGACACCATGAGGAATGCTGCTAAAGGACACTCCGCTCTGCATGATTAGCAGACAAGCTTGATATCTGGCTTTTTCACCAGTGCTGAGAGACCTTCCCTTGAGCCTGGACTTCACAAACCGTCTTTCCGCCTAAGTGCAAAACATCATTCTTTGGGCTGATCTGGCATGTATTAATGTTCATTTTAACCTTTACACCCGAGGAAATTGGTGAGTATGTCGTCTGCGCGGCAACTTCCTCCCACTTGCTTCAGATACAATGCCAAGAACGTCGGAGATCAAGTTCACGTGACCGGGCGTCGAAGCCAGACTTCCGATCACCTTCAAGCAATGACTTCTGCACTTCCTACGTTGATTCTCGTGATATTGCATCGCACAATGGAGACACAAACAACAAGAGCGAAGCCCTCCAGCAGCTCTGACATCTAGCCTCGACTCGCAAGCCATAACCCCACAACGCTTCATTGCTTACAAACAAGATACGCGCTGTGGGGAATATGATGCGCGAGTTCTGTTAGTCGGGTCGTTGGAGAATGAAATGAAAGCTGTGATTTGTACGGAGACAAATGGCACATATCCGTGGTCCGTGGATATATGCGTGTGCTGGACTCAGAAGTCCCTCAAAGGGCGGATTGTAGTCGTTTTCAGAGTGAAAGATTGACCTTATAATTCAGGTTTCTCAATACAATAAAGTGTCAGGGTCGTCTTCCCCTGAGCCACATACGCGAGTTCTTGCGCAAACAATCTCCGGCTATTCAATCCAAGCATTTGTTCTTTACTATAACCCGCCTCCGAACTTCCGAAGAGATAAGACGGAAATGGCACTACAGCCACTGGCGACCAAGAATGTTGTCGTCCAGGGATCCCGTATAGCGTATGGCATTTATGGCTCAGGTGAGCCGGTAGTGCTGCTTCATGGGACACCCTCGTCATCCATAATCTGGCGCAATATCGTACCACGGCTGGCCTCTGCTGGATTCAAAGTCCATGTCTTCGATCTTCTCGGATACGGACTGTCAGAACGGCCATGGGATCCTGAAGTCGACACCTCCATCTCCAGCCAAGTCCCAATTCTTGAAGGTTTGTTGACACATTGGGAGCTGGACACAATTCACATTGTTGCTCATGATATAGGCGGTGGAATCGCTCAGCGCTTCTCCGTCTTCTCGCCTCACCGAGTTCGGAGTTTGACCATGATCGACGTCGTGAGCTTCGACAGCTATCCGTCGAAACGCACAAAACAACAGATGCAGAATGGGTTAGAGGTGTTGATCAAGACCAGCGACGAACATCACCGAGCGCATTTCAGAGAGTGGCTTCTCTCCGCGGTTCAGCATAAGCAAGGCTTGACCGACTCCAGCCTCGACACGTACCTCGGATACATCTCAGGCCCCGTGGGACAGGCGAGTTTATTCCAACACCAGGTCCGCCATTACGACTCGAAACACACGATGGAAATCGCAGATAGATATAACGAGTTAGGGAATCTGCCCGTCCAGCTAATCTGGGGCAAAGATGACGCATGGCAGGCGTTGGACTGGGCACACAAGTTAAACAACGCAATTCCAGGCTCGGATCTGCATCTTGTTGACGACTGTGGCCATTTTGCGCCAGAGGATCAGCCGGAGAAAATCGCGGGTTTGTTGCTTGAGTTCTTGAAGAAACATTCTTGACACTACTGGGCAGTTTAGAGGTGAGAGCTGGCACGGCTGAATAGCGGAGGCCTGTCGATCTGTTGAAATCTGCTCTTCTGGTCGAGATTCAGTCAGGCCGCTAGACCACCAGCAATCCCGAAACCAGTGCATCCACATTGGTAGCAGCCAACACTGATCCAGGGGATCGACACATAGGTACGTACATAGCTACCAAAGTACAGAATAGGCACGTCCATGATCTCAAGATACCAAACATATGAACTCCACCGTCCCCGGAGCCAATTATAGCTTCCCCCTGAAGCAGATCCCCCCACAAAAATCACGACTGAGTCTTGATCCCTCCGCCCGAACCATGCCAGGCTAGCTATTTTGTTATATCACTAATCTTATTGGGCCCCAAGCAACAACCTCCAATCTCACGATGTCGACTTGGGTCTTGCACCAGCTACCTCGTGCGGAGGTCATGTCGAGTATTTGAAATAAAGCTCAGTTTTTTCCATTATCCAAAATCCATCCCTCCCCCAAAAAGACAAATCATGCCTCATCTCATTCGACCGCATCGAACTTGCGTCTCGACTCTCTAACCTTCGCGGGCATCAGCTATCCCATGGCCCGCGTTGACGCCATTTGCGCCAATGCTGTCGTGACCATGGGCTCGCTGAGTCGTGCGTGCATGCATGCATACTTACACGCATACACGCATTGCTTGGGATGATCCTGGTTGGCAATTTCCTGAGACCCGAGAATAGACTCCTTGATTACTTAACATGTAACTTGGACGGTTGGTAACTAAGTGGAGATAGTTGCGTGTGTACATACATATATAGGCTAGAGAACCCAGCTATCTATCTAGTCAGCTTACCGGCCACCAGTTCACCGGCGGATGAGATCAAGTCAGTTATCGAACCCGTCCTGCATATCTCCAAGCAGCCAGCTAGTCCGTCGGCATCAAGGAGAAGGAGAATCCTAGCGAGCAACAAAAGAACGACGACACCCGAGCATCACCAAACCATAATACCATAAAACACAGAGAGAAGAAATACAACGATGGCCGCCAACGCCCTCCGAACCATCGCCACACAAACCTCCCGTCACAGTCACACCGCACGATTCCTCCGCACCGCCATCGTCAACACCAGCACCAACATCAACATCAACACCAACAGATCCCCACGCACATTCAGCACAAGCATCGCACGACACGGGGTAATCCCGTTCGAAATCAGCGGGACGGGCACGGGCGTGGCACAAAGCATCGCGGTGAAAGGCAGTCCACACACGATCTCGGTCGACGCATACCCGTCGTTCGGCGGCCAAGACGCTGCTCCCTCACCACTCGCATACAACTTATCCAGCCTGTCGTCGTGCACGCAGGTGACGGGCTCGCTGGTCGCCAAGGACCATGGGCTGAACCTTGGGAAGTGGGAGGTCAGTGTTTTGGGGCATTTGGATCCCGCTGTCCTCGCTAAGGGCGTGCAGGGGAATGGGAATTGGGATGCAATTACCTTGAAGGTCAATGTGCAGGTCGACACGCGGGATGAGCAGGTGTTTCAGAGGTTTGCTGCCGAGACGGAGAGGAGGTGTCCTATTACTCAGTTGTTTAAAAGGAGTGGTGTCAAGTGGTCGAGTCATTGGGTTAATGGGTCGGTTTGACGGGGGAGAAGAAAGAAAACAAGGGGAGGAGGGATTTGGTAGGGAGAATGATGGTGGAGTGTGTTGACTAATCGATTTGACATTGATTTTGCTGGTACTATGCTACTATCAGGATGCTAGTTGTGCATATAGAAATGCTAACCGTGGCCGTCCGGGGATCAATTGATGAAAACATGGCTTTTGATACCCCCGAGATCAGGTCGAGACAATTTGACCATCTCTTTCAGCGATGCTGCTTGCTGTTATGATCCTTCAACGCTCGATACGTCTCACTATCGTCGCAATATGCTTGAGTGCGAGAAGCGGAAATCCTCGTTTATTGGTCGAAAGTTTGGAGCTCGTGCAACCATCGCATGGTCTCAACCTCGAAAATTAGTAGGGCTTCATGCTTGGTGAAGGGTTTTCTGCACATAGGGCAAGAGAGCGTTAAAGCCGACGCCTCAAACCACTTAACAATGCAGTCGGAGCATGCTGTGAATTTGCAAGTTGCATGGGTCACAGGCTCGGTCCATCGTGGCTGAGATGCTTCCGAATTCTCATCGGCTTTCGACCTTGGAAACCTTTGACTGCAGATATGGCACTCTTTGTCACTCTCGAATGACTGGACGGTGTAGGATGGAATGGAGCTGCGAGCATATTCGATGGGATCCGCAATGTCTCCGAGAATAGGCGGCATATCGTAATGTCCACCAACTCCTTCGAAATGCTCATAAAGCCATGGCGTTCGATTTCGTACTTGAGCAACAACTGACTTGATCGAAACTTGCCATTTTAGATTAGAGAGGCGAGTTTGAGCGCAATGGATCTCTTCGCCATAATACATGGCCAGTGTTTCGGAATGGTTGTGAAATGCCCATTTTTCTTTGAGCCTGCTCTTCAGAAGTGCGATCATTTGGGTCAAGGTTTCTACGAGTGCATCCAGTGTTTCGTCGGCAGAAATCAGGCGATACTGCAGTTGTTCTAGAGCAAGCTTGCTCTCCTTGAAGCTCTTGAGAATCTGCTTCATTGTTGCCTCCAGACGAACACAGTTGTCTCTTTGTTCAGGCGTTGTATCTTCTGGACAACGGTTCTCAGACTCAGTGGCCTCGTTATCTTCAAGTGGTGTGCAGTCTCTCAAAATGTCATTCTTCAGGATTGAGGCCACATCCACGAGATCGTCCAAGTCTTGGATGGGACCTTCGTACAATGTTGCGCGTGTGGCTTCATTGCTTGTGATTGGAGAGTGAGGGTCGTCATCTGGGCGGTCTTGCCGGTCTGCCATGTTTTGATAGTGTTGGGTGTTTGAAGTTTTGTTTTGCGAGGGAAGGTTGGGAAGAACTGTGGAGCGTTGTTTGTTTGCAGACGAAAGATAATTGCCTGATAACAGAGAATCAGAGACCAAGAAATTGTCCAGCTGCAACAAGTTGTCAGATCCGCGTGAGAAGTGACAAGCTCGTATCACGTCACTCACGTTCAAGATTTCGCGTGAAGGTATACTTGAACTCCACCAAAGTCGTGATGACTTTCGTCCCTTGTGGTCATCATCGCTTCAGGCCATGCTATCGTTTATGTGGAGATGCAGTACTGAAGATGCCAAAAACTCGTGTGTTTCTCTAGAGAGCATTGAGACGTACGCAGAGCACTTGCTCGCGTTTGTCTTCATTGGGACGAGATCATGGCGCTTCCCTGAACACCGACGTTGGCGAGACGTTGTGAATCTATTTATAATAGCAGGTAAGTCGGCACCTATTTTGCAAGATAAGTAGCGATCTTGAGCCATGATATATGAACAGTTTATCCTTGTTTGTATTTTCTGGGAATCAGGGGATAAGGCTGATTGCCAATAACAATGGCGTAATCGCAAAAACACTACCTTGATTGCAAAGTTGACAATCACTCACATGTTTTCTGCGTCAAGTGAGACTGTGAAGATGATGAGCAGGCCGCCCCCAGTCCCTCAGTGCCCCTATCATGCTGGCAGTTGAAGTAATGGGATTGGCTGGACGGTGGCAAATAGTCTCAAGATCAAATTCGTTGCAGCGGATTGGCTTCAATATAAAGGAGCATCCAATTTGCCTGTCAGCATGACGATAGAGTCATGCAACACACTAGCCTAGGTAAAGATGATGGCGGTCTCGACTTGAAGAGTCTAAAGTCATAGGAGTCGGGTTGTTGGAAAGGGAGGGCGTGGTTGAAAGAAGAAATATGATCCCGAACACGGGTTGGGGTGATACGGGTTCGAGTCATGCATCTCGTCTTTGGTAGGCTAGACTTTAAGCTAATGATTCAGGTATGGAATCTTCCGCCTGGGGTAGGCGCGACCCGACTCGTGCTTGCTGCGTGGTTGACAAACGGAGAGGCTACGGAGCAACTAGTTTTTCCCATTCCCACACAATACCTAGGTATCTAAGGCAAACATCCAGTATGACATGTCTCGACTTTCCGCCATCAGGCGTTCGTGCCCAGGAAGCACTTCAATCCTTGGTCTCATCGCAGAGCCAGGTCAAGCATCTTGAGTCTTTCGCCGTTTGAGCTTCGTATTTGCCCCGGAAATCTTGAGCCAAAATCTCGTGCCATTGTCAATTGTGGCGTTCTGGAAATTCTTTTCCAGCCGGACTGCCAACCATGCCGCATTGGTCCAGGCTTCGATCCGACCTCTCCTCAAATCTGGGGAATGCCTTATTCAGTCTATGTGCAAGCTCCATCTGCTCTGGGGATCTCAGCGCGGTTGATAAACCCCATGGGGCCCCCTGTCTTGATTCCATCCTTTGCAATCTGCTTCCTTTCTACTGGCATCGCTGAGCATCTGGACTGAAGGACCCTCAGCCAACAAAAATGTCTCACAACGAGAAGAATCTCAATGCTACGGCAGCTTCTGACGACTTCGCTTCGGCGAAACTTGATTCACAGAGTCAGCATATCGATGATGCTGATGTCGTCAAAACCGCCCACGTTGATGGGACGGTGGATCTCGTCGACAAGAAAGCTATTGGAGGCGATCTAGATGAGATGCCAAAGGGCTACTTCCGCAGCCTGCATTTCATCGGCACTGTCATCGTCAGACTTCCAGACCCTCTTGTCCTTGAAATAGCTTATCCCTAATACTCTTGAACAGGCTGTTTGTCTTGGGAGCATATGTGCATATCTCGGTTGGGTTCTGCCTGCGAACACTCTGTAAGTCTTCCTCTTCACGTTTCTAGAACGAGTCACTTTCCTAATTCTGCTCTAGCTTGCTCATAAATGAAGCCATTGGTCCCTCCCCAAACATCAACTGGGTTGCCACTGCCTGGACTCTGGGATCCGGCGTCGGTTTCCTTCTTTTCGGTCGTCTCAGTGACATCTTCGGTCGCAAGTGGCTCACCGTCGGTACCAACGTCCTATCACTCATAGGGTGTATTATCGGAGCTACCGCAAACAGTGTCGAAGCCTTGATCGGTGCCAATGTCTGCAATGGTATCGCAGCCGCTGGCCAGCTCTCCTTCGGTATCATTCTTGGCGAACTGGTTCCAAATAAACACAGAGGTCCTATGGTTACATTGGTCTTTTTGTCCTCGCTCCCTTTTGCCGTCTTCGGCCCGGCAATTGCTCGCCTATTCATCCTGAACACCGCTGCAGGCTGGCGATGGAGTTACTATCTGGGTATAATATTTGCGGGCATCACTGTCATTCTATTTGTCTTCCTATATCATCCACCAAAGTACACCCAACTCCACGTCCATGGTAAATCTCAGTGGCAACAATTCCGAGAGCTTGACTTTGGTGGACTCTTCCTGTTCTTGGCAGGAATAGTTTTATTTTTGATCGGTCTCTCATGGGGAGGTCAAGCATACCCTTGGTCAGATGCCAAAGTTATATGCACCATCGTCATCGGTGCGGTGACATTAGTGGGTTTTGGATTATATGGTGGGTTATCTTGAACTCGATCGAGGTTCTATCACTGACATCTTTCCTCTCTAGAACAATACGTCATGAAGGGTCATGGAATCATGCCTCCTCGAATCTTCAAGAATATCGGTTTCATTGCCGTGGTCATGTGTGCAACAATCGGTGCCATGGTTTACTATTCGATGACCATTCTTTGGCCCACGATCCTAGGAACGGTGTACACAACAGATGTCATGGAGATTGGTTGGCAATCATCTGTCATTGGAGGTGGCATCCTTCTGGGTCAGACATTTGGCGGTTTTGGAATATCATATCTGCCCAAAGTCAAATGGCAAACAGTCATCACGTCAGTCCTATCAGCAGCCTTTGTTGCCTCACTTGCATCGCTGCACGCCGGTGGACATGCGCAAACCATTATTCTCGGTATTATGGCAACCATCAGCATCGGCTATGTCGACAACATCACGTTCCCGGGGTTACCCTTCTCTTCGAAGCTCAAGACATTGGGCTTGCAACGGGCATTCTGGGATCTATTCGTGCTATGGGAGGGGCTGTGGCTCAGGCTCTTTACGTCTCAATCCTCACAACCAAGGTCACTGAATATCTACCAGCATATGTGAGCCCCGCTGCGGTAGAAGCCGGCCTCCCAGAATCATCGCTTCCTTCATTATTCGCCGGTCTCACTGCGGGTAACTTCAGTGCTGTACCAGGAATAACCCCAGAAATCATCGCTGTTGCAGCAACCGAAGTTCGACGCGCCTACATCGACAGCTTCAAAATCGTCTTCTATGCAACTATTCCATTCGGTGTGTTGCTTATTGTGTTTGCTTTTCTCGTTCCAAATATGGACGAATATCTTCATAAGAAAGTTGCTCGAAAACTGCAACACGGCAATGCTGTCAGTGATGAAAAGGTCCTTCATCATGAGACTGCTTGAGCATCTCAGTGATGGTTGACTGCGGATGGACAACAGCGCAAGGGTTTGCCGACGTCCATTGTGTATAGACTGTGTAACACGGAACTGCCAGATAACTGCAAAGTACTGTTGAAGTCTCCACTAGAAAACTTTCATCGAGTCATGCTCCTTTCTCCTAGATGCATTTGTGCTGTACATTCGACCTTGCCAAATCACCTGTAAAATACTCGACTCCTGTACGGACACGGCAGCGGCGTCCGTAATCAACCGATGGCAACAAAGACTAAGATTGTCTATCCGACTCAACTAGGTTTAGGCACGGGATAGGACACGCTTAGGTCACTAACGAACTGAAGTACCTACCTCGTACCCGGTGCATAGGTGTTTAGCGATAATGGTAATTGACCATTAGTCCTGACATCTTCCGAGGCAGAAAATCTCCTGGAATTGAATGATTAGTTGTTTCGGGTATTCTATCTATTTAATGTCTAATATAGGGTTTGTCTCATCTTTGCTCGTCCCATGGCCATTGTCATGGCTCTGGCCTCAAATGTCTATGAGCCTTCTAGGAGATCTATCTTCTAGGCGTCGGCATTGCTAGCTCTCCTCTCCTCGACAGCCTGTCGACGATCGCCCACAGCGCGAGCCTCTGCCTCAGTGACCTTGACAGGAATGAGTTTCAACAGTATCGGCAATGTCGCGGCAATCAGCGCGCCCAAGCCTAGGAAAGCAGTGGTGACACCAAATCCGATGATGTACCGAGGGGCTCCATGTGATGGCCAAATGCGGGATCCATAGACGGAACTGAAGTTTCCGAAGGCATTGACAGTGGCCAGTACGATGGCGCGCTTTTCCGTCGGGACTTCGATGGTGTTGGAAACCCAGGCCAGGCACAGTGGCAAGGCGGACCAGATGCCGGCGGCCAGGAAACACACCATGACATAGCGGACTGTAGGAGTCTGGACGATGCAACACACGAGACCGGCGACGAATCCAAAGGACAACATGGCGCAAATGTGCCATCTTCGGTCGTTGATGCGGTCGGCGCTGAAGCTGATGATCATCGTGAAGACAGTGGCAACAGCATAGATTGGTACGGTCATGTACTGTGCCATGACAGTCGTGTAGCCGAGGGTCTTGGTAATGGTGGGAATGAAGTATGAAATGGTTCCGGAGCCAACGATCATCATGAACAAGATGGTGAACGCAAGAGTTCTCCAGTCGAGCCAGGCAGCCTTGAACGATTCCCAGTGAGTCATGTTCTCTCGGGTCTTGTCAAGGTTGCCGCTAGCCATGCCGTCGTAGTGCAGACGAATGACAGCCAACTGACGCTCCTCCAGAGAGAATTTCTTCTCGTTGGATGGGAAATCCAGGAGCACAAAGTATGCGACGATCGATAGCCCGACCGTTGCAACACCTTCGATAATGAAGAGCCAGCGCCAGCCATCGATGCCGTGTGCTCCATCAAGATGTCCTGTGATGCCTCCAGCGAGAAGTCCACCGAAAGCGCCTGAGAGGATTGCAGCAGTATAGAAAAGAGCAAATCTTTTGCCCAACTCGGCTTTTTTGTACCAGCACGAAAGCAAGAACAAGACACCAGGGAAGAAGCCTGATTCTATGCATCCAAGGATGAAGCGGAAGGCGAGCATTGCTCCATAGCTGTTGCTTACTGCCATTAGAGCGCTGAGAGCTCCCCAGACCAGCATGATAGCAGGCAAGAAGGTTGAAGGCTTGGACCGTGAGAGGATCATATTGGAAGGGACTTCGCAGATGAGGTATCCGAAGAAGAAAATGGACAGAACCCATGCGTATCCTGAGTTTCATTTCGATCAGCATCTTCGTAGGTTCCTTCAGACTAACGAGGACACTTACGGCTGTCATCCAATTTCAGGTCTTTATCCATGCCAGCGATCTTAGCATTTCCAATGTTGGTTCGATCGATGTAATTCATGACGTCTGCAAGAATAGTGAGAATCTGACCATTTTGCACTGGGCAAGGAGGACAGGATAGGAGTACTTACACATGACCCATAGCATTGGAAGCAGAAACAGATCAATCTTGCGGACAAGTTTCTTCTCTGCTTCCGTATCAGGCTGGTAAGCGGCGAGGGCACGCTCATATTCTTCTCTCTCGATGGAAATGGCAGTCTCCTTCTCCTGGAGCTGTGCCTGAGGTTTATCGTGGTCTGCCATTGTGCAGATGAAGAGTGCCCTTCAAACGAGCGATCCTGTAAAATGGCAAGGAAGAATAGTCCCAAAGCTATGAAGAGACGAGGTTGGCAAGCTGCTCGATCACAAGCATCCGGCAAGCATTCCACACGAAGTATTTATGTCTTGTCCCCAGCGGAGGACCCAACATTGATGGATCCGTGGGGTGGGCCACGGGTGTCCATGGGGTTGAGAGCCGATACCACCGTGGGGATGCCCGCAAATTTTCATGACCTGTGGATTCTCTAGGGAGGCGTCAAGGTAACCAGAACAATCGAGTCATGGGCGTAGAAATGAGCGCTTTCGGGATTTTGTCGGTCTCCTTGATAGCTGGAAATCTTTCCCATGCATACAAACTGACCATCGGTCCGTGTCGGCATGAGAACCGATCCCCCTGACAATCGCTCGACTTGCCCCTTTTGGGTCTATGCCTCTAGTCAAAAGCGGGAGAAGAAAGCTTCGTGAGTCAAGTCAAACTTTGGCTTGATCTTCTTTCTTACCGACCACTTTCCGATGTTCAATGCCTCCTTCAGACGGATACGGAGCCGTCGGCACCGTACGGCGGTTCACCTGGCTTTACTTCCAAGGTGACCTGACATCAACTATTTTGACCATTTCTATACGGACACGGGCACGGCGCCGTACCGACTGTGCTCCATATCCAGCGCGCCTTCACGTTCCGCCAAGGTATGCGTATGGGTAGCGCCGGCGTCGTTGCCGGTAGCCTCGGAGATGGAACGAGGCTTCATGGTTTGTATCGTTTGCTATGCCGGCCAAATGAGATAAAGTACACAGGTACAAGTCCCCTTCTCAAAATCGAAGAAAAACCCACGTATCTCAACCTCTTTCCTGTCTGCAAAACTCCTCTCTTTCATTCCTTTTGTGTTTCAATATGCCTCATTCAACTCTTTTCCAGCCATCAACGCCCATGCCCAGAAATGTTGGATTCATTGGCCTTGGAGCCATGGGCTTTGGCATGGCTTCACATCTTGTGAAGTCTGGGTTTTCGGTTACTGGCTTTGACGTTGTGCCATCACAAGTTACCAAATTCGCAGAACTAGGTGGACTGGTCGCCAGTTCACCGCGCGAGGCCGCCACAGGCTCAGACTTGATTGTTGTCGTGGTTGCAAACTCGTCCCAAGCAGACAGCGTCTTCTTTGACAAAAGCAATGGCGCTGTAGAAGCGCTACCCAAAGAATCTGTCATTGTACTGTGTGCTACCGTACCTCCATCTTATTATCAGTCATTGAGCCAACAGCTCAAGACAGTGGGACGATCCGATATCAGACTAGTGGATGCCCCCATCTCAGGGGGTGCAGTGAAGGCTGCACTTGGCCAATTAACGATTCTAACCGCCGGCTCGGAAGACGCCAAAGACGCCAGCAGTCCTGTGATCGCCGCCATGGCTGAGAAAGTTTACGAAATCCCAGGCGATCTCGGCGCTGCGAGTACTGTTAAAATGATCAATCAGCTACTGGCTGGCGTCCACATTGCTGCAGCGTCAGAGGCTATGAGTCTGGCAGCGAGATTGGGTTTGAATACTCGGCATGTCTATGAAGCTGTGAACGCATCCAGTAGTTGGAGCTGGATGTTTGAGAACAGAGTCGACCACATGTTGAGAGACGACTGGACGCCGCAAAGCGCTCTGGATATTTTCGTAAAAGATATGGTGAGACTCGAGAGATCACGATGATCAATGCCAGGCTAACATATACAAGGGTATCGTTAACAAGACCGCTCAAATTCATGGATTCTCATGCCCCTTATCCGCCATCGCGGAACAACTATACATTTCATCAAGTTCAAATGGTCTCGGTCGACAAGACGACGCTGGTGTGGTCCGGGCATACCTGCCCGTCGAATCCCCTTCTCTCATCAGGGATCTTAGCTCAGCTCAAGAGCCTGACGATGCAGTAACCAAGACTTCTGTTGTCCTTAAGTTGCTAGAAGGAATCCACCTAGCTGCTACAGTTGAGGCTCTAGCTTTGGCAAAGAAATGTGGCTTGGATGTGAGATATGTCTACGAAATCATCTCAAATGCCGCAGGTACAAGCCGAGTGTTCGAGAGCCGAGGTCCCGGGATAGTGGATGGCAGCCTGGAGTCGCCTACCTCTCTATCGCAAGCAATCCAATCTTTGGTTAGTTGCCACTGAATCTCCGAGTCTATTCATGGATGAAGCTAACTCAACTCATAGACCACAGCTATCAATGATGCAAAGGCCGTCAAAGCTCCAGTATTTCTCGCGAGCGTTGCTTTACAGACTTTCCAATTTACCGGCCTAACTTCCAAGCCGGAGGATTCTGACAGCATCATCTTAAAATCATGGCAACCTCTCGACTCGACAGCTACCACGACGAAACAAGCCTTTAGACCTCGAGATTATCCGAAACTCTCCGCAAAGGCCACTATCGCTACATTACCGCAAGAGTATCCCGAAGACCCTATACCGTCGATTCGCCAATCACTCACAGGAGATAATATTCCTACCCTGGTCGTTCTCGACGACGACCCAACAGGAACACAAACATGCCACGGCATCAACGTCTTGACGACGTGGACGGTGGATGCACTTGCGGAGGAGCTGTCTTCCGGAACGAAAGGGTTCTTCGTGCTGACGAATTCTCGAGCCCTGGGTCCTGATGATGCTCGAAGCTTGCTCACAGAGATCTGTCAGAACCTCAAGACAGCATCAGAAAAGACAAAGATCCAATATGAAGTTGTTTTGAGGGGCGATTCAACGTTAAGAGGACACTTCCCACTTGAAGTTGAAGTAGCCGCCAGCTTCAACTCCAAAAGCACAATCGACGGATGGATTCTGGCTCCTTTCTTCTACCAGGGAGGTCGCTATACTATTGACGATGTTCACTACGTGCTTGAGGGGCCAGATCTAGTCCCTGCGGGTAAGACACAATTCGCTGAGGATCGCACTTTCGGTTATAAGAGCAGCAATCTGAGAGATTATGTCGAGGAGAAAGCAGGGTCACAGAGAGCTAAGACATGCGTCAGTGTCAACATATCTGACATTCGAGTTGGTGGTCCTCAGAGAGTTGCGCAGATTCTGTCCAATGTGTCGAACGAGACAGTCGTTATTGTCAACGCTGCCGCCGAGCGGGATATGGATGTCTTCTGTGCGGGCCTCCTGCTTGCCAATGCTGCTGGGAAGAAATTCCTCTACCGAACCGGTGCGGCCTTCGTCTCATCTCGCCTGGGCATATCGTCGATCGCTGCACTAAAACCCGCCGACGTGTCAACGGGCTCCAACGGCACGAACACCACTCCCGTCGGTGGACTCATCGTCGCCGGCAGCTATGTACCCAAGACGACCGCCCAGCTAGCATCATTACGGGCCCGCCGTGCAGAGGCAGATCTACACACCATCATTCTTGACGCCGGTGCGCTACTGCGTGATCCGTCTTCAGCCTCAGCAGTCTGCGAGTCCGCTGCCAAAGATGCCTCGGCCACTATCCAATCCGGCAAGGACGTACTGATCATGTCATCGCGCGAGCTGATCACAGGTGCCGACGGCGCCGAGAGTTTGTCGATCGGATCGCTCGTCGCAAAGACCCTGGTCGATATCGTCGAGCACATCTCGGTAAGGCCACGGTATTTTATTGCCAAAGGTGGTATCACGAGCAGTGATGCCGCGACCAAGAGTTTGAGGATTCGCAAGGCTGCTATTGTGGGCCAGGGTGCTGCTGGCTGTCCGCTATGGAGATGTGATGAAGAGTCGTGTCGCTGGCCTGGGATCCCATTCTTGGTATTCCCGGGGAATGTCGGTGGCGAGCATACTCTCGGCGAGATCGTCGAGAGCTGGGCTTTGTAGTTAGATGTTGTCATTGCGAAAGGAGTTCGGGGTCAAGGCGTACAATAATGACGGACGATTTGGATGAGAATTTGAGTCAATCAAGAGAGGCAACAGCCTCTTGTTTACTCTAAAACCAACGCTTGTTCACGTTTCCATCTTCTCGGTACCTTCCTTGCCTCTGGAGTTTGTCGAGTTAGTCTCGACGTTGTAAATGTGACTGTTCTACCCTCAACACCCAATTCCAAGATTTACAACTACGCAATATCCCTGAACGGACTCTGTGCTCAACATGGCCCTGAGGTAGACCCCCACCACATCGAGGCGGCTGACTTGATTGCAAGTCTGGCTCCTGAGGACGACAGATTTGGCCAAAAGTATGCTTGGCAACCGTTTGAACTATTGCTCTCGTAGGCACTAAGAAGTTACTCAAGACTCGACGAAGAGACACGTCTCCTGGAGCTGCCTTGGGCTAGGTACCCGGGGTCGGGAGTCGAGTCTTTCGGCCCGTCAAGCTTGCAGGACGCTCCTTCCTCAGACGAGCAAATGCACTTACCCCTAGGCATTGTTTGGTGCAGGAAGCCAAGGCTCCACATTCCTACTTGACTCTACACGAGAGATGCGTTCTTCTTCTTCAATCACAACAAACAGGAATCGACCACATCAATCAGTGCTATCACCGGCTATGTTCTGACTCCCAAGCTAGCTATCTACCCTCAGTATAAGACTAGTGGTCTGAATGCGTGTCTGCCTACCGTGATAAGTGAAGGTGAGCCATTTGAATGTTGTGTGACGCCCAAGCTTTGGGGTGTTCGTATTGTGCTTAAGTATGGAGTAGTGAGCATTGAAGGTGCCGAGGCTTCAGAACCCCTGACCGAAAAGCATGTCGACTACATCCTTCCAACCGAATCTATTCTACATTCAGCCTCTCCTCAGAAGCGAGGTGAGACAAGCGCTACGGTGGTGTTGTTGACATGAACGAAGACCGCTTCGGGCCAGATATCTACGGAGGTAGGTCAGACGGTCTTCTTAATGCATCGATGTACAGACACAAGTATGCGTGAAGACAACTGCAGATGGTTTCGACAACTTTTAGATACCAGGAGCGCACTTTTGTTCGGTGATGCTCCTGCACATCTGTGAAATGCTGCTGAGATACATCCGACGACATGGTTGTTCCCTAGGACTTCATCACCTCAGGCTCTGGAGCCGGGTGCATCCCGGCGGTTGTGCAGTCTAAACCCCTTCAAAGCTAGGTCTTTAGTTGCCACATGCTCATACAAGTCAAGACTCAAGCGCCAAGACTTATATAAGTCCTCGGATCTGTTCCGATCATGCTGTGCCTACGGTTCTGATGGGCTCGAGTGCTACTTGGCAATGAGCCCTTTCGTGTTTAGCGGTCAATCAAATCTTCAGAATACACTCTTCAAGGTGTTCGGGCGATATGGACGGCAGTTGTCGGTGCCGGAACAATGGAGAAGGGCACAGCCGTTGCCAACTTTCACACTAGAAATTTATGCCCTCAAGGCGGAGCGACTCCGACCAGAGCACTCGAGTCCAACGGCCCACCTGTGCCACTTGTTTCTCGTGGCATGGGGTCCGGAGTATGGAGTACTTTTGTGGAGATTAGCGTCACTTTGAGATATTGTCATGACCTCTTGAAAACGTTGGTATGGTGATGCGCAATACTATAAAGGATGTGGGATATCCCCATCATCTCCAAGCGGATGCATCAACTACCTTTTTATACCATGGCTACAGTCAAAGTCTCAGATAAGTTCGACGTTGAGGAACATGAACTTGCCGAGAAGGAGCTCGGTGTTGATGTTTTCTCCCCAGAGACCTTATCCCCTCTCGGGAGCAAGAGCTCGCCGCCTTTGATCGAAAGATGCTTTTCAAATTGGATTTAATCCTCGTTCCGCTAATGGCCATGCTGTACCTGCTAGCTTGGTTGGATCGAGCTAATGTTGGAAATGCGCGCGTGGTAAGTCATTGAATCAGTGGGCTTGACATTGGCTAGAGAACGCTAACAGGCTTCCCTGAACAGGCAGGTCTGCAGAAGGACCTTGGGATCACAGACCACCAATATCAGACTGGTACGGGTTTTAAGGTGTTAGGTGTAACTATAAGCGTATACATCTGCTGACATCTTTATAGCAATCACTGTGACATATGTACCATACATTGTCGCCGAGCTACCGTCAAACCTACTTCTGAAGAAGATAGGCCCTCGTATCCTGTTACCCTTCCTTTGCACAGCGTGGGGGATTGTAACAACTCTGCAATCGCAGATCCACAACTATGAAGGCCTTCTAGCGTGTCGTTTCTTTCTGGGCTTGATGGAGGGAGGACTTTTCCCTGGGATTGTGCTATATCTGTCAGGGTACGCTCTCTAATTATTAAACCACTCTCAGCTAGGCAAATCTGACCTTCGAGAACCACAGATTTTATCGCAGACATGAGCTGCAAGTACGAATCGCGCTGTTTTTCTCTGCCGCTGCTCTGAGTGGAGCCTTCTCCGGGTTGCTCGCGGCCGCAATCCAGGAGATGGATGGGCTTGGAAACCTCCGAGGCTGGCAGTGGATTTTTTGCCTTGAGGGGCTTTTCACTGTTTTGTTTGGTGTGTTTGCGTTTTTCGTTTTACCCAACAACCCGTCTCAAGTCAAGACTTTCACTCCTGAGCAGGCTGCACATTGTGTGGCGCGCCTCAAACAAGATGTTGAGTTCGTCGAGACCGAACGTACCACTCTGGCAGGTGTGCTTTCGGTATTCAGATCTCCGCATCTTTATCTGCAATGCCTGACTCTCTTCTGCAACGGTGCATGTCTGTTTGGACTCGCTTATTTTACGCCGTCAATTGTACAAGGCTTGGGAAGTTACAACAGGACCCAGGTTCAGCTATTCACCGTCCCACCGTTTGTGGCAGCTTTTATCGTTACAATGATCTCGTCCTATTTTGCGGATCGTTACCGTCAGCGCGGCATAACTGCCTTAGCAACAACAGCCATTGCTCTCATCGGCATTGTCATGTTCTACCTGGGTCGTACGACTGCAATACGATATACCAGCCTTTTCCTCCTCATCACTGGCATCTACGCGACCGCACCAAGTCTTATTTCATGGGTTCCCAACAACACCGCCGCTCATGTACGTCGGGCGACAGCCATTGCTTTAGCTTTCATCTGCACCAACACTGGCGGGATTGTTAGTACGTGGATCTTCCCCAAGAAAGATGCGCCGTACTACACCTTTGCCGCCGAGTTCATCATGGCTCTTGTAGTGATCTCAATGGTTCTGATTGCCGCGAATTTGTGGTTGCTGAAGAGATATAACGACCAGAAAGACAATGAAGTTTGGAGAGAAAATGTTCTGAGCACCCTCGGAGATCTCAGCGCACCACATCAATTGGAGAAGTTGGGAGATCGTCATCCTGACTTCAGGTATACATACTAGAATTTTTCAGGTGTTGGGGTGCTATCATATGGTTTGGAGTCCAGCGTTGAAGATGTGTCGAGAAGCCGACAGCAACAATAACAGTAAGCCTTATCGTGTGAACGAACACACACAAATGGCAGAGTCAACTGACTCAGAGATGGAAAATGTCACAGCATGTAGCATAGCTTCACCGAGTCTCCTAACGACACAAATACAACCTGCCTTTGATCGCTCCAATGCTCTCACATTCATTCGAGGCGATGGAGAAGCAATTAGAACAAAGACTCCAGTAGCCGGGATCCACATCCGCTCGCTCTTCGTGATAAGCAAGTTACTGCGAACCTCCACACGCCCGTTTCTCATCATTCTCTCTGAAAAAGCAATGCAGTCCTGTGGCGCCGAACCAGGTGCTATCAGCCCCCTGTCCATCAGCGTTCAAACAGTGATAGTGCCATCACACATGCAGACAGCAGTGTGGTCTGCACGAAGAACAATATTAAGACCTTAGTATTGTTCATGTTGTCTCAGACGCCGGTCGGCGTGTCTTCACTATCGACATCATGATTCCCATCACCCTCACCATCACCAACCACCCGAAACCCCACAAACGTGAGACATGCGGGCTTTGCTTGAGATCAAGAGAGGACTTCAAGACAAGATCGACTGAATGAAATCCATACTAGCAGCAGAGAAGGTGAAGGTTCCAAGTGAAAGGGGATGAAACGACGTGAAGGGAAGGCAAGAGAAGAAAGACAGCTGGCTGGCTGGCTGACTGCCCTAGCTAGTTAGAGATGTGGAGCTGGGGCATCTAGGCTGTGAAAGTGAATATCACACGAGAGAGATGGACATCGGTGTCATTGGGTTGCCTTTGGAACTGCAGAAAAGGGTGTCATCGAAAGCGACTGTTTTGTCACTTGGAGTGAATCGTTGTCCTGATCGAAATCTCTTGGTCTCTTGATGTGTTTGAACGAGGACGTTGTGTGGAGATTCCTCGATCTTTAGTGTTTGCTTCCATCGTCAAGTCCTCGTCGTAATCATATATCATCCATCACATCGTCTTCATCGCCTTCGTCCTTTGCTGCTTCGGCACGAGCACACCTAACCTGACGAGGCTACCTGGTACCGTGGCATCTCTGCATCTCGATCGAGCAAAGAGATACCAACCGGCTTTCTGGCCTCAAAGTCTTTTCAACCACTCCTCCTCTCAGGTCCCTATTTGTTGACCTTCCACTTCCAGACACGATCGAACAGTATTCCACCTTCCACCTCGTCTTCTATCTCGGAGCGGCACTTGCTTAGCCTCCTCTCCTTGTCTATTAAACAATCGATCGTCGCCGTGCGGTCCTAATATCAAATCAAACACCCAAAAAGACCAAAAGGAGGAACCCCGTCCGTCTGTCCATCATCGAAATGACAAGCTCTTCGCTAGGTGTGCGCACGTTGACTGCACAGGTGCTCTCAGCGCCCACGACGTTTCCGACCGCAGGTTATGGAGGTTCTTACTACCGTAAAATCGCTTTCCAGGTCCCGACCTACTCCTCCACGGCCAACGACCACGTTTCCTGGGGCACCATCGACGCATACGTGGCTGTGGTGATCAACAATTTTTCCACCATGGGTATTGCAGCCGGGCTGGCGTGGGCGACGTTCATCTATGTCCTGGCTCTGACGCCGAATCGAAAGAGAACTTCTCCCTTCCACACGTTCCTATTGCTGGGCGTTTCGTTCCTGCTCGTACATCTCATGATTGATCTGATCTCGGCTTGTATTCCTGGCTTGAGCAAATATCCTGCGTATATCTTCCTCACCCACGACACCGACTCGATGATCTGGCCCTCAGAATTCAGGTCCATTCATGCCACGAGCAGCGTTGCAGACACAGCCTCTTTCATCTGCGCTAGTATCTGCCTGTGGCTGCAAGCCCGAGGCTTGCTCTCCGGCGTCCGCATCAGGTTCAGGAGGGTCTACCTGGCTGTCTTGAGCTTCCTCATTCTCGAGTCGGTCTTGGCTTTCATCGCTCAGGTGGCCTATCTGGTTCGACTGGTGCAGCAATTGGGCAAAACTCCGACCGTGGATCAATACGAGGAGTTCGAGAAATATGAGACGGCCTATCTGAGCTCATATGCTCTGAGTATTGGTAGTTATGCCCTGGTCGCCATGTGCTCAATCGTGAATATCCTGTGGAGACGGCCCGCATCGGTGGTCAAGGGCAATAACGCATATGCATCGGCTTTGAATCTTGTGGGCTTGTTGTGCGCACAGTCCTTTGCGGTCCCATGTAAGTACTACTCGACCTTCAATACCCATCTCCGCCTCCTCTCTGCTGTACCGAGCGCCATCCAGACACTAACCAGACTTTTGCATAGTCATATTCTGCATCCTCACCTTTTTCAAAACCCAATCAGGCCTCGTGCAGCCAGTCATCGTCCTGTTACCGACTGTCTACCTAATCCTTCCGCTTGGTACTCTGTTCATGACCATCTGCCAGAATGACACGGCATTTCAGCGCGACAATGCTCTCCAATTACAGCCTTCGCCCGCCGGTGTTTCTCCCTTGCGACAGAAGTTCCTCGAGCAGAATCGATCTAACACCTTGACTGAGGGAGTTGATCAGGGCACCGCGCTGCAAACGCCTCCTCGGCAACGATCGGCTGGTGGTATCGATGGTGAGGGTACATATCAGAGAGTGTGGAACTCGCCAAAAAGTCCCGTTGATCGCGAATTGGACTTGATTGATGCTTTAAGCACATCAACCTCCGTTCATGAGAACCAACCAGGACACCTAGACGCCGTAGTGATCGGTGATGATGGGAAGCATGTTACAATCGCTGAACTCCACGCATAAGCTCGCAGATGTCAAGAACCAGAAGGCAATGGTACCTGCAACGATAGTAGCTGACTGATAGTGAACAGTTTGTGTTGAATTGCTGCGAAAATACGAGACACGTGGCCAAAGACACCAGAGGCTAAAGCGACTCTGCTTTCTCACCGATGTGTCGGGGTGCTTGCCGTGGATGAGTGCGAGTCATGGTGACAGGTTAGAAGGCTGAAATCATTGCTAGATCCCTCGCATTAAGGGAAAGACCTTAGAGACTATCGTGCGTTAGAGCAAACAAGGGGGAGGTGGCCTATTTCATTTTCCAGCCATCCTTGATTGCTCTTTCCCTCGCCTGGCATTGATCATTCTTCGTCGTCGAAGTGATCTTCGAGGGAGGGGAGCTTTGGGAGATAACACAAAGGATCAAATGCAAGAAAGGGGCGCTTGTGTGAGTTGGGCTGAATGTCTCGGTGAACCCGAGACATACATTCGTTCTTTGTAAGCGAGGAACAGTGAAAGCTGTAATAATCTTTAACGTCAACTAAACGTGAATGGAAAACAATTCATGATCATATATCGAGCAAGTTGTCTGCGCATTAGTTCTTTAGAGGCCATTGACAAGGAACAGGGTTGCAAGAATTCATTTGAGCTGCAGGGCGAGCCCAACGCCAGGCCGCTTCAAGTTGCAGGTTCAGTGTTGGCAACGACTCTCCTCTTGACGAGCCTGACCCAACGACGGCGGCGCCATTCGCCGGTACGGCCTCTATTCTCCAACCTGGTGGCTTCTTCCCAGTCTTTGCTACCGCTGCCTGTGAAACTGCCGTCTCGTTTCCTGCGCTCTTTCTCTTTCTTTTCTTTCTCCTTTCTCCTCTTCTTTTCTTTCTCTTTCTCCGCTGTGGATGTTGGGATCTCATAGTCTCCGTATGCCAGCCACAGGTCGTCATCGCGATTGAGCCCGCTACCAGGAGGTGGGGGCAAGTCCCATACCCAGCCGCCGAAATCCAGGTTGACTGAATTGCGCCGGTGGCTGGTGACTTTCTGCAGGGCCGTGCCGTTGTCATCAACATCTTGGACTTTGGTAGTAGTCTGGTTGTCTGTGTTATTATTTTTGGAGTCAAGATCGTCGTTGTCTTCCTCTTCATGATGATGCAGGACGTCATACTCTACGCCCACGACTAGCCTCTCGTTGACCCATTCGCCGGCTTCCAGGTCCAATTCCCATTTCTTGCCGGCCCATTCCCAACCTTCGGGTGGGGAGACGTCTTCAAAGAATCGAGTACCTTTCGGTTTGTCGCCGGAGACACGTAGTGGTGATAGTGGGTCGTATGGGGTGGGAGTAAAGAGATGGGGTTGCCATTCATGGACTGTGGTGGAAGTATTGCCAGAGAGGGGGATTAGCGGTCGGTGTTGGAGCTCGAATATCTCTACTTCCCGGGTTTCCGGAGTGCTGGACAACGTCACGGCGGAGAGAGAGTGGAGAGTAGATTGCATGACGGCAGGAGTTGCTGGAAGAGGAATTCCATGAATATATCTTTGATGCTTGAATTTCGGGTCCGACAATGCAAGAGAGGCTTGTCGTTCAGCCCGCTTTTGGAGCCTTGCCAACCAAATTTGAGCCGTAGGGTGCATGGAGACGATGAATGTCCAACCCGAGAACAAGAAGATGTGGCGCCAAGGAAGGAGATGAGCAGTAATGAAAGATAGAGTGGTGAGGATGGTTAGATAGAGGAATAATTGTGAGGAGAAGACCTCATTGCTAAAATTAGTTGCTGGCGCAATCACCTTGACCAATGCGTCGTGGCCATTGCTGAAATCGGCCATGCTGTTCTGCAGATCCCGCATATTGCGGAAGAAGTCCTTTGACGTCTCCGATGCCGGTTTTATAGTTCTGGCCGGAGCGAGGGCAGGGCCTGCGTAGTTTTCGTGATAAATAGACGCTGAACTTGAGACTGCAGCGGTAGGTGGTGGTGGGGGGTGACGAGACGTAAAAGCTGGAACCATGATGAACAGAAGTGCAATTATCAGCGGAACGACAATGAGTAGGTAAGGATCCAAACAGACGAAGCTATATGTAGCCAGGAATGATATAGTGTGGGACGGCGTGCGCCAGGTGAAGAGACGTATAAGCCGATTCTGAAAGACAAATACTATTCCGATACGAGCATTGAATCGGCGGAAGTTGTTGGTCATGGTTGGCAAGGAGAAGGCTGGGCGTGCCACATATTTCGACGACCTTCGATCAACAGGCGTATTGCTGGCGCTGTCGTCATCGTCGTCGACATCTTCTGATGGAATGACTTGAGCAAGAATCTTGGCGAATACTCGATCTTGAATCGACTGCCTCGTTGAGCTAGAGACAGCGGCAGTCTCGGACTTCTCGAGCTGAGCGGCGGCGAATTCTTGACCTTTTGTTTTCAAGCGTGAAGGAGACAAAGATCGTTTGAGTTGCTGGCGTCGGCCAGGGCTCTTTACTGGGGTGTCGGCTTCAGAGGACGAGATGTCCAGGTCGCTTTGAGAGACGGAAATCAGTGGCAGAGGCTCATCGCGATTGGCGAAGGCGCCAGCTGTATATTCGTCCATGTCCGATGATATTGGGAGTATTACCAATCCTGAAATTACATGTTGTAGACCATAGTCCTGTCGAGGTCTCTCTTAACTGGCTCTGCAAGAGGGAATGGAGTGTCGTCAGTTGGTGAGCCTGTGACATGTGGCTGATTGCGAAACCATGCCACGTGACGTGATAACTCCCGCGCGTTCTCGCCACAAATGCTCGGTTCGGATAATCTTATCGGAAGAGAGTTCGCTTGGCGCCAAATCGTGGCTCAAACTTTCAGCGGCGCAATCCAGGGGCAGGGGCTGAAGCCTAACTACGGAGTAAAGACAAAGTCTATGGAGGTCTCCTGGAGTTTAATACTTGACCTGATCTCGTTAGAGAAGCGGAAAGTACCCGTAGTGAGGGAGGAGTTCACAATGGAGCCTGCAAGATCCTCAATGTCGATGACGAAACGTTGTAAAGAGGTTAGTGCTGCTCAGCAAACACACGTGACACCTATTGACACGGAGTCAGGACTCTCAGGAGGTTGAGGTCACTCGACTGTTTGGGGGATGCGGATGTGGCTAACTCTTACTCTCCTGCTTATGCGAAGATTGGAAAGGTGTCATGGAGAGCTGTACGGAGTATGTATGTATTAGAGAAGACCGCTGTTCTAGAATCCGAAAATTGCCATGCACAAGGTGCAAGGAAAAGTTGTCTCGAAGCTTTTGTTTGGTGCACTCCGCAGATCTCTCGTGGGATAGTCGCAATGTTTGATTAATTCCCCGAGATCACATCCGAGACGAGATTGCGAGGGAGAGATTATGAAGTTGATGATATAATCCAGGTAGGATGGCCAGTATGGACTGACTTGCCCTGTCAGTCAGTTGTTGATGGCCCATGAGACCTGAAACTCGACGACTCGTTGACTCGGACTCGGAACCTGCGAGTAGGTGATACTTGGGCAATTTCGACAATCATAACACTGATAAGTCGTATCTCGCTCCAAGCCTAGCGATTGGCCACCGCCGTTTGAATATATGCCCATTGCCAGCCATCAATCTTCAAGGGCTGGAGGTAACGCGCCGAGAGTTGCAGAACACACGGCAAGATATTCCCGATGCCATCCTGAATCCCTTTCTCCAGATTCCAACTTGATAGCTTGGTACAGCTGTCACAATTCTGTACCAGGGACCGAGAGAATTGGTTGCCCAGTGGTGGCATTGGTTCCGTGCAGTAGCTGACTGCAAGTTCAGGTACCCCCTACGTGGCCCTCCAATAACAGACTGTGCCAAAATATGGGCCATAATCTGATTGGGCCTGGGCCCCTGAGGCTCGGGGCCTAGGGGGAGCTTTAGGCTTGTGCAGTGCCACCGAAGGTGCAGGTTGGAGCCACCTGGGAGCCAAAGCTGAACCCTGGCTTTGGCGACAGCCTAGACAGGCTAAATCCGTGGGCCGCAACTAACCTAAATTTACCTGAGCCTGGAGCCGTGGATAGGGAGATCTGCGTAGAGGCTCCCACTAACTAACATACATTGGTTAGGCCACTGGGCATTCTCGATCCTTATGCTTGGTCGTCAACGGGTTTGCCCCTGGTTCACTGTACGGAGTACATCTTGCACCGACCAACAAGAACAAGCACAAGCACTCACACCCTAACCCCTTACAAAGGCACCAAAAGGCAACAAGCGGACAGTTCCACGAATCCCGCGAGTCCTCACTGCATGGTGTTGTTGTCTTGTGCAAGTTGTCACTGACTCTCAGCAACGGCCTTGCAGCTTACACCTAAACAGTTAGTCCGGGTGTGCAGCTCCCCGTTCGTGGTTCCCAAAGTAGCCCGAGGAGGCCCAGTCGTCCTAGTAGTGTCCTAGTTAGTAGCGTGCTAGTAGTTACCTAGAGGTGCCTAGTAGGTGCCTAGTGGGTGCCTAATTGCTACTACTCCGTACAGAAGCCGACTAGTTAGTTAGTTAACTAAGTTAGGTTGTTAGTGAACGTCTAAGGGTCCCCGTCAAGGTCCATGAGCTCCTCCCAATAATGGCTCGTTCTCAGTCACCGCAACATCCAGAATCGCCATCATTCGCTTGCTGCCACCCTTAGCCCATGTTCGAACTCAACTCCCGTCTTTTCACAAAAACATTTACTCTATCAATCCCTTCATGCCTTGAGGACTTGATCCAATATCTCACTTGTCGGATCCCTCCCCGACACATCTTCCAGACGTCACGTATTTCGACATCCTCCCGACCAATCCGGACTCCCCCGGTGCCAACATCTCTCTGCATTCCACAAACTGCACTTAGCAACGCGTGTTCTGCGGTCTTGCGAGTCTGGTCTCTCTTGGTCCTTCTCACCACTGCAGTCAGCCCTCCAACCCTCTAGCCTCTAGTTAACCCCGGTCTATTCGTGGATCGGTCGCGACGTGGCCATCTACCCTCCCGCCTTAGACACTCGAGGCAATCAACTTCTCTTCAGCATGTCCTGATTGTCGAGTTACTCTTCAAATGTTGACACTCCATGTTGAGAGGTAACGGCAGATCAACACTCCGGCCTGGCCCTGGGGTCGTCGTGCACACATAAAAAAAGCCATGCCTTACCGACAGAATGCCCCCCTGTCCTCTGTCACAACTGCTCGATACACAAACCAGATCACGGCCGATGACCATGACAATGGTGGTACGAACCTCTTGTCCAGGCAGCCTGCAGGAGATCAATCCCCGCTGACAACAGCCTATCCTCTAGCAGAATCGCAGTCTTCTCGAAAGCCTCCGTCCTCCTTCACCCTAAGCGGCACCTCGACGACAACAACTGCCCGTCCACGAGACACTGTCGAAAATGCTAATTCCCTTACTTCTGGGCCAACTCTGGTGTCTAGAAGAAGGCAATCCTCGATCCCAAATGCAAAAGCCCTCATGGGCCCACGCTCCCTTGAAAATGCCTCCAGCACAAATTCGGGGAAAAGGTTGGTTACCATCTGCAACTGCCAGAAACTGTGATATCACAAGACATTTCCACTGATTCGCTCTTTCCCTTTCAGGTCCGCAAGCAATTCTCAGTTCAATTCTCTACGAGGAACCTCTGCCGTCGCTTCCCAAGATCCCTATACCAAGGAGTTATCAATCAACGACATTTCTCGCTTCAGCTTTGCATCCATACAGCCCAAGGAATCTCCTCAGGATTCCGGCGACACCACTTTAGACTTTGGCAATTTTCTCGAGCCAACCTTCAATTTCGATGATTTTCAAGACAACATTGTTGGTACCGAACCGAGCTTGAACCATTTCCCTTTACCAGGTAAAGGCTCTTCAGTCAGGCTTCCCACAAAACCCACTACCGTCGAATCATCCCTGCCCACAAGCATCGAGCAAAAGAAACCTGTCTCCCAACCAGCCATTCCCATACCTGCTCGCAAGGGCTCAGGCGTTGTTCCCATCACTCGTAAGAGTTCCAACGCGTCCAACACTTCAAGGAATTCCACTAGGTCGGATTCCATGTCGGTATCGACGAATTCTGTACTTAGAGGTAGAAGGCAAAGTCATTTCCCTCCCAACTCGTTTAATAATGCAGGCACGACAACTACTAAAGCCCCTCGGAAATCAGTTGGTCCTGGAACCTTTATTGCTCCGGAGCCAGCAGAGAAACCGGTCCCGAAGAGAAGACCCAGTGCCGCAGGGAGAAAATCTAGCACTGAAAGTGCGAAGAGTCTGCAACTGAAAAATTCCCTGGCTCCTAGGAAGAGGGCTTCCAAAGATCTTCTAACACCATCGCGGACGCCAGATTTATCACGTGCCATGTCAACAGGGATGCAAAACACTCCCACCAGGGACAAGGGAACTCCAGGAAGGACTACAACTCCAGGGGGGAATGCAGATCGCAATCGAAGAATGTCCGTTATGCCACATCATGCGACAGGCTTAGGTGCCCGTACTGTTAGTCCGACTGATGCGCGACGCATGAAAAGGATGTCCATCGTTCCCCCAGCGCCTCCCATACCACAAAGCCGTATCTCGCAAGCACCACCAACACCTCAACCCGAATTGATGCCTCAGTTACCACTGTCTGAAATCGTTTCTCCAGTACTTACCAGTCGAAAGAGCCTCACTCCTTCGTCCTCGAGAACGACTCCGGATCCCAACCGGAAATCTTACAGTTCTGGTCAGTCTCTATCGTCAACTACTAGTTATAACTCGATCCGCAACAATACCAGCATCCAACCACGCTTGCCACAGAATGTGAATTCATCCAGGTTACCGACTCCCAAGCCAAGATTGGATACTTCTACAACTGCAAACTACGAGCTTGAAGTCCCTCCAGTACCCGCTATTCCAAAAGCATACGAATCTCCCGGTAGCGAGCATGATCAGCCTTTCTTCTCCGCTCGCTCATCGAGCCTACCACCTTTTGATGGACAAATTTCTGGAAGCCCAATCGTGTCTTCGTTGGCGGATGCCATGAAAGCTCTTGAAACTCCTCGGCCACCTAGTGCGGCTTCGCACCTTTCCAGCAACCCTCAAAGCCTTCCTACGGCCTCAGAATCAGAGACCAAGCCAAAATCTCAACCCAAGCCAATTAAGAAAAATCTCCAAACTTTGAGGTTACCGCCCTTGAATCTGCTTCCACTTGGTACCCCTACGGCCGTCAAGATCAAGTCGTTCAATTCGAAAACTGAATCTACTGATGGCTCGACTACACCGCCTGCGCCCCGACACATGATGAAAACTCCAAGCACACCGATGACCGCTTCCAAAGCTACCTTCTTTTCTCGGTCACATAAAGCGGCCGAGGATGCGATGCTTCGAAGCAGTACTTCACATCATGCCCTACGTTCCGATGATATGCGACCTCCTAGCGATGATAGCCCTGGTCTTCCCTCTTTCCAATTTGAGGGGGAGGCATTCAACACTCGCAATATCTCACCATTTGTATCATCGTCTTTGCCCAAGAGCAACGGAGAGTTTGTGAATTATATGAGACCTAATTTCATCACCGAGCTCAGCAGAAATCCGAGTCAGGCAAAACCTAACGGACCACGCGCACCAAGCTTTTCTATTACTCCAAAGACCGATGTTATTGCCAGTCCTGTGAGCATAGACAAATCTTCAGAGAGTGAATCGGTATTCTCTACCTCAGCATTGCGCAGAAAACTAAGTCGCAAACGAAGTGAGTCCAAGGTTCCTGAACCGACGCCACAGAGTGACAACTTGGCAAAATACGACAATATGCCACCACCAAAACTTCCAGCTTCTGCAAGCTGGACTAATCCTCAAGCCGGGCATACGAGTCCTTCTCAAAGACCCGCGTATATCAGGTCTAGGAGACAAGCATCTAACTCAAGCACAAATACTGGTCCAGAAAGACAGGAAAGTTTCGACAGCTCGGTTTCTCAAGCTCCGAGTCTCCGCCCCTCCCTGGACTCCGGAAAGACTCTTATGATGCAGGCAAATAGATCTGGATCACTTGTAGCCAGCACGACTAATCTCAGCGTCAAACAATCTTCACCAAGATCACAAGAGCCTCCTTTGGACCGCGATGATCTGATTGCCGAGGAAGAAATGAAGAAGCTTGCCAGTAAGAGAAAAGATTTTGAATCAGCGGCCCGTGAGCTTGATGCTCTCCGAGCGAGGGCTCGACCAGTTCGCCGCATGTCTGCCGGCACAGCCTCACGGACTTTTGATCTTAACATCTTCGAACGTGGTGAAATTGTTGATCATACTAACATCTATTTCACCGGAACTGTCAAAGCACGCAAAATTGTGGGCGACCTGAATTCAGCATCTTCCAATTTTGGCTACGATGACGAACGAGGTGATTACAACATCGTGGAGGGTGACCATCTCGCGTATCGCTACGAAGTCGTTGACTTGCTCGGCAAGGGCAGTTTTGGTCAAGTTGTGCGCTGCGTGGACCACAAAACGGGTATTCTTGTCGCTGTAAAGATTATTCGGAACAAGAAACGATTTCATCAACAAGCTCTGGTTGAAGTTAACATTCTCCAGAAGCTAAAGGAATGGGTGAGTTGACAAGCTTGTAGCCTAGTTTGACATCACTAACGTTGTACAGGATCCGCATAAGAAACATAGCGTGGTCAACTTCGACCAGAGCTTCTACTTCCGTGGTCACTTGTGCATATCGACTGATCTTCTAGGCATGAATCTTTACGAATTCATTAAGGCACACGACTTCCGAGGATTTTCACTCAAGTTGATTCGACGATTCACGAAACAGCTCTTGCAAAGTCTCATTCTCCTGCAACAACACAAGGTCATACATTGTGATTTAAAGCCGGAGAATATTCTCCTTGCGCACCCTGTCCACTCGGAAATTAAAGTCATAGATTTTGGTTCAAGCTGTTTTGAGAATGAGAAAGTGTATACTTACATCCAGTCCAGATTCTATCGATCACCAGAGGTCATCCTGGGAATGTCGTACGGAATGCCGATTGACATGTGGAGCATCGGATGCATACTTGCAGAGTTATACACTGGATACCCAATCTTCCCGGGAGAAAACGAACAGGAACAACTGGCATGCATTATGGAAGTATTCGGACCGCCAGAAAAACATCTGATCGAGAAGAGTAGTCGAAAGAAGCTGTTTTTCGATTCGATGGGGAAACCTCGAATTACGGTTTCCTCCAAAGGGAGGAGAAGACGACCAAGTTCCAAAGAATTACGACAAGTCTTGAAATGCGATGATGAAGCGTTCCTTGATTTCATCACCAAATGTTTGAAGTGGGATCCCTTACGAAGAATGAATCCTTATGAGGCCAATAAACACGAGTTCATCACTGGCGTGAAGATGAGCACTCCCGCCACAAGGCGCAATCTAGTGGGATCCATGACAAGCTCCCCAATCAAAAGAGTCAACTCGGTCACCACTTCAGGTGGGACCCGACCATTACCTCAACCTCCAGTCACAGGCCTCAAGGCCCCCGTTGGAGGGAGGCAAGACACGTCCCCTAACAAACCCGGGATGCGTCGCCAATCTACCATGCCAGGACCAAATCAAGGTACGGCTCAAGCGAAAAGAGCCTCACATGCTGCAATGACTTCGTCGGCTTCTAATCCAAGTTTGACGAGGTTGACGATTGGGCAGAGGAGTATGAGTGGAAGATCTGATCTCGCAACTGCAGCTGCGGCTGCAAGTCTAGTCAAGTGAGGTTAGGGCAGGGCTACTTATCGGAATGGACGAAGTACAAGTGATCGTTTGATCCACAACGTTCACTTGATGGTGTTGGATGTCAACTTGGGGACGAATTTTCTTCCATCGTTAATGAATATACAAAACTTTCAGCATAGAAATAAGCATGGTCGATGTACAGAAGAATGCTTCCAACAGTTGAAATGGCTTGGGACGCCCGCATGGCATGGGATGAAATGGATTTGGCACGCGCGTTCTTTGGGGACCCTCATTGCAAAACGATGAGCGGCGTGGCATATTTTGTTAAAGAAACGGAGATTTTTGTAATACTCATATATACCCTTCTGCCTTCAATAGAGCTAGGCTAACGAAACAGAAATGATGATCTGGAAGGCGAAGAAATTCAGAAGCTGGGAACTTATACACACATGTTCGTAATACCGATTCTATGGACAAACCCGTGCTTCTGGGTCCTGCTCGAAAGGCTGTCGATGCTATGCGGTTTCGTCGACCTGTCCTGGTTATTATGTCCTTGCAGTGGCTAAGTTAGCTAACTATAATGATCTCAGCATTTCCACTGCCGGTCTGTCACGGAACATTCACATGTCCTTAGGCTTTAGCGATGCCTCCAGATTGGCCAACTTGCTTCGCAGGCAAGGAAGAAAGTTGAAGCGGAGAAGACTGCATGTCGTGATCTTCTGATAGTTGTAAGTGGCTGTGCCCCAAGATGGACAAGTCCGAGGTACGGTCATTTGCCGTTGGGCATATTCATCTCCATCTTGTCAGTCCGAGATAGCCATCACAAATATCACTTAAGAATCAACAATTAGATCAGAGCTAGAGCGCATGTATTGGACGTCAAATCAGGCCATTGTCATCGGTACACTGTCTGCAATACCTTTTCACGACCTTAGCTTTACAGATCACGGGATCTTTGTGCATCAACATCGTTTGCCACAACCCTTGTGGTCTGGCGCACACTAGAATCGGCCATGTCATCCCTTGAAAGTGATTTAGAATACTTCAATTCCATTCCATGGTGTGCAACATTATTGAAAGACCCGGAATTCATATTAACACCAACACTGTGTCGCATACTGAAACCTAATGATGGAGACGACTTATTTGCCCGGATACTTGCGACCAGTGATACAATCCCAGCTTTCTTGACACAATATCGAAAATCGAGACCAAGCAGTGGCGACAACGGCATTTCACGAACACAGACATCAGAAGGATATGTGCCTGTTGTGCGCGAAGTACGAAGTTTTGTGGCCCTGGCTGCAGGCTTGAATGGCTACCCGGGTGTTCTGCATGGCGGCATGGTGGCATCGCTAATCGACGAGGTCGCCGGATTTCTCCTGCGCCAGAACTTCCAACTTGAACAGGACGACCCGTCGCCGGGCTATAGGCCGCCGGGGTGGACGACTGTCACGAGCGAGTTGAACGTCAAGTTTCGCCGCCCGGTGCCAACAGGGGCCGCGGTTGTAGTGCGAGCGTGGTTCGACACCATTGAGGGTGCGAATTATCGTACGAGAATCGTGATTGAGGATTCAGACAAGAGGATTTTGAGTCAAGGAGAGGCTGTGTTTGTCGGCATCAAGCCTGGCAGGGAAGGGGCTTTCAAGATCTGATAAGAAACTGCCTAGGCAGTAACCGCATCAGATGGTCAGGATTGTTGCGATTTACGAATTTTGGCAACGTCGACTGCTCAGCTGAAAGCAATGTACTCGTTCTGTGGACATGGTGATGGGAGGACAATTGGTCTAGGGGGTCGGATGGAGTGCCCTTTCCGCCCTATGTACATCCCCTGCATCGTCCTTTTGTTATTTTGAGCGCGTGCCCATAGATCGTCAATAAACAAGAATTTTCAGCACCAGGCATTACTGTTGATCAACCCGATCTTCGTGGTGGCGCTTGATGTGCTAGCCAATGCATGCTGGGGAGAAGATGAGATATTAGGCATCCAACAATGGAAGCTTGATGGAAGCTTCCACGATTGAGTTCGAGGTTTATTCATAGCCACCATTGATGGCGCTGCGGGTTTGAGACGAACCAACCAGAATAAAGGAAATCAAAGTGCCTGGAAAGTGTCGATCTTCCCCAGGCCATCTCGTGGGCACAGTGGCAGTCTGGCGAAAAACGCCTTACGGGGCTACTGCAAGCCATCCGTCGACGAAGTCAACAAGCCAATGAGAGCGTCCAAATCCATGCTTCTAAGGCTGAGCTCCGCCAAGGCTGACGTATTCGGCTAGGGAGATTTGGCAACCTCTGACGTTGGGTGCTGTCTATCATGGCAAATCAGACCATACCCTGATCAGAGTTCAATGTATATCAAGGACTCTAGGAATTGCAAATGGTTTCACTCTCCAGCATACAAGGACAACTACAACCTCAAAGAAGCTGCCATAGTCGATATTGATTGCGAAAACAACGCACATTTCGAAAACAACTTACTCAGCCCGCAATGGGACTCACAAAAGCCGAGAATTCTCCAGGATTGTCGTTTGATATAGACAATCCGCGGCAACAGTACTCGCCAGGCGATGTCATCTCAGGCCGGGTTAACCTGAACACAGCCGAAGACAGCGCCATCGGCCAGATCACAGTCAATCTCTGGGGTCGCGCCAAATCGAGGATCATTCAGCAACACGGTCAGGCTGTCACCTACCATCGAGGGCGCACGAAGCTTTTCGACCTTGAGAAAGTCTTATATGAAGGTCAATATACACACAAACCAGGCTCATTCTCTTGGCCTTTCGAATTCGTCGTTCCCGACCTAGCAGATCCCGCCGCAATTCTGGATGGTGAGAAATGGAAGCCCAAGGACCATTTTTCGGGCACGACCGAGGAGGACAACCTCGATCTCGTCCTGCCTCCTTCAAATTACCACTCGAGACTCATGTTCGGTCGCCAGGCTGAATGCTTTGTTGAATATGTTCTTTCGACGACTTTGACAGAACCCGAAGGGACGCACAAGATCCGCAAACCGCAGACCAAAACCTCCACCTTGCCTGTCATTTTCCATCCACTCTCTACACCTGAGCCTATCCAGGACTGGGGATTGACTGAAGATCACCGTATCTTTACCATTTCCACTCTCAAGCTTCTTCCTGAGCATGCCGGTACTTCGCTGGGATTTCGAGATCGTGCACGCTCAATCTTCCAGCGTGATACCATTCCTAAGTACACTTTCAACCTGCAAGTACAAGCACCAAGCGTGATCCAACTGCTGCATCCCACCCCAATCCCCTTCCTAATCACACTCACTCCAGACCTGTCACCGGGAAATACTACCATCGACACATCGCTGGGTTTACCTGAAGTCATCCTCCGCAGCGCCTCGATCCAGCTCAAGGCGCACATTCGCTGCCGTGCCGCCGGCACCTTTTCCGATAACAAGACATATGAGGTGCCCATCCTGGCCAAGAGACCGGTAAACCACCTTCTCGTTCCCTCCTCAAATGCAAGTTCTGAGAACGACAAGGTCTTCGACCTCGGCGCACTCTTTGACCTACGAATCGGCAACGCAAATCTCGGCTCCAAGCTCGAGACACCACTATGCCCTAGTTTCAACACCTATAATGTCGCTCGCGAGTATCAACTGATCTGGGAACTTGAATTTGAATGCGCCGAAAAGGTAGAGAAGTTCTCATCGCAGAAAACCGGTCCATTGTGCAAGGTTATTATGTCTGCCGGTACCACGCAGACAACCTTCACCCCGGGTGGTGGCGACCAGGAGCTTCTCGGTGCAGACCTCTCTCAAGCCACAACCAGCAATTCAAGCGGGTTCTGGACTCGCCGCCGAGTCTCGGGCGAAGAAGTGAGCACAACGAGCAGTTCGCGTGGCGAGAAGGAGAAGCCTGGTTTTACTCCAGCAAGTACGGCGCTGGCAGCGGGTAATCACCCATTCACCACTACCACAACGTCACCGACAGCAGGCGAGAAGGCGAAAAATGAAATATCCCTGCCCGCCTACGCCGACCACAGCAACCCAACCTTAGCCCCTACCTCGAATCCAAACCCGATATCCTCATCAAAGACGAAAGAGCAAGAGGCGGCGGAAGACCGCGCCCGTGCCCGCCTGGCTGATCAACCGACGATTTCTTTCTCAAACCCACATCAACATCCCTTCACAAACACGCTATCTGCCTCCAGTCCCGCTGCCGGTCAACAAGGCATAGGGGGCCACCCTCAGATAATCACAGGCACGCCTGCAACTGTCGAGTCTGTCCCAGACGACGGGAATCAACTGCCGAAATATGTTCCTTGATGCAGCGTCTCACAAACAATGGGGGTCTGGTGCAGAAGAGGCACAATACATAGGTGAAAGAGTTGCAGGACTGAACGAAGGAACGAACTGAGAATGGAATAGGGGAGGAAGATGACGTCGACGCTGACGGTGATGGCGCCCGATTTGTCCAACAATTGCCAGACTTTGCTATTATTGTTGATACGATTGATTTGTTTTTGTTGTCTATCCATGTCTTTAGCAAGCCCGGAGTTTCGAAGGCGTTAGAAGAGTAACGAAAATCGGATGATTTTTTATGGGACTATGGAATTTTGTTTTCAAATTTCTACACACAGCTGCACTGCAACTACCAAATCGGTCCCTGTCCTCTATGTGCACTCTTCACTATATTCTCCATTCACATGTTCATTCGATCTGACGACAGAAAGTGTAACGAATGAAATTAACCAAGCGCCCTTCTCGTAAATGGACAGGGGCACGTTCGGGGAGAAGACGAATCAAGCCGTCGAGGAGTCGAGGACAAGACGTCGAGTATCTAGTCTTGCAGAGTTCTTCTGCCCGGAAATGTTCTCGGCGTTGAAAACTGGCAACGGAGCAAGGGCGACTCGTGACTGTAAGGAGAACGAGAAGAACAGTCCAGCAGTATAATACTACTAGATGGGATTACTAGTTCGGCTCGAGTAGGCAACGAGTGTACGGATCTTATAGAGGAACAAGACTCCGAGTAATATAAAGTAAAAAGGCTTCGGCAACCGTCGAATCCGACGGTCGACCCGTCGCGTTTCATGACGTCCTGAAAGGAGTTGGAACTCCGTTGCACGTGGCATATCGCAAGGGTAACACCAAGGCTATCCAGCTCCTCCTCAAGCATGATGCCGCTGAAAATATCAAGTATACCAAAGGCAGGCTACCGTCCCAAGTCCAGGATACTCGTTCTATTAGCGCTTCTCTCTGATGCCAGACGTGGTGTGAAATTATATCTCAACGCCTGGCCTGAGACGACAATTGCCGCACATGCGCCACCGCAACGTGTTTTGAACTACCAGCCCTGTTGAACGCGAGCGGTACCATTTGGGGGGATTAGAAACTTGCATCACTCCGTCTCGCCCGATAGAGATGGGGAGTACTTTTGAAATGGATCGACAACCAATACCGGGCTATCGCCGCTGAATACGGATTGCCTACCAATGCCTGTGTGAATGAAACGGTCAGCCACGACTTCAGATTGTCCCACAATACCTGTCCGCCTAAGCAAAAATGGTACTGGTGATCCGCAGAGGACGCACTCAAGATCCCTAGATTGCATCCCTAGGGCGCCAGACCAATCCGTCCTGCATTAGTCAAGAAAAATCTTCGGCCTGATGTAGCAAATCGCTTGCTCTGCTCCAATTATTTAATCCTTCGTAGTGAGGACGTATAATATTTCGACCTGCCACTAGAGCTTGAACTCCACGATGCCAGTCGGTAGACAGAAAAGACAAGACTGCCATATAGTCCTGGAAACTTCTCATGAGGGCGATGCCGTCAGTGATAGGTTTGCGGTCCATTTTTTGCCAAAGGCGGCATCGCGTGCATTTGCACACAGAGTGCCTTGCCTCGTTCACTGTTGGGCCAACTGGATTTTGAAACAGATTAAGGCGACGCAACAAACCTCGCCCGAACAATTGTCTCCCTGCACCTCGTAGAGTGCCTACAGATGCCGAACAGAGAGAGGGTCTACTGTACCTTCATTGCTTAAAAGTCTCGGGGAGGTTGACCAGTTGATTTCGGACCTTGTCTAAAACAAGAGCTTGCCGACAGCAGCTGTCATTCCCGCAGCCAGGGCTCCTCAAGCAGTTCTTTGGCGGTCTTACGCTCTTCAGGCAGCCATTTCAGCATTGACCGCATGAACTTGAGAAAGGTTTCCTTCTCCTGTCCCACGAGACGTTTTTCAGTATCCTCCAATGAAGTTGAGATTATTTTGGCATGCTCTTCAGCGATCCAATTTCCTAAATATGAGCCGTTGGTTAACTTTGAAACTTTGACGGCATAGAAGGATAATGTTACTTACCATTCATATCGAAGCATTGCCCGGCAGTGTCACTTCTTCGCACAAATTCAGTTGGAGGAGGTCCAATTAAGCTCACCATTTTTGCGACATGTTGGAAGGGGTCATGGTTGCCTTTGCCGTCGAATATACCCCCGAATAAATGCTCGCCCTCAAGGAGATCCCAGACCTTAGAAAAAATTTAGAATATGTGTGGACATGATGTCTGAGACTCTCACCAAGCCTCCAAGGTTCCAAATATCGATCGGAGGGCCCCATGGCATCTCAAAGATCACTTCAGGGGCTCTGTAAATGTGTGGCTGAACAAAGGGCCCACTCTCTTGCGTTTCCCCAATTCTTGCCTCTCCAAAGTCGCAAAGGATTGGAAGGCCATATCTGTCGTCTTTGGGTTTGGGGAAACGTCGGCTCTTGTACACTGTTCTTGATGTATCAACCGGCTTACGAGGGCTGGGTTCGTCAATTTCTGCCCTTTCAAATCTCTCTAACATAGTCAGGTCTTCAACTGTGAGCATTAAATTGTCGGTCTTCAAATCTAGCACTGATTAGTTAAAGTCGGGACTCTGAAACGCACGAAAATACCTCCATGAATAACTTTGGCTTCAGTGTGGAGGAAATCAAGGGCAGTCAAAAGGCGTTTCAGCGTCATCTTGAGGAGAGGTAGACCAAAAGGCTCGCGGGCCATCTGTATCATGTCAAGAAGGCTCATATGCATAGGCGGCTGCAAGAGGCATTGGTGTTTGCTAGAGGGACCATGGAGCTCGAATGTGCCATAAATCCCACGTATCAGAGACTGGCCTGGATGACTTGAGACGAGACAGGAAAGGTGCTCATAGATCTTGTGTTCTCTGAGGGTCGCTTTGGGAAATCTACTTAACGATGTAGAAACTTTGAGAGCCATGAACTGATGTTCACTACGAAGGGATGATCAGTATTAGTCGTGATCCATAACAACGAGCACCTACTAAAGATCTCGGCATAACCAGACAGTGGAATATGCGCCATATCCGAGCTTGCCAACGACTTGATACTTCGATTGATACACATCCCCGATATGGACTGGGTAATATTGTTGAGGCTCGTAAAATGGTAAAGTCTCCTCCTCAAAGAGTGTTTCAGCTGGTATTATTGAAGCTCCGCTACTGGAAGAGCTCCTTGGGAGAGAGGCTTTCCTCCTGAGAGCATGCCTCCAAGACTGGAACAGAGACGCCATGTCATATCCGTCAGAGAAGCTCCGTGAAAGTTAATGGCTACACGCAATCATATGAGCTTCAGAGGCCAAGGCCGAACTTGGGAACCGTAGGCAGGTTTACCGAGCGCCTCTAGTACTCCGTAGACAACTCAGATTGAAGAAGTTTCAAGCTAGCATAGGTCAGCAGAGAAGATAAGGATAATGGAATGTAATTGATCTCAAACATACTTCTAGTGTATAAACCATCATGCAAGCAGCCACGCGAGGCCTGTGACAATATTCCCATCCCTTGACATTATAATTGGTGTCTCCTGAGCGCCGAAACTCACACCCCGCAGGTCTGTGACCAGCAGCGTAAATGGAATGCCATAAACGAACATTCAGTGAGGTGCGACTTTCCGCCAAACTTACCAGTTGCTCTGCTCTTCCTCCGTTCTTCAAACTCGTCTGCTTCCTGCTCACTCAAATCGATCCGCAGTGTCCTCTATAGTCAAAAGCTACGTCAGCTATGTGGGAAGGGTCAGCCCAGAAAGCTTCACCAATGAAACTCACGAGTGTTGGTGACGCAATATTGCAGTTTCTAAACCAGCAGATAGGTCTACAAGACAAGAAGTTACACTCGTGGATCATCCTATGCAATTCAGACCACGTAAGAGTGTGAACCGACCCTGTCCGAGTCTTCCATCTGATGTCGAGTTGAGGGAGACGGGGGCGACGGGGGCGACGACGGGGACATTTGGTTTAGACGAGGCTATATGGCGAGAAAGGCATGAGATCACTAATCTGTGATCGAGTGCGTGCTAGGATGAGGTTGAGTAGGCACTGGAAAACAAACGCTGGGAAGAGTGTTTGCGATCCATGAACGCCCACCACATAACCAATGTTTGTCGATAGTCTTCATTCCAAATCAGATCGGGGACCACATTTCGGCTAGACTTGGCGTGGCTTTAACTAGCGTAGAATGCCAACTTTGCTGATAATGGCCATCTTTCGACTACCAGGTCTTCCCTCGCATTACACACGTCTTCCCAATCTCCGGACTTTAGTTGCAAGACTTTCTGCAAGGCTTCGTATTGTCCCTGACAAAACTCGAAACATCGGTGTGATGGACTCTAGCCAACTCTGGACTCGGGAAAGGCTTGATTCCGCTTTCGAACAATCCCAGAGCGACCCTTCTGCAATATATCTTGATTCCTTCAGCCGAAGAGTCTTCCGATATGAAGGGAAAGTCATAAAATATGGACAGCCCGTGAATATCCAAGAAACGAAAGCGATTTCCTTTGTTGGGCAATCCGGGCTCAACATACCTGTTCCAAAAGTCTATTCATCTGAGATGTGTGAAGATATGGGAGTTATCGAAATGGAGCTTATCGAAGGGAATACCCTGAAGAACGCATGGAGTCAACTCTCAAAGGACGAAAAGCATAGCTATGCACAACAACTACGTCAAATTGTAAATCAACTGCGTTCTCTCGAGGGAGACTATATCGGTTCCCTCGGAAAACTCCCGGCAGTCGATGCTCGCCTCGACAAGAATCGGGGTGGTCCATTTTTTAGCGAAGCGGACTTCAATGAGTTTTTGCTCAGCAACACTATTTCCACTACACCAAAGATTTATCGAAAGATGCTCGAAGACCTTCTCTCATCCAGAAAACATAAGACTGTTTTCACCCATGGAGACTTGAGCCCAGCGAATATTATTGTGAAAGAGGGCCAAATTGTTGGCATCATCGATTGGGAATTCGCAGGGTGGTATCCAGAGTACTGGGAATCTATTCAGTTCTTCAGGGCTTTGTCCACCGACTACCGTGATTATGCCGATGTAATATTCGAAACGCTATATCCTATCGAATATATGACAGATCACTTTATAGGGCATTTAACGCGGCATTAGCTTTCAAAGTGAGAAATTTTCGAGTTGAGCTCAGCGCAGATCAGATTGGGCAACCAAACACAACAAATCAATGGCCCGACGGACTTGGGCCATTCAAGTCAACAATCGACCAAAAAGAACGTAAGACGCCTTTACTCCTCCTCCTCCATTTCCTCTTCTTCAGCTTCAACGATAATACCAGCCATTGAGCTAATTGCTTCAGACTTGCTTTCCCTGAGCTACTCTTTCAAGTGCGTCCCCAACCCAGTTATGGCAATTCCAAGAATGAGTGGAGTTGTCAACAGGCGTGGCGGTGATTCTGCTGATCGGATATGTGACGGCAAAGTCTAGAGACCAGCAAGGAGCTCACATGAACCGCGGGCGGTGTCTGATTAGTCGATCTGTCAATCTCTCGAACATTGGGATTATAATGGAAGATGTTGCACCGACCTTATACGTGTCGGTTCAACAATATCTTCCCTGCAATCTCGTTCGACCCAGCGACCGTTGTTAAGATGTCACTAACATTGAGTTCATACACATCCCCAGTAAGGCAGCCTGTGGGCCTACAGGCCAGAGACACCTAGAAGGCTGGTTGAGCGATCCTACCTAATTTCTCTCTACGAGGCTTCTCGCTAGTAGATGCACTAACTGTCGGAGCATATAAGCATGGTTTGTCGTCCTAGGCACTTATACGAGTATCGTCCATTATGTCCTTATCTAACACGCTATTAAGATGACTACTGCTAGGGTAGAAAGCCTATAACGTTACAGAGATGTTCATTCTGTGTGAAATCCTCCCTGTCTTTCAAAAGAGAAGGAGATCAACTCTCACACGGTCGTTCATCTTTGACGTGGAATAAGACTCGATCAACTTATATTTCGAAATCACTGAGAATCACTGAGGAAAGGTTGGTAAAATTCGACCACTAGTTAGTCACGGACTTTGAAACCGAGTCCCACTGTAGACCAATTTAGAATATCTCTTTTTTTGGCAACATCATTGTATTGAGTGCTTAAAGGTAATGTAGATGGCTAAGACATAGATTTTAGAATCGAAAAATGCTGGGCCTAACGACTTTGTTGGCCGTGAAGTTTTGACGTGGTCTCATATAAAACGCACAAGAGATGGCAATGTTGTTTGCCTTCTGCATGAGTAGGCAGGGTGGCATGAAGGCGGCGAGCCACCAGAGCGAGAGCAGTGGAGTATCAAAATCCAGCCGTTCTGCGGCCATGTCTGGCAAGATGACCCAGATGCCTCTTTTCTGCAACAGCAAAGCTCGTTCTCTTCTCAAGATAAGCTGTCACACCGCCTTTCTTGTACACACTCAGTGCGCCAGGGCCACCGCAGATGGTATCTTTTTTGCCTGTGCATGCCATGTTGCACTTGGACTCGTCCAGCTTCGCCGTGGTAAGCTCGTTACCGCAAAAGCACTGTCCTGAGTATTCGGTTCCAGCAATGACAAAACCACGTGATTCACAGAACGATACACATCTGTCATTCGTCACGTTGTCGCCATTGAAATTAGACCATTGTGGGAGACTGCGTGGGAAGACGGTGTCGACGAAGCAGCCGGAATAAGACCAGGCTGGGTTGGATGTCGAAGGAGGCGGTGTGCTTGGTGTGTTAGAAGTTGAGGGAGGGGGCGTGACAGGTGCTGCAGACGAGCTTGCGACAGCGGATGAACTTGCTACTGGGGCCTATGAAACAAGATCCGTCAGTCATGTTGGTTCGAAATTTCACGAATAAGGAGACCACCTAAATTGGAAAGATGACCGAGGTAAATCAGATGAGAGCAAATTGCTTGTACTTACCGGAGAAGATGTCACTGGTGCGGCTGGTGTAGACGAAGTCGAGGGAACAACAACTTGGACTGGAGGTTGGGAGAAGGTTGTGGAGGAGGGTGCTGCCGGAGCAGATGTAGATGCAGATGAAGGCAGAACAATGGCGGATGAAGATGCGGGTGGAGTGACAGGGCTTGAACCTCCACTGCCGCCCCGGCCAGTGATGGCGCCAGTGTTCTGTGTTCCTTTGGTGTAGAGCGTAATCACACCAGGACCGCCACAGAATTGGTCTGGATTACCTTTGCAAGGCATGTCGCAAGTACCAGCAACACCAGGGATTGGTTTGGCACCATCGGGAAGGGAGTTACCACCTAGTCTATATTAGCTGATGGGAAAGACTCCCCTTCGGAGAGTGCGACACTCACAATAGCATTCCCGAGCATATTCAGTACCAGCAATGGAGAAGCCCTTGCTTTCACAAAACGCGACACAATTCTCATTGGTCATTTGATCATTGGCGGTGTTGGCGCCAGTCAAGGCACGATTGTAATAGTTATCAGTACCGCAGCCTGTATAGCCCCAGCCCTTTGAAGTTAGATCAACAAAGCCTGATTGATCTGAATAGTCAATCTCTGTTGCAGCACCGCAGGTTGGTGGTTGAGGGCTAGCGGATGGGCCGGGTTGAACGGGATTGCACCCGGGAAGAGCTGGTAAAATGCCTGAGACCTTCTCATTGACGCCAGATGGAATCTTGCAGCCTTCGGCTTGCTTATCGGGAATGAGGTTGAAGACAGGACAATCCTCAACACGGCCACTGTTGTTGGTACATTCATCCACAGCTCTTTGGAGGATATCATCTTTCCATCCCATCAAGAAATCACCATGACCTCCGTAACCTGTTGGGTCACCTTGCGACCAAATGAATGGCTGTTGGTTTCCATACCACTTGTCGGCGAATTTGTTTGTATCCCAGATGACTTCAAAAAAGATGGAGACCAGATGGACAGGGAATTCAGGAGGGCAGGAGCCGCCGTTATATGAGTTGGCAGGATATGAAACATGTGACTTGTGATCGGGAGAGTCCAAGTCTTTGCCATTCCAACAAGCAGGGAAAAAGACCTGAGCACGCAAGCCGTTGGGACAATTGTAGTTTGGGAAATTTGGGGTTTCGGGCTTAGCAGGTCCATTGTAGTTGAGGCAGTTGTAGCTGATAGCCTGACTAGCGAAATCATCGCCAGGGGTACGTTTGAAAGGATTACCAGCGACCATACGGAAGCCTGGTGGAAACGCCTTGATTTTCTCGCCCTGGCCACCACGTTGGAGGTAATAGACCAAGGCACCTCCAATCTGAGGGACACTCTCGAAAGTTCCGTCTTGATGCTGGAAGAAGAGTGTTGGAGTCCAGTAGTTGCTAAAGTCACCAGAGACGGTACAAGAAGTACATGTGGAAGCTTGGGTGTCATTGTAGTCCATTGTAAAGTCAAAGGCATTGCCACCCATGATGGTATGCAAATGATTCGAAACCAAACCAGGCTGGACAATGGGATCGGCACGTTCGACGACGATGGGGGATTTGCATGGTAGTCGCCAAAATGCAGAAGCCGGAGATATGGCAAAAGCGGCCAAGACGCCGACGGCAAACACGACCGACATGATGGTATATTGTATATGAATATCACAGCACCTGACGGCTAGGGGAGTGATGGATAGGGCAAGGTATGGATTGAGAGGGTAAAGAACGGCTTGACAAAAGACTGAATGTACGATACAATCGTACTATGGGGGTAAAGAATGAACGGCGAGCGTCTCCGACAGCTCGAGCCAACAAACGAATGTGAGGTTGCACAACAAAAACAAAGCGATATCGAGGAACAGAGAGGAGAGGAGACCTACATGGTGGAGCCGGCGAAGAGGTTTATAAAGTCGTTCGGGATGAGGTTAGGAGAGCACCAACGACAATGTTGGTTCTCTGTGCGTGGGGCATGTCAGGCGTGGCCGCATGGTTGGCAAAGCTAAGGAGAGGGCCGACGGGTGAGTCAAATCCACAAGACGCATGGGGCGTTAACATCGATACAAGGTGACAGGGTGAAAGATGGCTTGAGATATCCCCTGTCGATGGAATTGAGGAGATTCTAGAGTCACGTTGGCGGATAGAAATTGACATTAGCTGCCAAGACTTTTGTGGTGTTAGTTCCTTCCCAAGTTACCAGATACGTACATACCTACCCAGGCAAGCACCTGGCAAGGTATCTAGGGATTCTCCCATCACGGGAAGGAACCTGGTCGAGGAAGGAACAGCTACCCACTATGTACAGTACCTAACGTAGCTATCAGACACTCGTTTGGGTGGGCGCCTGGATGCCTAGAGACTGCCTGATTGTTGGGCTTCAGCTATCAGCACTCCAGGCATCTACTCTGTGGTATACAAAAGGCACTATCAGCTGTTTTGAATTACAATGTATATACCACATTGGAGTTGGTACTTGGTTACCTCTACGGTATTACGAGATCGAGGCATCCCCAAGGGTGCCTGAATTTCCAGATCTTGTTCCTGCATCATCTCCGCCAATCCGCGGTCTCCGAAATGGGCAAAGGCTTACCTTAATCCAGTTAACGTCTTAGGGGATTAACAGTTTCAGTTTCGCTTAGCAGAGCCTACAGCCCAGCCTAAGGAGGCCGTCCAGGTACCGTAGAATGCTCCCCGCCCACTATAAAATCACAACTAACTGATCGAATACTAGGCACTTGGTCTGTATTGATTAGGTACCTACTCTGCACCTCTGGGACCAGTTAGGCTCCTGTTCATGGCCGTTGAGGTACATACGAGATACAATAATCCTACAGTTGGTACAGTACATGGTGTCAGTCCTCACCAACTACCTGGTAGATACGTACCTTTGTATGGACTTTACCCACGTACTCCGTACACAAGATATATCTATTCTAACTTTGTACATCTAATCTTGATCGACGTCAGAGGGTTCCCTCGGCGCGGCTTGACCTTCAGAACCCGCCTGGCCCGTTCAGACTCCCTTGAGGAAAGTCTTGGTGGCTTAATCATGAAACAACTCTTTCCAACCCTTTTCATCTCCATGGCATGGAATCACTTTATGCCTAATTCCATCCTGAAACACGTAACTATGGAGTAATAATAACAAAGTAGGGTTTTTTCCCTCCTAGGCCCCCCCTTCTCCCCTCGGCCGCCTGCACATCCCTTTCGCTTGCTACCCACTCATTGAGCTAATCTTAGGCTTTTCCTGCCCTCGATCGGTGACTCGGTAACGTCCCAGGCCAGTAGCCTCGAAGCCCGAAGGCCAGATTCAGTCGAAATGCAAGGCTACTTATCCTCAGGCCCGAAGGCTCTGATCCTTCGTGAATGAGCATGATGTACAGCCTTCAATCCTTGCCAATTTGCGGAGATGGCGGTTGCTTTGAACCTGATACCAGATGCAGAATGTAGGAGAAAAGCCCGTCGTCTATCAGGCTTCAGACCGGAACATCGTGCACGCCACAGCTGACAATCCAGGTGCAAGCCGATGCAGGGAGACGCCCCTTCGAATTCCTTTCAATAACTCACAGGGAAGTCATCTCCCTGCGTCAGACCAACCAGTCTACATACGGAGTACATATCGAGTTAGTCACGACTCGCGAGAGGACTTAGGCTAACGCTCGTGGATTTTCGGTGTCGTCGAGAAATTTGAAAGATGACCTTGATCTCGGCCAACCCCTGGTTGTGATTTGCATGATTGCATCTCAGTCGCACCCCAGTCCTAACGCCTTCTCTGAACGGAAGTCGGAAACGAAGACTAACGGTGAGGAGAATCGAGACGCTGGTCGATGTGGACCTCTGTTCAATCCAACCTCCCGGTCTCACTCCCTGCTTACGGATACGAGATTGCTCGTATATTTCAACTTGTACCCAGGTAACATAAAATAATTGAATCCATTTTTGCAGTTCAGAGTGCGGAGGACATAATGTGTGGACACATCTTCTCGTCGTTTGCTCACTTACGTTACCCTCCCTAGATGATCTGTTCCGGCATAAAGAATGCTTGAATTTCTAGACAGACCCAGTCCGTCCGCAATGGCTTCGATCGTGTAATCTGGCAGCTTTTCTCATGTCTCGGGAATCGATTCTGTGGCCATTGCCCCAGCTTGGGAAATTGATGTTCCAATTGCCTGGAAGATGAGGAGCCATGATCCAGGTACTATATCTATACATGTCGAAGGAGCTTTCATCGGACTCGAGATATCTTTCTCGCAATCACAGTCGCTTCGTATAACACATTGGTGCTTTTGCAAATCGATACATGTCTATCAGCCTCCGTCCATGGGTTACGTACCCGTACCGTGACCCAGCCACGAAGCGTTCGAAACAGACACTGGATGTCGATGCACCACTACTGACAGATGAATCTTGCAGTCATTCATGTATGCTGACTCACATCGTCAAAGAGTCGAAGTATCGCTCTGGAATTCCTCTGCTGGTTGTGCATCCTTAAGCCACATAACAACTTTATCAAGTCGTCATCGAAGTGGATAAGGCGCCGACCATGGTTGGAAGACCCAAGTCGCAAATGTAAAGGAGGATGGGGGCAACGTGGCTAGAGTTTCGTTGGTCATCTCTTCAACCTCCTAAGCACGACCCTTGCCCTTTCGACCACCTCTGGCGCCGCCAGGCGCGGCCTTCTTCTTGGGTTGGTCCTCGCTCTCCTCATCGTCATCGTCTCCTGCAATATCCTTCTTTCTTTTGCCTGTTGTTGTACCTTTGCCCTTGGCAGCCGGCTTTTTCTTCGGCGCCTTGATATATTTGTCCTTTTTCAGGTCGATCTCGTCTCCCGAGTCTTCCACTGCGTCATCCACAACTTCTTCGGCATCCGACTCTTCCACTGCCTCCTCAAGATCAGGCTTTTCCCGCTTGCCACCGCCTCCCTTGCTAAAACCTAGAGTAGTGCTTGCTTTGACAAATGGCATTGGATGGCTTTGCGAATTGTATAATCGAGTAAATGCCGCTTTACTTGCCGTGTCAATCTTGACCGCTTCCTGATTCATTGGGCCGACTCCAAGCTCCAAAACGGCATCGTAGTCGTCCCTGGTCAAGTAATATGAATCCATGAAGTCAATAACATCTTGAGCCGAGTCTTTCCCGTCGCTTGCAAGGACATTGATTGTTTTGTTCCAGATAGCAGGAAGGTATTGCTGACGAATTTCATGCCTGTCCGCAGACGTGCGCAGTCGCATGTGTCCTTGGATCTCTTTGACCAGCCGAGAAAGTTTGCCTGTAAAAGGACTGTTAGTCACACTATACATGATCATTTAAATGTGCACTTACTTGTCTTGCTATTGTTTCCCAGCCAGCTGGTGAAACCCACTTGAGCATTGAAATTCCCATAAATGTAACTGGCTGGTCGAACGAAACTGAATATCGCATGTGTCGGCATTAAACTCCATTGTTGTTGTGAGCCATGAATCATTCTGTCAACCAAGTCACCGTCACTGATGCTAGATGCTGCGTTGTCAAAGAGTTCCAGCAATTTCATCTCACGCTCCTTTCCAGAGTATCCATTTGCGAGACTTGGCTGCGTCTTTAAATAGTTCTCTTGTAGCATCAGATAGCTGAACTCGTGATCATTGAAATATAACTCGGTCTTGTCGTTCAAAGATGCTGATGAACTTCCTGCAAACATTTGTGGTCTTAAGATCTTGCTGACAATGTCCCATGGCTTGAGAATCACGTGCTTTTCCCACGCCTTTGACATGGATTTGGTATCATCAAAGTCCAGATCTTTGTCCTTGCTGTCAAGCTTAATCGTAGATATCATATTGATGATTTGACGAATGTCGCCATTGCTTCCTTCGATTAATGCGTTCAAGACAGGCATTGGGAGTTTGATGCCTTCACGATAACAGATCGTCGCTATGCGCCCGCGGATCATATCGGTCGTTGGCCGTCGAAATGGGAAATCAGCAACGCAGCCGTCAAAAGGTCTCATTTTAGGGAGCTTTCGATCGTTGCAAATCATGATGATTGGGACGTTCGTCTTCTTAGCAACGGCTGCGAGCGCACCTACTCCTCCACGATCACCCGCTGACATACCGTCAACTTCATCCATGACCAGCAGAAGCTTTCTCTTCGATGTTTCAATCTTCTTGCCATCACCCGCGAAATACCCCAGAAGAGAAGTCGTGTCCAAGACGCCACGCAAGCCAGTCTCTAACAGCTTCTTGTTTCGAGTCTCGCTGGCATTGCTTTCCACAACGTCATACCCTTCAAGTTTGGCAACCAAGTGAGCCGCGGTGGTCTTTCCAACGCCAGGAGGACCGTGGAGCATTGCAGCACGAAAAATGCCCTTTCCACTTGCCCCGGCCATCCGAAAGCCAGACTTGGCATTTTTGGGCCACAATCGGAGCCAGGCTTGCAGGCCCTCGACGAGGCCTTTGTTACCACAAACACTGGTCATTGAATCGGGCGCATACTTGTCAACCCAAAGCCTGTCGTCTATTTTAGGCTTTGGTTTGGCCATTGTCGAACTCGTGCCATTTCGAGCGGCTGCGGCCTTCGCAGCTTTTTCTGCGTCTCTCTGCTTCTGCCGTTCGCGTGCCGCCATTTCCTCCGCTTGCTCGCGAATCTTCGCCTCTTCTTTCGCTTGCTTTTCAGCGTAAGCCTCTCCCGCCTTGCTGTCACCACCATTTGCAGGGACTGTGCGAATGAGGGCAAAAAGCCCTACTTCGTCGATTGTTGTTATACCAAGGTCACGAATTGTCGCCAACTTCTTCGGACCCGCGTCGGATCCAAGCACGACGTAATTAGTTTTCTTTGAAGGGGCAGTGGTAACTTTCCCACCATATTGCTTGACCAAATTTTGACCTTCCTCTCGACCTAGAGTGTTTAGAACCCCCGTGAACACAAAATTTAACCCTGCAAGACAGTTTGGTTCACCAACTGGTATCTCTGCAGCACCCTGTGCCGGAGGTGCAACATTGGCATTCCCACCACCATATTTCCAAGTCCTACCACCTTCTTCCATCGGAGGAGGCGTCGGTGCCCGAACGGTGGGAATGTTGGCAAGAATCTGCTTTATGGCTTCATTTTCTTGCCTCTCGTCCTTCTTGGCTGGTGCCTTAGGCTTTCTGGGCGCAGGCGCTGCCGTCTTCTTGGATTTCTTTTTCGGACCCTCGTCTTCGTCATCAAGGAAATCATCTTCATCGTCATCTTCGAGGTCTTTCGATTTTCGTTTTCGGTTCGTGGCTGATGTAGCTGTAGCCGTGCCACGCTTCTTCTTCGCATCGCCAGGTCCATCGTAAGTGGGAACCTCAGCAACATCAAGGTCGTCGTCGTCGCTCAGTGAAGCCTTTTTGTGGTTCCCATTCAGGGCTTTCTTTGTGGCTCGCTTCTGAGGAATGATGTCCTCATCATCAGATCCCTCGGCATAGTCGTCATCGACTTTTCTACTTTTCATGTCGTTGAAGATATCGTCGTCACCCTCGTTGTGGTCCATCAGTACCTGAGCATCTCCATCATCGTGCTCGGCATAATTCTTGTGACCAGTTTTTCTTCCAGAACGCCGTGCACTAGAGGGTGTTCCGCCATTAGTCTGCTTAGTGGGAGTCTTCGTGGTTCCGTTTTGTGTGTCTGCGGGCTTGGTCCGGATAGGTGTTGATTTTGAGGGCTTTGCCTTGGAAGAGGCAAAGTAGGCTGAGCTTGTCACCTCCTCCTCGATCGGTTCTTTTACCGCCTTCTTTGTCTTCGGGGTTGATGGTTTTTTGGGCTTTGCCTCGACAATTTCGTCATCGTCATCATCCGAGACAACTTTGCGCGGGCGGCCTCGAGCCTTCTCAGGTTTGGAAGATTGTTTCTATGTGGTCGTCAATCAGATATTGCCACTAAAGGAACAGGAAACTTGGTACCACATCTTTCTTCGAATCCGCGGTCTTGACCACAGACTTCGGTGCGCCCCCACCAAAGAAACTCCTGATGTCAGAAGGCATACTCAGCAATTACCAAGACACGAAACGTTGTGATAATGAGAGATGAGACATTACATCCCAACTTCAATTAAATCGATGGGGAGAGCATTCGCAGAGGCAGTGATGTGGTGGTTATTGGGATGTGTGCAGTTCGGACAAACCACGACTGCACTAATTAAAGTCGTGACTTCACTTCGTGACGCGCCTGCACTTACCCGCGTCGCGCGAGGAGGGTCTCATGCCAAGCACTTACAAAGTTACATAACCTTAGGTATATCCAGTCCAGAGTATCTCACCTCGTCAACAATGACGAACGACGACGACACATTGCTCACGAGAATCTGTCCAATCCGGAGATAACAGAGTAGTACCGGTTAAGCAGCAACAACCGCTCATAACACACTATGCTGTGATTGATGACATATTCGCCTGGTCTCTCAAGGCCATCAATGCTGCACCCGGTTGGAGCAGACAACAGGTATCTTCTAAAAACAACAACGAAGTCCTGTCTTCAGCAGTATCTGCTACTTTTCATCCTCTCATCAAAAATTGCAGAATTTGCATCATGCATCAATGAGGGGCTCGCGCAACGTGTTCGTTATTGTCTGGACTCGGCTTCGGACTTCAACGGGGAACCCGACTTGGCCGAAAGTGAACCCGGACGATCGTAATCATGAATCTACAAACGACGATCGGGAATTTCGCGTTTTTCTCCCATTTCATACGAGAGCTTGTTAAAGAAACACAATAAATCCAGCTCTATCTCTTAGCGCTCCGGTGGTTGACAAAACCTGAGATATTCTGCATCTTGACTGAAAGGACCACCGAGTGACGATGTCGACTCGTCAAAAGCTGTTGAAGATCTCCCTCTTCGTCCACAAAAAAGAGGGGATTTCGGACGAGGAATTCCATCGATATTGGACGGTTGAACATCCTAAACATGTCAAGAAATGCCGGCCTTTCATGGAGCGATGTTATCGGTATAATCAGGTAGGAGAGTCTGTCTTGATCTGTCCTGAAATTTTATGCTATGCATTCATTCTCGCCTGCTGACGGAACAGGTCCATATGACGCCCGAGATGAGGAAGGAGGCCGAGTCAATTGGACTGAACACTCTTGACTACGACGGAAGTGCCGAATTCTGGGTTGAGAGCTTCGATGATTGGAAGGCAATGATCGATCATCCAGAAGGAATCATGACTTTGAGGGGTGAGAAATTTGCAAAACCATGAATCTCTTAACATCATTCCGACTGCTAACCTCGGTAATGGACTTCCAGCGGATGAAGCAGTCTTTGCGAAACATCCATACCAGATTACGTATGGCTATGAGGAACTAATCATTGGAAATTCCATTCAATTCGACAAATCTCATGCGATCTAGAAATGAACCATAGGAAGCAGTCCCTCGATGCAGCGACAACCGCAGCTCACCTTGACTATGACGGATCCAACTCTCTTGAGGTGTGTTGAGTCTTGGGTAGATAGAGCCATTGATTATCACAGCTCTCTTGTAGTGGTAGCTTAAAATCAAGGCATTTCTATCTCCGCCGAGCAGGCACCATTGACAGATGGCAACTAGGTCGATCATGAAAGTTCATTAACCGCCCATATAATAACCTGAGCTTGCTGGGTTCTTAAATGGCAGGCAATTCTGTGTTTGCGCCTCTTGACAGTCCCTTGGCGTTTAATGGTGTTATCTTGCACCGCCCTCCGCATGCGACAAGTCGAATTTTGTGAGAACAGCATTACTGTCTGCTTCGGTCAACAATTACCAACTTTCGACATTCTGACAAGACTTCAAATCAACCAGCTGACTGAGACTAGCCAAGAATGATGGAGACGCAACTCCACAGTGGTCGGAATGGCTTGAAACGAACACGAATACGATCAATAGCAAATTAGCTTCTTGAGGTTGATTGTGATCTCGTACGCGAAAGATGTTGCCACTGGCATCGAGGTGTTGCTAGCCTCGTGGGCATATCTTGGTCAGTCTATCAAAGGTCTCCCAGTGAAATTGACTAGCTGTTGTATCTATATTTTGTTCCACTCCAGAAGTCGTTGGCAAGCTACAAATTCCTCTTCTCCTTTTGTTCTTGTTGAACGGTCAATGCTTGATGACTCCCATGTCCATCCTGTTCTCACACGGAGCACAAGCCGTGCTCTGGCGCTCAACGAGAATTCAAAGCGAACAAAAGCTCATCAAACCATGTCTTCGATGCCAATTTTCTCGACTAACTCGTACGGCGCCTACATCTGAAATTGTCGGGGCTTTGAAGACAGATGGATTTGTCGTAATCCAAAATCTGTTTTCTCCAGAACAAGTGCGCTGCTTGAACTCAGAATTCGATTATGTGCTTGCGCGCACAACCCCAGGGGCGTCGGCCTCAATGGTACCAGGGAGCTCCATTCCTGACGATCCCACTGTACAAGCCGCCATATTCGGTGCCAATACCAAGCGAGTGGACAAGTTGATGGCTCATTCCAAGACATGGCAGCATCTCATCGACGACGAAGTTATGCACAACATTTCCGCTCAAGCACTGCAACAGACTGGAGACTATTGGCTCAGCACAGCGCAGATGATCGAAGTTGGACCAGGAAGTGCCAATGGGCCACTCCATCCGGATGCAGGCCTTTGGTCGATGCTCCTGGGGCTGAACGATCGAACTGCTCCCGAGCTTGTTCTCAACTTTCTCATCGCAGTCACTCGCACCACCACGAACAACGGCGCTACAGGCGTAATCAAAGGTAGTCATAAGCTTCCAATGTCCGAGGTGTTTGCAGATCCAGATGCTGAGGTGTGGAAAACGCGGGATGATCAGGTCCAACAAATCGAACTCGAGGCTGGCGATTGCCTTCTGCTCGGTGGGAGAATTTTTCACAGAGGTAGTGCAAACATCACTACGGACGAATACCGCCGTGTCCTCTCGTGTATGGTGACTTCGTGTGCACTTACCCCAGAGGAAGCACATCCTTTTTACGTCGCCGATGAGGTGGCAAAGGGTCTGAGTGAAAGAGCCAGAAAGTTTCTGGGCTACTCGGCGATGAGACCTGCAATTGGGGTAGGGTTCTGGCGAAGATAGAGCCTCTCAAGAGCATATTTGGCATAGTTCATTGGGAAAGTCCTGTCAAAGGGCAAACCCATGAACTTGTTGGCACACCTCATTGTTCGATCGTTCGATTGACCGACAAGTTTCCCGGAGAGGCATCTTGAGAAATTGAATCGCAGCATATGGATTGCAGCTTCATCTTCAGAAACGGACTAGAAACAAGTGAGTGCACATATGGGATGGGACTTGTGAAAGCAGAGGGGATGGTCCTATCTTCAAGAGACTCTTCACAGGGTATCAATACTCAGATCGAGAGGTGCAAGGGTTGTTCGCAAGACTCGTGACAAACCCTGGGGCGATTCTTCACTCGAACATGACATATAGTAGATAAAAATCTCCTGATGTAGAATTTCATCGCGACGAGGCTGTGTCCTGGGTTTCCCCCCGGACACGGAGCAATTCAAACGATTTCCCCTGCATAGTTGTTGCACTTGCTCGATATGTTACACATCTCTATAGTCAATAAGCTGACCTTGGACTGCGCCAGGAGAGTAGCAATTATAGACGTAAATAGAAAAAGCGATGTAAATCATACTGGAAAGCTGTCAACAGATACGGATCCCCTCCGCACCTGAAATTTGAATGTTAGCGCGCCCCACATCTCGCATCCTATAATTTCGTTTCTCACCCATTTTTCTATGAGGAATAGAGTTGAGATGATGTAATTAATGTCATTGATAGCACTTGCAATTCTCTACCGAATGATACAAATTTTGCTCCATTTTTTTAGTATATAGAGATTTTGTAGTGTTATAAAGTTATGTAACACGTAATATGCCTGGGAATACATCTATTTCCTTTCCATACACTTAGGTATTGACCAAGGGAGGTTTTTAGCCTAGTGAAAGGCCTAAAAGCAGCCTTTGTCGATATACAGGGGGATCTTACAGAATTCGCAGTAGCCGAATGTCCTACGCGACGGTGGTTGACGCCTATTTGAGTCGATCTCACCGAGTGCCTATCGAGGCCTATAAGTCGACGCCTAATAGCGATTCCAGCGACAGTAAGTACTTTTTGCTCGTTATAACGGCCTGTACGTAATATCAGGACTCTCTAGAAGCCCTAAAATTAAGTCTTTCATAAAAAACTCTCGTTCTCGGTGTCCCTCGTCGATAATAGAGTAAGCCTGTTTCTAGGCTAAAAAGGCATTAATAGAGGCCGTATTAATTATCTAATCGATGAAAACCTTCGTCCATTTAGCTTATTTAGGCCTCCTGACGCTATGTATCTTGCGGAGATGATTAGCGACGTCGACGTGGCCCATGTAAAGGTTGTATTATACCGTAAATGAGGGTTGCTTAACTATAATCCTTGTAAAGCCTAACTTAAGTAGTTAGCCTATTATAAAGCGACTTTTTCGTAGTGCTAACTCTCTATAATATAGAGGAAAGGCTATTATATAGAAAAGCACTAAGTGCTGTCGTTTAGGGTCTCTCCAGACGACAGTAAGGACCTTATCGTCATAGATTCGATAGGTAATCGAGTCGTCGGCGAGGATTCTCGACTCAGGAGAGGTAATAGCGCGCAGGAGAGGGTCTAGGCCTGGCGCGTTACGCCTCATCGTTCCACAGACAGCGACATTAAGTAATAATAGGGCTCTTACTAAGTAAGAGTCAGTAAAGAGGTTGTCTGTAAAGCAAAGGAATACAAGGCCCTAAGATCGATAAGATAAGTGAGTTAGTCGATAAACTAGGGTATACACAACACTCTTTATTATTAACAGGTAAACCTCAGTTACTGTCGCTCCTGTTATGCCTTATTTCCTTACTCTTATTAACCTTATTGCTAAATTAACTGTGATTCCATCGCGAGGAATAGCCTCTATCCTATCCTTCGGTAAGGAGACGAGGAAGTCGTAAATTACTCCTCCATAACTTGTAATTGTGTAGATAACAAAGCCAGATTTATTAGGTTTATAATCTAAGCGAAAGATGTACCTACTGCGCCCGTAGAACTTAAGGCTCGACTCGTTAACAGCTAAATAACTCCTAGGAAGGAGGAACTCTTATAGGCACTTACGGAAGGCTTCTAGCGCGTCGGCAACTCGCTAAAACCAAGGAGGATAATCTATAGGAGGCTGAGATGATAAAGAGACATAAAGATATCGTTCAATCGCGAGGAATCGATCTCGACTAAGTAGAAGAGGTGGATAATGCGAGATCGACTAAAAAGAGGCTATTTTTGTGCCTATAGACAGTTATAGAGATATCCTCAGCTTCACAATAAGCTAGTATCTCATTTCGGTTATTATAATCCTATTCTAACTCTTTTAAGGATTTCTCTATCGATTAGCGGCAATATTCGTGTAATAGAGAAGGAGGTCAAGGACCGGCTAAAAAAGAGACAAAAATAGGCGTATTAGCGACAGCGAGGTCGGTGAGGTATCTCGCAACAGGAAAGGTCGATAAATCACTTGAATAGGAGGTTGATATTCAGGCTATGCCTATACAATAGCCTCAAGTTATTGCTGTCGGCTTAGAATCGACTTCTCAGTCGTCGACTTGCCCGAAATCTATAATGCACGAGATTCCGCAACTTCTTGAAATTTGCCAAGATCATTAATAAAACGCGCTTGGCTCATAATAAAAATAGGATGGCTCGATAGAGGGCGATAAGACAAATCGAATAAACCTAGTTACACCACGAACGGAGTAAAAATGAGGTCGTCGTCGCGGTGCAAAGTTGGCGACAGGAAGGTCAAAGGATGCGAGATGTGGGGCGCGCTAACATTCAAATTTCAGGTGCGGAGGGGATGTGGCGAGTCAGTGGTCTCTCCGCCGGCCGGATGTGCCAATAGGCGCTGACTCGTGGCCGGAACTCGGGCAAGCGCCTGCGGCACGTTTCATCTTCGTCCAAGCCTCAAATTCATAAACAGTGCTCATTTAGATTTTCTAGGTACGTAGTGGTCAGGACGGCCTTCCGGCCATTGAGTGTCTCGGCCCTGGCCGTATGCATAGCTGCAATACGCGCTAAAGTTCTCAAGTACTTTCCTCTCCTGAGTAGCTTGGCTTTCCTTTCAATGTCCCAACAAGAAGTCTATATCGGTGCTGTGCTCGATCATTGTGTATGCGCTACATGTGTCTAGAAATGCAGGGAAGATCTCGAATTGCGGCAGAATTGAGCTCATGCCCATTGTGGCTATCTGCTGCAGGAAGAAGGTGGGGTTCAGCTTGCACAAAGGTTGAGGCCGTTTACCCGCTGCTGGAGTCTCATAACATGAAACCACCGATGGAGACCCAGATGAAGCTCTCTCAATTCGTCAGTGAGTAAGGCTTAGCGATAAATTTAGACACCGTCGACTGATTCTCCTCACCTTCCAATGGTCATTGCAATTGTAGACCCCAGGCCTCTGGTGAACTCGAGGCCGTGGACGGCATGTTGAGAATTGTCCGAGAGATGTGTACCTATATAATATGCCTCTGGTAGTCTCGCTCGATCGCTATCACCATCACCACATCGCATCTCCAAAGCCATTCCCCGAGAAAGATCAAGAGAGACTTCACCAATCGACACAACAACATCCAGCATGCTAAAGTCAACCATCCTTAGCAGTATCTCCCTCTTCATCTTGCCAAACATCTGCAGCGCATGGCTTGTCGGTATAGGCGACGGAAGTGGTTGTAATGCCACATATGTTGGCGGCGATAGCACCACCTATATCTGCATCGAGACTGGAGGATCCCAGATCCAAACGAATGGCTGTTTTATCACCACGTGGAGTGGTGTTGACTGCCAAGGTTCGAGCAGACTTCGCCCAGACGATGATGTATGCGCAAACATCAACTTCGGAAGTTTCAGCGTCGAGTGCTGAGAGCGCCGCTTTGGTCCTGCCATCTGGTTGGTTAGGTTCGTCATCTCACTTGATTTCGATCATTCCAATACTAATATGTTGATAGGACAAGAGACAACCAGATCGGAGCACGACGAATATGGTTGTTCGTTTGTGCTGAAGTCCGATACAATACGATAGAAATCGTGAGGAGTCTTGCTCTCTAGGAGACGACGGTATTGACTTCTACGCCAGTGTCTCCAGGAAGTGAGCGTTCCTCGCTTGTCGGCGCAAAGCACTGGATCTTGAACATGCGCGACGAAGAAGGTTGTTACTTCGTTTGTACCTACTGAACAATCTCACTTGGCCTGGGATGGAGTGTGGGACCACGGAATCATCAGACGTCGATGAGCCAGCTCTGCCGTATCTGTGCCTATCGTGAAGTCTTGGTTGAAGCATCATGGCTAGAATTGGAGGCTAGGCATGCATAGCTCGTTCGGTCCATAGTGTGATAGCTCAGCGTGTCTCAATGGAGCGTGGTGAGAGCATTGGATGGATCAAAGGATATATAACCGCGATGTGTACAGAATAGATTTCCACCCCCAATATCACACCTAAATCATCTCCTGAACTCTGGTAACTCTTGGCACTTCGGCCGGCTGCTCATTAGCACATCTTTGGAGGCTCGGAGCACGCTGGCGTTGACTCTTTTCAAGTTTCCGCTTCAAGTACCTATAGACTACCTCGCACACAGTGCTGGTGGCCTGAACCTGGAGCCTCCATTGGGATGTTTGAACGACTTGGAAGACTTATATTACTGGACAACTCAGCACGAATATCTTGACACTATACTAAGCCTCTTTTAGGTTGCCCAGAGATGCTTCATCTCAGTTAAGCGAGCGAGGCTACTCGCGGCCAGGACTAGACCCCCTATCTAGTGTGTGCGACTGAGACTTGATAGATCCCGTGTCTGAAAAAAAGCTCTTATTCCCGTTCTGTCATATCGCCAGAATGAGCGGATATGGAGCTACACGGGAAGAAATAGACAAGAACACATGACGGGAAGAGAAAGAGGCGTACTTGGCAGCGCAGGGGCAAAACGCCTGGCGCTTCAGATTATGTTGCCAACTTGCGGCCGAGTTCAGCCTCACTTAGGGACATATCAGTCACTTGGTGGAAATGCGGCGTGGAACTGTCCACTGCCTTGTATAAGGACAGCGACATGTCTCTCGACTGTCTAGATGAGGTTCGACAGATCCTTTCGTTTCAAGTGCTAACTTTTCCTTTCGTTTAACATCTACAGCTGGCCTCCTTCGTCGGCTTGACAATCATTCATTTTCACCATCACAGCCTAGAACCCTCATTTGCTTCCAGTGCCTGTCTTCGTGCTCTCTTTGTTGCCACCTAGTACCTACCGATGGCGCGTCTATCCTTCGCAGTCATCCTGGCTTTATGCCTCCTCAAGACAACCGTTCAGGCTGCTAATCCCGTTTTCGGCACCTACTCCACACCTTCGTGCGATGCTTGTCTCGATCAAACATACCTGAGCTGCCCAGGCGACTATCAGGAGCGTTCCTATGGGCAGTGCATGTGCTATGGCGACGGCGGCACCATGACTGCACAATGTTTGTCCGTGTGCGATCCCGGTATCAACGAGCCTTTCAATGTCGTCGCAACATGGTATGGCTATTGCGTCATCTTTTTCAAGGAGATGTGCGCCGAAGCGGCCGAATACATCAGCGAAAGCCGCTTCAACTCAGAGTGTTCAGAAGAGGCAATCGCTGCAGGAGGTGTCGGCCAGTCTGGGACAGGTTCGAGCTCAGGAAGCGAGCCGTCCGCGACTGTCAGTGCTACCGGAAACCGGTAAGTTGAAGCAGACTGCCTGCCATTTGTCTCCATACTAAGCGAGCATCAGAGCCAGCTCAAATCCAACAGCGACCACTGGCACTGGTGGCACTCGGTGAGTCATGTCAGCCATGTCTTGACCTCATGCACCTACTAATAGAGCCCAAGTTCCAGTGCAAACTCGATCGCCACTTCAACTGCAACCGGTTCGACTGGATCCAGCTTGGGGGTTCGGCAGCCCAAGCTACGTCTGGGGCCACAGCGGTTCCTGTCCCTGCTTTGGCCGTCATAGCTGGTCTGGGCGTGCAGCTCATCATTGACTTGAATCTGTAGAATAGCTGATTGAGACTTTCCCGTGGTCAGGTCTTGGAATTGGAAGCCCGAAAAGGCTCGCCAGCATGTGATGTTAGAGACATTTATAGGTCATCTGAATCGAATGGCACAATGGCATTGGCTCTTGTCCTTTCCTGTCAACAGAGCTCGCGCCCTACAGAAGCATTGAGCAGGTTACTATCACGCCAGCATTCTCTGTCACTTCCGGTAAACCACGGAAATCACTTGTGTCTTAGACTTTACCAGGAGAGGTAGCCCACGACGATGTTCTTGAGAACAACCGACGTAGAAGAGCGGCGCTGTCAGCATTGTCGGAATTCTGTTTGTGTTTCAGGTCTGTCACTTAAGCTGGAATAGTTAGACAGCACATCGGAGAATAGATGCTAAAGATATACTGTACAATCATGTAGATAATCCGTAGTGGTGAGTGGGCTTGTAGGAAGGGATGCAAATTAGTGGATTTGATCACAGATGAGTCTGGCGGGAATTCGATTGCCAAGAATCACGTGATATCGTGCCGAAGCTCTTCCCATGCAGTCACTCACGAATTCTACGGCGAGCCTTTACCAGCACGAACACCTCTCGACCATCTCTCAGGATTCACCCTCAGACATTAGCTAGCAGGAGTGAGACTCTCCGCTGGTACTCAACCACTTGACTTCGATCGGACTGTGTTTTCTTATCATCCAGTGCTTCCAGGCACTGAGAGCACGACATGATGGCGTGTCCAACCGTGGGCCCTTCAGGTATGAAGTTCTGTTCGCATTTGACAAGAAACTGAGATTAACCTCGACACAGTGGCCTGCCTTCGCTATCTGAAGTCGACCACGGTGTTCCACAAATCATCAATCCTTGCCTCTACGACCACACTCCTGCAATCCCAGCGCCCAACCCAAAACCAACCTTCAATATGCATCAAAGCCCGCGCCTTCTCCACACAACCATCTCGTCAAAATTGGCTACAGCCCGTACGCGCCGAAAAGTCCAAGTCTATGGTCGGCCGGCCGAGAATGCCTACGGGAGGTAGCATGCGTGGTACAACCGTTGTTTGGGGTGACTATGGATTGCGCATGAAAGATCATGATCGACGTGTATCAGCAAAACAGCTCCGCATCGGAGAGGAGACCATCCGCAGGCGGCTTCGAGGAGAACATTACAGACTATATACCCGTGTCAGCGCCAACATCGGTGTGTACACCAAAGGTAGTGAAGTCCGTATGGGTAAGGGAAAGGGAAAGTTTGACTACTGGGCGGCACGTATCCCTGTGAGTAGGATTGTCTTCGAGCTGAAAGGCCAGATCCATGAGCAGGTCGCTCGAGATGCTTTCAGACTGGCAGGCGACAAATTACCTGGACTGTGGGAATTTGTCAAGAAGGGAGACCCTCCGATGGTTGGAATTACCAAGTTGGGGAATGGGGTCACGCTACAGAGTTTGAAGGAGGCGAGGCGACCAGTTGAGCCCAAGGAGAAGCTGGGTCAAGAGGCAGCTATCATCGGTCCGGCAGCGGGAAATGTACGGACACAAAGTGTTGCAAGGGAGATGGACCCAAGTCCAGCACAGATACATGTGTCGCCCTAGTGTACAAAATGACTTAATTTGGGAGTTGGACGACTATTGCAGCATGTCATCCAATGGCATCGAAACAATTTCTGTGTTTCCAAGCACGATTCTTCCTCCTCAAGCACCTACTCCAGATCCAGGACCGTATCCTTGTTCTCTGCGTGTGTTCTTCTGATCTCCGGTCTGGTCAGCTGTGCCTCCATAGCCACCCTCTTGGTTGGCCGTGCCACTTGAGGTAGTTGTTTTCCCGCCCACGCCAGATTCGGAAATGTTCTGACCATATCGAATATTGTCGGCGGTTTGTTGGCCACGACCACTTGAAGCCCCGGACTTCTCGGCAGTGTTTGGGCCGGCTGAATAACCCTCCATTAGCCCTTTGGAAATGGAGTGATATGGGGACACCCGGTGGCAGAGGGAAAAGTACAAATTCTAGAATGACTTACCGCCAAACTGACCCTGTTCTTTTGCTGTTGGATTCGTCACAGTTTTGATAGATTCATACCTGCATGATTAAATGACACCGTTAATTCATCGGCAAGCAATGTCTTTGGGCACCAATCCTTCACGACCAACATCGCCCCCTATGTTAGAGACGAGAAAGTTGACTTACTGCGGTGTCTCGCCCCCGGCACCGTGTCCATGAGTTTGTCCTTTCCACTTGACATACTGTCGGCTCGCTGTTTGATGTTTTCGGCGATACTACCAGAACTCGTGGTTGAAATGGCACTATCACTCTGTCGTCTGGAACTTGATTCGGATGATGTTGGTTTGAACTGTTGGAAAGTTTCGTACCAGTCACAAGTGAGCACGTTTTCTATGCCTTGGGTAACTGCGTGAAATAGATCCATCTAAAGCCAAGGGATCATGTTTGGCTTTTTATTGCCATGTGAAATATATATGCGGCGATTTGGTTGAAGTCAAGGATCGTGAGGTACGATGGTGATCCACACCCTTTCAACAGTTTTCGACCTTGACGTCACAGAGATTGGAGATCGGAGAAGGAACTTTGATGGAAGATGTCTGCGTTGATGCGACATTGGCTTGCAGGGGAGAAAGTGACAGCAGAAGCCTGAAGATTGCTTCAATGAGACTGCATCACTCCGGACTTACCAGAATATTGCATCTAGTCCCGTTTTCGTGCCGATATTCTGGGATTTGCTGCGAAGTCGATGTTTCTTTCTATCCTATAGCCTCGTCGAAACGCAAGGCTGAACCATGTCATTCAAGTCCATGGCGTCGATGCGAAAACTGTGATCCGGTATTCTGGCTAAATCATATCAATAGTATCTTCGCGACTAGATTCTGCGCATAGAAGAGTACTTCTGCATCTCTGTTCATCTATGAAGCCCGAGAATAGGAATCGACTCGGTAAGCTCTTTGGAGTAAATGATGACCCGCACTAAAGCAGCGATCTGGGGCTCCACTAAATTATTGTCACCTGAGGGAAGAACAATTTGTCCAACTCAAGCTCTGGCAACAATGACAACTCCGTCAACTTGAGACTTAAGTGTACACACATTTACCATGAATTCGCTGTCTTGTTTCCCTCGATGGGGGACATCCCAAGCCACCTGCATCTTACGCTGTGTACGGACATGTAGAACCTCCAGAAGCTCAATAAAGTGCAGAACGCCGACCCGAACCATTTCCCAGTCTACCCAAAAAGCACAGCAACTAGGACCCTCAGATCAATGGCAAGCTGCTCGAGCACATGCAAAGACCAAGAATCAGACATCTCTGTACGTACGCGCGGTTAGGAGGTCAAGTGGCTTGTGACTGATAGATTGTCTAGGTTCTACGGCCTCAGTCTCGGAATCGCAGTCGTTGCACTTTCATATGCTTCCGTACCTCTGTACAAAATGGTCTGTCCTGCGACCTAACTGGCCAAGAGCACCTCCTGACAGCGTATGCAGATATGCCAACAAACGGGATGGGGTGGCCAACCCGTAAAAGCCCACGATACCGCAGGTGACCCCGCCGTCCGTCTGAAACCTGTCGAGGACCATCGCCGACTGCGCATCACCTTCAACGGCTCCGTCTCCGATATCCTCCCTTGGAAGTTCACTCCTCAACAGCGCGAAGTCCGAGTCCTCCCTGGCGAAACAGCTTTGGCATTCTACACAGCAACAAATAAGAGTGATGCAGATATCATCGGTATTGCCACATATTCTGTGACTCCGGGCCAGGTTGCACCATATTTTAGCAAGATTCAGTGCTTTTGCTTTGAGGAACAAAGGCTCAACGCAGGCGAGACTGTGGATATGCCAGTGTTCTTCTTCATTGATCCCGAGTTCGCCAAGGATCCTACGATGTCCAAAATTGACACGATTACTCTGAGTTATACGTTCTTCAAAGCCAAGTACGACAAGAATGGAGTCTTGACCACTGTGCCTTTGGAAATGGCTGCGGCGTGAAGACCCCATTTCTATAGGTGGATAATACTCGCGAAGAGTTGTAGTTCATCGGTCCTTCAGCCACTCGAGAACTTGATCAATGCCTTTGTCCCGCGGGAAGACAGGATACCACCACTTGATTATCCTCCCACCCTCGAGTGCAATCTTCGACCGCCTCAATAGCTTTCCCCCATTCCAGTTAAAAAACGGTAATCTCAAACCCCCTTGGAATCTCAACCCTTCGTCACTGAGGAGCTCATACGGCAAGTGTAACCTCTCCTGCACTTCGGCTTGGTATGCTGGCGACTGCGTTGAGATACCATAAATCGAGGATACTCCAAGCGATTGCAGCTGTGGCAAATTGTCGCGAAACGAGCATGCTTGAGGAGTGCAGCCACGAACACCTGGGATTGCGTTCCAGGAGTCCGGAACCGTTTCACCAGATGCCGCTGATACGGCGAACGAGAACTGATGTTAGCATTTCGAGAATCCGAGAGCGTCTTATGACAAGACCTCAAGTGAAGGAAGTGCCAACTTACCAGTTTTAGGGTAGATGAAGACGATGATCAAGCCAGACAAGGCCGCAAGAGTGACATTCTTCGAGGGATCACTGGGCGCGAGGCAGTGAAATCTCTGGCGGAATATGGAAGTTCGTCAAATGATCAGATGCGCCGTCGTCCTGCTGGACCGGCAAGTCTGCAGGCAATGCCGTATCTACACCCACATTGTAACATTAGCATCTCCATTCCAACATCGAGCATTGCGCAGGCACTGTGCCATTGTAGCACTATCAAAAAGCAATAGAAACAAATAGACGAACATGTACCACAAAAAGATATGCAAGACATCTCAGATGGCTGTTCACATTCTAAGGGACAACACAAGGATAAAGAAGATAGCCTCACGAGCCATCTCGCACCCTCCTTCCGTTCGAGCCCTCAAATCGATGAATCTTCTTGTTTGTCCCGCTCTCTCCAACCAGTCAGTCAACCGATCTCCGAGCCAGACACGAGCTGTTCACTTGGTTCACGAGCGTCGTTGCCCAGGTGTCAAGATACAACTTTGCGCAAGAGCGAAGAGCTCTGGAGCCGTGAGCCAGACAGAGGTTATTGTTCAGATACGTTAGGGCTACGGTTAGAGGACCTTGATCACAATTCTCGTGGTGTAATATGTTTGTCCTCTCAACTCTCCTCCCCAATTTGTTGTTTGCCCCACATATGTATCTATCTTACGAGTATGGGGCCTCAGTCAGAGGTACAGTACATCGTACACAGTACAGTCGCTTTTAAATAAGAGGCGGCTTTTGTGCTGAGGATTTGCTGACACAGCGATGTTGTACTTGGGATTCTGGTGCTGGTTAACGCTTAGAGGAACTGTTCTAGCCGCGACTTAGCCTTGGTCTTCCTGGGTCGTTAGACAGACTCTGGGAGATGTATCTTGTAGTTAGTTGCCATGGGATTAGCTTGGCTTGAGGATCGGTGTGCTCCGGATCTTATATAGGAGATCACGAATCGGAGCTGTGAGACGTCAATCACGCGACGAAAGTTGAACTTGTATGTCATTTTTTGTTACTCGTGAAACATAAACCATCTACCAGGGTACCTAGCTTTGGACGTGGCAGATGGTATGACTAGTACAAGAGAATTACCCTGAGTATCCCCGGATATGGTTGTCGTTATGGTGGTATTCCTGCACATGCCCTCCTTTTCATCATAGCATAGCTTTCTCTCTCAAAGACCAAGGATTTCGAGGATTTTGATAAAGTCTGGAGTGCCGAAACCACTGGCGACGTCCCATCCTGGTCCGGCTTGAAAGCCACTACCACCGCAACCAGTACTATTACCACTGATGACATCAGTAAAAGCACGGAAGCCTTGGGAATAAAGCCAGGGGTTGAGCCAGCCGAGTGTCGGTCTTCCACTTCCCACCAGTGCGTCGTTGACCAGCGACAAGACGGAGGCGAATGTGGGAGTCGAAGAGCTTGTTCCACCGACATTAGTCACTTCTCCATTCACCCAAATTGTGAAAGCTAAGCCATAAGCAGAGACATCGGGATACGCCCTACCAGAGCGATTGAACAATCCGTCGTGCTCATCACCTAGGCCAGCGATGTAAGTCTGTGCAACATCATTTTGCCAAGCTGGACGTTGGAAATAGTTGCTGAATCCTGATCCAGACGTATACCCAGATTTTGGATCTGTTGCAATGACTTCGGGATAGTCCATCGTGCCGCCCACAGTGGTGACGTAGGGACATGAGGCTGGAAATATTGGAGTAAAACGTGAAAGGTTCTGACCGTCGTTGGTACGGCAGGTGCCTGGTCTACCCACGCCAAAATCACCGGAGGCAAAAACGAGTGTCACTCCTTGAGCTGTGAGGGCAGCAAACTGGTTGCACACTGCTTCAGCATAGGATCGTGGTACAGATTGTTCGGTATCGCCGTAAGAGGTTGATATGACATTGGGTCTGGCGGCGGGATCTTGAGCCAGGACGTATGAAATCCAGTCTAGGTAGGGTTCGTTTGTGTTCGATGGTGTTTGGAGATCTGGAATAAACTCTGGTCTGCCTCCTGTTGAATATGACACAATTGTGGTAGGTGAGGTGAGACCGGTGATAATCTGAAGGTCAAGACTAGCTTCGATGGTGGCTTCCTGACCATCAGCTGCAAGTGGTCCGTTATTGAGTGCGACCTGGATGATTTGTGGTAATTGTGTCGGGGGACGTGACCGAAAAGCATCCATGTAGGCCACAAGATCATCGCCATCCCAAACCTCTTCTAGATAATTGGTGAAGCCAATCATATTTTGATTTGGAAGTCTTGGAACGTAACCCGTGGTATTATACAGTACTTGAAGACAGGTGGGAGTCATGCTTCTGAAATTGCAAGCCTGGTTAATATTGGTGATGTTGGCTACGGTGGGCAGTGCTGCAAGGTCAACTTCACCTTCCATGGTGTATGAACTTGCGGCATGGTTCTTGGTGCGAAGAAATGCGGTGGTGGGTTGGATTGTGGTAATGTGGTGATGCAGGGAGCGAGGGAGTGACCAGCTAGTGGTTCTCACAAGTCTATCTCCATCCTCATGTTGGTAGATCTGGTACTTTGCATCCAAGAGAGCTTCGACTGACGTAAGGGGAATGACTAACGTGATCCAATCGCCAGCAGGGCTGGAATCTGCATTAGCGAGGTCGAGGTCGATGTCGTTGTCAAGAAGCCAGGCTCGTATTGATTCGAAAGTATCATTTTCGGGTCTCATCAGCTCCTGGACTTCGTGCTGGGATAGGTGCTGACCATAGCGACTGTGGAGTGGATCCGAGACTATACTTGTTAGACCTGGTTCTCTCGTGGAATTCATGGACTCACTCTCTTCTAAATGGGTTTTCAATAGATCGACATTTCTGGGCCTGAGGCCGATCTTGAGGGTTAGAAGCTGTCGGGGATCTGGATCTCCAGCTTCGGTCCAGCCTGGTGGAACAGCATGGACTTCCTTCACTGCATAGTCGAGGCGAGAAACAAGCGGAAGCCCGAGGACAAGCTGAAGGCCAATGATGCCACTGCTAAATAGCGTACGCAGCAACATTCTTGAGAGATTCTGTCAAAATGAATGAGGGGATTGAATCAGGGTGATTCGTGGGTTGACGACCATAGGAGTTGCCAAGAAAGAATGGCGAGGTGAGGAATAGCCTCGGGAAGGAGCGATCGAGGGAGTGAGCGCAGCAAGAACAGGAGAGAATGTGTGCACTGGATGTGGTATGGGCAAGATGGAAGCAGAATGAGGAAAAGGAAATGGTACAAAGGTGAGTCTACCTGGCCGACGCTTGCTGTACCTGTGTGCAGGGGTAGGTATGCCAGTTGTAGTTGCAGTGAATGACATCGACGTTGCAATAATGTTGGTCAGGCTCTTCACTTGGAGCAATTTTCGATGGGTTGATCCACCAGATTGGGATGAGATCGCCCGGTTCAACTCAAACATTGATGCATTATGCAAAACCCGGAACAACGGCTACACAAGGCATATTATGGGACAACAATACCTCGAGCCCTTCCTCGTGGTTCTCTTAACCGACCCGGTGGAGCGTACATATCCAAGCAAATAATGAAGCATCGCATGAATCCTGATCAATCATCCTCATTTGGGATTGTTCTTACGCGTAGAGAAAACGACTGCACCCGCAAGGATCGCGATGAACATTGTTTCCCAGTCACGTGGATCGACGCGTTATCACGTGATTAGTACACGTGCCTTGTAACGAGTTGCACATGCAACATGTACCACATGGCCACTTCGGACTGTGTTTGTACATTACTTGCCCGTGAATCCACTCCGTGAAACGATGACCACATTGTAGGCAAATCATTTAGTTAGAGTAGTACTGCCTCCTGCACTTGCTAGACCGCGGGGAAGCTATGTTGGATAAAACAACGAAATAATCTACAAATGGTGAGAGCATGCCTGATTTGTAGGGGAAAAGCTTGGGGCCTGGAGCGAGGCTGAACACCATTGGCTCACTCCCCAGTGCCAATCGTGCCGAGGCTAAGGATCTTTTGCTACGTATATTCCCAGGCTAGGACATCAGATATCAGATGTTAATACACGGTACTATCTCAATCTACTACTTCTGTACTTTTCATCCTCGTCACTAGCATCTGCATCGTCTGGAAAATCTACTTTCTATCACTCTTCTTGTCTCATCTCTGACTAACGAACAATTTCACCATCACCCGTTTCATTGGCCTTCAAACCCCATTGTCAAACAACTGTACTGAACAGCTATGACTACCGACCATCAACTCAAGATCAGTACTTTGAAGCCCTTACTACGAGCGTATGCCCTCGGTTATGTCAGCGTCACAGGTCCGAGGCTGTTTGGCTTCCTCCGAACTATTCGTCGAACTGATATCTCGACAAGAGCCAAGCTAGATCTGCTGTATACCATCCTCAAGACGTCGACACAGATCAACCGATTCCCTACTGCTGCTGCCATCATCGTTGGAGGCGCCACTGCATTACCGCGATCGGTGCTTGCCATTTTGAGCTGGCTTTTGAAAGTTGTGGGTAGTTCTCACCAACGACACTTTACCCAGGCTACTTTCTCACGCTTAACCTTCATTTCTTCATTTTTATCGTCCTGGCTTGCATTCAGCCTCCTGAATCGTGACGAAGGTTGGGTTCGGAAGAGAGCCCAATCGCGATCAGCCGCGATACTCGGCCCAAGTGAGTTTCATTCACCCAATGAACATCATCTGCCACCACCAGACTATCATCCCCGTTATGCTGGCAAGACAATGGATTTTACCTTGTTCGCCTTTTGTCGTGCCCTCGATATCGCGGTCATCACTGTGTGGACAAGAACACGAACAAAGCCCTGGCATCCGGAACATCGTGCGCCCAAGCTGGCCGGCATTACGCGAAGATTGGCAGATCCAGCCATTTTCGCCATGTCTGCCTCGATCATCATGTGGTCCTGGTTCTATTCGCCACATCGGTTGCCTCGAGCATACAACAACTGGATCTCAAAGATCGCTGATGTTGATTCACGCTTAATCCAAGCACTGAGACTCGTCCGACAGGGTGACTTTGTGTATGGACGTGATACAGGTCAAGCATCACTTCTCGCAGGCTTGTGTCGGGACCTCGGGCTGCCGGAAGAATGGGCTGATCCTTCAAAGACCATTCCCATCCCGTGCGAATTATATCATTGTGGTACTGGCAAAAGCTGTGAGGTACATGCCGCGTCGAGGTTTTGGCGCAGTTGGAAACTTGCTTTCGAATTGTACTTTCCTCTTCAACTGCTGGCTCGTTTGCGAAGTCTGAAATTGCATTCTGTCGCTGATGCCAGCAAGGCGGCTGCCAGATCTTCGTCTTTCCTCGCAGCCTTTGTCTCGGCGTTCTATTACTCTGTTTGTCTCGCACGAACGAGGCTGGGACCGAAACTCTTCTCTGCAAAGACTGTTAGCCCACAGATGTGGGATTCTGGTTTATGTGTTCTAGCAGGCTGCCTAGCTTGCGGTTGGTCTATTTTGTTAGAGAAACCGAGTCGCAGACAAGAGATTGCGTTCTTTGTCGCTCCACGTGCCCTGGCAACTGTGTTGCCACGTGTTTATAACAAAGATCATAGGCGAGGAGAACAGGTTGTCTTCGCCACGAGCGTCGCTGTTGTGCTCAGCACCATCCAGCGACGGGATCATCAGCACGTCAGAGGTGTCCTTGGGAGACTTCTGGGCAGTATTACAAAATCTTGAGGTTACTGTGAAGTGACTGGCTGCAAAGCACATGCTGGATCATGTTGAGACTGCACATGTTCTGTATCGAGAACGATTCACGTTCAGCACATGACCATTCGCCGATCTTTCAAAGATCTCTCACTATTTAACAACCCAAAGGCCGTCTCAACCCCTCCATAAATTCTTCACGACCCGCGATTTTCTTCCCTGTCGTCGTCGTGAGTTGTCATATCCTACTTCTGGAAACGCTCACATTCTCCGCGACATGTCCACATACCGGGTTGTAACCTATTGGTGCACTTACGACGATGTAGCTCGCTCAGACTGTGTCCTGGAGGTGGACAACGTGAAACAGACTATTAGTATTCTTCGACATCAAAATCTCGTCCATGGTCGCGTCTTTGCCGCCAGCGAGATTGAACAGGTGCAATTTGGCAAAAATTCTGGATTTCTTTCCCTATCGCTAACCTCAAATACCCTTGGCTCAACACCTCAGCAATGTCTGATGGACATTAAACCAGATGGGGCGGCTAGAAAGATCGCATCTTTTATTAAGCAATGGAAGACATGGTGTGAAGGTGCAGTGATTTTGTGTTCAAAGTGGGTGTCCTATGGTTCAACGCTGGCATCTATTAGCGAGCTAACCTAACGTGCATGATCAGATCAGACAAAGAACTTCTTCTGTCCAGATACAGAAGCAGTCTCAGGCAGATCGACGCAGGAAGCAAGCAGATCGGTGCAGGAGTTGCCACACCAAACACAGCGTCTGACGACAACAAAGCCCTTCCAAGTCATGACCGTGTGTCAAAGGATGGTGACGTTACAGGAATTGAAATCGGAACAATGTCAAAGAAAAGGAGAAAGTTGAATGAAGAACAACATCCGTACGATGAGCTCCTCTTTGACCTCGATACCTTCCGCGACACTTTGAAATTTGCACGAAACGCCAGTTCTGCCCAAGTGGCTGAATTGGAGAGCTCGAGGATTGAACAGGCCAGACTGAAAGATGAGCTCGCGGCTCTAAAGGAAGCCTCTGCCAAGGTCGAGGAGCACAGCACTCTTCGCGCTCAATACGAGACTTTGCAACAGGAACACAATCAATTGGAGGATGAGGCGAAGCAGCAACAAGCAGATTTGACACGACTGAAAGAGGAGTTCGCGGTATTGCAAGCCAAAATGGGTGGTTTGACAATTGAGAATGCGAAATTGACTGCAGAGACGGAGGTCTCTCAGGCGAGTCGACAAGCTCTAATCACGCAAAACGAAGCCTTGTCCGAGGAAAAGTCGAACCTGGCTGTGGAGTTATTCAGGTCCAGGAAGAAAACAGCAAGTACCAAGAAGGACAAGGAGGCACTGATTGGTCTTGCGGGCCTGTTCATTTCGGCCATCGACACGACCAAATTCTTGGGCCAAATCAGTGGTGGTAAGAGTGTGCATTCGGCGGCAAGGCTTAGCATGTGCACGCCATGAGCGATTGGAATTCACGCGGTAGGCGAGGATTGGAAGTGAGTGGTCGATGGCAATGCGCATGGCGAGGCTGGTGTCAACGAGCATCTCCGAAGACCCATTCAGCTCTGGTGCAGAAGCGTCATTTCTGTTATCACCGGGTGAGGCATTGTGCCGGTGTGAATACAAGACATCCTCCCGTTACAGCCGGAGTCACGGTTGGCAGTTCAGTTTTGGTTTGCAGTCTCGAAACATGAACGGGCATCTGGTTCCTTTCGAATTCTTTATTACCTATCATTGTGTTTCTTCTAAATATCTCTGCTCATGACTCTAGTCTGCACTCCTCTGAATCCTGATTGTCATAAATCTAAGAACTACTTCACCAGTCTTTGACCAACTGCATACGTTCCCAATCTCCCGCTCACCTCACGTCACGTCACTTTGGATTAACGAGCGTCATGACATGACTCTGTACAAAGACAAGTCTTCTCCTCTCCGCCAGCCACGCGCCGCCAGCGGTATTCACAAGAGACCGCCTTTGGCCGGCTCGTCTCACAACAAGATAATATGACCTCAGAGTCACGGAACAACTCCACGTCTGGGCCGTTGCTTAGACCTTTAAGCTCAAAGCAAGCTTGGGGGCTAAATGGACTGATTGTACTTACGTATTTAACAACAGCTAAATCGCTAATTGTTATTCGTTCTGCTGCATTAAGACCTTCTGGAGGAAGGACGCATGGAAAATTCAACAATTAGCCATGCATGCACATGCACTGGGGGCAAACAAATACATCCAAACACCTACATCCACTCTCTGAAGACGTACCCAGCAAAGTATAGATGAAACGGGAAGCTGCACAATCCAGCCAAGCAAGTCTACTACCCGGCGTGTGTGTGCCAGTCGGGTGCATTCCGACTTTCACACAACACGAACCCTTGTCTCATCCTGTCTTCTGCCGTCCATTGTGCTCGTCACTATCGTTTATTCGATCAAGCGGAGAAGATCCTCGCTCGCAGTGCAGATCTTATACGACGGGAAAACGGAAACAGCGCGAAAGGCCGAGCAATGAACAATGAGGGAGGGGTATTCCCGTGAAAAGTGAGAACGTGGTAAAGGGACTTGGGGAAGAAAGCCCGGAAAACAATGTGAGGCTGACCATGCGAAACTACTCCGTACCTACCTACTGGGGACTTGGTTGCCGATCTGGCCTATGAAAAATCATCCCACTCACCTACTTGCCCACGAGGCTCGAATCAACAAAGGGCGATAAAAAGGCCCGCGAAGTACGGAGTAGTTAACTAGTTAGTGACCTAAGGTAGTTAGGCGGTCGTTATTTTCCGGTGGGACCTCCGACTCTAACTTACGACGGCTTCGGGCTTTGCTGGTACCGCCAGAGAGTCAATGTAGGTACCTAAGATCTCACGGCATGCCGCAACCCCGAGGGACCTAGCATAGACTTAGAGAGGAGCGCCTATTTGGTCGATCACGGAGTGGTTCCGGGGCAGACGGCGAGGGGTTTAGGTATCCTAGCACCTAGGTACCAGGTCGTAGGGAGAGATACTACTACTAGGTACCTACTCCGTAGGTCAGTACCCCAGATTATTGCGGAGGTGGTGAACCATATCTTAGAGTTTTAGTGTGGGCGCCTTGAAAGGACGGGAATACCGTATGTGGGGTTGACAAGAGGAAGACCATTCATGGTCAGCGCTCACCGTCCTGCAACATCATCTATTCAACTATGATCCCTGATCCCGCTCGGCCTGATTCGTGATTCCTGAAGTCATGCCTTATCCTGGGGTTCTCACGCTCTCATGCAGTCGTAGCATCGTAGACATCTCCCCGACATAGCAACGCGAATGGATAAAGTCGCACAAGGCCCTCCGGTGTCGTGCATTTCTTCGTAAATCTTTCTCTCCCTCCCTGTCTTTCTTTGGTCTCCTCCTCCTCCTCCTCCTCCTCCTCTTCTTCTTCTTCCAGTTCCTTCCTCATTTTTCGTCCCGCAGAGTCAGCCGTGGTAGCAAATTCACCTCAGTCAGGTACAGCCTTTTTGGTTGCGGGCATAACAACAGCGTACAACCCACCCGCCACTCAGCCACTCAGCCACATAGCCACATAGCGACGAACACCAATTCAGCATCGACTAAGTGACAAAAGGCTGCAATTACGCATTGCAATCTTCTCATCATCTCATCTCTCCATCCAATCTACAAAACACATGGCTGTCGGCACACTTCTGCCCGTCGTGGGCGGGGCAATCATCGCGTTCCTCGTCTACGCGGTCTTCTTCATCGGACATCGTGAGAAGGGCCTTCCTCCTGGTATGTAGAAAGAAAGGAATTCCCACCGTGATTGTTACTTGGGTGAGAAGGATATTCTGTGGTGAAGAAGACGAAGAGGAAGGAGGATGATGATGATCTAGTACTATTACTTCTGACACCAACCCATTACTGACTGGATTGTGAATTGGTTGTTTTTAGGGCCCCTACGGCGCCGATTATTGGTAATTTGCATCAGATTCCCACAAAGGGATCGTATCTCAAGTGAGTCTTGCCATCTGTACCTCCGCGAGGCTGGCGTTGTGCCATTTGGTACGACGGTCACTTGTATGTCATGGTTATTTTGGCCATGTATAGGGGCAATATACCATCCACCACCTTTGGAGGAGTCCCCCAGCCTCTAAAGGACAAAGAACCCCCAGCTGGAACCCCGACGAACTAATAACCTGTAACAAATAGATTCACCGAATGGTCGAAACAATACGGCGGGATCTTCTCGCTGAAACTCGGCACGGGGACTGGGATCGTACTGACAGACCGGCGGGTGATCAAGCAACTGCTGGACAAGAAATCCAGCATCTACAGCAACCGGCCGCACAGTTACGTGTCGCACAACCTGATCACGGGTGGCGACCACGTGCTGATCGCGCACTACGGCAAGACGTGGCAGCGGTACCGTAAAGTCATCCACCAGCACTTCATGGAGAGCATCGTCATGAAAGACCACTTGCCGCTGCAGCAGGCCGAGGCCTCTCAGCTGCTGTATGACTACCTCACCAACCCTAAGGATCACATGTGGCATCCGAAGAGGTACACGAATAGTATTGCCTGCGGCACGATTTGGGGTGTGAGGTCGCCTTCTATCGAGACGGAGCATATGAAGAGGTTGTACGAGTTGATGGAGGATTGGTCTGTTGTCATGGAGCCGGGGAATACGCCGCCGGTGGATATTTTCCCGTTCTTGCATTGGGTTCCTGAGAAGGTCTTTGGGAATTGGAGGTCGAGGGCTAGTCATGTCGGTGATGCCATGAATGCCTTGTATAGTGGGATGTTAGAGGGTTTGGAGAAGCGGAGGGAGAAGGTTGGGCCGAGGTTTTCATTCATGGATCGTGTCTTGGATCAGAGGGAGAAGCTGGATTTGAATTATCATCAGTTGTATTTTCTTGGAGGGACTATGATGGAGGGTGCTAGTGATACAAGTTCTAGTATCATTCTGGCTGCAGTGCAGGCATTCCTCAAGTGGCCAGAGGTCATGCGAAGGGCACAGAAAGAGATTGATTCTGTCATTGGTGAGGACAGGTCGCCTGTATGGGCAGATTATGAACGTCTTCCATATGTGGCTGCAACGGTCAAGGAAGCCATGCGCTGGCGTCCTGTGGTGCCGTTGGCATTTCCGCATGCGGCTGACGAAGGTAAGAAGTCTCCCAGAATTTCAATCGCTCTAGTGTCCAGCACTGACATACCTTCTTTAGAGGATTGGATAGACGGATACAAGATCCCCAAAGGAAGCGTCATATTCCTCAATGCTTGGGGCGTACATCATGATCCAGTCCGCTTCCCTGACCCAGACACGTTCGACCCTGATCATTACAAGGGGGTCACAGCTCTGGCATCAGAATTAGCACAAAGCGTCAATCCTGATGATCGAGATCATTATGGCTATGGCTCAGGACGTCGCCTATGTCCTGGTATACATCTTGCAGAAAGGAATTTGTTCCTGGGTATTTCCAAATTACTTTGGGCTTTCACCTTCAAGCCTGGTAAGGACGAGGATGGGAAAGAAGTCGTGCCAGACACAGACCCTACCACTGGTTACAGTGAGGGGTTCCTTGTCTGCGCAAAGCCATATGCATTGGATATTGAGGTGAGAAGTGAACGGAGAAAAGAAACCATCATAAAGGAGTTTGATGCTGCCAAGAGAGATTATTTTGCAACCTTTGACGTTGACGTTTGAAGGAGTCAACGCATTGTGTAAACCGTCGCGAGGTCTGGGGAGACTGAAAATACCTTTGACAAGTTGACAAGGGCAAAATCAATGAGATGAGCGTGATGAAGTTTGGTTCAAAGACCGTGTTTTTCATGTGTGACAATCTGACCGATGTTAGTACTTCGAGCATATTCAACACAGCTTTGCAACCCACTGACCTAGACTAGTACAGCCCATTTCCATCCGTGAAACAATTTCCATTTCAGACCCTGAGAGTACTTGTTGATTCTTGACAAATTCAGCATAGATGTCAATCTTAGAACGCCAAAAAGGCCGAAAGTAGCGATCGTTCATCGGTGCTTCAAGCAGGAGCGTAGACCGATGATGATGTATCCCAGATCGGGAAAACAGATAAGCAAGTTTTGCCTAATGCAACGGACTTGTAGGGGCGTTTCGCGTTATTAATTTTGTGTTACCGTTGAAAACATGCCCGTGGACCTAAAGAAATTGCACGAGTTTTGTGACAGTTCCAGATGCGCCTCCGACGCCGAGCTCTAGCGTTTGTTTGTGAAACACTAGACCTCCAAACAGTGCTAATGACTGACCCCTCCTGGTGTTTAAGTGAGAAGATCGGCGACATTCATGGGCATCTCGTCAATTTGGGTCGAGTAGTAAAGTTCAATGTCGCGGAGGATTCTTACGTCGTCGCTGGTGACAAAGTTGATGGCGACACCTTTGCGGCCGAAGCGACCACTTCTACCGATGCGATGGATATAGTTCTCTCGGTTGGATGGTAAATCATAGTTGATCACCAAGCTGACTTGTTGAACATCAATGCCTCTCGCCCAAACGTCGGTACTGATCAAAACACGGCTGTTGCCTTGTCTGAAGTCTGACATAATGCTGTCTCGTTCTTTCTGTGGCATTTCTCCGTGCATGCTGCTGACTGTGAAGTTTGCCTCCCGCATTTTATCTGTTAGCCAATCCACCTTGCGGCGAGTATTGCAGAAAATGACTGCTTGTGTGATAGTGAGGGTATCGTATAGATCGCAAAGTGTATCGAACTTCCAGTCTTCTTTCTCAACAGCGATGAAATACTGTTTGAGGCCTTCAAGGGTAAGCTCATCACGCTTGACGAGAATTCGAACCGGATCGGTCATAAATTTGGTGGTCATGTCGAGGACATCGTATGGCAAGGTAGCGGAAACGACGACTACTTGTGTGGCTGGTGGTAGATAGCGGTAAACGTCGTAAATTTGTTCTCTGAATCCTCGGTTGAGCAGCTCATCCGCCTCGTCCAACACGAGCATCTTGATATGACGAGTGCGAAGATTTCGGCGACGGATCATGTCAGCCACTCTACCTGGAGTGCCTGATACAACGTGTTGGCCATATTCGAGCTTGCGGATATCCTCTCCCACATTCGTGCCACCGATACAGGCGTGACATTGAACATTCATATAATCACCAAGAGCCATTATGACGCTCTGGATCTGTGTCGCAAGTTCGCGTGTAGGGGATAGGACGAGGGCTGAAACTCCGTTAGACAAGTTCTCTCTCTCACCAAAAGGTCGTCATACCTTGTGTTTCTCGCACAGAAGTCTCAATGACTTGTAGGATACTGATAGAAAAAGTGGCAGTCTTGCCTGTGCCTGATTGCGCTTGGGCAATAGTATCACTTCCTCTACATATTTGCACAATGGCACGGGACTGTACGGCGGACGGAGATTCGTAACCATAGGCATATATTCCGCGAAGAAGATTTTCCTTCAGATGCATGTCCTCAAAGGTTGGCGCAACCGTCACTTCTTTCGAAGTCGTGAATTCCATGCGGCCTGCGGTTTTGGTCAGTGGAATGTCATTGTGAGTATGGCTTCGGACACACCTTCCGCATCTCTATCAATGCCTTCAGCCATGATGTCGTCTTGAATACTATGACGGGTATGCAATCGATGAAATGATGTGGTAAAGTGTAAGGAATTCGTCGGCGGGCAAAACTTATGAACTCAGGCGACTTGACATGCGCCGCCGCATTTGGGAAGGCTTGGCATTTAAAAGAATTTGTAAAGACAGATTTCATGACAAGGCGCAAGGCTGCGAAACAGATTTTACCTCTCCTTGTGCATGTTATACAAGAGTTCATGTCGCCGTCAAGGATGCTGTATGAAGTGCGGATGACGTGCGCAATAAGGTGTGCCCTAAAGCCTACTGCGTCACGTATGAGAGCATGAACAACTGTCACTACAAGACTCAAGGGAATGTTGCAACATTTATCATCTCTTTCACTCTCGAAGTCCAAGTTTCGAAACGTTCATCAGCCTTGAAGTCATCTGGACTTAAGCTTTCTATGTATGCCTCTATCGCTCTGCTCACCCAATTGTTCATCGAATCTCACTAGCCAGCTCCGGCAGATGAAAGCCTCCAATTGCTTTTTATCCATCATCAAGCGATCTCCAAGGACACCAAAGGTCGAGGCTAGGTTTGCTCAGCCATCAAAGGGCTCCAAGATCAAGCAGGATACTCAGAAGAAGTTGACGAGCACCGGACGAGTGTAGCTCCGTTTCAGGTCACGTCCACATCAGCACGCCGCTGTAGTTCACTCCGCAATACTCTTACTAAAGCATCCAATAGGACAATACGATCGTTGAGGCGGTACGCTTCGTTCTGTAGTTGTTGTATGGTTCTGGTAGCACTCTGCGTGATCCGATTCACCTCACCTCGGACATGCACGATAGCAGCTCTGGCCACTATGGCAGCGTCACGACCTCGAGTAAACGGACCTGCTATCGAATCCAAGTTGTCGATTGTGGTGCTTAAGTCATCCAACCACATGTGGGCTTCCCGAGCCTCTTCTGCTGCCAATTCACCGATGATTTGTTCTATCCTGTTTGGTCCATGAAATTCGTCGGCTTCTTCGTGAGCTCCTAGAGTCTCCCACATATTGGCCTCGATATCCGCTGGATTGTCTTCGATATCTGGATCATCAGCATGGTCAATGATGGCCTCTTCCTCAACAACCTCTTCTCCCGGTCGTTCGTTATCTCTAGCTCCACGTGGGATTTCTTCTTCGGCTATGGCATTCATCCCTGCTGTCATTCGAACGTCTTTTTCCACGAGTGTCGCTTCTCGCTCCCGTTGCTCATGCTCTGTTAGATCATCAAAAGGGCGAATAGGTCTGAGAAGCTCTTTCGCCCCGATTCGCCGCAATTGCGGTTGTAGAGAAGTCTTTTGGGAAGCTGTTGCAATTGACTCCCGAACGAGATCGCTCCCGCCTTCCAGAACCGAGCCATCTGCTATTTCACGATTGTGATAACCATTCGATATTGCATCGCCTGCCAGAGCACCATTCTTCAGCCTGGGAGGAGAATCTTGCAAATGACTCAACGACTTCTGAATATGTAGACGCTGTGTCGATTTGTTCTTCCACGATGTAGGTCCTAGGACACGGGGGACCCTGTATCTGTGGCCGCGACAACGCGTTGGCCGGTCGATCTCTGGCTTGTACAATGTCTGCCGGCGGCTGTATTCGAGGGCGTGGACGGGAACTTATGTGCACCAGACCCAATCAAAGAAACACTTTTTGCACTACGCGTTGGGGAACACGTCGGTTGACAGTGGGCTAGGGCGTACAGGATGTCTTTGACCACCCCCGGCCCCAGACGAGCCGATCTCCTAGATTTGGTAGGTGAAGACCGTTGATGGAAGTGCTGTCGAGTATGTGGCGCGGCTGAAGCTGCTGAGAGTGAAGCCACACTCCGTAGTGCATGAAGACGAGAGGACCTGGTGTGCTTGAGGCCGTGCGTATGATAGAACGAGTGGGAAGGAGACGCAGCGGAGTCAAGCAGTGCGCCGCCATCGCTGCCAGGTGAAAGCTTCTAGCTTTCAGTCGTGGCATGCATCAGTTTAGGTCGTGCGAGGGGACAAGCTCGCTGACGAGGTTCATTGACGTAGATATGACTGGGAGATGCACTTGATACCGGGAGGGTGTTCGTAAAGGATTCTTTTCCAGCTTGGACGCCTGGAGTTGACGATGGACAGGCCTCAGAATTTGAGATCCGTTGAGAAACAGAAGGACAAGATTCACCGTCCCTCCTCTTTGTTGGCGTTAGAGAACTTCCCACAAAGTCTGCTATGTTCTTGCGTGAGCGGCGTAAGCCGTAGGTCGAAGGCGCGATATCGCTATCTGTGCCGGCATTGCCATAGGCATCAGGATTCTGTGAGTCAAAGTCAGCACATGGCTTGCCTGGACACGGATCGCACATTGCTTGGGCAATGGATGTCGAGATTTCGGTCAGATAGACATGGGCATTTTCACTAGAAGCGCACTTAGTCAGGGAGGAGCAACCCTACACTTCGACCTTCGCAATTCTCGACTCTGGAGTTGTGTACTGATATTGCCCCAAGAGTGGCAGCCTGCGAAATATCTCCTGGATCTTTCATATCTTTTCTCAGTGCTTGACTGTGCAAGCATGTGGCAGAAAAATTGAACTCCACCCCAAAGACACGCTCGGTCGGGGTTGAGGATTGTGAAGAAGATTCTTCACCCTAAGAAAGTCAAAGAAGAACAGAATGAGGCCTGGGTCTGGCAATAACATGGCACTTCAACAATCTCGCCTCGGACCTCGTTCTAGCAGTCACCGGCTTTCCGCGACGACTTTATAAAGACTTGACAGTACAGGTGGATCGAATGAGCAAGACTGAATGCAAAGACTGAAAAGCCGGACGTCGTGAAGAACGACCAAGAAAGAATTCTATTGATAGAAAAATGCCGGCGACTCGCTAGACATGTCGCTCGAGGCATCCCAAAACTCCAGCCATGAAGTCATCACAAGGCTATCTCAATCTAAGGAATCAAACATAGCTCGGTATGTGCGAGTATGTTCACATGTTCAAGAGACTCATCTGTCGTCTCATAGGGCTGGCGGCTCCATGGTCGCCATCCTCACTCGGCCCAATGCCGCTGTCTGTACCGCCTGTGGGACTCGAGTCGATATCGATGTCCCATTTGTCCTCATTAGGTTCACCGTCTTCTTCACCCTCATCCCAGCCTTTCTGTACAGCACCCCTCACGTTCCATCGTAGTGCTCTTTGCACGCTTTCGACCCATTCATTAGTTCCGGTCATGACAGTGGGGAAAGGATACTGCGAAGCCTCCAAAGTCACATAGTCTCCCTGTTTCAGCTCGATACGTCCTTTGCCATCAAAGGAGCAATAAGCAGAAGAACGAGATTTTTGAGGCACGGCAATCCGTAAAGCCAGTGTGTCCGAGAGAACCATTGGACGGAAGGATAGAGTATGTGGACAGATAGGTGTCAATAGGATGGCAGGAATTGAAGGGTGAATCAACGAGCCACCAGCCGACAGAGAATACGCAGTGGAGCCCGTCGGGGTGGAGAAGATGCACCCATCTGCCTGAACGATGGTAAGGAGCTCATCATCACCGTAGAGCTCTAGGTTCGAGACGTAGGCCGATGGGCCGCGGTCAATCACCAACTCGTTCAATACTTCGAACTGTTCGCCTTCCTCCACAGCACCCTTTGCAGCACCAGGTGAGGTGTCTGCTCTCCATACGGTGCAAGTGAATCGCATGCGCAGATTGACGCGCATACCAGCATCACCCATGACATTGTCCAGGTGGGCTTTATATTTATCGAATTCGAAATTGGTAAGGAATCCAAGACTGCCCAAAGAAAAGGATAGAACTGGAGGAACAACTCTCTGAAATAGCCACGATGTAAACAACACTGTGCCATCACCACCAAGAGTCAGGACAAGATCAAACTTCTCTGGTGACGACCAGCACAAATCTGGAGTCCAGTATTTGAGCATTTTCTGGAACCGGGGTTCTTTTTTCACCAACTCAGCAGCATCGAATCTTTTGGAGTGCTTGAGTTTGGCGTCGACGTAGACATTAACCCCGAGATCGTTCCCATATCGTGGAGTAGAGAGAAGCCATTCAGCCAATTCGCGTGTCAAATGAACCAAACTGTTGTCGCGGGCTTTTGTCACGATCATAATGTTGCGCACCGCACGTTTCAGTGGTCTTCGCTGCAACTGCTTGGATACTTCACGTACACCTGTTGCCGTCTGCATGAGGCGGGAATGCGAGAAATCATCTTCTGAGATTTCCTCCAAGACTTTTTGAATGTCCACCAAGCCTTCAAACCGTTGATGGAAAAAACAAGGCGATCTCAGGAAACTGGTCGACGTAGGAGAGTATAACGAAGTAGCACTTGGCCGACTAAACGTGGCCGTCTGACACACTGATGGTGACGAACCATTGACTGCATCCGACGCGGAATCCATCACCATCCCTTTACCAAAGGCTGAACCCATGGGGCAGTTGTAGCACCGTTGCTTGGTCGCCTAGAGGCCAGCGCTTTCATAATTGTTTGTCTTGGGATATCTGTTGATCTGGCACCCTTGTGGTGTTTTAAATATGGTTTTGGTAACGATAGAGGCTTAGGTACGGGAACAAAAGGGTGATGCGCAGTGTACGACTTCAAAGCGATAGTCGGGGAGCCGTTCACAGGGTTGGTAGGAGGATTGCGTGCAGCGTCATTTCCCGTATCGGCCCAAGGTTGTGAGAAAGCATATGAAGAATGGGCGTCGTCGCCAGCATGAGAAGGGTCTAGGGTTTGAGCATACTGCCGCAGTATGGAGTCTCCCACAGAGGCCTTGGAATTCAGGTTGGCCATGCCATTAGGGAGCGTGGACCCAAGATTATCAAGGGCAGGAGTCGGAGGAGAGAAGGTCGTAGAATCCGTGGCCTCGGAGGTAGTGGGTGAGGACGTAGTAGTGGTGATGGACTCGGCGTGACTTGTGAACATTTTGGGGTTGGGGATGAAAATGGAGTTGGGGGAGAATTGTGCAAAGTCTGACTGGAGCCAATAGGGGCGCCTTTCACAGGGCGGTTCGGGGACTGTCAACGGGTTGATGCCGAGGGTCGAGAGTAGCTTTGAGTTCAGTGCCCTGCTAGGCTGTTAGGCTGCTGAGTAGGCTGCTCGTACCCGCGCGTGATGGATTTGGTGTGGAGGGTTGACTAAACAGAGACCGAAAGGCTAGCCGAGGGGCACCAGGCACCCAGGAAAAGGAATAGGACAGGGGTGAAATAGGTATGACGTCTAGGTGCTGACAGGTCCGGAGTTAGGTACCGCACAGTGAGCACCGGGTGAGCTTTTGGTCCGGAATTAATGCTGGATGCCCGAAAGATAGGGATAGTAATCGGTTTGTCTTTGGGCGTTGGTCGTTGAACGATCTATCCCCTCACAAACGTATGTAATGAATAGCACAACGCAGAAAATCAACAAAAGAATGGTGTGCTGAAAATTTTCCCAAGCAGCCTGCTGCCTCTTATCTCCCGAGTGATTTGGCTTAGAATGAAAGAATGCTTTGCACGGACCCTGAGACCTTTGGAAAAGTGGCCGAGACTGGTATTTATCCTCTGGTACTTGGTCAAGGATGGCCTCCTTGAGTGCTAATAATGTCACTCATTCTCAACACAGGAGTGGATGACGACCCAGGAGTCTGAAGTTCAGGAACAGGAGAAGGTCGGCTCCAGGAGTCGAGGTAGAAGCAGACAGCCCCCAGGCCCCAGACCCATTAGCAGACGTATCGCTTACGTGCTTCGCAAGCTTGTGGGTTTATATTTGTCGCCTGGAACCTGCTAGGTGCCCTGCTGCATTTTTGGATAGTCCTCTCTTCCAGGCAACAAGTTCCGACCATGCTATTTCGGCGGATGGGTGATGGCACGTGGGGTGGAAACGGGTAAATCCAGCGTTAGAAAACCCAAGCTAACCCGCCCGGGTTGCACCACAAACAGCTCTTATCGCCGCCCAGCGCCGCCCCAAACTTGCCCCTAGCCCTCGAGCGGAGACTGACAACCTACCACTTTGTGATTGTGGATGTGTCTCATCGTATCCTTGGGCATTCTCAGACGAAACTGTAACATGTTCAATCCTGTCGCCATTTTTCATCCTTAATCACCCTCTCTTCCAAAGCTTTCCTCATAAGCTCCGTGATGGAGATAGCCGAGTTTCCAGTTGTTTTATCACTTCCCGACATGGCAACGTCACCGTTTTGTTTGTTGACACTTGTTGGTTGGCCAATGCTGGTTTGTCCCAGAACCGCCGATCTAGCCGCTACCGCTGCTTTCTTCCAGTCCGACATGTGAAATCGTCCCTCGCTTTCCATCAGCACAATTTTCCCATCACCCGTAAATGTGAAAACATGAAGACTGGCACATCTCTTCCTCTGCACAACATTGGGATCAGGAACCACTTGACCATCCACGTCGATGCCCACCAATGCTGCTCCGGCAAGTGATCTCATTTGCACTCCCGCGTCGATGCATCCGAGGACACTGGCGTTGATGGCAGATGTCAGCACAGCGAGATATGATTCTCCTTGTCCGCCCTCCTTGATTCCTCCTGGGAGACTCTCATCGCTCTCGACACCAACGACTTGGAGTGTGATTTGTAACATGGTCCGTGGAGTGTTCTCACCAAGGACAATGGTTCGGAGTGTGCGTCTGATGAGATCCTCGACATGTCGCTCTTTGACCATCCCTATCCCGTTATGCGGCCGCAAATTGATCTCAATGAACGTAGATTCAGGGATTTCATCACTTCGGTAAGGCACTTCGACTGGATAATTGACACCTGCTATGATCTTGTGGGTGTTTCCAGGCGCCGTATAAGTCACTGAACCATCTGCATTTCTCAATGAGTGCAGACTAGCCTTTGCAGGCTCATTGCTGCTTGATAGAGTCATGACCATTGTAATTGTCACTTGTGACTAGTGACCATACTTGCTTGTTGCTTCCATGGACATTCGTCCAAAGGCTTGAACCTTGGGAAACCCTTCCCGAAGAATTGTACGAGATGCTTGGCATTTCTTGGCATCACGCGAGGCTGCACGGCGAGAAGAGTGAAGCACGTTTCGCCACGACCGAGTCTCCATTAACGCCTTTGCACTACCGCTGCGAGACGACGATGGGCTAATATAGGTAGGTAAATACCGTCTTGATTGTATAGTGTTGTCCATGCTTGTAGTTGTGAGTAGGTGTATCGTACATCATTCTCGGTAGTTATAAGAGCTGAAATATTGGATCTAAAGTCGTGCAGTCTTTTTTATCTTACATTTGCACATAATAGTGGCCGGTTTCAGAAAACCTCCAACGCCAGGCTGTATGCAATCTAGCAAACAAACATCATCAGTCCGGAAGCGAACGCATGACTGCCTCAAACGCCACGAGCGCCATCGCGTTTGCAGGAAACGCTCGTAAAAAGCACGGCACGAAACCTCTCCAGTAGCCTTTCCATCCAGCCTCCTTGTATACCGTCGTGGCGGCATCCTTCCAATGTCTGAATCGTCGTGTACCGTCATTCAATCCACCTCCGAGAGGGTCTGTCATTATCTTCTGCTTAACCACGTCTGACGGGTATGAAGTAAGCCAGAAGACCTGGGCTGAAAGTCCACCAGCCCAGAAATTGATCGCCGGCGTAGAGAGTGAAGTATGTTCTTTGAATACCTTGGAAAAAACATCGTAACTTCCCCACCAGAAAAAGAAAAACGAGCGGAAGATCAATGTTGCAAACAAGCCGTGGTACAAGCCTCGAATCCCGTGATGCCTGAAGATCTTCTTGCTGCAATCAATGGGTCCGCGGTACAACCGATCGGCTTTGTTAGCTGCATACTGAATTTGTAGTCTTGCTTTGATATGCTCTACCGGTGCTGCGATAAATGAAACGGTGGATCCTGCCATTATTCCAGCGATGCCGTGGCCAAAGGAGGGTAGCTTCTCGTCCGCAAGGTCCGCGACCGTCTTCCCAGGTCTGAATGCTGGGTTCGTAAAAAGATTCTCATGAAGTAAGCGTCTGTAGAGAGTCAAGCTCCCCAGCATCACGGAATCCATTGCCATCCATCCCAACAATGGGGGTGTGGCTCCCTTGTAGAGGCCAGCTGGGCCTTCTTTTCTCACTGTTTGCAGTAAACAGTCCCATGGTCCCTTGAATTGTGATCTTTCGGTTGTCTGTAATCGCACCTTGATCGTATCGAAGGGTGGCCGACGGATAATTTGGCGATGCCGGAGAAGACGCCTGCGACAAAACCCTTGTAGTTACTTGCGACCGATCTCTTTTTTGTTGGCTGCTCTTTTAATAGGCGAACATCTCCAGGTGAAGATGCTGTTGCAGCCACACTGAGGCCTTCTCCAGGACTATGAAACATGTTAGGCTTTCGTCTTTATCAAGGCAGAGGAACTTGAACGTACATCTTCGGGGCGGCTGACATGATCGTTTTCCCTACAGCCTCACTCGGCAGGTTACCGTCTCGAATTTCTTGACCGCTGCGCAGTCATCAGGGCGAAGCGACGCCGTTGGCACGTATCGGAAAGATCGACAGCTGAAGTCGCAGGCATGTAAGATGTGTGAATCTCAAGCTATATTCACCTGCACACAAATTTCTGGCGACGGGCGATGCGCGGTCTACCGGCGTGCTCTGGCGCATTTCATGTCCAGATCGGGCTTGACCTAGCCTCCCCGCTACCAATAATGACGTGCATGAGTCGCTGCTGGCCTGAAGCAACGATTGTCTTTCGGGACGATTACTCGATTTAATCGCAAGTAGAGGGGCACCCAAGAAAAGGTTATGGAGTACCTCGCAACGTGCCGAAAGCAATGGTACCTGCTTAACAATTGCTAATCCCACCAAACAGGAGAAATTAACTTGTTCTTTAAACAATTTAGAAAATGCACAAGGTGAGACTCCTCGCACACTCTCCTTAAAACTATCACTGGTCCTACATTCGTTCAGGAAGAGAGTTTACAATCAAGTTCAAGTCATATCGTGGGAAAAGACAAAATCAGCAACGCAGCGATGGCGAGCAGCGATGTCGACGCTCCAAAGAAGGTCTGGACCACCCTCATTACCAACACGAAATATCTCTCCGGCCTCCTCACTCTAGACTATTCCCTGAGAAAGGCCGAGTCGAAATATCCGCTTGTCGCGCTGTATACGGATACCTTTCCTGCCGAAGGCCTGCAAGCCCTGAAGAGCCGTGGAATCCTGGCGAAAGAAATCCCTTACCTCCTCCCATCTGTCCCTAAAGAATACACGAACGACCCTCGCTTCTATGACTGCTGGAGTAAGCTCACTCCTTTCAGCCTGACCGAGTATGATCGCGTGGTGCAACTGGACAGCGACATGATGGTGTTGAAGAATATGGACGAATTAATGGACATTGACTTGGATGAACCTGCTTTGGCTGGTGAGGGTAATAAAGTCTATGCAGCGAGTCCTGCATGTGCTTGCAATCCTTTAAAGAAGGCACACTATCCCAAGGACTGGACACCGGAAAACTGTGCTCTGACAAGTCAACATGGCGATCCGGATGATGCCCAAATTCATGGTCCGTCCGCCACCACTGGCATAGGCCTGCCAAATGGTGGGCTTGTTGCCTGCAACCCATCAAAGGGCACATACGACAAGATCCTGGCAACCATGAAGGATGGCGGCCTGACCTCGGGCTACGAGTTTGCAGATCAAAGCTTGCTAGGCGAAAGATTCCATGGCCGATGGGTCGGCTTGCCATACATTTACAATGCTCTCAAAACCCTAAGATGGAAAGGTGTACATGATACTATCTGGCGGGACGATCAAGTCAAAAACATCCACTACATTCTAAGCCCCAAACCGTGGGACGAGAAGTACGAAGATATCCAAGATGAGACGCACAAATGGTGGCACGATGTCAACAATGAGCGCTTGAGCAAGGAAAAGATGAATGGCCTGAGCGACGGCTTTTGATCTCTGGCTTCTTCACGGGAACAGACTTTTGGAGGGTCGAGACGCTGAAGTTCTGTCTACAAACTCTGCATTTTCAAACCAAGAGTCTTGTCTGACCCCTCGAAGCCCAAATATACCTTATACGTCGCCTCGACTAGAATTACAAGTCGTTGCATGGATGGCCTTTCATTTGGGAAGAAGACAATCGAATCTCGCCTGGTCCCAAAGCGTCGGCTTCACTTCTCTTGGTCATACACCTTACGCTCATTCGGCGCTTCTTTGTCCATCGTCATGATTCTCTGTTCTGGCTAGGTGCAGACTAGCTAGCGAGATACCCAGCGCATAAAGACCGAAGCCCAGTTTGAACTTCGGGGCGGGCGACGTGGCCAACATGTTCAATTCCAAGTTCATGCATGTACTTTTGCCACGAGTACCATCCTTCCAGGCATACGAAGAGGCAGCATCAGTGTATAGATCGAAAATAGCCCAAGACACTGCCGGGAGATTCTTCCAGGCTCAGCTTTCAGCTCGGTTCACGTTCACGTAATGGACACTGCCAGGGACATGTAGATTTAGCAACGTAATGCGATAAGGCACATGCGTTTACTATCCACTTAGTGTGCCTCCTAGAAGCATTTTGAGGATCTAGTAAAGCACGAATTTAGCTCTGCTATTTCAAACAAAATCATCGTCTGGGGAGAAGACGTGATTCTTGCCAGATAAAAGGCAATGGCTCAGACCAAGATCACAACGGCCATTCACGGTGATGCCCCGGTCCATCGTGGCACGTTCCTGGGTGGTAAGCAGAAGTGGTCATTGGTAGCGATATCTCCATGTCCAGGAGGTCGTGGTCCGACAGCGACATGTGATGATTGAGCGGGACTTGGGGATCCTCATTCATAATCTCAGTACGGCCTTCAGTCGGTCTCAACCACTTCTCGAGACCTCGGTAAGCACCCGACGACAATCAGGGTAACCCAACTGCAACCGAGTGGTCAGTTCCTGTCAGGTGGACATGAGCTGTTTATCTTGTAAGTCAGTAGCATGAGAATTACTCGCAACCTGTTCCGAGGAGGGCCATCGTGTTTGAGGCACCTCTTGCCGACGGTCAGGCCTAGGGCGCCTCCGAGCACCGTCGTTAGACCAGCTTGATTCTCTAGGTTAGCAAGACTTGTCAAGGCGAACGCTCATCACGAACCGGAGGGGCACAATGCTGTGGCTGGTCTGTAAAAGGCCACGATGCCTCCTTTCCCACAGAATCACGTCGAATAGCACAAGCTTTGCCTCACTGAGAGCCAGTCTCGGTCGACGCTGCACAGGAAGTCGAAAAAGAGTTTGCCAGTCGCGACAGCTGTAGCCGTCCTACCCGTGCACTGTCTTGTCTCTCCATGTCTAGTTCCTCTGACACATTGATAGATTCTGTTCGAGACTGTCTGTTGGCTGTCTTCGCATCCGGACGAAGCCTGAAACCCAGTGATTGGCAGAATATTCTGCGATGGGCCGAATTGGCATGTCTAAAGGAAAGTGGTTTTTACCAGTCAACGGTCGACGGTGGGACAAAAATTGAATCTTCCAGAGAAGTCGACCCGTCATGGGGAAAAAAACTCCCGATGGCGAAACCAACTCCTACCATGTGGTGTCAGAGATTCCCGGAAATGTCCCGCAACGTGGGCATCTCAGCGACGACAGATATTGGGCGAGATCTCATCGACAGCCAATACCGCTTGTCGGTTGAGTTGCATTCTGGACTGCAGTTCACGAAACAGACGCTTGAAGAGGCAGAGAGGCCATGAATCACCTGTCAACTTTGGGTCTCTGTCAGCACTTCTCACTCTTTCCTACTCCAATGGCTTGGTGCTACGTGGAATGCAGCGGAATCCCAATGATGATTCCTCAGATGAACAAAGGTGAGACCCACTGCTCCAGATCGTGACCGACTGCACACCTTCGACTGGATCTTCCAGTCTGCAGGCGATCCCAATACGCCGCCCCAAGATCAGCACTGTCATCCAATACCGGCCTCGCGCAGTGGTGGGGCCGAAGGCATCTTTGGAAAAGCGCACCTGGCCGTGCCGGGCCAGGGAGTCAGGGACCCAAGACTTGCTCCCAAGGCAAACCTCGAGGCTAGAAGCCACCAGCAGGCAAATTCCCCTCCATCAAAGCCTGCAGCTCTGCATCGGGCGCCGCCACCAACAGTGTGAAACGCCCTGAATCGCTGTGACAGGCTGAAGGACCACACTTTGGCCACTCAAAGGTGGCCACTAACCGACCTCGTTCCTACACTGGCTAAGACCCCTGGCATTTGGGCGTTCAGGTCCGCCTTTTATCGCACTAGGTGCCTGCAGCGGTCCGTATCACCAGTCCTGAAAGGCCGATGCTAACGTTGTCTTCCACGCCGGTCCGCTTGAATGCAGCGCTGGTCTTCTTAGCCCAAAATTGTCAATGATAGCATCGAGCTATGCGTCTCCTCGCATCGGTCGTCTTTGGCGAGTCGAATCTGAGGCGAGATGGGATTCAAGCTGCATGATGCATGGTAGAAAGGTCAGGTTTAGACAAGCCCTGCCCTCGTTCGAAGTTTCACTCCGCCTTCTTCCAGAGCCCATCTACTCATCTTACCTTTGAGCTATTGAACAGGGCAACGACTTGATTTCTCTCCGAGAACGAGTACTCACTCATATACTGATATTGTCACTCCACGAGCACTTTGCTGTTGATTTCGAGCACTTTCTTTTGCCTCAGAGAATAACCACTCTGCCCCGCCGCTCATATGCACGAGCTCTTCAACACCGTGGGACAAGAATTGCCACTAATGAACCATTTCCGAACACTGTAACAAGTCTGATCAGGTCTTGAATGTACCTCGACATCACGAGTTCCAACCATTTTGAGACCTTTTAACGACTTTGCGTGACCTTGTTTGTGTATACTACGTGCACTTGATATTGTGTACGGCTTGATTATCTTCATAAGGCTTGGATCAATCTTCACCGCCTCTTCTATACTTTGTGATCAATGTGCCGTTGTGCCATTGAAGCAGTTTTCAACATCAATTCTACAGCAACATCTTCAGTGACAACATTGTCATCTATACTTTGACATCACGCAACACAGACGTAAGAACCATACGCTTCACCAACGCACACAGTACCACTCCGCATCACCTCTGAGAGGCTCGCAACCATTTGGCACAATGTGCGTGCGAACCAAAACATCATATGGATGTGGACACGAATACAAAACCACCAATGAGTGCGGCAGTTCGCGATGTACCACCATTGAAAGATATCACTACCCCAAACCCGGCGACTGCCGCGAATGCAAACGAGGAGGAGAAGGTGTAACTCGTGGTCGCGAGGGCCGAGGTCGATACGCCCGAGAAATCAGTCGTAGAAGCCACGATCGAGAAGCTCAACGCGATCCACTGTTGGAGATCACGGGCAATGCCACCAACAAGTCGCTGGATGTCGGAGCTGGCATCAGTCCCTGGGCGGCATCACAGAACACAGAGAAAGACTGGGGCAGTCCGACACGGGTCATGGCGGATCATGCTTGGCTTCAGGAGCACGTGGAGCGAAACACAGATCTACTAAGCATACGAGAAACCCTATCATCATCATCATCCGAGCACAGCTGCACCGTGGTGGAGTCACCCATTGCTTCGCGTGACGAACCCATCTACGACTATGAAGAGGATCGACATCGATATGAGCACGACATGTCAGATCACGAGCAACGACGCCAGATGGACAAGACAGAGAGGAATCTTCAAGTCGAGATCCGTACTTTCAACGACGAGCATGACCGGAGAAGTCGACGTCCCACGCACACCCGCGGGAGACAGGACAGCCAAGAAAGTATCAAGTCTTTGCAAAGCACTCGGTCGTCATCACGGAGACAGCACAAGCCTTCTACGACTAGCTATGCGGTTTACGAATATCGCGATTCAGGCTATGGATCGTATGGATCTCGTGCATCCACCGGCTATGACAGTACGACTGAAGCGTACATGTATTCACCACAACCGCGCACCATCAAAGTCAGGAATCCATCTACCACATCGTATGGTGTTTATCATAGTGGCTTCGGTGTTGCCGCGGGTGCAGTGGACATTGTCACTCGAGCTCCTGGGTATGCCTATAGCCACAGAAGATATTGAATGACTGCTTTCTTTGGATGTGAATGGGCGTTTGAGTCAAGCCGTCCGCGAAGTCCAGTACTTCCGCCCTTTCCACAAGGATTTACCCAGCTCTCAAACAACGCGAACCACTACCTACTTTTTACCGACATCTGCTACATGTTTATCAGGAATGGGAGTGGCACAATTACCAGCACGTATTTCATGCTTGTTCCAGTCAAGATGCGTGAAAGGACGAGGACATTTCAAGACCCCAGAACAGGCTGCTGTGGAGTTTTGATTGTGGGATTTATTGGAGTTTAATGTGATTTATACAGCCAGGAATGCAAAGGGGGAGGTATGATAAGGAAGGTAAAGCCCAAGAAAGGAAACGACATCGACTCTCACAAGCTTTGTCCAATCATCATGTTGCCGTCGATTCTCGGTGTCTTTGCAGTGGTGTGTCATGAAATCAGTTTCCTTCAGAGAGGGCGTAGAGATTGGTTGATCTCGGCAAGAATAAAGATGAAACCAGTCACGACGGGCTCATGGAGGGAGGTAAGGAGGGACGGATGGTATCAGGGATGGAACACTGTATTTTAAAGCACTCTATGAGCGTCACGGACTATGAGATGGGGAGGCAAGCCATTTGTCTTCTGTCTGCAACGGAGGTGAGACTTGACGTCGGCATTACTGGTTATCATGTCGTTGATAGCAAATATATCACTGTTAAAACCATACTACCAGTATCTCATCACGATACAAGACTTGTCCATATCCACGTCCATATCCATGTGACTATGTCATCCGATTGTTCACGATCGTTCCGACCCGAGCAACAACAACGAATCTCATCAATCGCCCCACATAGACTGGAACAGGTCGATCTCTTCAACTAACCCAGACCACAGATCATCAAAGCTGATACCGATACCGAGAACCAACCTGTATGCACCCGAAGAACAGCAAAAGATCACCCTCTCCCCTCCCTAACTCATCCCGAATAGCCCGATGAAGAACACCCAGCCCTGAAACTCGCCCTGCTGGAGTCCAGATAAGGCTGAAACCCGCATATGACGGCAGTCACGCGCAGAGAATCATGATGATGCATGCATGTAGACCTTCAGACATACATACATGCTAGTCTGCTAGCTTGGTTGGTTGGTTGTGTGAGTACTAACTAACTATCTGTTTCTCTATCCGTCTTTCCGTCGGTCGGTATTTCGGTATGTTGGAAGTGAAGCGGCAAGGCTGACACTTTTGACAAGCGAAGAGCCTCCCTACCGTGGAGGGGGAGGGCAGAGGGAGAGGAGGGGATTGTGGTTCGCGGTCGAGACAAATAATGTAATACTGTACCTTAGACGGGACGGGACACAATAGCCTGGTCTCTTGGCCGCAAACGTGGACATTCCCAGCAAGGAACCGGCTGACTGACTGACTGACTGACTGACTACCCAGGTGGGCGAGTATAGCTAGTGAATCTGAAAGGATGGTAGCGAGGGTGTGCAAGGTATGTAAGGTACTATTCTAACCATGACATGCCAGGGGGAAGGATGAGGAGTAGGAGGGGTGGGTAAGTGTGGGTGGGCAAAGGCAAAGGCAAAGAGCCGCATGCATTCGTGCGGTTTCGTTCTCCATGACGTGCCCAGCCTAACCTCTCTATGTCAGTGTGTGTGTCTGTGTGTCTGTCTACCTACCTGCTAAGCGAAGTGGCTGCTTCAGGACAGGTCAGGACAGGACGGGAAGAGAGGTACAGAGTAGAGTACATACATGCGGGGCACAGAGCATCTGAGGCTCTAATAAAAGTGATTGATCGATTCCGGTAAAGAGAGGGTTTCTATCATACAGCGTGTGTGTCCTGCGCCCTGCCGACATGGGGCGGACGGCTAGCGGCCAGCCGCCTCCGCCGCGGCGCTGCGTATCTGCAGTTTCTGTCATTTTGATCGGGCGCTTCGAGAGAAGATGAGAGCCACTCGTCCCCGGCCCTGTGAGATGATCCTAAAGAGGAGAACAGGATGTGACGTGACGAGGGTGGCGGAGGTGTGGACTAACAAACTCAAAGATCACAGCCTGAAGGTCTGAGTCTTGAGTCTAGACGGTTGACTGCTTGCTACATACCTTTCGCGGATGGACACTGGCATGGGTTCATCCCGTAGAAGTCTATCAAATCATTAAGGTGGCTGTCGATGATGGCCCGCAACATACTGATTTGGGCATATCTCAGGGTCTTTGACTCTGGGGTCACCCTTTGCTTTGGGGATCGCTGAGCTTATTCTCCAGGGCAAAGGTGTTAGTACGTTAGTTAAGAGTAAAAGCAGAAGACCTGGGGACGGGAAAAGCTTCCGGACGAGCCACAGCATCAGGCTTTCGTGGGCTGTTAACAGGAAAGCTTTGTTTGCTCGGCAGGGTTCCATCCCGTTGTGAAACTCATGTCTACTCCGGTCTAAGTCAGAGGCCTCATTTAGCCTTGACCTCGGCCTGGGACGCTGGTTGTCAAATCTCGTAACTCTACTCCCATGATAATGAGGCTGTCAATCAATTCAGGCAGGGACATACGAAACTTCGCGTGCTGAAGAGCGATGCCAGTGAAAGCCGGAGTAGAGGGGCTCCGAGAACACGGATCTTGCACCCAAAGTGACGAGTTACAAGGAAGATGCAAGACTTACGAATACGTCGTGCATGGTCGAATGACCGAAAAAGAGGAGGAGGTGGGAGGGTGAGCATAGAGGGGGAATGTTGGAAAGTACCGTACTGGAAACTCCGCATACCGCATACCGTGCGGCCGAGCTTGAGATGGTTGCCTGGCGCAGCCTGGTCCGCATTTGCGGTCCAGACTTCAACTACGGAGCAGAGGTGATGAGTCGTGGTTGAGATGGACACGATGGGGTCGAAAGGTTGAAATGTGGAATGTGGGAAGTTAAAAGCTTGAGGCTCGAGTTTGGGTGCGTCGCTGTGAATTGCTCGATCTCAGTTCTAATACCTATTCCGTACACGGTACGTAGATACACACTGACTGAGCGAGCTTGGGGCTTGGAAGTGTCGAGACTCAATAGTGTGTGGCGTTTTTATGTTTCAATGGTTGATGTGATAGTCTTTAGAGATGTGACCCCTCTCTGCTTATCTAACTAGTTAGGTGTCAATCTGCAGACTTGGACTGACTCGGTTCAAGCCTTTGATCTGCAGGACGATCTTGATGCACCAGCGGCATTGGACCGGGGAGAGTGTGAGTGAGAGCGAGAAAAACCGCTGGATAGACGCTCGTCTGTCAAGTTACAACCCAATGAATATATATCTCATGCTAAGTAAATGCGGGGAATATTTCAGTTATCTTCATTGACTGTGTGTCACCCTGGGACAGAACTCCTAACGTTCATCATCTGTATCTGATCTGTGGAAACGTAACAAGTAAGGAAAGAAGGCGCATGTGAGCCTTGTGTGGTCGACTCGCCAATGTCCCTCGTGGTGAGTATCGTGCAGGCAATGTGCCGTGGAGCTTCGTGATTTATGTGTGTCTGGCAGTAGGCGCAGTACAATGTGAGCTTGCCTCGGTCGTGCAAGACCGACCTCAGGAGAGGATCGTTCCAGCCTCGACCATCATCTCAGGATGTCAGTGACCATCGCACCGACCGCCACTCTTCGAAAATTCATCACGTTGAGACCAGGCTTCAACAGAATTCTTTCTCTCTCAACACCACACTCGCATCGTCTGCCTCAGTACTCGCATCATCGTCGTCATCCATCCAAGCCTTCTCCCTTTCTCATTGAAAATCTTGACTGCACGATACGATGAAGTAGTGTTGGACTGGCTCGCGGCATTCTTATATCTGGCCTCCTCTTCAGCAAAGACTTTCTTCCAGTTGACGACTTTACCATCCACGACATCGGCTTCGGGAACCCATTTCGAACTCTTGCCCATCTTGGCTGCGTCTCCAATCTTTGCCACACCATGCCCTATGGCGCGGACCGTGTAGCCAACGCTGGAGACGGCGAGCCCGATACCACGGAAAGGTGCTTTGGCGAGACGTGTTCTCTTTCGCTCCTTGATCTCCACCATGGGCATTCGAGGAAGAGCTTTGCGGTCACCCGGCTGCAATGCTAGCACCCAGTCCCACGTATACTGAGAGCTCACACCGCGATATTGGAAGTGGAAATTTGCCTGTAGGTCATGCCTCGTCAGGAAACCTTCTCTTGACAAGGGAACTGAATATGTGGTTCTTGCGAGAGAACCAGTCTAGACTTACAACGCCAGTTTTGTCTGCCACAGTCCACGTCAACCTCTGATCTGTACCCACCACTGGTCGCGTGAGGACAATCGCAACGAATTGGATCTTGGAGTCCTTTGGCCGATTCTTTGTTTCGGCAATCGTACAATACTCGTAGTCGGCGAAGTTTTTGTTATCAACAGCTTTCAACTCTGCTGCATCGATCAAGTGAATCGTTTCGTGGGCAGTGAATACGGTGACTAAGGATACCAAGTGTTAGAATCATATATCATGACATGCATGGGCAACATGCAAATGAAATCACTCACAAAGCCACTGGAAAATCTTCTTGGCTGTTGCGCGAACGTCTTGTCCAGCTTGCAGTTCTAGATGATTTGATCCCCATTTGCTCAAATCATTCGACACAATGGCGTCAGCCTCATCCACATAGAGATTGACACTGGCGTAGTTGCAGCCTCGTTTGATCGCAGCCGCCTTGAAGAGATTGGATCTGGTTATATTATCGCTCGAATCTTCGTGGCTGCCATGGATAAGGACGACTTTGTCCACCAACTCGGCAACGAGAATTCGTGAGATGATCTCGTCGGCAGTTTCATCTCCAATTTCGTAAGTCTCAACAGCGGGCAGCATGGTTTTCAGTGTATCCGCGTAGGGCTGACCCAGTTTGGGGTCATTGACGTATATCCATGGTGCGATGGGATGGACCAAGGCGGGCTTAGCAGCGGATTTCTTTGATCGTTTACCCATTCTGATGGTCGTTACGGTGAGTAAGAGGTTTGCTCTAACTCAAGTTGAATGATGAGATCAGTCGAAACAACGAGGCTGAGATTTGAATCGAGGATTTCAGTGGAAGACAAACAATGAATAAGAAGCCAGAAAACCGAGGATGGAATGTCTTCTGCTGAGTTGGTAAGATCAAAGATGTCGAGTGTTTGAGGTTGGAACCTCGACTGAGAGTGATATGGCTGGTGACAGTGAAGGAAAGAAGGAGAAAATAGCGAAAGCAGAGTGAAGAATCTTGAGGTGACTCAACCATCCAAGCGGAACGAGGCATTCACTATTGATAGCCATGCTCACCAATGTAAGTGACAGGCTACCACGCGTACCAAGTGATGAGGGACGAGGAGGGGTAAAGGCGTAGCGTGAAGCACAGCAGGCAAAACGGACCAGTCAGCACGAAACACCATCGATAGAGGTTTGGTGCAAGGCTGAATTCGTATCTGGATTGAATCGTATCCTATCATCTTTCGTCTCGGTTGCTCTGAATACGTGATAGCCAGCAAGGCAGGAATGGGGAACCTCGGGCGAACCTTACGGATTCCAGGCAAAACTTTCCAATTGTTGTCCACAATCAAGAAGACATCTTCCCGGTGATATGGCATTATCAAGTAGTGCCGCGAACATGCAGAGATGTCCATACTAGGACTCGAAACACGTCAAGACTATTGAAAGCCTGAGTGTGAACCAAGACGCGCAGCCGGTGAGATTGTGAGGTTCATCCCCACTTGTCTACGACAAACGATCATGATTCGTCAGCCATCGTACCACATGCCAACGACTTTGTGGCCATGCATCAAGGACAAGGCATCGACTCTCACGCAATCCATCAAGACCCGGATGCAGGCATTGTCTGGAGTACGGCGTTCACACACGGCACTCACTGGCTGTGAAAGATGACGAGAATGTCATTCGTGACCTTCAAAAGAAAGCCTCGCTTGGATTGCAGATCTCGGAAACTACTATCACTCACCATTAATCAAAGGGGATTGGACGCAATGCTCCCGATGTGCCCATTCTTTTTCTCATTTCCTCTCCTGCTGCTACGGTGCTGGGGACTTTGATACCACAACAGTCACCCCAGTAGTCAGGCTCGTGACCTTGTTCTTTCACGTGTTTCATTCTTTCCGACTGAAGACGAAGTGTTTCCGGATCAAGTTTACCCATATCCTCGGTGCCAGGTATCAGGCTGCCAAACAGAAAGTGTTGCATGATTGGAAGTTTGCCCAGCACTTCTTTGACAAACATTTTCCTCATGCCATCTTCCACCTTTTGCCAATTCTTGGCCCCAGAGATGTCATCGAGCATGGGGCTATGCCACCGTAGGCCTTTGACTGTTTTGACACTGTCCACCCATCGCACCTGATTCAAATACAGATATTTATCACCCTCTTCGTCCAATACCACCTTGTTATGGATTGATTTGGGTGTGATATAGGGATGTCGGATGAGCTGACTCGCTCCGAACAGGAATGGGAGGAATTGATAGTCATCCAGTCCCCATACGCCGTGACTTCCGGCGGGTTCTAGGTAATAAGTGCTCTGAATCTTGCGCATGAGGTCGAGGTAGCGGACAAAGGTATGCAGCACGAGAGAACCAAGGTCTGCTCTCTTAATCTGGCCCAGTTGATACAGACATAGCAGCCACATCAGGAAGTTCAGCTCATGGCCTGAGCCATAATCAAGACGTTCCTCAGATCCAAATGAATTGATCAAATAGACTGAAATTTCATGGATCGCCGGTTCATTGTCCAGGCCCAATTTATTCCTGTGTATTGATTCAACATTTTGAACAATTGCCTTGTGAAGACTGCGGAAGACTGGGTTCCCAAATCTGGAACCAGTATCAAGTGGAGGATATTTCGCAAGGAATGACTCTATTTCATCAAGAACATTGTCTAGCTTCTGAATGTTTTCAGGAACGGTTTGTGTCTTTGGCGAGTTGATGGTTTGACCTTGAACAGAATCAGCGAGGGTGAATATCCAAGCTTGGAGAAGGGTATAGGTTGGTGAGGAGATGAATTTCTGATGATCGGCAGGGGACAAGATTCGTTTGACTGGAGTGGTAAAATGAAATGAATCTTGTGAAGGAGGGTCTGGAAGATACGGTGTTTCTGGTGCAGCGTCGCTCGAAGAGGTCGGATTGAGTGATCTTCTACGAGACCCTGGAATTAGCTTTGGAATGGTTGATTGAGCAGATACGTTTGTCGTAAGTCCGATCGTCATTGCGTCTTGTTTGACAGATGTGTGCTTGAGAATAGTTTGGAATTTCAGGAATATTTTCAGATGCGGCGAACAACATAGTACAGGTACGTTGACTGCTTAGGTAGGTGTAGACCTTCCGACATGTGACAAATCAGTCCCCAGGCCACGGCAGGCACCTGGCAGGTACTCTGTACATAACGGGTAGCTACCTGGGAGGTGATAGGTTCAAGGGTACCGTGGGGTACCAAGTATTTCCTGTAGCTGGATAAGACTCGCTAAGTAGGTGTGCTTAGACTCACCAATCACCACCAACCACCAGACTCTCCTCCCTTCAGACCACAAAGGCCATTGATCAACACGTTGTCAGTGTGCCAATATGGCAGCGACCTGAAGGCTATGTACACAGCATTTACACCCATGAGAGCCCCAACTACCAAATCGTGGTCATGAGACGGCGGGGTAATTGGGGGCTCACGCAACCCAGTTGGTACAGTATTACAGTACACACTACCACCACTTACCACTTAACTGGTGAGTACTCCCGCACATATCGAAGTGTAGCCTGTGGACCCTGATCGGCTAACTTCCTTCGCTCCAAGCCTCCATTCATGCTTAGCTACTCTAAGTCACTGGACAGGCTAAATGCCTACCTAGGCAAAGCCTAGAGGCGCCGGAAGCTGAGCGCTATTAGGTACCTGTGGTACCTCAAGTGCAACGAACGCCTGGTGGTCGTCCCCAGTCGCCCTTCCCTCTGAACAACTCCGTACTCCGTAGATGACTTAATGCACGCATGTATGTACAGTACCTCGTACTCAGTATCACGCAATTGCTTGGTCTTATTGTCAATTAACACCTGCGCATCAAACCACCGCAACTCTCACCAATTCCATCCCACATACATCCATTCTGAACCAGATCGTGGATGTACCTCTCTCCATCTAACTCGATACGGTGCCACTTTATGCTTTACCTGGCATCTCGATTTGCCAATCACTCCTTGTCCTCGGTCGCCTAAGCTCGATCTCATCCCACAACCATGCTGCTTGTCTCGACCGCTTAACACGGTCAACCCTACCATGCAGACGACTACGTGCTATCCGAGCAATACAGCATCATAGCCGTGGGGCCAACCACTCTCTCTTTCTCCCTAGTCATGGCTTCAGCATCTTCCGATCGCATGCGGCCTGGGCCTTCTCAAAACCGACATGTTCCCACCCAGAACCTTGGGGAGATCTCGTCCCAACCTCAAGCTCAAATCTCTAGAAAACCATCCATTGTCCATTTTTCAAAAGATACCAAACCAGACTCCGATACCGAACCAGATTCCCCCATGTCTCATTCTCGTCAAGACGTTCAGGATCCGGATGAAATAACACCCATCCGAGAGGCGGGCGAGAATGCGAACAGGCAATACAATACCGAACCAACCAACGGTGCCCCTTTGCCGAGCCCGAAAAGTCCTACTGAAACCGATGGACACGAGGAGTCCAAAACGTCTTGGTGGAGACGCTTTGCAGACAAGTACGGAGCAATATCGTTAGAAAACAAGGGATCAGTTGCAAGAGACCATTTGGCATTGGAAAGAACATTTCTAGCCTGGCTTCGGACAAGTCTGGCATTTGCGAGCATAGGCATTGCCATTACTCAATTGTTTCGACTGAACACTTCTGTCCAGAGTCAGAGGCAGAGTTATTCAGCAACATCCACGATACCATTCTCACCTCTTGTGGGACAGTCTCTTCCGCCTGAGCTACTACCATACATACAGGAACTTCTGGCATCTGCTTACATATCTGCAGCACCTGCGGTACCTACTCTCGGGCCTACGCTTCTGGATCAGCTGCTACTACTCGGCCCAGTCGATGAGAATGGCGTTCAGACCAGCTATGCAGGTTCAGTTGGAGCATTCCAGTTACCTGAAGATAAAGCGGCCAGACTTCGATCGGTAGGAAAGCCCTTGGGGCCACGTTTCTGGGCATATCCATTATTGTCTTATTTATCGGCTTTCACCGCTACTTCGAATCCCAACATTGGATTATCAAGGGGAAATTCCCAGCTAGCCGAGGAAGCATCTTCCTTATTGCATTCATCACTGGGTCTTTGATCATTTCGAGTCTGGCCGTGGTGCTTGCCATCAACCCGCGTAGCCATGAGAAGAGATAATCAAGCAAGTCAAGTGACTTGGGAAAGAATGATCACCTCGAGGGAAAAGACGGGACAATTGTGGATTCCTTGATCTGGAATCTCGACCGACTATATCGTTTGCTATCGAGGGATATTGCAGAAATGTAATTACCTCAACCTTGATCAAACCATTTAAGGTGGCCAGGCATAATCTCGGGATGTGAATTGTGATAGCAGGTGCATACTACCACCACGGATCAATCGAGCAGGCGGTGAAATGTTGATTTGGAAGATACAACCCTTCTTCTCGGCAAGAAAGAGACGGAATTTCCGTCGCTTATCGCTAGGCCCACCATGACGATCTTTTTCGTTCCGGCAGATCTTATTACTTGCGATGATATACTGGTCCTAGGTACGGCAAGATACAGGCGACCGCTCGGCAATGATCCAGACAAAGTCTGGGACAACCGGTAAGGCGCCGTTGTACCTCGAGCATTATTGAAGCATCTGAATCTGTTGAAGTCAAGCTTTGGAGTCTGAAAAGTCTTGATTGACTTGTGAATGATTATATAACATTGTGCATCTGCTGTGATTACTGGGAAGAGGAGGTTTGATTCCATTTGGGGGACAGTTCGTTCTGACAAAATATCAGTACGCAAGGGAGAACTTGAGATTGTATTTTCAAGTGATGTTGGGATTTATTCCTCGCGGGCAAATGCTGGGTTTCTGGACTATGCACATAAATGTTTAAGCAAGCGAACCGTAATTAATCTGATATGTTTGAAAGTTTGTACAGAGTCTTGTCCATATGGTCATCGGTGAACGTGACAGATGTGATCACATGATGGTCTCCTATACTTGTGAACCGTGAACCGTGAACAACCATTGTTGGCCAATCAACCAGCGAAAAGCACGTGACATTCTTCCTACTCCTAGCATAGGTACATACATAGGGAGCACAAACAGTAGATGTACAGTACCCAGCATGAACCTACAACATGAAACAATGGAAGTAGGTGTTCATGAATGCTCGAGAAGCCAGAGGGGCACATGTGCCCAAGCAACCCTAGAAGATCTCGAGAAACCACACACAGCCTTGCACGTTGGATCGATCGCACAATCCATGTCCTGTCTCGTATAACTCTGACTAAGTACTGTAGAGATCGTCCGGAATGCCTCGCACCGATCGATAGGCTTGCGAGTTAAAGTGCTGACGAAAAACGAAATCAAATCGAATAACCCCCCCCCGGGGGGGCCCGCGAGTCAAAGGACAAACGACGATCGTTCGGAGATATTTCTTACCAACTTGGCACGCCGTTTACAGTACTGTACATCATGTGATCATGTAGGGTTTCGTCCTGCACGTCATTTCTCCTTTTTTGAAAGTATGTCTCGATGGCCGGAGAGTGAACGAACGTTAAAGCCTTTAGGCGCCGGTACATACATACGGAGTACACACGCAGCAGCAAGCAGGACAGACAGATGGTCAGTGGGTGGCATTTTGGGGGCCAACAGGGGCTTCGCTTCTCCGTACTGTAGGTTCTACCAAGTAAATCCCTGTGATCCCTCTAGTTATTACTGTACGGAGTATTTCCCAGCCACCACGATTTCTTCCCATGGTGCCTAGCTACCCACCCACCCCATCACCGTGCACTCTACTGTACTCCGTACTCCGTATGTACAACTGCCCACCACCGGGAGACTTGGACTTGTTGAGTTCAACCCTTCGTGCCATTACATATGAGTCGTGGGGAACCTTTTTTTCTTTCTCTTTTTCCGAAAGCAAAAACGGAAAGGAAAAGGAAAGGGGGAAAAATAGGCAAAAGAAGGGAAAAATGAAAAATAGAGCGACTCGCGCGCGCCCTCAGTTCTGTAGTCTGTAGCCTGTACGTACATACATACATACTGCAACGGAAATGCCCAAATTGCAGGGAGGTGGGCATTGTCCAGCAAGATGAAACATGAAACAAGTCACGACATTTCCTTTGCGTTTTTCGTGGTGTCGTTCGTGTACGTGGACCTACCGAGTACATACCTAGGTACATATGCACAGAGTTCGGAGTGGACAGTGTGTACAGTACGGAGGAAGAACGGAGTACGGAGTACATACTTAGATGCTCGGGAGGTAAATAAAGTGGACTCGTGTCGCGCTGTTCTGTGCTGTGCTGTGCTGTGGTGCGCTGTGGTGCGGATGTGGCGTGTGGCGTGTGGCATGGAGAGTTTGATGCTTTAGAAGTCAGAACTGAATCTCGTTGGTAAAACAAAGTGTGCTCCCCCCCCGTCAATTCAATTCAATTCGGGAGTTCGGGTTGCTCTGCACGTTGTGGTTGGTGTGCCTGGATTTGCCCAAGATTCGAGATTCGAGATTCATCAGGGAGTGGGTAACTTTACATAAGTAGGTGTGGTAGGTGTGGTAGGCGTGGTAGGCTCAGGATCAGGATCAGGATCAGGATCAGCCCAGGGCGGGACGATGCTAACTTAGCAAAAAAGTAATTAGCTAACTAGGGAGGGGACATGGGTTGGCGCCTTGTCAGGGGAGGCACTTGATACTTGCCCTGGCGAGTAGATTGTGCTTTATCATGTTCTTGTCCGTTGACTCTGCACTGTTGAAGTCGAGAGTGAGTATGGGTGGTCTTCAGTCTGCCTTGTACTTATGTACTTAGGTACATACCTAGCAGGTGCCTGAGTAGGTTGCGATTGGGGCATGGGGATACAAGGTGATGCTGTTGGGGATTACCTAGAGATCTACCTACCTACCTAAACTACCTAGGCTTCAAGCGTTTGACTGTACACTTCAGCGGTCACTTGCTTAGGCTCATCAGGGACTCTGTACAATGGCATTGAGTGCCTATGCAATTACCAACCACTATCTGTAGGTAGGTTTTCTACCAAGGTCATCATCTATGTGGCTTCATTGTTGCATATACGGATTATATGTACGACATCATCATGGATCTGTGTGGCTGATTGTTGAAAGATGCTTAATCCAAGCGTGCAAGTGTAGCCTGTAGGGCCAGGCACCTACCAGGAACTCCTTACTCGTTGGTAGGGCTCGGAGGCCCCTCGGCCTAGCAGCCTAAGCCCTCGGTGGGCGGAGGTGGTAGCTGGTGGTGGTAGGTGCAGACTCAGCCCTTTTGGCCCCTTTTGCGGGTGTCGTTACGTATGCATAAGCCTGCCCTTGTCATCGTAACCTTGCCACGCCCCATGTGTCACGGCTCACGAATCTTAGCTATGGAGTCATTGCATCCGGTCCCCATATATATCTACTCGGTACCTTGCTCATGCTTGCAAACCTATGGGATGTCGTCGTCACTGCCACTCTCGGTCTTTCTGTACGGTGGAGGTCAACCATCAGACAAACCTCCGTCGTCGGGTCTGCGAAACATGTGCTTTTGTTCAACATAACAAGGCCCTGCACGTGCGGAACACGAAAATGTTGTATGACTAGCTGATGCATCCATTCGGAAGTCTCAATAGATGGTCTGATGATTTCATTCGATAACCATCATCGCCGATTCTTTTTGACTTGAAGGCGGTGTACCTGTCGTCCCTAGCTGATGGCTAAGGAGGACAGAACGCGATGCTGTGCTTCTGGTGTCACCCTCACCGCAAGAGCCATCTTGCATCAAAAGCCATGACCACCACGTCCTGATAGGCGTCAACGGATGTGCAGAAGTGGCTGTCCAGATCCACGTCAGCAGCAATGCTGAAGTCAGTCCAGAACAGTCAAGGAAAGAAAAGTCTTCATAGTACGGGCACCAACCGAAGGAGTAGCATACTCTCGTGATTCTCGTGACTCCCGTGACTCCATAGCATGGCACAAGAGAAAATGACCTGGACACCAAGGTAATTGACACTCGAGAATTCATCCACCAACTTCTCGGCAAATGGTCAAGCGAATGTGATGCGGGGTGGATCAAAATTGAGCTGCATTCTTATCTTGCACTGATATTCATCAAGACGATTCTGTCGAAATTAAATGATGGTCTTGTTCTTGTTGTTGTGAGTGAGGGATGACGAGGACATATCTGTACATACGTATATCAATGATTAGTTGGTGAAAAAGGCCAGTGGTCTCGAACCACACAGTTCGTGGCTCGATAACGACCATCCACTCTCGGTTGCTAGATGTTGAGAGAAACGATTGTCGCCGGCCTTGATGGTCGAATTCTCTGTTGTCGATAGTCACCAATGACAGGCGTCGACGAGGTCAAAAGGGACAGTGCTTGCCAGAAGCCTAGAAGGTATTGGGGTTAGGAATGGAGGATGTGTGGAGACTAGAAAATGCAATCTCTTTTTGAGATAAATGCATTGGCCTCTGTGACACTGTGTGATCTGCCGTCGCCTACCAAGCACCTACCAGGTGCCTCCCACCTGCCTACCAACGTCCAAGCATGACAGACACCCGTGACCCTAACAGGGTTTTGGTCCAATTGAAGCTAGACCAGGGCCGAGGGGCCCGTCCCCCTCTCTTTACCCCCAGGCAGCTACGAGGCACTCACGCACTCTGTTCGTCAGTGAGAAACAAGGGGTGCCCCTGTACTCACAGGAATGGCGCTCCAGGATCTTCCAAGTTCCTTTGTGGCAGATACAGTGGCACTGTGGCTCCCCCCCAAGCCTCCCGGCCAATGGAAGCTCCAATGGGGCTCCTCGGGCTCTAAGCTCTAACTAGGCCTGTTCCTGGTTGAGTCATGCCTCCGCAACACTTTCCTTGGGCGTGGATTCGTGGAGTACCACTGCACCACAGCACCACTGCACCATTCCACCACCCACAACCACTGCACCGCGCAACGTACCGCAACGCAACGCAACGCAACCCCATCCACCCACCAACTTAGCTAAGTTAGTTAGCGAGGTTCCCTACTGTAAGGTACCCGCCCCGAGTTGCCCAGCCCAGCTTCTACGCCAAATCGTCCCCTTTCCCATAACAACCATCCACCTTCAAACTGCGCTTCTTCACATTCATTTTACCACAACACAATCCTGTCCATCGTCTGCTCCACGCTCTTTATCTGTTTTTTGTCCTCCATCCTTATACGCTCATTAACCAGAGAGACTTTTCTCTCGTTCCATTCCTTTACAATCCGTCGCCAGCGACTCCAAGCGACCTCCAGCACCGGCACCAGCACAGTTGATCCTGTACTTCCACCGCCAACCTCGTTTCCTCCCTTGAATCCAAGATCAAACGCAAAGACCCTGTTACAACATTCCACACCATTTGGATCATATGAGTCTACGGCTTTGTATGTCCTGCTATACCCTCCTGCGAACGGTCACACGATCCCCAGCATCTTTGTCCCTCTATCCCTCCCTGCGAACAATGCTATACAGGTCACAAAGGAAACTAACACATTGCCATGTAGACCCGTCTATTGTCGGAACCATCAATTTCACTTAACACTCTCGTTAACTCGCACAGTCTTTGATAGACCTGACTTTCGGTTTCTGCCATCTCAATCGCCATGAGGCTCTCTTCAATTGCCTTGACCGTTGTCTCGGCTTCGGTTGTCCTTGCTCAACCTCACAACCATGCTCATCGACACTTGCACGAGCATAAACGAGATGTCACCAAGACCGCTTGGGCCCCAGGTCCTACAGCCTACAAATACATCTTGGATGGCGAGGAAATTTCAGCCGCAGAGGTTTGCAAGGGTCTCCAGGAAAACGAACTGAAATTTATCGATGGAGTGGATCCAGGTGTTTGCGCTTCAACTTCGACTTCGTCGTCCACCACTACAGCGAGCTCATCTACGGCTCCATCAACCACCACCACGACTGCTGCGTCGACAAACTCGAAAGCTGCCGAATTCTTCCAAGTCCCATCGTCCACTTGGGCTGCCGCCACCGGATGGTCGACCACCACTACCACAACAGCTGCTGCCCAATCCTCTGCTGCCTCCAGCGGCACCACAGTTTCATCCAGTGGCACTGGTCTCAATGCCGATTTCCCCGATGGAACTCTCAGCTGTGACACTTTCCCTTCGGCTTATGGTGCTATAGCCATCAGTTATCTCAACATGGGTGGTTGGTCAGGTCTGCAGGCCGTGACTATTTCTGGAGGATATGTCAATCACATTGTCACTGGTGTTAGCGGAGATACTTGTAAGGAGGGCTCCATGTGCTCCTATGCTTGCCCTCCTGGCTATCAAAAATCTCAATGGCCTTCAACTCAGGGTTCCACCGGTCAATCTGTTGGTGGACTTTCTTGCTCAGGTGGAAAACTTTATCTCACCAACAGTGCTCTCTCCACCAAACTCTGCATTCCTGGTGTCGGAGGAGTACAAGCCACGAACAAGGCCAGTGGAACTGTCTCCATCTGCCGTACCGATTATCCTGGCACCGAGTCCGAAACCATTCCCGTTGAACTTCAACCCGGTCAAACCAATGAATTGACAGTTCCAGATGCCGCAGCTTATTATGTCTGGCAAGGACAATCTACATCGGCTCAGTACTATCTCAACCCTATCGGCTATGGTGCTTCCGATGCTTGTCAATGGGGCACTCCTAGTAAGCCTTTGGGCAATTACGCTCCCATCAATTTTGGTGTTGGTGCCAAAGATGGCAAAACCTGGCTTTCCATCTTCCAAAATTCTCCCACCACCGATGCAAAGTATTCAGGAACCGTTGAGATACAAGGCAATCTATCTGGCACATGCAAGTATTCAAATGGTCAATATTGTGGCGCCACTGGATGCAATGCTCAAGGATGCACTGTAAGTTATTCCACTTCTCGAACCCTTTTCTTATACCCTCTTGCTGACATGATCACCACAGGTCGCGATTATCTCAGGCACAGCCACCTATGTTATTACCGACTAAAGCTCTTCCCATCCAATGAAGCACCAGCTTTCTATACGACATGATTTTGTAACATTTTGTTTTGCATGTTGACTACCGACGTTGACGTCTAGTCTATCAGTTCTCTTTTGTTGTGCCTTTTCTTTGAAGCATGGACGGATGTTTTGGTGAGTCCTCCAGTCGGAAGTCGCTTTCATGCGTGGATTGGCTATGTAAGATTGATAGAGTGGGGAAAGATTGAGGATGTTGGAAATATGAATGTCAGTCTTACCTGGAATGGTTCCCAAAGACTGTCAGGAGGATATATCAAAATTCAAAGCTCGTCGGATCTTTGGATATCTCCGTTGATAATTGCTTGTGATCTAACCAGGACGAGAGAAATCTATTGCGATGGAGGTTGGAATTCGCAGGGTGATGCTAATGCAAATCGGCTTTTGTGTAGACTGATTTCTGATAATCCTGACAATCAATACTGCGACCATGTCTTCCATATTCGCTGATCGAATCGATATGTGGAAAAGATTATCTTGTGTAAAATTGGGGTGCGAGCGATCCATCGCCACGTAATGGATGCGACCAAGATCTCCTAGATTTCTCGCCTATAGGTGATCAGTACTGCTTCTAGTCGGCAAGCTGAACGTATTCCATCTCGGCCCCACGAGCGTCTATCCGTGCTTTCGTACATCTATCCTCCGCATATAATAACTCTATCCTCCTCGTGGGACACCTAGAGGCTAGTGGCTGTCTTCGCTACGCGGTAGTTATGTAAGCACATAATGAGAGACGCTAACAGGCCCACAGTATCTTTCAAGGATGTTTCAGCCTTGCATCAACCCCGCATTGTGGAATTCCACCCTTGACTCCAAAAATCGTGCTATACGAACGTCAGCTTTCCAACATAGTCATACCGACATGCACACTTCAGCCCTTGCGCCAGTTGATGTACGGTATATGACAGAACTCTCACCCTCTCCCCATGGCCCTAAGCTCTGTCTCGTAGACTGCCTCGATCATGTCTAGCCAACACATCACTGTCCTCATGTCCTGACTCCTGTCCAAAGCCATCACCGACGCGAAGAGGGGCCCAGCTGTGCAATCACACCATCCAGTCAAGCAATCGTTCAAGTGTCAATTCATTCCTTCTCTTTGAAAGTCAGATAGATTTCGCGATTCAGTCACGATGCAGCTCATTCTAGAAAACGGAGAACGCATTAACCAGGAACGTGCTTCCACCCTCGCGTCACCATCTTCGTCGTCAACAGCGTCGTCTACAACTCCTATTTCCGCTAACTCTAACTCTAACACTGACACTACGATACCAGCCGTGGCAAGGGTGACATCTGAGACCGATCCACCACCATCACCACCACGCGTCGCTGAATCCAGCACGGCGGAGAAGCAACCAGACTGGTGTAACGAGCGCATTTTCCAACGTAACCGTCTCCCAACGCGGTCATACTATATCCCAGAGACAGCGTTGTGTTTGAACGGGACGTGGGATTTCAATTACGCGCCGACACCATATCATGCTCCTAACGGCGTAGAAGTCAGTCAGGTACGGGCTTCGACTTCGGGTCAGCAGGATAGGGGGACACAGTTGTACTTGAAGGCGGACGAGGTGGGCAATGTGACGACCCTATCGATGACATTGACAAGGATAACGACAAGGAGAAACTTACTGCCATTACGACATCCACCACCACCTCCGCTATCACCACTACCACTACCACCTCCACTATCACCACCAGCAGCAGCAACCACAGCGGCAGCGCCGCAGCATCATGGACCCCGATCACCGTCCCGAGCCACTGGCAACTCCAACTCCACGGCCACGGCCACGGCCGCCCACAATACACCAACATCAAGTACCCCTTCCCATCGTGCCCGCCGTACGCGCCGACCGAGAACCCCACGGGCACATACAAGCGCGACTTCACGATCCCGACGCACTGGCCGCGGTCGAGTCATCTGAGGCTACGGTTCGATGGTGTCGATTGTGCGTTTTATCTCTTTGTCAATGGTGTCCCCGTCGGCTATTCTCAGGGCAGTCGCAATCCGGCGGAGTTTGATGTTACTGCGCTTTGTGTCTGGGGTGGGCATGGGGTTGGGGATGGGGATGGCAGTGGTAGTGGTCGTGGTGGTAGTGATGGTGGGGCGGCGGTGAATCGTGTCGTCGTCCAGGTCTTGCAGTGGTCGGATGGCAGTTATATCGAGGATCAGGATCAGTGGTGGTTGTCCGGTGAGTCTACATTTATTCCCCTCGTCCTCTCGGGGCAAGGCAGGAGGGCCACGTTACTAGGCTATGGCTAGCTGAGTGATCATCCTATATCCTACATCCTACATCCTACATCCTACATCCTACATCCTACATCCTACATCCTACATCCTACATCCTACATCCTACATCCTACATCCTACATCCTACATCCTACATCCTACATCCTATATCCTATATCCTATATTCTACATCCTACATCCTATATCCTACATCCTACATCCTATATCCTACATCCTACATCCTACATCCTACATCCTACATCCTACTGACTATACTCCCGACGGATCTAGGTATCTTTCGTGACGTCCATTTGATTGCCTTTCCTCAAGATCGCATCGAGGACTTCTTCATCACTCCCAGGCTTGACCATGACTATCACGATGCTGAACTGGCCGTCGAGCTGAAATTACAATTGCACAAGCCCTCGACTGGGCATGTATCTCTGGTGCTGAAGGATGTTGAAGGGGACATCGTCGTGCCGGAACAGACATCTTGCTTCGAGGCTACAAGCGATGAGCACGTTCTGACCACATCGATCAAAGTCCGCTCGCCTCACAAATGGACTGCTGAAACGCCGTATCTCTACCATCTCGAGATGACGCTGGCTACGGACGCTGGCAGTAATGGCAATACACATACGCATTCATATTCACATACTAATACCCACACGATAACCCACACAGTCGGGTTCCGCACCGTCGAGATCAAGAACGGCAATCTCTGCGTCAACGGCCAAGCGATCATGTTCCGCGGCACAAACCGGCACGACCACCACCCACGGCTCGGTCGCGCGGTTCCACTGGATTTCGTGCGTCGTGATCTCCTCCTGATGAAAGCGCACAATATCAACGCAATCCGCTGCTCGCACTACCCGTCACACCCGGGCCTCACTGGTCTCTGTGACGAGCTTGGCTTCTGGGTCATCGACGAGGCGGATCTGGAATGTCACGGGTTTGCGGCCGTTGGAGCGTCGAATCTCGATTCAGAGTCTAATGATCCCAGTGGGATCACGTTGGAGGAGACCCCCTCGCCACAACGCGAGACGCTGCGTCGTATACCTCGGACAACCCGGCGTGGGAAGCCGCATATCTAGACCGCATGCACCAACTGGTCGAGCGGGACAAGAACCACGCGAGCGTCATCATATGGTCATTGGGCAACGAGTCGTTCTACGGCCGCAACCACACGGCCATGTACAACTGGGCCAAGCAGCGTGATCCTAGCCGTCTGATACACTATGAACCGGACAGCACCGCCGAGACAGTCGACATCATCTCCCACATGTACACGTCGCCCGAGGATCTGGTCGCCGAAGCACAGCGTGAAGGCGACGATTTCGTCAAACCTATCATTCTCTGCGAGTATGCGCACGCCATGGGCAACGGGCCGGGACTGTTGGAGGAATATCAACGAGCGTTTCGAGACAATCGCCGGCTTCAGGGCGGGTTTATCTGGGAATGGGCGAATCATGGATTGTGGAAGGAGGAGAAGGAGAATAAGAACAACAACGACGACGAGGACACTGGGAAGAGTGGTCGTGGTCATGGTCATGCAAAGTCGTATTTCGCCTACGGCGGCGATTTCGGCGACGTGCCCAACGACGGGACCTTTGTCATGGACGGCTTGTGCTTCAGCGACCACACTCCGACACCCGGCTTGGTCGAGCTGAAGAAAGTCATTGCCCCTGTAAGGGGGTGGCTTGATGCGAATGGACACCATTTGGTTGTCAGCAATGAATACGACTTCGTCTCTCTCGACCATCTCACGGCTGAGTATGTCGTTGAGGCGTATTCAGACAAGGCCGAGCTGTTGGCCAAAGGCGAGCTGAAACTCCCTTATGTCGCCGCAGGGAGAAGAGTCGCTTTTGCACTGCCGCCCGAGCTGCTCATGCACGCTTGTAGTCCTCATGAGACGTGGATCACAGTTACGCTCCGCGAGAAGTATGACAAACCCTGGGCCGTTGCTGGTCATATCGTTGCATGGACTCAGGGGAAATTGAGAAACGCCAGAACATCGGCGCTTTCGGCTTTGCCAAGTCTCGCTGATCAGCAAGCAAGTGACGAGCAGCCCATTACTGTCAATGAGAACAAACTTTCTGTTGAAATATCGAGTGGACCATCCTGTGTCACATTCGACCGGATCCGCGGTGAGATCTCTTCCTGGACATATAACGGTACGTCCCTGCTTTATCGGAGTTCGGATACTCCGTTGTTTGCATTGGATGTGTGGCGACCGCCGACGGACAATGACGCCGCGTGGCAGACTGGCGAGTGGAAACGATATGGCTTGCACATGATGACCAGTCGGCTCAAATCAGTGGAGGTAGACAGTGGTTCGGATGACAGTAATGAGAGTAAAACAGAATCTGTCACCTTGAGATTTCGCCACGCGCTCGCACCGCCTACTTTAGCTTGGTACCTTGATGTGGAAACCACTTATACGCTGACAAACGAGATGGTATCGAGTGACGCCTCAACATTGTGTATTCAGGTGGACACGACAGTCAAACCAATCGGTAATTGCCCAGCAAACTTACCACGAATCGGTCATAGCATTCAGCTTGCACCAGAGTACACAGAAGTATCGTGGTTTGGGCTGGGTCCTGGGAGAGCTATAACGATACACATTCGGCGCAACAAGTTGGGATCTGGCAAAAGAATATTGAGGACATGAGGACTGATTATGAGGTTCCGCAGGAAAATGGAAATAGATGTCAAACAAAGTGGTGTGTGGTTAGTGCGTCCAAAAACAAGAATGGAGAGAGTCCTTTGGCTGCGTTGCCATCCACCGATGAACTAAAGCGGCCCGCCATTCGCGCTTCAAGGCTCCCAGTGATTGGACCAGAAACAGACGGGTACTTCCAATTTTCAACGCAGATATACGATGCTTCCGCGTTGGAGAAGGCTGCGCACCCTTGTGATTTACAGGAGACAGGCGTCAGACGCAAGGGAGTCCTCTGGAGGGTTGATGCCAATGTTGCAGGTGTCGGTACTGCCGCATGTGGACCAGGCGTTTATGAGAAAGACCAGGTCAAATGTCAAGATATGTCGTGGAAGATCCTGCTTGAAGTCATCCCGTGACTCTAAAGCATACTCATGTGTTGTGTTCCGGGGCTTCACGCAGGTGTAGAAGACCACATTTGAATCAATTGGAGAATCCACGACGACGCATTTCTCAGTTGGGATACCTTGAACGAATCGCATTCACCCATCTCACAAGGTGTGGAGATGGTAGACCGAAAAGATCTCCAGAAATCCACGCCTGCAAAGTTGTTGCCATCAGATGTCACCAGACTTGCTTCGCTGGCTGTTTTGACGGTTCCGCGATGAATGACTTTGAGATAGTCCCGCCCGCCACACTAATGCAGAAAGTACACCAGGGATCGGGAATCCATGAACGGTTTGAAACCGAGCAAGCCCATGTTGACACGTCGCTACCGTAATTCAATGCGAAATTGGCGGGTAGATACTGTCCCGACATTTTGTATGCAATCATTTTTGCCCAAAGTGCAGGGTATTGCGGAGATAGGTCGAGAGTGAGCAATCAAGATGGTCATGCCTTCTGTGACACTGTGGGGGATGAGATGGCCTCAGTAGATTGTGATGTATCGAGGAATCCAATACGACTCCAGGGAGTAGGGATCGGGATGGGCCACGGGATGCAGAAATGCCGGCGAGTCTCAAAAGTGACGATGAGATAAGGGAGCCGAGCCAGAATGTGGTTCAGCATTCATGTAACAATTGCATGTTCATCCATGGAACTTGACCAAAAGCGGTCTGTGCAAAAGCAGGGCTTGCTTCCCGCGAAAGCTTCATTCCCGAGTTCCAGTGCTGAGCAAGCCATCAGACTCTCGCTGTTCCAGATAGTGAACCGGGTCGACCTGCAGAGTTATGTTGTTGTAGCCTGTAGAGCTTTACAGTCAAAAAGAACGAGCACCCTTCATTGGAAGCTGACGGATTATCTTTTGGCTTTGGGCTCAAAATACATCGCCAGTCTCAACCTGACAAATTTTACCTAGAGAAAGCCGGACGCCAGCTCAGCATGTACTCCGTAGAGCTACTGTACCTCGTGGATGCGTGCACACGTTGATTGGTGTACAGAATTCCATTTTCGTGGGGAAGAGGGGGCTCGGGGCAACTCAAAATAAGCCAGTCATGGCCGCTTGGGACTCGGAATAGTCTCAACGCTCGTCTCCTTCGGTGAATTTTCAAAGTCAAGCCAATCGTGGCGAGGTTTTGAAGAGCTTGGGGCTGGGGGAAGAACTGGGAGCAACGCCCCCCGCTTGTCAGTGGCAAGGATGATGGCATCGCTTCCTTTCTCTGTTCAGAGAATCCTGATGTCGATCTCATGGCTGACGTCAAGCTAAGAGGTTGTCCATCGTTCCACATTGACGCCTCCTGCCGTGTTACAGTTGTTTGACTGGCCTTCTCGGAAAACATATCCTTATTCCGAAGAGTCACCTCCAGGCACCTCCAGGCACCTCCAGGGACTTCCTTGTGATGCGTTGATCGAAAGATCGGCCATCAATTTGATGATCTAGATTCTGAGACCTGGAGTACATACCCAAAAGCCTGAACAACGTTACGGTTGAGATGACTTGGTTCGCAGGCTTGTCATTGAAGAAGTTTTGAGTCTTGGAGCTCAGATTCGTGGTGATGCAGCCACGGAGATTGTGAGAAATCTCGACGAGGTCATGTGTAAAGAAACTTCGGTGGTGAGTGTGGATGAAGTACCTGCCACCAAAGTTGAGCCCGCAGGTACGAGCGCCGTGTTTCAGTTTGAGTGGCGTTCCTACCCAACCGATGATTGCGCTCGCTCTTCACATTCAACATTCAACTTCAAGAGCCTTCAAAGGAGTAGCAGTCGAACAATGTATCTCGCAGGTTTTCTCCGTCAGAGTGCCTATGGTTGGGAGTCGATAGAACGCTGTGACGCTATCCGTGGGTGTTTGTTCAGTGGGAGATAATTCAATGGTCAGACTGGGATTTTGGTCTCATTTCGTCCTTTTCAAGCCTTTAGGATCACGTGATTGTATTTCCAAGCCCGTCAGACAAGTCACTGTACTGACCCTGTCAAGTTCATTCGTTAGCAAATCTCAACAGAGCAGAGCCTTGCACTAGTCAACACCACTTTCCTATTTTTTTTCTGATACCCAGCTATGCGGAATGAATCAATGCCACTCGAAAACCTCTATGCTTGGTCACAATTGAATCAAGTCAAGCTCATAGATACCGCTGTAGAGACACATATTCTTGCTCCAGATGGAACTGACAAAGGAGGAGGGTTGGTGGCCAAGTCCACTCATGGACCTGGCGAAGTCCTTCTGAAAGTCCCTCTGGATCTGCTCTTATCCAAGGAGCGAGTCGAACAGCACGCAAAAGGCGACAAGTTCTTAAGGGAGCTACTTGAGGCTGTCCCACCCATGCTCCAGGTAGGCTCATAATCAAAACTTGGCCAACCCCTTTCGTGCTCGCCCGAAAGGTGGGTGGTATCTTATCTCTTCAGGACTAATGTACGACTTATATGGCAGACTCCTCGGGCTGTTGTGGTACTATTCTTGGTATATTGCATGACGATCAATGTGCAGGATCAAGGGTTTGGAGTGCATGGTCCTTTTACCGACTACGTCAAATTCCTCCCTAAGGAAATCCCCGGGTTTCCCACCTTTTACACACCGGATGAACGGGACTTGCTCTTTGGGACATCACTATCCGCCGCTTTGGATCAAAAATTGACGAGTCTGGAGAGAGAGTTTGATGCCCTCAGGGATGCAAGCAGAAACATTCAATGGTGTCAGAAAGCTTGGTGGGACGATCTGACGGGAAAGCTAGAATTCCACGACTGGAAATTGGCAGATGCTCTCTACAGATCTCGTGCCTTGGATCTGCCACGCGGTGCTGGAGTTGGAATGGTCCCGGTGGTGGATATGGCCAACCATGCTTCGGACGATCGCTACAATGCACGATTCGAAGTTGACCATGATCAAGAGCAAGTCTTGCTTGTTGTCCGGGATGATCGATCCATTACCCAGGATGATGAGGTGACCATCATGTACGGGGTTGGTGGGGCTTGCGAAATGATCTTTTCTTATGGATTTTTGGAGGAACACGCAAGCAGTGCGCGAGAAGTATTTCTTGGTTTGTCCTTTCCTTCCGATGACCCCCTGAAGATGGCCAAAATCCGGTTCGCTCAGGAAGCGCCTGGCGTTCGCGTTTACGTTGATGAAGCAAACCACATACAATGGGAAAGTACCTACATCTGGTGGGCATGTGTGAATCACGAAGACGGCCTGGGGTTTTTTGTGGAGAGAACCACGGATGGATCAACGGAACTCAAGGCTGTGTTCAACGATCAAGACCTAAAAACGACGGACCTGCATTCTGTTTTGCGTCAGCACCATCTCCACGACGTCTTTCTCCTCCGGGCCGTAGTGATGATCCAGGAACGGGTCGCCGAACAAGGTGAGCAGCTGGCAGAGAGCCAGGTAGATTTCGAAGCCGTCCCACTCCAAGATCAGATAGGAAGGACAGTCTATCAAACGATCGGGCGACTACGGAGACTGGAAATGGATATATTGACAAGAGCATATGAGGCATTGGAAATCCAGGTAAGGTCAAGCACGAGCAAGCACGACAGAGGGTTTCGACAGAACTAACGTCGAATAGAAAGCTGAATTGTTGGAGTCTACCGTTGTTCGTGAGTATCTCAAGCTCGACGAAACAACGGCAGGGCCAGGCCCTGACGTATCAGAATACGGTGATGAAGAATTCTCCTGAGCAATTCTCCCAGACTGTTTTAGGCCCGATTCCGGAAAGAAGCCGCCAGACAGCCAACTGCCGTTGTCGTGGCCTGAAACGAATCAGGGTGCCTAAAAAATAGGCTAGAGGAGCGGTGCCGTAGGCACGGTGTAAAGTCGAAGAGTGGCGTGAGAAATTGTAGGCACGATTGTTTTGAGTGAGCTGACGCTGGGTGGTTGTAGATGGTGTGTGGGTGTACACTGATGGCCGGGTGACTTGGGATAGCTGCTGCAGGCTGCAAGTCGCTCGTCTATCGTAATCTTTCCCAAATAGGCTTTCCCGCACGGCTCCGCTCAGGCAGAGTCAGAGCATGGTTTGACGGTTGCGCTGATTGTTCAAGGTCTTGTGAACTCAGTCCCTTTTTTGCCTAGTGCGGTGGGAGTACGCGGACGGATCATGCAACCTGGATTTCTCTAGGGCTTCTAGGCCTCACGCCAGAAGACGGTCTCCAGCCTCCAGGTACCAAAAGGTGATGACGGAAGAGTGCATTCAGCAATACTCCTTAATTACCACCATGACTTGCGGGTTTGTTAACGAGCCTGACCCGAGGATTCGAACATGGGTCTACCCGGGCGTGGTCACATTGGCATTCGGCTTTTACGTGTTAAGTCGGATATGGATGGGACTCTATGGGCAGGCTGTAGTGAGCCAGTGAGGCCGTGCGTGGAAAAGAACACAAAGGTCGAAATCGAGGTGAACGATGAGCTGTGAGTGACTTGTCATATGAGTGGAGAGAAGTCCTCCAGGCGGACGGACGAAGCTCGGATTGATGGAAGTTTCGTCATGACCGACGCTGATTGGTGGACATGGACAGACAACCACCAGATATACTCGGGACTCTACGATTGACTCTGAGCGTGGGCGTTGGTGCTAGATCGACTCGATTCGCTCAACTCGATAGCCACTTGTAATGAAATGTGAGCTATTCATGCCGATCATCGACATTTGGATGTGATCAAAGGCTTTGATGAGCCATTGGATCAAAGAACAAGCCTTCCCAAATGCTGTCTTTTGCGGGGGTGAGGATGGAACCTTGCATGGACCAAGTATCCAAGGACGAAGGAGAAGTTGAACCTGTCATTTTCGAGCTGTAGAATCTAACCTGTCCGGGGGAAGAAAATGGTCTCGAGGGCGACTTCTATCCTGTGTGTAGCGTGTAGGGCGAGGCGTCATCAACAAGACAATAATCGGAAAGCCCTGGCGTGCCAAAGCTTGGAAGAATTAACTAAGACCCTGGACAAATGAATCTTTCCCAAGAGTTCCGTGTGGAAGAATCCTTGAAGGCAAAAGGTCTGTGGATCATCGGTGATGCGGATCACTTCGTGTTAAACCCTGGACGTGCCTAGACGTCGAGTGACATTGTTGTTGAATGATTGGGGGAAAGCACGATGGGAGAATTCTGCGAGTGGTCCATACCCGTACCTACCTAGTCTCGCAGACATTGTAGCATGGAAGCCACGCAACTCGCAACTCGCAACTGCCTTTGCTAAGGGTCATTTTGCTAAAGTGGAAAGGAAGGCCCTTCGCACCTTCCATTCCACACGCCCCAGCTTGGCTTCCCGTGGCTTCCCAACCCGAATCCCGGCATTACATGGAAAGAACGGTTGAGATCGATGCACAATCCCCAGTGCCACTGCACTCTGAACACTGCACACTGCGCACTGCGCACTTTTCGTGCCTCTCTCTTTCTATCTCGACCCTCAACAACATCCGAACCCTTGGTAGCTTCAGCCTCTACCCACCTTGTCATCTAACTAGTACCGTACCACCTGAACCACCAGACCACGGCTTACACACTCCCAGTCAGGAAGTCTCTAGAATACCCGTAACGCCAGATTCAGATTCTGACTCTGCAGGCTGCACGCCCCATCCGCCCCAGTCCACTCCCGCAAAATCACCCGCACTCCTCATCCACCCCCCAGAATCCCCGAGTCACATCACCATCGCTTCGTCAATCCACCAAAACCTCCATCGATCCTTCTCTCAACTCTTCGCTTTCCGTCCTTGACTTGATTTTCTGTCCCCTTGCCCTGACAAAAATACACCTTCGGAGATCCAGCATCCAGGACCTGGCAACCTAGCAAACTCTGTCACGCACACTTTCTCCACCACCAATCCACAGGCATCTCGACCCCGTCGCAACTACTTATCCCCAGACGATCGCATCCCGACCGTCTCGAGCACAAAGGCTTGCATGCTGTCATAATCGACCTCTTGTCCTTTCGTATTCTTCTACTACCTCTGCATTGCTTGATAGTATTCTCCTACACTCAGCAACTTTCCTTGACATAAACGCTCCTCTTCAACAAGAGTGCTCCATGTCTTTGCCACTGTGATCAACTCTACTCAACACTTTCTTACACGACAACGCCGCCATGCCAGGAATACTCCCCATGAAGATGATACGGGTGGGCAGCAGTGCAGCCAGTCGCATCGCACAGGCTTGTGACCGTTGCAGAAGTAAGAAGATTCGCTGTGATGGGATTCGACCAACTTGTACTCAATGTTCTAATGTCGGCTTCGAATGCAAGACGAGCGACAAGCTCAGTCGACGAGCCTTTCCCAGGGGCTACACCGAGTCACTGGAAGACAGGGTCCGTGGACTCGAGGCTGAGGTCAAGGAGTTAAAAGACCTCTTGGACGAGAAGGACGAGAAAATCGACATGCTCTCACGAATCCACAGCTTTTCGCCGCCTTCTCGGAAATGCTCCGCCTCCCTCTCACCCTCGCACGCTGCTCAGGTCAAAGCAGAGGTCGAATCCATTCGCGAAGAAGTCCTGCACGTGGAAATCCCAATGCCCGTTTCGCCAAAGGCAACCTCTACTGGTACCTCTACAGTCGCTTCCTTCATCGAAGCATTCGAACAAAAGATTCAAGACGCCGGCGGCCAAGTGACAGCAATCTCATCCACGCCCTTACTGACTGCCATTCAATCGACCCGTCCTTCAGTGAACGCAAAGGTCCCTCCGCGCATTCTCTCAGATCAGTACATCAGTATGCAGAACTTTTGCCATTGTGTGGAGACCCTTCGCTAACCTTTGCAGACCTCTACTTCCAAGAGTGGCAGCCTCTCTTGCCAGTTCTTCATAGGCCGACTTTCCTCAGAGTGTATGAACAGTACATTACCAATCCAGAAGCCGGAAATTGGCAGAACAACAAGCAATCCCTGGCGCAACTCTTCCTAATCTTTGAAATCTCGGCTCTGTCTTCCATGTCTACCTCCAAGAAAAGTACGCCATCCTATGAAAGTCACTGGCGCAAAGCTCTATACTCGACATCTTCCACCGCCAGCTTGTCTACACTGCAATGTCATTTGCTCGCGCAAATCTGCTATCTTCTCCGAGCCGACTATACACACCTCGCCCGACATCGGAGTATAGCAGTCTCAATGTGCCACGAGTTGGGATTGCACCAAGACCACAAGTATCACAATCTATCACCACTCGAAGCAGAGACCAAGAAAAAGGTTTTCTGGACTCAATATGTACTTGACAAGTATGAATATCCAATCATATACAGACGAACTTCCAACTGACTCTTTCTTCAGATTTACATCAGCTGCTGCGGGTACACCCATGCTGCTGCGTGATCATGATATAACGACCGAATACCCTGCCGACGTTGACGATGAAAACTTGAGCTCCCAAGGTTTTGCGCCAACTCTTCCGGGAGAGTTGACCAAAATCTCTAGCGCTCTTGCTCTTTTCCGTGTCTCCAGAGTGCTGTCCAAAGTCTTGGAAAATCTTTACCCAGCCAAATCCAGTTATCAGCTATCCTTGACCAAACTACATGCTCTGTCTGACGAACTTGATCAATGGTCCGAGGAGCTACCACAGCATCTGCGTCTTCGCTTCTGCAATGATAAACCAGCCACCAATTTGATCAGCTGCAGATCCCCACTACTGGTACAGCCTTTCCCCCGTCCTTTCAATTCATAGCTGACATGAACAGTCCCTGGCGTACTTTTACACACGAAGCTTAATTCATCGACCATTACTCTGCCATGGCTCGGGCAGTGCTGCCTCCGCTGCTAGCATTAACCTTGCCGCCGCAGGCAAACACATCTCACAAATCCTTGATCTCTTGTTAGAACGACGCATGAATTACACTTTTCCTCTAAACAAGACTGATCTTCTCCTCGATGCTACCTTTTCGATAATGTGGCAGTCGCTCGACTTGGATGACGACAGCAAGCTTGTCAAGGACAATCAGAAGTCCCTGTCACTTTTGCTTACCATCTTGGGTACCGAGAATGCGCACGCAGCAAACGAACTTCAAAAAATAGCTCGGCAATTCGTCCCTTTGGACATGCGACCAAGATCCTCGTCCAAAGGCTCCGAGGCGGAAACTACATCTTCTAAAGCAAGCCCGAATATGGACTCTCCTGCGGAAATGAAATCCAAGTCTGCTCGGAAGCAAATTCAAGCCATTGCATCACGTTGGTCTTCATTCAACAACAAAGCCAAGCCAGACGATGGCCCAGGCGCGCAACTGTCCCACAGACCAACATCCAGAGTCGAAGTCCTGCCGCTCGTGCTGGCAGCACTGTGAGCGTCTCTTCCACAAGATCTGCTCCGGTCGTCGCGAATCACACAACGGTTGCTGCTACCGTGCCTGTTCAAACCATCAATCCTCCTTCTATCAACCTTGACTACCTGCCACTGGGGACTTTGTTGACTCCCAACACGAACTTCATCGAGCACAATGCTACCCCTCGCAAACAACAAACCCCAACAATCGCAAATGCTAGCTGGGAGCAATTACTGAACAATTTTGACGGATCACAGGCCGCCTTATACGCAGAGTTGCCCGATAATGGATCTTCAATTTATCAGCCTGTTAGCAATGAATGGGCTCCTGAAACGTGGCACCTCGGCCCAGATGATTATTGTTCAAAGGGCAATGTACCTCAGAGTCTTTTAAGCTTCTCTGAAGAGTCATTGACCAGTGGAGATGATTTTTTATTCTCGGCGCCACCCAGCAATAATGGCTCAAGTGCGCCAGGAGAACACATTGATCTGACCGACCGATATCGAGGGATTACAATGCCTGTGGACGACGAATTTGACTTTCACGGAGTGCAAGCTTGAGGAATACCTCTGGCTGCGTCTCAGATGGTTTGAATATATTGGAGTCTAAATTGGCCATATTTCAGTTCGACAATGGATCACAAATTGTACATACGAGGACTTTATGTTTTGGGAAAAGGAGGAGAAAGAGATTGGCTACGCGGGATACCCAGTATGAAGGAGGCAATCGTTCATTGCAAAAGTTATATACGGTTTGATGAGGCTAGTTGTCCACAACGCCATTACGACTAATGCTGAGCCAAGATTTTGGAAAATGCGCACACAAGTTCTCTGGATGAGAATAGTTGAAGCTATGAAGATATGGCTCTATGGTTCAGGGCAATCTAGCAGAACAAGGGGATGAAAAGATCACAGGCGGATGCAGGGACGAATTCACCTACTGCAAGAAGCTACGTAGCCATTAGCTGGCTGAAGATGTATGTATATGAATCCGGTTACACACAGTCATGAGGTTCTCAGCTTAGAAGCTCACTTGATTTTACTCTCACGTGTTCAATGCTACTCTGCGTTGTCGATCACGAACTGTATCGTGATTCCTCAATGAAAAGCTCCGATATATTCCGAACAATGCCATGATGGCACGATGAATCGACCATCAGAGCAATCGACATCCTTTGGCCCTTGGATCAAGGTTGACACGAGATACTGTACAATTTCCCCAAGTTCCTCATCTCAACCCACCGCACCAAACAAGGCCCAGATTTACATCACGGAGTACCCATTACTGAGTACCCAACTAAGAAGACGCCGTGACGAATCACTGTAGCCAACTAGCTTCGACCCCAGAATGGAGGGTCCGGGGTGGGGAGAACGAATCGCGGGACTAAGATTGACTAACTCTTTCTGGCCATGCGGCACCGCATTTCGTAGCTCCAAAAAAAGGCATTTCAAGAAGAAAATTCCAAACGAGTCGCGGCGATCTTAGGCTTTTGAGTTTGTTCGACTCCTCATCCATGGCGTCTGGCGTTGGCGTTGGCGTTATTGCGCACCCGGCGGTTGCTGTGCTCCTGAGTGCTAAAGGCTTTGGTTAGAGTTATGAATTCCCCACCTGATTCCATCCTGGCTTGATCATCTGTGGAGTAGTCATTCACAATCCTTTGTTATTTGTTCTGCAAAGTCTATGACTGTTGTATGGAGTACCGAGTACAGTATGTACTCCATATGTAGATCATAGGGCATTTCACGTCGTCTCCACAATATGCGCTCACCCCCTCCCCCTTTTCCCCTCCTCCCCCGGCTCAGGTCACCCTGGCTCCCCCAGCTCCTGCAATCATGAGTGACAGGCGGGGTGGGAGCCGTCTTGCTTGGTGTGCTATGTATGCACAGTATCGCCGAGACTACGCAGACCGATTTCGCGTAGATGCGCTCCGTATAGTAGTGTGGTTGCTTGGGGACGATTCTGGCCATGGCTTCTCTGATGCGTTGTCGGGGTCGAGTCGAGTCGAGTCCACTGACTGACTCAAATACTCAGTGGCTCGGGCAGTGGCCGAGAAAGACTACGTTGGGAGAGGTGCTGGGTTCAATTGTCGAATGTTACAAGGGAAAAGCAGGAGAGGGGGTTGTTGTCAAAGCATAAGGGGGTTCCGGCCATTCCGATCATGATATCTCAAGATACATGTGTACATCTTCTGCAGGTTTACAGTCTCGACGCCCAGGGTTGACAATGTGCTGTGTATCAACAATTGTTGTTCAGAGAAGTCAAGAACTCAGGACATATAACTATATGTCCCCAAACTGTCCTTGAAGCAGGTCGTCCAGCTGACTCATCCCCTGGCGCTGCGCCCCGGTAAGGCTAACGACTATTCAGGCGTATGATCATATCGCAGCCTCTTCCCCTCCCTTCTATTCCCTCTCTCTTTTTTGCCCTTCCCTTTCACCGTCTTTCTGCTCCTGCTGAGCTCCCTCACGTGCTAGTTATGCTCCAGTAATCGCAGAGCTACCTCAGTGGATGGCTTGCATGCAGAAGGGGTGGCAGGGTGGCTGAGACGACTAGTGAGTTTGTGGCCAAGCCTGAATTTTGCCTTGCCATCACCACACCGGCTTGGGTTTGCGCAACATGATTCAACCTGGGCTCAGCGGCCAATGGAGCCCCCTTATCACCAAAGTCAGACCCCAAACGTCCCAGAAAGAGGTGGCGTCGAGTGTTGGCAACGACTATCTCCCTGCACAGCGATAAGGCTGGAGTTTACAAAAGATCAAACCTTTGAGCACCGAAGCGCTGGCGCAGGGATACCGTCTCTAAACTCTTTTTGCCAATCGTGGAAATCAACTTGGTCACGATGGAGGTCGTCGATGCTTCTGCTAGAGACAACGGAGTGTGATAAAACGACAAAGGCCGTGTTTGGAGTTCCCTTTCCGTAGGTATCACTTGTGGGATTGTTTCTGTCCGTTAAGATGTCTGATTTATCATGGAATGTTAGATCCTTCTCAGTCGATTACTGTTGTAATGCTATACTTCGATAAAATCTAGAGGTTTAGCAACCTTACGCGAAGTCTAACACGATATATTTCGCCCCGTGGAAGGTCAAGGTGCATGAGCGAGCCTGAATAAGCCTGTTTAGAGGCGCAGCCGTGGATGGTGCTGCTTAGCGCCTAACTGGGCATTACGCCCAATATGAAGCCTTGATTGGCCACAATAAGTTGTCTCTTGGGCATCAAGGCCGAGCCTTGAATGTCGCTGAGATGCTATTCTCAACCGTGAGTTGGACCCGGCACCCTTCCTTTCACAACCTGAGTACAGTCTCGCATGGATTAAGCATCGATGCACTTCTACTGTTAGTAGTGCTGCGATCTTGGAAGTAAGAGGCTTCTCAATCTCTTCGAGACAAACGGCAAGGACACTTGCGGCGCAGTCTGAAACAAGGCTGAACAATGGCTGCATTGCTGCCGTCGAACTTCGAAGAAGCGTACGAAATCGCGAAGAAGGAGTTCTTCAAGACTCTGAAACGGCCCCAAGACTACGATTTTTCCAAGTTTACATCGATAGACGATGTCTATGACTACACGCAGAAACTCCAAGAGGAGCAAGCCCGAACAGGGAACATGAGACACTTGAACAGAATAAGACCGTATCTCCAGAATCTACAGCAGTACGTTGGAGTTCTCGACGTTCTGTCTCAGGCAAAGGGGGACCTACTATCTCTTATTTGGGTAGGAAGCCAAAAAAAAAAGAGCATAGGTTTCGCTCGTTGTGGCCATCAGGCTAACATTATTATCCACCAGGGGCCCATCAAACTGTTGATCCAGGTATGGCCGTCAAACACCTCTGCCAATCTCCACTGGTAGCAATTAATCACTAGCTCATACCGTTGGCACGCAGATTTCCAGCACTCTCGTGAAAAGCTATGATAAAATCATCGACACAATGGGGCAAATTGGAGACCGGCTGCCTCAGTTCAGGAAGTACCTTGAGCTCTTCAAGTCTAATGATACTCTGAAAAGGCTCTTGTTGGTATTTCTCCGCGATATTTTAGATTTTCATGTCACAGCATTGAATTTCTTCAAGTCAAAGAGTAAGTAAAGAAGCCTCCTTAGGCTGTCCAGATTAGCACAACAGATACTCTTGGCTCACGGTCGTGCAGAGTGGGAGCTCTACTTTGAATCCATGTGGCCAAAGTATGGCAACAAAATCACCATCATCATGAACAATATTGAGCGGCATACCGCTCTTATCAGCAGCGAGGTCACCCTGGCCAGCATCCAAGATGCACAGGCCGCATATGCTGAGGCCTTGAAGAACTACGAACGTGATGAAGAGTTTCAGCGTCGTCAGGATTTTGCTACTGTACAGCAATCTTTATCCCCAAGACTGTACGACGATGATCTTGAGACATTTCGTAAACGCCGCTCTCCAGACTCTGGGAAATGGGTTGAAAAGAATGAGGAATTCAGCGCCTGGTTTAAGACCAGTAACAAATCAAAGCAGGTCTTGTGGATCGAGGGTATTCCAGGAGCAGGTATCTCTAGCTTCAATCGAGCTTTTCGTCAGCAATTATGCTAAGTGGTGGCAGGAAAGTCGTATCTTTCGGCATATATCATCGACATCGCTCAACGCCAAATCAACAGTTGCACAGTATTTGCGTTCCTTAGTTTCCAGGAACAAAAATTGACGACGGCCAAAGTTCTTCAGTCGCTGATCTTCCAACTAGCGCTGGAAAATGCGGATTTGCATGAAGCCCTCTGTCGAGAAGTTCAAAGCAATTACCGAGGAATTTCGAGCAACACTGACTGCCTCAAAACTCTTTTCATCAAAATGCTTCAGATGTCCAACCCGACGTACATCGTGGTCGATGGGGTCGACGAGATCGACGAGATTGAGAGATCTTTCCTTCTTAGGACACTGTTGGAGGTAAAAAAGGAATGTAACGAAATAAAATTACTGATTAGTAGTCGAAGCGAGGACAACATCGTCAGGATCATGCGGAATGAGGCAGGTCGCATTCACCTTCATTCTAACAATCTCGGGGACATCCAGCACTTTGTTCAAGGGAGGGTCAATGAATGGCTCAGCTGCAGCGAGTTTGATGGTTATACCGTTGCAGAGATCAGGACCCTCCTCGCACCACTGGCATCAAAGTCAAAAGGTAGGTACACAGTTACCATGGAGCAAAATATCAGAGCTAATGAGCATGCAGGGATGATTCTTTATGCCAGGCTCGTGCTGGACAATATCGCATATCTGAGTAGTTTGCACAGAATCAAAGAGGAGTTGGATGCACTTCCTCGTGGCCTTGATGAAGCGTAAGACTATCACTCGACGAGGGCTGAATAATCGGAATTGACACTGTTCTGATAGTTACGGTCGGATCCTAGTACGTATTACGGAAAGGTTGTCTGGAAGTGACCGCAGTCAAGTCAAAAGAATATTGAGCTGGATTGCAGGCTCTCAAGTATCGCTTCAGAAGCATGAGCTCGAGGCTGCGTTCTCAATTCGGGAAGGGGAAAGAAGCATGTCGAAGGACTGCAGAGTCTTTCTCAATGTGCTGTATCTCTGCGGCCCTATTGTTGAAGTTCAAGACGATACTAGCATTCGGTTTGTCCACTTCACAGCAAAACAGTATTTGAACACCGGAGGTTTGGTCATGAAGTCGATACTGACGCATCTAGATTCCTCACGAATCAGCAAAACGAGCCTTTCATCGATCTCCAAGATGCCCGACTTGATATTTGCCGAACTTGTATTACGTTTCTCGGTTTTGAATGCCTCGAGTATGAGGAAGATGAAGATATTAAGCAAGCTATACTGTCTGGGGAATTTGTTTTCTTCCATTACGCCGCAACCCAATGGATAACCCATCTAAAACTCTACATCGAACGCCAAACGAATAAACGAGAAAGAAATTTTCTCTGCGAAGAGGCTCAGGATCTGGTACAGCGCATGGAAAGCTTCAATGGAATTGCGTCTTCGAACAAGATCCCACCGAAGAACCAGGATTTTCATTCTATCAAGGACGATTGGCCAGATCTTTCAACTTTATTATCCCAGGAACAGGCGTATATGATGTTCACCGCACCATTTACCAGCCTACAAACAGGTAATTTAGCGTGGCTGACAATGGTTTCTTTCTGCTGACAACCGTCCCGTTCGCTAGTCACGCTAGTCGACTCCGAAAGCCCACTAAACATATTCGCTATTTACGGAAATTTCTATCAAACCATCGAGTCCATGCTCTGCCCTGACACAAGACACCGGCCTGAGTGTCACTGTCAGACGCTCAAGCACCTATATGGACTGTCCATCTACAAGTGTGACAGAATAACTTGCCGCCATCATCGACGTGGTTTTGACAACAGGAAAGGCAGAGATAAACATCTCTTGGACCATGATAGACCATTCAAATGTCCAGAATCTGGGTGCACATTTGGCGAAATAGGGTTCAAGACCAAAAGAAGTCTGACTCAACACCTGGACCAGTGCCATCCATCTCGGGAACCAGCCATGACAGAGTACCCAATTATCCAAGATATCGACCCTGAGAATGTCGAATTTGTTCTAACAGAAGCAGTGAAGGCTGGAGAGGTAGGATTTGTCTCGAAATTCCTGGAAAATATTCCAGAACAACTCACAGACAAACTTTACCTCGTAGCTCTACGGTGCTCCTCTACCGCCATGGTTGCGAAGTTTGTTAGCTCGGGCCTGTCTGTCGACGAAGCATATTTCAGAAGAGGTGAAGATTTTGAGAAGGTAGTGTCGCCGCTCAATGTGGCTATTCGAGCCTACAACTTGGAAGTTGCCAAGTACCTCCTTGGCACTGGCTGTGACCACAACAGGCGTGATTGGGCCTTAGAAACAGGTTTCGTGAGAGTCCAGCGGAGTATTGGGGAGGGCAACGCATTTGATCACGCGACTAATCTAGTCAATCCAAAACAGCGGCTGGACGCTATTCTCACTTTAAGGGACAGCGGGTTCAACATTGATGACCGTGGTGGGTCTAAAGCCTTGAACGAATCCTCTCTTCTTTATCGGAACAAAGCCGAATCGGGCAGTATCATCATTCAAATTTTGGAGCTTTGCAGACAAAGCTTGACGAAGAACGACCTCGAGGAGCTTCTCAGAGCTGAAGCAGAGGGCCAATGTTCAGTCGAAGTCGGGAGATGGCTAATACAGAATGGTGCCCGAGTCGAGGGTCAATCCGGAACAAGAGATAAGTCTCTTGCACTCTACAGGGCTTGCACTAGGAACACACGGAATGCAGCTTATTTTGTAAAATTTCTTTTAGAGTCCGGGGCTGATCCGGTTCAAATGCGGGGCAGCCGGCGTATACAGGACCTGAGGGGTGCCAAAAACATTTCCACTTGGCTAGGCGTGACTTGGGGGAGCTGGTCGAGTCTACAAAAGATGCACGGCAGCTCTCGCTGAGGAATAGCTCCCTTGACAGTGAAGTTAAATAAGTTGGGCAGATGAAGTTGATGTGGATGGGAGCGGGCAAATGACACTCACCTTGGAAACTGTGATATATCCGTCAGCGGCCTCGAATTAGATCTGGAAGGAGGTGAAGGAGATAAGGATACAACACTGAGGGTATTCCATTGCAGAGATTGATCAATACCGAGAATGCACCGGTTGTCCTTCAGTGGATAGGCTGAGGAGGCTCACCAGGTTAGGATTTAGGCGTGTAAGGCTGCCACCACGGCGGCGGAGGGGTGAAGCTGTAACGCTCGCTAAGAGTTCGAGACCGCCTTGGTCCACCTGCCGAAGTGATGCACAATACGCCTTGCCTTCCCCCTTGGACACATAAGCCATCAGGTGCCAACTCTCGTCCTGAGATTTGCATCCACAGAAACCAGTTGTGGTTCTGTAAAGAACAGCCAGAGAGCCCGACATGCCATTTTCCGGCTACCACAACTTTGGGGTGGTGCATCCGTAGCAACTGGCTCGTTCGATCACATCTCTCACCGCCCCTCAATGGCTCACCAAGCCAAGGCGCCCTCAGGCACAGCCTCACTTTCGATGCGTTTGGCTTTCTTTTGCATCTTGCCGCCTGGTAATTGATCATGTTGTCGTGTTGTAGTGTTCTGTCCTGTCCTTGCTATTCTATCCTAAGTGATGTATCGCAATGACCGACATGTCTCAACCGCGGAACCACTCTCTTCACAGGATGTTCTAGCTGCGACCCCGACGTGATCGTACAGCCTTGTCGGACATGAAATTGAGAAAAAGAAGCCGACAATGCAAAACACATGGACCCCTTTGCGAGAAATTCTCAATACTTCTTTGCCTACGAGAATGAGCAGCCGTTCTCAGAGAATGCCTACCTTCCCGACGACTTCTTCCTGCCTTCAATTAACTTCGATAGCGCCCAACAGGGCCTCGAAATTTCTAATATCACCTTCCAGTCCGAGCAGGTACAGGTTGAAACCGGAATAGCAATCTCACCATGGCAATACACGGCTGAGTGTCCCCGAGATCGACTTCAGACCAATGTGCCTGATCACAAAGAGTACCCAGGGTGCAAGAAGAGATGTTTGACAATCAATGGGAATGGTGTCCACGCCGAGGAATCAGAGTTCACGTTGGATTTCGAGCCGAGCTCAAAGAAGCACAAAGGAGAAGTCGAGTTTCATCGGCCCCTTTCCTCCAAGTTTTTGCCAGGTCGGTCCGCAATACATCATGCTTCGCCTCCGATGACCCCAGACGATCAGGACTTGTACGGTTATAAGCCGTCTGAAAACGTTGTTGTAAGTCAGATGCACCAGCGCGATGAGCATCAAGCGATCGCACGCACGCCCGATCTTCAAGAAGAAACCCCAACTACGCTCTCTTCTGTGGCCTGCGAGTTTGATTATGACTTTCTTGAACTTGAAGCGGCCGAGGCTTCGATGAAGACTGAGGGAGACATTTCTCTCCTGCATACCGGGGAACAAGCTTCATCGGGCCAAGAGAGGCCTCAAACCTCATCCGTCAGTGTGCGGTCAAGCGAAATCAGCGCAGCGAGTCCAACTATGAGCGACAAAGGACAGATTGATGCTAGTCTTTCCAATGCCGACGCCATTCTGCAGCAGTGCGATACTTGTTTTGGAATGGTATGTTTGACCTTTCAGATTTCCCAGTCTGAATGCTTTTGGCCTTGCGGTCAACTTTGCATAGGCCCAGAAGTTGAGTCCATGAGAAGCTAATCATATGGTAGATCCATGCCAAATTTTCGAACTCAAGCTTTGTCCCAGATAAGGATCAGCCTCACACAGAAGTTTGCTTAAAGGTGAATGGAGAACTAATTTTCTTGTACCAAGGGGCTTCAGGCAAGTTTCTTGGGATCATTGATGGCTCAACTGGCAGAACTCTGGGCCAACTGAAGAGTCGGTTTATTGTCGCATATCAATCTTCCATTACATTCCAGGACGGCTATGAAGCTAAGCAAAAGGCATCGCCTAGAGAATACAAACTTCAGATCATCATATATGGTTTGGTCAGCGATGCTGATGAGGTTGGAACTCTCCTATTCACGCACGATTTATGCCTACAGCATCCCTTGCGTCCTGATCCCACAAAGCTATATTCGAACCCACACTACCTGTCCTGGCCAGGAAGAGACATGAATGTAGGGCAGTACAGTAGCACAGGGGCAGCCTATTCCTGTCCTGACGAATCAGTTCTCGACGAGGTTGGTCATGCTCGCGTGCTTCAAATTTTTGACTCTGCTCGTGGCCCCACCACGTTTGTGAAGCCTCGGATTGCCACTTGTTTAAAGACATCTCTGAAAGACTACCAATTGCTGGCTCTGGTTATGATGTTCGAGAAAGAAAACGGAGTGATTGAGGGGTCTGTTTTCCCATCTCTGTGGCAGGTCCGTGATTTTTGTGGGAAAAAGAGGCATTTCAATGTGGTTACAAAGGCATTTGAAGCTGAAGGCGCCGACTTTCGCCAAGGTGGCCTCCTTGCAGATGATATGGGCCTCGGGAAGACTCTAACTACATTGGCATTTATAGCTTCTTCAAAAGCCGCAGGCAATGGCGTTGAAGCCTGGTCTGCGGAGGATTCATCGCCCCAGCCTCCGTCCCTTGTTGTTGCCCCAAAGACGGCAATTCCTGTCTGGGAGGAGCAGATCCAAAAACATTTCGAGAGCAACTCGCTACAACTTTATGTCTACCACGGCGCAGCTCGGAAAACCTCGAGTTTTGCATCTCTCAAGCATGACATCGTCATTACTACCTATGAGACACTCACCACAGAATGGTCCAGACATGCAGAAAAGCCTCTCTTTTCCCATACTTGGCATCGTATCATTCTCGACGAGGCACATATGATTCGGAACACCAATTCAGCAAAGCATCGTGCTGTCTGTAACCTTAAGGCTTACCATCGATGGTGCCTGACGGGCACCCCCGTTCAGAACAGGATCGAAGATTACGGTGCAATTGTCAAATTCCTTCGAATATCCCCATTCGTTTCCAAACATGCGTTCAACCATTACATTGCGAATCCTATCCAGTCCGGTAGAGATGAAGGGTTCAGGACTTTGGAGACCGTCGTTGGAGCTACTTCGCTACGCCGGACAAAGCAATCAGAGCTGAACCAGGGTGACCTTCCCAAAAGGCAAGCAATATTTCAACCAGTTGAGCTTAGTGTACCGGAAAGGAGTGTCTATGAATTCTTTAAGAAAAGGGCTGCAAATGTGGCCTTTGCCCCTAACGGCGAAGCCGGGACCACCACAACCCTAGGCACTATTTTACCAACTTTGACAAAGCTGAGACAAATCTGCAACCACAGCACAGCGTTATCGTCGTCGGCAATGCTACCCGCTACCGAGTTTCGAGATATAGGAGTTCTACCAGATGGTAACTTTCAACAAGATCGATGTGATCACTGCCACTTAATGTTTGCAGAAGTTGAGGACGTTGGTCTTTCGGAGCTGGACTTGTCTTGCGCGCATTCGCTATGCCAGAGGTGTTTGCGTCTGGCCCTGGACAATGAGAACATGGGAACTACTGATGGATACCTTGTTTGTCCCATTTGCAGCAAGGACAACCTGCGCTCCCCTCGCGCTAGTCCAGGAGGTGGTGCGACTTTCCAGAAGCCACTCGAAGCTGAGTTGGAGCCTTCGACCAAGGTCCTGGCCCTGCTCGAAAATCTCCGACAAGATAGATCTGTATCAAGTGAACCACCTTACAAAAGGCAAGTGGCGTGCAGCTCTAATCTCTACTGTGTTAGCACTAACCATTCATAGTGTTGTTTTTTCCTGTTGGACACGGATGTTAGACATCATTGAGCTCATTCTCAAACGAGATGGATTCAAAGTGCAGCGAATTGATGGGAGCAAATCGCTATCACAGCGACGAAATGCTTTGAAATCCTTCCGCGAGGATTCCAGCTGTCTGGTCATGCTGGCATCAATTGATTGCGCTGGTTGCGGGTGCGTCAAGTTGTTTCTAATTCCCTTCGCTCTCTAACTTGGTGATGCTCTAGATTGGACCTAACGGTAGCAAATCGTGTGCATCTAATGGAGCCACAGTGGAACCCGATGGTAGAAGAACAAGCGCTTGATAGGGTCTATAGACTAGGACAACAACGGGAGGTGCTAGCAATCCGCTACATCGTCAAAGATTCAATAGAGGAGGCAAGTCCCACAAATTGCTGCGCTTCGACGCATTTTCAAGGGTCTTATACACTGACTATCTTTTCTCAGTATGTTCAGCAAGTCCAGAAGAGCAAGACAGATTTGATAAGCCGAACGTTTGGGCAGACTGGGTTGAGTCAACACCGAATTGAGCAGGAACGTTTGGATGTAAGCGGCAAATCTGGGGTTCCTGTTATACGGTATTGACCTGCTAATTACTCGCACAGCTACTCAAACGTACACTGCTGTGATCCCCAAAGGCATTGCCATCAATGCACTGTCGCTGACGAATATCAACGAAGCTTTCCACACTTCTTCAACTGTGGCAGTCCCTACGAGAATTTCATCTTTTGAATTCCATATTGGAAGAAAGACCTCTTGGAGTCGTTATCACGCTTGTCAAGTGTACACTGCCGAAGACATGGTTTGGTCGGTAACTGCGACTATCACGGCCGCAATAATCGCTGTATGTTTCGGGATCAGCTTGATGCTGTTCCTGGTTTACAATACTTGACTGCTGTATCGAATCAAAAAGGAACATGACGCTGAAGCGTTGAATGGAGATAACACAGCCGGCTTTTCATCCATCACTAAACCCAACATTACCGGACACCCTGATGCATATCCGACTTACTCACACTGAGAGCATGTGAGTAAAGCACGCATAGCAGACTATTATCATGCGTGACCACAACCACAAGCGGAAACTTTACGTGTGCTAAGTGTTGTGAATCTGGGGTTGCCTCAGTACTCATCACCGCAATTAGCGTACTTTCGATTTATTTGCAGTTGGTGGACAATGGCAATGGGAACGAAGCGGACGGATTCTCGAATGTCGATGACATGGCATGGTCGTTGCAGGTCTGGTTGCTCCTGATATGCTATGAATATGAGCTTGAATTTTGAGGGAATTCACCAATACGACAACTCAATATATATACATATAGATAGGCAGTATAGTAGATGCAGTATGCTATGATGGGTCGTACTTGGACGATGCTTAGTCACAGACCCAACCTTGCACGTGTGAGAATCCCAAGAAAGAGATTGAGGAATTCCCGAGTCTGCTGGCTGCGTTTGCAAAATAGCGGTGTCGACCTTGGCCAGGTCTAACTCCTAGGTTCGTCTACCATGCGGCAGAAGAACTGATTAGACAGGCTGTGCAATTTAGAACAATGCCCCCCTGAACACTTCGATGACGATAGCCCTTAAGCACTAGCGATACCTGTGTGCACAACGGGCCACATATGTTCCTTGACCACACGTGGGCAAGAGTCGCAGTGGAACGATATCTACTAGACAAGAAGCCTCCAAGACGATAAGACGCTTTCGTCGATGTCCGAAACCAAATGTCGAATGATAACACGGTTGTCTCCGTGATCTAACTAGGAAGTCAAGGGGGACGATGACCACTACCACTACCACTACCACTACCATTAGTATTGCCATCAACATCACCGCAAGCGTGTTCACACACGTACACAGAGCATGAGCCGCAGCACTCAAGGCTGCTGGACCTGTCGCCTGCGACACAAGAAATGCGACGAAACGCGCCCCCAATGCAGCACCTGCACGTCGCGCAACGTCGCTTGTCACGGCTACGGCGACAAACCTGCCTGGATGGACGGCGGGCATCTTGAGGAGCGACAGCGGCGCCAGATCAAGTCGGCTGTCAAGCAGAACTTCAGATTGGGCAAGAGGCGTCTCTGGTCGTCTGGTTCAATGGCGACGGCGGCGGCGGCGGCTGGCTCGTCGATCCACGATGGGAAGCTTACGGATCTTGGTTCTGCGGATATCGGTGGCACCGCGCAGAGTGTCCTGCCAGCATTCGATTTGCATGGCGAGACTTCGACTCCTGATGGGCGGACTGACATTGTCGATGTTTCGCGTGTTGGTCGCCAGACATCTCACGATCATGAGGTCGATACTAGTGCTGTGGTAGAGGAGAGCACGGTAACATCACCACCAGCAGGGACCGCGGGTGAGCCTGGATCCCCATTTCCATCCCTGTTTCCTGTTACTTCTCCTTCTCCCCAACCGGCACGACGCGCAGAAGTGCTCGAGTACCAAGACGCGGAGCTGTTGATGCACTACTTCGACCAAGTGTTCCCGTTGCAATTCCGCTTCTACCAACGACGACAACAGCGGTCCGCTCCTGGAAACAACCGCGGATGGCTCTTGTGGCTGCTAGTCAAGACCGGCCCCTTGTATCAAGCGGCGTTGAGCCTCAGTGCTTTGCATCAATTCACGCTGCGCTATCACGACCAGGATGAAAAACTCGTCGAGTTGAACGAGTATCATTCCAAGGCGATCAGTGACTTGCGCTCGTTTCTGAGGGAGAACGGAGAGGGTGCGGGTCAGGTGGATGAAAGGTCTCGTCGTGTCGAGGTCCTTGCGTGTGGTGTGTCGCTTATCAGCTTTGAGGTACGTGCGGTTTTATTTCTATCATATTCATATTCGGTGTGTGCTACAATGTGTTGGCTATTCGTACTAAATCATGAACGAGCAGTTGTTTCGAGGCGGAGTAAGTGATTGGGAAGTGCATCTTAATGCTCTTGCATCGATAGTACATGACCTAGAGCCTGAATTACATTCCAAAGACAACACAGAGACCTCCGGCCCTCTGGTACAAGGCGCGGCTCTCAATTCAATTGAGAGTGCGGCACTGCCATTCCTGATCGCTGTTGTGCTTTGGTTCGATTTACTCTCCTGCGCTTCGACTGGTCTGGCTCCTCGTCTGCCGTACCGAGACCTGATTGAGAAACGTGGTGTAAACCTTGAAGATGTTCTCGGTTGCAAGAGTTGGGTGATGCTAGCAATCGGGGACCTTGCCAGCCTCAATGCGTGGAAGAGGAATGCTCGACAAAATGGGTCATTAAGTACTCGAGAACTGCTTGAGCGTAGTTCGATCATAGAGCGAAACTTGGAGCAGGGATTGGCCATGCTCGCAACCCACGAGGCGCTTGAGACTTCAGAACGGATTGCACACAAATCCAGCAGTTCACACGACTCCGACTCGCCTGAAGTTGTGGTCACAATCACACGCGTCTTTGCTTCGGCAGCACTGGTGCAATTACATACCATCACTTCCGGGCCATTCCCCAATATACCTGAAACCCGGCTCGCCGTGAAAAGAACCATGAGTGCTCTCAAGCATGTGGCTGATTATCAAGACCTGCGAGGTTTGATATGGCCACTTTGTTTGTCAGGTTGTATGGCGCAACCTCACCAGCAACCGTTCTTCAGAGATCTGTTGCTGAGAGTGATTGGTGACGCTGGTCAAGAGTTTGGAAACTGCACGACAGTGCTTCGAATTCTGGAGGCTTGCTGGGAAGGTCGATTACATGATCCAACACAAGAGTGGAACTGGGAAAAGGCAATGACAGACCTTCGCATTTGTGGACTCTTGGTGTGATCAAATGTGCCCCTTTCATTGCGTGGCGAGTTCAAGCTGCAAACGCAGCGACACGATCAACTTCCACAATCGAGATGATGGCATCTTTTCTTTCACCCCTAGACAGACCTTCGAATTGTACAGTCGAACCCACTCCATTCTCCCGAAGAATCACAGGAGACATGCGAGCTTCCGGTCGGATCGCCTCTTCAATGGTGGCTGCAATAGCCAACAACTTCTCCTCCTGGAGTCTCCTGCCAACGATTTGGATACCTATGGGTGCGTTGTAGTAACGAGCAGGACCTTGATCGCCAGCAGGGTATAGCGGCCTGTATAATTCATCTGTTGCACTCAGAGCCGTTGAAGAGGGAGCTGGAAAGTTTGCCCACGTATCTATCGCTTCAACCGTGCCCACTGGAACCACAACTCCGGGCAGATCCAGGGCGTTGAAAACGGATGTGTATCCCCAGTATCGGGTTTCATTATGAACCGACGCTACAGAAGGCGCAGTCGGGGAGATGATCACATCTGCTCCGGTTGAGTTCCATTGCTGTGCGTACAGAGTGCGGAGCAGGTCGGTCTGAGAGTTGAGCTGTGGAGGTCAATAGATGGTCTGTCATTGCAGGAATGGAAACTTACCTTCCATGCGTCTTGGATAGTACATTTCTGTTTAGCTTTGCTATCCAGAATCCACTTTAGGAGAGGCACCTCTGGCTCACGGCCAGCCTGCAAGATTTGATGATATTCTTCACCGCCATCGAGAAAGTATGCTTTATTGACTGCATTGATGAGGCCTTCATGAAGACTTGTATCCCAGTCAAAGACAATATGCCCTGCCTCACGGAGGAGGTTGACGACACCTTCTAGAGCTCGAGTGATTGGTGGGTGTGGCTGCACCACACCATCATTCCAGATCACACCAATCTTTAACTTGCTTATGGGGCCAGCCTTTGCCTTCCATGGTACCTCTATGAGAGACGGCTCATGATCCCAGGGTCGATCGGCTAATGCCGACGCACAGAATAGTTCCAGGTCTGCTAGGCAGGTCGCCATCGGCCCAACCGCGCCGACAACATTTTGGAGACCGTCGTGAAGACCGGCAAGACCACTGTGCGGCAACCTTGCGACGCTTGGTTTCAATCCGTATATACCACAGAATGCACTTGGATTTCGAATAGAACCGCCAATATCCGTGCCAATACCCAACACACTCCCACGCATGGCGATTAAGGCACCTTCTCCGCCACTACTTCCACCACTGGACAAGCGCAAATTGTGTGGGTTCAATGTTCGACCAAACAAGTTCGAGTCAGTCTCACATGCCATCAAGGTCTGTGGGTTCGTTGTTTTGACGTGAAAGACTGCTCCTTGATCTCTGAAGGTTCGAACTATGAGTGCATCGTCAGGGCTCATTTGATCTGCCCAAGCAATCAATCCAGCTGTGGCCGTGGTGCCTTTCAAAAAGATGTGTTCTTTCACAGACACAGGCAGGCCATGCAATGGTCCTTTTGTCTTTCCGTGAACGTACATATATCTGTCAAGCTCCTCGGCTTGAGCCAATGCATCATCAAACATGACCTCGGCCACGCAGTTCGTCTACACGGAGGAAAGTCAGTTTCTAGACTCCAAGCGATTGTGCTGGCGGAATTCTGTTGCAAGGGTGCGCGATGCTCACAACTTGATGTGCGATAGCTGCTCGTTTGCAAAATGCTCGAGTAACCTCGACAGCTGATATCTTGCGCTCACGTATTGCTGCGAGTATATCGATGGCACGCAGTTCAGTGATGTTCAACTCTCTCAAGGTGAGAATTCCAGAGTCTCGTGGTAGATCCATCGGCTTGTGGTTCTCCAATACTTTGGCTGACAGCCGCCACGCCTCTGGAATCTTGCTGTTGATATCATGTGAGCGTTTGGCAGCAACCTCTTGCCAGGTAGGCCTGATGGTTTCCATGTTGACCATTGTGATCGCGCACCAAAGCTGCACTTCTGTTCCTGACTCTGAGAGAATGGTCGAGGACGAGTCCAAATCAAAGTTGTAGGAGACAGGAATACAATATGGTCTTTGATTTGCAGGTCAAATGGCCCTCGTGGACCCTCCCCCCTCTCGTTCCACACGACTGCTCGCGCCGACAATCGGCGTGCAGGGTTGGCAGTCGCCAAGCACGTTTTCGCCATTCTTTTGAGCCTTGATTCTCGCAAGTGTCATGCAAGATCTCCTCGGCTATCCTAGACCTGTAGCTAGTGCACGATGGCATGGAGGCGAGATCTGCAGCGAAACCATGACCACTCCAATAATTCGTAATTCTGGTTGATACTGGGAACAGTGCGACGCGATGTCCTCCACCCAATATCAAAGGAAGGGCGACACGAGGCAGCTCGTTGACCCATCACAAAGGGTAAGACTAACCGACCACAAGAACGACCTGCCTTGCCCACCGACAACGCTTTTGCGATCTGTGACACGTACCGCACAAGAACATCAGATCGGGTGTTAATATGTTATGATAAGCCTGGAAAGCGGACTGAGTTCAGGAGGAGGAACACGAATCATTACCTACCCGATCGCCTTGGGCGTCTTGATGTTTTGAAACATCTGTGGTCACGTGAAAGAGACCCTCGCGTAGTTACCGAGGTGCAGGCGTCATGCCACCAATTTCCACATACTACGAACACTTCGTAGTTGCATACTGCTCAATAAGAAATATATGAACGATAATAGTGTCAGCATTGCGTTCGAATGTTCACGAATACTTGGGCTTTGTTTTCGCATCTGAACAAAATTCAGTGGTAGGAATTGTTCGTATATGAAATAGCTGTACATTCAATGCTAGCTGCGAGTCATGGCGGCTTAATGGCCATGGCTCTACTGGAAAATGTCGTCATAATTTCGACATGGACTCGACTGAAGGACGGAAGATAGATCCCCAATGTCGAATCGTCAGACATGAGAGGAACACTGTCATTAGCGGGGAAACGTACGGGGACCGAGAGCAAATGCACCAAAATGTCATCTTGTATTGCACTTTCAATAGCTTCATCCTAGACAAACCACATTCAGCCCCTCGTCTAATTGTCACTTCTAAACCAGGTACATTCTGAGATCTCTGAATTTGTTCAATTCACGTGCCGCCCCAACTTCTACCAAATCAACATGCCTCGACTACCAACCCAGACCACGAGACTGATTCTCAAGACCTCGAAGCCTCATTTCCCCCAGATCTCCGTACGCCCATTCTCTTTGACGGCGTCCGTCCAGGCCGAGAAGTCCGGTGTCTCCAAGAACGACTCGACTCCTGGATGGTCGGGCCGCCAGACAGACGACCACGCGGTAAAGCGAGACGGCCACGATGTCCAATCCGACTCGGCACATCAGGGTATGAAGGACCATGAATCGCTCAAGAAGGGCAGCCAGGCCATCAGCCGTCAAGATGAAGGGAATAATAACAAGCGGGCCAAGAAGGATAGACCTGCGGCACCAGAGCCTGTCATCGGTATGAATGAGGAGAGAGGCAGTGTAAGTCTGTTCATTGTTGAGCCGTGTATTACCCAAGTCAGGAGTGCTGACGGGCTCAATAGAAGGGACATTGAACCCGCCAATCGTTTGGCTCATGGCATTCATGGCGGCGTTGGAATTATGTCCATGTATCATAAAAATTGCATCCATTCATCTTCCAACATGGAAAGAGAGAATATCATTCTTGCCCACGCTGACAATCTGGTCTTCTGCAACTCGTCGTCCTCCGTCACCTTCGATAAAGGCTATGGGTGCATCGCCCATGACTTTTCTTGCTACGTCCGCCACCGTGCTGTTCTTTTTGACGAGGACGCAGTCGCGAAATACTGCTGTGTTTGAACTGCCACCGGAGCCGTAGGTGTGGATGTTTCTGACTGGGAATACTGGCACAAGGCCTAGTAATTGTGCGGCTCTTGACAAAACTTGCACCACTCCTGTACTGCCAAACCTGTATAGAACCATGTCCTTTAGATTCTCGATCCTTTGTTTGAGTTTATCGTCCATTTCTTTGAGTCCTCCACCATCAGGGTCGCCCTGTTCGATCAAATCTTCTCTTGTGTCCAGATATTCTTGTCCTTCTTTATATTTGATGTAGCCTTGTTTGGCAAGCCTGCGTAGAAAGACCTCTGATATCGCGGAGCAAAGGACAATGCTTTCCGGCGGCTGCTGTTTGGCAATTTTGGCAATATTCCGATCTGCGTCTGGGTGATCGATTTTATTTAGAGCGAGGACCGTAGGGAATTTTTCATCGGTGAAAGTCTGAACGACCTTGGCAACGGTTTCGTCGCTCCATTCTTCGAGTGGTTGCTTTAATTGAAGTCGGTCCAAGCACCTGGCAACGACGTTGCTCGTGCTTCCATATCCTGAGAACTGAGCTTGTAGTGTGTCGACTGGTGTAGCTTTAATAGCCACATGCCTTCGCTTTATACTCCCCCATTTTTCCATTAGATTGCCTTGAATCCATCGTACAATCTCACCACGTAACCATTCGATATCCACGCTGGGATCGTAGCCTCGAGTGGCTTTTCCTTCGGCATCTGTAGTGCCACTCACATCTACTACATGTATAAGCGCATCTGCATGTCGAAGGTCGTCCAGGAACTTGTTTCCTAATCCTTTGCCTTCATGCGCCCCAGGTACAAGTCCTGCTACGTCGAGGAGCTCGATGGGTACTGATCTCTTGCCACCAACACAGGATCCATAATTCGGCCTGCATCTCTCGGTCAAGCCATGCCGTACACATGCGCAATCAATCTGGAGGTAACCAACGGCTCGTTGGGGATCGATGGTTGTGAAACTACCAAGGGTTTAGAATCTGGATAAGGCAGATGATTGGAAAAGGTATAATCTTACGGAAAGTTGCCTGCGCTCGGTTATCAGCCTTTGAACCTTCTTGAACATGAAACAGATGGCTCGGACTGACCTACTTTCGAGCTGGCATCGGTCAAACTGGAGGGACACGGTAAGCACAAGACGGTCAAGCCTCAAGAGCCAGAAGTGTCGGCATACCTGTTTAAAGTTGTTGATTTCCCGAGGATGGTTTGCCCACCAGGCCAATAAGGGGATCGCGAGGCATGGTTCAACGACGTTGAGAAGAAGAAAGTGCTATTCTACGGTACCAATCATGATCTGTATCGGTGCTGCGAATTGGACCATGGAGTTTCCTCAAGAGCGATTCCTGGATTAAAATTGTAGGCGTGCCCCGGGACGAGGGGCAAGACAAGGCTCGATTTCAAATGACGATCAATATCGTCAGTTATTCCTGATACAAATCTCCAGCTACAGTTCAACGCAGGTTGCAGGGAAACTTCCCGCCGAATCGGGCGGTCAGTGCCGCCGCTTTTAGAGATTTCTTTCCCTCAATGCCAAGATCGTTCCCCAGGTTTCTTTCCTATATTAGCCCCCACCATCCTCGGTTAACTTTCCTTAGTCGTCTCGAACATCAACTTCTCTCCTTTATATACTATATAACTATCAAGGCGGATTTCCGGGTAACAACTTTATATATCAAGCACAATGCTCGGTAAGGCCCAAAATTGCAGCACAACAGCGCTGTAGATACACCACAGAGGACCTTTTGTTGATGCTTGCCTCGTCCTCCCATATTAATGCAACGAAGCGAGCTGGCAACGACGATCTTGACGAACCGTTATCTGGGAGTGTCTGCTGAGCGAGACCCACCTGCTTCAGGCAGACCAGCGACGATATGCTTTGCCCTCGTTGCTTATAGGGTATCCCAAGTAAATACTCCATCTCGCTGAGCCGGCTGCAGCCAATGCGGAGTAGGTTGACGCTAGAATTCAAAGCATGGCCGAAATGGCCTGGAGGCACGTGCAGATCTCCTAGTCGAAGACTGTGTGGAACATGACTCGCGTCGGAGAAGTTGCTCCCTGATTCTCCCAGACTTATTCTCTGACCGCTCGCGTCTTGAGTGCTGTCAGGACTGGCTGAGCTGCCGGAAGCAGTCTGCGATGGCGATGCCAAGAGACTTTGGAGCAACTGCTCTAACAGCGACGCCAGAAGCCTGACACACAGCACATAGCCTTGCGCTGCTGTCGACGCTTGTTTGCTCCGCAGATGCGCATCGTGTGGGCTTTGGGGTGTGCAAGGGGGACCTTCTCCCGCCACATTGTTAAGCTTCAGAACTCCTAAGAAACCACCAAGGGCACTCAGGACTTCGCCAATAGGATCTGAAAACTGGAGTCAGCACTACAGCCATTTTCGGGACTTTGGATCGACATCATACAATCTTGAGTTCCTCGGCCCGTCTGATCCTCCACCGTCCTAAGGAAAATTGCTTCCAACTCCTGGAAAGCGTTGGCAAGGTCCGCCGACAGTTCGGGAAACTCGATTATGGGTCCATCGCCTGCTTCAGGTGAGTTGCATGAGGACAGCAAGGGGATGCTTATCACTGAGCTGACGGGAATCCCAGCACTATGCTCAAGCGCAGGCAACTTGTGGGCGACAAATGAAGTCCTGTCGCCAGTGGCGCCCCGAGACGAGGGCGAAATCGGAAAGACGTCGTCGAAATGTGTTATCTCAAGACCAAACATTGTGTCCAGCTCGCCCACCGGATCGTTCAACGTCGGGGTCGGGAAATTTCCGGACCATTGGTCCCAGGTGGGAAAGTTGTCGATGTTGCATTGGCTCGCCTTCTTGTTGGATCTCGCCCCATACACGCACTCGAGTCCAGCCGTTTGGCAGCGCTTGCATCGAGTCAACAAAGCCTTGTCTCCCACGCATCGCAGCTTCTGTTGATGGCATCTGTCGCAAGACCTCCTCAATGTTCGGCCCTCGGCGCGTCGAACGACGGCGACCTCTGCCGTGTCCGGATCGGCAGTCCTTACTGACACGTAGTCTGGGTGACGGTGCAACGACATTTGGTTCTCGGCGAAAGCGAGAGAGCTGAACAGGATGAGAAAACGCCGACACGCATGATGCACTTATACCTGTCCATATACTGATCGACAGACATCAGGAGCCGAAAGGACATCTCGAAGTCCACGTAATCTACTACTGTAAGGTGGTTTCAGTGGACTCGAAAGGTCACTTGTACCGCGCCAAATGTGATCAGTCTGGCTACGCATGTGGATCTGATTCGCTGCTTTCCCAAGCTGCTGGCCGGAAGCATTGCTGATAAGCAGCTGCAGTCTCTTTAGTCTGTCTTCGGAATCCTTGCAGTTCGGCACTTTGTAACGGGCTGCACTTCCTATTGAATAGCTCTACTTGTCATACGGACGCCATGCAGTGACGCGGCGCTAACCGCCGAGCCGCCCATCCCCGTATTTTACCGTGCCAATCCTATAACGCCACCTACAGTAGCCGGCTGCTTGAATCTTAAGCGACTCCCTTTGGGAATAGATGTGCATTCTTCGCTGGAGGCACTTTTGCGGTGCATCAGATATCCGGACGACATGTGCGCGAGTGAGGCCGAAGAGTCGGCGTTAGAGCTGGCAGGCGTACAACTTGCATTCTCTCTTAATGATGAAGAGTCAGCCAAGCAAGAAGCTCAGTCAAATGAAGAGACGGACAACGCGTGTTACCCTATCGATCCCAGCGTCCGCTTCGCCTCGTCATCAATCGGCGAGCTTCACGAGAGATCATCTCTCCAAAAGGTCGCTTGCTTAACATTACCACGACCGCAATCATCGTCAGTTGTATCGTGCCCAAACTGCCATGAGTCCATCCGAAGCTCAACCAAAAGAGCCCATCGCATTGATCGGCAGTGGTTGTCGCTTCCCTGGTGGTGCAAGCAACCCTTCTCGTCTCTGGGAACTTCTCAAATCCCCCAGAGACTTGGTGAAGAAAGTTCCCAAAGAAAGATTTAATATAGACGGCTATTACCATCCCGACGGAGCTCACCATGGCCGAACGAATGCACAATACGCATACTTTCTCGAAGAAGACCCATACGCATTTGATCCAGGCTTCTTTAATATTTCCCCCAACGAAGTCGACACAATTGATCCTCAACAACGCCTTCTTCTGGAAACCGTCTATGACAGCCTCTCATCGGCAGGACTCAAGATGGAAGATCTTCGAGGCTCTCCGACCGCCGTCTACGTCGGATTGATGCAACGCGACTTTCTCGACAACTCGAACTACGACCTGGATGCATTGAGCACCTATGCCGCCACCGGAGCCGCTGCATCTATTCTTTCCAACAGGGTCTCGTACGCGTTTGGCTGGCATGGGCCTAGTATGACCATCGATACCGCTTGCAGCTCATCTCTCGTTGCCGTTCACCTTGCTGTCCAGCAGCTTCGAACAGGAGCAAGTCAGGTTGCTGTTGCAGCCGGCTCGAATCTAATTCTCGGACCAACACCCTTTATCACTGCGAGTAAGCTCAACATGTTCTCACCCACAGGCCGTTCTCGGATGTGGGACGCCGCAGCGGACGGCTACGCCAGGGGTGAAGGCATTGCGGCTGTCGTGCTCAAGACCCTGACGCAGGCAATCGCAGATGGTGACACTATCGAATGTCTAATACGTGAAAGCGGCGTCAATCAAGATGGCAAGACCCCTGGCATAACAATGCCGAGCCCCGCGGCACAAGAGGCACTCATTCGGCAAGTCTACAAAACGGCAGGTCTCGATGTTAAGAAACCTGAGGACCGGTGTCAATACTTCGAAGCCCACGGAACGGGGACTCAAGCAGGAGATCCACAAGAAGCCTGTGCCATCGCGTCTGCTTTCTTCGGCGACAGACAGCGTGCTTTCGACGAAGACCCACTATACGTGGGCAGTATAAAGACCATCTTCGGCCACACCGAGAGTACTGCAGGGGTCGCTGGCCTGATTAAAGCATCGCAGCTCATACAGCATGGCGTTCTCACACCAAATATGCTATTCAATGAGCTGAATCCGAGAGTGGCTCCGTTCTATTCAGATCTGCGGGTCGTCACAGAGCAACGGGCCTGGCCTGCGCTCAAGTTCAATCAACCACGACGCGTGAGTGTCAACTCGTTCGGATTTGGTGGAACTAATGCTCACGTAATTGTGGAATCATACGCTCCTGCCTCGAAGTTGGTACTGGAGCAAGCACCAACGCCTTGCCTGGCCCCGATTGTGCTCTCCGCGAACTCTACTGCCTCACTCAGAGCTACCATGGGCGACCTCAAGCAAAGTCTAATCAGCCATCCGGAGCTCCAGCTGCACGATCTGGCCTGGACACTGCTGAACAAGCGGTCGACCCTCCAAGTCCGCCATACCATCCAAGCTAAAACCGTGCCAGCACTTTGCGAGGCTCTCGACCGCGACGCCTCTTTAGTGTCAAAGCAAGCCGTCACAACGACATCGGACATGAAGAGAAAACCTCAGGTTCTTGGTATTTTTACTGGACAGGGTGCTCAGTGGCCAGCAATGGGAAAGGTCCTCATTTCTGAAGTCGCATACGCACGAAGTATCATTTCAGAGCTTGATGACAGCCTTCAGAACTTACCAGCCAAATACCAACCTGGATGGAGCCTCGTGGATCAGCTTCTCCTCGAGGGCGAAGACTCCAATGTGCACGACGCTGCCTTTTCTCAACCGCTTTGCTGTGCGGCCCAGATCATGTTGATCAAGCTCCTTGAAGCGGCAGGGGTGACATTCAAGGTTGTTATCGGGCACAGCTCAGGGGAGATAGCTTGCGCCTTCGCTGCCGGCTTCATATCGGCGTCGCAAGCCATCCGTATTGCATACCTTCGCGGCCTTACCGCAGAATACGCGGGTGGGGCAGATGGTATAGAAGGTGCCATGCTGGCTGCGGGCACCTCTTTTGACGACGCGAACGACTTGTGCGCTCTTGAGGCTTTCGAGGGTAGAATGACAGTCGCAGCGAGTAATGGCCCAGACACCGTTACGCTCTCCGGAGATAAGGATGCCATCCTCGAGGCATACGATATTCTTATTGACGAATCGCGGTTTGCTCGAGTCCTCAAAGTTGACAAGGCTTACCACTCGCACCATATGCGTCCTTGCGCAGAGCCGTACGTTGCCGCTCTAAAAGCCTGCGGATGTGATACGTTGACCTCGCGCGCTGCGCCTCGCAGCACCTGGGTCTCTTCCGTATACGAAGGGAAGATGATGCGGCTTGAGGACCTTAGCGCGGAGTACTGGAAAGAGAACTTGCTCTCTCCGGTTCTCTTCTCTTTAGCGGTCGAGCTAGCGGTTGTGAAGCACACACCCCTTGACATTTGCATTGAAGTTGGCGCTCACCCTGCGCTCAAGAATCCAACCCTACAGACTATCCACAACTGTACCGGTTCTGACCTCCCATACGTGGGCTGCATGGAGCGGAAGAGAGACGACACCGAAGCCTTCTCTTCATGCTTGGGATACATATGGTCGCACTTCGGCTCAACTGCTGTTGATATTGACAACTTGTATAGCAGCCTGTCGGTTAACGCACACGTCCGCGATGTGTCCAAACAGCTTCCGAGCTATTCCTGGGACCACTCGCGCTCGTACAGGAAGGAGTCCCGCGCACTTCGCACATTGCTTGACGCAGAAAGACCTCATCTGTTGCTCGGCAGGCGATGTGCCCACAGCACTCCTTCGTCGGTGCACTGGCAAAACTTTATACGGCCACGGGACATTGAATGGCTCGACGGCCACGCACTTCAAGGACAGACTGTGTTTCCTGGAGCAGGCTACGTTGTCATGGCCATGGAGGCTGCCGTCAAGCTGGGCGGCGGGCGGAGCATTCAGCTTTTGGAAGTTCTGGACCTCAAAATTGACAAGGCTGTTACCTTCGAAGACGAGAACAGCATGGTGGAGCTCAACCTCAGTCTTGACGTGGACCCACCGCAGACTACGGATGCATATGCCGTGTATAGCTTCACCATCAACTCGTGCCTCGCTAGAGAAGGCGGACTCACACGTTCGGTCGCTGGCACGCTCGCTATAACTTACGGGCAAGCGACGCGCGAGGCTCTACCAAACCCCTTGGATGAACCCGCTCACCTCAACGATGTTAGCACCGATCGGTTCTACAACATGCTCGACAAGGCTGGGTACAACTACACCAAGAAGTTCCGCGGAATCACCAACCTCAGACGCGGCGACAGCAAGGCGTACGGCACCATCAACTTCCATCGCTTGGAAGACGGTCACCGCAATATGGTCATCCATCCTAGCACACTCGATGTCGCCTTTCAGAGCATGATTGGAGCGTATACTGCTCCTGGTGATGGGCGTCTGCGATCCCTGCTTGTCCCTACTGGAATCGGTCGCATTGCTTTGAACCCGTGGGTTGCTGATCGGATTAACGCTTCGTCTAGTCAGGTCGATTTTATCTCCACCAGTGTAGCAAGCGTTGGCACAAACCTCGAAGGTGATATTGAGATCTTTGACCCCGAGACCAAGGCAACAATGCTCCACATCGAGGGTATTGGTTTTAAGCCCACCTTCCCGGCCTCGGCTGCAGACGATCACGACATGTATACCAAATGGAGCTGGGGTCCTCTGGATCCCGATGCGTTGCTCGACGAGGTCGAGAGACACGCTACAGAGCAGGACAAGAGGGACGTTGCAGTAATCGAGCGGATTACGTATTGGTATATCAGATTTGTCCTGGCCAGTGTGACCGCCGAAGATCGTGAGAAAGCAACCTTCCACTTCACAAAATATATCCAATGGTGCGAGCATATGGTCGCTGAAACCCAAGCCCATCGCAATGTATGGTACACACCAGATTGGGATAAGGATACACATGCCGACATCGAAGAAATGATTCGAGAGTAAGGCTTCTCGCCGACACAGAAGGATTTTTGACTGACGAGTCATCTAGAAATATATCCCAACCGTTCGTCCGTCTCATTCAGAGGGTTGGCGAAGGCGCTCTGCACACATTTCGCAACAATGAGAATGCCTTCGACCTCCTGGACCACGACGGCCTAATCACGGAGTTCTACAGCGGGGAAGTGAGTTACGGCCAATCTTATTACTACTACCAACGACTCCTAGAGCAAATTACCCACCGCTACCCGAACATGGACGTTCTTGAAGTCGGTACGTATAACACTTCGCCTCCAAGCGCAACGACGACTGACCACTACAACAGGAGCGGGCACAGGAGGAGCGACTCGGTTGTTTTTGAACCATGATCAGCTCTCTTTTAACAGCTACACCTTCACCGATATTTCCCGCACCTTCTTCGAGCCGGCCGCCAAAGAGTTTGAACGACATGCAGAAAAGATGGACTTCCAACCACTCGACATCCGCCGGCCCCTAGCGAACAGGGATTCAAGCCCAACTCATACGACTTGATCGCGGCGTCCAACGTTCTCCACGCCACTCCGAACCTCAAAGTGACTCTAGCAAACGTCCGGTCGCTGCTGAAACCTGGCGGTCGACTGATTGTCATTGAAATTGCACACCGCGAGCACACTCGCGTCGGATTCATCTTCGGGTTGTTCCCCGATTGGTGGTCCGGTCATGACGAAGGCCGTGTGCTGGAGCCCTTCATTCCTTATGATGAATGGGACAAATTATTAAAGAGATCCGGGTTCTCTGGAATTGACAGCCGCTCTCTTGATCCAGACAGTACGACCTTCCCTAGCGGCGTGTTCCTCACCCATGCTGTAGACGACTTCATAGAGAAGCTGGATTCGCCCCTGACTGCCCCTTTCGAGGAATCTTATGGGCAACTAGTTGTCGTCGGAGGTTCCTCGCCAAAGACGGCCGAGCTCGTTGTTCAACTCGCCGGCATCTTACCGGCACGGAAATGGGACACTGTCCCAAGCCTCCGAGAGATCATCAACTTTGACTTACATCCTGGGTCGACATTCATTGTGCTCTCGGAACTTGATGAGAATACTTTTGCAGGATTGGACGACGAAAAGTTTGATGCCTTACAGACCATATTCAACGCTGCTCACAATGTCTTGTGGGTGACTGAAGACGCTTGGGTTAAGAATGCGCAGCAAGCCGAGACAATCGGCCTACTTCGTACATTGCGTCACGAATATCCCGACATCCAGGTCCAAGTGCTGGACGTTGACAACGTTCAAAATCTGGAAGCTCGTTTCCTGGTGGAGACTATGCTGCGCCTGGAACATGGCGCGAAATGGGAGGACAGCGGCCTTCTATGGACACAGGAGCCTGAGCTGTATTTGTCTGGCGGCAAGGTCCTGATATCGCGTCTCAAACGCGACATAGACAGGAACAACCGACTAAACTCCGGCCGCCGTCCCATCCTGGCCGAGTTAGACCCCCGAAAGGAGAATTTGAGCTTAGAATACGATGAAGGGAAGCCTTTCTTTGGAGCCAATGTGGAGCGGTTTGCTCCCTTGCTCCCTGACGAGGCTTCGTTGAAGGTCCAAGTGCAGTACTCACTCGCAAAGGCTCTCCGGATCGGCCAATTGGGGTTCTACCATCTAATTCACGGCAACGTTGCCGGTTCCGAGGATACAATGGTGGTGGCCTTGTCGGACAGCAACGCTTCCCATGTCCAAGTGCCTTCTGGCCAAGTTATCCATGTCGGAAATACAGAGTGGGCCAAGTCACTGCTCCTGGGCATCTCGGCAAACATTGTTGCTGTCACTCTGATGTCTGAACTCGTGCAAGGTTCGACCGTGGTCGTCTTTGACCCTCCCAGTTTCTATGTAGAGAGTCTGCGCGATCAAGCCGCGACTGCCGGTATCTCACTGGCTTTTGCTTCCACCAAGGCCGCGCCCAGAGTGGGCGGTATCCGGTGGATCCATCTACACGAAAGGGAGACCGAGCGAAGCCTGCGCCAGAAACTGCCGACGAACACTTCCGTGCTCTACGACTTGGTTGCCGATCAGAACCCGGCGAGCTTGAGCCGTCGACTTGTCAGGTGTCTTCCACCTAGCTGCTCAATCCGCAGTCCGGACTACCTGTTCCAGAACGTCGCGACACCAATGTCGACATTAAGCTCTCAAGCAGCGACGCAGCTCCTCGCTGAGGCTGTTAAAACGGTGCACAAGCGCAGCGACATCGACAAGATACCTGTTCTCACTGGCCATGAAATTTTGTCTTCCAAAAGCGCTCCTGAGATTAACGCAATGATTGACTGGACAAAAGACAAGCTCATCACCAGTTGCATCCGACCCATTGAGACAGAGGACCTATTTGTAGGAGACAAGTCTTATCTACTGATCGGCCTTGCTGGTGACATGGGTCGTTCGATCGCTCGATTCATGGTCGAGCGTGGCGCGCGCCATCTCGTGCTGTCCAGTCGTGTCCCTAAGATTGACCAACGTTGGATCGACGATATCGCTCGTTCTGGAGGGAGAGTAATGGTACTTCCCATGTATGTCGACGTCATGGCATGTACTATTGTAAACAATGCTAACTATCTGGATCTAGGGATGTCTCAAACGAAGCCTCAGTGGACAAAGGTCTGGCAGAGGTGCGTGCGACGATGCCTCCAATCGGCGGCGTGGCGTTCGGGCCGCTCTTGCTCCAGGACGTCATGTTCAAGAACATGGAGCTCTCGATGATGGAGATGGTCCTGGCGCCCAAGGTAACAGGTGTTCGCCTACTGAACGAGCGTTTGTCTGATCCTGCAAACCCGCTGGACTTCTTCGTCATGTTTTCCTCTATCGTGATGGTTGTAGGAAACCCGGGACAAGCGGCATACAGCGCTGCAAATGCGTACCTCCACGCAATAGCCCAGCAAAGACGCGCTCACGGTATGGCCGCATCGACCATCGATATCGGTGCTGTCGTTGGGATAGGCTTCATTTCCCGCGCAGGACGTGAGAATGAGTCTCAAGCCCGTAAGTTCCTCGCCGACGAGGTCAAAGAGTGGGAACTCCATGCACTCTTCGCGGAAGCCGTTGTGGCCGGCCGAAATAGGGAGATCAACGACGTGGAGCTCGTTACTGGCATGGTACACATGGATGACAAGGATCGGGATCGAATTCCCTGGTATAACGACCCGCGCTTTGCCGCATTTAAGGTGTCTGACCGTCATACCACTGGCAACGAAGCCACCGGGGCTGTCGGATCCCTCAAGGATCAATTGACAAAGGCCGAAACCCTGGATCAGGCCCGCGCCATCATCCTCGACGGCGTGTCTAGCAGAATTCGTGGAGCCTTGCTGTTCGCTGCGGCCGACGAGCTGAATCTGACAGCTCCTTTGATCGACCAGGGAGTCGATTCTCTCAGCGCGGTGACGGTAGTCTCATGGTTCGCTAAGAATCTCAACCTCGACGTTCCTTTGCTGAAGATTCTAGGTGGCGCCTCGGCTACCGACCTGGTTGACGATGCTGTCTCTCGCTTGAGTCCCGACTCGATTCCACTGGTTGATTCTGGATCTCTAGAGGACACGGTGCAACTCACCAAGGACGTACCGTCAACAGTGGCATCATCGACCGTCGGCACGCCCAATGATAATTTCACTTTCCCTGTTGAATACAGCAGCGGCAAAACAACGCCGCCATCTCAACCTTCTGAGGCCGACGACGGGTTTCAGCGTGTGGGACCGCTTTCCATCATTCAAGAGTACTCGTGGAAGCAGATGCAGCTTCCTCTGGATCCTACCACGTTCAATAGCACCATTGGCATGTACATGCAAGGCCCGCTCGACCTGAATCGCCTCGAATGGGCTTTTGACCAGGCTCTACAGCGCAGTGACGCATTTCGCACGTGTTTCATCTCTGATCCGGACTCCTCCTTCGAGCGACCAATACAAGCAATCATGAGATTACCCCGAAACTCCTTTCAATCCGTCAAAGTAGCAGACAGGAACGCTGCCGACGAAGCATTTAAGGGCCTCCAAGGGGTCAGGTATGATCTAGAGAAAGGGGACACGCTCAAAATCATCGACTACTTCTGGACGCCCACCGATCACCTCCTGATCATCGCCTACCATCGCCTCGTCGGCGACGGCTGGACTACCGAACGACTTTTTGTCGACGTTAGCCAGCTCTACAGCGGCCTCCCGCTCGAGACAGCGCCCAGCTACATCGATTACGCTATCCGCCAGCGCACACAACTCGAATCGGGTGCCTTTGAAGCCGACCTCACCTATTGGTCCGACCTCTTTCAAACCCTGCCACCCCGCCTGCCTGTCCTCTCCCTCGCCTCCACCAACCCGTCCAGTTCGGCAACACCCGACTGGACCTCGCACGACGTCTCGGTACGGCTCAACCGCATGGTGGCAGTCCGCATCAAGGACCGCAGCCGCAAACGGCAAGCCACTCCAATGCACTTCTATCTAGCCTCATTCCACATCCTCCTCGCCCGCCTGACCGCCTCCACCGATATCACCATCGGCGTTGCCGATGCCGGCCGCGCCTCCCTCACCGACCAAGCTATAATGGGCTTCTTCGCTTCTTACCTCCCCGTGCGTCTAGCCTACGACTCCGGCCACATTTTCAACGAAGCCCTTGGCGCCACCAAAGAGCAGATGCGCGCCGCCCTCCTCCACAGTGCCGTCCCCCTACCCGCTATTCTCGACCGCCTCGGCCTCCCCACCAGCCCCAGTGCCGACGACCCGTCCTCCCAAGCGCCGCTCTTCCAGGCTATCTTCGACTACAAGCAAGGCCAGACGGAAAGCGGAAGCATCGGCGAGGCAAAGATGGTCGACACTAACATCCCACGTGCGGGGACTCCGTACGATATCACATTGCAGATGGGGGATGATCCGAGCAAAGGGGAGCCGCTGATCACGGTGAAGCTGCGGAAGGAGCGGTATGAGCTGGGAGCCGCCGAGGCGGTGATGCAGGCATATCTGTCGATCCTGAACACCTTTGCGAGGAATCCCATTCTAAGGGTCACAGACGCGACGTTGGATCAGGGTGCTAAACTTAGAAGTTGAATATTGTCAGGTATTCGGCGAGGCTGCAATAATGTATGATCACATATATAGAGGCTAAGTGCTCCTAGCTTTGGCACTCTAGTGTCTACCTCTAGCATTCGAGGAGCCTCTTTGGTGGGCCAATGAAAATCCATCTCAACGAGAATCTCTATCCTATGCTGCTTCTACGCCAGCCAATCTCCGGATGTGCTTAACGACCTCGGCGACGTCGTCCTTTTGGATAGGCATGTGATGGCTGGCGTCGACTTGGACAATGGTGGCGCACTGTGGTCGGTAGTGGTTTCGGACTAGTTGGCGTGCGCGGCCGAGACAGAAGTCGCGGTTGCCGTGAATGTGCAGTGTTGGCACCTCAAGAAGGGCTGTTGTCTTGCCCTCAGCCTGCGCACGCGCATTGATCCATAACGACGCCTCACGTGGAAAGAAGCAGCAGCTTACAGCAGCGAACTGCAGCGGTGGGAGCGCGGAGAGCAGGACTTGCTGCTGCTGCTGCTGCTCCTGTTGCAGCCAGAGCATCATCGTCAGCGCGAGCCCGCCTTCGGAGAAGCCCACACCGCCGACGATGTCGATATCGGCATCGGCATTGTTCTTCCTCCAATGGTCCAGACCCCTCTCCACTGCCCCGTTGATCTCTCGCATGCTATCGTCGATGCTCGTGTCGTGCCCGCCAAACCAGCCATAATAAGGCTCCTGCCCGCTGAATACAGGCAGCACCCCGGGTCCTGGCGCGCACTCCCGCGGGCCGTCGAGGAAGATGAACTCGAACACATCCTTCAGCTGGTAGCAAATCCTCGCCATCTGTACGTTGAAGATGGATCCCTTCGAGCCAGTGCCATGGAAGCATAGGAGCGCCTTTTTAGGAGCCTTTTGGACGGCCATTGTGGTTGCTGGTCTGCTTCTTCGTACCTAACACACAGGTTGTCGGTACTTACCATGAAGGCGTTTGGAACCGTTTGTCCCGGGAACCTTGAAATCCCATATCTCGCGTCATCACAAGGTGGGTGCAAGATGCTGCAGATGATTGTCCGAAGAAAGCCTAAAAACACCGAAAGGCTGTCTGAGGCCCAAAGCGGTCCCCACACCTTCCCGTTGGCGATGGTTACTAGCGTAACCCAAACGCCGTAGCGCCGATTTTTCGATTTTGCGGATTTGCTTGGCTGCATGCGTGTTACAGGCACTACGGAGCACGGAGTACTTCAGTATGCCTGCCTGCAGCAATGCCAATCACGTAATTATATTGCATCCAGATAGTTGCCCATTTCGGACGCTCCAGAAGACGTGGCATCAATTATACAAGTCATACACACACTTCGTTGCGTAACAATGCGCCTCGGAACGGATACATCCATACAGCACTTGTATACGCTGTTGAGCGACAACTACTGCTTCTTTTTCATTGATTAAAGCCGCGTTCAGTCGAGGCTACTATAGGAGAACTGTTTTCCGGTAAGTAATCATATACCGATACTAACAGCACTATACACCCAAACTTGAATACATATATGCTCTCGCTGTGTGGATTTTAGTGGGAGATATAAAATCTACAGGGTTAACAAGGGGTTACGGCATAATCGAAAAATCACAAAATCGGCGATACGGGGTTTTGGCCACACTAGTAACTATCGCCAACGGTACACACCTTCTCATCAATAGATTGCTACATCGCCGACTAATCATGCCCCAAGTCAGTATGGCTATGGTAAGGAATTTTTCAATGACAGAGACAAATTACCTAGTATAGGCGCATTTCAACTTATTATATCTGTCACCTTATACTGGTCAAATGGATACAAGACCCTTCGCTTCTTGTGACATCGCTCCTTCAGTGCCAAAGACGCGCGAACACCATTCATGATCTTGGGAAAGTGCCAAAATGGGATCAATTGGTATTGAGACTGGCTTCACGCCACCAGCGACCCAGCGTGCGATAATCGTGGAGGCAGGAGACCACGTGTGCATTCGCGAGGATACCCCTTTACCTCCGCTGCAAAAGGATGAATTCATGGTCCGCACCGAGGCTTTGTCCCTCAATCCCAGCGACACCAAGATGCGCGGCGACTTTGTCACCCCAGGTGCTATGCTCGGCGCTGACTACGCGGGCACCGTCGTTGCTCGCGGACCAGCCGTCACTGGCATCGAGATTGGTGACCGGGTGTGCGGCGCCCAGTACGAAATGAACGCCAGGAGACCCTACCGTGCTGCGTTTGGAGAGTACAACATTCCTACGGGGCCTTTCTGGTTGAAGCTGCCTGCCTCCGTCACTACTGAAGGCGGTGCGACCTTCAGCGCTGCGATCGGCACCGCCGGACTGGCTTTGAACCGTCTCGGTCTGCCGCTTCCAGATGCCCCCGTGCAGAAGCCGGCGCACGTTCTCGTGTACGGCGGCGGCACCGCGACGGCGACCATTGCCATACAGCTGCTCAAACTGTGAGACCAACACTAGGACCCTCCTGACATCGACGAAATTGCGGGCCCTGACTGATTCATCTAGTATCAACATGAGACCAATCACGGCCTGCTCGCCCGTACATACAGAACGGGTGAAATCTTACGGCGCCGAGGCCGTCTTTGACTACCATGAACCAGATTGTGCGAGTCAGATAGTAAGCAGAATGATATCCCTGCCTTCTAGCTGTCTCCAAGTTCTCGCCTCATGCTTGCGTAGAAGTCCTATACTAAAAACAACCTGCGCTACGCGCTCGACTGCATCACAACGGTCGAATCCACCGCCTTCTGCTTCGCGGCCCTGGGTCGGGCAGGAGGCAAATACGTCTCCCTTGATCCCTTCGAACAGAGAGTCGCCACGCGCGCCACGGTCAAGACGGACTGGGTTTTAGGACCTTCCCTCTTCGGTGAGGGGTCCACGTGGCCGGAACCATACGCACGGCCACCGAGCAAGGACGATCTGGCGTACGGGGAGAGGCTGTGGGCGGTGGCGCAGCGGTTACTTGATGAGGGACGCTTGAAACATCACCCTATCAGGCTACTGGAAGGCGGGTTGGAGCAGGTGTTGGTGGGGATGGAGATGGTGAGGAAGGGGGAACTCAGGGGGAGAAGTGTGTTGTGAGGTTGGCCGGTTAGTGGTTTTTTATCTATCGAATTTCACATGTCTTCTTTAATATATATTTCTGTTGCGGTGTTTCATGTCGCCTAGAACAACAGCAGGAGTCATCTCTTACTTCGTTGCTCGAATACGATCGAGACTCGCACCCGGTCTGAGACTAAGCGTCGCCTCCACACCTTCCGGCTTCACGCCCAGAGCCTCCCTGATCTTCCATTCCTTCGCCGGGTCCACGAGTTGAATCTGTCCAAAGGGTCAGTCCGATCCGCACCGTCGTTTGCTCGGGCACGAAAACAAAAAGAAAAGCCCCACTCACATCGAACATGGAATACAGCGTCGCGACGAGCTTGTACATCTCACACCGCGCAATATTTTTCCCCATACAGGCACGGTCACCTGCGCCCCAGGTCAAGTCCGCCTTTTTCATCCAGCGCAGCCGCTCCGCATACTCGTCCGGGCTCTCCGTGGGCATGATGAGCCACCGCTCCGGTCGGAACTGGTGCGCGTCCACGCCGTAGACGTCTTGGTTGAATTGGGTCGTCCAGCCTAAAATAGCGACGGCCGTGCCAGATGGCACACGGCGGCCGTCGTTGAGGATGAACGCACGACCTGGTGGGATCGCACGGCGGGAGAGCGCTGCGCCGAGGGAAAGGCAGCGAAAAGTTTCGCGGATGACTACGTCGAGATAGGGCATTTTCTGGATCTCGACCCAGAGCGGCGGCATCTGGAGGCCGGAGGATTGCAGTTCGGCGTGCAGTTTGGCGGCAACAGAGGGGTGTTTGCCGACGAAGTAGACCACGGCTGTGATGATGGCGGCGACCGATTCGCCACCAGCGAAGAGCGGCGTCGTGGCGTAGCCGTGTAGGACAAGCTCATCGACGGTCTCTGGAAACTTTTCTTTCGTCTCCAGGAGCTGGTCCAGGAGGTCCTCACGGTCGTTGCTCTTTGTCGTTGTTACTCCCTTCGCCCTCCTACTTTGGATGAGTTCGCGTGCTCGGCGTGGGAAGGAGCCCATGCGGTTGACCATCACCCTGACCAGTGGACTCCTCTTCAGAACTGCGTACATCCAAGGCATGCAGACGCCCTGCACGGTTGTATGCCGTCAGCGAACTGCAAGCGTCACTTTCTTCCACGTGCAACCTACCATGGCCCGGAATTTTTGAGCTTCATGCATGCCCCTGAACATGCCCTCTCGATCAGCTTCACCTCGAATGAGTCCGAAGTCCACGGATGCGGTGATCTTCATGACCGTGTCATACGCAACTGTGTAGGCACGTTAGCGATCAATTATCAGAGCGAGTATGTGCTTCTGCCCACAAAAGTGCGCCCATTGGTAGACGGGTAGCGTCTTTCCTTTGCCGTTAAACTCCTGGTCGAGCTGGTGGACAAACTGAAGGACACACTCGTCGATGAAGCGTTCCGACTTTGTGACGTTGGACATGGAATATATGCCCGCAATCGGCCGTTTGATAGCCGCATGATCTTTGGTACTCTCCATGGCCAAGATATTCGGATAAACAACGCCGTTGAGCTCATGTCGCAACGGCTGAAAGTGATGGCTCTGAGAGAACATTGCTCTGACTTAGCGATGGCTCATGGGTACAGGCAGTCTGCAATCACATACTTTGGGAAGTGGTGACCTGTTGCTATACACTTGTTCAATCATTGCTGGGTCGGAGAAAGTGAGGGTGCGTGGACCAATTTGGACCACAGGGCCGTACTCCATGTGCAGGCGCCCAATGGCCAGACGTGTTCGCTCGTGGTATGTGTCGAGCACTTGAAATAGATCTAGTAACATGTTAGACCTCATCTGGCAAGGCATCAGCAGGATTGTGATATTGGCTACCTGTATACCGACGCCACCATGGTCCCGGAAAGCGCCATAGTCCTGTCCGCAAAGGTGTCGCGAGAAACCAGATGACGCCTGCAACAACGCAAGCTAGAAACAAGTGGTTAAACATGTTCAATGCGACAATGATGCACTGAAGGTTCATTGTCGATCGGTGTTGCTAATTTATCCATATAGGAGAACTTGAAAGCCTAGCGTAGCCTACCTACTTGCAAACTCCGAAATCGCCGAAGATGGACCATCACTGGCTGCCTAACGCGGTGTTCAGGGCGTGCTTTCGGCCATGCTGAATATCGCCGGAGCGCTGGAGAGGCCTGGAAAGAAAGAGTTGAGATGTTTTTGCCGTCTAATCATGGTCACGCTTCAAGGCTCCCGATTGTGGGCCTGAACCAAGGCTTAATTGTCTTAACGAATCCACAAGTCAGCGGTAGGTTTATATACATACGGTTAGCTTGCCAATCTTAGTTCTGCCTTATTCTATACCACTCGACCAGTCTTCAAAATGTCTCTCCAACTGACCGTGATAATCGTCGGGGCGGGCATCGGAGGCCTAGCTGCTGCAGTAGCACTCCGTCAAGCCGGCCATAAAGTCATCGTCCTGGAAAAGTACAGCAATAAGCGCGAGGTCGGCTTCGCCGTAAGTATATCCCCCAATGCAAATACGGTCCTACGAAGCCTCGGGGTCGACTTTAAGAGGGCTCGTATGGTCCACTGCACCGAAGAGGTAATCATCCAAGCAGCACCAGCTCAGCGGCCATTCCAAGTCGTATGGCGGTCATCGTTAGCCAATCTCGAGAACGAATACGGGGCGCCATGGATGACTGTGCACCGTGTGGATCTGCACAACTGCCTAAGGGATCTGGCCACCACAAATGAGGGTGTCGGTGTGCCAGTGGAAATTGTAGAGGGAGTTTCGGCAGTGAATTTTGACTCGGCGGGCTCGATTACATTGCACAATGGGAGGTGTTGAGGGCGGATTTCATAGTTGCGGCGGACGGCGTGAAATCGAAAGCCCACAAAGCGATTGTGAAAGACGGAGAAGAGAGGCCTGCGAAGCTGAGCGGAATAAGCAATGTGCGGGTTTGCGTGCCGACCAAGGCACTCGTGGAGGATAGGGAATTAAGGGAGTTTATGGAGCTTGCGCCCCATGGAACCTCCGTAAGTTTTGGGACAAGACGAGATCAGATGATTCTGCGATACCCATGTCGGGAGTAAGTCACACGAGTCAACTTGAACTAGCCTCCACTGACATCGGCCGCTCTTTATAGCAATGTCCTCCAAAACTTGGGCTTCTACGCCGCCGTCAACGACCTCGCTGCCAACGAACAGAAGTGGAAAACGCAGACGCCCAAACAAGTTGCCCGCGACCGCATCCAGAGTTTCCACCCTTCTCTCCACAGAATGCTCGACTACTGTAATGAAGACGACATGTACCTCTGGAAAGTTGCGGACCGCGACCCTCTGCCTGCGTACTACAAGGACCGCCTCGTCGTCCTCGGCGACGCTGCGCACCCAATGCTTCCGACCCTTGGCAACGGCGCGGGGATGGCGATTGAGGATGCAGGAGCTCTAGGGGTGGTCATAGAGGGCGTCAAGGATGTGCGAGAGGTGACGGGAAGGTTAAAGGTGTGGGATGGCGTGCGGAGACCGAGGGCGAGTGCAGTGCAGCTTTTGAGTCGGACGATGGGAGTGGAGTATGAACTCAGTAGGGAGACACAGGCAATGGTAAGAGGATATCTGCCTGAGGAGGCACTTCCGGACTTTACGCGAGCGTGTGTGAATAAGATGCTGTTTAGTTACGATTGCTTGGGGAGACGAGGAGGGCTGTGCACGACCTTGGTACAGGAGGTAGTCTCTGCGGAAGTCTTGAGGACCGAACTGTTTTGTCCCACAAATTGGAGTTGCCGAGAGAGGTATCTTGAATCTAATTACTCGTGCTACTAATCAATATAATATAAAAGACAAGTAGAAACCCTTGGGTGAGAAGATAAAAGTGAACAGTATAGAAGTTGTTGTTGCGGTTGTAGCAGCGATATACACACGTGACTTCCAAGCCTCGCCAATTTAGCCACCGGGCCGCACCGCCACCGAGCCCCACTTTCCCCTCAGATAAGGTATAAGGTAGCTAAGCATCTGTGGCATCCCCTTTGGCACATCGCTTAGGTCCCCTTATAAGTATCCTGCACGTTGAGTTACATCCGCGCTATCCTTATCCTCAGCCTAAGGACGAGTAGCATGGCTTAACAGTGGATACATAAAACGAGGCTAAGCATGAAGGCGTCCTCACTAAAACTTGGCAGTGGACCCCCTCCGTCGAAACCTGTGGACGGTGCCAAAACACCCCGGATTCATATTTCGCGCCTTTTCGCCGAAGCACGCAAATCAGTGGTCTGCCAAACATGGCCTTAAAGAAGCCATCACCTCCTCTGACCACTTGCGGCCCCTGCACCTAAATCACTTTCCACCACAGCCGCTCTATATATTGAGTACATTTGGGGATTTTTTGGCTTATCAGCGCGGAAGGACTGTTTGATGTCATCATGGCAGAAGGTACCATTCGGCACTCAGCATTTCTTTTGATCATCGGGTGAGTTTCTGGCTGAGCGACTCCTGACAGATTCTCCCATGAGACGCCAATCCCACGATGCGTCGTCTCCGAACGATCACACTCTCGAGGGCAAGGAAGCCACTGCGGATGCAGAAACGCAATCACAGGCAACGTCAAAAGCACCCACAACCCCAGCAACGGCGACGTCGTACCCAGGTCCACTCAGACAAGCGATCCTAGTCGTTGCCTTGATGCTCGCCATGTTCATTGTTGCCCTCGACGTGGTACGAAGTAGACATCTTGTCTTCTCTTGGGCAGTCAGTAGTAGCAAGCTAACAATAATCCTCCAATAGAGCATCATAGCCACCGCAATCCCGACCATCACCACGGATTTTCACAGTGTCGACCAGGTCGGATGGTATGGCTCCGCGTTCCTCATGTGCCTGGCCATGTTTCAAGGTGTCTGGAGCAAGGCATACAAATACTTTCCGCAGAAGATTGTCTTCCTTTCCTGCATCTTCACTTTCGAGATTGGAAGTCTCGTAGCCGCTCTAGCTCCCAATAGCGTGGCCCTCATTGCTGGCCGTGCACTGCAGGGTCTCGGTGGCGCGGGTCTCACCTCAGGATGCTATATCATCGTCGCATTCGTTTTGCAACCCTCGCTCCTATCCACGGTTATGGGACTTTTTGGCGCCCTTTGGGCTTGTGTATCCGTCTTGGGCCCTGTGCTTGGTGGAGTGTTCACCCGAGATCTTACCTGGAGATGGTGCTTCTGGATCAACTTGCCCATTGGAGGCGTAACGTTCCTCATCATCCTTTTTCTCTTCAGCACACCACCACAATCGCGGTCTGCCAAAGCTCCACCATGGAGACAATACCCTCGCGAGTTTGATGCTTTGGGAGTTGTTCTGGGGCTTGGTGCCTGGATTTGCTTGCTGATTGTGCTGCAGGATGGTGGTGTAGAGAACGCCTGGAACTCTAGCCTCTCTATTGGCCTGCTTGTTGGTTTCTGGCTGCTTGTCATCGCCTTTGTTGTCGCCGAGTGGATACAGGGCGAGACTGCTTTGATTCCAAAGCGACTCTTGAAGAGTCGTACTATCGCAGCATGTGCCATTTACAGCTTCTTGTAAGCTCAATAAGCTCGATTGTGTGTGTATTGAGACTGACCTTTTTGTGTCCCCAGTTCCAACGCCGGTGGGGTCTCCCGAACGTACACCCTTCCCATTTACTTTCAGGCTGTCCAAGGGGTCTCGCCATCGAACAGTGGTGTGCGTACAATTCCTAGCGTGCTATCCTTCTGTATGGAATAATCAGATCTTCTTTTCAGGGCAATTTTACTAATGTCCGCTTCCAAAGCCCTCGCAAGTCTCTGCTCTTCCATCGCACTGGGAAAGGTTGGACACTATCAGCCTTTCCTTTGGGTAGGTGGCATCTTGACCACGGTTGGATCTGGTCTATACTACACTTTGAATCCAAGTTCGTCAGCTGGGTATTGGATTGGATACCAAATCATTGCAGGTGTTGGGCAGGGAATCGTCATTCAGCTTCCGGCCATGGTTGCGCAGAGGATCTCAAAGCCACAAGATTTGTCTGTGACTGTGGGGATCGTGATGTGTAAGTCTTGATCGCTTACAGGTCCTTGACATGCAGAAAGCTAAGATATCACAACAGTTGCCCAATTTGTTGGCGGAGGTTTCGGTGTGTCGACTGGTCAGGCCATTCTCAACAATCGCCTCATCGACACCCTCCCCGTCGGCAACTCTGTTGTCACCCCTGCGCTCGTGCTCACTGCAGGTGCTACTGGACTACGCCAAGCGTTCCCAAACCCTCAAGACCTCGCGGCTGTTATTGCCTCGTACATGATTGGTCTCAAAGACGCATGGGCATTCACTACTGCGATGGGTGGCGCTGCTTTCATCACTGCCTTTGCGGCAGAGTGGAGGTCCATCAAGGAGCCCGCGCCGAATGCAAAGCCTCCGATCAATTCGCCATCTGCGACCGACGAGGTTAAAGCATGATTGCCTTGAGGCTATCATTCTTACCAGCTGTCCGATAGTTTTGCGTATATGCGAGTTCATTCTCAGAGACGTCTCGTATCGTACGGATCTATCGTAAGCTGTGATCCAAATCGTGTGGGTACGGGATCAATATCCAACTTGAGAGCGATTGTGGTGCCACCACAGTACCAAACAAGCAATCCGATCAACCTCAAGCCTATTTGATTGGTTAATGAGGAGTTAGTGACTGATTGAGGAATTAATCGCCACGTTTTTGATTCGTTTATTAGTTGATTGCCGGATTGCTAAGACATCTTCGTATAGTCTTACTGAGTATACTTAATATTCACCTCCCCCACGCTGAGACCGCTCTCCACCTAACCTATCCTCGGAAAACATCTCATTTCTTATTTTAAGTGGTTTAACAGGAGCGTAAATCTCCAAGTATTTAACACCGCCCTCTCTTACGAACCAGGCCCGGGCCGTGTGGTCATGACCCAGAGCGCACAGACATCCAACTCAAAAAGTCGGCCGAAGAGAGCCTCGCAGCAGGATTCAGGCCAAACCTGTCACGTGACTACACGTAAGTTTAACATGCCCAGACCTTCCTGTTCAGAAACATACTCACTACCTACTATGCAGCGATTTTAAATATCCAGTATTTCCACAAGACACTCAGGACTCTCGCCATTCTGAGACAATAGCAAGTGTCAGGCTATGGGTGGCAGAGTCTCCGCCACAGACAGCAGACCCCAGGGGAGAATCGCCGAGGGTTGTCCACCATACTGAAACCGAGAAATGATTATTCAATCTATTGTCTACCGGATTGCATTCTTGACCACGGCTATCATACATCTATCCTGGAACGATCTCGTGGGCGCAGGCACTGCAATCACGATCATGTGTCTCTCGGACAAGAGACAGCCAGTCGTGTTGAGGCTGTTCCGCCTACACGCGGTGGTCATGCTATGTTTTGTGGTTGGAGTACTCTTCAACACTGTCTCTGCACAAACTCAACAAACGATGGTCGAGTCATCGAGCATTGAACCCTCGGTGCGCAGTCTGCAGGTCAGCTATCCGACAGTGAGGATATGGAAGGAGTTTGGCTGACCAGACCAGTTCGATGATATTCCGACGCCACAAGGCTGGGGAGAGCTTTTGCAACTTTACAACGGCCTCATCTTCGAAGGCTTCTATCCTTTCAAACCAACTCATCCGCGGTTCAAGGGTTTGATCTCGGAGTGTGATCTAAACTGTGCAGTATCTGAGCCTAACGCTCTACACGGCAGTCGGTATAATTTCGATCTGGGCATTTCTTCGTCTGAGGAGGATTTGGAGCCTGAATCCTTACCTTCCTTCCGTAGGAGTGAGGGAAATGGAACCTTCACGCTTCATGCTATCAAGATCAAGCCTCTAAATTTCCCGATCAACCATGTCGCCGTGAATCTTCGTGGACATCGCACGCCACCACCAGATTCAATAGCTCAAGTCGAACCGCCGTTGTCATGGAGCGTTGATTTTCCAGCCGGATTTCACGACGTGCTAGTCGTCAACATGGAAGATTTCACACATCACAAGTGGGACAATCTATCTCGCGTCGAAGTCTGGGCAGATTTCTACAATGCTGGCACCACGATGGACTGGGAGTTTTGTATCGACGACGTAGACATCCAATACTCGAATTAGTGGAGGAGAAATACTTCCCAACATGAGAGTGAAATGTTTGTGGCCGACTCCGCAGTGTGCACTATTGCCTGAATCTTATGGTAGCGAACCGTTGTTCCTCTCTGCGTCGGACGCCCTATCTCGAAGATGAAGTAAACTGACACAACCACGTCCGCACCGTTGCCAGGTACACGTCTTCCATGATTGGCTCGGATTCATGATACCGGCTTGTCCTTGGAGCATTTCTATAATCATCACGTGTCCCATCCAGCCGGCAAACTCCAACCGTGCCTACCTTATGACGTACGACCGTCATCAAACCCTTACCACGACCACTCTCCTGACCCCTCCCTGTCTCAATCTTCCAGGATACTCTCGAAGATTCAACCCCACAAAATCTCGCCATGCAATGATGGCATTTGCCTTGCGGCACGCAATAAGGTCATTGATGGTTGCAGAGTCAGTGGGTTCCTGTGGATAATGCTGCACACACAAATGGTTTGCGAGATGAAAATCATGGTAAGGTGCCTGTGACGTCGAGAAGGCTTTGGATTTCTGATGATTGCCCCGATCGAATATTTGTACTTAGAGTGAATGCTCTCGTGTACTTTTTCCTGCTCGTCATCCATCTGTTTATCCACCTGTAACCAAATACTGTCTATTGTGCCACACATCTGTACACCTTTCCCACAAAACAATCTATACTCTGTTTACCATCCAGTATGTCCGACAAAACATTTGGCGTCACCAGCGAGGAAGTCCGCACCCTCGAATCGAAGGAATCCAAGTTTCACGATGGAAAGACTCCCAAAGACTCTGATGTTTCTGCGTTGAAGGTATTGTCGTGCCCACCTTTATTGCAGCCTTCCATTGTGTCATGTTTTCCAAGAGTCATGTACTGACAGACGTCCTTCCGCCAGCAACTTCTATCTGAGCAAGAATCAAAGCAAGAACAAATCGATCGAGTCAAAGCCGGCCTACCATTACCTGAACAACCTGTGGGCGGGGCCAGTGCAGATTTACAGTCCGCAGACCAGAGGACTGTCAATGTTGGCAGCGGCGGAGTGAACGTTAAGCTAGGCACTCAAAGCAGTGACGGTTTGAGAGAACCTGCCACCGCCGAGAGCTCTGCCAGAGTCGATGGTCAGGAGCTCAAGAGGCCCACCGCTCCATAAAGTCCAGCTTTCATATTTAGGTTCATATTGTCGTTGTCATTGGCTTGACTACTTCTCTCAGGCTTGATACGTAGATACCACAAATATATGATACCTGTCCAATGGAATATTTCCTCCTGGATCGTAACATTGCCATGACCGGCAGGATTGCTGTCGATGTGCTGTAGTCGTTGGCACCGTGCCGTCGTACGATTACGCGTTCCAGGGTACAAGATCAAGCTGGGCTCGGAGTCCTACCTCAGAAAGCTCTTCGTCCCTCTTCCTACTGAGTCTCAAGATATTGAGCTGATCATCACAGCTTTCGGTGCTAGCTTCCCATTGCGTGATGATTAGATCCGCCAACAACAGACATCACCGGATCTGCCGTAGGTATAACGATCTCAATGACGCTATTTGTTTCTGTGTTGTATGAAATCTTTCAAGACTTTGGTATCAACCCTCGAAGACTGAGATCATAAACGACATCTTCCACCTTTTTGACCTGATATTTGACCGCATCTGACCGTCGTCTGAGTAGATCATTCTTGAGATTCAACAATTGAAACCCTGCATGTACGTCTTTGATGAATTTTGAGATTTGCAGAGGTCGTGAGTAGTCACCGAGCGTGACAGCGTTGGGGGCGAGGCGAGCGAGTTCTTCCAAGGTGTTCGTCAGAGCGATAAGGTAGTCTTCGATGGTTATGTGGAATGCATCCTCGGACTTCAGGTTGATTGGGACTAGCCGATATATTAGCAAATGTCAAATGTGTACCGCGTCAGGATGATGGCTAACCTGTAAGGCGCTGGCCGATCTCTTCAATTGTAGCCAGTGTACCATTCTTAAGCCAATCTGCAATCTGGATGCTGGTGATCACACCTTGAATATCACGCTGCCATATCGAATTCCATCTATAGAAAGGATATTTGGAAGCTGCCTCACTTAGCTTCTTCACCGTGTCTGCCTGTTGCTCGAGTGCGTCAAACGCAGGCTTGAGAACTGCATCTTCAAGTTCTGGTGTAGGCGTGTTGTGAATTCGAGACAATATAGACTGGGTAAGTCGACCTTGTTTCTGTAGGATTTCTACAAAAGCCTTCAACTCGTCTCTGATCGCAGTTTCTTCGTCAATCATGCTTTGGAGCGAGGAGAATATTGCAGGATCAACGTGCGGGGTGGACAGGCTGGAGGGAGGATTGTCCATATTTGTGTCGCCCGACATTTTGATGATGACAGTAGCGCAAGTAGAATGTAGGGTATCGAGATCGAATTGTACGTGGAGTATATTTCGTGAATCAAAGAGTCATGATACGTTGGGTGCTTGACGCTTGAGGGTTTGATCTAGAGCGCACAAACAATGTCATGTCTCTTTTTGGAGGGGGTAAAGGGTTTGATAATTATTACTGCTATCTTTTCAAGAGTCTCACTTCGAATTCGAATGAGATGACAATGGCGACGACGGATTCATAGGCAGGAACGTGGTAGGGACCTTAACATCAACGTCGCGCCATTCCTTGATTATTAGAGGTCTTCTAGCCTTTCACGTGTTATGGTATATCACCCATCGCTCCTTCCTTCTCGAGACCGTCGTGCCTGCCTATTCTGGCGCTCCAGACCCTTATCCCAACACTGACTCGCATTTCCATATGCAAAGTCCTGTGCTTGTCGTTCCAATCTTCTCCATAGCCTTGCTCAAGGCAGAGGCAAATGATGAAAAAGGAGTTCGCATCGCATGGTGGTAGTGGAAGACCATGGACACGGTGCTAGAAACCCATTGCGCAAGCACAGAGGGGTTTGACCAGCGGAATCCAAAAATGAGAATAATCAAAGTATTTATCCCGTAGGATAATTTCAGAGATTAAACTGAAAAGAACAGATACTACACTTGATCTAAGCCAAAAGGCAAAGCTGTAGAAGGCATTAGCAGTGGTCCAGAAAGGCAGAGTTTCGAAATACTGACAGAGCTAAAGAAAGGAAGAAGAAAAAGAGATCGAAATCCAGGCAACGAGGAGGAGGTACTTATAGACGTTTGACACTGCCAAGCGACGAGCTAGATCAGCTTTTTCCTTCACACAGAGAACTTTTTGCTTTCACAAAGGTTCAGTGGATCAGTGCCCGATTGGCTGAATCACTCCGAGGCGGGCTGATTTGCAAGGGAGCATATCCACGATAGTCACCGGCATCAAAGCCAAGTGAAGCGATCTGTGATCCAGAACAGCCATTATGATTCACATCATCGAATTCGCCGAAGTCGACAGTGATGATAGAGGACAGCCAGTGACTTGTGATGCAGGAAGATGTGGCAGAAAGGAGATGCTGTGTGAAGGATTTTGGCTTGGTGCGAATACTTCAGATCGACTGTGGAGTGGGGCTGGAAATGCTTCTGGCGGTACGTTCTCTTTGTTTTGTGTGTAGATCGGCTTTGAATGCTTGATTACCGCATTCTTGGATCGAAATTCATCGCCTGGGTAAAGGCAAGATGTTTCAGATTTGAAGTCGCTATATCAATAGCCTATGCATAGATTCTTAGGCCATCCATGGTGTGGCCAACACTTCAAGCCTCTCACTGGTGACTGCTAAACGATCAACTGATGCAAACAATTCAGGGTGCCTCCAAGCATGCATAAGGACTAGGAAGTCATAACGATGCGAATGAAGGGCCCGCCAGCAACAACTATCGTAAAGATGGAGAATCTCCGATGATATACACCAGGAACACGCCAGGGACGACAAAGAGCTACGGCAACATTTTTGGGCCAGGCCATATTGAAGCATACTTGTTCCACTCGGCCACCCCAATTAGCAAAGCAATGTTAACTCTACTCATCAATATGATAATTCGAATTCCTGGAATCTGATCGTCAGAAGGGGGCACGACAGTATGTTCCTGTCCATGTTTAAGGATATCGATGCAACCCATGAGGCCTTCAGCATCATCGACAAATCGATCAAGCATTCGTTGGTCTAGGAAGGTATTGCACCATCGAAGCAGTAGACCCAGCACTCGTCGATATGACTTTTGATGTCGAACATCTTACCCCGTCTTCCGCCGGGAGGATATGTTCCGCCAGAGCCTGTAGGTAATGAGGTATCACAGAATGTTTTGGACAATTGTGGTCGGGTTGAGTCTGTTTGCTATTTGCCTAAGGCACCCGACAAGGGTGCCCTGGCGACTCGTTAGCATCATTAATCATTACACATTACGTCCAGCCATAATATAGTCTTCTATGATTGAGCGTACGAGTTGAAGCGACCTCAGATCGTGAAGAAAGGCATGAGTGTGCCCAATCTCGATGCTGGATAGTTGAGGAAAGGATAGACACCGATGGCAGAGTTAACGTCCACTGGGCCCATCAGAGTTCTCAGCCCTCCCGTGGGCATGCCTCCTACAGTACTCCGAAGTTAAGTTAGTGGTCAGGGCACTCTGAATGGCAGATCTGTCTGGAGCTCTATTCAGGAAAGTCAGCCGAACGCCAAGATTTCGAGCGCACCCTCAAAAATTATTGCAAAGAGCACTACCACCGAACAATCCCACGACATCCCAGACGTTCAAACAACCCACCACCACCACACTCTCTCCCACATCAAGACGCAGGATTAAATTTCTTTGCGATCGCCAAACCACACCTTCCTCACAATGGCACCAACCACCCAGGTAAGCTCGACCGAACCGCTTTGCTGTTTCAAGCCTTGAAAGAACGCCAAAAACCCTGGCTCCCTAACCTGCGGTACACTCTCCAAGTTTTCCACCACTTTTGGGCGTATCGCAGGAACGGAGACGGTGGTCTTTTGGGGTACTTTTCAATGGCCAGGAGAGAACAGTAGGCTAAGGTTTTCTCGTTTCGCGAATCATGTAGGCAAAGCCCGGCAAGAAGGGAACCAAGGCCAAGGTCACCAAGAAGGTATGTCTCTCTGTCGAACAAGACTTTCTCTCTCTCTCTCTCTCTCCTCTCTGAATCGTCTGAAGAGACGAGGTTGTTTGAGTATTCGCTGACGAGTCGGTGTGTTCTTTTTGTCTACAGTACATCATCAACGCCAGCCAACCCGTCAGCGACAAGATCTTCGACTTGTCGGCGTTCGAGAAGTTCCTGCACGACCGCATCAAGGTCGAGGGCCGCACCAACAACCTCGGCGACGATGTGGCCATCTCGCAGGTCGGTGATGGAAAGATCGAGATTGTCACACACATTCCTTTCTCTGGTCGCTACTTGAAGTACTTGTACGTGGAGATGATACATCTAATACTCTTGAGCCTGGGATGGTTCGCTGACACAGACTGCACAGGACCAAGAAGTTCCTCAAGAAGCAACAACTCCGTGACTGGCTCCGTGTTGTGTCGACGAGCAAGGGTGTCTATGAACTCCGCTTCTTCAACGTCGTTAACGACGAGGGCGACGATGACGACGAGTAGATCAATGAGCACGTCAACGATTCAGATCAGTAGAATATCAATAGACCTAGTTCTGAAATCAAGTGGATCCAGGCTCTACTCTTCGGTAGAGATGGATTTGATACCTCATGTTTTCCAAGTCGATGGGGTATTTCAGCAAAGGATTTAACCTGAACCATCGCGAATCATCAGAAAAAGTCTTTTCCCACTTACGCTTCCCTCCGCCTGCCACTTCCAGTAGTGTATGATCAAGTAGCCATTTCATGGGGTACTGTTTCGTCTTCTCGTTGTCACCGTGTCCTAGCTTGACCTCGGAATAGCTGCCAGGACTATCGACAACCAAGAACCACGAACCCAAAGACATGGCCTCGGTAAGCGCCAGCAGAAAGGCAGTTGTGCGTGATGTGGAAGTAGTGAAAAGCTCATTTAGCGTGAACATGATGGTGCAGAGATTGACGCCGGCCAGCAAGCCTCGTAGTTGATGGTCGGGGAGGGAGAGGATGTCGTGCTGAGTGAAGGACAGGTGCATGCGATCACTCTCGATCAGAGGCCGATTCGCCACTCTGGCGCTCTGACTGGCATGTGCAGAGAGTGGCGGAGGTGTAGTCAAAGCGGTGCTCAACTTGCCAACGCATGGTTCCCAGTCGGCCAGATCGAGGGCGTGGACTTGCATTTTGGAGAGTGAGAGGGTACACGCTGCAGCGGCACATGCAGCCACTTCGGCACCCCCTCCACCTCCAATGCAAACGACCTTACAAGCGCCGCCGGCAGGAAGTGGTTCTTGGGCAGTATTGGACCCAGGCACAGATTCGCCGAGCCATACTGGGTGCAGCTGGTGGTGCAGAAAGATATCGAGGTAGCCGAGAGCGCGGCTGGAACTCCACCGCACACCATATGCATCTAGATATTGTGGCTTGGCAAAAGCACGAGCGAAATCGCGCGAGAAGAGATGGCCTTTGACTTCCTGGATGGCGGATTTCAATTCGGTCACATCATCAAAGGGAAATGCGCGGCGGAAGACGTCAAGAACTGACTGCTGCAGGTCGAGGGTGGCCGCTGGGTGGGACGAGTCGGAAGATTTTTGTGTGTCGTTGTCAAGTGGTTTTCGTGGGCTGGCCTTGGTTGCCACCTTTGGCTGCTTCCGGGGTGCCATGATTGTGGTTCTCGCGAAACAGATATGCAAAAGGTGGCCAGGTTTAGGCAGAGTATGTAGACAGTCACGTTTAGGCCCGATCGGCGTTAGAAGTGGTGCGCACGACAGGCGAATCCGATCATTGAAAATTCGTCTGAGTACGGAGTAGCACGTGAGTAGGTATCTGGGGAGGGACGATCCGAAATTCAAGGTTTACTGTGTTACGGTCAAGTGAGAAGGCTCTGACATGTCGTACGTGTCAAACGCTGGAGCGTGGCATCGTGAGCAACGAGAAATGGTCTGACTTTGGCGCCTTGAATACGACCTGCATGAGGAAGATACTGGCAAATGCCTCAGATGTGGTCGCGGGCCAGTAACCACCACCTCCTGTTCGTGTGCAGAGGGATTTGACAGACTTCAAGTGGGTGGACAACCTTTCTTGCGTCAAGGGCAATGGTTCGACCTGGGTACCGAGTACGGAGTACTGCATGCAGGTTCGAGATTTTTCCTGTTCTGCATGCGGGCTAAAGAGGATGTACTAGTAGACTGTAGAGACGTCAAATGTCAAAGCGACTTTAAGCGGTTGCATGAATTCGCCTACATTGGGAAGCTGATGGATTTGGCTTGCAGATGACAGCTGGGCTCATTGATTTCAGACCAATAGACGGCCACGCCGAAGGCCCAAGGCTTGTTGAGGGTTCTTTGACGTGAATGTGTCAGGGACTGCAGACGCCAGCGTGCGCCAGATACCTATCCAGAACCCAGATACGACTGGACAACGGGGATTCCCGTGCAGCAGTGGTCAGTGGTCAGTGGTCAGTGGTCAGTGGTCAGTGGTCGCGGGTTGAAGTTCCGCATCTGGCGGTCAAGATGCCATCTCCGAACTGATCGAGTAATGGTAGAACTCAACAGTCCTGGTTTGACAGAGTCGGTGAAGGGCTTACTAGGGTTCAAATTCAAGTATGTACTTCTTATCGTGCAGCGCCGACATTCGATGCCGAGTCTGCAGTCTACGGAGTACTGAACGGACTTTTGTCTCAAGTTTACAGCCCTGTTGTTCAGGGCAACGAAGGATGGTGGTGGTCATCCACAAAACCACAAAACCCACCAGTTCAGATCCTTGCAACTCGAAGTCAGGTCTTGGTCTTTGGCTGATACATGGCGTTACTCTCACCGGAAGCAGCCGCAGTATAAAGAATTGTCACAAGCTGAGACTGGACACAACTGGGATGAGTGTTGGTCGATGTGATCAACAGTTTGTAATGATCTCAGGGCTGCCCGTTTGATGTTGGATGGGCGAGGCGCTGGAATTGGCTCGTTTGAAGGATGTTCCTGCATGCAAGGTGGGCCCTTCAGGCCTCGCATAACCCTGCTAGTCCTTTCCCCTGCATATTGTTCGCTGACCAGGTCCTGAGGACTGAGTAGTCATTGTCACCAGGTCCAGGTGCAAGTCATCCTCCAAGGCAACAAGTTGGATGATTCAAGGTGCATCTGATGAGGGGATCACAGCGTCGGGAAGTCAATTGCCAAAGACGATATGGGAAACGCATGGTGATCAGGGCCTGAATGGATTTCTTTCTCCAAAGTCTGTGGGTAGTGGGGATGTTACAATATTACTTAGCGGGAGACGGGACAAGTGGATCTCAGATTTGGTGAGAGGGAAGAGATTGGCCTCAATTTGGCCTAGCAGGGATGGGCTGAGGAGGAACAAGACTGGCCCTGGTAGGTGCTAGGTGCCTGGGAGGCTTGTAAGGAAGAGAGGCCTGCTCTCCTTTCTCTGAACTCTTTTTGTCGTCAGAATCATGTCTGCCACATGAGCGCATGACGGAATGGCGTACTAATGCTTATCGTAGATGCGATGCGATGCTCAAACGATCGGATGCGAGTCTGAGCCAAATGAAGAATGATTATATGGATGGAGCGCAAGTGGCAAGCTGTGAGTGACAAGTCGATTATGGGAACAAGACATTACGGAGATCTGGCTGTTCTCCTTAGTAATTATTGTGATTGGGAATCCACGCGAATCCTCCATCTTAGAGGCTGTAGCCATGGGGAGGTAAGAGGTAATGATGAACCGCAGATTTGCCAGTCCAGTCTGGGATTCAAGTCAAGATCAAGAACCAAGATCTTCAAACTCAAATGTGGATCCGATGAGCTGGACTGTTACGAGGTACTGGATACCTTGACTGGGATGACCATGGTTACAGATAATGAATTATCAAAAGTGTATAACTCCTGTACTCCGTACAGTAAGTACCGAGTACATGTACATACAAGCTACGAGAAGACTACATTCTCTACTTCCAACCCGCAAGTGGTGGTTGAGACCTCGGGCCCACTGTTGCCTGGTACCTGGTGCCTGCAGCAGCGTGCAGCTTGCACCTTGAACCACCGGTTGTAATCCCACTAGTGAGCAGCCACCCGTGCCACCCCAAGCCCAATTACAATGTCTAGTTGCCCACAAACCTAGCTCTTGGGCTGGACTCGGGGCTTGATTTGGGGCTTGGTGGTTGACGGGACGCCTGTAGGTCATCAGGAGCGGAGCAGTTGGGTGGCACCCGAGTTTAAAAGTTGGTAGCAGGTGACCTGGATGTTGGCAGTGCCGGAACTTACGGAGAAGGACGAGTAGTACTTAGTACGAGTAGTAGAAAGAGGGCCACGAAGAGCCACGAGAGCCACGAGTGCCTGGCCACGCTGGCCCAAGTAGCCTCTAGGCTTGGGCTAAGAGCCATGTAGGTGCCATGTACTGTAATTGATCAAGTCTACAGAGTAGGTGTGGGAATCATGCATCTTGTAACTCCGGCAGCAACCACCCACTCGAACTTTGGCTGCCAACCTTATCATCTTTGGGCGCCCCTCGGGCCTTCTCGACCACTCGTGACCACTGACCACCTTCAACCACGGTGCCACCGCAGTCTCTGACTCCACCAAACCCATTGGCCTATTACCTCCGCACCTGCGACCTGCCACTGCGTACCTGCTGCCTACTACCTACAACCACCTAACCACCTAACCACCTACGACTTAACTACCTTCTACCCACTAACTACTAACTACTAACTACTATGGGTGCCTGGAGACCTCAGGCTGCAAAACGCTGTTCAGTAGTGTCCACACACCATCCGCTTACCACTCACTCCTCTGGACTCTGTACTTTGTACTCCATACCTGCACTCATACAATCTCTCTCGTCTCCTCTCACCTTTTCTTCCACACCAACCTGACCGCACCACCATCCAACCCTCCTCTCGACAACTCGTCTCAATTCCTCCCAAACATCCTCTTTGGCTCCTGTAGAGAAGAGTCTCGTATGAAAATACGTCCTCTCTTTCTCACAGGTAGCTGTCCACTCCTTCAAAACCCTCACCACATCCCTTGAAATTCTCCTCTCGACAGTCAATCGATCAATCCGATCGAACTGAACTGCCACCTAGCATAACATTCGCTCTCCACCAGAAAGCAATCCTTGCCTACAATCCATCGGCTGCGCCAGTTATTGGCAATATACATCTCAATCCTTCAAGTCGCTCCTTACGAACTACTCTTGTCGGTCGCCGCTTCAGAAGGACTACGGGGAATGGTCGCAGTCATTGCCTTACGAAAAGACTTCAATTCTACCTACTACCACCTCCACTGACGATCCTGGATTGTTCGCAACTACTTGATTGCACCTACTCAACCCATATCTGTTAGATCGTACTGCACGTTTGCTTATTCATGGTGGTTACTTGATTGAATATGACTTCCATTTCATTACCCTCACCTCCCCCGATTCTGTCGCCCTTCGACTCGGATCTGCATACTCCTCCTCGATCGCCTCAAGCTCACAGAAGAAGACCTTCTCGGAATCCCAATGCTGCTTCTGCCTTGCCAGTCTTTCATTTCAATCCAGGCCTTGGACATGTCCCGTCTTTGGAAGCAAACACTGCCCCGAACAGCTTCTAGAGATTACCAACATGGCATCTGATAGCACGCGGCGACCTGCTAGGCCTTTGCCATTACCCGACTTCAAGTTCAACCCGGGAGCCAACCTGCCATCGGAGCGTCCTGCAAGTCCTACACATCCTGTGCTTCAAGAGATGGCTCTCAACCAGCAACGTGCCGTCCGGTCCGCCAGACCAGCACCACTGCCTGCGTTCACTTTCGCTCCCAACACTCCCACCAGCCATCCGTCCCCGAGCCCGACCAAAGCAGAGTTTCCCGATCTCCAGCCTCCATCACGGACGCATCGTCGTGGTGTCAGCGAATTTGTAGGAGGCGGGGGACGGATGGACCTCAGATGGTCAGCACAAGCCCTGAAAAGCCAGAATACCGACCGCTTGCACCTTCGGCTGCAGTCAGAGGCCACGCCCATCGCCGTTCTCAAGCCGTATCGATATCTGACATTGACACGTCCGAGCTCATCAAGGCCAACGCTCTGGCCAAGGCACGGGCCGGCTCTACCCCAACCACCCCATCCGATCCTCACGCCTTCTCCTTTGGCCGACAGAGTCCTCAGATCCGACAATCCATGTCAAACCTCGTTAGAACTCCTCCGTCCAGTCCGAGACGAAGAGGAAGTGCTCCTGGTGTCAGACCACGCGTAGGCTTCTCGGAGCATGTCGACGTCATTCCACGCCCATTGTCCATGATTTCTTCCGAAACCGAGGGGAGTAATTCGACAATTCGTGGGAATCATTCCTTGTCTGGCAGTATCAACTCGATCGCGAGCCCGACTCCTCGGCCTACCTTGATTATCACCTCCTCCGGCGAGTCCATCCATACTTCTCCAGAACGCCCACACACGGCGGATGCCTTGTCCACCTTATCTGCTGGTATGGCCAAGGGAGACAACTCGGTCTCCATGATCAATCTACCCAAAAGACCACTTTCAGCTTCGGGCTCTCCAGGTCAGCCGAGCTCAGGGAGCCCTCCGAACAAGAAGAAGTATTTCTGGTCAAGTCACTCGGATGCAGCTTCCCCACTGACCACCCCGAAAGTTGAACATTGTGATCCAATGGACGTCTTTACTACTTCTCCCACGCCGCAACCCGCCAAGCTACAGGTTTTCGGGGACAAGTCTAGGCCGAAGACATCTTCGGGTGAATTGTCATCATCTTCAAAGAAACGCAAGTACCATACTTGGACCTCAGGTATCTTTTCGAGAAAAGAGAAGCGAGCAGCCAAGGCCAAGTCAGAGTCCAATCCAAAACAGCCGACGTTACTCAGGAGACCGAGTGATCGCCTAAATGAAATTTTCGATGCAGACGACACGATCGTGCTTCGTGAGCCATCTCCAGTCGCCAACAGAGTTCGACCTTCTACACAAGATCTTAGTTCTCTACAGACCTGGAACACCAGTCCTGCAGAGGAACACATCACAAGTCCAATTCTTGACCTAGATGCGGCACTAGGTCCATTCGGCAGTGAAGAAAAATTGGGCTATGATGGTAGCAGCAAACCGGGGCACGCAATTCGTCTCTCAAAGTTGCACAGCAGTGAGCGCAGGGGCACTGTCGATGCTTTTGGTTCAGTTCATAGGAGAACCGAGTCTGCTCCGACCATGCCTGCTATGAATAGAAACACGTTCAGTCTTCAGCGCATGGGCAGCAACTCATCGCTTTCGGAAGACGTTTTCGACGAGGAAGAAGAGGACAAAATGCTTGCCGAAGAAAATGCAAATTCTACCCTCGAAAAGACCGTGTCCCGCACCAGGAGATCCATTACAGCTCAGAGCATCTCTGTCGAACCTGTTCCAGTCGCGATCCCTGCTGCAACCGAAGGCCTGGGACTTTTGATCAATAACACTTCTCCAATTGACGGCATTACTATCGTTGACACCGACGAAGACATCACCAGGACTGATGCGAGATTATCCAATTCTACGATTGAAGCGCCGATCCTTCCGGATTACGAGAAACGCCCCACATCATCTCCCATTGCCTTTGCCTATCCAGCACCCCGGTCGCAGTATGCTTCTTCCACCGAAGGACGCACAACATCAGCTTCGATAATGTCATCCCCAGATGCAGATCATGTCTCATTTGACAACCTGTCGCGACAGATCAAGTCACAAGGCGAACTCAGTCCAGATTTTCTGCTTCGGGCTTCCAATGATGACCTTCCATCACTCAGCGACAGCATTTCCAGTGGAGCTCTCCCGAGATTCTCGAGTAGCGCCTGCACAAGATCTTCAGTTGAACAGCGGTCGCAATCTATGATTGTTCCTTCCACTTCTAGATCGGACATGCAGACGAATTGGAAACGATCGAGTTTAGCAAGTCTAAATCGTCTTATTCCTGGATCTTCAAATGGAAGCAAACTCAAATTTGAAAGCGTCCCTGATCCTGCCGCAATGGAGGAAAAGACCAAAAAGAAGACGAATAGAATTAGCAGGCTAATGCTTTTCTGGAAAACAAAAGAAAAAGACGGAGACTAATGCACTTATATTAACTCATCTATATTGAGTTACTCCACGGCTTGACGATCATGTTTTGGGTGTTTGGGAGCTCTGATGATTCACGGGCCGAGCCTTTTTGATCATGGATTTTTTTGATGGATTCACTCTTTTATACGACACGCTTTCACAAAATTGGGAGATTGTATATTCCCAACATGTGCGGCCGAGCACACACTTTTCTTTCCGCTTTGCTTCTCATGAAACCCGATTTACACACCACTGTCTGGCAAGCCGGATATCTTCAGCAGAATCATATTGTAGTGAAAACCAAAATACACATCCACACGCTCACTATCGCACACATCATCAAACATTTGATAATGAGATTTTTGGTTCAACTTTACTTCTAAAAAATGGATCTATGATGATCAATATGCACAATACCAGAATTTATACAACACAAACGAAGTCAAAACTTCGTCGTTTCGACCACTGAGCGAGCATTGTTTGCGAAACCCAGATCTCCCTTATTTCTGAAAACTTGGAATGGACACGATTGAGAGAAGTGAAATGTTCATATGGGGAACCCGAACGCTAAGGGGATTGAGAAGATGAATTTGATGGCATGGAGCTTAGCCCGACGAGTTTGAGACTTTCCAACGTTGCCCTCTTTCGGTCTCAAGACGGGGAGAGGGTGACTACTGATGGGATACAAGTAGAAATCAAATAGGTAGTCTGAATGAGATGAAAATGACACGCTCACCATACTAGCTTCCCTCTAGTCTATTCCGTTCTCTTCCTTTTCAGGACTTGCACATTGCCACATCAAAATGAACGACTGCAGTCACTCTACAGCCCACCTATCTTTCCGTTCTTTCCACCAACGAAGCAATCTGAAACCATCGCGAATGGTACGTCAGGATGATAAAGCGCTCCGGCGCCGCGGTGCTTTGTCAAGATTCAATCCACTCAACATCATCTGAGCATCTGAGCATCTAAATAACCATCTAATCCATCCGTCGTGCTAGATATGTATCTACACATATATATAGAGAGAGAGATAGATAGATGGATCACCGATTTTCCCCCACCGCAGACGTTCCTCCCCTGCTCCCTTGGATGCGCCTGGGACCTGGGACCTGGGACTCAGGAGGACTGAGACTAAATAATCAGCTAACTAGCTAGCGAGCTAGCTAACTAACTGGTTAGACTCTACAGTATAGACTGAGGTATAATTTATATGCTGTGGTCGAGCATAGGTACCTTGGCAATTCGAAGTTGAAGAGGCAGGGGATGGGGGAACTGCTACGCTAACTAGTTAACCAACTAACTAGTCAGTCAGATGGGGAGTTCAGTGTTGATGCACACGCCTGGGTGGCGAGGCTGGGCCTCGAGGATCATAGATGTGGATTGTGGGTTTTGCAGGACACGTATATATACATATGTGTATGTATACTATCGTGGTTGTCTATCAAGGATGATAAGAAGCATAAATCATAGTCAGATTATATTTACATTGATCATAAGATAACGACTGGTGCGATCTTGGAAAATACATCCTTTTGTGTGAATGATCGACTCCGATCTCATTGCAATCGACCCAAAAACCAGGAAACTCCAACTCCTTCGCTCGCTTTTGCTGCTTCACAAAATATTCCCGAATCACCCACGTCGTTCTCTCATTATTTCTGTGATCTTCATCATTGGCTTTTGCTTGAGATACTACTCAAAATTGCACTTTGAAGTAGATTGGTGCGTAGAAACCCAGGCTCTCTCCATTTCAAGTTCTGATCAACGTCTCGGACATTTACGCCTCGACCTCTGGTTGACTATCGCATCTCGAAAGATGGAAACATCATTCGATCAGGAATATTCACTTTGAACTCAAATATGCCTTCGTCCGTGCCCACATAACTATTAAGTCTATCGTCAGAAATGCTTAATTGTTGGACCGTATGATAGGACCAAAATTTGGGAAAGGTAAGTCAGCATGCATAGAATTCACTTACAAGAAGTGGCCATCAGGACTGAAGCCGAGACCAGCAGTTCCCAAACCCATTTCTCTGAACACATCAACTGAACCGGAAGCTTCCGCAGTCGAGTTCGGGTTGGGAGTCATACTAGTGGAAGACAGAGCAGAGGCACCAGCGAGGATTCTGTGCAGTGAAGAGCCAGGCATCCAATTCCCGTTAGTGTCCAAGGCGCGATTGGCGGCGGAAGCACTCTGAGTGTACACGATCCGTGCGGCAAGCAAGTCAGATTGTTGAGGCCGGCTACTACCAATTTCACTGGGCCGTCCTTCAGGTCGGGAAAAGCGAGACATGCGAGACGCCCGAACGTCGTTGGCAGTCAATGATGGCCGACGTCGAGTAGCCGCAGCCCGGGATAAACTGATGCCAGAACGAGAGGGATCTTGCCGACCGGATTCAATGACGTTGGATGAAGTTCTGCCTGTTTGTGTATCTGCATTCGCCTCAGGAGTGCTGGTAATGTTAGCAACATTGGCCCGATTAGACGCTCGGCGCATGGCTTCCTCGAGTGCTTCCATATCTGAGGTTGCCAAAGCGACCCGTGACTCGGCACGTCGATATTGCAGCTGAAGCTGTTCAATGCGACGGATTCGCTGAGTCCTGGAATCAGTGTAGTCGGAGAGAACGTTGAACGTATCATCAGGGGCCTCGGTAGACCGAAGATTGGTGGTTGGAAGAGCAGAGCTCTGAGCCGTTGAAGAACTATCATCTCTTGATCCTGATGCGGATCGAGTTAGAAATCTTGCTCTTTCGGTCTCCAGTCTACGAGCATACTCTGTTCCGATTCTTAATGCTTCTTCAAGTTCTTGGGATCGTTGTTGAAGCGATTGTTGTTCATTAGTGATTTCTTGCCGTAGGACACGATCATAAGTATTCGAGTCTGTTGCTTCAGTCCTCAGTCTGATCAGCTCGTTGGAATTCTCCATCAAAAGACGTTGTTGTGTCTCGAGCTGACGACGTAGTAGACTAGAAAGGTGCCGCTCTTCTGCCAGCAGACGCTCAAGTTGGCCCGCGAGATGTCGCTCGTCATCCAGCGCAGCTTCAATTCGGCCCAACTGCGCACGGCTCTGGTTCGCAGTTTCTCTGGCTCTTTCCATGGCCGATTCAAGGAATTGACGGGTGTTCGACGGTGTTATGTCGTGCGGTTGGGGATGTGAAGTGGAGGTGTTCACGGACGGCGTAAGATTGTTGGTGGACATCGCTGGTACATCATTGTCGTCGTCGTCACTGATTCGTGCAGGAGAGGCTGAGAAACGAGTTCTTTGATCAGCTGTGGTATTCAAATATCGGTCACCGTTAGCGGTCGAGGGTGATAAAACAATGGAGGTTCTTCTCCTAGGCTGGGGATGACCTGGTCCCATGGGTCTAGCAGTAGCATTCACGATGAGGTTGTACTCTCTTGTGGAATCGGAGGCATAGTGAACACTGTACGCGCGTGTTGGATTATGTTCAATGTTGTGGATTGTAGTCTCAAGAGCGTCAACGACGGACCTTTCCCTGGCATCGAGGTCTAGACCCTGATGATAGGACAGTAACTCTTGTCGATGATGGCGTTGAGGATTGGAGCTGGGATCTATGAGCTCATCCACAGTAAGATCAACTTCGATGTCCTGAGGCGTCAGACGTCGCATAGCGCGAAGTCTAGCTAGATGTTGTTGTCTCAAACGTTCTTTGACACCAAGGTTCCGATAAGCAAAAGGGGTTCCATCTTCCATTTCAACGGCTTCAGCTTTCCGACGGTCAAGTTCGAGGACCTGTCGTCTGACGAAATGGCTTCTAACGTCAACCAAGCCAATCCTTCCATGATCCTCAGCCCAGGCGAGAAGATCCCATGGAGCTGGAGAAAAGGCCATCGCCCTGACGCATCCTATGAGGGTGGGTCTAGAAGAGCGAAAGTTACAAAGCATAGCATCTTGCTGAGAGTGACCATCGTCCAGTAATTGAAGAACGTCAAAGACTGAGATAGCCCCACCTTGTGACGAAGCCGCGCAAAGGTGGCCACTGGGAGAGAAAGCCAAAGCAAAGCAGTAATCATCGTAGACACTGTCCCCTGTAGGCAATGATGGTTCCGCGAAACACACCCAATCGTCCCGAAAGAAGGTGCTGGCAGGAGAACGAGAAACATCGTGGTTCTTGTGACGATAGAAGTAAACTTTGTTGGAGTCGCCTACAGCAGCTATAATTGTAGAGTCGGGGGACATGGCGGAGTAATTCATGGGAACAGGGTGGAGGAAGGTAGTGATGACCTGGCGTTGTGATAGAGAATAAATCTTGACTGTCTTGTCATTGTTGGAGATCAGAACCACGGGCTCAACATCGGAAGAGGATCCAGTGGCGGGAATGGTATGGATATTCATTGAATTGACGATAGCCCCACCCAGAGACTCAACGACAAGGTCGTGGCCGAAGCACTTTGGATGGCCATGGTCGTCTTTCTCGACTTTGATAAAGGCACAATCGCCATTGTTCTCTCCTCCTACAGCAAGCCAACCAAGATCAGCGGCAAGACAAGTAGGCTCAAAGGGAACAGTGGCTATGAGGGAGTTTTGACAATCATGAAGGTCGAGGACAAAAATATCGTAGTTGGAGACATAGTATATCAGATGATTCTCTTGTACGCTAATTTGATGCCTCAACTGGTGGTGTTGGTTTGGTATTCTTGTAGGATAGAATTTGTGGTGAGAAGCAATGGCGCTGGTGGGAGTCAGACATAGTAGAGGGTCGGGTATGGTCATATCGTGGAGGGATCGAAAGAGTGAGAGTTAGGTCGCATTTCCCAGATGAGGGCTGATCGGACGGATCAAGTATTGCTTGTCGAGAATCTGGACGCAGGGAGATGGAAGCAATCGACGGGGAAGGACAGAGAAGATAGATATGCGGTTGAGGTGGACGGGATTAACAGCGAGAGGATATGGAAGTGATCGTGATCGTGATAGTGACGGTGCAGAAGGTGTTGGGTCTGAGAGTTGTGGTTGATGAGAGAGGATGAGATTCCGTAGTGTCAACGAGACCAATGAGGGAATGAGGGTCTTGTCACTGCCAGTCAACGCAACTTCCTGATGTCTTTCCGGGTATGTGAGCACTGAGGATGGACGTGGATGGAGCACCCACAGAGAGGAAGTAGGTGGTAAGTTGACGTCAATTGGTTGAATGTCTGGGAGAAGGTTGTGGCTTATTCACTTGTGGCTGGTGATATGTGATATGCGATCACGTGACAATGTCTTCTTGTGAACTCACGTGCCCTTGCTCCGTAGTCGCTCTTCAATGATCTTCTCCACACGAGATTCGTCGAGCTTCTGTCGCAGTCTGCATCGTCAAGACTCAAGATTCCCTTTCGCCCCTTGGAACCGACTCCGACCGCTACGGCTCGCAGCTCCTGCCTCTCCTTCTCACGTGAACTCCACGTCGGCCAATTCTCGAATTTTCCTTCTCCGAATTTCATCCTACAATACATTTCCGACACTTTTTTCTACCTTTCATCAATCAACATCCATCACTTAGTCTGCCTATTTCCTCATCATCTTTCTTGAGCTCATCGTCTCCATCTCCTTCACTCTCTTCCACCTTGTGCGCATCATTGTAATCTCATTCACATCTTTCACGCACACCATATACCTCACTGTCTTGTTGTTTTCATCATGATTGCCTCACGGTTATCTCGAGCTGTAAGTCCTCCAACCACAATTCAACCCTACCTCTTTATCCATTTCGCCTTCATTCTAACAACCCCTACAGCTCCCACGCTCCTCTCCTGTCTCTCGCCTCTCTCAGATTAGAGCTCCTCGCTCCTCAATACTCTCCAGATATGCATCCACCGATGCTCCTGAGGGAACAGAAAAGGTCAAAGGCCAAGTCATTGGTATCGATCTAGGAACCACAAATTCCGCCGTCGCCGTCATGGAAGGCAAGACGCCACGTATCATCGAGAACTCTGAGGGAACCCGCACAACTCCTTCAGTAGTTGCCTTCACTGAGGGTGGCGAACGTCTCGTCGGTGTCTCGGCCAAGCGTCAAGCTGTCGTCAATCCTGAGAACACTCTCTTCGCCACAAAACGTCTCATCGGCCGCAAGTTCTCCGACCCTGAGTGCCAAAGAGACATTAAGGAAGTCCCCTACAAGATTGTACAACACACAAACGGCGATGCCTGGCTCGAGGCTCGAGGTCAGAAGTATTCCCCATCTCAGATCGGTGGCATGGTTCTGCAAAAAATGAAGGAAACTGCTGAGGCTTACCTCGGCAAGCCCGTCAAGAACGGTGTTGTCACTGTACCTGCTTACTTCAACGATATGCAAAGACAAGCCACAAAAGACGCTGGCCAAATTGCCGGTCTCAATGTGCTCCGTGTCGTGAATGAACCCACTGCTGCCGCTCTCGCCTATGGTTTGGAGAAGGAAGAAGATCGCATCATTGCAGTCTACGATCTTGGTGGTGGTACCTTCGATATCTCCATTCTTGAGATCCAGAAAGGTGTCTTCGAAGTCAAGTCGACAAATGGTGATACCCATTTGGGTGGTGAAGATTTCGACATCACACTTGTCCGTCATTTGGTACAGCAATTCAAGAAAGAGTCTGGCATTGATCTATCCAATGACCGCATGGCCATTCAACGTATTCGAGAGGCTGCTGAGAAGGCAAAGATTGAATTGTCGTCTTCTCTTCAGACAGACATCAATCTGCCCTTCATCACAGCCGATGCTTCCGGTCCTAAGCACATCAACTCCAAGATGACTCGTGCTCAGCTCGAATCTCTCGTTGATCCCCTCATCACGCGCACAATTGAACCAGTCCGAAAGGCATTGAAAGATGCTAGCCTGAGCGCCAAGGATATCCAAGAAGTTATCCTCGTCGGTGGTATGACCCGTATGCCCAAGGTTACCGAGTCTGTCAAGTCTATCTTTGGTCGCGAACCTGCCAAGTCGGTCAACCCTGACGAGGCTGTCGCCATCGGTGCTGCCATTCAAGGCGCTGTCCTTGCTGGTGAAGTCATGGATGTCCTTCTCCTCGATGTCACTCCTCTCTCCCTTGGTATTGAAACCCTTGGCGGTGTCTTCACCAGATTGATCAATCGCAACACTACCATCCCTACCAAGAAGTCCCAGATTTTCTCTACCGCTGCCGACTTCCAAACCGCCGTCGAGATCAAGGTTTATCAGGGTGAACGTGAGCTTGTACGTGACAACAAACTTCTCGGCAATTTCCAGCTGGTTGGAATCCCTCCCGCTCATCGTGGTGTTCCACAAATCGAAGTCACCTTCGATATTGATGCCGATTCCATTGTCCATGTCCACGCAAAGGATAAGTCCACCAACAAGGATCAGTCCATCACCATTGCCTCTGGTTCCGGTCTGTCTGATTCTGAGATTCAGAACATGGTTGATGACGCTGAGAAATATGGTGCACAAGATAAGGAACGCAAAGCTGCCATTGAAGCTGCCAACCGTGCCGACAGTGTTCTCAACGATACCGAGAAAGCTTTGAAAGAATTCGAAGACAAGCTTGACAAGACCGAAGCAGATACTATCAAAGAGAAGATTGCTAGTCTGCGCGAATATGTTGCCAAGAACCAGACTGGTGAAGGCACAGCCACGGCTGAAGAGCTCAAGGCCAAGATCGATGAACTACAGGCTAGCGCCCTGACTTTGTTCGATAAGATGCACAAGGCTCGTAGCGAAGAGTCATCACAGCCTCCTCCAGGTGGCGACGCCGGTTCTCAACAAGGTGGTGAGCAGAAGCCTTGAGAAAGAGACCATTAAGGTGCACTCCCCATCAACTGTATTCTAATGATATCCCTTGTACTCGACTCGTCTTTTGCGTCATCATCATCCTCATCATCCCTTCTTTAGCGAATTGTGGTTGATTTTCCTCTCCGTCCTTTGCAGAGCATGAACCACAACGGGGCCTTTCAATCTAAGTGGCATGCCAGTTTTGGGGGTGGTTGTTCTCAAGGGAACAGCCTCACGCTAAACGTATAGCCTGCATAATTCCATGTTGAATGTCTGCAAGGCAACAAAAGGACAGAGTTATCAGTCCTCGACCACAAGGACCAACGAAGAACGACCCAACCGCCTCTTTCAATCATTACTCTTTTTTCTTTCATTACATGTTGTGTTATCTACGGCATTCGGGATGACAGACGTGACGAGGCAAGATATTGCCAGTCGCAGTTGGTCATTAAAAGCTGGTGTTTTGGAGGCAATACGGCAGCGATACACTCCTGGTGGGACGAGGTTAAAAGAGTTGTGATGCGCACTCATGTAATTCTTTGTACAGAAGTCGGTGGGCAGACTAAGGCAATTAGCCGGGCATGACATGTATGCCATGGAAACTCAGCGATTGGAACTTCAGCGATGACCGAGTTTCTTTCATGTTGATGTCAGTTAAGATTAAATAATCCAAAAACCCAAATCTCCTCTCTATACAACCTAGGTCTTTTTTTCCCTTTTGGTAAACGTCAATTACTTGTATACATATAGTTCCACTGACCCTTCACGCCTTGAATCATTCGCAACATCTACTACCCAGGTAAGAAGATACCATCGCCACGAACAAAGACACAACGTTTCCAACATTAGCCAATGACCCTGCCCACGCCACACGCAAGCCAAGCACGACCATAAAGTAACCCGAGGAGAAGGAGGACGGGGCAGACAACATCGAAGACATCGAAGACATCGAAGACGACGAGGTGTACGAGGAAATAGAACCTCAGCAACCCTGGCTCGCAGCGCCTCCTCTCCCCGTGCAGCTCTAAGGCGTGACTCTGACAATCTTTCAAGCCCAACAAAAAAAGAAAAGGAAAAGCTTACCGCTAGCAGAGCCCTTCCTCGTGTAGATTACATTGTGATATAATGTGATGTGATGTGATGTGATGTGATGTGATGTGGTGTGAGGAGAGGAAGTACCATGTAATGCAATACAAGGTGATATATATGTGCGAGATGTAATGCCCTGCATTCGTTTTGGGTTGGCGTGGGCGTATATCGCGTGTACATCCTCCGTACATTGTTAGGAGATGTCGGCGACGGTCTGTGTGTGTTTGTGTTTGTGAGTGAGAGAGAGTGTGTGTGTGTATGGACGGGACATGAGGCGAGAAAACGAAAAGAGCAAAGAGCGGAAGGTCGGAACGGGGGCACAGGGGGCAAAGGGAGTGACGGGCTTGATGTGCTGCGAAGGAGATGGAACTGGCTACGTATGTAGGTATGTACCTAAGGTAGACACGTATGTACCTAGGTGAGTGGCTAGATATTGGTCTACCTACCTACCTAGTATTCAAAGTCATTCGTGGTAGACGTGTTCTTTCCTTCCTTCCTTCCTTCCTACCTACCTACCTACCTACCTGCATACCTGCCTAGCTGCCCACCTACTAACCTGCGAGCCTAGGTAGCTAGTGCCTCGTGCCTCGTACCTCGTGCCTAGCTAGTCCCTAGTGCGTGCCTCCCTCTCCTGCCAGCCTGGACTTCCTAAGGCGAGGCGAGATGTCAAGTGTGTTGAACAAAAGGGGGGTGTTTGTTTGTTTGTCTGTTTGTCAAGTCTCACGATAAATGAAACGAGGCTGTGCTGTATGGCGCGGGATGGTCGTCCGCCATCCAACCTTGGGACTTGGCGCACTGGACAATGGTGTATCAACCACGCACGTAGGCTGACGGATGTCTGCAAAGGTCGGAAGAACTCGTTGTGGTTGAAGAGGTTGTGATGATGTGTTCACGAAGGATATGGCACACATCAACATGGTCAAAAGGTCCGGGGCTTGGAGGAAGCACACAGGGAGTGAGGACGACGTTGGTCGTGAAACTCACCATGGCTTTGGAAATCTGAAGCCAGCAGTAGTAGTTAGTAGTGAGTAGTGACGCTATGCTGTGCTCGAATAAGGTCGTCGTCGTGATCGTCCTGGCTTCTTCCTTTCTGATTCACGTGAGAAACGCGGAGCCACGGAACATGATCCGTGATTGATCCATGAATAGCCTGGCACGCACACCTACAGTACGACCTGACCTGGGTGGGTGAGGTGGATCAGATCGACAGAAAGAACGAGTTCGTCGAAGGCGGATGGAATCATGGAACGATCTTGTATGGGGGCTAAAGATAGGCACCCTGCAGGGGTCCGTAGGTATATCCAGACACGGTGAGAGGAGTACGGACTCCGACAATACTCCTGAATGCAGGGATAGGAAAACGTGGGAAATAGCGGTATGTGCTTGAGATGCAGCTAGTATGCATCGACTTACTCGAAAGCTTTTGCATGGAACATGTTGTTGTCTCGAATTCTGGACGGAATCTTCGGTAGATGGGGTGGCCTGTACATAGTTGGTATACTTCCAAAAAGGAGGTGTCTGACTCGGCACACGTGCATCGAGAATATGCAGTTGCGTACGCCGTGCGTACATTAGGTAGGGATTGCCACAAGGGGAGAAACTAAAGTGGTAAGAGATGCCACGTTTTTCTCGGTCGGTTTTGGGGAAGTCCCCCAACGTTGGCGAGCCTTGCTTGTCTCGTGTTTGTGTTCGCGTAATGTGTGCAATAGTCATGATAGGTCAGAGAGATTCGTTTAAAACGCCCCGGCCCCTTGTCTGTTCAGCGGAGGCTTGCCTTTTGTTGGGGGAGGGGGTTTCGAAGGAGCCGAGTTGTAGGCAAAAAAGGGTTAAGCAAGGACCGCCGTTTGGGTTCTGAAGGGGAAAACAAAAACCAAAGAAACAGCTGCTAGAAACCACCAAGCGTGTGCCAAACTGGTGCGGCCGCCGTTCCTCCAAAAGAGCAGAGAGAAAAGGGGGTTTTGTTTCCACAAGCGAGATGACAGACGAAAACGCTGCGCGGGTGTAATGTTAATTCGGTTGATGAGGGCAATTTGGACTTACATAGACGAGCGTCAATGTTAAGGATCCGCTGGACCATTCGATTGACATTATGGAAGGTGGCTATGAGAAAAGAAACACATGATACCTCGGTCGAAATCCGAAAATCGAGGGATAAGATAGAAAGGGGTTGATCCAGTGGATTTGGATGCCTTGTGTACAAGTTATGTAAGGGTGAAGTGCCATTCTGGTCTATAAGCGGAAGGCCGGGATGATCGGATGATTGGATATTGATAATGCTATGATGGCGATGAAACAGTGGCCCCGTAGAGTGACTGTGACTGTTCCCAGAGTGTAGGGAATATCCGAAGAAGTGAAATATGCAGCACAGTCGTTACCGGCTACCTCAAACCTGTCAGGCTGTCAAGATGATTTAGGTAGGTAAGTTGGAACAAGGCTGACACGCAGGAGTGAAGAGGGTAAAACACGGAAAATAAGCCCGAAGTTGAGCTCGAGACGGCGATTTACCATGGGCCACGGCGTACAGGGCTATCAGGCCAGGCCAGAATCGTGATGGATACTATCATATCATGGAAGGCTGTGCCGAGTACGGAGATTTACACTTGAGTCACAGCGACTCCGTACTCGGTACTCGATACTCCGTAATCAAGATAGTGTCCAGTGTACAGTGTACAGTGTCTGCTTTGGGTACGGATAGATTCGCTATGGCTTGCACTGGCTTGCTATTAACACAGTGGCTGCCCGGCACTAACTAGGCACTCAGAAGTTGCTGTGGTTGCCAAGTACTTTGTGCAGTACTGGGTAATTAGGGAGTAGTCGATACGTAATCAATGCTAGGGAATGAATGAGTTAAGCTGACGAATACGGTGAATACAAGACATAGCGACGGATGGGAAGGCGACCACTCAGCAATCATGAAACACGGTGTCTGATCGAAATAGTACTTTGTAATCTCCATCTGGCGCTTCAAGAGTTCAGGCATGTTGTGCGATTCGATCATCTTTTGACGATGGTTTGTAACCCGTAACGTTATGATAAATTGATAATCCACTTGCTGTGCCACACTAGTCCCGATGGCATGCGAGATTGATGATGATCTGACTAGAGTCTAGAGTCTAGAGTGACACGAGTGATTAGAGTGACTACCAACTAGGGAGTACGGAGTACGGAGTAGAGTAGACCATTTACGGAGTTGACTACTAACTACCAACTACTGTAGATAACACAAAGACAAGCGATGAACCGATGGTTTAATGCACGGTCCGACCGAACCAAGCCTTGAGTGGAGACCAGCGCCGCAACGTCCGCTCCCTCGACGGAGTGACTACGTAGAGAGTTATTTCTTTTCGTTAGCCGGACGAGGATTCATGTACGTACACATTTACCGAGTAACCAGAGTAACTCTGTGGCTGATTTGGAGCAATACACCAAGAACTTCCAAGATATGCTCATACTCTCTATTCTCGTGTCCATCACGCGAGCAGAGATAGCAAGCAAAGGGCAACGGGGCTTGGCGCAGATCAAGTCAGCATACTCAAATTGGAGAGAAGAGCAATCTCGAGGTACTGTAACAACGGACTAAGTTGTCAAATGTAGTAGTTCATGTCTAACGTCCCGTATTCCTTTCAGCTCGCAAGGGGCAATGGCAAGGGCAAGGCGACTGAGACCTCGGTCAGTCAGTAGTCCGTAGTCAGTGACACGTGTAGCTGAAGGTGGCGAAAAAAAGGGAGAAAAAGAAACAAAGTGGGGGTCCGAGTTGAGTTGGGTTGGGTTGAATTAAGTTGAGTTGATTTGAATAGAATTGGATGGTCTGGTTGAGGCTTTTTAGCTTCCGACCAGTAGCACCTCGGTAGAGTAGGACAGACCGAGTGATGGATGACAAGATGAGACTCGGTAGCTTGGGTAGGTCGGTAGTAGACTTGTTAGACGATCAAAGAGGAAGAGGCGAGTGCGGAGTGAGAGTCTGAGTCTCTTGTGTTGCAGCAAAACCCTCAAGGGACGAATATAAAAATCTCGGCACTGCAGGAAGAAGGAAGAGCCCAAGACCAATTGGAGTGCATGGTGGACCGTGAATAATAATAATAATCCCAAGGTCCATACGGATAGTTATACCTAGTGCCTATCCGGCACCTAGACTACCACACTACTCCGTAGATACCTGGACTAGATGCAGCCAAGGTAGATTTATCCGACGCTCACCTACGGAGGCACAGTAAGGTATTCATTCTTTACCTAGTCAGGTGGCACGGATAGACGTGATTTAGACACTGTATTAACTCAGAGCGCCTGTAACAGCGCCCGTACGGAGCCCGTAGCCAAGTTGGATACCTACCTGTAGGTACTAGGTAGGCACGACTGGAAAGAGTGTGGCACAGTCGATGGCTTACAAGTTTCCATTGATACCACCAAACAAGTCAAGCTAGTAAAGGGACTACTGCATCAGGAAAGGTGGCAAATCATGGGACCGAGTTCTTGGTTATCTATGATTGATTGCGCGCTATTAATGCAATGTCTCTGAGTCTTCCGCCCGTCTCCCGCTGCCACTGCCACTGCCACTGGTCCTCCCCCAGTCTGGCAAAAGTCTTCAAGTTGACATCAAGGGTCTCGTGTCGTCCTCGTATCAACCTCAGGCCAATCCGCTTAATCCTCCCCTCAGGTGGACATGAGAAATGCATCACCTGCCCTATTGTGGTCCTCCTCCCAAAGTCTAAATCCTCCCTGACCCTCCTAAAGTCTTGGTTTCGACCAGAGTCACCGACTGGGTGACCGAGAATATACGAATGATGAATGATGAATGACGGTTGAGGTTGGACTAGGCGAGAGCCACGCCAATTAAATTAATTGGCTCACGACATGACATGATAGATCAACAGTCCCGTCAACCATTGCACTTTTCCCTTGACTTGCGCCCCATCACTTGTCGGCAGGATGATGGTTATACCTTTCTAAATGCTCAATGATCATACCTCCGTAGACATATCATTCGGATCGGACATGATTGCCTAGTTGAATCTAGATCCCAGTTACAGATTGTCGGGGTTTTAAGGTTGGATAGCCCCTCGTCTAACTAGGACGTAGCTAGCTAGACTTTTGACGTGGCCTGTAATGACTGTATGTAATTATGGACCGAGTTGTGCTCCGGAGGTCAGGCACGTCAGGGTTTCAAAAGATAGGACAAGTATCTACCCTATGCGGACAAGTTAGGCACTAAGTACTATACACCTTCCCAGTATTATTCACCTACACCCCCCCGTACATACCTACCTAGGTACCCAGCCCATTCTTTAAGTGTATACCTCCTTAGCTGTTGGCCTGCCGCCTGTAGTCTCCGGGTGACAGCATCGCCCCCGTAAGTGAAAAGTCCTTACCAACTCACCACTTTGCCTCAGTCCAACTTATCAATGTCAGTTAGGCACGGTAGGTGTGACACAGCCACTCGCTTCGTCGAATCCTAATTACCCCAGTCTCGGGTCTTGGAGTTTCAAGTCTCGAGTCTGACTCCCCGTTCTGGAGCATTGCGACCTTCCGCTTCAGGGAACTTCTCCTGAACAATAACAAATAACCCCTAGACCATGACTATCATACGTCAAAGTTGCATTCGTCTGGTCAAACTCGGCCAGTGGCCACATTGCAGGGTTCTTGAGCACATATGAACGCATGGCTGACAGTTGAGGGAACCAGGAAACGATACGGAGTAGGTAAAGGTGGTATCCAACAAGTGGAGAATGCCCATATCGACCGACTCGGTGGGTGCCTACAGTACGGAGTCGTCAGCTCAGTATTCTATGCTGTCACATCATGTGCAACCACTACGTCAACAGTAACACTATTCCGTACCAGCTCGGGTAGGTAGCTAAGTCGAGGCTAACTACTGTAGGTATTCAGTTGCTAGATTAGCACAATTCCAGACTAGCTAGGACGGTAGCTGCTGAGTGCTCCGTATCCGGACATTCTTAGTTTCTTCACTTCTTTGTACTCCGTAGTCCCAAGATCCGAGTATAAGCACTGTGCATTGTATCGTCCCACCCTTGCAAGATCAGCAGCGACTAGGGTCGCCCGGAAAAGGGTATTATTATGACACCTACGAAGTAAATTTGTCGCTGTGTGGACGGACGGGCGCCACAGGTCAGAGCGTCATACCTGGATTACCGCCCACGGGTACTCCGGAGTAGAGGGCTTCCTAGCCTGGCTTTGGGTCTGCATTCGGGGGCCCTCAAGCCAGTCAAGGGGTTAACAAAGGGCTGAAGGATCCGAAGACGCCCCTAGATAATAATAATGACCACGAATAATCACACTTACATACCCTGACATTACTGCTAACAATGCAACTACCTAGAGACAATTGGTCATCTCATCAACAGCTCTCGAAGCCTCATCTCAATCTCTCAGGGGCGTTGTTGATCAAGATGAATTGTAATTGACAGCGAATGACTCTGGGCCAACGTGTCCAAATCTCCCGCTTAAGAGTACTTGGGTGCTTGGATGTTGGGAGATTCACGAATGAGCATACGACCAGCTACTGTGTCTGTGTGTTGGCGTTGTTGACTTGTACATAAAGCTGGAGGCCGATTGACTTACGTATCGTGGGTGGACTCGCACTACGGAGGACTCTCGCTACCCACGCTAAGTAGGGAGTACGAGTATAGTGAAAGACTGCAGACTCCAAAGGCACAACTGGCCTTTATCTAGACAATATTACCGAGCAGTGGATGTTACAGGAGGTACGAGTTTAAAGGTAGTCTTTTGATCTCGATTGGCCTCCCTGCGCTAAGTTAGTAACCCTGGTGCCGTGGTAGGGTAGTCACTAGTAGCTAATGGCAGTTAAACTCCAGGGAGAGTCAATGGCAGTGGCACCTAAATGGTAGTGGTTAGTGGTTAGTGGTCAGTGGCTGCCAGAGTTCCACAGATCAAGCGACCACCCGTCCTCAGATCAGACGCTGGATGGAATTGGGCTATGCGGGCATGGCCCATGGACAATGGACGATGGACGATGGACAATAGGCGATGGATCATGGGCGATGGATCATGGACGCTAGATCATGGACAATTATTGACCGTTTACCTTTTTCTTATTCAAGGCTCTCGCTTCTTCAACCCTTTTGACTTTCGCCTTTCCTTATTCGATTCAGATTCCAGACAAGTTGGAGCGTGACGAGGGTGAGGGTGAGAGTGAGGGTGAGGGTGAGGGTGAGGGTGAGGGTGACGACCGTCTACTCCGTACTCCCTAGTCACTACCGAGTAGTTTACTACCTAACTACCAACTACCAACTACGACTCCTGCTCCGTACGTAGTAGCACTCCGTACTCTTTGACTCTCTTTCCGACTCCATTCTTTGACACACTCTCAAAAGTCAACTCTATCGACCACTACCGACTCGTGGTGGCTTTTGCTCTCGTTTCTCCCTTATTCACCATTCATCATTCATCATTCACCATTCACCCACTAACCTATTCGGACTACTACCTAATACCTACCACTTGCAGAACTGAACTAGACTCCTCTGGTCTGCTATTCTTCCTCTCCTCCATTACCATTTTCCCAAATTCCCTCCCTCTTTTTCTTGTTCCCTGCTGGCATCTTACGCTTACCATCGCCATCTCCATCTCCATCTCCATTGCCATCTCCATCTCCGTCGCCATCGCCGTCGCCATCCTTCATCCTCCATCTTCTGTTCTCGACCTTCCACCCTCTTTATGCTGCTGCATTTCAACGACACGCTTACACGCCCACCTACACGTCCACACCCACACCCACACCAACACCCACACCTCTACGCCTTTGTGCGACCACTCCTCGACTCTACCCACATCTGTCAACGTCATTTCGCGCCTTCACTCAGATAGATTCATGATTCTCTTGCACCATTGAGTATTGAGCGCGCTACACATCCTAATCGACAATCTGCTCGACACTGGTCAGACACCTCCTCCGGACATCAGTTTCCACCTCCAGCCATGTTTTCACGACCTCCTTCCGATCCGCGCAAGGATGTGCCATCTCATGAGGTATGCCACGCTCTTTCTTCTTTGTCGCTGTGTTTGCCTCCCTGTCTATCTTTCCTCGTGATCACCCTTGACTTGGCTTGCACTTGCACTTGCACTTGCACTTGAACATGCGCTCGTCCGCGTCCGCGTCCACGCCTTCCTCATCCCCAGACCAGGACTTGATCTGGAAGGCGCCATCCACCGGTTTCTCAACAGGCAAGCACCAGCATCTGTCTGGCCTGCCATGGGAGAGCTCAACTCATTCTCCACACTCCTTCTCCAAGCCACAGGTCATTCACCACACACCACAACCTTCAATAAGGGTCAGGCCGCCTTCAACTCAATCGTCGACCGCTATCCATCGTCGTCAATTTACATCTACGTCGCACATCATTCACAGTGATTCTGGTATCTCAACATTCCTGATTATGTGGTGCGCATGCCTACCAGCGCCGTCGCCAAACCCACACCCAAACCCACAACCAAAACCAAAACCTCCATCCCAGAAATGGCCCGGAACTCGGATAGTCTACGGAGTGCTGCTGCACCACTCACCACCCGAACCCTGGCATAAATCTTTCGCTTGACCGCGTGTTGCCCACTTGCAGTGGCTTCGATCTTAGGCCCTTTTTGGCTTCTCCTGGCCTGATCCAAGACGACCTTTGACCGCACCGCCTCCACTCCTTGACAACAAGACTGGCCTTGGCAACACCTCTCATTTCCAGCATCCCGACCACCTGTGGCCAATCACTCGACTTGTCTGTACCCGTCACCGCTATCATGTCTGACCGTCATTTCCATTCTATTTTCATTTCCACAGATGCCTTGCATCAGTGATAACCTTTTTCGGTCACACCAACCCCCAGCCCTGCCTATCTCCTCCCTATACCGCACGTCACCGGTTCACTTTGACTATTGCCCTTGCCGCTTCACCCTGCCTTTCCAGACCACCACCGCGTTTCATGTTCAATTGCTTGGCACCCTGTACATGTACCTTTACCATGACTTCAACTATCAACGGCATTGATCCCCGAGACTATTCGTCAACAACTACACTTCTGTAGAGATTTCCCATTGTGCTCCAACTACTACTTCACTCTTGCCGAGAACTCTGACTGACATCCTGCTACTAGCGACCGAGATCTCATTGGGGTTCCCCCTTTTCACAGCCAATGCGCAATCCCTATCAGCCAACCCAGCATGCTCGAGATGCTTTAGACCCAGAGTCTTCGGATAGCGATGTTTCTGTCGGCGGCGGTGACGAATACAGGGCACTGACCGCACCTCTCCCCCTGCCACCCCAACCATCCAAACATGCACTTGAGTCGTCTGATGGCGTTCAGCATCGACTGGATCAATTGACCAAGGTCGAGGAGATGAATATCCGCAAGTACGATCTACTAAAAGCCAAACGAAAACGTAAAGACGATCGAATCCGCCAGAAACGAGAAATCCAAGACCGAAAGTGGGCTGCCATCACCGATGCCCGCCGACGCCGCGACTTGAGAATCGAGACACGACGCAAACGAGAAGATGCCGCCTTTACCCAGTTTTTTGAACACGAGCTCGAGGATGAAGAGAATGTGAGTCTCGACATGACCCCGATCCATGTCAGAGAGCTAACCCATCAATCCCAGAATTTACGAAAGCGTCTGAAGCGATTGAAGAGGGGTCTCCCACCCGATGATTCACCTCAGCCAGGAAACGCTCGAATTGCCTCGGCCTCTATGTCACCTCCAGGCACTGGTTTGTCGACGCTTCCACCGCCACCGAAGCGCCACCAAGTCGCTCCTCCTGGTCAGATTGATTCAACAAGCACGCACTCCCGCGTCGCTGACCAAGGAACCCTTCCTCCACCGCAGCCCCCCAAGAATACTGGACCCAATCAACCCTACAACTTCTACCGCAATTCCGAATCCTCCTACACAAGACAATTTCAACAATCCTCTTCCTATTCCACAACCCCGACCTCAGGCTCCCCTGCAGGCCCTACAAATGGTCTCAATCAATCTACTCAGATCTCCAGTGACAGGACGTCTTTGAGTCAGTTGACCCGTTCTGATTCCTCACACACGAACCGCGCCACACCTTCCAGTCAATCGCCTGCTACCCCGGCTACTGGCCATAATCCCTTAACCAGGCCTTCCAGCTCTAGCTACGACACTAGGCCACCACCAGCAACCACCTCCTCCGGTTTTGCGTCAGTTAATGCACCCGTTAGTTCGGGTTTTGCTACGATCAATCCTCGTAGTGTTGCGCCTCTCCCAGCCCCGCATGCCAATTCCCACATTGGATCGACCAGGCCAACGTCTGATATAGATACTCACAAAACACCGGTTCAACACAGCGTTGCTGGTGGTATCGACAACTCTCGCTTTCACCCGTACAATAGTGCTACAACTGGTAGCCCATCAGCCACGAGTACCAATTCTGCCAACAAAAGAACCCCGTCAACAACCCATCCTTATCAAATGTCGGAGGCTTTTGCCAACAGACATCATCATTGCGAGCGAGTAGATATCCTGAATCGAGGCATTTGGACTTCTTATGGTGTTGGAGGTACACAGGAAAATCCAACCGGTCCACCAACAGAAATGTACCTTCGTTGTAACCACGATGGTTGCTCACGCATCGATTGGCGCACGGTGCACGGCCTACAATGTCACATTGTTAAGAACCACGAGCAACCAAAGGGCACTATCGGAAGCCTGGATAAAGCGCTGGAGAAGTATGGTGTACCCGTAAAAGAGGTGGAAAAGTATGAATCTGAGCACGGAAACGGGTCAGCGGGAACTGTTGCTGACCCCAAGAACCACAAAATCAAAGTCAAGACCAAGGAACAGCTTAATTATGCCGGCAAAACTACGCCAACATCACATGGCGTTGATCTTCAGACGAGACCCGCCGGATGGCGACCCAGTCCAACGCCTGGGGCAGTCCTCCTCTCTCAGAAGAGGTGAAGCGCAGTCCACTTTCGAATTATACAAATGGCTTTGGAAAGGAGGTTCTTGTTCCGAACAGAGATGGTCCAGCCAAAACAAACCCACCGCCTATCACCGCATCACCAAGTATCAACACTTTTTCTAGCATCACAGGTACACACGTAAGATCGGAACATCGATCAGATTGGCTGGGGCGAACGATGCCTTCTTCGTCCGCTTCTCGTATAGAACCAGAATCGAAGAGGCTCCAAGGAGATGTCGGGGCATCGAACAATCTTCCTTCTACCCGTGATCTGGCGCCCCCATCATTGACGAACCCGAGCCCACCGTCACACCCACCAGTCTCTGGGGAAGCTCGACAACTTGTCAGTAGCCCAAACTTGACCGCCAAGATTACACCAGCTGCAGTCGACAGTAACCCCACGACATCTGCTTCCCTACCGGCAGCGACGACTACTTCGGCATCTGGATCCGGAGACTTTCCCACCAAAGCAGTAGAACCAAAGCAAGAAGTGGAGGTTCCGACACCAGGAGCTCCATCAATCCCTTCTCAGGTGGAACACGGGGTCGGTCCGAAAGACGGTGACGTCAAGATGACTGGCACAGATGAAGGTGATCACAAGCTGGAGTTGCAAACCAATGGAGGCGCTGAGCCACAAGAGAAGACGAAAGAGGAAGGAGCCACGAACGGACGTGGACAAATCACAGAAGACCAATCCGAGACTATCGTTGTCGATGGCGATGCTAATAAAGCGGCTTCCAGCATCGAATCTAGTTCGAACAAGAGGGCGCCACTCCAATCGCCTACAATATCGACTAAAACACTTCCTGCCAATACCCCGGAAGCAACGCTCGGCGGTTGAGCCGTCGATCGAGCGCTGCTCGACAATCAGTTGAAGACAGCGATACATCTTATATGAGGGACGGGAGAAGTGGAACCACAAATGGTGACGATGAAAAGGATGAAAAGGATAGCAAAGATGGTAGGGAGAAGACGCCACCGCGACGAATCCTGAGACGTACCAGAGCCTAAGGATGCGGCCCTCGCCCTCTCAATATTTCACACGCATTTCAGGCGATCGAAAAGATCGACAAATTCACCTAACAAACTTTACCAACAAACTTTACTACGAGTGAAATCTGACGAAATTGATGCAGCTGGTATGCAGTATTTCGAATGGCGCCTCATGGAGTCAAACATGTGCTTTGTGCGGTTTGGGGACTTTTCACAAACTTGAGTATAGAATAATAGCATTACGATGGGTTTTGATGTGGTTTTGTCAGACTAGCATACAAGGGAATTGGAGACGAAGAGATTATCATGATCACGGGGGAATTACAAAGGCCGTTGTGGCGAGTCATTAATACCAGTTTAATATCAACCTTCTGGAAGTTGTGCATGGAGATGACCAGTGTTGTAAGATTCATTGATTCAGAGGTTGAGGTATATAGTTCCACAATGCATCCAGTTCGTGTTGTGAGCCAGCCATTGGCGAAGCGATCATGCTTCAGTGGTTATTATCTTTTGTCAATCCGCTTTCTCTACCAGATCAAGAAGCGACTCATTGGTTTTGATGGAGGTGGACAGCAAACATAGGAAAAAAAACCTTGTTTCACACACGACGGGCTACGCAATAAAGGTGTACCGAGTTGGTCAAGGTCGCCACGCTGCCTTCGTTGTCACAGACGCAAAGAGATCGAGAACTACACCGCCAGAGACATCTCAATTCCATTAGTCTTCAATTAGCAGGAATGTGCATTATTTAACTCGGCGCTATGTGTATGTATAAAGCGGCTCCGGCTCGCATGGTGTTGAAAGCACAGACCTCCCATACCTCATATCTCACCTAGGACACCGAAGGTTATCGAGCACGGTACTCCATAATACTCTGGAAGATATATTTAGCTTGTGTTCTAGGCACCCGAGGGACATATCAACAAAGATCCATATATTCCACCACTCTACGGACACTCTTGCTTCTGGGTTTTCGGATCTCCGTATCGATCAATCACCTCTCGCCTCTCACAACTGGTCATTAGCATAATTCAAAGTAAGCGGGCCGCAGTGAAAGAATCAAAAGAACCCCAGAAAATGTTGTCCTCGGTGTACCTCTTCATAAGCCTGTCGGCTCTGATCTCAGTGTCGTTGGTAAGTCAGACTTGCAGCCCCAAGGTCCTTCAGCAAGCACAGAGCCGTGTAATACAGTACACGTCAGATGACTCACTCACATAACACAGGCCGGGGGAACCCAAGTCGTCAACGGCGTGACGGTCAGCAACTGTCCCGGCGCCATGGTCGTGGAAGGAACCACAGCGACGTACTGCTGCGTCGGGGCAACGGGGTTCAGCATTTCCTTCTGCGACGGCTTCCCCATGTGCACGAGCACCAGCCAGGATTCAGCCATGTCCACATCCTCTCCAACCATCACGCCTCCGTCGTGTTCGACGACCATCCCGCTCTCAGCGACAAACTTTGCTCAGCTGGTCGATAGTGCCAGTAAAAGTCTCGCCGCCGCCACTGCTGCCGCCGCGGGCAGTGTCACCGGCACGGTCCAGCAGACTGGGACTTCCACCTCAACGGGTACTTCTGCTCAGCAGACGCAAAATCTTGGTTCCGAGTTGCGAATGTCTGGGATGGGCCTGTTAGCCGCCTTGGTGGGCTTGGCCTTGGCTTGATACAAGGCTGGAGGTGAAGGATAGCATGGGGGGAAGACATCGGGAGCTGGGCTCAGCGTGTGGCAGCGTGGACTTGCGAGAGTATAGATACTTGATATGAAACGAGACTGAGAGGATGAACCTACCTCGGATAATAGTGATCGGAACTCGCCGTATCTTGGAGACATAGCCATGAATAGAGGAAGTTATGGGGCATAACATCTCGGCATTCAATACTGGGCAAATACCCAGGAGGTGCTAACTTAGTGACCTTGCACTTAAAGGGTAGAAGCTGGCCCACAGCTGACGGGCTGTTCACGTGATGACAGCGGAAAATAGCTCGTCAGACAAAAACTTGACTAACCAATTGCTTGTGCCAAGCATTTCAAACCTCCGGCCAAGTTGGAAATGTGAAGTGGTTCACGTTGCTCAAGATCTTCAGTCAATTGCGCCTTCGCAAGCCCAGCTTTCGCTCAACAGGCGACGACGAGAAGTCCTGCACATCGAAGCTCGGCTTCTAACTTGGCTTCTTACTCTCACAGTATTGATCATTCCCTGGTACCGGCGTTCTCGCCTCGCCCAACATGTGTCGCATTTGCGGCCGGGTGGTCAAATGCATCTTTGATTCAATGCCATCGAAGATGTCAACATCACAAGTCTCTACACGGTACTGTTACTTACATCACAGCTTGGTGCAGGATTCTAATATACTTTCAGACTTCTACGTCAGCCATCTCAAGTCCGGTCCCATCACATCTCATCAAGAAACCTCGTCCGCGCCGCACTGAATATCAATTCCAAACAAGCCATTCAACCACCAACCTTCCTCCTACCGGTTCGGGCCAAACTCCATTCCGCAAGCACAATATATCAGTCGGCAAGCTCGCACCAACATTTCGAAAACACGTCCGCCAACATTCCACCTACACTACTCCAAACTACAAACCAAAGCACATCAGTACCTACGGGCACTGACTCCTCACAACCATCAACTCTCCAAAATCCCCAATCCGGTACTCTTTCTCGACCACTCGTCCTCTCCAAATCCCTGCAAGACCTCCTTCCTCATCTTCACGGGCAGAAACCACACTATATAACGGCACACGTCCACAAATTCCCCTACCTCCTCACCGAGGGCGATACACTGCGGCTACCATTTCTCATGAAGGATGTCTTCCCAGGAGATATTCTGCGGTTCAATCGAGCCAGCATTATCGGTTCGCGTGACTACACACTCAAGGCCGGCATGAGCAATACGGAATCCTACGATGCCAAGAGAACAGGCGAACCGAATTATCTGGACGAAAGGCTGTTCGAGCTACGAATGCGAGTCATGGGTACAGAGACAGGACCCATGATGGATAAGGAGAAGAAGAAGCGACGTAATCGTCATCGTCGGGTCATTCATTCTAAGCATCGCTACACCGTTCTGAAGGTTATGGAGCTCAAGGTCAAAGGGTTGGAGGAGTTGAAGGCAGAGAAGGGAACCCTTCTTATGGAATCGTAGGAACCTTTTCTTCGAGGATCGCAGGTGGTTGGTGATGTACAACTTAGAGCGCATCTGTCACGGTGGCACGCTGAACTCGGTTTCGAGCCGTGCTGGAACTGGCCGAAGAGTGCCATCTGGTCGTTGACACGTGCGGCACCATAGACTCTACCTGCTACTCTACTACCCATCGCTGTACAGTATAGTATGTTATTCTACCACACCCGGAGTCAGATCCTGCATCTGCCGTTGCACACAAGATGTATATGTAAAGCAAATCAGCCTGTTCACACAGACGAGGCCAGAGCACAGAGACAACTTAGCTTAATCCAATGCTGAATGTCCCAACCCAACCCAACCCGGATGATACTCAGGACAATCAGGATACTCAGGACAATCAGGATACTCAGGACAATCAGGATACTCAGGACAATCAGGATACTCAGGACAATCAGGACAATCACGATCTACACACCATCGGCTGAGCCTCTCTCTGCACGGCATAGCCCGCGTAGCAAGTCGATCATAGTTAGTATCCGTATCATCTCAGCATCGCCGAGAGGGCCCTTGCGACTACCACTTCCACCGCGACTACCACTACGACTATGCAAGCCACTGCCACTGCCTGTCACCGATGTGGTTACTTCTACATGCACAAAGGAGATTTGGCCCAACGATACCTGCTGGACCCAGCAATAAACCACCCTCCGTCCGCAGGGGGATTAGAGGGACGCGGAGCTACCCTGACTAAGGCGGAATGGTGAGAGGTAGACAAGTTAAAGAGAGAGGGGTTAGAGAGAGAGAGAGTGTGTGTGTGTGTGTGTGTGAGTGAGGGAGAAAGGCTAGAAGGAGAGAAGACGAAGATGCGAAAAGCTATTCTACGTGTTTTGTTAAGTTGTAACCTGGAGGGACGTTGGAAGGGGTGTTCATCCGTGGTTTTGTAGTTTCATATTTTTATGGTTTTGTGTTTTTATAGTATAGACTCAAAGTCTTCAACTGAATGTAGTCTGCCTCTCTGGAACCCGGAGCTTGGCTAGGCTCCTCTCCCTGAGCGTCATTGTCGGTGAGATTTAATGCGAGAATTTCGACTGTGAATCACATGCGGTCAGGTTCTCTCTTTCTGGTATAAGGACAGATCTTGGATTGTTTTCTCATCGTAGTTGTATGGCTATCACTAGGACTAGTGACTATGACTATCAGCACCTTTTGCTGTTTGAATCAACCATGCATACACTAGCCACTCCACTCAGGCACTTGGCTCCTGAATCCCGATCAGTATTGATATGATAGCAGGTACAAGTAAAACAGTTTGGAATTCATGTTGATGCCTCTCCCTCCTTGAACAAATATAATGACACCCACCAGACCCATGCGCCATGCAAACCATGAAAAGCAATCATCCGCTCGAATATCATCCTCGGTCCTATGTCATCTATAGGTCATTTGTCATACACCCTGGCCCTGCGCACCATATGCTTTGATATATGTAAAGATTAGGCCTGCCTCCCTTCACCCAATACCCGTTCGTCATGTCAACTGTCTTGGTATGAAGTGACCCATGAAAGACTTTTGAGACTCCAACGCTGACCCAGAGCTTTTCCCATAAGCAAGGTTCAAAGAATTGCCCTTCAAAATCATCGCTTCACGCTCATGGGACCATGACTAGCACTTCCCACACGACCACTGGTCTTGCGGACTTTCGTATTCGCTTCAACTCCAGTACGGCGAGGTGATTCTCTGATAGATCTCGTCTTGGATACACTCATGGCACCCATCCCACTTGCGGATCGGGTGTTTTGGGTCTAGCAGCATTTTGGCCCTTCTCAGACCTTGTGCTTAATTTGAGATTCTCCTGTTCTTGAGCAAGTTCGTCCCAAATTGCATTGGTGTCTTCGATTGTTTGGAAGTCCATTTCACCTGCGTCCTCGTAGATGCCCATACCATCAGCAACATCGAATGTTTTGGTGGTCGTTGTAGTTGTGGTTGTGTACGACACACTTCGAGCTTTGCCTTTACTGCTAGGGCTTCTACTATGACTTCTTCTGGCAGCTGCTCGCTGAAGGATGAGCTCCTCTTCACTTTCGGCGCCATTGACGCTCTGTCGTGAATCCTCTGTGATATCATCTTTGACACGCATCGGATTTGATGTGGATCTTGCATATGGATGATGTCTGGGATCCATACGGGCATACTTTCTTGGCTGACCAGGAGTTGGTGCCGGCAAGTTCTCATCTTGGTAGGAACCGTTGCTCACGTCATTTCCATCGATTTCTCCCAGGGCAGATCTTTGTGCACTTGAACGGTTAGGTGTGGCAGTTTGGGTTGCGCTTGGCAAACGTATGGGTGTTTTCGTTGACATTGTGCGTGGAGTGGAAGGTTTAGCTTCCTGTTTAGCCTTCCATTGATCCTCAAGATACCATTCTCTGAATTGATTCTGGTTCAAGTGCAACCAATGTTGCTGTGGACCGACCACCATTCCAGGACGCATAAATCTCATAAAGGCAATCACCTCATTTGCCGTGAAACCGTGGCGGTAGATAAGATATGCACCGATCAAACATCCCGTTCGACCGAGACCAGCCTTGCAATGTACGGCGATACTTTTGTTCTTGGCAATCATATCATGAGCAAGCTTGATGAACTTGCGTACAATGGGTAATGCAGGACATGTTCCATCTTCAAAGATCATATCAATATGTTGAATACCCAAGGCTGTGAAGTAGGTGGGACAGTAAAGTTCCGAGTTCAGTCGTACAACAAGACCTACGTCGCGTTGAACAAAGTGGGTCAAAACGTTTTTGAAGGGTTGAGAGATTCTGGCGCTTTGAATCTCAGGAACACAAGAAGGTAGAGTGGCGTAAGCTGGTGAAGTGATTGGTATGGCAGTCACAGGTTCTGATTGAGGTGACGCAAAGGCAACAAACTGAGGTGATACCCAGTTGAAGTCACCCATGTCAACTCGTTCATACCGCTCGTATCTGTCAAGGTATTAGCAAAAGACTGTCGGTTGCTGGATACAAAACATACTCTTCCAAATTGAATTCCTTCAATTGACACAAATTCTCTTCCTTGGCCTTCCATACACCATAGACAACATCTTGAATGTTCAGAATGAAATCAGCCTGACTGTAGCCAGCATCTCTGAATGGCATGTATGGAGGATCGGCTTGAGCGATTGGAGCTAGAGCAAGATGTGGTGGCCATGCTTGAATGAGTACCATATAACAAGCAACCAAGCATGCTGCGTTTGCTCGACTTCTGGCGTCCGCTCTTGACCAAAATACAACAGCTTTGTCATTGTTGGCTGGATCGCCAAGAATTTCGTGGAACTGCACAGCAAATCTATACAAGTGGCCGATATGTAATGGACCAAAGTCGGCATGAAAAGCATTGTAGAGCAGAGTGTCGTCGATGGTGAAGTAGACTGGAGGAGGTCGAAGAGTAGCTGTGGTAGGTGTCGGCTGGCTTCTTATGGACTTTTTGTGTGGAGATCGCTTCGCTTGTGCAGTGGGATATGGAAACGGAGTATGTTCGTTGGGAGGTTGGGTGTATGAGGCGAGGTAGAGACGGTCTGAAAGGACAAGTGTTAGTCGCGTGCGCAATGGCGACCGGCAACGGAGAATCCAATCGTACCTTGGATATACTCAATAACTTGACCATAACTGGCGGAATGGGCCATGGTAGGCGCCATTACTGATCAGTGTGAGCAGAACTTTATGGTTCTGAGCTGATAATGTAGTTTGAATGTGCTGGTGGTGGAATTTTGAGCTCAGACCGAGGGATGAATAATGGTAGATGCGTAGAGGCTATAACAATTGCATGTCGCAGGCTATGGGTGTGAATGAAAGTTCAAGAGAGGTATAAAGATGTGTTGAAGACAGAGACGAATGAATTGTCGAGTGTTCAATGGAGATGGAAGAGTTGTTGGTAGTAATAGTGGGAGTAATAATGGTTAACTGGTGTTGGTCGTCGCAGGAGGTCGAGGAACGGAGCCTGTGTTGTTTTCACTAGGCCGTTACCCAGCAACCAAAATCGGCTATTCCTGTTATGGACAAAATACGATATACCCACAACCCTCCTCATCTCAGTCGTCTCGCATCACATCCGCCCCTCTCATTCGCCTACAGACTCCTATCTTGATACACATCCTGGGCGACCCCTGCATCAAGCTCAATAATAATAAACACACTGTGACAGTGGTACTCCCACACCTCAAGGAACCCCACTATTTGTTTCTCCTCGCAACACATATTGTTCCCACATCAGCCTGGATTCCCATCGCCGCTGAGATCTCATCTCTCGAAGCCTTGTCGCTTAGCCCAATATTTCAGCCTTGTGCGACACTCCCGACCCAGACCACTAGCATAGTCACCACCCATGGCACCCACACCTTCACATACAGAATTCCCCTGCTCAATGTACGTTGATGGCCACCCCTAACCCCTCTGACACATGCAAGTCACTTCAAGTCTTGGTAGAACAGAAAAACCCTTTACGAGTGCGATCAAGACCATGCCTTGACTGACCTCAGACCCATCTGGTGTCATAGAACCATCCACACTCCACTCCTAACCCACCGTCTCGCCTCGTCGGCCATGCTGGCTCTGCAAGTTGACGCCGAATTATCGCCTCTAGTCCACCGGCGCTTTGCGCTCGTACAGTCGCCGGACTCTGCGGATTTTCAAGCGATTGATGATGAGGCCAACGACGGCCTGAATGATGAGAAAGCCACCATCTTACGGACAGAATATCGTGCTACCACGAACCGCATGCTGCGTGTGGCCGTCAATGGATTCATGGAATCGCTAGGCGTGGTTCTGCAAGTCATGGAAGAATTGGATGTCGATGTTCTGGCACAACCCAGTTGAAATTCGTTTCGCGGCTCCTGCACGCATGGCGAGCTCGAAGGAAACTGCACTTCGAACTATACTGGGCTGAATACCAGGAAGATGCATTGTATGAGTATATCGACAATCCTTGAATATGACGAAAAGTTCAATATCACTAGTCTGAGCTAACGCCGAGAATGGGTTTCCCAGACAAAAGATGGCCAGCAACGGAATTGTTTTCATATTTTCATCTCATTAGGAACACTACCGTGTGAACGTGTCACCAAAAAGGCCTTACCAAAGTCTAAAGCCCTGTTTCTCTAGACACCATCCCGGCAAGACAAATGCTGTCTACCGTCAAGAAGGAAGGAGACGTCACTGAGGCTCTGCACGTTGATAAGTACCACGATTGAGCGAACGCCTCTCCCTCTAACCAGGGATCATGGAGCATCTATGTATTGTGACTACTATGTTACATGAATGATTGTACGAGCATGGACTCTGCGAAGAAGCCGACTCGAACAATATCCCATATACTCCAAGGTGAAAGCGGAGAACACTATACAACTCAGGAAGACTTGCTTCTTGACCACGTGGCTGACCAGATGGCGAGGTTACATTTTCCCAGTATCCTCACTCTTTACACTGTATATAGACTTACATCTCCTGGCTCACCTCCGATGCGTGTGAAGTGAAATCACAGGTGCTATTGGCCACTGGTACGAGTTCCTTAAGCATGTCTGGGTTTCGTTTAGCCCTAAGCAGCAATGCCCATAAAATGCCGTCTCTGATCCTTTTCTTCTTCTTCACCTTCTCTCTCGCCCGTGCTGCTCATATTCTTGTACGGATGACGACAACATCATGTGTCGATAGCGGAATTCGGGACCTAGTGCGACCGTCCATCATGGTGCTCCTTTCATTCCGATACAGCAGTATCCTCTTGCGCACTGGTGCAAAGTTCTCATGCGCCTGTAGCATTTTGGTCGGAGATGCCCCTTACCTGTCTCCACGTCTTGTGTTCGTTCCAACTGTTCATACGCCTATTAACGGGCAGCGAAATTATGGAATTGGGAACGTCTAGCCGACTACGCGCACCGGTGACGAACTCGCGGCCATCCAAAGCGACTTCGGTGCCCACGGCGGCGCCACTGAAGGTGAACATGCCAAATCGATTAGGCATGCACTGGTACGTTACAGGGCTGTCGTTGTGTTCAGAGCCAAGCGTATCCTCTGCGGTATTGAGGCAAGTACCAATCACGCAAAGCGACCACTGTTCGAAGCTCTTGACCAGGTCAAGCTCGTGCCTGCGGTATTGTACAGGAATGTCCTCTTTTGGTTGGAAGGGAAAGACGAGGAATTTAATTGTGCTCTTCTTCGGCATCATTGCTTTGAGCTCCATCTCAACTTCCACATTCGTGTTGTCCAAGCTGTCTATGTCGGGAAAGCTTGATATCTCGGTGTGCGATGTGAAGTCGCTGGCTGGGTCTAGTGAAAGTAATCCCTGTTTCTTGCCCCAACCTCCACCACCACCAGTGACTTTGAACAATCGCGAATGTGCTGGGAAGCTGTTCAGAGGTAAGCGTCGTTCAACTCTATCCTTGTCTTTTAGCGAACCTTGCGGTCGAACAAGCGCAAAGATTTTTAGCGGACCACTATCTGGTGCAGTTGGATTTTGTTGTAGATATTCAGAAACTGCCTTTTCAAGTTCTGTCGATGCTGGTAGAGCGCTTTTATTGACTTCAATCTCAGCCACAACGTTTCCCATAGCCTTTCTAATTCTACGCGGCTCTGTCAAAGCTCGTACAGGCACGGTACGGCGTGTGGGAACGTCCAACCGGCTGCATAGTGGAATTGTTGATGACTGAAGCATTCGTTGTTGTTGATGCTCAGCCGTAGAAGAGACGGTGGATCCTTCTGCTAATCTTTTAGGATATATCTGCCAAACGTCTTCCACAAGTGTTGCGCGGTGACCATTAACGAAGACGGTGTTTGCCACGGGTAAAGTCATGTGCGCAGCTTTCAGACGGTTTCCACGCTTGTCGCTGGAGACGACTTCAGTGACGAACTGCAAAGTGTATTCATCTCCATCACCGACGGCAACGACAGGTTTTGACATGCCTGTCATGTCGGCAGAGCTCAAAAGGATGGAAATGCCTTGGCGAGGATTTCCGGCTGTGCTCCCAAGGGAAAAGGAGGGCAAAGCATCAACGACGGCTGCTATGGTCCTGATCTCCAGGGCCGCACCGTCGACTGATTGCCACTGGAGCTCACCATAAATGCGGCTGACCAAAGCGCCCAAGAAGCCATGCGGATTAATGAGATGAGTCTGAGAAGGCGTGACCAGGACGATGATGCTGCGAATTTTGGACGATTGAGATGCTGGGATGTTGTTGACATTTTCTAGAAGGGCTTTTTCCTCCTGCCAGTAGTCAAAGCGACCCCAGTTAGTTCGCGTCCTCAATAAATGGCTGCGAGTGGTGATAGAAATCATAAGACTCACAAGTTTGCCCCTTCGTTCGTCAGCCAAGTAACACCAACCCGGACCTCGCTCTCGGGGTTGAAAGCTTGAGCTTTCCATCGTTTGAGTGCGTCATTCAGATCCGATGTTCGGATTTTCTCGTTCCATGGATTCACCAAAACCTTGCTAGCTGCAGGGCTAGGAGTCGCAAATCCTCGTGACACTTGTATCGCGACTCTGCTTGGGTTTAGGCGCGTCGGCCCCAAGGTGCCTTTCAGAACAGCTGCTGCCGTGCACGATGTCCGGTAGACGAGGTTCCTGCTTAACATCTTAGGTTTGGACCTAAAATCCACAGACGCTATCGTCGCTATGGCATGCGTTACTCAACCTGTGGGGTGAAGTCGGATATAAAATGCAGGGAACCTTGTTCAAGAGACACGATACGTTAATGGCGATGATTGGCATAATTCCCCAACTTTTAAGGAATATGTTTTAAGACCGTCGACTCCACACTTCCGTTGCTAGCAAATTATCCCAGTTAAAGTGTGTTCTTTGTGTCTATGGGCCACGTCCACATAGAATCTTCCACTAATGAGGCCTATGAAATGCCTCTAACATCGGGTTGTCTACCATTATAAGGAAAGGGAAAAGATAAGTGGTTAGAGCAATCTCTCACAAACGATCATTTCATAAGTATAGCTCTATATCTTACTAGGTCTAAAGCTATCTCGCCATATAATGCGGTAGAAATAAAGTATCCAAATCAGCCCGAAACTTCAGTGTAATAACATCAGATGGAGACTGTCAGATAAAGGTCCCCGTTTTGGACTTGCTGGGCGTCAATTTAGCCTTGGATGAAGGCGACCTCGTCGGCGCCATATCTTTAGAATTCTGCGAAGTCAATACTTCGTTTAGAGATGGGCGCAGAGGTTCACGAGCGCGTCGTTGCTCGTCAGGCTGCATCCGAGTTGCCCGTTGCTTCAGTGGGCTCGTCTCTCGTGGTGGTACTGGGAACTCAATGGTCGAATCTGAGAGATAGCCATCGGATGATGCTGTGTCAGCTTGGATGATTGATGCTCTGGTCCGAATCAATTGGTTTCTATTGGGTTTGTACACCATTTTGGTATTCGGAGCAGTAGGTAACATGCGCGGCATGGCCGGATAGTCGGCCTGCCGGGAGACTGCCGCCGATCTGGGGATTGTGGGGTATCTCAAATCTTTGATAGGGCTTTCTGGCAATGCTTCTTCTCTGATCTGACTTGATTTTGGCGTCTGCGAAGGTGCTGTCATGCCAAGCTCTTTGTTTGATTCTTCTGGCGTGGTGTCTTCCTCAATCTCTGTGTATTCAGAGCTGATGGATCCAGGTCGCAAAGATACCGCGGCAGGTTTTTCAGAGGGAGGTGATGGTGCGACACGAGGCTGCTCCAATGGCTCGATCTTTGGGTCCATTGCTTGAATTGGAACCCCCGCTGGAGGATTTTTCCTCAGCACATTCCTATTAGCGTACGTAGATGAAGGTGCTAAGTGATGCTCTGGTAGTGGCTCGCTAGGCTGTTGATGCTCTGTCCTACTCGCCACGGTGCTGGGTGGAGACCCAAAAGTAGAAGGCGCCGTGAGTATGCTTATATTACCGTTGTCGTATGTTGGGGTTAGAGGAATTCGTGCGGCTGGTGGTCGACGTCCTGTACTCTCGTCGGCACCATTGACAGGGTTTTCCGGAACCATGGGTAACGTTAAAGGCGGAGGCGCAATCCTTTGCTTCTTGGGTGCAGGAAGGAGATCAAAGGGCTGGTTATCAACATACACAGCTTGGGCTTCTCGAGCACTAGGAGCTGACTCTATATCGTCAATATTTCCCGTACCATTAATTGACCGTGCATATTGACGGCGCTTGGTTCCTTCGATATCAAGTGGAGCAGGCCATAGTGCCTGATTAGGTAGTGTTGGTAATAGTCGGGAGCTGCTTTGCTGTGAAGTGGCGCTGACGGGTGACATATTGCCAGGAACTCGAGGAGAGACAGCGATTCCGATGTCTTCGGGTTTAATACTCTTCCTCCAAAAACTTCGGCGTTTGTTCTTCTCCTCTGTCGGTTGTTCCTCGGGAGAAGCATAAAATCGTCCATTGGATGTGGTGGGTGCGAGCGCGTTTTGATCAGTGGGGAAATTTTCCTTCTCTGTCTCATCAGGACTTGGATAGGTTGTTGGTGGAGTGGCATCAATGATCCGCGACCTCCTCTGGTTGCGTCTTCGTTCTCGACGTCTCTTCCGCATGCAGAAGATGAACATCAGCAGACCAAAGACCGCTAGTGCTACTCCAGCACCCCCAACAGCAATGCCGGCAACTTGAGCAGTGGTCAGTCCATCTCTGCTAGCAGCCTGTTCGGCCATGGCTACTGAATCAGTAGTGTTTTGAGCGGCAGTAGAAGGGGCACTGGCAGTTGAAGCACTGACGGCTGTGGTGAAGCTGGAAGAGGTCTCCGCAGGCTTTGAAGGACTTCCAGTATCCATCACTATCATGCTTACGCTGTTTGTCGCGGAAGGACTGCCGATGGTCTGTGTGAGGGAACTCATGGTGCTAGGTGAGGAAGATGTCGCTTCGAGAAGTGTTGCTGTAATGGTTTTGGCGAGATTGGGTAATGCTCCTTGTATTCCTGCACAAACGTTATAAGAGACAACGTTGTCTTGATCTGCGCCTCTGCAAAATGACTTGACACACTGTACCGATCCTTCGCCGATGGTCAGGTCTGAGATATTATCTTGAGTGCACAAGAAGGCGAGGTCTGTCCTTGTGTCGCAGGTGCTTCCTGGATAGTTCGTGCTCGCAAAGAGACTTACACAGGAAGCGGCGCAGTTGGGGATAGAAGAGAGAAGTTTTTGAGGCAGGCATAAGCCGTCCTGTCGAACGCGTAAAAGGCCGCCATGGTAGTCCGCCGGCGCCAGACTTGGAGTCCGTGGTCGATTATGCATTCTGAAAGCTGCCTCTTTGTCATCGTAGGTGGTTCATGGTTAGGAATGTGAGCCGTTTGCGGGAACACCAATCAACAAACAAGAAAAGCAGAGAAGAGAATGAATGAATGGTCATGAACTCATTAGAGGCCAGATAAGGACGTTTCCAGCTGAAAGACTGGGGCACGATAAAGAAATATACGGTATGAAGGGGATACTGGAGTTCATGATCCAAACCGTTATTAGATTGGACCTGAGATGTAGCCCTCGACGAGGGTCGCAAGTCAAAGAAAAATTGTCCATATCCCTGAAGGCTTACCACAAATACGGGGTGGCAGCAATGACGATGGCGGCTTACATGTGGTCGTACGATAGGATGTCGAAGATGAAGCTCGTTAAGTTTCAAAGCATTGGATGTGAAGCAGCGGTAGCAATTGAAGCTGGCGCCATGAGGGCGGTTAGGTTACAGAAGTTCCAGGGCGTGCAAGGGCGAGCCAGGGCACGCCAGGGTTAGGGGGCGCGTACGCTAGTGGCTCAGGCACGTGATACGTAGTCTTGGCGTGGCCCCTCCCGCCCTGCTTCATGCCTACCAAATGCCTGCTCACCTCGACACTGATCAATCAGAATCATTGAAAGATCGGACAAGCCGCCTTGTGGTAGGGTTAATGACTCTACAACATGGAAACCCGAGAGGGATTGCGTCAGGCGGCGTTATCCCAATCAAAAATGTTTCTGATCAATTGTTCTCGAAGCGCCGCACTGCTGATCCGATCCCAGGGAGCTCTCGAGTTCCCCTCGACTCGATCAAAATATGTGACGGCTCGAACTGGGATGGGCTTTTAATCTTGCGTAGAACCTAATGCGCGTTTTCGTGGACCACGCATGGTGATAGCAATATCCACAGAGTACTCTCAAACGGCTTCAACGGTGTCATCTGTTCGCTACGGTGAGGTAGGGGTTCGGATCTGTCAACTCCGGGCCCCTTTCCAAGCTCTTTCTCATGTTTCACCATTCCAGTCTGGATTCAACATAAAGCTTGGGCGAATCTGGGTACAGACTACCGTAGAGCAGATAGTTGGGGACATTGATTCGGAGCTCATAGCTCGCCTAGTCCTAAAGCGCGCGGGAATGATCACTGGCCAACACAGACAAGGTTTATGGGTAAGAAAACAAATATCACATTATGCTATAGTAAGGTGTTTACATCCAAGCCACTGAACCAGTTGCGCCGTCTTTGCGGCCGAGTCAAAACGGGAAGGGCTTCCGATTCACCCGACCATGGCAGTCGTCGTTGTTTTATGTGCTCAACTGCGCGCGCCGTGCATTTAAACCGCCACTAGTCACTCAGAATTTGCTCGACCATCATCTCCAGTGGCTGATCAGACAATGCTGATGCCGGCTGTGAATTGTTTGGTAGAACATGTACTGGCTCCAATGCTGCAATGAATCGAAACACGTCGGGATATCAATGGGGACGAGGCGGGGTCGATCCTCGTCAGAAATCAGGTGATGGCGAAGTGCGTGGAACCGTCTGCTCGTGCACAGATTTAATACTTGAGAATGATGTAGCTGTGAAAACCATGTTAGTCTCGTCACGGGGAGACATTGAGTGCAGAAAACTCACAGTGCGTGGATGATGCCGGGGATGTAACCCAAGATGGTGAGCAGGATGTTGATGAAGAAATCAGCATTGCAACCTCTCTCAAGGAAGACTCCGAGAGGGGGCAGGATGATGGCAAGGATGATCTTGCAGATGTCGCTATAGGGATGGTAGTCAGCTTCAGGCCTCAAGAAGAGTATCAAGTGGTCGCGCGGAAGCGACGGAAGGAAGGCTTACGATGCTGTGAAAGGCATGATGAATGGTGTTTGGGGGAGGGTTTGGTGTGATGAAAGATGTCAAATGTTCTTATGATGGATCAAGTTGAACACTGGGAGCGTGTCTGATGCGGAAGATGGTTTCTTGTTGGGTGGAAGAAGAGTGGGAGATGGATGAGAAAGGAAGGGAAGGTGCGACCAAGCTGGGTGTGGTTATAGGTTTTTGAGCGTGGCTGGCTTTGCAAGTGTCACCGGGTACCAGTGGTGCTTGCCAGTAACCAGCAGGCTTTCGCACAGGCAGAGGGTGCTGATTAGCAAGTACGGACTATGCTGTAGCATGACTGCCGACCACTGGCCAGTAGTGAACAGGCATGACCAACCTCTTCCCGAACTCCGTCCTCCCCAATGACGTCGGGTGCCTAGTTTTTCACCTTGTCCACCTTGTCGTGCCTGTGCCAGATACCCGCTAGGTACCCGCCTTTGCCCAAAAAGGCCCCAGTGGCCCCTAAGCACCCAGGCTAGCCGAATCCCACTCGACTAACGCCCGCTCTGTCCACTTTACGCCGCAATCTTCCACAAGCTGGGCTTCCTTGGTACTGGCTACTCACGCCACAATTGATCCATTCTCCGCATAGTAATGTCCCCGATGCCATCGTCACTTCCAATAATATCACTTACCTGGAGAACGAAGCCTTTGCGTCGTCATCTGCTTCGTACAGATGTGTGGCGGTGCGGGTCTTTTCGACATTGTTGTGGCTGATACCGGTGATCTTTCCCATGTGCTACCGTCATTGCTCTATGCACCAAGATCCATCTTCAGCCTTGACATCTGAAGTGGTGGATATCCTTGATAATATCGCATCTTGGCTCTTGGTCCTGGTATCGCCACCAAGCAGCAAGCCTGAGCCACTCGTGACGGCGTAAGTTGGACCTGATTGCACATATTACGAAAGGGAGGGCTTGTCAGTGGCCATTTCATGCCTATCCAAGCGGACTTTGCACACAATCCCGCCAGAGTGTTCTCGCGGAAGTACCTCTAAAGTTAGATGTGGTTCCAATGACATACTGATGCTTCCACTATGACTTCCATTGATCCTGTGTCTGCGTTTGTTCATGGCATGAAGGGATTAGTTACGCAACAGCGATCTTTCAACGTCCTTCTCTGCCCTCCCATAAAACCTACTTCCAAGGATGACGTCAAATATGCTCAACTGCCCACGTGGCTGCCTCTAGTATTGATATGTCAGGCGTGTATGAGAGTCCAGGCCAGGACGACGACCCGGCAAATATGTCTATCTGTTTATTGACAAACTTTGAAAAACTTATGATATTGTATGCTCGTGCGTGAGTGAGCGTGTGCGTGAGTGCGAGCAATCGTCTCGCGTCCATCACACAGGCTATTTCGGCCAACTGTTTACCCGGACTCTGCCGAGCCTGGATTCCAATCCTGGCACGTCGATGCACACTTTCACCCCTCCGCTGCCATTTTGGAAATCCAGCTGGGCCACCCTGTTTTTCTTGTTCCGAGGTTTGTTCACCTGCTTTCACGAGGCAGAGAATCAGTTCGGTCAACGAGACTCCAGTGTCGCTTTCAATTTTACAATGTATTATCACGGCGGGTGATTACTCCCGTAACCATCTTCGACAAAATCATGGCGACCTCAAGCTCGCGACCACAATTTCTCCGCTCTTTATCGTCAAACTCAGTCATCAAACCTTCCAAAGACAAGCCCCGCCTTTATATAGTCTTGTACCCACGAGGTGGCTCTACTGCTCTGACGTCGTTTCGCAACAACATCAATTGTGACTCTCACCATTGGGCCCTGGTAGTAGGCCCCAAAGTGCCAACAGGAAGGACTCTGGAACCCGCTATCACGTTGCGCATCTCGACCACGACTCGGGAAAGTACCTATACGACGAACAAGACCTGCCAACACCTCCACCCACCCAGTCAGGTCTGATTCGAGTCACGGTGGCCAAGGTCACTAACGAGGCTCGACTTCAATCAATCCTTCGAGATATTGCTGTCCATCAGGACGATGCAGCATTCAACTGTTTGACCTGGGTTCGTGAAGCGTTCGTCAAGCTCCACCACGACCGGAAAGCCATCAAATCTTACCTTGGCGCTGAAGACTGGGCAGCTGTTGAGACATGTGCAAGGAAATACTTCAAACGCAAGAAAGACCTGGGCCGTTTCCTGGAAGATCGAAATCCACGTGGTAGTTGGAACGCTGAAAAGATCAGCACATTCAATTTCTGGGAGAATCGAGAAACTTGCCCCTGACAACAGGATTTGTGAGACCGATACCTCTCAATTTGTATTCCACAGCAGTTCATGGTCTTCCAAATGTGGTACCGAAGCTTCCGCCAAACCACATGGTCTTACGTCTTACCGTTACAGACACCAACGATGCGATACTCCTAATCGATCAGATATCGACGAATCCTCATGTTGTGAATGACATGCGCAGACATCGCTCGATCGAGTCTGGATCTCCGAGCGTTTCAAGAAGCGACGTTTCAGAGATCCCAGGGAATGGGGCACCGGGACTTTCCCCTTACGACGACCACTACTCAAGTTTTTGACCGTTGGCACTATCGACTAGACATGGAGTTACATGTCCTCTGTGGCCCTAGTGTTCATCGACATGATGCAAATGTCAAGATAAATAAAGTGATTGACTCGACGTTTCAGCCTGGTCCGGTAACCAACTTCTACCATCGTCGAGATTCCACACCAAACCTCACGCTAAATTCTCTGGACCATTTGATCTCCCTCAAACCGCCCCCAAACTCTCTATTGCCAACCACCCCTCACAAGCCAGCCTCGTCTATAATGACTCGACAGTTCTCGACGAGTCATGCTGTGCATCTCCTTCCTCTCAAATGTGGCCACTCGCAGAGTAAACATAGAGAAGGAGTTTTGATATAATAAAGTCGAGGCCAACGAAGGAGGTACCCAGGCCAACACCAACAAGCTGGAAACCACCGGGGTAATCGATGTATGAAACGCCGCAATTTAGCAGTCGAAATGCTCTGGCTGGAGGTTCAATATGGCCAACCCCACCAGCCAGGTGGAAATACAAATTACTCAAGATCACATCTACCAAAGTGATAACTGCCGATGATTCTGGCTGTGGTGGACCTTGGTGAAGGTGCGACGAAGTATACAGTCATCCCCACAGACCTTGCAAAGCCACTGTGATTACAAAGTGGCATCATGGCACTACAGGTGCCGCGATACGAGACATGAAGAGAGGGAGAATGGGAAGTGTACAGGGTGACAGGCTAATTGACTCATCGGTTTGTGTTCTTGCCCATGACCCTTGATCAAATTTCAAGGGACTGGACGTGCTGCCATCCCAGATTCTGTATCTCATCCAGTGCCACAAACGCAAAAGCAAATGCCGACAGAGTTATGACGATCACAAAGCTGCCAGGTTGCCGATCAAGACAACCACCCTTCATTCGAGTACGCTTCTCAATCGAGGACGAGTCTCCACACCGACGTGCACACGGAGGATTTTCTTTCTCCCCGCATAATCCAGATAGACCAATATACGATATAAACACCACAATCCACCGTCAGGCTGTATGCAGCAACGATGACAAGAAGCAAAAAAACAATCCTCACCAACCCGAACGCTCCGAGCATTCCGCGGAAGACCCTGGCACGAAGTTTGCGAGTAAAGAGAGAAAGGCCGTCGGTTTCCCGGTCAATTTCCTCGACCATTCTTCCAATTCCATTCCATACAGAGCATAGCATGAAACGCCGGAAGCACGTCAAGCCGAGCCATCTGTCATCTGTCATCTACATACCTGCGGACCTGTCTTGTGTACGGAGTACCTATGTCTATATCTGTACCTAGTAGACCTTGACAAGCCAATTCCACTAGTTAACACCATACATGCTGCCATGGACCGGCATTGCATTGTTTGAACTTGGTGATTTGCTACAACTCAAATCGACGTGACAAGAGTATCGGCCTGCCGCGATCCACTACCAACTAACTTGTTACTTAATACGGGATACTTAATAGTTGATAGTTAGACTCCCTGGTCCATGTAGTGTAAATCTAATGGGACGTCGAATTGGAGAGATGGCCCGAAAATCAGGAATCTGGCTGGCCGCTCGAGATAGATGACGAATGCTGCTTTCTTTCAAACGTTGCCCAATTTTAGAAGTATTGTTTCATCGCGGGGAAGAGCATGTGACCTGATGTTTGATTGTTGCAATTGACCCATTTATGATCATGGCGTTGGGGTTCGCCTCGAGACAGAAAAGCAAAATGTAGAATGGGTTACGGATTTCACGTCACGTTCATGGCAACGAGTAGGGTTCTCTGTGAGAATGGCATTAGTGCTCTGCTGTAGACTATGTGTCGTATGATGGTCCCTGACACCTTGCGCAAAGCCCCAATATGTCACAGTGCTCAGTCTAGGAATTGCTGGCCGCAAAATTCATACTGCAATAATATTCCACGCTCAGTGAGTACCAAAAAATTGTTCTGAACCGTGGCTTCCCCAATCCTAGCATATCAGACGACTCTAGAGAATTAAGTCGTCGAGGCCCAATGTGAACGCCGGCATCGAAAACAGATCAGATGTAGTCCATGTACTAACTGTCAATGGATCAGACGGAGTGGCAATCGTCATATTCCCTAATCACCACGCTCATATATCGGTGGTAGCGAAGTCCTTGAGGCCCGGGCTGATGGCTGATGGCAGATGGCTGATGAGTAGGTCTATAGACCACGAAGCATGACAGTCCGTTCCCCTTGCAACTTGGCGGCATTCCTGTCCTTGTCCATTTGTCGAGCGTCTTCCAGACCCTCACAGTTGTGACTCTCCAACATGCGATGTTTGCCGCAGAAACGCTTTTGGCAAAATCCACAATCGCCGACGATAGGCTGAGCAGGGGCTTTGCAGGCTTCCTTTGAGCACCGAGGTTTGTTGGACTTCCTCTTTGTAGGAGTTGCGGTACCAGATGATGATGACTTTGTGTTCATTTCCTTCGAGGTTGTGGCGATAGGTTGTTCGGTGGGTGTTGAACTCCGAATCGGAGGAGATAACTGTAGGGTTGAGGACTCTTCGAGTTTGAGATCACCGACTGTACTTGAAGGTTCAAGAGGCTTGTCGTCGAGTGTGAGTCGAACATCGGCAGGAAGGGTAGTGGATGCGGAGAGGAATTCGAGAACGTTGGAAACGGTGTGAATGGGCCTGACGTTGAGTTTAATAGCTAGAGAAGTTTGTCAGCAGGTTTGAAGAGGTGACCAGTCTGGTGAGCAGGCAAAACTCACTCTTGCCACCACCGATATTGACTTGGATAGCCATGTTGTCGGCAGAGAGCTCCTTGCTCTTGTTGGAGGTGTTGGAAGATGTTGAGTCGGATCGGGAGCGCATGATTGCGGGAGGACTGGTGAAGGTGTAGAGAGTCGAGTTGAGAATGAATGAGGCGATGAGAAGACGGGAGATTGGAGGGTTGATAAGAAGGATAGTTTAGGCAGGAGGCTCGTGACTTATGACGAGGAGTGAAAGGTGAGGCGGATCCGACAGGCTACGGAAGAGATGATGTCCAGTGGTCCAGGCAGTGACAAAATCAAGTTGTCTTGTGCCGATGAGTTAAGTGTATTTGTTGAAGACAGGTACAGGGAGTTTGGACGATTGTTTGCAGTGTGAAGTGGTGACAAATGGGGAGAGAAGTTGAAGCAGTTGAGAAACAGCGCAGGTGTGTCATGTAGTAATGAGGTGGCAGTAGTGGGAGCGGCAATAGCAGCAGGTCAGTCGTGGTCAGTGCAGTAGTTAATCCGAAGGACAGGGACAAGGACAACGCGAGGCCTCAGGGCCGTCCGAGTTAGTTCTAACTTCTGACAAGGTGGCTATTGTTGAGGCTGGTCCTGCTGGAGACGGGGGGGGATGATACGATGAGTGGGTGAGTGGATGAGTGGATGGCTGACGGCGGACGGCGGATGGAGGATAGAGGATGGAGGATGGTCAGTTGGCGGCGAAATGACGAGACGGTGGAAGCTGGTCGCAAGCTCAAGAAAGCCACGAAAGCTTTAGCCCCTCGGCCTATACGTAGGCACGTAGGCAGGTACGCAGGTAAGTAGGCAAGAGGGCAACACCCCCAGAGACTGCAGTCACCAGCACTAACTACCTAGGTAGTTAAAGCGCTCGATACTAGTTACCGTAGTTAGGCGACTAGCGACAATGAATAGCCTGGGTCAAGACTCAAGACTCAACACCCAAGCGTCGTAAACCTCATCACTCAGAACTCAGGACAGGCAGTGGAGGCGCCAAGAGACCTGTCTCGTCCCGTGGACTCTTCGTGACCTTGAGCCTTGGACCGAGTCGGCGGCTTCAGGGATCGCACTGGCTGACTGCAGGTGCCAGGTGCCAGGTGCCAGGTGCTGCCGCCGGGTCACGGCGATACGGCCTCGTTGAGGCCTAAAGTGAGGAAATGGGTGTGGATGGGAAAGTCGGCGTGACCCATCAGAAGTTGCTCAAAGTCAAGGCGTCAGGACGCTTTAGACTTTGGGAGCAAATGGACTCTGTGGCGGTGGGCACGGTGGACTCACCGGGGCCCATGGCACATGGCGCGATGAGGACCGCCAGTGAGAGAATGTACGGAGTACGTGCACGTGAACTAATGGATCGTGGACCCGAGATTTGAGTTTCAAGTCGAGGTCTTGGGATGATGCTTCAGTGGCCAGGAGTGCCAGGGACAGTTCAGTGCGTCGACGTGCCAAAGTGTACAACGGTACAAGCGCCATCGGTTCCTACTTGAGCATCCTTAACGAGGCACAGAGTGAGCTTTTACCGCTTGAGACCATGCAACCAGATATCCGGCGCCAGCAATCCACAATGATATGTCTACTGGGTAACAGTGAATACTGCTTTGTCTCGTGGGAACTGTAGTCGAGAGATCTTTTTCATTCATCATCATATCTATGTGACTAAGGAGCGAGCTGGACCCATGCTCTCAAAGGCGTCGAATTTGACCATCTCCTATGGAGGGGAATGGACGAACGAAAGCGTACGTTTCCGATTGTTCACCGGGCCAGACTGTGACCGTCATATGCACGGACACCTAAGACTTCTGGATCTCACAGACGCTTGGACAGAACCATCCTAGGTACTTGCAAGCGGCCACGGACGTCCTCGCCCATTTCCGGTCAACAGCAGGAGATCGACATGTGGTCTGGCCCACTGGAGACAACCACACTGTTGCCAAATGCAACCACCCAACGACCACCAAATGCTAGCCCGTTTGGAAAGTGTCTACCTTGGGCTTCTCTACACCCAGTTAGATGAGTAGACCTAGCTCCTCTGCTTGGGGCTTCGAGGGCATATAGCCTGACTGTGCCGAAGCCCAAAACCGCTCTGCCTGCCACTGAGCTTTTGACATCTGGCCACAGATCGAATGTCTCGGACATGTGCACAATGCGTGGTTTACCAAACTTGTCCCCTTATCACAAAGCCGTTCGAACTGAGAACCTACCGAAAACCACTCGGCGAATTGGGAGTCGGCATTTGCAGTCATGTGCGCGACTTGACCAACAAATCCATCTTTGAGATGGATCGACACCTGCATGCAGCCCTGCATGGTTCCATTGTTCAAGCCCCCACTCGCTCCGGACGAACGCCCAAAATTTGTCGACCACATGGCTCACAATCCTATCAACGGAATCACTGGAAGGGAGCCACACTCCGTCCCCACGCCGCAGCCTCGTACTTTGCTTTTCATCTCGGGCGTATCACGTAGAATCCGTTGTTCTTGCAAGGCCCGCTGTTGCTCGATTTGATTCATTCTGTTCCACATAAGTCTATGGTCCATGCCAAAACCCGCATCATTCATTGTGCTCGTAAAATATGCAAACTTCCGCATATTGGATGCTTGAGATCTAAATCCCATCGGCTCTCCGTTCACCGGCGTCGGGGTCAAGATAATCTTCCTTCTCAGCCGCTTCATATTCGCCGATCATGCCCATTACGACTTCTCTGGCCTCGTCGAACTCACCCAGGCCTTCTGCGAAAGGTGCTTCTTTCTTGTATTGTTCGAGATAGGCGTTCCGCTTCCTCATCTTGTCGTATTGGACCACAATCCTCCGGAAGAGGGTGGAAACACTTGTGTGGTTGGCAAGCATCAACCCAGACACTCGGTGCGTGTTCTGCAAGTAGGGAGATTTTTTGGTGAGGGCAACTTGTATTGAGGCAGGGCCCCAGGGAATGAAGTTTGCCATGCGACGTTCCCGGATGCGGAGCAGTGACTTGTGAACGTCGGTCGGGTCAGCTTCTCCTTGGATGATGTTCAAGATGGAGATGAAACAAGATGCTTTCGAGGGTGTTATTGAAACCATGCGATTCTTGGGTTGTAATAGCCTGCGCATCACATCCAGGACAGTAGTCTTTCGCACAGTTTTGGCTGCTTCGGCGTCATCACCAGTAAACGGCGTATACGCTGTCATGAGGAAATGACATCGAGGTGTGGGTATCAACGAGGCGATGATGCCCACTAGATCATTGTGCATGTACCCAGGATACCTCAAAGTGGTCGTAGAGGCACACATGACGGTAGAGACAAGCTGGTTCGTCTGTTGAAAGGACGGCTCTTGAACATGAAGTCGCTCAGATGCAATTCTCGACAGTGCCCCATTGTCAAGGACCACAACTGAATCGGCATTTTGAGTTAGTCTTCGCATGGTGAGGAGACTGTTATATGGGTTCACAACAACATCACCAATTGCTGTGTCTGGGAAGACCGAGTATGTTTGGATAATTTTCTTGGGAAAGCGATCGTTCATACGCTCCAACAGATACGAGCCCAAGCCAGAGCCTGTTCCGCCAGCAATTGAATGCAGTAGCATAAACCCCTCGAGTGAGTCACTCCCGTCGGCCTCGCGATCGATCATGTCAAATATTTCCTCCTGCACCCTCTCACCAGCCGCGTAGCCAGCGGCCCAATTGTTGCCTGCGCCCATGCCATGTTCACCGACGAAGAAGTTTTCGGGATTATAGATGTTTTTGTATGGACCGGTCTGTATGCCGTTGATGACGCGTGGTTCGAGATCGACTAAGATCGCACGGGGAATATATCGAGTGTCGTCGCTCTGGTAGAAGAAGACGTCCTTCCGGTCACCGCCTTCGGTCGCAAAGTCTTCGAGGTTGCCGTCGCGGCTGATTCCATGTTCCTGGCATAATTGCTGCCAAAATCGAGATCCTATGGCATTGCCACACTGGCCTGCCTGGATGGTTATGATTTCTCGTGGCATGACCGAAGCATTTGTGGGTGAAAGTGTGACTGAATGTGGAGGGGTTGCAACTTCGGTTCAAGCCACGACGCGTTGTAGGAATTGGACGGCCGAGGGTACATACGATTCGAAGCGCGTCTGCTGTAGCTTAGTGGCCTTGGAAGTTGCTAACTTAGTTAGGTCCCTTGAGGTGGGACCAGACACGTGGATGGGGTGGCATCCAGCCTGGTGCTCTTGAGCCTTCTTTCACAAACTCGTCTGGGAATTTCTATATACAATCCTCGCTTGGAAGCCAACCATTGAAATCTCGAAGAGATTGATCGTGTCCTGTTGTCCCTATCATTTTTTGCTCTTGGCTAGATATCGTCCTTGCAGTGTCAGACCCGTTTTCACTTCATTCAATCAGTAACCACTATCATTACAACTATCTACCCGCAGCACTACTAGCTTTTGTCCGTGACTCCCTCGCTGGAACGAATGACTCCACTGTCTCGGGGAATTTGCGTCTAAATGGTAGGATGAAGATGGCAATCATGACATACATCGAACCCAAGTAGAGCAGCTGTGACCAGCTGATCTTTGCCAGAGGCTCCTTGTCATCTTCCCACTCCTCGCACAGTTTTCTAAAGGTTTTTGGATCGTCGGTGATAACTCCGTCGACCTGTTTCTGAATTGACCATTTCATTAGGTTGAGTTCATTGACTGTCCATACGTACAATGGCCGTTTCGCTTTGCGCACGTCCCTCATGAAGCGCGCTCCAAACGGGCCGAGTAACGATTTTTGCAGCATGTTGAATGACACGTTTGGGACTTGAAGAAATTGCCTTGCATACAGCGTGGTAAAGCCGATGTGAGAGATAGGGTACCCGGGTAAGTACCTAGGACATAGAGGGAGAAACTTGGCCACCCAGATACCAAGAACCACTCGCTCTCTCCAGGAGCGCTGTCCTGGATGGACAGAATCGAGGGTGTTTGCAATGAGCCTCATTACGTCATCCGCATTGTTGTCGATTTTGATGTCGAGGAGGATCCAGATATGTTCCAGACCTGGTTGTGCGACATACTCCAGGAGATCTTTAAGCTGTGGCATGGGTTCATGAGGCTCTCGCAATGTACGGAGTGAACTCAGATATTCCCAGTCGCAATCGATGATCTTTTGCTTTTGCCCAAAACATCGTTTGAGATCTCCATCCTGTGATACACGGTCAAATTGGGTCACAGTGGTAGTTTCCGCCCTTACATACGTGGGATAGGACGACAACACCATCTTTGGACAAATGGATGTCGGTCTCAATGGCATGAGCTCCAACCTCCACGGCTCCTTGGAATGCTCTCAAAGTATTCTCAGGATGTTCCGCTTTGTACCCTCGATGCGCTATGGTCTGCGGCATTATGCGACTTTTAGCATTGGGCCGCGCCAGTGTCCACTGAGCTGTTGGATGTGTTAGCAGTCGCCGAGAGCCAGTTGCAGATAACCGGGGACGCACGCAAGGGGAAATCATCAGGTTGATTCCTTGAATGCTCACTCCCAGCTTGTGGCGCCTTGCTTTGCCACGATCTCTTTTCGTTTCCTAATAGTGGCTCTGAGGCGTCAACCTCGGTCAAATGATGATGCATGCTTGATATCTGGCGATGCAAGAACACAATTATGCTCCCAAATTCCTGAGTCGGATTGTTCCTAAAGCGCTTTGGTCCCTGGTAAAAGAATTCAGGTAGATGTCGACATCGGTGTTGATGATTTAAGGGGACTGTAGGCCTTAGCGACGATGTTCGGCTTGGGCGTCAGAGTGACATGTTGTACAGATCCTGTTACTACTCGCAAACAGAGATCTCGACGGCGTTTACTCGTGGATCCTATTTTCAGCTTTAGGAAAGATTCCGGACAGCAGACCTAGAAACATGGAAGAAGTGAAAGTAATCACGAACGGAACGGGTAGTCGTACAAGGCAGAATTCGTTGCGTCTGCGATTGTGTGGCCAATGCAAGCGAGGCACCCAGAGGAAACACAATAAGTCTCTCAGGCGTGTCGTGGGCCTGGGACTGGACGGGATTGAAGACGCAGAAGCATCCCTGCAGAGATGCGGGATTAAGGCTTGAGCAAGGCTTATCCCCAGCCAAATTCACCACTCACCGCTGGATTGACTCCGATTGAGTCAGGTGTGACCGTGAAAATGCCAAATACGGAGTGTGACCGCTGTCCTGGGCACCACAATATCTGGTTTGGAGAGCGCCACCGGGGCCTTTGTGAGGCAAAGGCGGGTTTCTTGAAGGGTCCACGAGGGTCGTGCTTAGCCCGGAGCGTCGAACATCCGTGCTGACGTCTCGAAACAGGGCACGACAGGGCGGCTAGCTACCCAGGCACGCCAGGTAGGCAGTTTCTTCTGCTGATGATGGCCAGTTAAACTAGGTGCCTGGTGGCTTTCTCCACGCGTCAAGATTACCTTGAAAGAGAAAGCATCTCGAAGCTGCGAATCCATCGATCGGATCTAGATCTCGTATACCGAATTCACAGTGAATTTGCGCTTCCCTGGACCAGGCTATGAGTGCATGACGGATTACAAGTTATCGTTCATCCCTGCGCAGCGCTACTCATCAAGCATGTCGAGTTGCGAATGGCAGTGATTGAGTCACAGTGCGACTTCAAACCTGGACGCGACAACAATCCCCGCGGAATAATGGACGCGGCCTTGAATGGTTATATGCTTTAATTTCGGGTATTTACTTTTCCTAGAAACATCGCACTTGCACATTTGCTTATCATATCCTTTTGCCCATGCTGTCCTCACAGGCAGACACGTGCAATCAAGTCAATTCATTGCGAAGTGCTTCCCTTTCCCACATTACAACATTATTTCTGTGGATTCACAGTTTCGGAGATGGTTTGGGGCCCGAGTGTTGTCAATTGGCACTTAGATCAACGACACAGCGAATGCAGTCTCCTGCATGCATGTCGTGGAAGGCTTCGTTGATCTTGGACAAAGGCTGTCGGTGCGTAATGAATTCCTCGACTGAGACAGGTTAGTAGTATTCAGTTCAATACAGTACATATGACGTACCTTTGAGCTTGCCGTCCAGGTAATCCTGAACAAGTCCAGGAAGCTGTGTGCGACCCTTGACACCACCGAACGCACATCCACGCCAGACTCGGCCTGTGACCAGTTGGAAAGGTCTGGTCGAAATTTCGGCACCAGCAGGCGCTTGAGAATGTTAGTTTTGCTATACAGCCCGAAGACGGAAGAGTACTCACCAACACCAATGATGATTGATTGTCCCCAGCCTTTGTGGCAAGCCTGTCCACGTTATCAGCAATTTGGATTCTCGTTTGTTGTTATCGTGCTTCTTACCTCGAGTGCTGCTCGCATGACGCCGACATTACCGGTGCAGTCAAAAGTATAATCAAGACCACCGTCGGTGATTTCAACGAGATGTTCTTGGATGCTCTTGCCATTGAGTTTGGTAGGGTTGACGAATTCGGTGCCACCGAATTTCTTGGCCCATTCCTCCTTCTTGTCGTTCACATCTACCACGATGATTCTTCCGGCACCATTCTTGACGGCGCCTTGAATGACGGATAGACCTACACAACCCGCGCCGAAGATGGCCACGTTGGACCCCTTTTCGACGTTGGCTGTGATGGTAGCTGCGCCATATCCGGTGGTGATGCCGCAACCCAGCAGGCATGCTCGATCGAGTGGGGCTTTTTCAGTGATGGCCACAACAGAGATGTCGGCAACGACGGTGTATTGGATGAAGGTTGAGGTACCCATGAAGTGCAAGAGGTCCTTGCCCTTGCACTTGAATCTGCTGGTGCCATCCGGGAGGACGCCTTTGCCTTGCGTGGCTCGGATCTTTCCGCAGAGATTTGTCTTTCCCGATTTACAGAATTTGCATTCCTTGCATTCGGGTGTGCTGGCAATAATGAGCATAAAGACCTTAAGGTTCTCTCCATCAGTATCTCACTTACTAGAGCGCCACGACATGATCACCGGGCTTGACGTTGGTGACACCCTCACCCACAGACTCAACAATACCGGCACCCTCGTGGCCTAGCACAACGGGGAAAGCACCTTCTGGATCCTTGCCGGACAGGGTATATGCATCTATATGCTTTTTAGCTCCTTATACTTCTGCGTCTGGTCGTGCAAAAGGGGTACCTGTGTGACAAACACCGGTATATAGGATCTGGATCCTGACTTCGTGCGCTCTAGGTGGAGCTACTTCGATATCTTCGATAGAGAGATCTTTTCCAGCCTCCCAGGCTACGGCGCCCTGAAGACTGTGAGCTGGAGGAGGGGAGAGTAAGACGTCGAGAGAAATACCTTGCACGTAATGGTCTGCGGGGAAATTTATTGTTAGAATATTGTCTCAGTTGATCTTTGGAGGATCTTCTTACCTTTCCAACGGTGTCAGACATTTTGATCAGTGAGCTTTGAAGACGAAATAAAAGTCTCAGTCAAAATAGAGAGATACTTGAGGATGATAGAAGAAGGGGGAAAGCCGGCAAGACAAATCAACAACGATGAGCAAAAGTATGTATGACAGGATAGAAATGCCGGTGCGCGCGGAGTAATGTGTTGGAGGGGTCAAATCGTGCTAGACCGTCACGGTTGGTATACAGTGGGAAGGATTCACGGAAATTCCTCTGTGGGGTGCACTAGCTCTTGAGTTGTGCTGCGCGTTTCGTGGGCTCTGAGAGGACGACAATCGATCGTCAAGGGCTCCAAGGGCTCCAAGACGCTCTAAAGTGAGGAGAATGTTTACAAGAAACCTGACAGGCAGTTGAGGGGCCACAGGGAGCCTTGATACTTACTATCCACCGGAACCAAAGTAGATGAGTCTCGGAAGCAGTTTGGTTGTCGTCGAGCGGAGGTGTTCCTCACACCCATTGCATATCCCGCCAGTCCGTCATGGCTTCGTTCTCTTTTGACATCGGGACTTGTTCTACGGTCCGAGTTGCTGCAAGAACCTGCAAACATTCTACTAGTACGAAAAGCCCACGGGTCAACACGGCGGAAAATATTCCCTAAAACAGAGGGACAAGAGCGAGAGTTGAAAGGGACAATCAGAGTCGGTCAAAGAAGTGGAGCTTGATACTTTTTCCCAGAGCACAATTCAAGAACCCCCAACCATGTGCCATGGCTCTTGCTGCCAACTAGCCGTATCCTTTCCACTACTGCTCTCGGACCGTGTGAGTTGAGACGTACTGTGCGGCTTTGTCTCGGTAGATGCCGCTGAAGTAATATTCTTTCTTTTCCTGAATCGCCATAGAATGCCAAAAAAGGGCCATTTTGATGCTGATATGTAACAACGCCATGGTCGCGGTGGACTGCCTTGCACGGACTGCCCAACCCTCCACCTATTAAGCATCTCAATATTGTACAATTTTTTTTACTCTTTGCGTGTAGCCTGACATGATGTTCGTTGCACCCACCCCTTATCTTCCTTGCAATTGTCCGGATTGCATCATCGCCGCATTCTGTTCCTGGAATCGCTGTCCGAGACGTTCTGAACCCTTGAGGTACTTGTCGACACATCTCATCACGCAACCTTCTTCTCGGGATATCAGGGATTTTGTTGTGAAGTCGTTGACGCAGTCATCGAAGCATCGTTGAACGAGTTTGGAGTACATCTATCAAGCACAACGAAAGATCAGCTCAGACAAAATGAAAATGAAAATGAAGAAAATAGGAGCACCCCGTACCGTCATGAACTCTTTCATCTGCTTCTTTTCCATCCGAGAATTCAACTCTCTTTGCTCCGCTTGAGTGAGTCTGTTCGTAATCTTCAGTAAAAAGACTCTGGATCAATACCGCAGTGTTCCTACCCGTCCATGCTTGCAACTGTTGTAGAAGGATTGTGACTTGTGATTAAAAGATGGTGGTTGCGTTCGGATTGATATGATTCAACCTTTCGCTATGATGAACAGTATAGATAGAGCTAGAGTCGTAGGATCGTGGAACGATGTATCGGTGCGTGTCTCCAATGATTGAAGATTGTCTGTTGTCGCTGGCACCTACGTGGCTGGTAACGAGACAGTCCGGAAAGAGGCACGCAGGCAGACTCGGCATACCTGCCACATTTTCCATGCGGATACAATTTTCTTCAACCGATGCTCTATTTCCTAGCCCACAATACGCGCACTTGATCACTCTGACCATCTCAGATGCACTTGTTCTTGGTCCGCCACGGTGAGACGGAGCACAACGTCGCTGGTCTCCTTGCTGGAGTCTCAGATTCCAGATTGACTAATCATGGGGTTCTTCAAACTCAGAGACTGGGCACACATCTTGCCTCTCACTGCCGGCTGAAATTCACACACGTCTTCGCATCGGACCTGCAGCGAGCTTATATGACAGCTGAAGAAATTTGCAGGGGCCAAGTAGCACAATGGGCCGACTCTCATCGGACCCCGGACGTGGTAAGACTGGCTCTCCTTCGCGAACAGGATTTCGGTTCTTTCGAACTTGTGCCCTGGGCTTCGAAACGCGCCCAAGCTGCCTTTGATCCTCAAGTACCAAACCCAGCAGATCCGAACTTTCGACCTCAGGAAACTAAAGAGACAATGGTTCGCCGTGCGGAGGATTTTCTTTCGGATTATATACTGCCGCTGCTTGCGACATCCACACATGATGTGTCCGACGCAGGACGAGACTGCGTCGCAGTTGTCTCTCATGGCCTTTTTCTCTCTACCCTGTGGCGTGTATTCCTTAGCAGATTCCATACCAATGCAGTGAGGTTGGGTCCCGGGATTGAGTCATCCCTTCACGGAAGATCTTTGGCACATCTGCCATCCTGGAGTAACACAGGTTTCCTTGAGGCCAAGATCGACCAAAAGCCACATACTGAGGATGTCGTACCGGGAACAGAACCCGGTGTGACAACCGAAAAGGATCCTGGAGCTCTGAGCGAGAAATTACTGACCATCCTAGCTATCAATGGGAAAGATCACCTGTCAAATTTGAAAAGGACGCGAGGGGTTTAGGCTCGACGCCTTTTGATACCCGTCAGCAGAATCTGGATGGATTCTTCAAGCGACCTAGGTCATCCAAAGATGCATCTTCAAGTTGACTTCACCACGATCCCATAGACTTGAAAGTGGTGTCTACATGCAAGAATATCTTGGTCCCGAGGGTCAAAGTCCCACGGCCTTCTACCATGGGCTAAAAAGTCATCAGACTCAACGACCTTTCAGATACTCTCCAAGTCTCATCACAAACGGTACGTGGTCTTTTCTTCTTTAATTCTCTTTTACAATCCATTTGATGAAGCACAATTTCACACAGACCTGTTCTGAAATTCTTTGAAGATATACAAATTGTACCAACTGCTGTCTGATGACGAGTTACGCATTCACCTGATATGAGAGTCATGTTGATGAGCGCTGCTGACAATGTTTCTACAGCCATAAGTACAAATGGGGATGCACAAAAGCAGGCCATTGCGGAAGCGCAACACAACATGACTGGCGGAGTACACAAGTCTATGAAACTACAATGGTCCTCTCTTGAAATTTTACTCCCTGTCGATTTTGGTGGACCCCTTGCTACTCTGATTGACGATTCAGAGACCGCCAGTGCCAACGGAGTATGGTCTAGTAATATATTACTCCTCAAATTGTGGCTTGCCACTTTTGCCGGCTATTCACATACCTGGTCTCACTTACCCTTGCATAACGACACGGAGTAAAATTTCAAGGGAGGACCATTGTAGTGCTGTAGAATATCGGCTTGCTTTCTTCCTGCTTCAAATGTACTCCGTAGTTGGAGGGGCTGCCCGTTGTCGTGGGTGGAGTCTTTTCAAGCGACGAAGAGGCTATGATTGGCCATCGACGACGCGTGGATAAGGGGGCAATGAATTGTTAAACTCATCTACCTTCCGAGTAATCACTTGGTGTTTCTTCCTCAACACCGGCCTGACTTGTGTCCATTTTGCAGCAAATTTATTCGACTTTGCTTCATCTTATCCGCCCAACGAATATTCAACTGGGTCCATCGACTTCGAGTCCGTGTGATCGATTCGTACTGCTGTTGTGGTGTGGTTGCAACAGTCCCTCGGCAACGAAATTCTGACCAACCAAGTTGTTTGCACTGTGTGCCGGCAGGCAACCATCTGTTTGCCTGCTGCCCGAATTTCGCCTTCACGGTAAGGTCTGCAGGATGAAGATACCCCGAAGTGCACCACCGCGCAATTTTGTTTAAATATTCTTGAATCACTTCCTGGTTCCATACACGCATCTTATCATTCGAACTGTCTTGTCACGAGCCATTGCATTACTGTTGGTGAGGGACGAAATATGAGCCGCACGCTATATTACACACGACATTTCAGCATGACGACCCTCGAATTATACTTCCTTGAATCCCAGAAACACTCATACAATGCTTGAACTCAAGCCCCATGCTGATACACGTCAAGAGCAAGAAAGCACTTTCCCTGACATGCTTCCCTCGCTTGATGATGGGTATCTGAACATGCCGCAATGAGTATACATCAACGCCTTCGCTTGCTGGAAAGAGACCAGGTTCCAATCAGTTCAAGTTAACTCCAAAGCAAAGCTCAACAGAAAGCAATATTTCCCAATGCCAGCTGAGATACCTCACATACTAACTTCATGCTCACACCCTATCCTCACATAAAGCCCCTTGGTCGAATCATTGTTCTGGTTGCATCTAGCCTCCGTCTCTCAGCTCTTGCCCCTGAGCTGACAGTATAAGGTTCATTCTGATACCCAACGGTGGCAAAGTGTGCTAGTACCGCGGGTGGTACCGGCGCAGAAGGTGCACGTGGCACTTCTCCATGACTGACAACGTCTCTCCTTCTATTCGACGAGCCGGGCAAATACGTTGGAACTGGGGCGAGCTGAGTCCTTGAAAATTGACTCTGGTTGATGATCCTCTTGCTGAACATCCATCTCATCAAGGCAAAGTCAGTTCTTACCGTTGCGAGATGCTGTCCCTTCCGGAAATGATCATGAGCCATGTGGGACAACATAGTGTTCCAAGCCAAGGCAGAATCGTCCTCAGGTCGTTGGAAGTATTTATTGTCGCAAAGGAAACATGCTGCCACACTGGGTAATTCATGGCCACGAAAATGAGAGAAGACATGCATTTTGAAGGGACAATGTCTTCAAAAACATGCTCACAGTCGAGAATCTGAAAGGGACACAGTAGGTCTGCGTCCTCTTGATATCTGAATGGTATTGTTAGGATTCCGTCTTGAGACTCGAGGACGTATCCATCGCCGAGAATGCCACTGGCGAGATCGGTATCTGCTGAACAGGATGCTGGTGATGATGCAGTTGAGGTCCCGCGGGTGAGAGGTGGTACTGCGTCGAGGAAAGAAGCCGGGGTCATGAACACAGGGTTGACATTTGGGAAGAGAAACATGGTCGAGGGTTCCATGGTGTTCGACTGTGACGGTGGAGGCGTCGACGATCAAGCTTCGGATTCTCAACTTGCGGTAGGGATTTGTTACTATTGCCACAACCTCGGAAGAATAGTGGACTCGATTCTTTTTGTCGAAAAGTGTAGCAGTCGCTATACTTCTTCACCAAGACACATCAGCTTTTCATCTCTCTATACCCAGACGTCAGATGAGGTGTTCACTTGATGTGATTCCGACGAAAAACATACGGATCTCATGAAATTGCTCTTGCGAAGTCAAGGTTTGTCATGGCGCTATCGATAAGCCCGGCAGGGCGATTGCGGGGTTGATTTTTACCACCCGAAGACTCGGTGGTTGCTAGCGACCAGATATGGCTCGCAAAATGCCTTGTTGTTCAGGTATACAGACACGACAAATGTGAGATTTCAGCATCAAGTCCCGACAACTTTAACAACGTTGATGTTTTACAGATGAAAAGTGCAAATTATTCAAACGAACTGTTGCAAATTGTGGCATGCAGTAGCGGCTTCTCCGCTTAGCTCTGAGCCTGTCAGATATTGCCAACACATCGGCTGATTTACCGCTGGGCAGAAGTGATTGGACGCAATCGGGGATATCGAGGATTTTTCTTGAAGTTATTGCACGCATGAGGAGTCAGCAGTGGTTCAACGCACCACTATCTCAACCTCCGAGATTGCGGGTCGTCGGAAGTCAATACTGCTGCTGCACCAATGCTAGATGGAAGACCTGATTCCTCAGCACGCAATCAGTACATGTCCGGCGATGTGTTGACTGTCAAATCGAGCGTTCGAGGTAGGTAAGTCTTCGTGATTGGTGGCCTCAACGTGGGATTCGCCAAAGGTTGGCCAGATCAGGTCTCGAGCGAAATAGTTTCCGATCACCTAGGCTGGTAAATTCGGCCTATCATTGCCATTCGGGCACTAACATTGTAGCTTGATATCATGCACCAGAGCGAAAGAGTGTTAGGTCTCAACAAGAGACAATTGCACGTTCACCTTGAGGCTTGGACCGTTGCGCATCAATGATATAGGATCAACTAATTAGACAGGCCATGTTCTCCATTTATACATATTTAACGCCATTTCCGAACCATATCTCTGAAAACATCTATTCAAGCCTACGCCAATGGCACTGCTATCCTATTGCTCCAGCAGGAATGGTTTCGTGCTTGGTTCAACCTTCAAGATCACCTGCCTGATCTCTAGCCACAGCTTCTGCTCCAATTTACGACCTTCCTCACTCTGAAACCATTCACCTGGGGGATATTTGATGTCGTTCTTCCACATTTCACCATTGAGTTTGTCGCCCTGCAGTAAAGAGCTAATGTAGGAGTTCGCTCCTTGTTCGGTTTCTCGAGCGAGTAAGAAGAAGACGAGCCAAGCTACAAAACGGATAATCGGATTCTCGACCGAGCGACCAAGATCACTCCTGGTCATACCCGGGCATGTCGTGCTGATAATGACTTTGGGCTGACCGTCGGCGTTCTTGTTGAAAGGTAAGACGGCCCACTGCCGAACGATAGACTCCAGGATGAATTTCGATCGAGCATATTGGGCCGACATTCCGGGGACACCTGCAGGGAAGCTTTGCTCTGCAGTGATGAACGCTAAGGGGTCTTCGCTCTCAGCCCAAGCTTTCTCTTTGGCAGAAGAAATTGACCACGCTGTGTCCGATGAGACGAAGGTCAAATGAGGCTTGTAGGCAGGGTCCCTTTCAGAATCTGCGCTTGCAATGAGGAGCGGGGTCAGGAGGAGTCCAAGCAGAAACGTGCTGAGTGCATTGACTTGAATGATCCCTTCCCAACCATCTTCACTTGGTTCCCATTTGGGAAGAATTGTTCCTGCGTTGAGAATTGCAGCATCGATGACGGGGAATTGAGCCTTGAGAGTGTCTACGAACTTGCGCACTCCAGCAAACGAGCTCATATCCAATGTAAGAACAATCAGCTGAGATTTCAGTCCTCCCGTCCGTCCAGGCTGGGCAGCGACAAATTCTTCAATCTGCTTTTTAGCGATCTGACCCTTGCTGTCATTCCGAGCGGTGATGATGACTTTGTCTGCGTCGAGTGCAACTAGCTTCTTAGCAGCTTCAAGACCGAGACCTGAGGTAGCGCCTGTGATGAGGACTGTCTTGCCAGCGAGAGATTGTGTGACAGGTTTGGGGTAGTTTCGCTTCTCGCGTAATGCGTGAACGATGGAGGACATTGTGGTCTGGCAGTGGTGAATGGTATGAGATTGAAGAAATCACACCTTGACACGCGGGAAGGGGCGTGTGGATGAGAGCAGGTGTAATTGACAGATGCAACTTGCCTTTAACTTGAATAATCAGATGAGGCTCTTAATGAATCTCAGAAGCATGTTGATTGTTTGTACCCAGCTCGATTAATATACCTTTTTGCGAAGAGCTAGTTACTGCCCCGGGCTATTTCCTACCTTAGCTGAACTCTTTTGACGATCAAATCCCTGAAGAGCGCCGTTGGTAGTTCACTAAATTACTCGATCCTAAAAGCGCAACGCGGTCGACTGACCCGCTCCTCTTGTAGCGTTGCGTCTTCGCCGTGCCTGGCGGCTCAAACCGTCTCCAGGTAACTAAGTCCAGCGGCTGAAGGTGCTCGTGTCGAAGTCAATGAGCGATCGTTGACCCAGCCTGCCTATCTGAGCACAGCTTACCAATCTGACATAGTAGAATCAGTTCTTTTGCTTCAACAAGGAACCTTTTCAGGTGTCGTCAGAGCCAGTTGCTATATCCTCGTTGGTGGAAGATTGGAAATTGGCAGGCAACGGAATGTGGACTAATGATGTTTCCAGGCATATTGAGGCACCGGATGGGCAACATCCCCTGTGCCGAGAGATCTTCCGGGTGCCGACGGCCGCGCTCTCCAGCGAGCTAACTACTCACGCTCTGGTCTCTGGCTTCATTGACTACATTCGCTGTGTAACGTGTACGGGTAGTCCAGCAAGGGACGGTGAGATATCTCAAAAGTCGTAACTGTTGTCCTTCAAGTGATGTTACTTTCGCAGACAAGGCCAGATATAGAACTGTCAGCAATGGTAAACAAACGGCGGCCAGCCCTGCTGATGGATGTTTTTTCATCGCCTTGTGGTTTACCCCACACGTGCCTGCCCACTTCGACGTTCGGCCAACCTGCACCATTTTCCTGATCCACGGCAGCAGTCAATGTCCAAACTGTGGTCTTGAATTTACTCATCGATGTAAGGAGCATGGCTCAACTCGTGCAGCAAGGCTTCCCAACCATTGTCGTAAATCGAACTACCTGAATGATCATGAGCGAGACACGTTGTTGCGAGAACTCCACGTCGACCGCAGAATAACACACGTCAACCAGACCCTTGACTCCAAGAATACAACTACCATAGAACCTTGATCACGCATCTATTCTCCCCACGATCCGCTCCCTCCTTCGCACAGAACTACCATAGGCAAAAACAATGGAGAATCTTAGTCTCAACGACGCCGGTGCCCCTCGTCACCCCAACGAGGTCCGGGCCAGCAACAGCTGGGGAACCCCGTCTTCGCAGGAACACCTCCGCAAGGCGCACCGCAACTCCCACCACAGATGTTCACAACTGCCGCTCAATTACTGGACCTTACAGATAGTATGTCTCGCCCTCGCAAGTTTGTCTCTTTTCATTCCTCAACCGCAACACCTGCTCCTGCAGAATCTGCAGAATGGGAGTAAAAATGATACTACTCGAAAATGCCAACCCGCAAGCAATTCACTGACAACCCTTATTGTTCTGGGAATATAGAAAAACTACTACTTGTCCTTCGCGATGGACGCAAAATCCATGGAGTACTTCGCTCGTGGGACCAATTCGCCAACCTCGTGCTGACCGACACGCGGGAACGTTATTTCGTCACCATCCCCGCGTCTTCCTCTGATGTCAATTCCACCGCTCCATCTACTACGCACACATCTCAATCGCAACAAGCTCGTCACCTCTACTGCGACATCCCGCGCGGCACATACCTCGTCCGAGGCGAGAATGTCTTGCTACTGGGAGAAGTTGACCTGGACAAGGACGACGAGCCGCCAGCCGGATACGTGGAGGGCGATGTGGAGGAGGTGTTCCGAGCACAAAAACTACTAGAGCAGAAGAGGCGGGCCAGAGACAAGGTGCGCGTAAAGAAGCTGGCCCATGTCCTGGGTGGGGAGATCGAGAATAGTGGCGAGGTTCTCTTCTGAGATCTGGACTTGTGAATGAACAATCAAAGGCGAGGTGTCCTGGAGAATCAAGTCTTGACTCTCTGTGAGAAAGAAGAAAGGCTTTGATGATCCCAGAATCGTTGGAGTTAGATCGATTCTGGACTGACATGTCCTTTGCGGATGTGTTTATGCACATATCCATTTGAAGTCGGCAGAGAGCTACTCGGCTCATGTACCGGCCGAAGAAGGACGAAGGCAGAAAGACCGTCCCTGCATTTCTGGGATTTGGAAATGGTTGATTCCATCCGGTCAGAGCAGAATATTGTGAAATGCTCTTTGACCATGTGCTACGTTTACAACAGACAAGGATTCTTTTCATCCTCGATGTTCATAATCACAAACTTTTGTATTGCCATCATGCTGCTCAAAGACTAGCATAGTAACATGTCCCTCAAATAGTACCTTCATGGAAGGCGTGGATGGAAGAACATGACCTTCTCAAATGCGAATTGTCATCGCCTGTACTCACACCGTGCTAGCTCGATTCAAGCAGACTAAGCCAGTTGATAAGCATCATAGCCTGAGTGACGGCAACTTGTTCCCCGAATCGTAGTCCATCCCAACTATGGGCTTGAAGGGTCATATTCCACATTTTGAGCACCTCGATATCATTACTCCGGGCAAGATTCTCCATGTGCATGTCAAAGTCCCAGATATCTTGGTTACCTTTGCGACCTTTGATCTCAATGTGACCTGCGCTAGTCGGACCAATCCAGAGCATTGGAGTTTTTCGTTTCGTCCCATCTGCAAGGGCGAGGACTTCGAGAAGAGCTGACGAAGCAGAATCTTGAGTGTAGGTGCTCGGCTGGAGTGACACAAAGATGGGGACAGACTTGTAATTTGAGCGTGGTACTGCGGGAACCATGGCCTTGAAAGTTTTAATAGTGACGGCCGACAAGGCCGCACCGCTAATGCGCAAGAAGGCGTGAGGAGTGCGATGGCATACGTAGGAACTCTCATCAGCTAGTATGTTCGCCGATATCTCTTCACTGTTGGTCACGAAATGGCTGGAACAAGCTACGTTGGTAAATTGAGTTTCGCAGCGGCACTGGGCAAGATTGCTTTTGTCCATATTGGCCGTCGTCATTGCCCCCGAGATAAGGTCCTGACGCAGAAGGATATTGAGTCCATTATAAATCGAGAGCAGGCTGTCATCGCCAACGAAGATCAAATTGTCAAACCGTTCTAAGATCATACAGATCTCGGCGATGGAGAACCAACGATAATTGCAACCTGTAAGATATCAGCCAGACAGCTGAGACAGACGCCAGGTAGACTTCACCTCTAGGCATATAAGGTGCATCGAATCCGATACGGCCGCCGCCAGACATTGCTGTTAGAAGCGACTCTCGACTGGAGCATGGTCTCAGAGGAGAACCAGAGTGTTGACTCTCAGAGACATGATAGTACAGATCGTGGGCGCGGATGCCACACTCCGAGGCGCCTCTGAATGACGCAAAATAGCTGTGAACATTAGTGAAAGTTTCATACACAGGTTCAACGCGAAACTCAAGAGCTTACTGTTCAAAAGCCTGGAGATCGAGAAAATGGGCTGCGGAATGACGGGGAATGAGCCAAGAGGATGCGGCAGGAAAAAGAAAACTAGCAACCCATAGCATGAAGCCGAGATAGGTCAGCGCCAGAACCTTGTAGGCAACATGCCACCATCTGACTCCATAGAAGGTGTTTCTCAGTTCGCGGTGGAGTCGATGGACTACCGGCTGTCGAAAGATCGAAGGATGAGGGTTGCTGTCTGCTCTTCCCCTCATGCTCAGGACCCCAGAAATTCTGTCGATTGTCTGTTCTGAACTTCTGATTTGGCCTACAGTGTGAGAGTTGCAGGAGTAAGAAGACGAAAATCACGCAGAGGGAGAACAAGGGTGTAAGGCAATGAATGACACGCACAAAAGGCAGGAGGGACCGTTACAGTAACAGTAACAGTAATGGTAGGAGCGACATGAAGAGCAATTGCGATCGGTCGTGCTTGCCTTGTAACAAGTCTCGTCGGTCAGACAAGTGAAGACCTCAACAACCCACAGTATAGTTGCGATCTTCTCCATTCACTTTCAAGACTCTGAACGTCGACCATCACCCAGGCCTATCGTCAATCGCTTGTGTTGCTTTGACACCGCGCGTTTTCTCCATACCTGTAGCAACAAATTTTCCCCGCCTCCGCATTGCATTAAGTATTGCAGCGAAACGAGCTACACCGACTCCTCTGATCTGTAGAGTGATTGGGCATGAGGATGAAGTTGTGTTTGATCCCATGCGTAAGATCTGCTGGAAGAACCATGAGTCAGAACACACGAGGCTGCGTCCCAAGCCCTCCACCAGAATGCACCCGAATGCACCCGGCTGTCAGGGGTTCGGAACTTGTTACCGATCTGTTCCCGCTCGGAGTGGGACTGTCACGGATAGAATATGAATATGGACACGTCGAAGTTGAGAACTGAAAATATGAGCACGCGACCAGACAGATGAAATGCTCCAGATCCAAAAGCCCAAGGGGCCATATGCTAACGCGAGACGGAGCAGACCTCGCATTTTAAACCACTTCATTTAAGTTAGGTACATGCAAATTCAGCTGTCGAATGTGGAAGCCCTTGTCTTGGTGGACCACAGGCAATTACAAGGCACCTAGGAGGGGTTGTTGACCGACGGAGCAAAGGGAGTTTGGGTGCAAAGATGGAGAGAAAGCCATAGTGCAAGATGGTCGCTGGCTGGAAGCTTGTCCTCACAGCCGAGGCGCCAATCAGATTCCCGGGATCTTCAGGTGACCTGACAATGGACATGCCTGATGGAGGATTTGCCAGTCATGTGCTTTTCTGCTGCCTCTCGACTCTCGACTCTCCAGTCTCAAAATTCTCAATAGCCCTAACTACTTGCTCCGTACAATCACTCGACTCCGAAAAGCGGGCGCCCGTGGCTGATGCTTTCTTTGGTTCTTTCTCCCCACAGCCGAGCATCATTTGCGGTCAGAAGCAACAAGCCATAACATACCACTTGCCTGGACCCCCGAGGTGTCCCTCAGCCGAATAACGAGTCATCTGCAGCACCTCTACACTTGTTCACACAATTCTCAATACTGCTCTCCCTTTTACAGTCTTTTGACTCATTCACCTGCTCCAACCTTTCAATAGCTTCTGACCACTTCATATCTCCCATTGCTACCGGCAGCTACACGGTACAGACCTCTTTGAATCCTCCATTACCTGCCTCGGCACCCTTCTCCATCGAGTCCTTGTCGGAGAAGGTCGGACTGTGCCGCGCTCACACTCACTCTCGTGTCTTCCCGAATTGCCAGTTTCAGCGATTCAGTCTTCTTTGTCTTTGACTCTTGCAACATTCGAATTGTGTTACTCCAGAGTTCCAGGCCGCAGGGCCTGATCCTCAGCCGACATTATGGCTTGGAAACCCTCTGAGAAGCTTCTTCAGACCATCGGTCATTATGCCAGTTTTCCTCCAACCGGCGTTTCACTGCGCCAGATGGTCCAATTCGGCGAGAAGCCATCTACAGGTACGTACTCGTCGCTTCTACCGTTGGGCCTGGACCAAGCCAACTCATGTGAAAATCAGGTACTCTGTTCCGAGCCTCGCAGTTCCTATCCGAAGAACTTCCTGTCCGTCTTGCGCATCGAGTAGAGGAGCTGGGAAAATTACCTGACGGTCTCAATGAAATGGACTCAATCACCAAAGTCAGGGATTGGTACGCTCAATCATTTGAAGAAATCACTACATTACCTCGACCTGAAATCGACAAGGAGACAAGAGATCGTCTCCTCAACCCACCCAAGAAAAGCACCAACCGGCTTTCCTCCACAACTCGGAACCCCAGCTTGAAATATGAGACCAATGGCAATGGCAAAAATGGCCAGAATTCAAGGAGATACTTTGCTGGAATTGATGATGGAAAAGACTGGCCACCCTCCTTGGCGGAGTACAACCGGAAGTTCAGTCGTACCCTTGAAGCCATCAAACGAAGACATGACGCTGTTGTCACAACTGTTGCCCAGGGCATCAATGAGTGGAAGCGAAAACAACAAAGAATGCAAATCGACTCATCCATACAACAATTCCTCGATCGCTTTTATATGTCACGTATTGGCATTCGAATGCTCATTGGACAACACATTGCCTTGACCGACCAAACCTCTCAGAAACATCCCAACTACGTCGGCATTATATGTACCAAAACCAACGTCAAGGAACTTGCCGAAGAAGCCATCGAAAATGCAAGATTCGTTTGTGAAGATCATTACGGATTGTTCGAAGCGCCAAAGGTACAATTGTTTTGTTCGCCCAGCTTAAACTTCATGTACGTTCCGGGGCATTTGTCACATATGCTGTTCGAGACATTGAAGAACTCTTTGCGAGCGGTTGTTGAGACACACGGTGCAGAAAAGCAGGAGTTTCCTACGACAAAAGTTATTGTTGCTGAGGGCAAGGAAGATATCACTATCAAGATTAGTGACGAGGGAGGCGGAATCCCTCGATCCGCCATCCCTCTGGTTTGGACTTATATGTACACTACTGTCGACACTACTCCGGAGCTTGATCCTGGTTTCGATAAAAGCGATTTCAAAGCTCCTATGGCAGGTTTTGGTTACGGGTTACCAATTTCACGTTTATATGCAAGGTATTTTGGAGGAGATTTGAAACTAATTTCAATGGAAGGGTGAGTGCCGCTGAAATCTACAAACCAAGTTCCAACTGACCTTTATCATCTTAGATATGGCACAGATGTTTATCTACATCTTAACAGACTTTCCTCATCCTCCGAACCTCTACAATAACAATCAGCAGTCATGAGGGATGTCGGTTTAAGCGGCACGTCCCAAGGATTGGCGTTTCACAAAAATTCGATTGCAAGTCTTAATTCACGCATGGCCGCTATGCGTTCGAAAAACAAAGGTGGAGAAGTCTCAGAAAGGAAACAAGTCGGGGATGCTAGTAGTATGATAAATGACGAGCCGAACGTGGTTCAGCCAGGCGGAGCCAGCCAGTTCTTGGAATGATACAAGAACAAGTGGACAGTTGAGGTCAAGATCCAGGAAAGAAGCATGTTGAACGAATGAACTGCGTACATTGGTAGGAGAACCACACAGCAAAAATAAACAAAGTGAAAACATCGACATTCCTGAAATTTTGAATACACCTGTAGCCATGTCGAAATTGTGAAGCTTTTCCCTCCAGCCCGACATCTTAGTATATATTCTTCCCTGTTCGCCTTTTTTGTTCATCACTTCATCTGTGCAGTGTACGAAAGCATATCTATCTCACGCCTCACATGTCGCAAAACTTGTCAAAAGCAAATACGCTCTTTTCATTCGTCTTTCCTGCGCATGCACATCACATCATCATTATTTTTCCTCCCGACAATAACAGATTCTAGCTAGCTAGCTAGCTAGCTAGCTACGACCTACGACCTACGTCCTCCTCCCACCGCGACTGCCTCTTGCGCCTCTTCCGCCCGCGAACCTGACATTGCCAGTCCTCTTGCCCACGCCACTGCCACTGCGGAATTTCTGCCTCTGCTGGCCCTGGGGCGCGGCGCCTCTGCGCTTGTCCTCGCCGAGGCCGCGTCGCTGATTCTGGCCGCCTTTGGTATCACGGTCTCGCAGTCCTCCACCTCGAGCGCCGCCGGATGGTCTCGTCCCTCGGTTGCCGGAGGTCGATGGCGAAGCAGACGAAGGCGTGTGGCCGGCCATGATCTTCCTGGCAATCTCGCGGGCTTCGTCGACGTCAAGCTTCATCTCGTCGTCGTCGCGCTCGCGGGTCTCGAGCTTGGTTTTCTTCTGCATTCCGGACTTGACCTTCAATCGACCCTTCTGTCCGCGACGCACGGCGTCGGCGCCAGACACGGCGTCCAGGTATGCGTTGATCGAACCTGTTCCGCCTGCGCCTGAGTTGGACATGTCGATGTCATCGTCGTCCTCGTTGTCTTCGCCGCCGAAGACCAGTTTCCCATCCTCGTTGACCTTGGCCTTGGTGCGTTTGCGGATCACGCCCGTCGATGGCTCACGCCGGCCAAGTTTCCGGGATGATATGTTAGCTACAGATTTTGGGTCAAGTAGATCAAGGGGTTCATCGTCTGAGGCGTCTTGCACAATGTATTGCTTGGGACCACGGGTTCTTCCAGAAGATGTCGATCTGTCGGGATTGATGTTTTTCTTGAAAGAGACCCCGGACATGGTGTCGTCGCCGTCTGAATCTTCCCCATCATTTTCATCGGCGCCGCCGTCAATCTCCGAATCATCGTCTTCAGATCCATAGATGGCCTCGTCGAATTCATTGTCATATTTCTTGGCTGTGGTTTCTGCATCTGAGGCTTGATCATCCAATTCACCGTCGTCACCAGTGCGCTTGCGACGGGCTCGATCTCTTCGTTTCCTGATGTTCACAATCATCTTCCTGTCATCGCCACCCACCCAGCTCTCGAGTTTGGATCCATCAAAACAGCGTAGTAGACGGTCCAGAATTCCCTTTACTTTAGCTCGCAGGCGGCCTTTATTCTCCTTACTCCAGACCATGAGATTCGGGATGACTGAAGGCATTCGCGGTTCCAACATTTCTGTGGGTAATACCACGACCATGACTTTGACGAAGCCAAGAACGCTTCGCACTATTTCGCGATTGTTGGATTGCAAAAACATAATTACCGTGTCGACAAGTTCTTCTTTTGTCTTCTGAGAGATTTTTGCATGATATTCAAAGAGCAATCGACCAAGCGCGGTCACACTAGCGGCTACCATGTGTGGTGCTACGCCTGCAAGGCCAGCGCTCACCATGGTGAATACCTCTTCGAGGTTTGCAGGTGCGTCAGGAGAGTCGTCTGGCATATGTGGGACCAGGCGATTACGGATGACAGTGTTTGGCGGATTTGATGGACTTGAAATCTTATTTGTCAAAGTTATCAACAAATCAAATCCTGCGGTTCTTGCTTTCTCGTTGCTGTCCTTGCATGCGAGAACAACCTCGCTCAGAATACTGGGGATGAAGTGTAAATCTGTTAATGGCAGGAAGGACATAAGTGTTTCAATGGCAAGAGTGCGATCCCTTCGGGCGGGTACGGGTGTTGTCTCCGAAGTATTAATGATGAGTTGTTGAAGCTCGGCATTTCGAGATCTGAGGGCTTCGGCACCAGTCGGTGAGGTAGCTAAGCGTGGAATTAACTTGTAAGCCTTCTTGATGAGCTGAGGATCTGATTTCAAAATTGCTGGGTTGGTGAGAACGTCGGATGAGATTGAGAATAGAGAGGCGAAGGTTGATCTTGGTAGATGTACCGAGAGTGCGATGACTAGATCTAGGAGAGTGTGAGATGTGGGTGGGAGTTTGTTGCTTGGCGATTGGTTTGGCTCTTTCTTCGGTGGTGGTTGATCTACTTTGGGCAAAGCATCAAGCAGCATCTTTGAGACCCGCTCAAATGTGTCAACCAGATCCTTTTCAGGTGTGATACTCAGGTATGCGTTGATACACTGGAGGATGTACACTCGTGACTGGGGTAATGTTTGGCTGTAAACATTGAACAAAACGGCCAGGAGATTGCTAGCTAACTGCCCAAGATGCTGTAGACTTTTTTCGGCATCTGATCGTCGCATTTGTCGTTCTGAAAAAAGGGTTTCATCTGGGAGCTCAGAGGCAATTAGGGCTTGATAAGACTCGACGAGATTTTGGAGACCCCTGCAAAGGTCGACTCGAAGATCGATTTGCTTATACAGGAGGTTGGATATGAGTTCTGCAAAGGTCTGATCAAGAGCAGTAGGAAGATCCAGGGGCAGATCACAATATCCAGGTAAAATCGCCCATACCTGCTGGACGATTGTTTCAAAGATCTTTATGTCAGTGGTCTTCTCAGCATTGCCATGGTCGATAATGCGCTGATACATGGCTTCGCTCAGCGGCACAAGCTCCGCTCTAAAATGAGCGAGATTCGTGTTAGACACGTGGTCTCTCAACAAAGGCAACATCCACGCTCTGCCTGGACTGCCTGGCTTTGGTTTGATCAGGTTCAGGGGTAGTATTGTCAGCACCGGGCCTGGGCCGAGATTTCGAATAGCACTACCGAGAACTTCATCCGCTTGTTTCTTGCCCTGAAAGCCGTCGTTACTTCTCAGTTCGCCAATGGCCTTTACAATTGGAAGTAAGAAAGGATCGCCTCGCCAACGAAGAGCGTCGAAAAGGCTCACAAGGACTTTGAACACCTCCATCCATGCTGATTGATATTTGACAGCGAGAAGACTCAGTGCACGACTCGAGAGCTGCTCCAAGATTTTTTCGTCATAAACTGAGGGTTCGGTGATAACACTGTCAGGAATGCAATTGGCGAAGAATGAGATCAAGCATTCCGAGGCTGATACTCGAATGTTGTGGGACGAACTCGTGAGGAAAGCGGAAACCATGTCAAACAGCTCTGGTAACTTAAGGAACGTGTCTTCTGGCTCGACCTCTGCGGCCGTCCCATAACCTCGAGAAACAATTGCAATCCAGGGAGGGAGCAATTGAGAATCATTCTGGCCAGGTTTCAGTTCTGTGATGGCCTCTAATAGTCGTGGTAGTTTCGCAGATGATACTTCATCCTGAATACCCTCAAAGATGACTTCAAAGACTTCAAACGCACTCATGACAAGGTAGTCGTTCTTGGACTTGGATATTGACAACAGGAGTTCACACAATGGTTCAATCTTTTTACTTGGCCAGCCACCTGATGCTGTGGCAATGGTCTTGGTAAGTTGAAGAGCATGGATGACAGCAGGTTCATGGCTATCGTCCGGCCGCCCGCGCTGCCGCCTGGCGGTTTGAACCAAATCGACAGCATTTCGCAGGTTATTTTGGGTGGCGCCAGCACACAATTCCGCAGCAGGATGATCAATTGCAGGGCCTGGTGGTGGGTTTTTCAAAACGGTGGTCAGCGCTTCCTGTGCTCGCTTGCGAATTTTTGGTCTCGAGTCAATGGCAAGGACGAGTAGAACTTGTATTGCCTGACGCGGACTTGTTTGACTCTGGGGTAGATTCCAGGCGGCATTGTCCTGAGCTTTTAATAGCGACTCGAGACATCCGATAGCTGATCTTAGAAGAGGGGCGTTCGTCGTGGTGGAACTGAGGTACGGAACAAGCGGAACGATGATAGAGCTGAATTGTGTTCGTAAAAGTGAAGATGGTACATATGATGTGACTAGGTCGAGGAGATAGACTGTGGAGGTAAGGATTTCATTGTCATTGTCTTGCTGAACACTAGGAGAAGCCTGTTTGAGAAGGGCAAGCAGAGCGGCAAAATAGGCAGTGGGTGTAAATTTGGTGTTCTGGTCTCGGAGGGTTTCTTCGATGGAGGTAAGGACGAGGGCGGTCTAAGAAGAGTTAGCACGAAGCCGGCGACAATGGAAGAATCAACTTGCATGTTGTTGACTCTGTAGATTGGGTGATTTTATTCTGGCCAACTTCTCCTCAAGCGACATGATGACGGAGGCGATGTGGTGGAATTAATTGTCAATGTTCATCGCAGAATCTGCGGTGAAAGTGCCCGTCGAAAGTAGTTGGTACCTGGTGGGCTGGATTTTTATTTTTTGGCCTGGCAGAATCTACACCGCCTTGCCTCGTAGCCTCGTAGCCCGTTTGTTTGGCAGCCTCGTGGGGCAGGACAGACGCACGTGTGCGGTAAAGGTGTACTGTACATGGTGAGCGGTGTCTTCGACACAAGTCATGCGGCTTTTGAATTAGTCTGCAATCTTGGTCGAGCAAAGGCAGTGGGCAGGACAGCGTTCATAAGCCTGGGCTTGCGTACTACGGCAATGTTGACCATCGGGTTGTCACAATCAAGAGGACAAACTTCATGACCGAGCTCTGCCGCCTGTGCAATGTTACACGATTTCTTTGATGGCGTTAAATAGTATCTCCGCTCTTGTGGCTGCTCTATGTAATTTGAAAGCCAAGGGAGTCATCGAGAGAGTGTAAACCAATTCTTAATGATTGGAGTTGGTGTATCACCAGCAGCGACTTTCTCGAAATACACTCTAGTCGCGGGTACTGACTGTCGCGACGTTAGGGCCTCTTGCATTGTGTTGTCTTGGAAGTAACTTACCTGTTGATTCTCTAAAGCATACTTGATGAGGAGTTGATAGTTTTCCAATATAAGGGTGGCGCGTTTCTTTCGTTGTTCTGCCGTATATTCTTCCATGCCTGCTAAGTTTAACTGTTCGGGTTTGTCTTGCTGCTTGTTTGGAGCCAATGTGTCCAGATCAGAATCCTTGCATATGCTGGAAGCTTATCTGATAGGTGTCGTGGGAGATGTGCGGTTTGATTCAAGTTAGATAGATGCACAATAGTAGAGCTCGTCTGAACACGACATATCCATTTGAGTAGTGACAACAGTAAGTAAGCAAATTGTCGCGGTATACTGGTGACTATAGTAGGATAACCCTGGATAGTCCGCCTTATTCCGTCATGTCAACCCGAAGACGGAGTCCTGGATAGATATTAATTGGATGCACACAAAGTCCTTTCACTTTGAATCACTATTGTCGCTTTCGTTGAGGGAGAATTGTTGATGGTTATTCAATGTACTTGTATTGATTGATATCATAATTTGAGTTCTGACACATTCACAAGCAAGTCTTGTTCCTGTGTCGAGTTTTTATAGACTGCTCACCCATCCAAAGTCCAATTCATATCGCGACGCCTTTGCAAGTACAATTTTTGCACGCCGTAGATTTCCAAGCCATCTTCTCGTTGCGAAGGTATTCTTGACAACCAGCCGCAAAATTCTAAAATAAAATGTTCAATCGCCCAAACTTACTGGGAAACTGTCATTATTCCCGTTTCGGTCGTGAATTTGGACAATGGGTTTTAAAAGTTCGTGAATCGCCTTGAGCAAGTCTCGAATCTTGGTTGACCCTGTGTCCCAGACAATCAAAAGATTCCTATAACGCCACTGTGCTGGGTGACATGCCGCTAAATCGAGCAAAATTCAAACACTCTGTACAGTCCAGTAAATTGCTGGTCATGTTTGCAGATTATAGATTAGTATTAACACCCATCCACCAACTCGTTCTTTGGCCATGCATAACCAGTGTCAGGCCTGTTCAATAAATGTTAGCATCCGCTCATTAACCGACCTTGAACAGTAGAAGTACTTACCAGGTCGTAACGTTGGGATTGGTGTAGATATCAAGATGATCTTTGATGTACTGGGTTGTCTCATATCCCTCCGGATCGCAAGTCAGCTCCATGCTATCATCTTGATAGACACGGATGTAATCCAACCTCATTGTCGCCGGCATCAACGGCGCTAGACCAGTCATGTTGAGAGCAGAAAATCCAGGAGACATGCCGAAATTGGCAATAATGTACATGGGCTCCTCAGGAATTGGTCTTTGCGCAACATTTCCATTGGGACCCAGGGCTTGACCTTGAAGACGCCAAACGGGAGTAGTGTCTCCAACATACCAGATCACGTCTCCAGTATTGCCTGGAGTATACTCAAAGGCGTAGACCTGGTAAGCATTGCCGTCGTACCAATCATTATTCAAATTCGATAGACCAGAGACGGCCTGCTGAAAGGGTCCGCCCTTGTATTCGTTCATTTTGGTGACCGAATAGTCAAAAACCTCAACAAAATCGTAGTTGGGTTGATACCAGATGTCCATGGGAGCCACCTGGAAGGTTTGCGAAACGTGGCCAATGACATAGCCTGTGTCGTCGTATGGTGCGTTACTGGCCTCCAGAGCATCGATTTCGGGTGCCGATCGAGATTTTCCGGGTGTGGGATGATCTTCTCCGTGGCAGGTACAAGCGGGTAGTCGCATTCCAGGGAGATAATTGATTCCGTCGGGGGAGCTCTGGTTCGCGGTGATACCAGCATCGCAGACGTCAGCGTAAGAATATGGCCATAGGCCATCGGTGGTGGCAGCATAACCGGCCCGACCAAGGTTTCCCATTGCCCAAAAGCCGGGCCAAAATCCTACAGTGTCACCACGACCAGGTAGGGAGATACTGGCCTCTAGCCTACCACCCTTGAAGCACATCTGATTCCAAGATTGAAGCATACCAGACCGGTAATTCAATCCGTGGTTTTGGAAAGCGTCAAATCGCAGTTCCAGAACTCCATCGTTGGTGGTTGCAGCATCAGGATCGTACCATTCAAGATCTCTTGTTACACCGTACCAGAAATCCATAGCAGTCCAGTATGGGTCATCGCCTTCGTAGAAAGTGCGCCCGGGTGTGGAAAATTCGTCGGAGAAGACCAGCTTCCAGGTCTTGCCATGGTAGTCTTTCTTGGTTAGAGCAGATTGTGGCGTGTCGGGGTCAATCAAGCCACTACGCATGTTTTTGAGCAAAGGGACCTTGCCTGTGTTTATGCAGTCTGAGTTGCCCGCACATGGGTCAGTTGTAGCGTTCATTTTCTGCACAAAAGTTCTAGAATGTGGATTAGTCAAGGTACTCAACGGGGATTAGGGATAAACATACACAACTGGGTAGCCGATGAACAAGGCGAGGAGGCCGAGGGTGATGACAAGCAAGCTGCCTACGTTGACGAAACCACGCTTTGTAAAAATATCACAGTCACGTTGCTCGCCATTCGGATCAGGGTTATGTAAGTAATCGTCTTTTTCGACATCTTCGGGGAACAACAAGAGGCCGGCGGAAGGCAGAATGTTATATTTTTCGCTGACGGTCTGTGTGTTCACATCCTCGTCACTTCCTGCTCGGGAGCCAGGTCTCGATTGACTGGAATCCCGAAAGGGATTCTCGTAGCCCCTGCTGTCTCGACTTCGATCAGATTCCCAACTGGATCGCCGTGAAGAATAACTTGAGCGGGCAGGGGATCGTAATGGTGAACCATCTCGAAACCTGTTTCTTGAAGGAGGTAATAGTCGTTCGGCGGAATCTTGAACTTGTTCAGAGTTGTATACATTGTTAAGGCGGGAATTTGAGGCTGAAGGCCTTGAGGTTGATGGAACCAAAGTGCGCGAGGAGCTGTTGTTGTCACTGTTGAGGATGTCTTCTTTGCCCGAGTTCAGCCTGATATGGGGAGGAACTCGAGGCGGTGGAGAGTTGCTCGAGGACGACATGATGAGGCGGCGACCGACTCGTCGTCAAGGAGATCGATCGCCAAGTATGAGGAGGATGAGTGCAATGTAGCAAGAACGATATCCAGCTTGAATGAGTGTTGAGAATGGTGTAGGTGTCGAGTAAGTAGTCAAATGTTCTGTGTGAACAACCTCGCGCAGATGAGGTCTCAGGTCGGAGTAGGGGAAAAAAGAGCCGATGTTCGAGTGAGCGTAAGCTGTGTAGGAATATAATGCGGACTAACGCAAGGTCACAGATACAGAGCAGAGTCGTCGTAACTCGGGCTTGAAGGTGTAAGACGGACGGCGGGCAGTGAGCAGAGGTAGAGGTATGGGTAGAGGCAGAGGTAGAGGTTGACGGTTGACGCGGTGGTGAGCGACTCCTTTCTGACCGGCAGGGAAGAAGAAGGTACAAGGTAACAAGGTACCGACTGTAAAGAGGCTGAGAGGAGGAACGAACTGAGTGTGTAGATGCCAAGGGTAAGACGACAAACGAGTGAAATCTTCTCTAGGGAAGGATACAGGAAAAGAAGGCTGTGTTGAGGTGAGGGATGTTTGTGGTGGTGTCGTGTTTTGTTGTAAAGATGGATTGAAGGACGGATGCAGGACACAGGATGCAGCATGCAACAGTAGTAAGTAAGCGTGGTAAGTTAGTTAGGCAGGCACTAGGTAGGCAGTGGCAGGTAGGCTGGTGGACAGGTCGGTAGCTAGTCAGTCATGCCCGAGTTAAAATGGGAGGCAACAGTACCCAGCCTTAGGATGGGACTCTACGGAGTAGGTAACCACCTAGGTACCTAGGTAGGCAAGTAATGGGGGTGCGTGACTGGGAGTGCGTATGTCCTAGGAGTCTGCGGCCAAACGCCCAGGAAATGGGCGTACACCATGGTACTACTGTACTACTTACTGTACACGAGGGCACCCAACCCTTTGTGATGATGCCCATACAATGTCAACGGGCACCTATCCTCTGCCTTGTTACTTAGAATTGCCTTGCCAAGGTCAGCACTTGGGCAAGTACTGGGCTAGCTACTAACGCCTAACAGGACGCCTCAGGCTCTGGGTTACGAGTCTTTGATCACTCAGACACTGCCTGCCGGACAAACAAAGGCCGGGATGCAGCTAAGCCGTGAGCAGCCGATTCGGACCAACTATGTAGTTAGAACGCTTGGATGCCTTTCGATTACCTGCCACTCTTCCTCAATTATTCCGTACCAAGTCGACCGTAGACGGTAGAGGGCACAAAAGTATCGAGTACTGTCGCCTGTTGGAGGATCTTTGAAGGATACGATACTCCATAGTCCGTATGGACACGCTTCTTTCCACCAACTGACCAGCCACTGCTAAGGAAAGGGGATGCTTGGCCACTTGCCCTTGCAGGAGTCGTGGACACACGAGTCACATTAGGTAGCACGGGTAGATGGTCACGATGGTGCACGACGGCGGTAGACTCAGGAGGCGGTGCGGAGGCTCTTTAGGCCCCACTGGCCCCTAGTGGCAAGCTGTGGATCTTTTGCTGAGAGATGCTTGGCCCCAATCTCGGTGGTACGCGCATCAGGATGCAAGACAGAAGTGGATGTATGGGGAGAGGGGCACAGGGGCCACGTTGGGGCGTCCCAAGCTACGTCTTTATTGGCAATGGGCGGTGGGCAGTTGCCAGGCGGGCCTCCAGAGCAGATCGCCTAGCAACTAATGGGTGGTGACTGGTGAGCTGCCCCTAGTTAGGTACCTGGTAGCTGCTCAGTAAATTTGGCCTTTGGGTACTTCTTGGTTGCAGTAATTACTGTGTACCCGCCTAAGTAACTAAGTAACTGATCCCCTCCGCATGCACGATTTGAATGTTAGCGCGCCCGGAATCCACTTATTTTTTGACCTTCCTGTCGCTTCTTTGTAACGCGACGACGACCTCATTTTTGCTCTGTTCGTGGTGTAACTAGGCTCATTCGATTCGCCTCATCGTCCTCTATCGAGCCATCTCATTTTCATCATGAACCAAGCGCTTTTTGGTAATGATCTCGGCAAATTTCAGGAAGCTGTAGAATCTCGCGCATCACAGATTTCTAGCAAGTCAACGAAGGAGAAGACGATTTTAAGTCGACAGCAACAACTTGAGGCTCTCTCACAGACTCAGCCTGATTATGAACCTCCTATAGAAGTGATCTATCGACCTTTTACACTTCGCGATGAGTCAATGACCTCGCTGTCGCCTGTGCGCCTGTTTTTATTCCTATTCCAGCCAATCCTCGACCTTCTCCTTTATCACACAAATCTTACTGCAACTCGCGATAGAAATCGTCGAAAGAGATGGGTTATAATCACAGTGGTAGAGATGAGATATTGGCTTATTGTGAAGCTGCGAATGGCGATGAATCTTGCTACAACCACCTCAATGGCCTCATTTTGGTCGAATCCACAGGATCCTCCTCTTCCACTAAGTCAGCATCGATTCTTCGCGATTGAACGATATCTCTCTGTCAATTCATTATCTCAGCCTCCTACAGATCATCCTCCTTGGTTTTGGCGAGTTAGCAATGCACTTGAGGTCTTCCGCAGGCGCCTACAGGAGTTCCTCCTTCCTGGAAGTCATTTAGCTGTTGACGAGTCAAGTATCAAGTTTCACGGCCGCAGTAGGCACATCTTTCGCTTAGATTACAAACCTGACAAATCTGGCTTTATTGTCTATATAATTGCTAGTCATGGAGGAGCGATTCACGACTTCCTCGTCTCCTCACCTAAGGAAGGAATCGAGAGCATTCCTCGCGACGGAATTACAGTTGATTTAGCAACAAGGACAACAAGAGCAAGGAAACAAGGCACAACAGGAGCGACAGCAACTGAGGTTCACCTGTCAATGACAAAGAGTGTTGTATATACCCTAGTTCATCGACTAACTCACTTATCTCATCGATCTTAGGGCCTTGCATTCCTTTGCTTTACAGACAACCTCTTTACTGACTCTCACTTAGCAAGAGCCCTGTTATCACTTAATGTCGCTGTCTGTGGAACGATGAGGCGTAATGCGCCAGGCCTAGACCCTCTCCTACGCGCTATTACCTCTCCGGAGTCGAGAATCCTCGCCGACGACTCGATTACCTATCGAATCTACGACGACAAGGTCCTCACTGTCGTCTGGAGAGACCCTGAACGACAGCACTCAGTGCTTTTCTGTACAACAGCCTTTTCTCCATATCACAGAGAGTTAGCACCACGAAAAAGTCGCTTTACAATAAGCCAACCACTCAGGTCAGGCCTCACAAGGATTACAGTTAAATAACCCTCATTTGCGGTGCAATACAACCTTCACATGGGCCACGTCGACGTCGCTAATCATCTCCGCAAGATACACAGCGTCAGGAGGCCTAAACAAGCCAAATGGACGAAGGTTTTCATTGATTGGATGATTGACACAGCCTCTGTTAATGCCTTTTTAGCCTGGAAACAGGCTTGCTCTATCATCGACGAGGGACACCGAGAACGCGAGTTTTTTATGAAAGAGTTGATTACAGGCCTACAACAGAGTCATGATATCACGCACACAGCGTTACAACAAGCAAAAAGTACTTACTGTCGCTGGAATCGCTGTCAGGCGTCAACTTACAGGCCTCGACGAGTGCTAGGTGAGATCGACTTAAATAGGCGTCAACCACCGTCGCGCAGGACATTCGGCTACTGCGAATTCTGTAAGATCCCACTGTGTATCGACCGAGGGTGCTTTCTAGCCTTTCACCAGGCTAGAAATATCCCTTGTGTGATACCTGAGTACATAGAAAGGAAGTAGATGTATTCCTAGGCATATCACGTGTTGCGCAACTTTGCAACACCACAAAATCTCTATACACACAAAAAATGGAGCAAGATTAGGATCATTCGATAGAGAAATTCAAGCGCTATCGAATGACATCAATTACATCGTCTCAACTCTTGTTTCCATACAAAAATGGGTGAGAAACGAAATTGCAGGATGTGACAGGTGGGGCGCGCTAACATTCAAATCGTGCATGCGGAGGGGATACCTGCCTGAGGTACCTAACCTAGTAGATAGCTTATCATTAGCCTCTCCCAGAGAACATCGTGGCCAACAGGAGAATTTACACAATGTGCACCTCCAGATTCCACGATCCCATGATATTCCACGATGTTATATACACTCACGAGTTACGAGTCACAACGTACAACGACGGGTTCTCTTATTGCCTTGGGTGCCCGTGGGCTGTCTGCCTCCTCGTAAAGTCGAGCTCACTCCGAGGCGTTCCATATTCTGGCCCTGCCACTATTATGCTGCTGCACAAGAACCAGGCTGCTTAGATGCATAAGGTGCTCGTATTCAGCTTTCAATAATAGTAGCCGGCCAACCCTGATTTCTCCTGCATGCAAGACTTGTCGATGTCGATACGGGTCTGTCGAACCCTAGGTGGTTGCCCATTCAACTTTCAAGTCAAGTCCAACAACTGGGTCGTTAGCCAAGGTCGAGTTCTGCTCGCAACTCTTTCCCCGAGGCTGTATAGGCTTATTGTGCATGAATGCGACTTTGCAATAGGTATCAGGATTCAGAACAGTATTTGTGTACAAGGACCAATGTTACCTAGAATGTAGATCTGTATAAGTCCATCACCAATCAGACCATTCCAAAATCCTGCGCAGTCTCATCTCATCTTGAGCGCAAGCCTATGCCCCGGCCAATACCACCTGAATGGCAGTATGATGTCTGGTGAAGAGATACAGTGGATCGCATGTCCAACGTTGAAACAAACAAAGCCATCATTTCGAGGTGGCAGACCATTGTTCCAATTTGAATGAGGAAACCATCGCGTTCCGACTTGAAAGCCAGGTTTAGATATGGGGATTCGTGGACTTGTGGCAGTGGCAGTGGGAGTTTTGGTCGCTGCGGCGTGTGGCAAAGCATGCTTATCCCAATCAATCCCTGAGAATCTCCAACACCCATCCTTGAATCAATAATGATGATTCCTGGACCGAGAAAGAGAAATCTTGGGAGCGAGCAGGCCTGTCCAAACAAAACAGGAGGTGGCGTTCTCATCCTGACCAATCCCTGTCCGTGGATTTGTTGTTCGGCGGCAGATTTCCTGGTCGGCGACCGACGATCCCAGAAAAACTTGTTTGACAGTGCTCTCATTGACTTCCGGTCTTTCTCCACCATCAACTGACAAGGGTTACCACCCACTCAGGGGTTTATATCCAGAGGAGCAAGTATGTACTTGGTACAGAGTCATCCATAGGGCTACTTACAAACCAAAGGCCGAGAACTCGCCAAATGCTTGTATCAGGAACCCGGCTTGACTTGACCACGCCGTGAAATCACATCCATCATCAAATCTCTAGAATATGCTTGGTCCATATCGACGACGTACTTCACACGACGAATTTTCTTCGCTCCAAGATAACCAAGAACTTTCCAAGATGTTGAGTATCCATTGACAATTTGGAGAGATGAGTCTCTAACTAACTAGCATCGGAGCCTCAAATGCCTTCTAACGAGGCTCCGCAACCGAGACGACCTTATCGCCTTGCTCCACGACTCACCCCTGCTCCCATTGTCGGAGTTCCGATCAAGATATCACCGTCGTCAGCATTCGCCCTCGACGTCTCATTGCACCTGTTTGGGCTTAATGTTGAAAAGTAACCGTTGGCCAGCTTGAAACTAGAAATTCCTTCTATCTTCGGCCCCATCAACTCTCGATCTGGAATTTCATCAAACCACACTCCAGCTCGGCGCCAATGCTGATCGCATGCATGATGCCCAGTCGCTTTCACTATGAGTGTGTCTTTTGAGATTTATTGATGACTTCAAGCACTTGTGACAGGACAACGAATTGCCCTTTGTATGTCAAGTCTGAAGGGTGTGGGGCGGGATTCGTGGCCTGTGGAACAATCACAAGATTGTCCACGATTGAGAGTTGCCTACCACGCCTACCTAGTCCATACTCGCTCCGTACGTCCCATAAGAAATTACTGCCGTGTGCTTGGTGACGTTAACGCCGTTGTGACCGTTGCTCTCGCTAGAAGCTGGTCTGTGACCTACGGCTTCAACAATCCCATAGAAACAGTATTCTACCTAGCCGGCCTTTGTTCCGTCATGCACCCAGAAGCCTTGTGAATAACATCTTAACCGCGAGCTCGTCGAGGCCTTGCACTTCCGTCATGAAGAGTCAGCACTCATGAGAGATTCTCAATTTGCGATGAGCGAAGGCCTCCTATTTGACCATCAGCAACCATGTACATAGGCACAGAAATCACTGGCTTCGGCGATGCGGGCGGCATGGCATCTGACAGATAGCGACCTGAAAGCATACCATTATCAGAGACACAGCATCTTCAAACCCATTTGATAGTTCGTGACCTTTCCACGGCATGCAAAACGGAGTACAAAATACCTAAAATGTGGGTTACCTGTTGGAACTGTCTCCTTTACCAAGTACCACTCCCATGCTTGGTGCCTACCACGAACGAATGACATCATCCCACCACCAACTGCGCCCTCGACACCACAATCACCAGAATCCAAACTCTGAGGACCGAGTTCTGATGACTCGTTCTACATTACTCAACGCCTACGCACAGGATCCTCAATTGCCTACTGAATGCCCAGTCCGTCACTTCGTACTACCTGGCCACCAACAAGTCGAGTGCAAAGCATCATCTCGATCACCTTCGCCGGAGCTCCAGCGCAGCAAATTCTACCACAAAGCTCCACATCCGCTCCTCTATCACAACCTCTCCAGCATTCACAATTCCTTAAATCAACCAACACCAGTCGAACGCTGCAAGCCCAAGGCATAAAACTTGCGCAACAACTTCCCTCGTTCGCAAGCCTTCCCCGTCGTCTCCTCCGATTGCACCACGCCAGGCCAAACACCACTACCTCTCGCACTTTTCACACCAGTCCCACATCACACCACACCATGTCGTCGGACTCATCGTACATGGCGTTCCTGAACAAGGCCAACGCGGACCCCAAGGCCGGCAGCCACCACGACTCGTCGCACGCCTCGACATCGGAGCAGAAATCCAAGTTCGACCCTTCAAGCACGGCGCCACCGGTATCGAATGATTCGCTGCCCGCGTCCCTTCAATCCATCCCCGCCGACTTGACCTACACATCCGACACCGACTCGCCCTTTGAGCCTGTCTTCCTCAACTATGCCAGCGACATCCTGCCGGGTGTCGACGAGTTCACCGACTCCCTAGGTGCCAAGGCCCCCAGACAAGGCGATGTCGAAGAGCTGAGCGTCCAAGATTTCGATCCTAGAGGCCAGTATAAAGATATCATCCAACGTGTCGAGAAGGCCGGCTCGGGAAAAGGCGTCAAGATCTTTAGAATCGAGCTGGGTACGACCAGGGTAGCTTATTATATTGTCACTGTTGGAGATAGAAAATTGGTTGGTGTTTCAACCACAGCAGTGGAGAGTTGAATAGGCATATCAAGTTGATATTTCCAGGAACTATCCAGTTTTGCCTCTGTGTTGCCTACAGGAATCATTATATGTAGGGTCTGAAAAGGCTGCACTAGCGATTGAACCAGATTGCTATGCTACGAGAAAAATGATCTGTTTGAGACATCGAACTTCAATTTTTGAACTATACGTTCCTGTGCTACCATGGCTATGCGATGACATTTGTAGTAGCTCTGCTTGAACTCCTGTGGCAGTCATGTCGGCCGAGATTAAAAACCCCTTAGCCTTGGACAGACTTCCACTCAGCCTCTGTGAGCTTGAGACATGAGACTCTCCTCCATAGACATGGAGATCATGCTCAAGACCCACGACATTCCTTGCATTCCGGGACTGACGTAGACAAAAATTTTCTATGATGAAGCAACGAGATCCTTCTTGAGGGTACCCAAGAATTGTCGCTTCTCTTGAGCAGTCTGGTAAGCACCGTGACCGAACTTGGACGAAGTGTCGATCCATTTCAGTTCAACCTTCTCGAGAGCCTTGCGGGATGTGTGTGTGTAGAGAGATTTGCGGAGCGTGATGACTCGCTTCTTGACGCCAGGGATGGATCCCTTGAGCAGCACGAAGTCGTTCTTGACCTCTCCGTAGTGGACGAAACCACCCAGACTAGAGATTCGTATTAGTATTTGAGACCCGTCAAGATATTTTAAGGGAAGGACTCACGGTGTGATTTGCTTGTTGACAACGTCGAAGTCGGTGGCTGCGTTCTTCTCATCGCTACCCTTACCAATGCGGTAGATTTTGTGGTTGACCGAGGTACGATGATGGTAACCGTCTTGACCAGCACGGGCGACGGTCCATTGGACGTGGGAAGGATGCCAGGCTCCAATACAGGCGACCTTTCGCAGACCCTTGTGTGTCTTTCTCGGTAGCTTCTTGGTTCCCCATCTGCTGGTGACGCCGGAGAATCCGTGTCCCTTGGTGACGGCAATCGCATCGATGACTTCATCCTGCTCGAAGATGGTATCGATCTCGACTGGCTTCTCGAACAGACCGTGGCCGAACTCGACCTTGTCAGCAACGCTTCCACCGTTGATTTGGATTTCCATCAAATGTGCCTTCTTCTGCTTCAAGGGTGTCTGACGGATCTGAGTGTGAGCCAGGACACGGACGACAGTGGCATATTTCTTGATGCGCTCGAGTTCACGGGCCACTGATGATCCTTTGTTCTCTGAGTGCTTCTTGGCGTACTTGGTGAAAGCCTTCTTCTTCGACTTGTACCAGTTCTTATAGAATCTTCGCTTGACCTCGTCACTGAGATGCTCGGCCCAAACGGTTGTGAGTGAGCGGAGGCCGCGGGGTGTCTCGATGTAGCCAACGAGGCCGACGACGATCAACTTCATGGGTTGTGATCAGCATAAATTGACGAACTCGAGGGAGAGAAAGGATCTTACAGGTGGAGTCTCGACGACAGTGACGGCTTCGACAACCTCTTTCTTGTGCATCTTCGCACCTGGTCTATCGAGGTCACGGACGATGGTGGTCATGCCGGCCTTGTAGCCCAGGGCTGCAGTCAAGTGTACAGGTTTCTTGGGGTCATCCTTAGGAAAGCTGTGAAATGTTTCAGCTTCGACTCTTTTATACGAGTCATGACTTCTAGATAACCAACCTCTTGACCTTTCCTCTGTGTCTCGCTGCTCGCTTTCGGGAAGGAAGGCGAGCGAACCTGTAGTAGAAAGAATAGTCAGTCAACGATAATTTCGAGAAGTTTGTGTGTTTGGGAGGTTTTTGTACCGTGTCGCGGAGCTTCAAACTTTCGGTGTGACCTTATGGCATGTCAGTAGATTTCATTATGAAATGAGTAGACAACGTACATCTTTGCTGTATCTGCACAAAGTGTCTCGAATTTGTGAAGTTGACGATAGGAAATGAGTTGGAGATTTTGCGCAAGTTGCGATTGATGGAGTGCGTGAAAATCTTGGCTGGCTTGGCAGAGCCTAATCACGTGACCAAAATATGTTTTGGCTACTGCGTATACTTCTATTCCGTCCCCGCACACCTCCCTACATAACCCAGGCGTGCCCTGCTTCCTAGTAGCTCATAGGGAGTTGTCAAATCTATAGGAGGTTGCGGCCGCATCAGCTTCTACACCAGAGGAAAAGTCACCATCACAGGAATTCAATTGTCATCTTTTGTCCAAAAATAAATGCTCGTATATAAAGAGAACAGCCGTCTTCTCAGACTATCACTACCGTTGTATCTGGTTTTTCAGTACTACTATGACGGGCCTGCTGTACAGTATTCGTGAATGAAGCATGATGGAGAAGTAATGAGAGCAATGGATTAGTTGTCGTGAACCCTAAACTGTAAGCTCTGGCTTGGGTGTGGCAGATGGTGGAGGTGCGAGTCCTCGAGGGCTGCTGGTAGCTGCCTGCGCTGCCAGTCTTTTATCGTCCTCGCTATTGTTGTCGTAGTCCTCGTCTACATCGACTTTGCGGGCAGCCTGTTCGAGATGCTCCTTACGGTCTTCCTTTGAGCCGTCCAATATCGATTGCATTGAGGGGATGTTCTGGGGTGCAAGACTATAAGGATGGTGGGCAGCCTCTGAGGGATGATAATTCTCATTCGCACGACGTTCATTCTCCCTCCGGAGTTCCGAAGAGCTACGACGGGAAGGATCTTTCGGAGTGGGAAGACGACCCGGAGGACTGTTGCGTCGATTCAAATCATCCATACGTGCGCGTGTCTCATCACTTGCAAGCTTCTTAGACGGTCCGGGATCCGCTTCCCACTCTCGGGTTCTCTTCATGGCAGATAAAGGCCGATCATCCCTAGGTGGGCCTTCTACCGGGGGAAGAGGTTGTGCCGTCGGCGGTGCTCCATTAGAGATGCTTGGGAATGGCCCTCCAGGTTGGTAAGGCTGAGACCTAAAGGTCGATCCAGGCGACTGAGGCCGATCATCACGTAGAGGCCTTAGTTCGCTTGGCGGACTGAAAGGTCTTCCGTATGGAGGAAGTGTATTACCCGGCCCTGAGTTGTTTGGCTGCGGAGGAGGTGCGCCATTCATTGTAGGTGAAGGTCGAACGGCAGCTCCAAATCCAGGCCCTCTCTCCTGCACAGAGATCTGGGGCAGTGTTTGCGGACCAGGCGGGTACATTCCTGGAACCGATGACTGCATCTTTGGGGATGGAGACTGCTTACGGACGGGGGTATGTCGAGAAGATTCTCCGTAGCCACGAGGACCGTCCTGTCTCGGCGAAGCTATCCGTGGCGGAGGGGCTCTCATACTGTCACGAGCTTCGAAGCCAGCTGGTGGGGCGGGTGGCTGTTGAATTCCGGCGATCCCTCTAGTCCAATCTGAAACTCGAGCTGGGTCAACAGGAGGTGGCGGTTGAGACTGGTGAGTCGATCCTGAAGGTGCTCCCCATTGCGGACCAGGTGGGCCCTGTACGTTGTTTTGATATGCTTGTGGGTGAACATCTTGCGGTACCGGAGCATTGTGCTGGTTTGGACCAGTAGCAGCACCGCTTCTCAACAAAGCAAGGCGTGCCTTGATGTGAGTGTTTGTAGGATCAAGTTCAGCAGCCCTCGCATACGCATCTAGAGCATCAGACGTCTGGTTGTTGCAAGATTCGTACTGTACCCGGGTTAATGCCAAAACATTGTACCAGGATGGATATGACTTACCAAGGTGCCCAGATCATACCACACCTCAGAGATATATGGATTGAGACGGATTGCTCGAGAATATGCATCAAGAGCGTCTCGATACTGATTGATCTGGTAGTATAGCACTCCTATTGAGCACCAGAAAGTTGGATTGCGGCCGTCACGATATACAGCTTGTTGATACGCTTCGTACGCCTTGGGGAACTTTTGTTGGGCCATGTAACATCTACCGAGGAGATACCAACTCTGTGCATCTTGGTTATCTAAATTCGGTGAGTTAGCGATGTAGGAGATGTGGAACTATTATGCAAAACCTACCTGAGCTGACAGATTGTTCCAAGTACTCAATGGCTTGCTCTTGACTAGTGTAGCTATTGCTCTGTTGGTGATGAAGCCATCCAAGCTGTTGCAGTACTTTGGCATGTTTCGGATCTCTTTCCAGTACCCGTCGGTATGCAGACTTGGCGGATTCAAACTATGACCAATGTCAGTAAAGTTTGGATCGGTAAGGATCCTGAGGAGCATACATCTTTCTGTTGCTCATACACATGACCAATCTGAAACCAGATGTCTTCCTCGTTGAGAGGGCGTGGAGGATCATTGACAATATATTTGAAACACTAAACTGCGGTCAGTTGAAAAGCTGGGAAGACATGACAATAAAACGGACCTCAAGACTTTGCTGAAATTTCTGCTGTTGTTTGTAAATTATGCCGAGTCTGAAATAGATCTCATTTGCTTTTTCAAAATCGGGTTGCATGCGCATCACTTGAGAGAAAGCCTCTTCAGCGTGTTCGAGGGAACCGTATCTGTCATACAAGATCCCGATGCCATACCATAGTTTGGGTTCCTGAAAGGTGTCAGCAATGGTGGATCGATTGACATCAGAGACACATACCTTGGGGTCTGGAAGATAGTACAAAGCCTGTTGATAGGCGGTATATGCTTCTTGCAGGTTGTCCATCATCAAGTAACAATGTCCTGTAATGGTAAGACTCTGTTCGTACAATCACATCATAAGACGTACCAAGGTTGCCCCAGGCTTCACCATTGGCGGGCTCGACCTTGAGAATATTCTTCAGATAGTCCATCGCCTCGGGATACTTCTCCTTTGTGCGAAGAATACAAGAGATTGCGTTCAAAGTTTGGGTCGACCATTGATTGTGCCGCAGTGCTTGTTCATAGGCAAAAAGTGCCCCCTCGTGGTCACCCAACAATTCATTCAAAGATCCTACATTTTTCGTATCAGAAGCGCTCGTCTTTCGGTGGGTGTGATAACATACCGATTCTTTGCCATGTAGACTCGTTGAGCTGCGCCAATAGACGTTGTCGTTGCATGTGGGCATCGACGGGAGCAGCGCCATTCATTTGTCCAAAATGACCTCCCTGATGTAGGCCTAGGACCCCCGGAGGAGATGGGTGAGGCACCAGCGCCATGGCACGGCGGGTAAAGTCGTCTTGACCGGACGTACGACAGTGCCTTGAAGCAAGAACTGCGCCGGCGTCGTGTCGGAATGGTCTGCAGCGTCGATTGCCGGTGGCTGATGGGACCTTGTGTTTAGCGCAAGTTGGGTTTGATTACACGACAGCGCGTTGAAGAAGGGTGAAAGGAATTCCAAGTGCAAATCAGCTGGAATATGCTGGGAACAGCAGCGGCGATGAGGCTGACAGGGCTACAACAATAACATAGCAATATGGTGCTGAAAGGAAAACTCAAGGACAAGGCTGATGTATTTCTTCCTTCACAAGAACAAATATCATCAGGGGGACGGAGGAATAATTGGTGTAATGCGAGAACAGTAAGTGACGGAGTTGCAACCAGAATTTGCGGAGTTGTGAAGGGGGACGTTTGGGAAGACGACGAAGACAACCTTGACGAGAGAGAGGGCAGCAATTTGGCGCTAGTGGTTATCCTCTGAGAAACCCTACACAGATTCGGGATGCATCACAGGTCATTGACATCGGCTGGGTTTGGCAACCTCTGGGTTAGGCTACGGTTAGACATAGGTGGAGCTTTGTCCGCCGCCTGCTTGCCTCTTGGGATCCATGTGGGGACAAGCATGCAGAGGCGCATGCTGGGCGTCAAGTGGATCTGTCAGTGGCGTACTCTTAGTGCCAATGAGGCACCCAAGACCCATTTTTGAGAGGTCAAGGCCTTGTAGCACCTAGGTGGGCCCAAGCTTAAAAGAAAAAAAAGAACCTCGAGCACTCGAATGCGGCCCAGGGGGGAGGAGGGGGGTACTCTCGGCCCTGTGGCTTCTCGAATCAGACCCTCCGCCAGTACCATTTTCAGCATCCGCTTCCAGCCTCCAACACCTAGGTGTAGGTGAGCAGTGAGCAACGCCCAGCTTCCGGCAATCATCGTCTCCATCGCTTTGGTTATTCAGCACCAGATCCCAGCATTGCACGTCGCGATATTTCGGGGCAGACTATATTCCCCATTCGCATCCGCTGTGTATGGTGTAGTGTCTGGTTCATGCAGTGATCTGATCAAGGCACCCTCAACTCTTGAACAAAATGGACCGGACGCGTTATTTCCACACCAACACCACCAAAGGCTGAGGTGTGCACTGTAACAGGCGAGAGCTTAATGCCTACCACGTACAGGCTACAGGGCAGGAATTTAGGTGAGGAATCAAGTATTGGCTAGGTCACCCTCGGTCCACCCTAGGCAGTTGCTAAGTGCCAGAAAATCACCGGGGCCCCTGGCAGACAATGACGAGCTGCCGACCGACAGGAAGAACGGCCCATGGACCTTGGCTAACGTCTATGGACGGCCCACCCCACACGTCAATTATTATTAGCGGAAACTACCCTACCGTTCGTTGGGAGAATGGCTTCCGGGCTAACTTCTAAGGGGCACTGAGGACCAAAATCTAGGCGGATAAGGCCTAAGCGTCCCATGCATGAGAAGTTAGAACACCCCGTGTGCCCCCCTCGCTTCACCCGGGGCCGGATTAGCCCATGGCCGCCCATCAAAAGGCGGGTAAGCTTCTTTCTCCACAAGCATGGGTCAATCCTTGGATCATGTTTCCTCCACGAGCTAAAAGACTAGCTGCCAATCTTGACCCTTTTGCCTCGCGGCAGGACGATCTGCTCATTAGCCAGAAAATCCACAGCCCTCACCCAAACATGCAATCAGAACTCGAGAACACCTGCATGGCTGACCCCGGTGAAGACTTGTCCGGTTTCGGATTCTGATTGATTCCTTCCACGGGAAAGTGGCGATCTCTAGGCTCCTGAACTATTCGGTCCAGACATGGGTCTCACGGGCCCATGAACAGTCTGGATAGTGTGCACCGTGTTGAATTGCAGCAGGAGACCCTTGGACGCATCGATATCACTTGGAAGCTCACTACGAGCGGCAAAATTGCTACTAGGTGGTGACCTGTGCCTCAGCAACGAAAACGACTGCCAAAGCTGTCAGTGTGATGGCTTCATGCCTACGACGGGCTCCATCTCGCCTCCGTGACTAATCTACTTAAGTGGGCTGGGAGAGAACCAGTGATCAAGTCGTTCGAAGCATGGTCATGTCGTGCGACCGACACCCAGTGACCAGTGACCAGTGACCAGCGCCCACTGACCAAGGAGCCACTGAGCCACCGACCAGTGAGTAAGGTTAAAAGCCTGCATGGGCCGAAGGGGGCCCCTCGGCATGTTTCTGCGGAAAATGTGGCTTGGGGCTGGCCGGCTGATTCCTTGTGGAACCTCGAGTGCCTCCCTGGGCCTGACGCCTGACGCCTGCAAACTGTGACGCCCACGACGCCCCAAGCCTACGACAGGCCAGATCATCTCCGATAGGTTGACCCTCCAAATATCTTCGTTTAATTAAGCCGGCCCGCTAACGTACAGGACTCCGGAGCTCTCGTGTGCTGCAAGTCTGCAACACACTCTGATCTGTTCCACACTCCGATCTGTTCCAGGCGTCCAGTCACGAGTTGTGACTTGACTGCTCCGTAAGTAACAGGCTTGCAGTTCTTTAGCTGGTTCTCTAATTTAAACAGGGGCACCCCCGCCGGTGCCCACACCCTCCACGATAGGCGTGCTCCAGGCACAAGGTATCGACCCTTTGGTCCTTGTGGAACAACCTTGAAATATGTCCAGGTAGAGGTAGGTTATCCATAAGTTGACCTCGGTGGCATAGTTGGAATTTGGAAGTCCTCATGTCTACCTGGGTGAAGAACGAAGGCTAATACATGATCGAGCTAACAATTTAGTCACAATCAAATCTTTGGGGCAATATTGTCATTATATTATTATTATGCATCGTGTCACCTGTGGGCTGCACTTCGTCCTGGTTATTGCTGTGGCATTCTCGGACCTAAGAACAAGCGGGAGGTGAACAAATCATGCTACCAACTTCCTTGCCCCATGTTGCCATCAACAGTAAGAATAGACCCGACGAACCTGAAGTTTGCGAACCCTATGGTTTGACTATTCCTCCTTACGATGGACACAAGATCTCCGCCGTCTGCCAATTTATCTATCCAGCATTGGGCATGGTGCAATGCGTCGCATATCTCGGTGGTCCGCAGGGCTCCACAAAGTACTTTATCGTGACGGCAGTCTCTGCATCTGTGTTCCGCGTCACAAGCACCTGTAGCACGGTCACGGATCTCCATGACACAGCATCTACAGCTGTCCAACCCACGCGAATCATCATCTCCTGGCCGCTAATCAATGGTCACTTGAACTCTATGCATCAATCCAAGGCATCAAAACATGTCAAAAGTCATCATGTTGGCACTTCCTTCCTTTGACACCTCTCTTTCGGACCTCTCGTGGACCCCTCAACCAATGCCAACTGGTGGCAAGTATCAGGATTCGGTCAACCCGTCTGCCACGGAATCCTTGGCTGAGTACTGCTTGTCGCTTGTTTCGTTCTCAAAGGATTTCAGCTCATTAGTTTTCCTTTTGAAGCTGACTTTCTTCTAGATGAGAGAATATTACTTGACATTGAACGCTCTGGCGCAGTCTCCATCATGCGTGGTGTTACGCCGCGACATTATGTCTCCAATGATTAAGATCTATCGGATAACCACATAGCTCAAGCTTGACAACCCGGATTATAGAATGTCATTTACACAAAACCATCCGACGGGTGACTGCAGCACGACCAAACATGACTGTCATGCATCGCAGACCCAAACCAGTGGTACAACAGCAACTTGAAACTGTCCTTTGCCATACGGCTGGCATACCAACCTAGCACGCATCGTTGGCACGTTAACAACCCGCGGAACTTTTCGGATCTTGCTCTGCCTATAATGACATCGTATGTCAAGTGCACTGACATACTGGATTTTGCCGTCGTACAGCTTGGCATATCGCTGCGATTACAGGGTACAGCAATTGCAACGTCGGTGCAACGCAGTCCCAAAGTACAATCACAACATGCGTTTGTTTCTGATATTGACATCGGTTGCAGATTTTAGTTGAGGTCTTTCTCTGCGAGCCTGTTGATCTTTGCTGGAAGCAGTTCGACAACCACTCTACACTTTACGTCGAGCTACCGTGAGCTACAACCTTCTTTAACTAGCTGGCCGGGTCGCCATCTCAGTGCTCGAATTGATGGACTCCCTGAGCTTTCTGATCCTTGGCTCTACGCGATATCATGCTGTGCTAGGCCCGTTTGTGATTTGATCTTGTGTCAGCCAATGACGCGTAGCAGTGTTGCGCTGGACGAAGTATCTTTCCTCCTTTATCTGCAACATCTTCAATGGGCTTGGCCGGAGGGTCCTCTCCGCATGATCTTCGGCGAGTTGCGTACACGTCACATGCCAATCGAGCACTCTAATTGTCAAGTAGGTCTTGGACTGGCAAACGGTGGTTGATCGAGGACTTTGCACTTTAGGTCAGCAGATATACTCTTGGATCAACTGCCGTGTTAGCAGAAGGCCGTACAAACGCATCGCACGTTTGTATGGAACTCAATATGTTTTATGAGGCCCGGTGATGTTTCGGCCATGTTGACGACAAAACAACATCATCCTCTCCTTTCTGTGCGTACGAGAAGAGCAGTTGCCAGGTTCCGGCAAAGTCTGAATACCCATATAAGACAATCAGGGTGAGAGGACGTGTGTTGGACATGCGTCCGACTTGTAACCCTCCTAATGACCTACATAACCAAGGTATGAAACACATTGCTCGTTGAGTCCTCAACCACGCTGGAGGGCTACAGAAAATTCACAGAGTCGTCAGATCAATGAATCGATCCTGCAAATGAGTATAGAAATCAATGATCAAGTTGAATTTGATTTATTGTGAAGGTTTCCACTTTGTATGACTGCAACCCGCTAATGCCTGGTTACAGCACATTCCATTCCAGCGCTTACTCTTCGAAGTTGTGCAACAATACACTAAGTCCCAATATCGACGGTCAGACACAGATCAAATTGCCAATGCCAGAGATCTCATCAACCTACAGCAAGGCTATCAAAGACAGACTTCGACTTAGCCACGCCGAGCTTGAACCATACCGGTGCATTGCAATGTGTCTATGGTGGTCTTCTGCCTACTAGGTGGCGCTCGTGTTCATCAGCACAGATTGCGTTGTTGCGTGTTCGTATGGTTATTCCTCTGAATTTGTGGCCGCGACCTGAGATGCATAGCTGGCCATATATGGTTGAACTGTGGTACTCAGACCAGCTTCAGGACTACTTCATCTCGTGGAGATATCAAAGGACGTGACATGGAGGCCGTTGGCAGAGGGAGCTTATAGCCTCGCAAATGTGGTCATTTTGATCAAGTAAGAAAGCGAGAATACATATAAAGCTAAAGCGAGATGCACTGTGTAGTGTGGCGGCTGCACTTCTATCGTGCAACGACCAGCGTGCTAAATCGATCAACCATCGACGTTGTTGCACAGATGTGTACACAGGGATACTAAGACGCAATCATACATATGAACTAATATGCGTTTGTCATGTTTGATCCGAAGATATTAGTCACCACCTAGTCTTATGGGACAAGGGAGGCGACCATCATCAAGGAGGGTCTGGTCATTGTAGGCAAAGCTACACCGTGCTCAACATCAGCGCGGGTTTCGTCGCAGTGCTGAGATCCCAAGAGGTCCTCAGATCTTCCCTGTCTGCCGAACATCCGATATAAATGCAGCGCAAGGCTCCGAATCAGAACCCACTCGATGTAAATGTGACAATGAAAAATCCCAAGTCGTTCTTGGGAGGGAGATTTGTGCGTCACGCGTCTTGGTCGTACATCCTCACAGGCCTGATAAAGGACTAGAAATCCATAGATGATGTTCTTGGACAGTCTTGGCGGTCATCTTCACCTTTGGATCAAGATTTCTTGGCGACGGCCACAGAGATGGCGCTTCGTCCAAGTGAGTAGGACGGTTGACAGCGGAAACCACTAGACTGAATCATAATTGCATGTTTGGACGATCATTGACTGTGGAAAAATATTGCCAAGAAGAGAGTCGGAATACCTGAAGGAGTCATAGGACACCAGAAGGCACCCACAGGCACTATAGGGCACCATAGGGCACAGATTGCTCGCTTCAATTTGCTCGGTGTTGGCGCCTGCATGTCACATGCCTGCGAGTTTCAGGCACAACCAGCCGCTAAGGCTCAGCATCAAGTGCCGCGCCGGATGAGCTGGAAAGGTGCAGTTTAGAAGAGTTAGCGGGTAAGAATGGGTATAAGATAGTTGGCATCTTGACGGACATTATTGGGCAGGCTCTCGTCAGCAGGCTTGATTAATGATCAGCAAACTGGCGCTCGTAGCTTCACAATCCGAGAGGAATGCACACGCATCTATCTCTGCAGTAAGTTGAGGATAGCTGACACGTGACGACAAGTTTCCGCAGGATGTCTCGGGATCTCTATGTACCTACTATAGGTAAGGACTTGAATCGGGGCGTGTCAGACCTCAAGGTCTGGCAATGGTAGACAGAGTGGACGGGTGCAGACAACTGTACGACGCCAGAAAATCAATACAATGGCGAGCCAAGAAAACAAGGCTCTAATGACGAGGTGAAGTCTCAGCTAAGGGGAATTCGTTCAGGCTGATCAGAGATTGGCCTGATGCCCCGCTAGGAATGGCACGGGGCGATGGAGATTGACGACTGTGCGTCGTAGGTGCGTACTCCGTAGACATTGAATGCTCTCCCCTGGGCTTTGGTAATGTGGGCGAGGCTGTTGGCAATCCAGCATGTGATTTGCTGCAGACAGTGGATGGGGCTGCCGAGACTCTATGGACTCTTGGAGGGAGGAATGCCACGGGTAGTCGTTGATGAAACCTGCTGCAGCAGACGCTGTGCATGAGCAATTGGGGGTGATTGTTCTCCGTAATGGGCATCCATGCCATGCCATGCCACCTATGCGGTTATGCCGCTCAGGGAACACGGGGCACAGAGCACGGGGCACGGGCAGGGAAGAAGGGCTGACCAAGGCCAACGGACAGAGGGCAAGAGGGTATAGAGCAGAGGCTAATAGGCATAGGGACACCATAGGGCACAAGAGGCAGGGCATGAGCATTCATCAGATCCATCAGAGGTACAGTAGGTGCAACTGCCAACAAACTCACAAGCAAGAAGCAGTGGGCATTATTGGCAGAGGCCAGAGGCAACAGTGGCAGTGGCAGTGGCAGTGGCATTTGCTCTTCAGAGTTTGCAGTTACGGAGTCGTTCGAGTGCCTTCCTCACTCCGTCCATGAGTGGCCGCCTTTTGAGAGGCTGAGATTGGTTGACTTTCCCTCACTCCGCCTGCCTTGGTTTTCTGGGCATCGTTCCTCAACTTCCCTCTCTACCGAATTCCATGCAACGAAATTCGCGGTTTACAACAAACAAAGTGTCACCAGTCATGATGCGAGCCGTTCATCGTGCAACGGAACATCAACACTTTGATCTCCGTGCTGGAATTTCCACATGGACCTCTGCAGGTCTGAAGGTAAAGAAATTGATGCATCGTACTGCCTAGAAACGCCCAGCCGTGCCAATTCTCTCGGCGACTCTGCCCAGGACTCAAGTCCTCCAGAATGACAAGAACAAAGACTGTCGTGTCCCTTGAGTTCCTCCTTCTCACAGAATGATACTGATATATCTATTCCTTCCTCATGTTACCTCAATCTCATCTCACTGCTCCTCAGACAGGTGTATGGTGTCTTCCAACCCAAATTGACACTCCTCCGGTGAGGATTCGAGCTCCTTCACCAAATACCCCACGCCACCACCTGCTACGATGAGCTCAAGTTCCAAACCTCCGCCCATGGCACATTCTGCGGCATACTATGACCGAAGAACAAGTCCAAGATCATCGCATTTCAACTCTCAATATCCGCCGCCCGCTTCGCTGGCACACCCGCCCGCGGCACATGTCAATCCTAACCCCAACTCCAAGTCCTACACATCCACACATCGAACAGATCCTAATCGAGCACAAAGTTCGGTATCGAGCGGGGAATCAGGCTCAACAGTAGCCTCAGATTACAAGCCGTATCTGCAAAAACAAACATACCAACACAGTCCGCAATTGGAGAGAGCCTTACCTGTTGTCGACGACGGGAATTCCAGACAGTCATATTTTGACTCGCAGACCGATACGAGAGTACCCATCAGCAACCATGGACAATCAGAGATGATAGAAGATCAATCGGCTGTGTACCGATACATTCAACAACATCAGCAAGCTGAAGAGGAAGAAGTCAGGGAAGACGACCATGCTCTCTGGATATTGGTACGTTGACAACCAAGACTGTACATTTGCGAACGACTACTAACCCGACATCAGCTGTGGATGTCATTCCTCGATCCTTTTCATTGTTTTTTCAGCGCCATCTTCTCAATATTTGCTGTTCTCGTCATTGTTGTCACACTTCCTGTACGGCTGTTCCGAAAGGATTCCTCATCCAGCACAACCCTGATCCGTCTCATCGGGCCAGTCTTCCGGAATCAGTTACGTATGATATATGCCAAGTCACTGGACTATTCTCACACATTTGAGTTTAGCCCTTTTTGCCTTGTGCTGATACTGGTCGTTTCACCAGTTTTGAGCCTCGGAAATGCTGTCGCAGCCTGGGTTGTGGCAGTTTTCTGGATTTTTGCCATCATCATGGGGAATCCTGACGGAACAGAAAAACGAGATGACGGACGGGCAACGGTGTTGATGTTACGAGACTGGTGGGAAAGGTGTTTGCTATATGCGATAAGAAAGTAATATCTCTGTACAGCTACGGGAACAACTTCCTTCTCTTTTACGATGGAACGATAACATGTCATCTTTTGGACCGAGTGTCTTGAGCGAGCGAGATCTTGGCCTTTTGGCTCATCTCATATTCAAAGAAAATACCCTTTCTTGCTCTTTTCCTTCTCTTTTATCTTGCCGGGTTCTTGCCCATTTGTGAGACGTTGCTCGCATTCTTGGGACTGGAAGCGACAACAACAATTCCACGCATGGCGCAATCCGTTTGAGATAACGCTACTCGCGGTCGTCAACCAGAGGAATAACCTTGTCTATAACACAGAATACGCAAGTCGAGACAAAGACTATTCCAGACCCAGCGTTGATCATTTCCCTGTAGTAATACGTAAACTCCCGCACTGGTCACACCGCAAATTCTTAATTTGACTTTCTTAAAGTCTAGTAGGGTCAACCACTCGACTTTGCCGACCGTTTCCAGTAGACGAATGAGCCACTTCGTCACCAATTTCCGGCTTCATCACAGCGCCCAAGCACAAGGAAATATTGTGGGTCTTGACCTGTTCACTCGAATGTCTTCACCCACGGCCCCAAAAGTCTACACTCCTAGAAATATTCTGGTCGTCGGCAATTCAAGGGGCAAACAAAGGGACCAGAAGCTGGGGAAGCCCACATTGTTGAGTTTGGCCTCGTAACGTTGTGCGCTTGTCAATGTCGTATATCAATTCTCAGGGGTTTGTTCGGTTGAAGATTCTTCTAGTTAGTTAGTGCGCGTAAATCAGTCCCAGGCAGAGCCTTGCCATATATACTTGTAACACGTAACACGGTGGATAGCACAATACAACAAATCGCCTCACCAACTACCACGTCCAGAGCTGTGTATCTACGGCGACACGGTTAGGCCATGTTCATGCGAACGCCTCAGACATAATCTATCTCCGCTTTGACGCTGTTTGTGGCGCGCACAACAAAGTAGCAAATCCGCCCTATTATCAACAGGGGAAGTCCCGTTTGTCGATAGAAAACCACCACGACTTTAGACGAATATAAGAGCCACTCGCACGGCTGACCTTCCCATCTTTTCCACCTTTCCGTTGCCATTATTGTACCCGTTCTCCATCGCGTGCCACTTGTCCAAGCCCTGTGCCTTTCTGACACCGTTGGCACAAGCCCTGGGCATTCCTCGGCACGTCGCGTTGTGGACCTTGCGGTGTGCGTGTGCTGGTAAGTTATTATTACGATGCGGTCAAGGGCAAGAAGGTCAACTGCGGCGGGGCATAACATGTGGGATTTTATCATTCGCGATTTTCGCTCCTCTGTTTGAGTCTCGGACTGGCTTTCTAGATATCCCAATGGCTCAGGTTCGCCGACTACCATGATGGGGACGCACTAAGGGCATAGACGAAATTCTTGACACTCCATATGATCCGGCTGCGGCACCCTGTGGGCTGGTTCAGGGGAATTCACATGCCGCGTGTCGCGAAAACGGTTGAACACACAGGGCAGCTGGCGTGGCGGTATTGATCGAAACCACTTAAATGGTTATTTGAATGACCGAGTACCTAGTTTCTGTACCTACCTACCTAGAAAACACTCTCAGGAGTCAGGATTACGGAGTATGCAGGATTGCCAAAAGGAGCAACTGACTAAAACAGTCGTAGTGGCTATAGACATCAGGCTTACAGCAAAATTCCCCGTCTCCGTGCACCTGTTCGCTTCGCGACCCCCGTCTCGATGCGCTACAGAGTACACGAATTCTCATCTGTGCGTACCAAGAGCTTGGGTGTCGGCTGGGTGGACACCCACGACACACTTTCGGTGCCGCGACTCCGCGACAACCTTTTGCACGCGGAAGATACATACGTCCTCGCTAACCCGTGGACCTAAGACTACGTAAGTATGTACCTGTGCTGGGGCTAAGGTTGCGAGTACGAAGGTTGTCCATCCTTCCTGGGGCCCCCATGCTGCCTCTGCGTGCCCCAACTCAGGGAATCTAGACTGTGCGTATGTCATAGGTAAGTTTGCTCATGCCGGAGCGAGCGACTGGCGGCGCCTTGTGCTGGTGTTGATCTGGCTGCGAGAGGTGGTTCTATGGCCGGCTACCCAATCACATGTTGGTGGTTATTATAGGCAGTGTATCTTGGGATGGTGTCACAGTACGCAAGTGTAATCAACTCTCTGAAGCAGCACGCGCGTCCAGGATTGTGGTACTCGTGGCATAACGTGTTAACTGTCTCTCTGTGTCATTCACGTCAAACCGAATAAGACGGGAAATCCACCCTTGGACCAGTGACTTCGCTTCTTTCACGGCAATGAGCCAGAGACAAGGCTTCGAGGCACATGTCTCAGAAACCACACTCAACCTGGTGGTAACCAAGAATTTGCACATATTTGTATGGGGACGAATCTTGTCATGGACAATCAAAGCCTGCACCCAGGCTTGAGAGCTTGGTCAGAGGTAGTCAAAAGGTCCATGGACTCTTCGCGCCGTTGCATCCGTACCGTGAGATAGGGTACCACCTGCGAATGCAGATGACTTGAGCTCGGTCAAAGTCTTGACTGTAGGCAGTAGGTCAACATGAAGGACATCGAAGGCTGGAGGTTCGAGGTCTTGTATCATCAATTGGTCTTGGGTATTCGACTAGGCCTCTTCTTCGTCGGGGGGCAATTCTGACCCTGGCAGACCTGAGCTCTGGTTCTGCGATTGCGAGCCCCTCTGCTCAGGGACATTTGCGATATCTGAACGTATCTCGAAATAGAGAGTGTCACAGGTGTTCTGGGAGAAAAATGGCTTGCAAAAAAGCTTTGTTCCTCGTTGCGCCATGGCCATGCAGTTTTGACTAATGCATCACTTTTCAATACATGTGTCAAAATAAAACCACGCACAGAGGAGAGAGCCTCGGTCTCCAGGCGCCGCTGTCCGAATCCAAATTTCCACCACAGACCCGATTAAAGATTAGTCAGATAGTCTTCGATTTCTTCCTTTGTCAACTTTCGGAATCGTGGCCCTGTGGCTCCTTCCACCCCCTCATACCCTAGTAAATGATTTGCGGGTTCACCGACAATGCCGATTTCGACCGTGTCTCCATTCATCTCTCCCTCAATAGTCTCCTTCAATGTCAAAAGCGCGATATGGATTGCGTCCTGAAGAATCGTTAGCAATCGTAGCAACGACAACAAAGAAATCGGAAGACAAACTTCTAGCTCAAGTGAGTCGTTGTACCTCTTCTCTAAGAAGGTCTTTGCACTTGTGGCACTCTTTCCAATGGCAGTCGCCTTCCAGGGAAAATAGCTGCCACTGGGATCAACCTGATACAAGCTGGGCCCGCCCTTGAGAATGCCACCTGTCTTCCTGCTTGCAAGTTTGGCTTCTGCCTCAGATTCTCCCTCTTTGGCTTCTGCAGTCTCAGGCTCAATACCATCATCCCACCCGGCAATAAGCAGACTGACACCATATGGTCTTACACCACCAGATTGTGTAGCCTCTTGCATGACCCGCGCGACGTCTTGCACCAATATCCTTGTTGGAGGGTATTCATTGTAGATACGCTTATAGTTTGTGTGTGAGACTTTGCGTGCCTTGTCAACAAGGACTCGATAATCTGGGCCCATACCGCTGTAAACCATTCCGATATTGGGAGTAATGAGAGAGATCTTGGATAATGAAGGAGCGTCGATCAGAGGTGATGAAGACTTCTTTTCGGTCGCAAGGACAATGCCATTTGTTGCTGAAATGAAACCATAAGTAAAGTGCTAAGAATTAATGGAAGCGAGGTGTTTGTCGTACCTTTGATGCCCAGCGATGTAACGCCTTGATTGACAGCATTGAGTGCGTATTCTGCGGCAATGGTGAGCTTTGTTTATAGGTTGGTCGCGCCATGAGACATACCTATTTGAACAAGTTTGCCGCTGTGAGATGTTAGCTACGTATAGTAATGGTCAGGAAGAGCATCATGGCAGACGTACCTAGGCGAGAATGTCGTAAGAGAGAAAGAATATCGGTCGGCCATGGTTGGCGTCGTCGGTCAGATATTGACGAACAAAGACGTGAAGCAGCCCTGGTAGTGGCCCTATTGAGGACGGAGATGCTCTGTGCTTCTTGTGGAATCTTTTGATCGTGATGCAAGAGGAGAGATGGACACGGTGTGGGAGACAGTAATAGCAAGCGGTGGGCGGGTTCGATCTGGAATTGGAGTTTGCGGCATGGGATGAGGACGAGGCTGCAGGACTATGGCGCGTTCACCTTCCACAATTCACGATATCGTCCACCCGGTGCCACGTGACTAGGATTCCAGTGCTCTCCAAATCTGCCAAGCTCACCACCTCCACCGCCGTTCGCTGAGCCCATTACTTCAGTGCCTCTCATCCTCTTAGTTAAATATTGGGGGCGATTGGGCACGATTGGGGTACCTACGGCGTGCCACGGACACCTTAGTTACAGCTAGGAGCCAGTAGCGCATGGAGCGGGAATTTTTCCGATCAACTTTTTACCTGCCCAGGGATGCCTAGACTTCTACCCTCTTCACTTCAACTCGATGATCGTGCCACCTTGACCTCACGACGCCGTGGCATATCTGCCTACCCACGCTACCTCATATACATCTATTCTCGGCCTCTGGAACGTCTTTCATCCGCTTCTCTGTCCTTTCTATCATTACACCAGAAAATTCCCTAGATCATCTTTGATCCCTGACTAACACTACAGTCTCGTGCTATCCTGTTTTCTTCTTCCTCCGTCCGAAAATCCGTCCGCACTGCTTCTTTCCTCCTCTTATTCGGTTACGTCTCTCGACGGCAATCCGAATGACTTCGTCTCCTGCCCTGAAGCTGGCTCTCAGCACTTGATCACTGTTCACCATGTCTTCTCAAGGCGACTCTGCGCCTCAGACCGAACCTCCGCCGTCCACTCGTCCATGGACATACCCTACCAGAACCTGTCGTCTGTGTCTTGAAGAGGTCCCACCTTCTGTCACTCTATACCCTCCCGGACTACCTCTTGCTTTTCAAAGGCCAGTCATTGAGTATCTAAGTGATAACGAATATGGCCGATTGTGTAAGCCTTGCAAATGTAAGGGAGGCATGCGTTATATCCATGAGCTTTGTCTTCGCCGATGTCGCACAGAATCACGACGCCCCGGCGCCATGTGGAAATGTGATCTTTGTGGCTACGAATTCAACTTCAACAGGTTGACAATGCAAAAATATCTTGGAAGCAAAAAGGTCTCGAGTCTATTGACCATCCTCTTCATGATCATCGTTATGTTCTTTCTCGGCTTTGTGGCAGATCCTATTCTCAACTTCTATTCCGACCCTTACGAGACAATCGTTGGCCATGAGAATATTTGGCAGCGAGTCGAGGTGGAACAGGCTAAAGATAAGTTGGGATCCTGGGGTCAACATTTCGTCAAGGGACTGGTCTCCATGGGCGTTTTGAGCTTTTTGAGAACCATGCTGCTGAACCCATTTCACTGGTTCAACCTGCGGAATTCCGGCCTTGTCAGTGGCCGTACTTCTGGAAGGGCAACCACTGGCCGTGATCGAGCAGTCAATGTGAGTTGGCTTATGATTGCGGTCGGTATTGTCACAGCGTTTTATCTCTTTTATCAATGGGTCCAAATCATCATAGGGCGCTATCTTCAGCGACTTGCAAACAACATTGTGGACACGCAATTGCCCGACGATGATGATGACCTCAAACCACCTTCGAATTTCAAGTTCGAAGACAGCTACCCAGATCTCTTAGCGAAGGACGCCAAGACTTCTGATCGCTCTACTGAGGAATCGGTAGAGGGGGACGCGCTGCAGCAGGAACCACTTACACAGGCGGCCAAATCAGACGTGGCGTCAGGCATAAAAGTAATTCGCCCCTCTGGTCTCACTCAGCGCTCAGCTTTGACCGAGGAAGGATCGGATACAGATGGGTATCCTACAAGCACGTTACCGGAAGCCCCGAGAGAGGCCGACTTGACGTCCTCCTGGGCGTCTGTTTCCTCTTATAGTTCCGCTGTGCATGATGCCCGAAATCAAGGCTGGTCATTCAACAACCTTTGACGCAACCAAAGTCGATCATATTTGTGAAAGGGCCCTGTACCCACGAGAGGCAACTAAGTCCCTTTTCAGCCAAGGATCGCCCGAACTTGAGTTGTCACATCCACTCCAATGAAGTGCCAATTAGTCAATGCGCGAAGATTAAAAGCATTCTACTTGGATGGTCCCGAAGCGTCATGCCGCGAGACTTTCGAAAGTATTTTGCAGAGTCAACCTTGCTCCATGGAAGCAGATAATTTGTCCGTATAATCTGCACTGGATTGCATCTGGCAAATACTTGAGCGTATCAAATGACATTGAATGAATCTCTCTTCTCAGTCCATCTCCGATCTAATTCAAGAGGTCATGTCGCACAGCGTCAGTCCTTGTTACGATGTATGAAGTGTTTCCTTGCTCAGCAGATTGTGCTGTGGCATGTCGCGAGGAAGGTAATGTCCAACAGCCGTAACTCCCTATATTGTAATGGGCGCCTGCCTTCTTCGATCAGATGGTTATCGCCTGTACTTGCCGAGTGTTCCTTACCTTCTGGAAATTATCTTCATTCATCCACAAAGCGCCGCAGGTTTGTAGTTGCTATCATGGCCAACCCCCACCGCGAAGACTCGTCCGATATCTTCGAATTGGCGGCCATGTGCTCTCGATGGCTCGAACATGGTACTGACTTTGAAGAAGCCTCGGCCAACGATACCATCGAGGACTTGTCATCGTCTTCTTCGATTGTGACTGATCACACTGCCACTCCAGATTCTAAGGCTTCATGGAAAACCGAGCTCACGAGTCCGGTGACCTTGATCGAACACAGCAGAGTTCCAGATCACATTATTGCCAAATTTACGCAAGAACTTGTCCATTCAGATTTGCCCACGGTTTCCAAGAAAGCATTTAGTGACCTCGTCCGCGACATGGAGAGTCTACCAATCTTTCTGTTGTCGGACGATCGTCTAAGCCCACAAATTCGGAGAGATGTCAAGACGCATGCTTATGCCATCAAATCTCGACTAGGTGATGCGCTTGAGAGAGTACAATCCCAAATTGACAAAATTGTCGAGTTGAAGACTCTAGCTCCGTTCAATGTCTTTCCTAAGCCGGAAGACCTCTGGTGTAATTATCGACAAAAGGCCTTTTTGATAGTGAGGTGAGCACATCAGGTTGGTGGAGTTCGCGTCAGAACTGACTGCGATCTCAGGCACACGTCACCACCTTGTGTGACTGAATGTCGACTGATCAGAAAATTGGCATTTGTGTTCAACGAGATAGTGTATAAGCCCTTTCTACAACGTTTGAAACGTCACAGGTTTCATCCTGACATCGAGGATGCCATCAACGCAAGCTATGACACTGCATTAAGCTTGGTACACGGATATAGGCAGTGGTGTCGAGCTATGAAGGACGTCAGACAGAACCATATGTTACCCGTTCTAAGAGCGATACTCGACTCACCAGCGCTCATGAAGAACATCGCGGATTTCGAGGCCAGCATAGAAGTAACGAAGGCTGTCACGCGAGACGCAGCAGCTCTTCGCAGAAAATCACTCGGTACAAAAATGGCCAGACTTGCAGATACATCCCAGTACAGCCATGGCAGTGACCTTCTCCAATCACACTAAAAGAGGCCGACGAGAACGGCTCAGATGTTGGCTGGATACTTGAAGGGATTGAAAGGGTTATGTCAATGAACTGTCGTCACGACAGACCTGCTACACACTCAATTGGTCGGAGAGTTGGGAGTAGAAGCCTATCCTCATTGACCTTTACCTGGACATGAGATTGGAAGACTATCTTCGGCTGCTGTATGCCTCACGGTACTGATTCGTGAAGACCGTGGGTGTGTTTGAGGTTAGAACATTGAAGCTTTTTGCGAAAGCAGAAACATGCATAGGATAAAACGAAAATGAATTTGTATTTCCAGTGCATACCTTTCACCAAGTAATAATCAATCATGCGATGTCCATAGCAAAGTGCTTGCTTCAAAGTTCTTCACGTGTTAGTAGTTACGTCATTCTGCACTTTACGCGCTGGATTTCACGTCCTACGCGTCGCTCAGAAATTCCATCAGACTGGACAATCCTTCTGACATCGTAAACACCAGACAACTCGGCTTCGACCTCCTCTGGCACCCACCAAATATGGCTCTTCTCGTCGACAAACTCCGGCCTCGCTCGCTAGATGCCCTCACATATCATCACGACCTCTCAGATCGTCTTTCCGCTTTGGTATGTCTTGCACAACCTTCCAGCGCAACACCTCTATCCTACCCGCATTTTTTCTAACCATCACATCAGGCCTCATCACCAGACTTTCCTCACCTTCTCTTCTACGGTCCAAGTGGTGCCGGCAAAAAGACGCGCATCCTTGCGACCCTGCGGGCGCTGTACGGCTCCGGAGCAGAGAAAATCAAAATCGACGCCAGAGTCTTCACAACGAGTTCGAACCGGAAGGTTGAATTCAATATCGTATCTTCAGTATATCACCTCGAAATCACACCTTCAGACGTTGGAAACTATGATCGGGTGGTGATCCAAGATCTATTGAAAGAAGTGGCACAGACGCAACAGGTAGACCTCACAGCCAAGCAACGATTCAAGGTCGTGGTGATCAACGAAGCCGACGGCCTCAGCCGCGATGCCCAAGCCGCGCTCCGTCGTACCATGGAGAAATACAGCAACAACGTGCGTCTGATCCTCGTGGCCAACAGCACTGCGGGCATCATCGCTCCGATTCGATCAAGGACTCTGTTAGTGCGCGTTGCGGCACCTTCGGAATCTGAAATCTGCGATGCTCTTGTTAAAGCAGCAAAGAAGGAGAACTGGAAGGCCATTCCTGCTCTGAACAGCCGCATCGCCAAAGAGTCCGGTCGCAATCTGCGCAAAGCTCTGCTCATGTTTGAGGCCGTCTATGCCCAAAACCCCGAGCCTAGCGAAAAGACACCCATTCCACCTCCAGATTGGGAGGCATTGATCGAACAGATTGCCATCGACATTGTGCGTGAACGGAGCCCGAATATGATCCTGCTCACACGCCAGAAGTTGTACGATCTCCTTACCCATTGCATCCCCGCTACCGTTATCCTGAAGACTCTCTGCTGGAAACTCGTCGCCAGACCAGAGGTCGACGATACGTTAAAGGCTGAAGTTGTGAGGTGGGCCAGCTTTTATGAACATCGGATCAAGCTGGGCAGCAAGGTCATCTTCCATCTTGAGGCGTTTGTAGCCAAATTTATGAGAATCTTCGAGGGCTATCTTGTCGGTATGGATTTTTGATGCATTGTGATGAAGGAGGTCCTCGAGAGCATTCTTGGGGCTTGCACATTGCAACCGAGAGCAAAGCCGAGCTTTGATGCTTTTGCATTTTTCACGGCGTCATGTTATGTGGACATGAGATATTTCGTTATGGAGGAGCACGGAGTTATTGGAGCTGGAAGCAATCGGATATGGCATAAGGGCAGGCCAGGACGTGCGTCAAGGCCCATGTACGAGACTTATATAGCTATCAAGGGATACTTACGTCTCAGATAGACATGTCACAGCATTTAAAAGAGCAATAGCTTGTCAAAATGCTTGAAACCGACACTGAGGTATGAGATGGCAAAAGCATGTGTATATCAAATAACTAAACGTGAGGTCTTGAATTCGTCAATTTCCAAGATTTAAAGAGAAGCATAGCCTGATCCTCCTTTCGTAGTTCCGCACCCTGCCGCACGTGTATCATCCTATCATTCCAATCTCAGTTGAATTTCGTCATATTTGTAACTTCATATACTCAGCATCCTCTTATATGTGAGTGTCTCTGGGAGACCGGGCCCGAATATTCGTCAGTCCTTATTTTCGTAGAGTAAAAGTTCAGCCCGTTTCGCTGAATTGATCATGTATCATTATCGTGTCGAAAGTCGTTAAGTCGTATGTCGTGATATGTTGAGATGCAAACAGCCAACTCAGTGTCATCTTCCCATACAGGCACTATACTGCCTCGGCGATTTCCACACCCCGTCGTTGTCGCTCTGAGTGTGCGACTCCCCTTCCTTCCTCTTCGCATCGGCGTTCTTCGATAAGATCCTCACAGCCCGCTTCGCTGCTCTGCACTCCGCCTCTTCCTTGCATGTAGCACGCTTACAATGAGCAATTCTGCTTCCCGCATCCATCGCCTGGCACCTCCAAGTCCCGGTTCTCGTTCTTCTTGACATCAAAACGCCCTTCGGAGCTAATTCATGGAACATCTGCAATGGGTGAATGGCATCAACTTCCGGATCGTGAGCGAAGCGATCGACCAGAGTCATGTACCCCATCTTATCAAGCATGCGCTCACAGTGCTCAAGTTGGCCGCCGGAGTCAACGAAGATTGCCCCAAGGAGTGACTCGACGATATCTGAGTAGGATTTGGGCGCGTTGAGTTTGACGAGCTTCATCCACGGAAATTTGTTGCCGTTGTAGAGACTCAGGTTGATGTCGTCCTGAGATGTCAACAACATCGCGAGCGTTTCTTGGCGTTGTTGTGCTGTCTCCCTGCTTCCCACTCGTCGGACGTGATCTGGTAGATATACCGTCTTCTTGGATTCGAGCTGTGAGGTCTTCCGAGTACGCGGGTTCGTCTCGAGGCTTATTGTGGTCTCGACGTGCTTCGTCTGAAGTGCAAAGAAGGCGAGCGTCGCATGGGAGACGAGCGCGTGACGTCGAATTGTCATCTGCTGTGGATCGAACTTGTGTGGGCTGTTGTAGAGTCTTGTTTTGACTATCTGGTCAAGAACAGCATCTCCGAGAAATTCAAGTCGATCATATGAGGTGACACTGGCGTCGTAAGCAGAGTGTGTGAGAGCTTCTAACAGCAATCGAGGCTGAGCAAATTTGTATCCGATCATCGACTCGACAGGGCGCAACACCTTCACGTCGTATGTGACAAACGAGTTTCTCAATGGGAGTTGCCCAAATCCCGTTCTTGGTTCCCTCCAGGATACTTCTGGGATGAACAACTTCAAAGCTGACAAACATTTCTCTTCCGAACTCCCTTCTGCCAATCCGTCGATGTACGCAGCACCTATAAGAGCTTCGATGACATCTGCCAGCACTTTCGAGGATAGGGATTTTCCCTTTGCACTGCTCTCTGGCGACTCAGGCTGTCTCATACCGGCTCTCCACTCTGCCCCAGCGAATTTGTGCCGCGTGATGTATCGATCGAGACCAAGTTCTCTTGTCGACCGTTGCAACCGGGCATTTGAAACGATTCGACCTGTGAACACCGTCAACTGACTCTCAGGGCTCTGAGGATGGTCAATGAAGACATGGATAGAGGTATAATATTTCAACAAGCTATCCCAAGGAACTCGAGTCGTTGATAATTACGCTCGCTAGTTGCAGGCGTAGTCAACGCTTGCAACAGGAGGCCCATCTCTGAAATAGCAAGAGACGCCAGAGGTCCACGACGTGCTTTCAGTGTTCGCAGCGCCACTTCCAGCATATGGGTGATTGAAGGTACCAGGAGCATGAATGGTGCAAAATCTGCCGGAAGCTTGAGGATCTTACAGTCATCAGCCAGCAATACTCGCTGTATGGGAGGGCCGACTTGAGAGGAAGATGCTGGTGGAGACAAATAGTCAAGTCTGCGGGACAGTCTTGACACCACAATAGTCAACTGAGTCTCGCAATCCTCCTCTTCGCGAGCAGCTTTGGACTGGAGCGGTATGTATATGCATGGAACATTCTCATTGCTGTTCAACAGGAGGTATTTGCGTTGTCCGTGCTCAATAGGAGCATCGAGCTCACTGAACGGGAATGATCCTGAAGACCGATGGTACCAATCTTTGAGGCTGTTCACAGGGATGTCAGGCACCAAGAGAAGTGGAAGTTGATCCGCTGTGACGCCTTTCAATCTCCGCCCTAAAATCGAGTGTAGGAGATGAAAGCTGACATGTCTCGCGAGCTCTATGGGGTACATCGGCATTGTTTCTCCTGCACAAATGGTAACCAACAGCTCTTGGCTGGCTACGTCTCTGAGTACAAAGGCAGTACTTTCGAGATCTGTGGGTAGAAGCAGAACCATTGACGGGTATGTCTCATCAGGTCCCTTGACTCGCACGCGGTGTGCATAAACCGTTGTTGATTCTTGAAACATCTTTGCTACCTCGGACCAAGGGTCGTATTGCTGCTCAACCGCGTAAATACTGTCGCGCTTTTCAATATCATCGTTTGGCAGGCCTGCCTTATGTGCTTGATCCGCCGGTATATTTGGAAGCAGACTGTCAGTCAACAGGCCTAACCTGTACAGCAATTTGTAGGCTTGAAATGCTGCATCCCTCTTCGCCATTCTCTCAGTTTTCCAGGCCATCAAGGATGAGATAGGCTTCGTGATGGCGTTCAAAGATGGAGGAAGGTGAACAATTGCAAATCGTTGTGAGCCATCTAGCACCATGCGGTATACGGGATTCGTGAAGTCGTCATTACCTCTGCTCCATTTGGCACAAAATCGCTGAAGACGGCTGATAGCATTATCATAGGTCAAAAGCCCCCTATCAACCTGGTGAGACATGAAGCACTCAGAAAGTACATATTGACTTACCCCTCAGGACCAGGAACTCTGAATGTTTCGGGTCCTGTCTCTTCCTCAAGCTCGCTGGCCATGCGTTCCCGAAGGGCACGATCTGCATCGGCACATTCACGCTTCATCTCTTCCTCCAAAACAGACCATTTAGTCAGCTTCCTGGAAGTATCATCTATCGCGCGGAATAGGACAAAAGTTGATGTCTGATGGCGTGCCCTTCCCCTGCTCTGGATGTAACTGCGAATGTTTGCGGGCTCATCGAAGCAGATTACCAAATTCATGGCAGGAACATCGATACCTTCCTCCATCACGGATGTTGCCACACACAAGTTAAGCTCGCCTCTTCTATATCCTTCAAGCTGTTCGTTTTGCTCACGCAACTGCGCCAAGTCATAAAATGTGTTGTACCTTGCATTTGAGCATCCCATAAAGGAGAAGCCCTGATAGTCCTTCATCAGAGGGTGAGAGTTGATGAGGCGAGCTAATGCCCATGCTGTAGCTTTTGTCTTGACAAATATCAGAGCTCTCAGAGACGGATTGTAGCAATCGAGAAGATACTGCAAGAGTAGTTTGGCCTTCTCGGAACAGTTAGTATTATCGCAGGTGATTGGCCCAGTCTCAATCATCGAAGTGCGGACTGTTTCGAGACTCGAGTTGATGAATTGAATAGCTTCATTTGAAGCTACGCGCGAAAGCTCTGCATTGTCAGTCTGTGACTGTTGCGCCTTTCTCGTGCAAACATCTATATAAGCTAAGGACGCCCATGGTCCCAGATCTGCGTGAATCTGATTTGCCGCCCTCGCAAAAGAACGAATCTCCTCCATTGTTGGCGTGCGGTTCTTCTTCATAATCTTTTCAACTTTTGATCTTGATTCAAGGTCTTGTTTTTGACACATATTTCTCATGTACGGATCATCACTTACTCTCAGGTTTTCGGCAACATTGTTCAAAATATGAAGGGGTCTTGGTACCTGAGAATAGCTCGGCTCAAACAGGGTGATATTCAGCACAGGCATGTTGACAAAATTGGCGTAGTCGTCCAGCTGTTGAGTTGGGCTGATGCACTTCGCATTCAGATTGGTCTCCAACTTCTCCAATTCGGTGGTGCTCTTCTTGGTCACAGGGCTGGCAGATAACCCCAGTATATGTGGTCGCGGAGCCTCAGCGTTATCAGGTTCCATCGTATGATAGTGGTTCGTCATCATTACATTGATACGGTCACCATCCAGAGAGTGGTGTGCCTCATCGAAAACCAACAGCGAGATCTCTTTCAATTTCACAAAGGAACTATCCAAAGCGTCGAGCAGAATCTGAGGAGTAGAAACAACCACATTGATATTGGAGAGAGCTTTGTTCCAGACCTCTCGATCCCAGTAGTCTGCATTATCCATCCCAGTGATCAGTCGAAAATTGAACGCGGGCAGTTGGCGAGAGAGGAAATAGTATTGCTGGTAAGCTAAAACAACACTAGGTGCCGTAAACCAAACGCGCTGCACGACAGGCTTCAGCCATTATCCATTCGTTCGAGATTCATCTTCCTACTCACCTTTTCGACAGACTTCTGCAGCTCGGCCTCAATACGAAGTTTGGCACTTCGGAGTGAACCAAGAGTCAGTACCTATGCGTAAGGATATCACACAGCAGGTCTGGTTGATTTTGACCTACATCTGAGTCTTGCCGCTTCCTGTAGCCATCTTCTTACACGTCAGTATTCAAGAACTTAGAAAGATGTTGATTTTTGGTATTCAGCCTACCACAGCAATGACATTCTCTCTCAAACTCCTCTCGAAGATTTCAATCTGATAGGCGCGTGAATAAATTGGCGTCGAGCTTGCACTGCCATCATCTTCGCTGGAGGTGTCAGACCAGTCCAGAGACCCGTCTGAATCTGAAGACATATCAAAAGCCAAACTTGTGAAGGGAAATAAGATCACTCTGGCAAAGAAGTTCCGACGAATGTCGCGAGGCTGAGAGAACAAAAAGATGAAAGCTCAAGTTGAAAAGACAACGCACGGCGACAAGCATGAGCAGTCAGCGCAGGCGATTGGTTGAGTAAACTCCCGGGGACATGCTGGATGATAGATCGAAACCAACGCATCACTCACGGTGGCTTCTTGTCGACGCAACCAAGTGAATATCAACGCTAAGTGTAAAGCATAGCACGTGGCAAGGCGTGCAAGGCACGCAAGGTTACACAAAGCTCTCGGTGACGGTCAATAGATTCTCCGGCATCCACAAAGGGGTTATTCAGCCTTGTTTCAAATCCGACATCGTTGCAATTCCTGCTTCTCAGCAGTGAGCAGTCAGTGTGATCATCTTGAGAACGTTCAATTGTGCCATGCGGGGTAACAACCTGATAACAATATCACGATGACATCGTCAAAGAAATGTGTGGAAGTCAACAGCATCAATATTGGGTTCGACCACGTGACTAGGTGTCACATGATTTCTTTCAGCGCAAGGCTTTGGCCAGCCATCAGCTAGAATAGCACTGACGGCGTCTACGGCAGTTCTCTCTTAGCTTGAAGCGCAATCGAATGAGAGAGGGAAGCTAAGTTGGTTGATATATCATAAATTGAACGAGTGACTGGCGTGTCCGTATCCATACACCACTTCTTTCACACCGCAATCCGGCCGCACTCCTCCTTACCTCGATCTTCTCTGTATACTCAATGAATGGATCAGCACGACTACAGCGTCTTCAAGCCTTGTCTGAAATGCCCCAACGAAGCACTGAGTCAAAAATGAGTGCCGAAAATGAGTGCCGCGTTACGGGCTATTAACGTGAGAAAATTCAAGCCTTGCCCATGTATTCCTGATGAACACCAGCAGAGCTCTTGCGACGAATGGCAGCCTGTTCGAGATCCGCCAAAGTAGTCCTCCTAGCCTCTCCGGCACCAATGTCCTTGACGTCAACAAAGTTAACAGTAGGGACGAAGCCTGGTGAGTTTCGGGCCTGCGAAACCTTGCTGTATAATTCGTCCACTTGTTCGAGGGAAAGACCTTTGGTTTCATAGATGAAGAAGTAGACAAATGCAACACAAATGCAGCAGAAGCCACCCCAAAGGAAGAAAACTTTAGAACCGAGGTTGCTGTGAAAATTGGTTAGCAGTTAACAGCTTTCAGGGAAGCTCGTATCCTTACGCGTTGCCTTTGCCGGGGTTGACCTGGTTTCTCGTTAGGACTCGCAGCAGATCAAGTATATGCAAGCAAGGTTTATGTACTAACCATGTAGGGGGTAGCGTACGCAATAGCCCAGTTGAGAAGCCAGTTGGATGCTGTAGTGATAGACAAGCCTTTTGCTCGTGCCTTCAATGGGAAGATTTCACCTGCAGACTTGTCAGCATTCAGCTAGCATTTGGACATGAATTCGGTATACCTGTGACGACCCACGCACAAGGTCCCTGGTCCCACGTTAGCGGATACGTATATCGATTTTGACAGCTGACTTACCCAGGAACAAGCAAAGAAGAAGATGTAGATGCAGACGAAAGCAATGAGCGCGCTGCCGGCCGCTGGTTCACCGGGGCGTGCAGTTCCAACGCTCGCGACAATGAGTTGAGCAATGCTCATGCCGATGGCACCGAACATCAGGAGTGGCCGTCGGCCCCATTTCTCAACTAGGAATAGTCCTGGAACTGTGCTGCAGATATTCACCACACATGTGATGACGCTGACGGTGAATGGGTTATGAATCCCAGCGCTTGTGAAATAGGTCTGTACAAATCTTTAGTGATGCTTCGAATGCTCAGGGACTGCTTACGAATTCATCATTCGTAGCAGTCCGTTCCTTGCGTCAATGACTCACAGTGCCATAGTAAAAGATGAAGTTCACACCAGTGAGCTGCTGAAGAGCCTGCAGTGCAATACCTGTGAAGAGACGCTTCCGAATAGGTGATTTGAAGACGGTAGCATATGAGGCAGAGCCGAGAGTCATCTCATATTGGTGGTTGGCTTGGATCTCTGCCAATTCTTCGACAAGCGCAGGGTGGTCCACAGGTAAACGACGAAGGCGTGACAGTGACTTGGCGGCATCAGCATGCCTGTCACGCTTGATCAAATATCGTGGAGTTTCCGGCAGAACCAACATGCCCGCAACCATGACGATTGCCCAAGCAAATTGTACTGCAACGGGGATTCGGTAGCTGCCAGTGTCGTTTCTATTCTTTGTGGCATTTAGAACTATGGCAGCGATAAATAAGCCGATGGTAATGGCCCATTGGTAGCAACCAACAATAGCGCCACGAATCCATTTTGGCGCCGTTTCGGATTGATAGAGTGGAATATTGGCGCTCAGTAGACCGACACCTAGACCAGCAAAAAATCTGCCGGCAACAAATAGGGGAATTGCGGTTGCGATGGTCTGTAAGACTACACCAACGGTGAAAACGACACAATGAAATATCATTGCCCAGCGACGACCGATGATATCAGCAACAGGTGCACTGAGAAGAGCGCCAAAAAAGGTTCCCGCCGAAAGGATGGAGACAATCTCGGAGGTTTGACTGGCATCAACATCTGGCAGGCCGTCTTTTGGGTTGATATAACCAGTTGAGAAAAGCTCCCGCCAGTATTTCATGGCCAAGATGCCTTTGTTGCGTCAGCTTCGTCAAAGCCTTCGATAGGCGCAGGAACAAGCATACCTCCAATGGTACCAGTGTCATAGCCAAATAGGACACCACCAAATGCGACGAACGCGCCTAAGGACTGTGAGACTGCTGCAATCGTTGACAGGGACAACAAATCTCACCAATGATAATTGCTGGAGCTGCTGAGCCAGCCACGTCGTGGGGTTTCTGGAACAGGAACCCCATGATTGTGAAAGTATATGAACCGGTGTTTTCGTGCAGGGTGTTCGTCAAGGATGATCTGAGGACCTAAGATGCTCTGAGGACCCGAATATGTGAGGGGTTATTGACCATTATATAGCCCTGAAGGATGCCCTGAGAAGCAGTGAGCAAGGTCATCTGGATCACAAATTCAAGAGCACAGACGATCGTCTAGACCCACTCATTCCCCCACATACCCATGCAGCAACTGATCCTCTACCACACTCTTGTATGCTTACAGGACCACGAAACCTTGAGGTAAAGCCCCAGAGACAATTTACGTTTGTGCTCGCTCAACCGCTTGTGGCTTTCTGGACTCATGTCCCCATGCTCGATGGCCAGCATTGGACAGACTAGCACTGTTACCAGAGCTGGTGGCTGCTGGAAGAAACTCCTAGTTCTGCCATCGCAACAATTCACCCGTGTTCGCCTCTTGCAGCACGAGGCGAGCAGGCAATCACAACCTTGAGGCTCGAGCGTAACATGCAAGTACCGTCGGGTCATTTCACCCAAAGAGCTGGACTTCGAACCCCTTTGAGAAGCCAGACAGGGATCGACGTTGGGGAGATCATGCGATGCGGTGCGTTTGAAAGTGAAAAGTGTTACATGGTGCTGGCGACATGCACTCTTAGTGCTTGAGTGAAAGCTTGCTGAGGGCTGTTGTAAAGTGCCACAGTGCATGAGGCTCCATATCCGTTGAGCAGGCTGCAGAATAGAGTCCAAGGACGCCGAGCTTTTGGATAGGCTTCATTGGTTTCCTTCTTCCCGCAGCGCCGACCATGGACTGTAAAGGCCAAACAGGTTGCATCTGGGGAAATCAAGCAACACATCCTAGCTCTAGGGAGGAGCTTCGTTGGCTGTTGCCATCAATGGCAATCACCCCAGTGGATCTGAAGGTTCGTTACCCAGACGTATCGACAGAGGGGATAGAGGGGGCTCGAGGGGATAGAGTAGGATAGTCATATCAATGGTGCTGGGTATCCGTCAGACTCTGCTTGTCAGTCAGTGGATGAAGCTGTTAGGGGAGCAGTTGCCGACCAGACGGCATCTATGGTCAACGTTGAGTGGGTGACCGGTTGTGGGTGGAGGTTGGTAGAGAGCGGAATAGGCTAATAAGACGCCCATGGAGGCCTTCCTCGCTCCAATATCCCGGCACGGAACAATTATGTTCCAGGTTAATGCAGCTTATGCTTTTTCCTTCATTGGGCGTCTGGCGGGCGTCCACTCACCTTTCTCTCTCATTTCAGTCTCCTCATCCCCGTCACATTTCATCAATCTTGCAAATGTTCTAGAATCTTGCTCCAGAGTTCTTTAGGTTGTCATGTCCACCCCACAGTGCAATCGACGTGGCGCTCCCCCGCACTAGCTGTCGGCAATACTACCACAGAATCAACAGCGGCACCAGGTCGAGCAGAGCAGGTGATGGCCGGAGTGAGATCCTCTGCCCCTAGCGTGCTCTAACATGACGAGGATTCTTGCCCATTTGAACCTTCAATTCGTTGTCCTCGTTAGCTTTGAAAGCATGCTTGACTAGCACAAGGTTCACCTCGCCCGGGTCTGTGATCCGTTTAGAGATGTGAAAGCTGCTTGACTAGGGTGGCAGTCCAGCAGACATCATGTTACGGATGATATCCAAATCAAGCCACCAAGGTCGTCCGGTCTCAGAATTGTTGAGACAATTGACGTTCGAATGTAACATTCGCAAGCGGCCTTGAATTGTTGAGATTGAGGCGTTGGTCGTCGTGGGGAAACAGAGAAACAGGGGAAGGAAGAGGTCTAGAAGACTTCTATCAGTTTCAGCCTTCGTAACTACTCAGACTTCACATCCTTCTCAGGGGGCCTTTCCCCAGATGTTGCGTGACTGCCATTTGCTTCACATGTTCCTCAGTCTATATGACTTGTCGATGCTAAGTTCATGTACCAAGGGAAAAGTAGACGAGTTGTTGCATCTGCAGTTTGCTGGTAGCAACAGTTAACAATGACAAATGCAATTCTTCACGAATCAGAACGGGTTACACGCAATGGTGTGCGCAATCTGTACATAGCGACTAATCTGCTGCGAAAAATAGCACAAAGCTATTGGGCGAAAAATGATTCGGTCAATATGAACTTATTCCATCCATCGTAAGAGCTGAGCTCAGGTACGTGTGATTGTGGGCCATTCATGGCCGGGCTCGACATCTCATTCCTGACTCCCTATTGACCCTGTCAGGTCAATCATTCGACGAGAGCATTTAACAGCAGCAATGAGCATTCCCACGCGTAGAAAGATCGTCGTGACCGATCCCGACCCGACATGGCCAGCACAATTCGAGCAGATCCGCGCCAACCTCATAACGTACCTCTCGGCCGCATCGGCACCATATCAGAGCATTGAACATGTGGGCTCTACCGCAGTAGCGGGCCTTGCAGCCAAGCCCAACATCGACATCATCATCGTGGTTGCCAATGCACAGCAAGCGGATCAAGCCAAGGAAGCATTGATCCACGAGGCCCAGCCAACGGACACTATCGGCCGCTGGGCGACGGTGGAATCCGTGGACGCATCAGTATGAAACTATACCCACGCGACTGGACCCATGACCAGAGCGTGTACATCCTGCGAGAAGACGATAGAGATTCTATGCTCGTCATGCGCAGTCACCGTGCGCTCCGAGACACGCTTCGCCTGCCGCAGTACGCGAGTCTCAGAGATGAATACGGAAAGGTCAAGCGTGAGCTGGCCGAGACGAGCCTCGACGGTGTGGATTATGGACAGAAGAAGAACTGGATTGTGAGAAAGATCCTGCGGGCTGCGGGATGGACAGACAACGAAGTCGATGCAAAAGAGGCCCTTGACCAGAGGACCCAGGAGAGAGTGACGATCTACCATACTAGTTCTCTGGTCGGGAAGCATCGCGTTCAGGGACACATCCGCGAAAAAAACGGAACGAATACGAACAACGCTCGAAGTCTGTTGTGACGTTGGTTCAGCTCGTCAACAGAGCAATCTGAACACTGGCTCACACGTGTCAGGTGACGAGAGAAGGTCGAGAGAAGGCCGCTGAGCAGTGTTGCATCGAACGATTGAGAACTACAAGACAAGAGGGTGCGGAAGCATGACGAGGCTACGGGAAATCAATAGCTTCATTTACACTTGATTGCCGAGAAGAGCACTAGAGGTCAGCAGATCCAGAAAAGAGCCAAACATAGCGATCGTCAGAGTATTTGCTCTATAGTTTGCGCGCAGCCTTGGAGGCCAGGAGGTCAGAATCGTAGGATACCATATCACGCAAGCGGACAGTCATTCAGGCGATCAATCTAGACTCTAACGAGACAGTACCGATCATCAGCAAAGTCCAAGTAGAACAGGCTAACACGGTAAATGTCTGAAGAATGTCTCAACAGCCACCATGGCCCAGCTTGCTGCCTGGGCAATGGGTGGTGAGTTAGTCGGTAGTGGACACCGTCACGCAATCACATTGGCTGCGACCCGAATTCAGGCCATGATGAGAAATTAAACAGCGACAAACACTCAGTGGCTTTCGGGACGGGAAAAACAACACCAGACTCTTGCCACGGTTATGGTCCAAAATTGGATAGGTTGTGACTTGTGTGCGGATTGCTCAAATGTGGTGATGCCAGAAATAGAAGACTCGGTCGACGAGAGAGAGTGTGGGAGGGGTTGCTGGTGTGTAAGCGCCGACCTCACGGCGCTACCTCTTCGTGGGTCCAATCAGGCGCATTCGCCGTTCAGCACCTCGCATTGCTCTCTACCAACCATGTGTCGACATCCTACTCTCTCCGGCCAACGTGCTCTCGACACGTCGAGGACTTTGCCAACCGGGAAGGGCAACTATTGAGAGCCCCCCGCCGACCTTTTCCCTCCTTGATTGCCTCTGCGCGTCTCGCCGGATTCATCTAGACGTTGCCTGGCCATTGGTCCAGGCTGCATGATGGACTCGACTATCATCAGGTATGCTGCATCTCAGAGGCTCGGCCAGTACGGCGTCAACCAATGAATCGTGGTGAGGATGTAAATATCCAGAATGCAAAGGGCAAAGAGTGCGTGACATTGCAGAACCGCTCAAACCCGCTCAAACTAAGCATGCCTCAGTCGATGAGCGCCAACATTGATACTCATGGGCGCTTCCGTTTCTCATCATCTATCTTTCTCGTTCCAACGACTCGTCTCAATTACATTGACTTCCCCGCGCCGACTCTTTGCTCTTCCCTTTGCCAACATCATCGTCGCTGTAGTTGCTGGTCACCTTCGGCTTTCCTTCGTTACCGGCCTTTGTTGCAATTTCGTAACGTTGACCGTTGATCGGCGACGCATACATACATCTTTTTAATACCGACACTTCCTCTCGACATCACCCGTAGATCGGGCGATGATACTTTGATCCACAATCTCAGTCATATTGCTATCTAATATCCGGGTGTGAGGCTGGTCCACGCAACCATGAGCATTCTACTACCAACGACTTATCAGTCCCCACCCCGGCTGGCCCGTGGTCGACACCTTAATACTATTTTGGAGGAGAAGGAGGATGTACATGGAGGTGCAAGGAGCGATAGCGAAGGAGAAAACAGCGACACCACCATCATAGGTCGTCCGGCTGCGTGGAATCCCAGTCTATTCACAGCTCTACCACGAAAGAGCTCTCTCGCGACCACCACCTATGCATCCTCTCCTGTCTCGTCGGTCTCATCCAATGACCTCTTCCCCGATCAAGCTCTCGCCGACGGCGTTCAACGACACTCGGTACGCAGCTCGTACAGCGGGAGTGATGCAGGAACCGTCTTCAGTGAAGACTGTCCCTCACTTGCAAGCGATCCCACCACCTTTGCCTCCGAGTCGAGCAGGAGTAGCCTCGCCAGCAACCGCTCCAGTCGAAACCGTTATCCCGCACTCCTGATCCCAACAGGCTCGTGGGTTGCCATGGATAGTCCCATCAAGGAGATCGCCTACGGCATGTCCCCAGCAACCAAGATCCGTCTCTCGCCAACCGCTCTTTCATCTTTGGCGAGGTCAGTTCCAGCCATCAATGCCCCACCATCTCTCGGGGACAGCAACAGCACCGTTTCCGACTCGCCTTGTGTCTCTGTACGCAGCGCTCCTCTGACACCAGATCTCAAGGAGCTACAAGTTACCGGCGGTCAAGAATGGGGCAGCGTTATGCCCCAGAGCCTTGCAGAGCAGCCACTCGAAATTGCTCTCGGCGATGGCCAGAGTATGATTCTTTCCCCTGCGGAGGCTCACTCCAGTCCGTCAGCCCATCCATTCTCATCACTTCGCTCACCCGTCGACTGGTCCCAAATGGTTACCAGTTTCCCTCAAGTTCCAGGAGCCACTCCACAAGACATGTCACCGCTGATGCCGACCCTAGATGAGCTGAGGCCCTTTGACGCCCACAAACCTTTCAATGGCTCCGACATTGGTGTCAGACTATCATCAGAAGCATTCCAAACGTTGCAACGGATTTCCCGTCAGAGGAGTCCTGATGAAGCTTCCACCACATCTCGCGGGACCACACCATCCAAGAGAGATCGAGCTTCTGAAGAGATGCGTCAGCTCTCCGAAGCGGAGCCAATCAGCCGACCACGAAGTGCCGACGGTGTGACTCCCGTGTCAGACTACAGCTTCTCGCAGCTCAGCATCCCTCGCCTGGTGGCTTCTTCTCGTCGTTGCAAAATGGTTCGCGTAACACCTGGTGCCTTGGCAAGTCCAAGGGCCCAAGTGTTCCAAACACAGCTACTGCCGAATTGTTCTACAACAGACCATGGGAGGCGACAAGCTCGAACAACGTTGTGGAGACAGTTCTCTCCGTGGATGACACCAATCTCACTGAAGGCCCTCCAACAGCACGACAAGCCACATTTGACCTTGCAGATATCACCCCACCAACCAAACGTACCAGTCAGCAATCCGAGGATGATGATTTGTACGGACCGGCTGCAGTAAAAGAAACAACCCTAGAGAAGCTCCGATCAAGTTTTGAATACGACGAGAAGTACTTTGAGGACCTCAAAAATGCTTCTGAAAGCAATCTTGACCGCACAGGCTCATGGTTGGCAGCCCAGACTGGTTATCTGTCTGCCCTTCTCGGTGAAGACTCCAGCAGCGAGAATGGTGAAGAAGCCCCTGAAGTTGAACAGGCAATTCCCGTTCAAAGCGCTCCTGCCCGCCGAACAGTTCGATTCTCCGAGCAACCAAAGATCGAGATCCCAGCCAAGCCTGATACTGATAACAAAGATAGCCCAGATACCGAGTCAGAAGAGAAGGAGCCAATCTTCTTGTCTGCATTCGAGCATCTCACCAAAACACGGAAGCATAGAGACGCTTTTATCCACTCGGCATCTAGACTCGAAGCTCTCCAGACTGCGCGTGTGGCCATGCCGGAGAAACACATCACAGACATCCTGGGACAACATGTCATTGTTGATCCTGCGAGGCCCAAGTATGCTGGACCTTTCAGCCAGAACCCTCGTCAGACCGGAATCTTCGAACGTACGGCAGAACAAATTGCCTATGCCAAAGTTGAACGAGAACAAGCGGCATTGGCTTCGGTTGAGCCTTCCGAATGGCAAGTTGATGCACTGAGAGCTCTGTACCATGGGCGACTTCTTGCGTCCTCGGCTGCTTGCGAGAAACTGAAGTCCAAGTCTGTGTTACCCTTGGACGACCCTTCATGTGTTGGGAAGAAAAGGCTCAGAGTTCTCGACTTTGGAGGAACATCGTCTTCATCTTGGGCGTGGAGTGCTGCATTGGAATGGCCCAATGTCAAGACTTACACTGTCATCACCAAACAACAAGCGCAGTTGCAGCGACCTTCGGGATGTCCCAAGCCCGAGGCACCAGCAAACCACCGCACCGTGTCTGTGCCTTACCTGTGGCAATTACCATTCCGCAGTGGACACTTTGATGTCATCTCAGCACGTAACTTGCACGTGCTCCTCAAGAACAACCCGGTACCCGGAGTACCTGAGATTGACGAATGGGAGATGACTTTGAAAGAATGCATGAGAGTGCTCAAGCCTGGTGGATACATCGACTACATGATCATGGACTCGACGATTGCGCATGCCGGTCCACGAGGTGAGGCCATGGGTGTGGAGTTTGGTTTCGAGCTCCACCGACGTGGGTACGCACGTGAGGCAGGACGAACATTCCTCCGCAAGCTGAAGAAAGAAGGATTCGTGGGAGTCAAGCGAGCGTGGATGTTCATGCCCATGGGCCGTAAACCCATCAAAGAATCAGAAGAGCATGTCCATGGATACACCGGAGGATGGCAGTCATGGCGACAAGGTGCCAAGCCATTCGTTCCTGCTCCTCGTCCGATCAGCGAAGTATCAACCATCAGCAAGATTGTCAAACAATATATGGATGTCGAGGCAGTACAAGGACCAGTGGGTAGCACACAAGATGTGGCCGACGTGACCGGTCTATTGGGAGCTCGGATGTGGGAAGAATGGGTTGTCAAGGTACGATCAGAGTCTGGACGAGAAGAAAGCCGCTGGCTCGAAGGTATCGAGGAGATGATTGAAGAAGGCAAAGAACAAGGATCAGGTTGGAAGGTGCTCGTGGGTTGGGCCAGGAAGCCCAAGGCTGTCAAGGAGCGCAAGTGTGAACGAGGAGAGATCACAGTGGCGATTGAAGGTCTTGAGGATTTGGACGACTTTGCATCATCAGGCGACGAGTGGATGGAGACTGGCATGATACCGATGGTGATCCAGGAGTGAAGAAGTCATGTTTGAGAGATGACGGATGAATGAGGAAAAGATGTTATGCTCTTGCTAGGTCACGGCGCATTGGTGGCGAGGGTGTGGAGTTATTGTCGATTGATTGAATGACAGGGCTTCGACCTTGATGTATCACCGTCTCATATCATCGTGTCATCGTGTCAGCGACTCAGCGAAAAGTGCAGAGGCCAGCCGTGTCGAAGTGGGTGGTTCGGTTTTGCTGCAGCATTCTTTTGTCAGTAAATACTTTCGTTTGTACTCTTCTTCCTCAGATAGAAGTCAGCGTTCAGGTAGCGACATTGTGTAAATGGAAAAGAATGCTTTCGCCAAGTGGTTGAAGTACTTGCCTAGGTAGTGCACGATGGTGTCAAGTCATGAGAATGAAGTAGAGTATGAAGTTTGTGTTGAGAGATTTTGGGGGTCTAAGGCTTGGACAAGCACCTGCCTTGTTGTTTAGTTCGGTAACTTACCAGTTAGAGAGCTAAGGTAGTTACCCATAAGTTCACTGGTTAATCAGGTGCCTACTACTCCATACGCACTGGCTAGTTCTTTCCCTTGATTCGACTTAAGGATGACGAGGAGCCTAAGGCATGTAAGTAGGACTGTTAATTAGTTAACTACTTGTTAGTTGGTTAGATAGGTCACTACACCCCACACTTTGCCGTCCAATCCACTCATTTGATCGAAGCACGCCTCGTCAAGCCCTTACTTTGGGTACCCAGGCACTACTCCGTATGCCTCCTTGCGCTCCTCAGGGAGAGAGCCAACCACTCAGTAGTTAGAAATCTTACCTAAGCTACTCGCCCAAGTATACCTCCCAGTGCTCCCAGAGACTCCGCACTCTTTTAGTTAGAGGGGCCAGAGGGGCATAAAGGCCGAGGGGTAATTGAGTCAATCCTGCCGTACGTCATGCCTCAATCTCCTACATGCATTCCATCTGCCTCGTCCCTCAAGTAGAAAACGCCGATCATGCAAACCTTGAGTAAACATTGAAATGATGACTACGACCTCCAGTGGCCTTCCTGCTCCACGAGGCTTCTATTTTCCTGCTTGTTCTCATGTAGAAATTACTTGTTCGCGATCGAGGTGGTGCCTTTGACCACTCTCTATTATACTCCCGGCTCTTTCCCACTAATCCGTGCGTCTCATGATTACCACCTTGTGACAGTGGATACTCATCTTTGCTGTTACATACCCTCATCCTCTCATCGGCTATCTACAATTAATTCCCTTTCAAACTTCCCTCCTCGTCTACCGTGAATCTCCTTCCACCACACCCAACCCCTCACCGGTACTACTTGTCTAGCGATGACCACTCCTCGTTGCTTCATCGTCCGTCACGGCGAGACTGAATGGTCCTTGGACGGCAGGCACACAGGGACAACTGATATACCATTGACCAAGAATGGAGAGAAACGAGTTCGTGCCACAGGACGAGCCTTGGTTGGTCCCGATCGATTGATTGTTCCCAGTCAACTTGTTCACATGTAAGTAAACATGCATGTTTCACCATCATCTCGTGTCGTCCATACAAACATCACCATGAGCTTACCATCTCCATGTTCTCAGCTATGTCTCTCCCCGCCAGCGTGCCCAACGAACCGTCGAGCTCCTCAATCTGGGCTGCCACGATCCATACCCGTGGCAGACCTCGAAAGACTCTACTACCCCACAGCCTCAAACCTTCCATCTTCGCAAGACACCACACCCGCAAATCACACGACCGCCCCTGTCTCGATCGACGACCGAATCTGCGAATGGGACTACGGCGACTACGAAGGTATCACATCAGCACAGATCCGCAGCCAGCGCCAAGCATCCAACCTACCGCCGTGGGACATCTGGCGTGACGGGTGCCCTGGTGGCGAGTCTCCTGAAGACATCATTGCACGAGTCGATGCTCTGATCCACGAAATCCGGGAGAAATATCACAAGCCTGTCATCGGGAAACCAAAGGCTCCCGGCCGCACCGGCGACGTCCTGGTTGTGGGCCACGGCCACATTTTACGCGCTTTTGCCATCCGCTGGGTTGGGAAACCCTTGACTGAGACCGCATTGATTATGGAAGCCGGCGGTGTGGGCACCCTCAGTTACGAGCATCACAGTATCGATGAGCCCGCCATCTTACTCGGTGGCGGTTTTGTGGTAGATGATTAAAAAAGCGCACGGATTATCGGTCTTGAGATCAACATACAGGATGTGCTTGAGGCATCGGAGCCCTTAGGTTGCTTGAGACGCCTGAGCGACTAGTTAAAACAGTACAACATATTTTTTATGTCAATACAACGCCCTACCTCTGTCCCAAATCCCGGAGAAAATGACTAGTTAGGACGGATACAAGGCTGAACTGCTGAATGAGCTGTGGATCCTACCTAAAGATCTACCGACCCCTGTACCCCTCTGGGTTGTGGCCTTTCAAATGCTCCACTCTATGTAGTTACAGAGATTGTCTCTGGCCTGTTGACGACGAGTTCACACAGATGGCATTGCTCCTGATACTGTCAGTGACATAAGACCAGCAGAGGAGAGAACGCATAGCGCATGATCCACTGTGGTGATCATTTGCCTCGTTTCTGCTTCTCTACTCGGGCTTGGGCGACTTAGGTCCTTGTTGATCAAATCCATACGTCCATTGCTGCTCGGTGCTTACTTAGCTCTGTGATTCTATATCATTGTCTCTGGTTGATGATGATGTTGTCCCACCGTCCATTCAGTCAGCCAGTCAGCCAGGCTTCGTCTAATCACGCAGCACGCCATTGATCCTGCCAGTGAAGCGCTCTCCAACTACAGAACCGTTCCATTTTTATTTGGCTAGCATTGTGAAATTGTGCCCTTTGGTTTGTCCCAGCACATTGATCATTTTATAGCATGATCAAATCATCGTGCATTATCGCGAGTCCCACTTGCTCTGACTTCACAGCTTGCTCCACCCGTAGTGCCAGCCCATGGGCAACTCGTCCCCAAGTCTATCACTCGAGCAGACATCGTATCACCCATTGACGGGTCAAGAACATCGAAACATTGCCGACAGCTCAATCTCCCATTGTGAACTTATTCGCTCATCATTTTCCGAGCCCAACCGATCCGTCTTGCAAGCTTCCAATATTACCATCCTGCCTGTGGCGGCGGCACCTCCCCACCTGTATTCGTAGACCCAAAAATTGGCGGTGGAGGTGCTGGCGGTGGAAGACTTGACCATGTGTTGTCAGGAACACCCGGGCTACAATCTTTCAGTGGTGGAGTCACTGGTTTGTCTCGCTGGCTGCTTCCCTGACCGACGACACCAGATTCAAGGAACTGGATCCCCGGATTCTGTTGTTCACTTGGAGGCTGAGGTTGCGTTGATCCTTGTTGTTGCCATGCCGTGCTGGACGCCGGCGGAGGTCTCGTCTTGGGACTGACGCCTGAACCGTGACGACAGTCCTGCTGCAGTGGCTGATATTGTGGAGGTTGTGAATTCTGGTGAACAGATGGAAAATTAGGCCCCGCCTGTCCTCGTGCATCAGTCATGTTCTCTTGCTGCCCATCCCAGCCTCCACCTCTAGTGTTCTGGGCCCAGGCTTGGTCACTCTTTGGAGTGACGTTGTTCTGATTCGCCTCCGCGGCCCACTGAGAATTTGACGCCTGTTGGTTGTTGGTGTCGTTCTGCTTTGACCACGAATTCGCACCACCGGAATTGCTCTGTTGATCGACAGCTGGACCACCTGTCGTGCTGATTCCAAGACCTAGGTTCGATATGTTGCGCCCAGGTGGTAGATTATATCTAAGATATGGATGGGAGGGTGGTTCAACAGGAACCGGTTCGAAGGAGGGTGTGGCTTCATTGGACAAATCCCGAGCAGGACTTTCTGGGATTTGTCCACCCAACGCCCCTTTCGCACGTAGGACCAGTTGGATCAGCTCAGCCTTGTCAAGAGTCTCAAGTGCATTGATTTCTTCATTACCCGTAGGTTCGGTTTCAATCTGAATGCCAATTTCAGCCCTTATTTGCTCCTTTGTGCGATATTTGAAGACAAATCTTGCGTATGGCTCGTCCAAGCTGTCGACATATCGAGGTACTCGTCTCTTTTTGCAATATAAGTACCCTTTCCCTGGCTGAACTTGTTTGGAAATTCCCTTGGCCTGAGCAATTGATGCTGGCACATCATACCGTGGTTCCTCTTCGGATGCAGGTGCTGCCTCTATATCCGCAAAGGCTTTTGCAGTGAAATAGGCACCATGAGGTCCATACAAGTCTCGCCTTCCTGGACCTGCCGGTGTGGGGGTTGCCTCACTGGCTGAAGGATTACTAGTATTGCCTGGCTCATTGGCCCAGGTTCCAGCCGGCCCATTTTGCTTGTTCTCCCAATCCCCATTTGCATGAGGATTCTGAGTCTGTTGTTGCTCACTGTTGTTTGCCCAGTTTTCATTTGATTGCACATTGTCCTGGGTTTGATGGGCATTATCATTCCATCCAGAATTGGTGTCAGTACTTGAGCTTAGATTGTTGCCATTCTTATTGGCCCAAGCTTGACCGTTGTTAGTAGCACCATTTTTGTCATCAGGATTGGTCCATCCGCCATCTTCTGGTATGGAGTTGATATTGCCCTTGTTATCGTGGGCATTCGAGTCCGTCCACCCACCATTATTGGGAGTTGAGTTGTTGTTATCTGCACCATTACCCCATTCAAACGCTGAAGCTGGTTGACTGGCTTGTCCATTTTGCTCGTTCGTGTGGAATTCATTGGGGTCAAGGGTGTTACCATTGTTGCCGTTGTTTTCATTGCTGCCATTGTTGACCCACCCATCATCATTGACAATGTTAAGACCAGCATTGGATGGAATAGCCGGCCAGCCACTATTGCCACCTTGATTGTTTTGTTCTCCGTTCCAGCTGTCTCCGTTTGCCCAACCTTGGTCATTAGAGGGCGGATTGGCTAGCCCGGTAGGTTGTATCTTCTCGTCGTTTGACTTGTTTGACTGCTGCTCACCCTGTCCATTACTTGTCGTGTGTCCCACTTCGGCAGAAGATCCCGACGTCGCTGGTTGCTGTGAAGTCGGTGGTGGATTTATGGTCTGATTTGCACCCACATTATCTGAGTTTGAGGGCACAGGTCCAGGATTTTGACTGTGAAATAGGCCGGACCCATTCGGGAGAGGATAGAGAGGCACTGAACCAGGCAGCGGCGGTATCGGCAACGCTGTGGGAGGTACCCACAGAGGAATATGAGCTGAGGGAGGGAGGTGGACAAGTGGTGGTTGACCAGTTCCCCATACAGTTGGAGGAATCCCTGATTGCGGAAGGTCAGGCCGAAGGTGTGGAAATGCCGAGGAATATCCTGGATTCATGCTTGGATGGACAAGTGGTGGTATGGATGAGACTGTAGGTCTGCGTACCACAGGTGGAGATCGAGACGGATATCTTACATCAGGTCTGGGTTGGTCCGTGTAATCACGGTGAGGAGGGTGCTGTGCATTGTATGTGTAATGGCCATGGTGGTCGTGCAATGGATAATCAGCATAAGGGTCAGGACCTCGGGGAAGAGTGTCAGTCTCATAATAACTTGGCCTTCCTCGTAGATGATGATACGTTTGATTGTCTCTCCACTGGGCTCGGGTGCGATTTGAAGGTGTAGCATCATAATGCATTTGTGGCCGATGTGGATCCGCGTTATCGCCGTAGTCAAAATGAACTCTTCGTGCACCCTTCGATGGATCAGAATAGAGATGAGTTCGGGGTGGATAACGAGATAGATGCGGATCATCGAAAGGTGATGGAGTAGGACCCTGTTGAGGGCCATACGGGGGCCCAGCATTGGGTTGATTCTGGTAATATGTCTGAGGGCGATTCCAAGGCGGATGATCTCTAGACCGAATGTCCTCTTGATTAGTGTAAAAGTTGGGCGGGTAGTCGGCAGGACCATCAAAAAGACCAAACATGCCGCCTCCAAAGTCAGGTGCATCGCTGGGAGGCTCGGGAGCAATGTCAGCGCTGACCTCCTCCTTGTTTTCGGAGACGTCGGTTTTGGAGTCATCGAAATCGGAGAAAGATTCGAGGATGGTGCTGTGTTCGGCGGATGAGGCTGGGGACGCGCCGCTTTCCACAGGGTTGGCACTGCGGCATCGCAGCACAAGGACCTCGATTGTGCCTAGATTTTCGAAATGGCTCTCCTTGACACCGTCTGGAATGGCTGAAACTGGAGGAGCAATCAGTTTGAAGCTCAATTAGAGCGAGGTTGAGGGGAAAGAGACTTACCGATGTTGTGGTCATCAAAACGCCAGTCTCGTCCCATATATGTACCATCGCCAAGAGGCTTTTCTTTCTGCCTGACTGTGAAGTCGATCTCTGTCTTGCTCCTGGAGGTCCCTCTCCTCCAAGGTTGCAGATTGACTCTGTTCCTATTACACTGATAGTTTCCATCAATGAAGACAACCATGGCCAAACCCTCTGCGATGAATTTCCTCGAGGTCAATCTCACGGTAAAGGCTTGAGGATGAGCAGGGATGGCAATATAAGTCTCGACGACTCCATCGCCGTACTGAGTGCCATATTCAGGAAATGGAGAGCCAGTGTTGGCCCATTGCACGACACAAACAAGGTCTTTGAGGGTGGGCATGACGGTGGATAGAGGGCGGAATTACGATGAAAAGCATGAAGAGAAGTAGTGAACTCCGACTCAATGTACCTGAGATTAGGAAAAAGCAGCAGTTGAAAGTATAGAAGGGTTAAAAAGATCGGAAAGAATGAAGGACTGGTATAAAACAAGATGGATGCGAGAACACAAAACGAGAGACGTGAACGGAGGAAGACGCGCCCGCCCTAATGACTGGTGGGCATGTCCAAAGCAATGGATCAGACCGACTTTGTGGGAGTCAATGTACGATTTTCCTTCACTTCAGTCTCAACATGTCCATCGATCTCCATCGATCTCCCCCGGTTGTGGCTGTTCTGTCTTGACAGTGAAGAGGGCATGATTCACTCGCGACTCAACTGCAGTCTTACCCTTGTTGTCTCGAGGTAGATCATACTGTCTTAAATCAAGACCTTGTGTAGAGTACCCTGTATCTTGTGACTGACACTAAGGTTATGGTGACATACGATCATCCCAGGAAGTACTTCTGTGCTGAACGGCAGGAGGCACGAGTATTTGTACCCAGATGGGCAGGGGCGGGTAAAGGAGTCGTTCTTGCCAACAAAGTAGTGCCAAGAAATATATGCCTATTAGAGTTAGCGCGGCGCTGGTTGAAGCAGCAGCATCAGGAGGCAGAGGAGGGAATCCCGTGCTGCGGCGGCGCTGGCTGGCGACAGGGACATGGACATGGACGGAATGGGCGACACATCTTCGCTTCGTCCTCTGAGGGAATGTCTTCAGATCCACCAATATTATCCACACCCATATCTAGACACTCTATCCTTCTGGTGCTTTTGTAGACCATTCACCAGCACCACTATTCTTCCCTTGTTTCTCTCCTGCCTGGTAGCGGAACATCAAAGGCAACCATCAGACCGCCATTGTTGACATCCCACGATTGCGATCCACTTTAACGGACGCCAGATTACCTATTCTCCTCGTTCTGCCCCAACCTTTGGCACATGCTCAAACCTACTGCTGGACGCATCTCAATTACAACACCTAAAAGGAGTGTGGTAAATCTTTGCAATCGATCCTACATCTTTATGGTCTCTTGACTATCCCATCCGTCAATATGAGCGCCACGAAACTTCAATCGCAGAAAATCTTTGACAAGCTGAAATCCAAACCAGCAAACAAGGTAATCCCTCCCCCCCCTCAGCTTCGATACAAGTCGTCGCCTCGTGCAACTTGCTAATGCCTTCTCTCTTAATCCAGATATGTTTTGATTGTGGACAAAAGAACCCAACATGGTCCTCGGTACCCTTCGGCGTCTACCTATGTCTCGACTGCTCCTCCAACCATAGAAATCTTGGTGTCCACATCTCCTTCGTACGATCTACCAATCTGGACGGTATGGCATCCCTTTCCCACAAGCGAAGTCGTCAACTATCCACGGCTCACAGCTGATATCCCTTAGTTTGGCAATGGGCTCAATTACGCACGATGAAGGTTGGCGGCAACGAATCCGCCACAAAGTTCTTTCAGTCCAATGGCGGAAGTGCTGCTCTGGCAAGTAAAGATGCAAAGATAAAGTATACTTCAAATGCTGCGAACAAATACAAGGAAGAGCTCAAGCGAAGATCTGCGAGAGATGCTGAAGAGTATGCTTATCTGACATTCTGGTCATTTTGTCCTTCTAACCATTCTCTGGCAGATATCCCGAAGAAGTAATCATCACCGACGAGTCTCTACCTACACCAGGAGAAGCTTCCACGCCCGCTGGTGAACCCGCCGATGACTTCTTCTCATCTTGGGACAAGCCCACGATCAAGAGGCCTAGTAATCCACCATCCCGATCTGGGACACCGCCTGTTGTTTCTCGCACCGCTTCTCCGTTTCTGTCTGCTGGAGGTGCAACCAACGGTGCTGCGCGACCCAAATCCCCGTCTCCCCTTGCCGCGAGCGCTGCCGACGCAGAGAACTCTTTGCCCGCACCTACGGCTATCCGAACTACGTCTGCGTCCGCCATTCGCAAAACTCCTGGTGCAGCAACAGCAGCCAAACGTACCAATGTCCTTGGGGCAAAGAAGAACCAGAAACTCGGAGCCAAAAAGGTTGCTGGTGACGAGATTGATTTTGAGGCCGCAGAGAAAGCTGCTAAGGCTGAGGCAGAAAGGATAGAAAAACTTGGATACGACCCGGAAGCAGAAAAGGCCGAAGCTGCGGCAAAGACTAGATCAAGCAGTGCCACAACGAGGGATGCTCCAAGTGCCATCGTCCCACCTAAAGCTGGTACAACGACTGCCAATGCGTCGCATGCCCGCAGTCCAAGTGAAGTCGAGCGATTAGGCATGGGTGTTGCGAGATTAGGATTCGGTATGACCAACAAGCCTGCTGGCGCCTCGAGCGCTGCGGCGCCAAAGAAATTGGGCTTTGGTAGTGTCGGTGCGAGTAAAGCTGTAGTAGACGGTGAGTCCCTTATCTCTGCGTCCTCGATTCCCGAGCGCACCTCATGTCACACATTGTTTTTGTCAGGCTGGTTACTAAAAGACTTCTTATCTTTAGACGACGATGAAAAATATGCGCGACAAACCTTTGGTTCACAGAAAGGAATTTCATCAGATGAATTCTTCGGACGCAATGCCTTTGATCCCACTCAACAAGCAGAAGCCAAGACCCGACTTCAAGGCTTTGAAGGTGCTACATCCATCTCTTCAAATGCCTACTTTGGCCGCCCTGAAGATGATACCACTGGCCTAGAGGGTGGCGAACACGGCGATATAGAAACGGCAGCCAAGGACTTCATCCGCAAGATGGGTCTTAGTGCTGGAGATGATTTGGAGAACATCATCAACGTTGCTGGTGAAGGCGGTAGAAAGTTGAGGGGCGCTGTTGCGAGATATCTGAACAGTTAGATTACTTGATTAATTGACTATGAGAACATGACATGACATTGTTGTGATGGATGATAAGCTCGGCCTTGAGATTCTTCTCTCTCCAGATCGGATGTCAGAAAATATAGATCTGTGTAGCTATTTCCAACCCCCGACATCAGATTATACACCATGGAGATACAGACAACCGCCCAAGAAACCGTCAATTGACTCCCGCCGCCCTGGCCCTTCCCCCTTGCCCCGACTTATTCAAAAAGAGCATTTAATAAATAGAAGGTCCACAAGCAGACGTGTCGAAAACAAGACACGCAGGACAGCGAATTAGAATTGAAACGGGATGGAATGCGATACCACAACACTACACCACATGCGATGAGAGTAGATGAGATAAGATGAAACAAAACGCGACAGGACAGAACAGGACAGGATGAACACCCTTCCAAGGGTCCAACGAAGAAGTCGTCAAAACATGCGTGGTCTTGTTCTTGATCTTGTTCTTGATCTTGATTTTGTTCAAGGACCAGCCAGCGGGATGGGCCGGCCGTTGGTGGACGGTCTGATCTGTCCTTCTACCTAACCTATGTAGCAGAGAACATCTACATCGATCACGTCTACCTAAGTCGGCCCTAGGAGTGACCCAGTCTCTCGTCATATAGATACGCTTGCCGGTAGGGTTTGATATATGTACACATACACTATTCTCCCGAAATGGCGTACGGAGATTATAGAGTGCATGGAGACGGATGAGGGATACACGATAGAGGATAGAAGCGATGGTACTCTGGGCGCTGGTTGATTTGCTGGTGTGATTCCACACGTACTGGGCTTAGTACTGATCTGAGATCCTTGTGTTGATAATAATCAATAATTGCTTTTAATGAGAAAAGAACTAAGGGGAAGGGTATCTCCTTTATTTGTGCTAAAGCTATAAAGAAAAACGTACACCACCAATGTGGTACCTTCGAGTCAAGGAAACACATCTCCACTTCAACCAAGCCTTGTTTTCCCTCTCAAGCTTCATGGACCACCTAGACTAGGATCTAATATTCATGGCTCTGGATACCACTTCCATCTCCCAATCACGGATCGAGCAAAGAAGATATACATGAGATTGTCAGGTTGTAAAGAGTGCCAATCAGGATGCCAAACATTTCTGCTTCAGAGTCCTTCCCGATATGCCTAGGGTAAAAGGGAGCGTGTTGCGGGAATTTGTGGAATAGAAAACCAAGTCAAACTTGATACTATGAAAAGTTCAACAATAATGGATGTAAGCGTCAATCGAGGAATAACATCATGATTCCAATCGAGTTTGGTTTTTCGTTAGGGCGGAATTGACTGTAATGCATATCAATTCAATCTTCAGGTCATCATAATTCGTGATGAAACGAGTGGCTGAGTCTTCCAAGAGAACTCGATGGGTGATATCGGGCACTGCCCTAATGATCGTTGATGTCGTTCTTTTAAAAAAGAACGGTTTTGCGTTTCTCAGCGCTACTGAGTACCAGACGAGGTGTATTACGTCTGGCAGGTTCAACCTCGACAATTTGTCCTCCAACCGCAATTCCTTCCTCGCTGCTTAGACTTTTGGCTCCGACACTGTCAAGCGAAGATCGCTCGCGGGACTTCTCTTTGATCTCGGAACCAATGGCTCCATTGACAGCAGCACGAAGACTACCGAGGCTTGGTCTACTAGAGAGGGAAGTACTACCACCAAGTGCAGAGTCACTGTCCGAAGATACCGAGAAATTGAACTCATTCTCACTTCCTGGTGTACCTGCTCCAGAGCCTGGTTGGCGTGCACCATCACTTCTGCGTTCTCGTCCAGCACGGACCAAGTCATGAACAGCACGACGGCGTTGACGAGTAGCGAAGTTCTTGCTTCCTTCGTGCTTGGCAGTAGGTTTCTCCTCAAGCTCTTGCAAGAGTGGTGGTCCTTTGGGCTGTCTGACTGGATGTTCTCCCGCCCTGCCTTGCCCAGGTCCGAAAGTTCCGGTCATTGGTGTCTGTGGGAAACCTGCAGATCTGAGCGCTGAACCCTTTGTCCATTCTCCAGTGGTCTTGATGGTGGTGGACGACATGTTCTTTCTATGACCACGACGGAAGGCATTGGCAGACGGTGGAGGAAGTGGTTCAACCTCTTGCTGTGGAGAAGGGGTGGACTTTGGAGGAGTTCGAGAGCGAGTTTCGGTCAGAGGGACCGATGGATCAGAGAATTGGCGTTGATAACCTGGATGAACGGCAGGAGGAGGAGAAACCGAATGGTTTCGACGCTGAGGATTGATCTCCTGTTGTTGGGCTGCCGAGTTATCGACGACATAGTTTGTCTGACCCGTCATGGGATTGTAGACAGAAAAGACACCCGGATTACCGGGGACTGGCTGAACCACTGGTTGCAAGCCGTGATGAAATTGTTGGTTGTATAAGCTCAAAGGAGTGATAGGAGACGGGGACTGGAACTGAGTTCCAGAGTTGGTCATCATGCCAGTGTTGAGATTGAGTCCAGAGAACTGTTGAGCGGCGGCCGTGACGTTCAGTAGCTGTTGTTGAAGAGCTCTCTGTTGCTGAGCAAGGTATTGATTGGTAGCTACGAGTTCGTCGTAAAGATGTTGATCCATGGTCTCTGCATTATCGGTGAAATCGAGAGCAGGAGGAGCAAGAACCTGTTCGGGTAGGGAATAGTTCTGGAAGTTGCTCATGGAATGACGGTTATTGGGAAAGTACATGCCGGTGGCAGTCTTGGGGCACGATTGCTGGTTTGAGGCAGAGCGTACCTGCTGCTCTCGAGTCCATGATTGGCAGGAGGAACGGTGGCCGACTTTGGAGCGGTACGAAGGCCAGCCAACAAGTGACCACGGGCCGTTCGGGGGTAGAGCTGATATTGGCCTGCTGAGTTTCATCGATGGTAGAGATCTTTGGAGGAGGGCCACACTAAGACGTTTGATATGGGAACCTTTTCCACGAGACGCAAATCCAGGGCCAGAAATGCCAATAGAGTTATTGAAAGGAGACTGATAAGTCATTTGAGCAACACCGCCAGCGTCGATGCTCATTGTGGTTCTAGAATGGAACGATTGATTCGTAGGCTGATAACTGGAGTTTTATAATATAGTCGGCAAGTACTTGGACAATATGAATTGATCCGGAGGAGAAATGTGCGAGTTGAGGAGACGAAACAAGAATTTGCTCCAAGATTAGGAAATTATCGAAGTCGTATAGGACAAGTGACGAAGCTGGTGGAGGCTGATTGCAAGATGAAACGCAAGAATTCTAACGGGTGGTGATGACTCGACCTATCTCAATAGGTTCGCCTATCTCTGGTCAGCGCGAGGTGTTGAGTGTGACTGTGGACCTGAACGTACCGAGACAATTCAGCCTGCTGTGACAGAAGGACGTGATTGATAACTAATGACAATAGTGGTAGGAAGGCTGTAAGTGACTGAATGTACAATGGAGGGAATCGATTGTCAAGGACGGATGCTGTTGAAGAAGAAATGAAAGTGTGACTGCTTGTGAGCAGTGAGGTATTGCACGGCAATAGTGGGATCGACTTTTGGGACAGGAATGATATGGACGATTATGAGTAAGTTGGTAGCGGCGAGGTCGTCAGCAGGATCTGGAGCTTGGATGAGCAGTTTTTCGCGGGTCGGGTAAGAGACCAAAAGCGTTGGCGTGCTGGGGGACGCTTCAACTTTAGCGATTAGGGCGATCTGCGGAAGGATGTAGTAAGGAAAGGTGAGACCGTCGTTTGTCGACGGTGAAGAGAGCGAGACGACGAGGTCAAAAGGTAACAAGCAAAACGGACGAGAGGATTGACGGAAGGGAGACTTTGAGAGAAGACGGAGGAGGGTTGAAAGACGACTTGAGGGAGGGCGGAGGGAATGGTGAGAGCAGTAGGAGTAGTAGTAAGAGAGCGAGACAGGGAGACCAACGCAACAGAGGGAGAGAGAAACGCAGGCAGGCAGACAGACGAATGAGCAGGTGAGTATTTCGGGATGGATGAGTGAGCGGGTGGATGAGCCAGCGTGAGATGCACACGGCCCCCGTACCTCGTAGTGCTCGTACTAACGAACCACTTGGTAACTAACTATCTGTCTCTGCTGGCACCGGGCTTGGAGGTACGGGGGAGGGACGGGAACACTCAATTACGGTAGACAGGCAGGCTGGCAGGCCGGGTGTGGGTGCCATCTGCCCCTAGGGAGTAGTACCACTATAGTTATGGCCCAGGGGGCACGAGGGGTACAGATCGCCCGTAGCCTAGAAGTCTAGAGGCAAACAAAAGGGCAGTTTCGACGAGCAACGAGCCACCGGGGTTTCAAGAGGAGCAGAGAGAGAGGTGGGGGGGCAATGAGTGATGATCCGAACCCCCAGTCTGTTCGGCAGCCTGTCACGCTTGCGGTGAAAAGATGAGCCAGTTACAGCGAAGGATTCTGACCAACAGGCTGGAATCCACCCACCGTCAAACCAAACAATTGGCTCCCGATTTCCGCTCGTGGCCTGTTCGTTGGACTTGTCCAGGGCAAATGAGGGCCAGGATGGCCTTAAGACTCGAGGATTGAGAGTACTCGGTGGGAAGGGGGTGCGTCGTTGGTGGACAGCCACAATAGCTTATAGGCTGGCTGGGTAGGATTGGTGCGATGGCCACTGACAGGTTGTTAGCGTCGCCTTGGCCATGGCAGGTGCCTTTGTGAACCCCATAAGCTCTGCCGTAGTTCCCCATCGAGCTCCCCAAAGCCTAAAGGGCACCCGTGGGCACCCTAAAGGCACTTCAGGTGCCAATAAGATGTGCCACAGTGTGTAGGCGAGGCATCAAGGTCTGGCGGGTTATTCCTGGACCCATGGCTGCAGATTGGAAACAAGCGCCACCACAGCCATTCACGTCGCTGAAGCTCTGTTGCTCTGATTCTCTCGTTCTTGATTCCTTGATTCCTTGATCTCTTAGCTCGCATCGGCTTGCATGTGACCCGCTTGTCATCTTTCAGTTAGCTTGAGGATATTTCTAGACACACCACAAGGTTGCCAATGTGCCACTACCAGTCTACCACACCAAAGAACCGAGTACACCATGAGTGACCGTGGTCTCTCATGCTCATTATCAATCACGGTCCATGTCATGCAAATGCACAGACTCGTTCGCTTCACACCAAACACGGTTGGTTCTTGTGCAATGTTAATTTTATACCTGGACGCACTTGCAGGCGATCCTGCTTGCTCGAGCTATCTACACGAGACGATAGCCATTTAAATTCCTTGCGGCCCTCTTTTCCAGAGTCTTTTTCCCTAGTGGATAAACGGTCGTCTGCATGGACATGACGCTAGAGCCTACAGAGTAGAGGCTCGAAAGAAATGTTAAGCATATTCCGCCAATCTCAGGTTTCCCCCTGACTCAGGCATGGAGCCCTTTGTGCCCATACCCGTCGCGTTTCGAAATGATCAAACATGGCCCAAACACTGGCTGTCCTGACGGTTAAATCTTCTGACAATTGGGCTTTTCCCTTACTGACTGGAGAGTCAAATATCGGTCGTCATGTGACCAACGGCCGCTACCCATGAAACCTCACCATCTGCTCTCCCTCATTACCGCAATTATCAAACAGCAGACCTCTCCAGAAATGCTCTCTTCTGTGCTCGTCGGATATCTACAAAATGGCAATGACCACTTGTTTCCTGTGGCTTGAAAATGCCATAACGCTCGGGACTCGGGACTCGGGCTTCGCGTGTCGCGACAGCTCCACAGGTTCATCAAATCTCGTGGGACCCGAGATCCGGAGATTTTTCTTTCACTTTCTGGTCTGCACCGAGTGCCCAAAGAAGAGCCCTTGAGCCTTGTGGGCATGCTAAACTGCTAGGCAGTGGGCACGTTCAGACTTGGTACCCTTTCACAGAAATTGCATTCCGCCCGAGTCCCAGGCACGCCAGGTTAACCGGTACATGCTTACGCGCTTTTCCCCTTTCCACCCTCGCTTCAAGGCATAAGCTGTCGATCAGGTCCAGCTCAAAAGCCTCAAATCCTTGTGGCGTTGTCTTTAGGATTACTTGTGTGAGTTAGCATGTACGGTCTACAGTGCCTTGCGTCAAGCCTATCGGGCATTCCAATCGATAGCTGCGTGGCACCTGCGTGGCAAACGTTGGAATTGGCCTTTGGCGTTGCTTGTGATTCCTCAACGGTCAGCCGCGACTCTCGAGTCTCAATTCACGCGTCCAGACCCTAGACTTATCTGCTCTTAGTACCGGGCGGAGCACGGCTCAGGAACAGCAATCGGCAAGTAGGTATTGGGATCTTTGAGAGAAGATGTGGCTTTCATTATTCTCCATCTAAACCTGAACCTCGAGTGTCTTTCCTCGCCGTTTTACGCATTGCGTGGTAGTAGTGTACACTTTTGATTCCTTTCAGAGGACATGACCCTCGTCCAGCCTTGTCCTGATAAATATGCTAATGTTGTGCTGTACAATATATTATTTTTCTGTCTTCGGCACATCCGCCACTCCAACATTGTCTCGTGCATCGTGGGCGGCTCGAGGAACAAGATCTGATTCAGGAATAGCTGCTTCCTCGACTGAAGGGTTTTGGGGTCACGGACGTTGGAAGATTTGGATCCCTCGTTCTGAAGCTCATTGTCGGCCGTGAACTCGGACAGCTTCTTATCGCCAATCGACGTCTTCGCTTCAGAGGCAGGTTGATCCTCGGACTTTGTCCTCTTCTTACTCTTCGTCTTCTTCGCACTTTTGACTGGTGCGGCTTCTGGTGCAGGCTCTTCTAAAAGCCTGCGTGCCGGTGCTGCCCCCTGGTCTGCCTGTTGGGCCTTCCTCTCGGCAATTTCATCCACCAGTTTCTGTCGTTCGCCCTCTAGCTCCGCATCGAGTTCTTCATCATCTTCCAATTCTCCCTTGTAGACCTCAGGGTGTCTCTGGAAACACTGCTGCATTCCCTGGAACTTGTCGATACAATCCATGCCCTTGGGTTCCTGTGTAGAAAAGACAAAACACGAAAAGGCTTCCCTGAACTCTGGTCCGCAAGGTCCATGTGCCATTCCCCCGAGACACGGGCAGTCCCAATTGATCTCACCGGTCTCGGGATTGAAGGCCCCTGCGAACCTGCTTCTTGTTCTAAATCCGCCACATCACCCGAAGTGTCCGTAGGGAGTAGTTGCTCGTTTTCATCTACCAGAGTGGTCGATGCATTTTCAGATGAAAGGCTATCTGCCGCAGAGTGTAGTGCTGCGGCGTTTTGTGACTGGGGCTTCCGCCGAGATGTCAGGGCCTCCAATGAGGTCTCGTGGTCTTCGTCCAAAGCATCAAGGTTCGGGTTTAGCAGATCTAGAGATAGGCGCATTAGTTACTTGTAGGTCATGCTTGTGTCTCCGATAATACGGGACGGAAGGGAAATCGACATACTGTTGGAGGGCTGTTCCGCAAACACTGGACTTGTGTTGTAGTAGTAGAGGCCTCCAATTGCAATACCCCATCTCAGCGCACTATTCTTCCAGCTCCTCCTCGAGTTAGCAGTTGCTGAACTGGCGAATCGTCGGGGAACGCTCGTCCGCGCAGGGGCGAGAGAGCTCTGAGCTGCGGCTGCGCGGAGGATGGAACGGGAGGCCGGTCGGAACATTGTGAGAGAGGATGGCTTCTGTTGTATAAGGGTTTCAACAAGGGAAGCTCATGAAAACATCATAGACCTAGTAGTAAACCAGTGATGGATTGCTGGGCTTATTGCAGAGCATTGATTGGAAATCTTTTTATTTCGTCCGAAGGCCGAAAGGGTGCTGATGTAATTCATTCAAGGAATGTTTTGCGCATCGCTGCGAATTCATACTACAGCGGAGTATAATGTCATGGAACGTCTTTTCACAGCACAAAGCGCGTTCGACGTTAGCTGGAGCTGATGCTCCAGCATGTATGTATCTTATTATTGGCGAAACTTGTGGCATATTGTCCCTATTGGTAATATAGGACCCATACCCTTGTCCTCCAGCCGGAATCTAGATACAGCAACCAGAGCGGCGAGTAGGCCTATACACGTCCGAATAGGCAGGAACTCCATATCACATGGCGAAGAGATATTACACTTACGGACGAGATAGGACTGCGTGATCGTTTGCAACCCTCTCGATGCAAATACCGTCCATATTAGTGGCGATGCCTGGTATCTTGTAGTACTCCGTCCTCAGCATGGACTGTTGTCTGAAACCCCCTCCTACCAAATGCTGTTGTTCTCAAGTACCGATCTACACACCAATTGATCAAGTCTGCACCACCGCACCGAAAGCGAGCCCTTCTTTGAGAATTCTTCTTCCATGGGCAATTAGTTCTCTTTCCAGCGACTCGGGACTATGAATTTGATGTCAGTCAATTGATCGCGTCCGAAGGTGCAAGCCCCGGATGGATTGGCAGAAACTTACTCCAGTTGATTCGACTCTTCAACGATCTTATCAAAAGCCTTGTCTAGACCTTGGATCACCCAAGTTGTATGCTGTACGCCAACAAATCGTGCGCTCATGTCTGAGATCAAACGTAGTAGAAACCCGAGTGAACTTGTAGCCTCGAGCTGGCGGCTTTGCGTTTTGGCCTTGACCTGCGATAAGAGGACTGATATTGGAAGAAGAATCCAAGCTGGGCTGCGACAAGACTTGAATCAGCTAAGATGAAGACTCGATTGGTCATGGTGGGAAAGGGGGATTCATACACGTTCAATGGTAAATCCTGAACAGCTGCATCTCCGAGCAATTTGTCCACTTGAAGCGCAATGGCGGCCGATGTCTCTTTCAGCTTGTTCACTGCTACAGTGTTCAGTAACCACTTCATCGAGTCATCACCATCTGAAAGTTCAATGTATTGCTCGTACAGGGAGGCTTTAGTTGATCTATGCCATGCACAGGCTCGAGTCAGCAAATCTCGAGACAAGTCAGGCAATTGGAGGAAGGACGCCAAGTTATACTTACTGTGATACAATATATAGGAAGTAGCCCGAGACACGCATTCGGCGAGGAATCTTGTTCACCTCAAACTCGCGGGTTGTTCTCTCGAATGCCGAGTTCCACTCGGTCAATGACTTGTCGATCGCGACGATGCGGTCGAGATCCGAACCGTGACTATTGCTTGAACCATCGTTCCCACGCCAATCGTCCCATCTCGCGGAATTGTGCCTCAAGAGGACAATCTCATTCATAATGACCGACAGCTTGCACAACCAGATGAAGAGTGTCGCCGCATATATCTTGGGGCCTTTTAATGGCTTATTTTGCATCATCCACCGACTGCCAAAGTCCGCTATCACTGGCAGTCGTCCCGGTGGATATTGCTTTAATTTATGCGGCCGCCGCAACGCCAGTGTCAGAGTCCGATTCCTTTGGAGCCCGCACCACCAGATTATTCGATGATGAGGCTGACTTGATTGATGAAAGCCTGCGAGTAATGCGTGCCGTAGGGCTTCGTCTGCCCAGAAGTAATTCACTTCGCGGGTCTCATCGTAGGGACTCCAGTGGCTAAGGATCAATGACACTTGGACCAATTCGATGGCGCCTTGATTACTATCACGCACCGAGTTATACTGGTCGCGCACATAGTCGAAAAGAGCCTTCTGCCCGTCTGGGACAGAAGAATATGGGCTCTCTTTCAATTGGTCGTCATCTACATGTGCAAAAGCCGCGAATATGATTGCGTTGTATGTGAGCTCTCGTAAAGGCTGGCGCGGGGAATCTTTGTTTCCTTTGTTGTTCTTGTTCTGCTGGTACCATTGGTAAAAGTCGAGCTCATCGATCACAGGGCATAACGTGTGTAAGGTCTGGAAGTAGATCTGAACCAGTTGAAGTTCCAGTGCAGCAGACAGCGGAGTCCAGGCGCTGTGAGATGGAGCATTTGCAGATTGCCGTGTTGAGTCCTGTGATCCAGACTGAGATTCTCCATTGGCCATCTTTGCTCGCCTTTCAGCACCGAATATCTCGTAACCAGCTCTGACTGCTGAAGTCAGACCATCTACAAATCAGATCGTCAGTAATACGTTTTCAGCATTTCCAATATCGACAGAGTCTCATATCGCAGAGGAAATCGACAGACGCACCTGACTCGAAGAACGCAGCCTGAAGACCTGCGACTTGCGTTGGATCATCATGGCCCACAGGCGCAGGTTGTGAATTCAAGATGTTTTCATGAAAGAAATGATTATGGTCATCCCACTCGTGAAATGTTGGTGAAAAACTGTGCGCTCTTAATTGCGGGAGCTCTACGTCCATAGCGTCCACCATTGTGGCCTGAGGATCTACCGAACCAGTCATCGAGTTGAAGGCATGAGGAATTGGAGCTGTCGTAGTGGTCTCTTGGGATTCATGCTGATTTTTGTGAGGCGCAGCTTCTATCAGGTCGCCAAATATGTAATCCCATGTCGAATCTGAGCCCGTCGCATCACTGTGCTCGTTCTCAAAATGATATGTGCGAGGCTTCAAATCTTGTGTCTCATCCATGGTGAACCTTAACGGCGCATATCATCACCAATGTAAAACGCTTGGTATTCTCAGGTGCAGATCCAATCGATGATGAGATACCTGAGATGTCCCCGAAATGTAGACAGCATATGGTTCAATGAGAACGTCGGAATTACCTTTTGGAAGTCCTTGGAATCTACTTCCGTCGGTGCCGAAGCCTCGCAGGCTAGCTGATGTCGAACCAAAGTTCCGAGAGCACAAACCAGGTCAATGATGAAGGTACACGGAGCAACGCTTGGGCTCGATGTTTGCGACACGAGAGAAGTCTGTTTAGAATCGCCACAGAATCATGTCAGGCATGCATTCATGTGTGCGTTCCGCTATGAAAAGCGTGATTTCCCCACAAGAGGGCAAAAAGGCGAGGTACGCGGGGTCCAGCGAGAAATCTACTCGTCGGATAAGAAGACCCAGTTAGTGAGTCAATTGAATTGTGTGGGGAGCCAGACACATGGTCGCAGGTAGCTTGGAGGCATAATGAGCAGCCTTGTGACTGGGAGTGATACACCCATGCTTCATAAGGATTTGACTCACAGTCAAAGTAGCGACATTAGCGTGTGTGTTATTGGTTGAGTCCAGGCTGGCGCTCCGAGAACGGCCCGGATATAAATAGAGTCTGGAATATCTTTCTTCAGTATTCCATGACTGTCGAGGGCACCATGGGATAGAGCTAGGTGTTTCAATGTGTAGATCTTCAGCGAACGCTGAGGGAACAGTGGTTATGGTATACGAGGTCTTCATCAGGCTCTTCGATATAGGTCACATCGTCCTGCCTATCCTCGCAGAACAGTAAGGCTGCACGAAAAGGGAGCGGCTCAACCGTGGAGTAGTGAACGTGTTCGTGTTCGACATAGTCTCCTAAGCATATAAGGGTGAAATCCGCCAATCATCGAGTCCCCAGAGACTCTGTATAGCTGTGGTTGAATACTTAGTTTAGTCAGGATACATCCTACAGGGCAATCAATGCGTGATGGTTGGTCATCATATGACGTTGAAATGACGAATATAAAATTCGATTCCTTATCGAAACCAAAAAATTCCCGCGATAGTGATGACCGTCAAATCGTGCTCCAACGTCTTCACTACACCGAGCTTGTCAGTATGAGCAGGTATAAAACAATCCGTAGAACTTCGAACACTTCTCTCTATCCTTGAGCTTCTTCAGACTTCTAGAAGAGAAGTGCTACAACTCCGAAGATGCCGACACACTGGCATCCAAGCGCTCTCTTCAGTAGTAGCCGAACCACAACCACGACCCACGCACCAGAAACACCCTACACTGTACTCATTCTCAACCAGCCGCTTAACGGTAACGCACTCGATGCGATTCTCGCAGAGGCTACATATCTGGTATGCGCCGACGGGGGAGCTGATCGATTATTGAAGGAGCGTCAGGCCCGAAGTCGAACGGCGCCGGAGGCGCCGTTTCCAACACCTTCCACTGGCTTGGAGCCTAACAAGTATTCGACAGGGGTAGCAGATGAGCATATCGATGGCGAAGACTACCAGGCATCTCAACATCGGCTTCCGGACGCGATCATAGGGGATCTCGATTCGTTGACGGCGGAGACCGAGGCCTACTATCGCGCCCGGGGTGTCGAGGTCGTTAGGGAACCCGATCAGTATTCGACCGATTTCACAAAGTGTTTGAAGTGGATTCGACAAAAGGCTAAGCAGGAGGCGAATGTAATAGATGACGGTGGGCAGGGTGTCGATGTTATGGATGTGGTTGTGCTGGGTGGCTTGGGTGGCCGAGTCGATCAGGGATTTTCACAGATTCATCATCTATTCATGGCGGAGGAGGATTCGGATCTACTGAACGGAAAGATTTATCTTCTATCTGAACAGAGCTTGTCATTTGTTCTACGTGATGATGTGAATATGATTCATATCGAGCCAGGCTCTTTCGCAGAAAACGTTGGCATCATTCCTGTGCTTGGCAAGTCCTACATCACCACCAAAGGGCTCGAGTGGGACGTGGAAAATTGGCCGACTGAGTTCGGCGGCCAAGTGAGCACCAGTAACCACATACGTTCCGACCTGGTACAGATCTCCTTTCGAGGTCCTAGACCTTTGTTTACGATGGAACTTGAGAAACAATTGTCGGCTGGCTAAAGCTTCGATGTTGGCAGGTCCTGCTTCACCGTCGAAATGCAACGGGCTCGAGGGACAATGTTGAGCCACATGCTTCTCTCGCATCGCTTCTACGGAGGATTTATTTCGTGCAACCAAATCTGTGTTGAAGTTGTCAACGGTCCACGTCGAGCAAATCCTTGAAGCTGGTTCTGGAAATACCGTCTGCGCTCCAATGACATACTGAGCCCGGCCACTTCCTGGTTATGCCGTGGTTACTCGAAGAGAGACTTCTAACAGCTGTTAGATGTAGTGGAATTCGATCGGGTAGTGCGGACGATGCACCACCAGACTCCAGAGATTTCATGTCCTACAAGGGCCAAAAGAAGGCCAATCAGCCTGGCTTCTTCGTAATGATCAGAGGGAAGAGGAGTCGCGGACAGTCTCCTTGCTGTTGGCTCCAACAGCTTGGGACGCCTCTCGGGTGTTACCATACCAATCCACGTCACTGAGGTTCAGTCTTCTAGCTCTAGGTTGATTTCGTGAGAATCTCTCAGCTCGATTTAGGGAGTGGCCAAAATGATCGTGTCCTAATTTAAGACCTTTAGTATTGGGATTCCTCTCCAAAAGGGATTGCAAAGCAGGGCCGCAAGGGGATCCATAGGATGTACCATCGGTTTGATCATCTTCATGTAAATCATAATTCAAAACCAGGTTCTTGATTCGTTGCTGCTCTTCCCTTTCAGCCGCTTGCTGTGATTTCATAGACACAGCAAAGCTCGAATCCGAGGGCAGATCGATTGTCCTTGTCTAGCCAATTGTCAGTCGTTGATTGAAAGCCCTAACGGAGAGGACTAAGGCATTGCGTGCGACTATATTTACCTGTTGACGATTCCCTTTCTTGGTCATCAGAGAGAACGCCATCGTATTTGGCTCAGACTCGATTGGCGGGATAGGCTCATCTTCGACGGGCTCAAGCGGCGTTCGTTGAACCTTGCGAATCGGTAGTGGAACATCAAATTGGGCCTTTCGTTCGAATTTTCGGGAATCCAGGCTTTCTGCCATCATTTTCTCGAATGCTCGATCAAAGTCAGCTTCAGCTTCGGGGTCAAACTGCTCTTCCGGCCGCATGACGATAATTTGTTCCTCTTCGTCCGAATCATTGTCATCTCTTTCTTCAACAGTATCTTCATCCACCTCAGCCTGTGATATATTAGTCCAGGACACAATGTCGTGGTTCAGCTTGACTTCTCACCTCTCCTTCGTCATCCGAGGAACGCGCTACTACAGGGTCTAGATCTACCTCACCATCACCGAGACCATCCTCGGACCCAGAATCTTCAAGCTCTTCAGTCTGACCAGAGACCTTCTCTCCGGCTTGAAGTTTGTAGTTGGCACTCACAGCCTCAGCAAATAGCCTGGCTGACTCTGAGAAGTCGGTGACAAGTTTCCAATTCGGTCGAACCAAGGAATAGGTATCTTGTACCAGGAACTCGATTTCCATTGGCAAGGGGTCTTTGGTCAGCATGTAGTATTGGAAGAAAGTCAAGAAAAAATCGAGTTTCTTTTTCGAGCTGCCTCGATCAAAGCAAATCCCACAAGTGTCAAGGATTGTGCAAACGAGACGAATTCGAAAGAAATCATCAGGCAGATCGAGAGGATTGTATGAATCTGGTTGCGGTGTACCACCCTCATGTCCGAATGTGACGATCCGATAAAGAGTGTCGAAAATGACCGTCGAGTCAACCATTTTATAGTTGTAAAGCTCTCCAAGATACTTGACCTCGGCCAAGCGACGCTGGTTGAATTTGAAATCATTTTGCTCAATGCCAAGCGTAATATACTCAAGCATATTGTCAATAGTGCCAATGGCAAATTCTTGATGGTATCGTGACAAAGCTTGAAGAAGTACTGCCAGCAGATGGATGTTGCTGAACTTGACCTTTCCTGGCTTGCTGAAAACTTTCTCCAGGATCCTGACTACTTCATTTTCTTCCCAATGCAATTTACGGATAGTTTTGAGGATCTTCATGTAATTGCGCTTGGTCATTTCCATGTAGACAAGCTGTCGGATGAAGAGCTCGGTCGGAGTACGTTCCTTCTGTTGGATGGAGGCTCTTTGAGGCGGATCAACGTAGTACATAGCGTTCTCGACAAGCATTCGCTCCTGAGAACCTAGATGTTGAGCAGTTTTCTTGCGATTCAATGTTTCAAGGAAGGATGCCATCCGGGCGCAGTGTCAGGGTTCCGTAACAAATATCGACCGCAATTCTCCAGTAGATGGGCAATAATCTCGATGTTCATCCTGGAAAAATCATCAAGACTGACCTTGAAACAGTGAAAGATAACATGTTCCGGAACAACGCCGAATTTGGTCAGTTCAGCAAGATAACGTATGTTGGTCATTCGAATTTGACCTAAGAAATCTTTGGTTTTCCGTCGTTGAAGGCTTCTGAATTCTTCGTCAAGATGGGCAATCAAGCCTTGGACGACATCTGGCATGTATTGACCTAGAGTGGCAGCCAATCGCGCATAAAGTGGAAGCAAATCTGTTCGACCTTTGGGGATTTCCTGAATGGCTTTAACCAGACGATTGCGTGAAGCTTTTGAGTTCACGAAGCAGAAATCCAAGGCGACTTGATCTACCATGTCTTTGGTTTGAACATCAGGTAGACGCACGAGGATTGCGTCGACTTGGGCTCCGACCGTCTTATTAGCAATTGCCGTGGACTGGTCATCAAGCTCAGATGCCGACTTCTGGGCTTCAGAAGTGAGGTTGCCCTCACTACGATCATCAACCTCTGACTTTGGTTTTTTCACATCTTCAAGCAGGATGCCAGGAACTCTGCCCTTCAAATCGACCAAGTTCTCGTAAAATCTTCGTTCATCCTCATCTTCCCAAATTCCAGAGCCATCACCCTGACCTTTGAGAAAATCCCCAGTCTTGATCATCCCAACAGTGCCAATTGCTGTCACTTCAGAGCCATCTTTGTCGTTGAGTTCGGGCATCTCTTGACCGAGAACATCGCAGAGGACTTGAGCATTGGCGACCAGCTTGTCTTGTGCTTTGGTTTGTCTCTCGAAATTGGCCTGGCGGTCTTCGAAAACCTCACCACTCTTCACGTATGCTTCGGCATTTCGGCGGCTTTGGTTATTTAAAGACTTCTGATCTCGGATAACATGGCTTTTGACGCTTGCAAGATAGCGTTCGAATACATTTACGAATCGTTGTCGGAGGGGCGGGCTAATAATGGGCTCGTCGTCTTCTGATAGAGCATCCTGTTCGCCGCTGGTTCTCGCTTCTGGCGCAATGCCGTCATTTTCGGGTATTTTGCGACTCTCATCGGACGGTGGCTTGAGTCCTAGTACATCCCAAGAGAAGTTTTTGACGAATAGAACTGCTAGACTCAAATTGATATGCTCAGGATCATGACCAAGCAGTTCCTTCAGGACCTCCAGGGAAAGGGTTCCTGATCGAGAGTCTCGCTTTTTCCCCCACTAGTTGGGGTCTAGTCTTGGTTTCCACTTGAGACGAAGAGTCTTTCCCACGGACAGCTGTATCATCTGGACGATCAACATCATCAAGATTTCGGAGGATGCCGCATAGCCAAAATTCAGATACGACCCGTAGCAGAATCCGCTGTCGAACCAATCGTTCTTTTTCCTCACGCTCTCGAACTTCCGGAGTCCATTGTTTCACCTGAGCTTTGTCTGGAGGAGTCAATCCCTTGCCGAGGAGCCATGCCAGTTTCTTGGTGAAGTCGGCCGGGCCGAAGCGTTGATGGAGAGCGCTAACAACTTCGACTCCGGTGGAAACCTCACTGGCGGTCTTGAGTCTAGTCAAGCCCTCATAAGTTGCAGAAACGATCTCGGACAGGTACTTCTGGAGAGAGAGGGCACGGGTCTCAGAGAGAAAGGTATCCTGGGCGGTGGGAGAGATGCCAGTGCGCAGGCGTTTTATGAAGGCGGTATTCTTCTTCAGGGAAGAGTCGAGGGAGTTTGCGACAAGATAGACATCTGAGAGTAGATTAGCGGGGAATGTAAAGTAGGTTGTGATCAACAAGACCTTGTGCGCCTGTCCAGACACGTAAGTTCAAGTCACGCAACTCTCCTAGAATCCTCGGTCAGTCTGAGTTTCTAATTGAGGCAGAGGGATGCATGCTCTTGCGCTTGCGGTCCATTTGGGGCCGCGGTGTGTTAACGAAAGTGCTGACACTCGCATGTCGATCGAGTGCGCGACACGATCAAGGGAAGGCCTGCCTTTGTATATGGTAGGCAGATAGGATCAAAGGGCACCTTCATGTCCTTTACTCATGGGCTTTTTCGCAACCGGGAGCGCGGGTGAATGAAATGCAATCAGCAAGGAATGGGGGGAAATGAATCTGATTGAGTAACTAGTACTGTTGCCCACCTGCACATGATGATGCCTGCCAAGAGTCTTAACTCGGCAGAGACTGTAAGGCACAACGCTATTTACTAGGGCCGTCACTGGCCGTGTCCTGACGGTCGTGCTATCTAATTAATTAGGACCTTGCCGACCTGGGTTGCCATTATTTTCGAACATGAGCAACCAAAGTCTTTGGTCGCGAGGGAGTGAGAGTCTGCCAGAACTCAAGGCGAGGATACCGATCTTGATGCTATACATCATTTCAAGGAAAGTGTCAGGTTTCTTAGATGTATACATGTCCACTACTATCCGCCAACGAGCAGTAGAGTTGTAGACAGACATTTCTCATGACATGCATTGAACCAAATACTCACCCGTGCTATACAGTATCTGAGAAAACTTTTGCCTTTTGTTTGGCAAGTTTACTTTTCCTTCCTTCCTTCAGCGCTTGCACCGTTTCTGATTGAACATTTTTGGTTTCATCCACTTTGGTCTTTTTCCGAGAACCAGCCTGAGGTCCCTTGCTTGTGTTGGGATTTCTTTTGCGCTTTTGCCCTGGACTTGCCTCTATCTCTCCCTGATCTTTATGATCTTGACTTGCTTCAAGCGATTTTACGTCCTTGGCATCCGTCCACAGATCCTCCGCCAGCCACAGTGGAATAGCAAACGTAGAGTGGCCCTTGATATGAATTCCTCTGACATTGCGCCAGCCTTTGACAACATGTCTTTCGATCACATTTGTCACTACGGCGGCGACGTTGGCCGACAGCTGTTCGGGTGTGAAAGTCGCCAACCCAACACGAACAGCCAGCAGGGTACCTGGTCGCAAACTAACGGGAACGCAATCAACAGCCTTTTCAATCTCCTTGGCAAGATTGACTGGCGACTTGGGAGATCCAGGACCCTGGTCTTTTGATTTTTTCTGTGGTTTTTCCTCTGATTTAGTCCTTTCTGACTTGGCTACGACAATGGGAATAGGACGTTTCGACGTAGATTTGTAAAAGACTTTACCTAGCAGTGCAGGCAGTCTCGTGATGATCCGATCGTCGGCTAAAAACACATCATGTTCGGAAAGTAGCTGTCTTCTGGTCTCGAAGGTCTTGTATCTAGCTTTCAGCTTCGTGACGCTGATTATACGAGTGATACGAGATTTGAGATGCTCAGGAAAAGCTGGGTCGGCAACGACGTTCTTGACGGCTCTCTGAGGATCCGTTGTGATCAAGCATATCCGCAGATCGGTTGAGGTGTTCAGAGAATGCGGAACAGCAATCTTGCTAGGCTTCAGTCTCGTTTTGTCCACGATGTGCTGCTTTGTGGTGAGAGTCAACCAGACAGAATTGGAGTTCTCTGCGCCTGTCTCATCATCAGAGTCAGATGTATCGGCAGAGAGCAGGTTTGTTTTTGACGAGGAGTTTTTTATGCGTTGTGTTTCGGCCTTGACATGTCTTAGGAGGCTTGGGAAGCCTTCAGGGTCTATTGAAGAAGTCAATGAGTGTCGTGGTTTGCTGCAAAAAGACTTACCTGGTCAGGGTCAAGTTGATAGGGAGATTCGGCCGGTCGCTTCCGCGAAATAGTGAGGCCTGTATTTGTTGTTGAAGCCATGGCTATTCTGCTTCTTAGATATCTCAGACGTGGGTTGCGGTGTTCAGTGTGAGACACAAGAGTCAGATTGCTGCATGTACATGTCTGAAAAAGTTGAAGCCGCCAGGCTCTGCAACATCGGCAGAAAAAAAGTGCCGTCACCGCCTTTGATGCCACAGGAGAGAATTAGAGTTGATGCTAATATAAAAATGGTATAGGTCGTCTCGGGAAACTTTCCCGCCACAATCATCTACTTTGACAAGTTTTTCAGTCCCAGCGCGTGTCTCGAGAAACTCCAAGTATCGCGTACTAGGCACCTACTAGGCAGTTTGTGGTCAGTCGTGGTCAATCTCCAATTTTTGGTCCTTAACCGACGTGGTCGCCCGTAGGCGGTGGGATGGCTATTATTTAACCCACCGTCACCGCTGCCCCGCTACGTCGCCCACCAAATGCTGAGATGATGACAACACATTCCATATACTGCTGAAAGCATGTAAAACTCAACAAAGATATTTGCAGGCAAAGTACATGTGCATGGGTTGAACGCTGGGCAATATGTAGCACAGGAGCATCAAAGCATACAGTCCTTCTCATCTCTAAAGACTTGTGCGAATACTTGACACACCTATAACTCTTAGACGAGGAGTGTATTACCTACCTGGGTAGTAATGCTGTCATGGGATTTGCTCCGTAAATGCCGGTGAAAGCTTGGAGAAGAGCAATAGAAAGTCCGAGGCCTCATGTGGCCTCTGATCGTCTAGCTCAAACTGAGGCCGAGTCTTTAAGACAATGTAACTCTGCATGTGCCGACCTTGAGTAATCTAGCAACCTCTCTTTCACACCTCTGAGCAGACCTAGCACCGAGCATTCTCGACTTCACAATAATTCTCTTCTACGAGCCCACTAAACCCTGACCGGTGCTACAATTTGACGAAACGCGTTCCTTGTCGTGATCTCTGCTCCATAGTGAGTCGCGGTCTCGAAATTGACGTAGTTGCGAGTTGGTGCGGGACCCACGGCCTGAGCTCTGAACGCGCCAAACCCGCCAAAACCTGGCGCGAGGTGGACCAAGCACCTAAAGTGCTTCCAACCAGCACACCTCTAGGTACCACCACGCCCACCTGACGCCCACCAGGTACTACGGTCTACGGTACTACGGTACTACACTACCACGGCTTTAGTCACTAACCATTACTGCCATTACTAACTACCACTACGGCGTGCCGGTTTACCACTTACCACCCATCGATAATCTACTTGACCATTTTAACCACCAACGTCCATTCACTCATCCTCTCACCAAACCTCGCGTGAGGTACATCTCTTTTCTCCTCCTCCCACCTCTCAAGCCCCAAGGTCGACCTCTTTTCTGACCACCTCCACACTCTTCTGTGCAAGACATCTTCCTCTCATGTCTTGCAACATCTGATTTCAGAGCGTCTACGAGCCACAAGACTCGCGTCTTGATCCGTGTCTCTGGGGTTCAAGACGCGCTGTGAGGCCCGACACAAATCCCTCAGCTTTCACCGTTTGGCTGACCTGGCCGAACACACACATCCTCTCTCGTCATGGCTCCCTCTACTACAGTGTCAGAAACCGCTCTCTCTCCCATCACAAAAGGCACTCGGCCTACCGCTACCCTGCTTCCTGCCTTCGAACCATTCTCGTCTTCTCCAGCTTTACCAAGACCGCTAAAGCGGAACCGTGATGCTTTGGACGACCTCAACACATATCCAACTCCTGTCCCGACTTCTTCGACTGCCATCTTGACCTCCTCGCCATCGCGTGTCGCCCAATCGACATCAGCTCTGCAAAAGACATGCACTGTTTCGGAACGTGTCCCCTTGGGTGCGGTTCCTTGCATTCAACTACACCCAGATGGCAAAGTAACGCGTATGGGAAGGTCAAGTGCTTCTTGTGACTACCAATTCTCGGCAAATCGTCTCATCTCCCGAGTCCATGTCAAGGCATGTTACAAGTCCTCTAATTCGCGTCTCGCCCGTGAACACGTCGAGGTGACCTGCACTGGATGGAATGGCATTCGGATTCATTGCAAAGGCCAGGTGTATGAGGTCAAGAAGGGAGACACGTTTCAGTCTGATGTTAGGGACGCCGAAATCATGCTCGACGTTCATGATAGTCGTGTTGTATTACAGTGGCCTCCTAAACCCCGCCTGGGCGCAATCTCTTCCGACGAAGACGACGATGAAGAGCTGGAATCCCCAACCAAGAGACAACGGGTCATGTTAAGACATTCGACTCCACCAAGCCCAAGTCCTCTTCAATCTCGACGCCGTCCTGCTTCTCCGATCTCCCCATCCCCTGCAGTTCAAGCACTCCTACCCTCGTCTCCACCGCTAGCACCCATGCGATCACACCTCGATACTGTAGATATATATGAAGATCCCGAACCGGCTAATGACCTCAAGCAAGATCCTTCTTCTGAGCCGCTTAACATTTCTATCACTACCGTGCAAGCTTCATCCCAGACAGCACAGAATGGTCCATCCTCGACACTATCACAGAATACCTTGCCTTCGATGACGGAGGATTTTTCCGATAATGATGAGGAGAATGATCCTATAGTCCACTCTTTTGGTCCCTTTGGAGCCAACATTCTACCGAGACTGGCTTCATTCACCGCTGGTGATTCACCAAGTCTAAGCAATACTAACTCTGTCAAGAGCTCCAGATCATCACATACCGAACCCCTCCAACCCCAACAACCGTCCGTCAAAGCTTCTAACCTGCCCGACTTTGATGTACAAGGTCATATCATCAACCAACTTGCATACTCCCGATTATCCTCAACCCCAATGTCAACTATTATTAGCCACCTTCCTCATGATGCTGGCCTCTTCACCAAAAGCGATATTCGAAAGATTGTCTCTACGACGCCTTGTATTGGGGAGGTGACCCGAGAAGGAAAAGATGCTGCGGGAAAAGCCCTCGAAAGTGAATATTATTACATTCCAGATCTTGACGAAGACGAGAAGAGAAAGGAAGCAGTCGTGACTGATCTGAGAAAGCCCGGTCTACGTGCTTGTCGCAAGCAACATAAGGTCTGTTCATCTTCTTCAGTTTTTGCTGTATACCTCTCACCCTCTCTTTTCTCTTCGTCTATTGTTGGCCATAGCTATCCACTAACCGACCGTGCTTCTAGCAATACTATTGGCGCAAGCCTAAATGATCATCTTTTGTTGCCGCCAAGAACAAAATGCAGAATGGTGGTTTCAGAGACGAGAGAAGGAAATCATGAGTTTTCTGTGTGAAAGTGAGAGATATGATAGCTGCACACGAATGCTCTGCAGACAGTTCTTTGGCACTGTCTTTTCTTTCGTATGTGTCGTGGTTGGTCATCATCAGTCTCGCCTATTCATTTGTCAATGGAGAATTTTTGTCTGTCCAGCGTTCAGCGTCCAATTCATGGAGTCTGCATAGCGAAATGGTTTACACCATATCGATTTCTTTGTTCAACTTTGTATCCCTGGAGTGATTATTGGGACAAAAGGAGAAGATGAAACCCACCACCGTTTCCCCCAGTCATATTCAAGCTCGATGCGAGCAACGAGAGCACATGGTATTCCACAGCCTCAAACCAATGAGTAGAAGTCAGTCTAATTCAGCAATGGAATTCAAGATTCCATCACTGCTGGACAGAATCAAGTCAAGTCCTGTCACACATTGCTGAATGGTCCTTACAACCCAGACTTGATAGAGCCCCAGGCGAGCCCGGTATGCACAACCACCTCCAAGCACGCAAGCAATATAGACACTTCCTCCTCCACCTACATATCGACATACACAACTCACACGTGGATGGATGTACATGTACATGCATCACCCCAACGTCGCACCCAGGCACTTTGCATTCTCTCCTCTTCTGGCCATAACCCGTTCCCCCAAACACCATTCCCCATTCCCCATTTCCCATATCCCATATCCCATCCTGCAAGCAAGGAAGGCACTTCATGTACTTTTATCATCTTGCGTATCCCCTTCCATACCACGCGATCAAAATATACTAACCGGACACGTAGATAGCAACAGAGCAGACGGAGCTGGGAAACCGTGGAGTTGCGAGGCCGTCAAGGCAAAAAGACTCGTTGTAAACAGTACAGTACAACGATTTCCTCTTGCCTTGCTTGGGTCATAGCGTGATATGAGCTCTACGGTGAGAGGAGACTCGGCCGAACGACAGTGGTATCACGAGTATGTACTCGGCAAAGTGCGCATCGTGATGGAAATAGCAAGATCCAACCAAACATCGGTGAGTCGAACAGTGCTCATCTCGAATGGTGTGTTGGTTCGAATCGTTGTGTAATGTGAGTGATTGATGGAAATCATTGAGACAAAGATGTTTTTGAGGTCTTGACAGGTTCAGCTTTGGGAAGGGAATCAAAGATATTCAACGTACAAGTGTCTATTGAATCGTGGTAAATTAGGTGAAAGATGATTCTCTGACAACTCTTCCCTCATTTCCTTTTCATTCGTTCAAGTGATGTACATACATACACAAGGGTTACTACAATACCTACATTCAACTTCTCATCTGCTGTGGCTGTTTTCTCGTCCATCAAGGCGGGCCTCTTGTACACACTTTGGTCTGGTCTTTGTTTTTCAGAGAACAGGACACCAAAGACCCTAAGTCACCCTTCTGGAATTCGTTTGTTCAAGAAAGAGAATGCCCCAGGTTCATGTCACCTCTTTTGTCCTTGCGTCATATCATCTCCGCTGTAGCCCAAAGTGTAATCCTGGATAAAAGAGAAGATCCTGCTTCTACTGTCTCGACTTCTCATTCATCTAGCTTTTTCGCAAAGATCGAAGCAAAAAGAAAAGCAAACTTGATCGAACACCCACACCGAAGCCCTCCACTCCATTCCATGCAAACCGTGCATGGATCAAAGAAAAATACATGGCCAGGCGGTAGAGCGGTGGCTCGCATACTCGATTCGATTGGGGATTGATGTGTCGAGCTGCGGCGACAAATCAAGATCGAAAAAAGATACAGTGAAAAATTCTGACCTCCATAGGAGGTGAGGTTAAGCAAAGGTCAAAGATCTGGGGTTGTAATTCGAAGGCAAAGGTTAACCGTAACCCGTTCAGGTTGTAAGACCGGGAAGAGAAGGATTGGTTCCTGGATGCTTTGAATCCAGGGGGAACGATGGCGCCGGATTGGTATGCAGCACCGAAGAAACGGTTGGAAAGGAGACCAAATGATGCAGTCCGCAAACGCCAGAGGTATATGCAGTCGTGGTGGTGCAGGATAGGTAAAATGACGCTTCAGTCAGGTAGGAGTCATCATATTAAGCCACACATTCTCAGGTTTTCTTGGATGATGTCTGTAATATGTTAGCTCTAAAAGGCATGTATAATATCATCTCAGTATCATCCACTCACCATTGACGGCACCCATAACAAATCTGATCTGTGTGGTATCGGTTGCGCATGTGAAATGAGTATAGATCTGTTTGGTCTCGGCTTGGTTGAGGGAAACGAATCGGTTCAGGATATAGTCGCAGGCCGCAGCGTAATCAGGACCACCTGTAGTGAAGTTAGCAACGATTGCGACCACAATCATGGCGGTGATGCTCACCTTCGTAGTCAGGGAAATAATTCTGCATTGGGCTAACGGGTAGCTTTTCTTTGAATCTATCAATCTTGTTGAGGAACAAGATGATACTCGTTTTGATGAACCATCTTGAATTGCAGATACTGTCGAATAGAGTGAGAGCCTCCTGCATTCTGTTGACAGTTTCGTCTTCGAACAACAATTGATCGTACTCGGATATGGCGACCAAGAAAAGAATGGTAGTGACATTTTCAAAACAGTGAATCCACTTCTTGCGTTCGGATCTTTGTCCACCGACATCGAACATACGATAGGTCAGGTCTTGGATGATAAAGGTAGTCTCAGTAATACCGGTCGTCTTGACTCGAGATCGGAGAACGTCTTGGTCATTGGGCATGTAATCGTGAGCCGCAATACGATCGATTGAATCAAAATAGCTGGAAGAAGTAGTTAGTCATTTGGGCTGCTATCCCAAGTCAAAAGTACTCACTATCGAGCAGAGTCATTGAGCTGGTATTCTCGTGACCGCTTGAAACACTCTTGCACACCAATATCTTGCCACAAGGCCTTGATAGCGGCACCGACTTCAGGAGGTAGGCTCTCGCCTTCAATCTGTGGTGGTTGCATGAAGATGGTCTGAACGTGATACTCGGCCCGTTGGTCATCCAAGGGGAGCTCGAGTGACTCCATTGCCTCGAGGATGACGCGCATGGACTGAACGGTGTTGGAGAAGATGATTTCTTTGAAGGACTCGCGTTCATCTCGAGAGTATCCGCCTTCGTGGATAAGCTTCATTTGTTTAAGAATGGTAGATTTGCCTGACTCTCCAGCACCTGCGGACTGTTAGATCGCCTTGACTTAGGCTACGTAACGAGTTTGTCAACCTACCGAGGAGGAGCATCTTGATCTCATTGCGTTGGGCCATTTTATCCCGCTTGAGTTGGTTTTCGATCTCATCGTTTCTTGCCTTTCCGGCGGTGTCTTCTTTACTGGCGCCGCACCCCATCTTGTAGGAATTGTCGAGCTCTGTGAGGATGAATGAGAGGACTTGGAAGGGTGGAAAGGCACAACCAAGTCAATGAAAGGAACTGCGGCCAGGATTAGTCTTGGACAATATTTCTAACGGGGCTGGTCAAGGTCGAAACGGGAAATGATTGGCCCAAAGTGCGCCTTGAGGCAGGTCGTGGGTGATGACTTACCTAGATGAAGGACAGAAGTCAATTGCAGAAGGTGATTGTAACGAACGGGTAGGGGTCTCTGGAAGTGACAAAAGGTGGTGATAATGGGTGATGGTAATGGAGATGGAAATGATGGAGGTGAGAAGAGAGCAGTAGGTAGGCGAATTGAGACTGATGGAAATGCGAGGGCGATCAGTCCGGGTGTGGACAAGCTGTGGTCGAGTTGGCGTCGATCACTGGAGTGTCGCGGGCGGATAGCGGGTGGCAGATGGCGGTCGGGCCTGTCAAAAGACAAAAGCGTCGATAAGAACTCCCCAAATGACTGAGGCCGAGATAAATAGGCTCAGCAGCTGAACTGCACGTAATTGGAGAAATGGGGAGACGCCAATAGTCGCCGAAGATACAGCACGATCGTGCGCAGGAGAGTCTTGATGGTGAAGGGGGAAAAGGTTGAAGGAGAAAATGTTCAATACCTAGTGATGGACTTGGGGATGATAGAGTGATTGGAAATACGAAATCAAACGAATTGAGGTCGAGGTCGAGGTTGAGGGTCTCTGTTTCGCGGAGGGCTTTCCATAAGAGCCTGACCCTGAACAGTCCAAGGCGCCTGCAAAGTACGGAGTAGTTAGCTACAGTGGCTACCTACTAGTTAGTACTACAGTCCACAGGCACCTAACAGGTGCTTAGCACTGACGGGGTAGTTTTGTTCAATCACTACTGGTCAGTAATGGAACGTCGCAGAACCGACACCAATAAACTCTAAGACTGTGCGAGGTTGTGAACAAAGTGCGACGCTTGAGCCTTGGAGCGCCGACGGAGCTAAGGCGTAGAGGGCGTAGTGGGCGTCTGGTACAAGCGAGGCAGGGAGAAAGCTGGGCAGACTAAAGGGGCCCCAAGGGCTCGTTGGGCTCGTTACTGGGAATGAATGGGGCACACCGGCGCTCTAAAAAGGAGGCTAAGGACCCAAATGTCGAATATCGAGGTTGGAACCCGCAGTGCCTGCACAGAGCGATACCGTGACGGGACATTTGCAACCACTTTAGTGCTTCGCGACCAGGCCCGGAGAACGCCATCATCCCTGGGTGGCAGGGGGAAGCTGGAAAAGCGGGCTAGCTTCTAGCTGCTAGCAATACCCAGAGGCTGAGGAAGGGAGCCAGCGCCAGGAGCGTGGAACCTTTGAGGAATTGCCATTGCTCACCAGGGCACCCAGAGCGATTCAGGATTCAGGTACAAGCTCCTAGGGTGACCGTGTAAACGGGGCTCGACGGGGGAAGGAGAGAGAGGGTGGGGGGATCAAGGAAATATTGACTCGCGAGCCGGGCTTAGGCCTATTAAGGACAACCACTGAGATTCGTCAGGATCGTACCAATCAGGCCCTGGTCGCAAGTCTTGTAGGCTTCCATGACCGGGAATTTAAGGGGGAAGGGAGGTGCAAACATCGAGTCCTACTCTGTACTTGGTAGGAAGCCTTGAGGCAATGGTATGATTGTGTCTGTCAGTGACCGTGAGGTATCTGGCGCACATATGTCAAGTGCTCGTTTGTGTCTAGATACAGTACCGACATGCTCAGGTGATACAATGGTGTCTACGGAGTAGTGGGATAACCTCTCGTCCTGTGCGGTTCACTTAACTCCGTACAGAATCCGAATTACCCTTAGGTACCAACTTCGGCACTGTGGTAGACTGTACAGAGAACTCCGTAGTAATAACAGACAGTAAGGGTATTTAGTACTGTCGGAGGTGCCACTTCTCGCAGAATAGCAACCCTAGCCAACCCTACCTGGCAGCTTATTGCCCTTGACTCTGGAAGGGGCCTAAGGAGGCACCACGGAGGCACCAAAGGCTCCAGGTGCTAGTGGCCTAGTGGCCCAGTGTGCCACTAAAAGCGGAAACTAGACAAGATCAGGCTAGTGCCAGTCAGATTGACGCCCTCTTCCCGCAGCCACTTCTGCAGCTTTGGTCAAACCCTCGCCTGGATCCAACTGCAAATCTCTGACAGCCTAATCCAACACCTCTCTGAGCACTGGCACAGGCCGCTGGATCAGTTATCAAGTCAATCTTCATTGGATCCTTGCCAGGGACCTGCATGGAGCCTTCCAACCTCTTGAGTCTTGGGTGTCACGTCCCAGTTGTCCAGGATCAAGATCAAGATCATGATCATGTGGTTCTGTCTCAATTTTCTGATACCACTCTGCAACAGAGGCAATTCCTGCCTGTTCGCACCGCCCATCACCTAACTGTGAGATTCATCTCCCAAGGATTATGCAATCTCGCAACGCGAGAAGAATGGAAGCGTTCGGTTCTTGCCAACACTAGCGATAAGCCTGGCGTACCTGGACACCTTCAACGGCTGTCTAACTACTCGGAAGTCGCCAAGTGCACAATACGGAGTACCTCTAGAGTACTCCTTGTGGGCCTGCTTACTCGAATGTAAGTCGATCTACTCCTTAGGCTACTCAGTAATGGTCTAACACCAAGTCTAACACCAAGTCTAAGCCCAAGTACGTATGGTAGCGCTATGAACTTCGCTTCTCGAACTCCATTCTTCCCTCGTTTCGCTTATCCCAAATTCCTCACTGCTCACGACAAAACACGTGTCCGCCACTCGATATTTGCCCAATCTCGATGAAGGCCACCGTATGATGCTATGCTGCAGCTAGTCAGCTAGTGGACTGTAGGTGCGGCCCCTGAATACCACAGCGTACTGGCATTAGGCATGTCCGTTCGTCTCCCTCCACCGTCTACAATGCTATTACCCTTGCATCCACCCAACGGAAGGTCCGTGGCCTATACCTTGAGAGGTGAGAGCGAGACTCGAGGAGACTATGTCAGGCTTCAACCTGCAATAGCCTTTGGCAAGCGAACAATAGCGAACAATGGCGAGATGACTGGAAATTGATTTGTTACGAACTTGGGATTTCGTGCGTCCAAGACTCCTTGACCTTCTCTCGACAATCATGACGAAAGTTTCAGAGCCTTCGAGAAGCTTGCACAGACTCTCGTGGATTCCTGTTGCCTTGGTCGTGACCATGCAGGTCCCAAGCTTTTACCGATTGGTGAATTGTTAAACTTCTTGGTCTCAATCATCCAAGTGCTTAATGAGGGTGTGAGTGAGCCTGCCTGAAAGTATGGGATCGAATTTTACCGGTATCCCATTCACAACTGTGCGTCGATGTAACAGATGATGAGGACGGAGTACTTGTTTATACACGGACGGTTTCAGTTATCACATTTGGCTTGTACGTATATGGCTTTTCCTTTACGCGACAGCTACGCATCCCATCGCATCATGACTGGCTGAGGCCGAATTTCTCCAGTGGCAGCAACAGCGAGACAGGTGAGGATGAATGATCGTTCTTGCACACAGGGCAGATCCTTGAGACATAACAGTAAGATATCCTTGAGAGATTCAAGTCATGTCTCGAATCAAGTTAGCCCCACTAGGCCTGACGGGCTCAAGATGTCAAGTTGGTAAGCTAGGATCCGGGTTGGGATCGGGTCTAGCCTTTCCACACACGAGCGTTCCTCAATAGACTCCGACGATCACACCTACATATGGACAGGCTGCGGTACATACATCAGATACCTCAGGCATTTCTGTATTGACCATCTTTCCCGCGTCTTCGGACCTGTCGCCAACATCAACCTTGAAACACTTGCTCCCAACACATATTTCCGAGCCGATGTCTTGATAGGTCACGATTGACTACCAGCGACCACACCTCGCCTGCTTGAGTACAATAAATATCGGTTCTTGCTGAACCCTCGAATCCCGGAACCACAAGGAGAACAATCATGGTGCGAAACAAGCAATTTCAGAAACCCGGAAAGCACTCTCAGCAATGCCGTTCGTGGTGATCATGACGTGGACCAGGCCTCCTTATTTCTTCATCCAGGAATTACTTTACCACCATTGTCCTATTGTACTTGGCCTTGCACATACCAATGATATCAAGATTCCTTATTTTCTTCCATCTTCGTTCCGAATCGGTGTCGGGCCTCTTGACCGATGCTGTGTGAAAGACGTGTTCGGCTTCCCATGTCCTTTCTGAACACAAGTTCGGACGTGCCCAAAGCACAGAGCACGCAGTACACCGAGATTATTGAAGCTTGGCAACCTTTCATTGAATGAATTTTACAAGATGTGTGGGTGTGCGGACTGTGACGGAGTACAATAACATCCTTCGGTCAGACTCTGGAGGATGCAACCATCGGCTATTCGTGCGGTTCAAGATCTACGGAGGAGTTGATTGTGGTTCGGCTGATGATCAATCATTGGACCGAGAGGATATCTCTGATAGACAATGACAGGCAGGCGGATCCCATTGACATTCGTTGTCTTGGGAACGTGTCGCGCACCCACCGACGGATCGCGCGAAAGTACAGAGACGTCCTAAGTGGCCGAGTCACCACTATGCTGATGGACATCAATATCAAGAATGAGCAGTGCGTGCAAGTGACTAAAAGCATCGATAGCGGTATGTCTCCCTTCAGGGTAGATGTCGTCCACAATTTGATATGTGGCTCGCATGGTCGTGCTCCGGTGGGTATTCACAGGGCAAATTCAAGAGCGGCTTTGTCCAGGCATACCGAGTCCTTTCACAGGTTAGGTTGAACAACGTTCACTTCTAGCACCATTTCTGAAGCTGCGTTTGTGCCCAGAATCAACAAACCAGATGGTCGCTAGGACGGATATCACCCACGGATTGCACAAGTTGTCATTCTGGTTCTCTACTGCAACATGGTAAAACACGGTATCTCGCAGCTACTGCGGGCACTCCCATACCTGCAAGAACTTTGGCTGGTTGAAACGCTGGACGCCTCCGAACCCTGGCTGCCATGAACTCGACCACAAGAGTTGCGCCTGTTCTTTGCACAAGGCCATTGTGCTAGGTTTGTCAGTGCCTACCAACGATACAGGACCGCGCATTGCATCGACTTCAGTCGATGGGAGCGACGAAGCACCAAGATCTGTGGGTGAACCCTATTGTCAACTATGCCAGATACAGGAAAAGATATCCTTCACGCGACTCCAAAGACTTGAAAATCAGGCAAAGCGGTCATCAATGACAATGTGCAGTTTCTGTTTCCAATATCAGCAATTTGAAGCATGACTCAGGCACGAAGTCAGTAACCTCAAGTTTACAACAAATGGCTGTCAGGTGGTGACTACTCCGTAGGTAACTAACCAGGTAGCACCAACGCGATTCCTAGGCGATTGGTCCAGGGCATCAAAGGCCCAGGGTTGGTGCTTCTTAGGAGGGCCAGACCCCCAGTCCAGTAGAGCCTAAAGCCTGTTCTAACCCATTCCAACCATGGAACAAGCCTAAATGCCCCCTGTCAAGCTGATCAAGATCCCGCTTGTCAAATTGTTAACTTAGGTAGATCTCTTCCCCACGATCGCAACCCGAGGCGCGGCGCGGTTGCCAGCTGAAGTTGAAGCTGCATTCCAACGATTCCCAGGTCTATCTCCAATTTTGGCTCAGCGACCTGTTTATTTGAGCGAATCTCCCTCACCTCAATGCACCCACGCCTATTTTGTTATACATTGCATCCAACCCAATCATTGGCTTGATTCTGCTATCAAGTAATTCTCTGTGGCACCTTACAACAATCTCTCACCGTTTTCCGATCCAGCTTGCCTTTCGTACACGTATCTTTCTACAATCGGTGCGCCTACATCATTTCTGTCACCATGTCTTACGAAATGAACACAAAGGGCCCTACCAGAGTAGGAGGCAGACGTATGTGACCTCTGTGCAGGCTTCAAATGTATCTTTATCTGTCTCTGACACTCCAATCTAGCCTTCAACCACGATTCATCACGCGATGCCGAACAGGAATACGATCGTTTACGCGACCTGGCGCGTCAAGAAGCCAGCAAACGTTCTTCCTGTTTCGCAAAATCCCAACAAGCGTACGGCAAAGGCGATGGCGCAGCGGCACACGCTTTGTCTCAAGAGGGCAAAGAGCACGGTGTCAAGATGGATCAGTACAATAAACAAGCATCAGAATTCATCTTCCGGGAAAACAATGCAGATGGTCGAGTGCCTCCCGATACCATTGATCTTCACGGACAATTCGTTGAGGAAGCTGAAGATATCCTCGAAGAGCGCATCCGATACGCGCAATCCCACGGCCAAACCCACCTGCACGTCATTGTCGGCAAAGGTAATCACAGTCCGGGTCACGTACAAAAGATCAAGCCTCGTGTGGAGCAGGTTTGTCAAGAGCTTGGACTGCAGTATCACACCGAACCAAACGAGGGAAGGATCTATGTCAACCTGACTGGTGGTGCTGTTGACATGCATAATGTCAACAACTGGGGCGGATACCAACAGCAACAAAGCCACGGCCAGTATCAACCACAGCAGCAGCCACACTACCAGCAGCAGCAACAGCAGCAGCAGCATCAACAAGACGGTGGACAAAATGCAGAGATCGAGAAGGTGGTCAGGAAATTCCTGCCAAGAATACTGAGGAAGCTGATGAATATATTCTGCAAATGAGCCCCTGGACCATGTCTTTGCAATATTCCGACACCTTTTCTGCTTATCTCCAAGGCACAGTTGATTTATTTGCACCTGGATTATTTAGACTCCAGATATGAGCGGGAAGAGTCAAGGATTTCCAAGCTACAGCATCAACATGTTCAGCCACTTTGATGCAAATGCCGGGACCACCTGGTGAACTTTGCAATGCGCAAGCTTTGGTACATCTGATAAGCAGAGCGAGATGTGATTCTACATTGCTTGGCCTAAGGGCAAACTGCAGAGTGCCCAGACTGCAAGCTCCGTAAGCGCACCTTTTCTTCTCCGAAATCACTGATAAGGACAGCTCTTGGGTCGGGCTGTTCGTATTACTCGATCTTATCGAATACAACTGGCCGACGGCCAATCTTAGCAGAGACCAAAGAGTTGCCCAACGCGCAACTTGCATCGGGCCCACAAGCTCAGGATGCTGTAACCTGTAAAAAAGCTGGCTGGATTGGATCACTTCCGAAAACAGGTCTATCATATCGGGCAACCTTATGCGCAAAAGACGCTACTACGATGACACTAATGCTTTGGAAGTGACTCTGGGGATTCAACAAGATCTCACATAAAATTTGACTCTAAGGAGTACATCTATTTAATTGAATCCATTTTGTCGACGGTTATATTGGTTTCCTTGGAATGGCCATTTCGTACATAGAATCTTCTGGTCTATAAAAGGAAGCATGCTTTATGACGCAACCGTTGAAGGCATGAGGCTCCCCTCGTTAGAAGTCGACGCGGGGTGAAGATTATGATTCCGAAGCAGTACCAGAGGACTCAAAAGACTCAATTTCGCCAAGTCCTTCATGGTTCCATCTAGTAGGGTTCCCAGAGTTTGTTCGAGTCCCTCCCTGGCTTTGTGGGCGGAATCGCGCTGTGCCCAGCCCTCGGCATACATCTTGACAAGAAGCCTCTACGAATGAAGATGCACCACCATCAATATCCCACCAAGGCCACACTCTTATTGTAGTCAAGTATCGCTTATCATCTACCATGTCTTCCATGCTAGCCTTGTCGCTCTTTCCCTGACTTGATTTACTGATAACGAAGTGCAGTAGCTTCTGACCACATGTCCATCTTGATGTGACATCAATCCAGCAGAAGGCTTGGCCTTGGGAATCTGGCGATCTCGCATGCATGTTGCTTTTGGCTCGCGTGCCCATATAAGAAGACGTCAGATGTCCCTCTCACATCCTACGGCCACCCGCTTCGATCTCGATATAGAGTTGGACGATATATCTCCCCGTTCGCGAATCTGGCTGGCTCTTCCACTTGGGCGGACACAGAGCCTTTACTCCGGCCCTCTACTGTGCCAGCAGTTCCATCGTCTGATGTCATCACTGCAGCAGAAACTGAAGAGACCTTGAGTGGAATAGCCTTGACTTGGATTTTCTCTCGCTTGCCTCGACAGCGCCAACAAGACCTCGCCGCCATCATGTCTCGATACAGGGGCAGCAAGGTTTCCCGCATCATGGACAAGCTACAGACCGAGTCTGAGCCTGGTCTGACCAATGCCCAGCTCATGCTCACCAACCATGATTTGAAGCCCGTCGAACCGGAGAGACGGCAATGGGGACCTTGGAATTTCGTCGGTATGCACCTTTGGAGAGCTGGATGTTCCTGTTTTGAGGAATCCAATTGCTAACCATCGTGTCCAGGCTTCTGGGTCGCTGACTCTTTCAACATCAACACCTGGATGATTGCTTCCTCCATGATTACCGGGAGCGGCCTGGCATGGTGGCACGCCTGGCTCTGCGTGTGGATTGGCTACTTTCATCGCTGCCATCTTCATTTGTCTGACTGGTCGAATTGGTGCGGTATACCATATCTCTTTCCCTGTGGTAGCTCGATCATCTTTTGGAATCTGGGGTTCCCTGTGGCCTGTCTTCAACCGTGCAGGTGAGTAACACCCCCGAGATATTGTCTGCTTGCTATTTTGCTCACCTGCGCTCTCTAGCCATGGCTTGTATCTGGTACGGAGTCCAGGCCTATATCGGTGGTCAATGTGTGACACTGATGATCAGATCCATAGTAAGTGCATCGAAGTCACCAAACCGTGCCAGCTCTCAGGTTTTACTAACGCACCGAACCATCTCAGTGGCCATCATTCAACGATATTCCCAACGGCATTGAGGGCTCAGGAACCACGACACGAGACTTTGTGGGATTCTTCCTGTTTTGGGCCGGGTCTCTTCCTGCTATCTGGTTCCCTGTCCACAAGATTCGACATCTCTTCACGGCCAAAGCATACTTCGTCCCGACAGCGGGTGTGGCTTTCTTCATCTGGGCCGTCGTACGTGCCAAAGGAATTGGACCCATCGTACGCCAACCAGCGGAAGCTTCGGGTCTAGATTGGCATGGGGGTGGATCTCTGGCATTGTAAGTCTACACATCCAGAACTTCCTTTGCACGTTCGGGGACCTTGACCACTCTATGTTCTGATCATTCCCCTCGACAACCACTCCTCACGAGAACCGAAAAATAACTAATTCTCAATGATAGATGGCATCGATCGCCAATTTCGCAACCCTGATCGTCAACGACCCGGACTTCAGTCGTTTTGCAACCAAACCCCGCGACGCACTTTGGTCACAGCTATTCACGATCCCGATCGGATTCGCGGTGACATCGTTCATCGGAATCATCGTGTCATCGTCGTCGATGGTCATCTACGGAACCGCGATCTGGAACCCTCTAGACCTATTGTCGCAGTTCCTACTGGACGACGCGACCAGCGCCGAACGGTTTGGCGTCTTCGTCATTGCCGCGGCTTTCGTGCTGGCGCAACTCGGCACCAATATTGCCGCCAACAGTGTCTCGGCTGGCACCGACTTGACTGCCTTACTGCCTCGCTACCTCAATATCCGCCGTGGAGGCTACATCTGCGCCATCGTCGGCCTTTGCATGTGCCCGTGGAACCTGCTCAGCTCGTCTAACAACTTCACCACCTACCTGTCAGCCTACTCGGTCTTCCTGTCCTCTATCGCCGGTGTGTTGATCTGCGACTACTATGTCGTCCGTAGAGGCTATCTGGTCCTGAAGGATCTATACTCGGCACGCAAGGATGGCCCTTACTTCTACTTCTACGGTTGGTCGTGGCACGGCTATGCCGCTTATATCTGCGGCATTGCCATCAATATTGTGGGCTTTGTAGATGCAATCGGTACAAACGGTCCGGTAAGTGATATCTTCGCACGCGAAGGCCTATTCAAGTTGTGAATGCCGCCTCCAAACCTCCCCGCGAGCCTTACAGCTACTGTCAACATGATCATTGCTATACCTGACAGGAGACGAGAGAGGGTGCTCTCCGTCCATGCGTTAACCAGACCCCAACCTCCACGGTTCCTCCCCTGTTGTCTCTTCTCCTCCCTATGGCCCCCTTTCTATCTCATGTGCTTCCTAATCACTTTGCTCCGCGACCCTCTTCTCACATTCTCTCTGTACAGATGCCTATGGCGGCCGTCTACATCTACCGCTTCAACTTCTTCACGGGCTTTATTGTCAGCAGCGGCGTGTACTATCTGCTCTCACGCTTTAAGCCTCTCCCAGCGACGAGCCGCGTCTGGTGCGAGAAACCCGACGAGGCCGACCGCCAGTTCTCGGTCGTCTACACCGATGGCGAACCGTACGATGAGGAGCGCTCGAGCGGTGGCGCTGGGGCTGGCACCGGTGTCGGTGTTGCAGGCCCCGAGAAGACCGCGTATACTCTGAACAAGGCTGAGCAAGGTCGCTATTGAGAGTAGTCTGTAACGAAGGGCAAAATGGGGCGGCCTAGAGAGGGCATGTGCTGACTCGACGGCTTCGAGTGGCAATTCCCGACATCAGGAAATGAGAAGGAATGTGGACCGCACCTTTCATTTCCAGTCCCCTAGTTCCTCATGAATGGGTACACCAAGCTGCAGCGCTAATCTCCAGCCTCTGCGTTCGGAAGCCCCTGGGACTTTCACGACTCTACACCGCGCTCAAACTCTAGATGATTTGCTTTAAGACCTCAGATTTTCAGTTTTTGGGTTTTTAAATGATACCAATGAATGGATGTTGCGATATGAGACGAGCAACGCGGGGAGAGCGTATAGATATATCGCTGATGTAGCGACGCCATTGGAAACGCCAATGTCGTGAATTAATGAGACTATACGATGTTTTCCTTTTCCTGCGTATGCCTCATTACATCCTTTCCTTCGTGAATTGAGCGTCCAAGAACTGTCTGATATCGCATGTCAGATGGATGCGACCTGTTTCCTCGTGTTGACTGGGGGATTTCAGCATGGGTTGTTGTCCGCTTGATGACGAATCAATGGCTTATCAGCGAACGAGGGCAATGGCTCGCGGCCATAACTTATAACTGGCTGCTATCGTACTGCGAAGATGGTTGTCTTGAAGGCAGGTGGTTGCCGCACCCCGAAGGGGTACATCATACATGTCAATGTTCTTGTGCGACGGACAGCCGTGGGAAAGATCAATGGTCTTGCTAGCTAGGGTGATGGAGATAGATGAATGATCTTTGAGTACGTATACGGATAAAGACATGCCAAAAATTATATGGTAGTTGTGCGCCTGTATGACGATGCAAAATCCCTACTCTTCCATATCCAATCAACTCAACTTCAGTCCGCAGTCTAATCAGCGTCCGTCATAAAATGTTGTGAGGAATGATGCAAGTCATGCTTTCATATGAATAGCTCATCGAGCTTTCAATTATCAATCGTCCTTTCCTTTTTGTCTTTCTCTTGCACTGAACATTTGCCAGCCTGCACCTTTGCCCACCGGCCTACCTTCACACTTACCCACTTCCTCAACCTCTTTGAATAGATCATACACGATTTTCTGACTCACAACACTGTCGTCTTTATAGTCTTCATGGGTTCTCACGAACTCTCGGATCCATTTGGAACCAGTCCATAATGTGCCGTTGGCACGTCGCCGGATCAGGTCAAGATAGCGAGCTAGCTCACAACGAGTCGCAACGTCAATGTTGACGCTGTCGAGATAGGATTCTACTAGAGGGATAAGACCAGGAAATGCATCTGGATCATCAGAATTGCCACCATTGATCACCTCGTCAACGGTCATGAGTGTATATTCATCCTCCACTGGGCCGGGTGATTGAGGACGGCTGGGCTCGAGATTTGGTGTAGAAGAAATATCGCCGTTAATAGGAATTGTACCAGAGGCGACTAATGAATCAGCAATACCGTTCAAGACAGGGGATTGTTTTCGTCTGGGACGAGGGTCCTTTCGAAACCAGAACTTGGACTGTGTGACTGCATCACGAATATGAGCAGTTTCCATGTTTTCGGTAGTCCGTTGGATTGGAATATAAAAATTCAAGTCGAAGGACAGAATCGCTCTTGTGATCAAAACGATGAAGATACTAAAGGCAGCATTTTCAAAATCCGTTATCTGGATTTCCATTGACCTGAACTCCACCCTCCATCCAATATCGGCATCGGGAGGAGGTGGTTTAAATCGCATGTGTTGCCAATTTGTACTTTGAATGTTTTCAAAATGATTAGAACCTTCGGGATCGAGGGTTTTTAGATCTTCGGAAAAGATGACGATTGGATCTCTGATGAATAAATGCGCAAAATGAGTGGCAAGACGTTCATCCATGCCTCCATCTAACAATTTCTGCTTCAAGGCGTTGTCGACAATAAGATCGGGGTCAAGATATTCTGGCCTCAACCTTGGGTCTTCGGCGATATAAGTACTGTTGCTCGCGTATCGAGACTTTGGTATTCGCCATCGATCGTTTTTCAGTGGCACTTCGCCTAGTTCTTCACGTGTTCGATCGTCGACGGCTCTCGAAATTTGATTCCACCGGACATCGGTGTCAACGAGAAAGCCTTTGTAAATCGGAGTCGCAGCAGTCAAAGCCAATAGGATTGGTCCTAGAGGAGATAGCTGATCGTACAGTGTTCGACCTTCGCGGATGTTCTTGGCCTGGAAAGTAATTTGGAGACAACAACTACCCATACCAAAAGCCATGGCGTCCATGTAGACATGATCTACCTTTGCGGCACCATTTCGCACATCATCATCTTCAGGCCAATTATGAAGATCATAATTCACGGTTGGGTCATGAAATGGAGAGGGAGTGTTTTTATCTTTGAATACTGGAACGTTGATTTCGACTTTGCGTCCTCTCCGAGAACGAATATTGGCAGCAAGGGTAGGAAAGCGAATGTGTGGATTGGCGATTTCATCAGGGACAAATTGAGATCGTAAGGCCGGTCCAGATGGAGGATAATATGGGGAGATAAAATCGTCGGGACATCCAAGTCGAGGGAATGTAGTTAAAGTGATGGGATATTGGTCCGGATCCATATGATCTTTTGCAATGATACGACGCCTCTTCATGTCAGATTCGACATCAAGCAAATCCTTGAAGCCAATGCCCCACGGCTTGCCGGGGGTGGCTTCCAACATGAACCGCCCAAATTCTGGATGAAAAGTTGGTAGTGTCCCACGCTTGCTATCTTCTGGTTAGCGAGACTCCCTTAAATCCAAGGTAACGTTCCGTACTTGGAAGTATCCTGTAAATCCGGAACCACAGGATCCTGCTTTGCCAGTTGCTCGTCGTGAGCAAGAGCTGCCAGGACGTCGGCTTGACATAATGAGAGTCGGACTTTCTTCTGCTCCTCATCAATCGCGACGACAAGATATTCAATCTGTTATACAATCAATTATGCGCTCAACCTCAAACAGTGACATACATACCTCATCGCCCCAAAGTAACGCATCACGCTCTTTTCCCTTGGCTTTTCGCCAAATGTTAAGTAGTTGCTGGAGGATGATGAGCAATGTGCATGAGTTGAACCAAGAATGTTCGAATATACCTCAATTCCCCATTCTCTCACCTTGCTTGCCTGTAGCTTGGCCTCTGGCCACTGGAGTGCAGTACCTTGCACTCTTTCTGTCCATTAGCAAATGTGTACATGCTCGGATTCAAATAGAAATACGCACAGGAGCCCCATGATTAAGAAGGGAAATGTAGGAGGAAAATCGAAATCGGATATGTGTAATTCGTCGGTGTAAAGACAAGAAAATTCAAGGCACCCCCATCGGGTGAAATACTGCCAAGCTGATATTCTCTATAGATGTGGTTCCAATCCTGGCGGACAAGTTCAAGGCGCCTGGACTGGACCAAAATGTATTGTGGTATCCGGCCCTAGAGAGCCAGACTGTACTGAGTCGCGTGTCCTCCAAAATAGGTAGATAGTAAAGACGATGCAAAAAGTTCTAGACGGTGACGTTTTTTTCCCGCTTCTCGACCGAACGGATCAACCTCGGGTCAAAGATTATGGAACCGCGAGACGAGAGATCGAAGGGACAAACGGGATTCGAGGCTAACGAGAACTCTTCAATTCGTGATGACCGATTCACAAAGATTATCGGCCAAAATAGAGAAGGACAAGGTGCCAAAAGAGAAAGGACCGGATGTTTTTGCAATGAAAAGAGAAGAGAAATTCGAATCCCGAGCCAATTAGAAGGAAGTGTTTCCACAGTCGTACTTGCCGCGAAAAGTCTCAGAACGAATTAGTCATCGGGCTTGTCATTGGGCGGAATCACGTTCAAACTGAAGTGGTCGGGTCAGAATAGAAGTTAAAATGCCAGACGGAAAAAGAGATATGAGAGTGTCTAATGAGGTATCTTGTACTCGTTCACTTCTCATGTGAGAAACGCCTAGATTCACTTCCTCCGATGGCACGTCGTTCTGATTGCCGCCCAAATCCGCGTAGTGGTTCGTGTATGAAATCACATCATTCACGCCAACCATCTCGGGCTAACTAGCGAGCGTGGGGGACCTGATTTTATAGGACGAAATGAGTTGACCTACAGAACAACCTGCATGGTATTTAGACGTGGACTATTTCTGATATCACACATGTCAAATCGGCTCGCTTCTGGCCGGTGAACTGGCAACTAATGTGTTTTCTCGGCACTGCTCCGATGATCCATGCCAGCCGAGACGAGGACGCACAGCGTTGATTCTCAAGCCCCTTCGGCTGAACGATGCTTCGTGTTCTCTCATTTCCATGCATCACGAGTCTGCTGAATTGGTGCGACCAAGTCAGGAAAGATTTGGCGTCTATTTTCCTTTGGATCCTTTTTCATCGAAAGAAGTGATCCCTCGTAACAAAACGCCCCAAGGATAATGTCTCGATCGAGCTCTTGCTCTACCCCATATATACAATGACGACCGTGCCTACTTGTCGTTCCGGCTCCATCGTCCAACGCTCTTCTTCGGTGTGTACACATGACCATCCACTTACGCCGCTGCGCCTTCCTTCTCGGCCTTCAGATTGGCAGCCCGCAATTCATCCATCTTAACCACTCGCTTCTTGAATTCTTCGTATTGGCACTTCTCATATGCGTGTCTCTCGTTCTGTAGAGGCGGCGAGGAAATTCCATAGAGTCAGCTCGTGAAATCGTTGAAATGTAGAATTCATGTTGCATCCGAAACCACATCTTCAGAAGGACAAAAGTCTCCCACTCACCTCACACTTCCAAATCGCAAAGAATGTATCGTGTCGACACTTGTTTAAAGGAATAAGGAGACCAGCACAGTTGTCACGGTATGCCAGTGGGAGCCTAGCTTCGGACATGGCTTCTCGAGAAGCGGGTGCGCCAGCTGTTGTAACGTTGAGTCAGTCTGGTTTCGGTGAAAGGACTTCAAGCTGTCCACTGATGAAGTGAGCAATCTGAGGGCACCGTACCGGTCTCACCCAGGCCGACGGCCTCCTTCACGCTCTCTATGATCGTCATATTTGGGAGAATCTGCGATAGATCGGACTTTTGGAAGAAGGGCAGGTGGGAATGCGCCTTCCTGTAGCCGTAGTTGTCTGCGATGTTGGATTCGTTTGGTGGAGGAGTGAAGGAGCTTTGATTGAGAGAAGCATAGCTACTCTGAGTGCAACATTGGGGTTCGACTGTAGGGCTGACTACAAGGCCAATTAACGCCGCAAGTGTCTCGGCAGTCCTGACGGTTCTCTTCAGCCTATCTCTGGACTTATTTTATGTTGCTCAACAGTCATCGAAGGTCATGCATGGCACAGGTGTCTCTGCATCATGCATACCCTTGGTTATTGCTAATGGCTCAATGAATCAACCTATGACAGCGAACTTTCGCCCAAACCGTACTTGATCACTTTTTCCATTTCACATCTACCTTCGAAATCGAAGCCAATATGTTATGATGTTTTGCAGACCCTGGATCAAGAAGATGACGAGGAGGTGTTATCCTTTGTTTCCGCTGCATCGAGTCACTTTACCAGCCCATGGAAGCTGTGCTGGGATGACGGAGAATTGTGCAGCCCAAACCAGCTATTACAAGATGCAATCAACCCAAACTCAAATCCATATGTTGAGAGCTTCACCCACGAAAGCCGTGTACGTATGCGATCATATTCGACAAACACCACTACAGGGAGAAATGTATAGCAGTTCAATCAGTATCCCTTCCAGGTACAGCCCTTTACCCCGGCACGAGTATCCAGCTATGAAGTTGCTTCGGTACTCCTTTTCCCACCCCAGTAGTGGCCACCTGGTTCGGCGTTGGCTTCAGCGTCTCTCTTCCCACCCCATGCAGAGCCGCCTGGCTTTGCATCGGCTTCAGCATCTCGTTTGCCACCCCACTGACGAGCCCCGGTTCTGCATCAGCTTCAGCATCTCTCTTCCCACCCCATGCAGAGCCACCTGGGTTTGCATCAGCTTCGGCGCTTCGTTTTCCTCCCCATTGACTAGTGCCCGGTTCTGCATTGGCCTTAGCATCTCTTTTCCCACCCCAGTAATGACCGCCTGGCTCTGCGTTGGCTTCAGCATCTCTCTTCCCACCCCATGCAGAGCCACCTGGATCTGCATCAGCCTCTGCATCCCGTTTCCCACCCCAATAATGGCCACCTGGCTCTGCGTTGGCTTCAGCGTCTCGACGGAGGAGGCCTAAGATCTCAGATGTGGATCGAGGTGGAAGAAGACGCTCTGAAAAATGGCTGAGCTGGGCAATGGCTTCCCTTGTTTCCAACTTGGACCCAAGAGGCGCTGCTAAGATCAATGGTGGCAGAGCCACGGCCAACAGGTAAATGATTCTCATTTATGAGAGAACGCGCGGTAGGTTGAGATTTTATTCGTAATTGTTTGATTTAAAGTGGCAGGATTGAGAGAAACAGGTATAGGGATGAAGGGTGCATCGTGAGCACGAGTCTTTCAATCAGGTTATATATCAGGTCTAAATACGGAGTATAAAGCAGTACAATCAGCCGACTGCGCATGATAGGTGTTCCGGACATGGGGCTTTCTTCACAACCACAGAATCTACTGGGATCGTGCTGGCAACCTCGTATAACAAGCTTCCACAAAAAGGTGATGTGAAGACAGAGTGACAAGCTTGACCAGTTTTGAACTCTCCAGGACCCGACTACGTGGACCAGTATCATGGAAAAGGTGCTAGAATGGTCTTTTGTCGATATATGAGTGGAGAGGGCTGATTGTGCAGTTGCCAGAAATGGACAAGGTGTTAACTCAAAACTTGAGCCTTGACAAAGCTTAAGCCACGAAGACGGACCACAGGTTCGGATACCTTCAGCTCACGGGTTCTGGTGGGATCGCATACTGTATTGAAGTCGAGCGACGACTCTTGACGAACTTGATTTGTATGTCCACGTGGACGGTGCTGTGTGCCGTCCTACAAGTTCATGTCTTATTGCGCCGAGAACCTCAGTGCTTCACCCAGTCTAAGAGACACAGCAAGGCGAAAGAGCTAACGCAACGAATCACTAACTAGAATCTCATCCGTGATAATTGTTTCTTCGAGCTGCCAGCCCATACGCGCTTTGGAGCACGATCTGCTGGACAGACTGTCGGGCGTGGTGGACCAGTCATTGTTCATGACACCAACTTTGGAGTAGGCTCAGCACAACCAAGAGTATCCAACCTCGTTCTAGAAAGGAAGCTCAAAGGTAAGGAGCACGCTCACTTGCATACAAAGCCATCTAGCCTATCGACTCTGTCGTCTCTGTCTCCCAGGGAGCCGCCTAGTTACCATATCGGAGGACAACGATTCCCATGAAAACTCCGTGGCAGAAAGAATGGTAATGGGATCATAAGTCGGTTCATTTCTTCTTCCTGTCGCTCCTGGCGTAGAATATGAGTCACAAGGCCAGGCCGTCTCCCAAGATCTCAACCATGTACCGATGTTGAATTCCATAGCAACGCCTACAGTGGGACATCTGGAATAATGGGTAACCCACAGTGTTACCTAACTAACTAACTACCTAGTTAGTGATATAGGTAGAGCACGTGAGTTGGCGACGTTTACGCGCACCCACACCCACCTTGCAGAAATCCAGGCTCCGACACCCGCGTTCAGTTTAAGGCCCCGTCCTGTCGCACTCGTATTCCTCCCCATTCGAGAGATATTGTTTTAGGTGTTGCTTTTAATGTGACCAATCACAACCACTCCCATGACCGAGATGCCTACTTTCGTCGTCCAATTAATGTCTAGGTACTTGACGACGACGGTCCCGAAGGGAAGACTGAGGAAGTGTAAATATCTAAGATCTTTCACGTTTTGCAATCAAAAAGTGATTCTGACTCTGACTCTCATTCTCATTCTGATCTGGCGATTGCGCGTGCGTGTCGTTGAGTCATTACCACCATCTCTCAATACCCGTAACTCATTAACTCATAAATTCCTACCACCACCACCACCTCCTCTCCTTTCATCTCCTGACATTCATACATACATACATACAAGCAACCGACAAGCCTACTTTCAAATCCATCAGCAGCAGCCAGTCCAGTAGTCTACCAGATTGCCAGTTGCAGCATCGACATCAACATTTGGCAAGCCCTTGCTGGATAGACAGATAGACAGACAGACATCCAGACAGACAGACATCCAGACAGACAGACATCCAGACATCCAGACATCCAGACATCCAGACAAACAGACAGACAAACATACATAAGAAGGTAGCGGGCAGGAGGAGTATGGCGGTGACTGAATTCCAAGAGGTAAGCATGTTCTTCCTTCCCTCACTCACTCTCTGTATACATATATACCCGCCCACTTGTCTACCTGTCTACCTACCTATCTACCTACCTACCTACCTACCTACCTACCTACCTACCTACCTACCTACCCTCTCGTTCTCAAACCTAGCTACGCCCTTCCCCTCTCACTTCCCACCTCTCACCTCTCACCTCCTTCCCCATCTCCTGCATTGCAACCTCTCTAACCGATCCCCCTCTCTTCTCTTTACAACAGCGCGTCTACGCCCACCTCCTGATGATCCCAAGCGGGCAAGTGACGACGTACGCGGCGCTGGCGCGGGCACTGGGGTCGTCGCCGCGCGCGGTCGGGGTGCGCTGCGCGTGAATCCGTTCGCGCCCGAGGTGCCGTGTCACCGGGTGATTGCGAGTGATGGGTTTGTCGGCGGGTTCAAGGGTGATTGGGAGAAGGCGCCGTCGGGCGTCAATCAGGTCATGAAATTGCGTCTGTTGACCGAGGAGGGCGTTCGGTTTACAAAGGATGGGAAGTTGATTGTTACTGATGGCGTTTGGTTCGATGGGCCGTGGACGGCCAAGAAGGCTCAAGTCAAAGGTTCGAGTTTCACTCAAGTGAAGTAATGGCTTCTTTTAGTATGATCGTACAAAGGAAAGATAAAATTTCAAGCATGTTTTGCAAGGGTCTTGGGAATTCCTAATTATACGCCATGTCTATCATCCCGAGCAAAACAAATTACACTCAGGTCTCTCCTAAGAGTGACACAATTTTTCAAAGTCCCAATGGCACAAAAGAAATATCAACCATGTCATGAGCCTGTGTCGACCAATGTTCCTTATCAATGTAAATATTGCCCACCCCTGAATATGCGCCACACCAGGTGTGCTGAGTTTACAACAAAGACGCTCCAACAAATGTCGATAAGACCACAACGGCGCCGCAGACAACTGGAGCAAAAGACCATTCAGAAACTTTCAATGATGAGCCAGCGTTTGAAGTACCACTGCTGGTGCTTGAGCTGCTGCCAGAATCACCGGTTCGGGTAGCTGCTCCACTGCCGGCGGTGGCAGTACCGGTTGAGGCGCCTCCAGCATTCTGAGAACCAGGTCCAGACAAACCAACACCTGGACCAGCTCCTTCATCCATGTATTGCTTAGCACCTTCGGGAATGGCAGGTAGTGCAGAGCCACGAACAAGCCAAGCCGGCTCCGAATATGAAGGGCACTCCGAAGCAGCGTGTTGAGGATCATAACCACCATCTCCAGAAGGATTGGAGGTTGCAGCCATGGCATCTGCTAGCCTCTGGAAATCGGGAAGCTCAGTGACACTACCATTGCTGCTGCCGAGTTGGACCAGACCGTAATTATTGGGTTCTTGAGTATACTCATAAGCAAGTCCACCAGAGTAGACACCAGTCATGTTAGTACTGTAGAGAGCAGCAACTTCACCCCAATCACGAGTGTTTGTGTTGCACCCATACTCGGAAAGGAAGATGGGCAATCCATATCCAGTAAAGTTCCGGACCTTCTGATCCCAACCAGATGTGGTGAAGGAAGATGGCGAGCACCAAGAATAATCGTTGAAGGCAAAGAAATCCGATCGCTCGTCATCCGTTCCACAGTTCATGTAGTCGGCAGTTTCGCGACGATTCTCACTAACATCGGCGGCAGAATATCCAACTGGAATGGTACGGTAGCCACGGTTTCGGATATATTGTCGAATATCACGAGTGACTGCTTTGATGTAGGGTGCCGTGATGGAAGTTTCGGGGTCATTGATAACTTCATTGCCTGAGAAGAAAGCCAGGGTGTTGTCGTATGCGTGGAAGATGTCGATGGTCGCAAAGATATTCTGGAGATATGCGGCATTGTATGATGGGTTGGGGTCTGCTCGGTTGAGGGAATACAAGGGAGTGTTGACGTCGAGAACAAGGTAGATGCCAGCATCTGCCAAAGCACTCATACATTCGTCGTGATTGGCCGAGTTGTCGACCGAATATACACGGATGGTATTGAGGCCCAATCTCTTGAAGTACTCGATATCACGCAAGCATCCTTCGGTGTCTGCAATGGGATCTGCGACATTGGAGGCACCACCGGGTTGGTATGCAACACCACGCATGTAGAAGCGTTCGTTACCGGCAAAGAACGCTGGGCAACAGGTTAGAGACAACGTATAGCATGGTTTGAACACAGGAATCATTTACCATTGCCCTTGACTGTGACTGGTTCAACAGCTCGGGCCTTCAAAGTGGCTGCTGCGGCAGAACCGAAGCCCAAGGCAGCGGAAGTGAGGATGGCGGAACGCATGATGTTGACTGGTCAGAAAGAGAAGTCGAGGAAGGCACGAGATATGCTTGTTCAAGTAGGAAAAGGGCTCTAAATCGATCAATAGACTTGAGAGTCCCCCAAAAAACAAGTCGTGATCGTGATCGAGATCCGAGTGAGTGGGGAGTCTCAACAAAAATCCAGAAGACAAAAGACAGTATTAGAAAGGTGAAGGTATTAACGACGCGTGCTCAAGGAAGGAGCAAACGAGGGAAGTGCAACACGCCAACGACTGTGAAGAGTTCTCAGTCTGGAATGACCGGTTGATGAATGGGAAGAAGATGGAGAGAAGAAAGGAAAGCGACATCAAACCTTCAGTAGGAATATTTTGTATGCATCCAGTGAATCTCAAGCATTGGCACGCTGTGAAGGCTTGAGTTTTGCATTTCTGAACTTCTTGAGAACGTCCGTCCGGATGTGGTCTGTGGATAGAGTTTGGCTTGTCTGGCTGGGATGCGAAAGACAGGGGTGTGATTACTGACCACTCACCGTTGAGTCTGAGTACTCCATACCTCTCCGTAGTTGGGAATGCAGTCTTAGTCTTAGGGGCACCTGAGGGGGGATGTATACTCTTGGCTCTTGGGTGTCGAATGCCCAGCGCCCAGCGCCCAGCGCCCAGCGCCCAGTGCCACAGGTGCTGTATTGACCAAGTCAAGCCCCCCATCAAGCCCCATGAGAGGCGATTGACCACCTGTGGGCTAGGGAGGGACCTAAGCGGCCACGCTCTATGTTTCCACATTTCCAGGTAGCCACAAGCCACTAACTAGCCACTCAGGCGGCCGCTGAGTTTACAGTAGTTAGCACAGTAGATTTAATATGCACACCACCAACGCCACTTGCCAACCATGCATTGTAGCACTGGCCCGTGATGCAGGCATTTTGCCACTCCCACATCCCTCGGTGCCTCCCCTGCGTGCCCCCGGACACTTTTCTGTTGGCGGCGGATCTGCCAATGTGCTTGACTCAATGACGCTCGCGGTTGTGGGGGTTGATTGGCACAGGTTTCGAATTGCGCTCATGGATCGTCTTTTGTTTTCCTGGTTGGCAGATGGAGCATGCGGAATCTTCTGCACGAGCAACATTCTTTCTTGTTGGATCATGTCATGACTACATAGGTAGGTACTAACTACAGAGTAGGACGGTAGGTAAGAACCGAGTATTTACATCTGCATCTCTGCATCTCCCATTGCAGTCAACGATTCTCTATGTTCAGGCGTCCAACCCATCGCCAAGAGAGCTACAGATATACCCTAACGATCATGATTAATGCTACACTCTTGGCCCAATGACATTGATCTCCAGCGACATGACATGCGACATGCGACATGCGTCTGAGATTTCACCATGTCCATCAATCATACCAAGTCGCGTGCAAGTCAATCTCTCTTCACCAACTGCACTGCCACGATCGGCACCAAGCTTGTTTCAAGAAGTCTTCTCCAACTCCATTCCAAGTCCGGGAGTCGTCGGGTTCCAATAGCTAGCTATCTACCAAGTACTCCATAGATATGGACTCCATCCACTACAGTACGACCTGGAGGTGCTAAATTATCTCGTTGTCATTATCTGTTTCTAGTCGAAGTTACAGTACTTGTCCCTTAGCTCGCCTCGGTTTTTACCCATAGTAATCTCAGCCTTTGCTTGCACTCTAGATATGTTTGTTGCATAAAAAACCGTAGCCGTTGCGAAGTAGTCGATTCGTAGTAATCCCCTCGTCCATGCTTATCAAAGTCACCGATTACCATGTTTCAAGACATCCAGCATTGAGATACCCACCTGATTTACTTGGCCCAATCGACAGTCCCTCAAATCTCCCAGGCCACATGGGGTTCATCTCAAGGCAGGCCGCTAAAGAGGGAGACCATGTCTTGGATGATAATTTGATATAACAACCCAGTCGTGCCAGTTTGTCTCGAAAATTATATATACCCACGACAAGACATGCCACGCAACCCAGGAGATGATCTTTTCTTGTCCATGTCTTGGGATCGTCTGTCTTGCCCATCCACTGTACCCCAAGGAGTCTCGGCGAAATTTCACTTTGGGACTGGGACAATGAAAAAGTCGAGCCCCTGGGCCCATCAATGCCTCTCATGACCATGATACAGGCCAATGCACCAGCTTTCCTTTGAGAGACCCCATTCTTTTGACATCTCGTACGAATCTCAGGCAAAACGAAACAAAAGCTCGTTTATTTTCTTGGGCTTCCCTTCCCGCTCAACGTCTCACCCGGAAACTCGGGCCTCGTTTGATCCTTGACCACGAGCCAATGACTGCAAATGGATTATGGCGCCAGTGCACGGCTCAGCCTCGTCAACACGAACCAACCTGCATACAACACGGCCTTGTCTGAGGTTGTTTAAATGGACAGTGTTTGTTCGATTGGACTAGACCTAAAAGTCTAGCTTTCGTTATAATCTAGTTATGGAAAAGTGTGCTGATGACAGATTTGTTTTTAGCAAATATCATGTCGTCAATATCTTGATCTATATTCGTCACCCCAAGACCAGTTCTCATCATGTACACGTATGGTTGGTCGTATTGCCGAAATCCAGATCCCCCACAGATCAGATTATTTGGAAATCAAACCCCAAAGAAAAACTCCAGAAGCTATGTCTACAGCGGATGATCGTAAATGAGAGAAATGCTGAGCCGTATCGTCGTTATATGCTGCGGGTCAGCTTGGTACTGGAAACAGTCTGCCCGCCGGATGATTACAAGGAAAGTGAGTGGCAGTCAAGGTTCTGCCGTCATTATTGGAAAATCAAGACTGCCCCAAGAGCAACAAGTGCAATGGTAAGGCTGGAGATTTTGAGTGAGATGGCGCCATCCTGCAAAGAAGGATCACTTCCAGTGGTTGCCGCAGCACCTGCAGCACCTGTGGGATCTGCACTGCCTGTGATGGGTGCGTTTACAACCACAACCGATGTTGAAGTGGATATAGAACCGTCGCTTAGGGTGGCGTAGTAAAGATGGGTCGAGGTGCTAGGTGTAAATCTTACCCCGACTGAGGATGATGTCAATGTCACCAAACCTCCTCCAATGGTACTGAAAACGACAGCACCGTTGGTCGTTGCGACGGCGGTAGCTGAGGTAGGAGCTGAAGGTGCTACCACCACAGTTGTGGCACCGGGGACAGTGGACGCGAGGATGGCGGAGGACAAGACCGAAGAGATACTGGCAGCTACGGAGCTCGACTGAGCATCTGAGGTGGGTTGAGTTGAAGTAGTGGAAGCAGTGGTGGTGGAAGAAGTGGCTGTCGTAGTAGAGTTGCTCTCTTGTCTCTTCTTTGCAATGTGTACTAGCTTGCTAGCCATTATAGGATTCTCCGAGTGAACGTGTTCGATTGCAGACCGATCTTTGCTGAAAACTCCATCTTGAAACTTGGGAGAGAGCGAGTGTAAGACGGAATGTAAGGCTGCTGGATCGATGGTATCGAGGAGAGACTGGAAAGCGCCCCAGTTGACTATTGAGTGGTTGTCTTCATCGTTGTGTACCGGAGAACCGCACGCGCCGAGCAGGATGGTGCCCAAAACGAAGGCTTTACAAAATCCCAGCATGTTTCGTAAGCTAGACGCAATCGAAGAGGAGCCGGTAGATAACGATAGGAAGACCCAGTAGGTGCTTATTCTCGTGGTATAGGTGGTATGGGAAGGAGGAGGAGGATGAGTGCGGATTCAACAATCCTCGAGGATGATTGCAGGTCAGGTAAAAGATGGACGATGGTGAAGGTTCGCCAAAAGGTCAAGAGGTCCAGAGGTCCAGAGGTCAAGACCCGTGAGACCCGAGAGTGGCAGACAAGGCAGAGAAGAGACTTTTTTTGTTGGTCAATTGAGTGGAGCGTCGAGCGTCAGGATTGAAGCCACGGCGACAGAGCAGGACGCGGCGAGTGTAGGTGGGCTTGGAGCAGGGCAGGGAGCGGAGTTGAGGCTTGGGCAAACTTGCATCCACCCTGAGGTTCCCTGAAGGCTGTGGTTGAAAGTTTGAGGAGGGAGGGAGGAGAAGAGCGGAGACACAAGCGAGTGTATGTGTGTATGTCGCTATGTATAATACTATACTGGAGACATGCAAGTAGTCATGTAGACGAAGCGAGCGAATGGAGGTTTGTAGGTGCGTACCTCTGAACGAAGGACTGAATTTCCAGACAAGTTTAGAGTGTGGACCAGTATCAGATCAGATGGCCTGACCGATTCACTAGTTAGCGGGTGCGAGTCTTGAGTCTTGACAATGCAGATGCGAGTGCGGAAAGGAAATCCAGGTGGCGAGCCGAGAGCGGGATGTGACTATTGTAGGATCCTTAGGCTCCCACTGGTTCCCACTGGCTTCCACTGGCTCGTCAGTCTCGGACTCTTCGACTCTTAAACGGGCTTTAGCCTTTGTCGTAGTAACCACTAACTCGTTTTCCCAGGATCTCGTCGTCCGGAATCCACGAGGACGTCAACGGCAGTGTCGGCATTTGTCAGGGATTCAGGGAGGAGTCCCTCGAAGGTGCCTCGAGTTTCGAGTCTTGAATCTCCAACTAAGTTAGCCTCTGAAAGCTCTCGCCAGCCACCCAGAAAGCCCCCAAATTTACAGTAGAAACTCCAAGGCACCAGAAGCCCCAAGGAGTCAAGGACGAGTTGGAAACCACCCCTTTGATCCCCCTGGACTAGCCATCACACCAGATCGCCTGCAAATGGAAAACTGCAACGGTTTTCAGCTTGGATGTGTGCTTCCTTCATGTCTCAGACATTGGGTTCTTCAATGGATACCAAATGCTGTCATTGGTGTGGGCACGAGTGTTTTCAGAGGCCCACGAGGCCGTAGGTGGGCGTGGTGGGCATGGTGGCATGGTGGCATGGTCGTCGATGTCTTTCTGCACCCTACAAGTTGCCCTTTTTAGCTGTCCGAGTGGTAATTGTGAGACATGGCCACTCCAAGTCGTGCAAAAATTCACTGTCCAGCGTCCTCAAGGCTCCCATGGTCTTTCTCATTGGCTCGGTTTGAGGCGTGGGCCATTGAAAAGCAGGAACTTGGCAGGAAACCCAACCAACTGGTGCCTTTCAGGTGCCTCCCAGGTGCCTCTTTCCTTTGGCCCTTTTACCCTGCCACCTGCCACCTGCCACTTGGTACTTCGTTGGGACCGTTTGCTCTTTCCTTGCAACAAATGCCATCTCGTCATGTGGAGTACCGAGTACCTTGTAGGTGCCTACGGAGTAGGTTAGGTAGGCACCTATGGAGGTAGTAGGTAGTAGGCACCTTCCTCAACCCGAATGTTATGACATGTGATTGTAGCATCACTGCTTAACCCCGTTGTTAGAGCACAAGAGCCATGCTGGCTACCACCAAGTAAAGTACTTGGTTGATTACTCGATTTAGCTAGAGTCTCTGCATATCTATGCCATGATTAGTCGGTTTCCACTGGCAAGACAATATCGCACTTGATATGGGCAATTCGGCCTGACTAAGTACCTACTTAGTGCCGTTGTCTACTACCAGCTAGCATCCTCGTCTCCCTCAGTATCAGCATCAATATCCGTTGATAACACGGCTTACACGACGTCTTCGACATCTGCACCACTTCCAAGTTCTTCCCGACCTGCCCGGCGCCCGTCACCTTGCATGTCTATTTCTAGCATCATGTGAAAGTGAAAATATCAAATGCATCCGGCGCCAAGTCACCGTGTTGGCTTTACTGGACACTATGCCACCTGAGTCCGGTACCTTGCATGGATGTCTTCCTCACGGAACTTCTGACCATACGAGGCTGGTCGCCGTGACTAAGGTATTGCTATACCATGCAACCATCACAAGTCTTGCGAGGCCCCCAGTTTTTTGGAGTGCAGCCATTGCGTGATATGATATGTAAGCACTCTCAGGACGCGGCCGAAATACGAAAACGTGCAGATCATACCCAAACAACTTCGGATTACCCAATTTGGATCAACCTTTGTACATATTACTCAATTCTCTCCAACGTCCTTCTCAATTAATGCGCATATTGGTGAAACCAGATTACAGTCGTCACTTCGGAGCCATGTCACGGGATCCACGAGTTGCTGAAGTCGGGCAATTCACCCAAACCACCCATACCTCGATACCATCGGATCTGGACCCCGCCAATGTATCCTTACCCAGGGACTTCACGGTTTGCATTATTGGAGCTTCTGCCGGCATCGGTGAGCATATCGCATACGCATTCGCACAGAGCCATGCAACCAACATCATAATCTCCTCTCGTACCCTCGCCGACCTCCAAGTCGTGGCACGGAATATCCACACAATTAGTCCCCAGGTTAACGTCGACATCAAAGCATGCGATATCTCCCAAGCTGAATCCGTTGAAGCTTTGGCACAGTTCGTGTCCACAAAGTATGGTCGCTTGGATGTTCTGATCCCCAATGCCGCCTATGCGGGCCCAGTGACACTCAAGATGCATCAGGGAAGTCCGGAATGGGTTCAGCAGGCTTTCGATGTGAATGCAATGGGCACATATCTTGCTGCCCACTACTTTGTTCCACTCCTTCTTGAATCTGTCCAAGGGGCAAAGGCGTTCATAGCCATCGGCTCGATCGCTGGTTGCATTAGACGAGGCACCATAGCAAACACCGGATATACCATCAGCAAGATGGCTCAGATCCGCCTTGTCGAGTATCTTGCGGAACAGTATTCTAATCAAGGTCTTCTTGCCGTCGCCTGTCATCCAGGCGCTGTCAAGACAAAGATGGCTGAGGGTAACACTCCAGAAGATTTCCTGCCATGTGAGTAATCGATCTCAAATTTTCCTATCAATCAAACTGAATTGATCCTTCCCCACAGATCTGATAGATGACGTCGACCTGTGTGGAGCGGTTTGTGTCTGGCTCAGCAACCAAGTTCAAGACCTTCAATGGCTATCAGGGAGGTTGATTTCTGCAAAGTGGGATATGAACGAGCTGGTGTCCAGAAAGGATGAGATTCTTACTAAAGATTTATTGAAATTTGCTCTAGTCACGGGCTAAGCAGATTGCTTTGGACCATGATGATAACACTCTTGTTCCGACGGAATTTGTTTGCCAACGACATTACAGTTTGTTGGTGAGTTTTTCCTGTGCAGGCCGGCCTTGACATGCGAAAGAGGCTAAGGGTCTTCCCTCGGATGAAAGGTTCGCCGCCAACAGATCATCTAGTGAGATGTGAAGAATGATTCGACAAGAGACTCGCCTGTCACATTGTAAAACCGTCCTTTCCAGGAACCCTATTGTCACGTACGGATCGTCCTCTCGAACACATAACTGGAAGCTGTTGTTGAGGTTCGAAAAACAGTCTCTTGTATCGCACCCGACACTTGTCGTGACTGTCATAAAATTCGACACTTCAATTTTGGGACGCTCAACTATTAGCCTCCACGCTGTGAATACTACTTGTCACCATCGTGTCATACCAAAGCTTCAACATGGTTTCACAACTTGCACGAGTCAAAACCATCACACTTATCGAAGAGCATCACCTCTATAGAGTCGCCAAACCACCCCGGTCTTCACCATGAGCAGTGCCATACTCAACGTTTCCAAAGCAAACGAATCGATGGGTCTGGTGGACTGTTTGCGGTCATTCAAAAGCTCTGGTTGTTACTCTGACATCCATGTGTTCTGCATCAACTCATGCCTTCTCAGCTTCTCGATCTGACACGAAGATTCCCGTTGTTCCACAATATCACTCAAGATCACCCTCCCAAACATGGCCTCAACTACAAGCCAGGGGTCACAGGCCTATAATCTGAACCAATTACAATTCTGGATTCATATAGCTGTGCCACAGCACAAGTTATACACGCGAGAGTTGCAATCTGACATTGGCGAATGTCATATGCTACCAACATTGTTGAACTGGACGGAGCGAAGTTTTGGTCCTGAGATTGAGCGCGCGAACTTGGACCTTACAAAGTACAAGTTTCTGGGGTTGGCTACCTATGGGCCATGTCCAAAAGCACACCTAAAAACCCAGACGTCTCTCCAGAACACATCAGAGCAGCTTATCACCACGGCCAAGCAATTCAAAGACTGGTGGTGGACTCTAGATCGCCACCCCGAAAGCCCTGACATAGTGGTCAAGATCGCCTTCATCTTCTGGGATATGAACGCTCCTGACACGACGAAGAGATATCTCCGTTGGCCATTGTACAACATCGAATTAGTCCAAGGTCGACTCAGCTTTGGAAGCCTGCACCGCCTGCGACAAAGACTAGAGCAACGACTCATTGACGCTAATGTCAATTTGAATGAATCTGACAAGGTTGTGCTTAGGAAAGAATCTGAAAACATCAGACATTGCAGAGCAGACCGTGCTGGTGTCTTCAAGCACCTCGAGAGGCTAGAAGCCGCTAGGAGAAGACTAGGCGGTGAAGGCTACATCTCTCGTCGCGCATTCAAGACCGAGGAACAGGCTGAGCGTCAAAGGGCTTTGGACGCGTGGAGTGCGAGTGCATGGCCGATGCCTCCGTACGTTACACCCCTGTCTCGAAGATAGCATTGAACTCGAACAATAATCAACTGTACCACGGCTTCGAGAATTGGTTTACCAATCGCCACCCTCATTTCTTTCTTCTTTACCTGCCATTGAGAGCGAATTTCGATTCTAAAGAGGACGCTCTCGAAAGGAGAAGGAGCGAACCCTACGAAGCCATCAGAACCCCCATCGACTTCGAAACATATCATGGGCGAGTACCTGGAGACGCGTCATAGGCCGCTGTATTCCGACGACAACAAGCGGTCGATGTGGTGGGCTTTTCTGTCCCCACTGATATCTGAGATGACTCTTTCTGGCGAAATGTAACCACAATGTGTTCAAACTCATTCACAGATCTCCAGTGATGACTGCTACTCCATCTGTCACTCCCCAAGGCATAGTCAACCCGAGCAATTGGGAAGTACCATGACTTTTTGAGACACGTCCTCTGAGTCATTCAAACCACTGCTTCATCAATGGTAGTCCATAAAACCGGGCACTGAGCTCATTGCTTCGCCTTTTCGTTTCCCCACCTTTGAACAATCGATCGATAGACATATATCAGACATATTACACAAACCAGGGACTCTGGAACAGAACCTATAACTACCGCAATCATGACACGTGAAAATTCTGCTACGCCACCAACTCTTAGCCTCCCGCTCATTGTTCACATCGCCGTGCCACAACACAAGATTTTCACTCTCCAGTTGTGGACCAGCCTTCAGGCATGCGGCACGTTTCCTGCGCTGGTCGAGTTCATCGAGATCAACATCGGTATGCTCATCGAGGAACCCGAGCATATCGATATTAGCAAGTATAAATTGGTAGGTCTGGCAACATATGGCCCGACTAGCGAAGAAAACTTCCAAAGCCCTTCGATCATGGACAACGTGACGTCGAAACGCCTGATCACCACCGACCAGGAATACCAAGCATGGAAGTCAACAATCAATCCTATTGTGGACGAGGACAATATAGAAGACCAGCTCAAAATCGCCGTGATTCTCTGGGACCCTACGCTGCCGGAGTCAGACAAGAAAACGCTCCGATGGCCCTTGTACGAGATCAAGCTCCTGTCCGGACGCGAAATGACGTACAAACGTCTGCAAAGGGAGAAAGCCCGATACGAGTTCGAACTCGAGCACTATGGATACGAGATGAATGAGGCTGGGTTCTTCGTCGGTCCGCCTGACGGCATCGGCATCGAGCCTGGCCCGGACATCGATGCCCAGTGGGCCATTGCGGGACACAACGTTGCCAGGGAGCGGATAGCCGAGTTGGACGAAGCCCGCGCCCGTCATGGACCAGACTGCCTTCGTCGCCTGGCCTTTTCCACTGACGAACAGGCCGAGCACCAGAAGGCAGTGGATGCGTGGACTGTTGGGGCGTAGATCCGAGAGAGGAGAGCCAGAACGGGTATATAGGATCTCGGGTTCCGAGTGTATTTGCTAGATATTACACTTCGGTGGCTGCTCGTCACAACCCACGAACTGCCCTTCATAGTCTGTGCACGGGAGGCCTCGTGGCCATCATTGGCGTCCGCCAGCTGTGCAGTATAAATCGAAACCCTTTCCAGTTTGACATGTTATAGTCACAGTCCCGCTGTCACATTTCATTCTCATTTAATTAGATCTCTCGCCGCTTACTCTTCTCGACGTGAAGAAGCATCTAAGGGGTGGCCTCAGGCCGAGTGTGGAAATGTTGGAGATTTATAAATTTGCTAATCTAAACATATGAACCGTCGAAAGTGGAGACGCCGCTGTTATGAATACATTGAGTGGGTCGAATATGCTTTTTCTCTATTACAGATGCCGTATTATGTCATGAATTCGGAAGCGCAAATCCCTTAGACCTTCGCCTTGAGGCCTAATCCGGCCAGTTTGATTCTCGCCACGATGAAGAAGATACAGCCGACAAAGCAGGTACATCCACTGAAAAGTTGCAGATAGAGAAATCCGCCGTGGTCCCGTGCGATGAGTGCACCGCCGATAGGGGCGCCGGTCAAGGCACCGATGGAGCCCACGGCCAAGACAGTGCCGGTTCGAACCCCGATTTCTTTGATCGGAGAGATCTGGGCGAGCAGAGCAGGTGTGAGGCCGATAGCTGCACCTGAGGAAAAGCCAAATAGTGGAGCGAAAACCACTTGGGCGGCTGGCGTGTCTGCTGGAATCCAGATAGCGAGGACGAAGATGACGGTGAGCAGACAGAATATATTCATGACGTTGTACCGACCGATCTTGTCGCCGAGTATTCCCGGCAACGTACGTCCGAAAATGGATCCGGCGTTCAGGATGGATACCAGATACTGAGACATGTCGGTCGACAAACCACGGCCGTTGGCGACAACGGAGATGAAGGAGAAGATCGGGAACATGCCGAAATAGAAAAAGAAGACAGAAAAGGTCAAGAGGACCATGTTCAATTCCGATAGCGGGCGTATGAAAGCCATGAGTTCCACGCGTCGTTTGGTGGGTGGAAGGCGGCTGCGGACTGTGGCAATGCTGAAGAGGCACAAGGCTAGGACCAGAAAGGCACAGGTCCGCATTGTCCAGCCGAAAGAGGTCTGTCGGAGCATTCGAGAGACGATGATAGGGAAGAGTACTCCGCCGAGGGAGCTACCTGAGGCGGCGAGACCGATTGCCATTCCTCGCTTCTTAAAGAACCACGTTGGAAGGGAACTGATGGATGCAGAGAAGATGCAAGCTGCCCCGATCGCCGAGCACACGCCTTGACTGAGGAGGAATTGATAGTACTTGTGGGAGATGGAGGCCATCATGAGGCCAAAGACGTGCATTACCGTACCGAAAATGAGGAGGTATGTTGGGCCATAATCGTCGAAGACTTTGCCGGCAAAAGGTCCACAGCCGAGCATGAAGAAGGTTTCTAATGATGGGATCCAGGCGATGGTACTGGGGGAATAGTCGCTTAGTTGCTCTCGCTGATAATATTCTTGGAAAACTCCAATACAATTGATCCATCTGAGCGGATTAGTGGACGAAGATGTAAAGAGGACAGGAGTTCTTTGCTTACCCCCAAGATACAAAGAAAGCGGCAGCGGCACCCGCCACAGTCAACCAGGCGCGAGATCCCCCATCAGGAAATGACGAGGGATCAGCCCATGGATTGTATGGGGCCTTTTCCGCCTCAACTTGAACGACTTCCTCGTCACGAGAAGAAGGTCGAGATGAGGACAGCGGTTGCTCTGTAGTAGATTGGGTCTGAGAAGGGAGTACACCTTGTCCATCTTTGTCGGTGACATTGGTCTCTTTTTCCAAGCTTTGGGACATGGCGGCTGAGTGTGAAAGCCTAATATCTTTCTGATGCTTCAGGATGTAGGTACACTGAAGTTGGCGGTTACTCTGTATAGATCACGAGTAGGGGAGGTCTCGTGACGAGGCTTGGTGGCAAGTCGATTCGCGATGCCCAGGCTCCCTACATATATAGGTCTAGATAAGATGGGATTCATGATTGCCGATCCAGCTTTCCAACAGCATTGAAATTGGGACGATTTCCTTGTGGGCTGTTCGATAGTACGACTCGGGTTCTGTTAAGAGCGAGATGGCCTTCTTAGCTCCGGTGCCGGTGACATGCCTCAGACTGGCGATCTAGTAGAGCTCGAAGTGGAGAGCCTTCTGTTTCATTGGTGGAGACGGAACAGTGTCCCGCTTAGAAGATCAATGATTGGTTGAAGTGACTCACTAAGTCAAATCTGCTTGCAAATGCGGAAGGATGTCCCAGGCAACTACCAGGAAGAACAGGAGGACCTGGAGTTTTGACTCGGTTCCACGGAGCAATTTCATTCCAGACCTCACACCAACCACGACCAACCCACCTCAGGACCTGATACAAAAGGACATGTTCGTACATCAACGCACGGAGCAATTATCTGCCGCCGTCGATGCTTGAATCTTGAGGAACTGATAGCCGCAAGCTCAGATTAGTCTGCCAGCCTCAGGCAGTTATGATGGATCAAATCGTGGTTGCCAAGTTGGGCAATATTGCGACTGGCGTAAGCATTGCTCAATCACCTAGACATTCATTATCGCCGAGATCTTAACAATGCAAGTGAGTGAACAGAATTTCTCCGTCGCACTGACAAAGATCTTCGGCAGTAACCTCAAGCCCGTTGTTAGCAACGAGGTCGACAATTTCCTTGTACGACACACAGCAGTGCAAGCTCGCTCGTAAGAGACTAGCCAATGAGATCATGGCAGCAAATGCTCAATTCGGCCCGTCACGTGTCGGCCCAACCTATGTTCGGCCGAAGACACTCGACGGCCCCGAGAGCAACGGCGGAGACCTCTGTTCATCAGGAGTCATGAATCAGCACACTCACATATACCCTTCACCCTTTACGGCTGTACTGAATCTCACTTTCTTGACCTGGGTTGATCCCCGATGCCCTTATAGTGCAGCCACTCAGAGGCCAGTCGATGTCACAATGGTCCCCTGGAAAGCCTCTATCTTTGCGAAGCCTAAGTTTTCCAATTTGTATGCTTCATTCCTTCCTTTTCTTGCGGCATTGGATTGTCGCATCGGAGCTGTTCTTGAGACAGCAGACAACATGCCGGCTGTGGCCAGGTGGCACGTCTATCTTCTCGACTCCCAGGTTGTCCAGGTAAGAGGCTATTACGACGTGTTTCGAACTTCAACAGCGACCATCAGCTTGCTGGCTTCGCTGGACCAATCAGTCAAAGTGAGGAATGCTCTTCAGGCGCCGGCGTTAATTGACTAGACGTGGAGATTGATCTTATGAGAAGATGTTGTCATTGAAGGTTGGTTTATGTTTTTGATTTATTGGGACAGCGATTTGAATTCTCCTTGTCCTGAGTATCATTCATCAGGCTGCTACACTTCATTGGCATCACTTTCGAAACTCCTTCGACAGTGTCAAAGGCAGGCGGCTCCATACTTTTGATATCTACGTCTATTCCTGTCTCGCACTGATTTGTCCAGCGTCAGCCTTCCGCACCTGCAGCACCCGATCATTCATCCATCGTTAGCCAGACCAGTCTCCATTAGAACCATTGATGATTCCTTCCACAGCCATACTCAACATTAGGTGCATTTTAATGAAACCCGACAAACCGACCAACAAAAATATCCTCCCACATGTCAAGCACCAAATTTTACAATTGCCTTGACTTCCAATTATCTCAGAGCGAAATAGTTAGCCCTGGCCTCCATATTGACAGCCTTCTGCTCCCTTGTCAGGGGTTGTTGAAGCTCCTTCTTTTGCTTCTCGCCAGATCGCTTGGGCAATAAGTTCTTCAAGCTTGATAGTGTCGATGTACTTCGAATAGATGCAATGTCAGCTGAGGCAACATCCTTGTTGTTGGTATATGTGGAAGGCATATTTGTATTTATTGTCGAAGAGATATGAGGAATATGAAATAGAGTGGATTGCGTGTCTTGGTACGAAATGGTTATCCGGTAAGTCGGACGAACTTGTCGATCAAAAGGTGAGTATCAACAGATGCGAATTGTTGATTTATTTTTCAAGCTGTCTATGTTCCACGAACCTCGAAGACGGTCGTCGTCTGGAATATATAGAGTCGCCTATCAGGAGTTAATGGATGTTAAGAAATGTGGGCCGGGTGAGCTGACCTAAGAGCCACGCAGAGGAATGTATAGGAATACGAAAGGGGCAAACTGAACGAAACAAATGAATCGCAGCAGTTTCCTGGTATATAGTAGATTGACAATAAAGTTCTCACAGACCTGAGGCACCAACGAGTAATTCTCGAATCTAGGTTTCAATGATGCTTTTTATATACGTTGGCTCGTGCGAGTACTGTTCGTAAGCACGTTCCCGCTCCCTCGCAACAACGCTGGAACCTCACGGTCCTCACCAGTCATCGGGCGTACTCCCTTTGACAGTGAGCGGATATACACTACTCGCCAACTTTTAGACTGAAATTAGTAAAATTCCCAGGCAGCAACTCTCTTCTGGTATAATGCAATATCCAATCCAGGCATCACTAAGCGGGATCTTGGACGTTTAGTGGGGCAAGCGAACGGAAAGGGCGTAGTCACTGGTGGTCGTATTTCACAATACGCGACCCCAAAAAACCGCGCAGGGTCCTCACAGAGTCATGGTACGCCAAAACGCCCTGTGACTCATGTCTGGTCATTGTTGAGCGAGGAAAGGATCAGACTATCCATCCCAGAGGGCATGAACCGACGCGTATCATGGGTTTGGAAGTATTCGAGTCATGTTGAAACTCTGAACTCTAGCTTTTTCAAAGGCAACGGATCTTGCTGTGCATAGGCTAAGCAAAGAGATTCAAGAGAAGTGCCTCAAAAAATAGAATCTAATAATCTGTTATCTAGATACGCAGTACCCATGTGTTTAATACATGCCCGTTGTTGATGCAACGACTTCCTTACGAGAACATCGACGTGAGTCTTACAACAAGTGCGTGGTCCATCGAAGCGCGACGACGAGCCTCTCGCGCAGCGGAGACTGTGAAAATGAGTCATCATCTAGTACAAGATAATTAGACCCTGATTGCATGATCTCGGCACGCCGATGGGGACATCTCCACTGTTCGCCATTAGTTGTTCGATCTGGTTGTTACTGTTACCTGCCTTGTGTACTAGAGCCTGGATTCTGGAAGAGCTTGACCTGGTAGACCCCAATGACAATCTCATATGAAACCCTGCGCACGAACGATGACCGACTTCCTGACAGCATGCAATCGAGGCGCAACATGTCGTACAAGATACAGACTAATATGGCAATGATAGCTGACCGAGACAACGACTCCGTAATCCAAGCCGCTCGGAGTAAATCTGGCTCGGTCTCTCAGCGGACTCAAGCGGCCTGGCTTTGATAGTTGATATCACGAGTGATTGACCCTCTCGAGTCCGAACTGGTCCTGGCAAGCATTGGTCAAGCGTGTAGGACTCCAATAAGAACGGTGGTGCCACTGCCGGAAGATCAAGCCCTCTGGATATGAAGTGTGCGCCGTACGATGATTTGATTGGCCCAGGCGTTTTTCTGCTGGCCTGCGTATTCTTGTACGCGCCAGAGATCGACGCTTTAGGTACATAACTCGACGGGCGATAAACAAAGGCACGCATTCGTGGTCCATTGGGATTGGTAATTATTTGGATGTGCGAAGAGGACATCATATCCCCATTTCTCACGTGCTAATTGATCTGAGTCTTTCATGAAGTGGACATTGAAGAATACACCCACTTACAATGCCAACTATGTTTGTTAAACTGGATGCTCACGGTGGACTGCTACGGTCTGGCAGGTGGAATCTACCCGGGAATTCGTAATACAATTCAGAGACACAATTACGCTTCCAACAAGAGAAGCACGGGCAAATCCATGAACTTGTTCTTGATCCACACTGACCCATTTTGTTGTACCACTGCTAGATTTAAAATCGAAATCCCTTGCTTTGTACATTTCAAAATATCTGGCACAATCCATGCCAACGCCTTTGTTGCTCGTGTGACTAATTCATGATGACTTCAACTTCTCGGTCAATTCTGGAACCTTTTCAAACAGATCTCCAATCAAACCAACGTCAGCCACTTGGAAAATAGGAGCATCGGGGTCTTTGTTGATGGCGGCAATGACTTTGCTATCCTTCATACCGGCAAGATGCTGAATGGCGCCTGAGATTCCAGCGGCCAAGTATAACTGAGGTGCGACGTTCTTTCCGGTCTGACCAACTTGTAAACTGTTATCGGCAAATCCACTGTCGACAGCAGCTCTAGATGCACCAATTGCGGCACCCAGAGCATCGGCCAATGGAGGGATTAATCGGTCGAATTCTTCCCTCGACTTGAGACCTCGTCCGCCTGACACCACTTTAGATGCAGACGCAAGTTCTGGACGGTCGGATTTGGCGAGGTTCTCTGACAGCCACTCAGTGGGAGATTCAACCTTGGGATCAACACCCTCCTCAACACTTGCGGAGCCTCCCTCAGTCTCGGCGGGTGGGAATGAAGTTTGTCGGACGGTAAGTAATTTGATCGGATCAGAACTCTGGACTGTGAGAATGGCATTGCCAGCATAAATAGGTCTTACAAAGGCTGTACCGAGTGATCAGTATCCATCCAGGCATTGCGTTCCGGGTATCTTGACTCACTGTCTTCGCCCTCAATAGACATGATGTCGGAAACCTGTTGAACGTCTAATAATGCTGCCACTCTGGGCAATAGACTCTTGCCAAATGCGGAATGTGCTGCAATGACATGTGTATAACCACCTTTTTTGATATTCTCAACCAGCAGAGGAGCCCAGTTCTCGGCCAATCCCCGATCATAAGCTTCACTGTCCACAGCAACAACCTTTTCTAAACCTTGAATCTTTGCGGCATCTTGGGCGATTGTTTTTGCACCTTTTCCAGCAATGAAGCCATGCACGGAGCCTCCGAGTTTTTGACCTGCCGTCACAGCGCCTAACGATCCTGTGTTAAGTTTGCCATCCCTTTGCTCGAGGATTGCGAGTGTGGATAGTAAGCGAGACAAGGAGATTGACTGTGATCTAGCGAAGAGGGCGGAGGGAGTCGATGACGCTCGTACGGCTTGAAGAGCCGACTGTCTGTAGAGAAAAGACATGACCACTGACGTTGTACTCTCACTGAGGATGAGGTGGGAAGTGAGCTTTGTTGACCAGCAAGGCGGGTGAGAGTATTGTCGAGGGTGTGTCGAGAAATGTCATTCAAATATCGCCATGAAATCTCCAGAATCCCGAAGTTCGGAGCGAGGGTATTGACGGCCCTGTTACTTCTTGAGGACGCCCACTATGAGAGCAAGCATAGAAGCTTAACCTCGGATGCACTAGAGTCATGTGACCAGGCCTGGGCCGTGCATGGCCGTCTCGGGAAAGCACCTGCCGTGTCGGAGGAGCCTCCGAATAACGTCCGGATTCTTCTCGGCCTCTCAAATGCACGTGCCGTCATTTCACGTGACTAACTTTCTCCGTCGAACACTGTGTTCCATGTGCGGTCACCATAGCGCATCGACGGATATTGTAAACCGTACACCACCGCCATGTAATCTCCATAAAATACCCCGACATGTCGCTCGCTCCCAGTCTCCTTCCTGTCGGATTGTCCTTCAATCGGGATGCTGCCAATGCTACTCGAACCGTCCCTTTCCAGGAGACCACCATTTATCTTAATTTGCAACGAACCCTCCAAAGATTCCAGAATCTGATCCTTCTGGTCCCTCTCCAGCCTACCGAGGAGGTTACCGACCTGTCTCCGTTACAGAAGCATGTTCAAGCTGAATTGTGGTCACCATTGCCTTTTGGTCGGAGTAAATGGCTAAACGATATAGAAGGCGCTAGGACACAGTTGCTACAACTCGAGCGGCGAGCACAGTCTATACGTGTACAGTCCACAAGACATGAAATCATGAAAGACTTGGCTGAGAAACGCTCAGCCATCAAAAAATTGAGGTATCGAGTGGAAGAAATTGGACGCGAGGTTGAACTGGCAGGTGGGAAGGACTTCCAGCCTCCCTACGAAGATGAAGGAGATACGCTTTATGACATCCTGCAAGCTCAGCGCCAATCACGACCAGACGCGTCGAAGCCGACGAACAGAGAGGACTCCTTACTGCAAAATGGAAAGACAGTCACCAAGCTGGAGGATGAGACCCGTGACGTTGTTCAAGAGTCTGAATCGAAATTAAATGATGACCTGTTTTCGTCTTCGAGCATCCGCCGGCGCAATGGCCAGCCCGCCTCCTCTAACGAATCCCCCGCGGCCAAAACATCGGGCTTTTCCAATTTACAATCCACAGAGCGATCCCTCTTGGATTCATCGCGAGTCAACGAAGATATCACATCCTCGCTCATTAGTATGGCCGCTCAATTGAAGCAACAGAGTAACGCTATGGCATTCTCCTTAGAACAGGATAAAACATTGGTTAACCGAGCACTCGAAGGCCTGGATGTCAGTATAACAGGAATGGAGGCCGCCAGCAAGAAAATGGTCTTCTTGAAGCGTATGAGCGAAGAACAGGGAATCTTCGGTCGTCTCAAACTTTACGCCATGATTTTCGCCATGTGGATTGCAGCTATCCTCTTGGTTTTCGTCGGGCCTAAGTTGAGGTTTTGATTGTGTTATGCACAAGTCGTTGAAGGACTTCAGGCTGTGCCTTCACTGTCCAATTCTCCGCCTTTCAAGGTTGTCGGAAAAGGTGTTGTGTCTGGTATAATCCGACTCTGACCGTTGCTACTGACCAACGCTCAAACGTCGCACTACATTGAGCCACAAGCCAAGCTACGATGTTCCTTTGTTCTACGGTAGGTGTGAAGCTATCGTGCTGGTGGTTTTGAAACGGTATGAATTGATGTTACGAGGCAATCATGTGTATCATCATGTATATGAGCTAAATGGCTGTGTTGTACGCCTAATTTGAAAGAAACCGTTTTGTTCAAATCCGGAAAGAGGATTTATTCCATTGGTGTCTTACCGATCCCGTCTATACAGTATGGAATCTCTTTATGGCTCCCAAGCCTAGTGTACTGACAGTCACTGGCGAATCTCTACGCTCTTGCCCGATCAAATCAACTCCTGCCACGAGGAGATGTCAAGTGATGCCGCATTGAGTATGATGGTCGATCCGTTCTGGATGGCGACAGGCCGTGAGATTCTCAGTCTCGAATGAAGGAGCTTGGACAACGTTCACATGCGTTCTAGCCAGGCAGAAGCCTCCCGAAACATCGACGACATGGATGCGGCCTTGTGGAGAAGGTCACGCGGTAAATCTCAATATGCACGTCTTGAAGTCTAGATCGGATCTGATTGCTAGATCGAGTTCCACTGATGCATGGCCTGTGGCGCCTTGGACAACCAGAATTTCGCAAATTGCCATGGTGGTCAAACCAGCTCGAATGGTTCGTCTGTGGATCGGCATCTGTTGGTGACCATGCAGAATGACGTCAATGACATCATTTCCATCACAACTCCTTCCCAAGATCTCAGTGCATGTGCATTCGTCAAACTGCAAGCGTGAATCGTGTCAAGATCGCGCCTGCAACTTTCAAGCAACAAACAAAAGTTTATTGTTGCTTCTCGAATATTTAAGTCCTTGTTCCATCCATCGATCTCTTACGACTTTCATCACCCAGTCAAACTAAAATCATCTTTCAACTAAACTTCGCACTTCACAAATCAAACTGTCAACTCCGTTCATCAATATGTCTACCAACGATAACACCTCTACTCTCAAGTCGGTTGTCGACACCGCAACTGGCTATGTTAATGCCGGTATCGCCTCGCTAACCGGTAGCGCTGGTGACCAAGTGAGTTGTGATTCTTACAGTGTCTGACTACAGAAGGACTAACACATGCGGTGCAGGCCAAAGCGGATGAATACAAGAACAAAGGCGCCGTCGAATCCGATCTTTCTCATACCGCTGCCAAAGCTGGTCCATTCACCCTCAGCACTTCCGGTGCAGCCAAGGATAACAGCGATCGTACCCAAGGCCAATGGGATCAAACCGTTGGTAGCATCAAAGAGGCAACCGGTAATCTCATTGGCAATGACAATCTCAAGCAGCAAGGCCGAGAGCAGAACTTGCAAGGTCAAGGCCAAGAAGCAAAGGGTCAACTCACCGATCTCGGCCAGGGTGTGAGTGACCGTATCCAGGGTTCTTTGGGTGGTGCAGTCGCTGGTCTTACTGGAGATCGCGAGGCTCAAGCCAAGTTCGCAGACCAGCATGATGAGGGAAAGACTAGACAACGTGGTGTTGAGGTTGACCTTCAGAAGCAAGCTGAAGCTGAGCAAAAGTAGACACGACAAGTGGCCACACTTCCAACCCACACACTCGACACCAAATATCCTACTGATACTTGGGCGCTGACGGACTCTACTACTCTGCATGCCTGAATGAATTAGCAATTAGCATTTTATGATACCCCAAAAGAATTCAATATTGTCAACCACGATTACTCAAATATCCTAGCTGCTAGACTGATCTCGTTTCGTACCAATTTCTCCCAATGCATGCTTGGCTGCTGTTCACAGTAAAATTCTGACGTAGTGTGTACTGGCGTTAAGGTATTTAAAGCTCCCTGGTCTGAGATTCTTGTAGGTAAGCAGACGCCTTCAAGGCCCGTCGATAGCCCCAACCGTTCTGGTCCTTACTCGTAAAGAACATAATCTAGAATTTGAACGTCTGTACCAGATTTAGATACAACATAAGAAAATTGTCTAGCGAAGTGGTAATTCCGAGCGACGAATCCAAAGTTCCTGAGGATGCAGCACATAGGGAATTTAACAAAGCCACAGGATCAACATCAATCGTCACCATCACTATCACTGATCTAATACAGCACTTGACAGGAGTTTTACGTCTTTCTACCGTTCCCGTTCGAACAAGAGTACTGTATCCTGAACATTCCACAGACCTCGGGTTCGTTATGCTAATCGCCACAAATGCCACAAATGCCACGGTCACCGCCCTCCAGTCTATCTTCCAGGTTGTCCTACTAACTCGGATCATGTTCGTCCTTTTGTGCGGACTCATTGAGGCCTGTAATGACAGAAACTCTGTCTTTGAACTCTCGTAGGACTCCCAAGCTACAAGTCGAACACCGGGAGTGACGGGCGCCGGCGAACCAAGGTAATTGGATCAATATCTGAGTTTCCAGGATTGTGCCCCAAGTTATAGCTAGAACTTGACGGGACGGAATTTATCAGAACGTTTGGCCTGAAAATAGGTTCTAAATCTGTGCGGTGTCACGATTCGATGGATGACGAGGGAGCGACACCTGTACTGTCGTTAGGTACCCTCGCACAAAATCCCGACGGACGTACTCCTAGAAGAGGACAGGCCTAGTTTAGGCGGACATAATTTCCTGTAACACATTGTCAATATATACGAATGCAACATCTAGTTTCAACCGTAGACTTACCAGGAAATTGGCCCTGTTTACCATTGACCTTTCCTGTCCACCACTCATTTTCATTTTGTGTTCGCGAAATGATTTCAATCACATCGCCGGTCATAAAGCTCAGATCCCCTTCGGCTTGTGCTTCGTAGTCATACAACGCCGTTACCGTCTCTGCTGCCGGTACTCCGCTGAGTCGACTTGGCTTGGGCTTGGGTGGTGGTGGTTTGCCTTTTGCGGCGATGGATGCTGCCAGAGCAGGACTACTGGGTGCACTTCCACCACCTGTCGGTGAGTATGGTGGAGGAGGATTCGAAATGCCGTCTTCGGGATTATGCGTCTTCCGGGCATAGGTTGACTTGCTAGCTTCAGCTTCTTTTGACTTCCCAATCGCATATTTTGAAAGGCCTTTCTGCACTTTGATTCCTCCGATGCCTTTGAAATGGACTATCGAAAGCTCCTCGGCCCTCTCTTTGACATCACCCCTCTTCATTTCAAAAGCCTCTTCGATGTCCAAAGTCAGGTTAAAGTAGCCAATGTTAATGCCTTGCATCTTTTCGTGGAGCGTGTAGAATACATTCAGCTGCATGTAATAGAATGACTGAAATAACGGGCGGATGAACTCGGCTTCCAGGGCAAACAACTTGGGTAATTCGTCCTTGAGCAGATTATTAAAATATTCGTAATCCTGTGTGGCTTGTTCCACATCGTTTTCCGCCTTGAAAAGAGCCTTTTCATCCTTGAGCGTCTTCTCCTTTTTGTCTTGCAGCTTTTTCAGGGTGGCGCGATGCCGGTCGTAGTCAAGCTGCTTATGTTGGCGTTTGACCGACTGTTTCCGGATGGCTTTGATGACCTCAAGGAGTTGATCTGCGGGCGCAATTACCCTTTGCTCAATCATTTCTAGTTCGGGTTGTAATGTCGCCTGTAATTCTCGAACGATGGCTTCATATTCCTCACAGGCTCTGATGCCTTCTGGATTCCCTCGGGATTATCGAGTTTGGGTCTGACACACGACCCGAAATTGGCTTGTAGATTTCTTGAATGGCTTTGGAGAATTCAATCTGATGACTGAGCATGCCTTGTAGATATTAGTGAGATCGCCTCGCATTGCGCATCGATTATCTCACCATTAATAGCATCAAAGTACTTTTTAGACTCATCGTGGAGTTTCTTGGTTTCTGTTTCTAGCTCTGCGAAACGACGTTCCGCATCGATATAGACAGCATCTTTTGTGTTATCCCCAATGTTAAAGCGTTGCTTGAACTGTTGGGGTGCGCGAGTAAGACTTTTTCCTACACCCTTGAGACTCATGCTTGGTGGGGTGTCGCCAATGGGCTTGATTTGTCTCCTCTCACTTTGTCGAGATTGTGCGACTGAAGTCGAGGAATGGAAGTCTCGGAAGAGGAGGGATTCTCGTTTCGATGTTGTATGATTTGGAGAAAGACTTCAAAGGTGCGGTCGTATTGTTGAGTGCGAGAGAGAACTAGGATTGAATATGGTGGTGCCTGAATCAAGGCCAAATGTGTGGTTGAAAGGTGTGTAGATGGAGGGGCCGTTTACTTGGAAGGATCACAAACAACGATGTTGCGGGTGCGGGTAAAAGAAATAACAGCAGGGAGGAGTTGGAAGATCTTATTAGGCATGGGCACAGGGTAGTTGGCAGCTGCAGGCCTTCAGACTTAGGCTCAGGCTTGCGCTTACCGGGGTCATACACGAGTTTTGGTTTGCTCAGAAGGTGACTAGGCTACAGGCTACCTGCTTACAGTCCCATTATTGAAGAGCTACGGCCACTATGGCCTAGGTGAGCCACGGTGAGCATACGAGACAGGCCACGGACCACATTGAATCGCCCAGTTGATGACGCACTTTCCTCCATCTCCGCCTCGGCATTCGCTATGGGCTGTGGCTGAAGCTCTTGGCTCATGATGACTATTGGCGCCACATGATGCCAATCCTACGTTCTTCAAGCTTAATGCACTCATTCACAAATTCCTAACAGAGAGTCATGAATCCTGCACCCACCTAAGTGGCACCTATGCACGTAGAAATATACATCGGATGATAACCGCAAGAATATGTTGCTTAGCAAAGCATCTTGATTCCTGTTCGCCATGTTCCCAATGGTCTATCTTCGGGATCTGAATGCTCATGGACATCACCTAGGTGTACAGCATACTCGAGTCATGCGGACGGCCTCGTCACGCCTCGTCAACCTTTTTTGCGTACAGCGGATCATGAGTTCCGTCGACATTATGCTCCGCCCCATAAAGCCGAGCGGTGCTCGGCTTTGAACTCGATCTGATCTTATCTGATTAATACAACTTTCCGGTAGGGTGTAGATTTGCCTCCAACATTCCTCATTCTGAGCATCACCATTATCTTCCACGAACCCATCCCTCTGCAGTGCATCGCACTCTAGCCACGAAAACTTCAATCGTCAGTCAGCTGGTCTGACCTGCATCAACCATGTCTGGCCCGGCCTCCAGCGTTGTGCGCCATGCTTCACGCATCTGCCCACGTCGTCTCAGTACTGTTCCATCATTACACTCACGATCCCCGGCCCTGATTGCTACGCGGTTCAACCAGCACCGAAACTATGTCTCCGAATCCAAGCCTGTCCAGGCTCAGGTCACCGACGTCGAATCGGCTATCAAGGCCGACCAGAAAAAATTCATATCTGAAACAGGAAATCTACCATCACAAGTCAAAACACCTGGCACGGGTTTGTCTGGGACGCCATGATGAGTCCTCAGGCTGGCATACTCAAGCAAGCGACTATAATGGATCAAGGCACGCGGCCCATCTATCTTGACGCTCAAGCTACTACCCCAGTTGACCCCAGAGTCCTCGACGCAATGCTTCCTTATCTTACCGGATTGTACGGCAATCCTCATTCGAGGACACATGCATACGGCTGGGAGAGTGAGCAGGGTGCTGAACAAGCTAGAGCGCATGTTGCTAAATTGATTGGTGCTGATCCCAAAGAGATTATCTTCACCAGTGGTGCTACCGAAAGTAACAACATGAGTATTAAGGGTGTTGCAAGATTTTTCGGTCGAGCTGGAAAAAAGAAGCACATTATCACCTCACAAACTGAGCACAAGTGTGTTTTGGACAGCTGTCGACACATGCAGGATGAGGGCTTTGAGGTGACATATCTGCCTGTTGGTAACAACGGCCTGATCGACCTTCAACAACTCGAAGCTGCCATCAAGCCAGAAACTGCCCTTGTTAGTATCATGACTGTCAACAACGAGATTGGCGTAATTCAGCCCATGAAAGAGATAGGACAGATTTGCCGGAAGCACAAGGTCTATTTCCATACCGACGGCGCCCAAGCAGTGGGCAAAATCCCCATTAACGTCAATGATTGGAATATCGACTTGATGTCAATTTCAGGCCACAAGATCTATGGTCCCAAAGGTGTTGGTGCTTGTTATGTCAGGAGACGTCCTCGTGTGAGATTGGATCCAATCATCAGTGGAGGTGGTCAAGAGAGAGGTCTACGAAGTGGTACTCTCGCTCCTCACCTAATCGTTGGCTTCGGTGAGGCTTGTCGTATCGCAAAAGAGGAAATGGAGGTAAGCAAAATATCCAACATCATCACATGCATTTTGCCTAAGGCATATACTGACTTCTCTTGTACAGTACGATTCAAAGAGAATCAAATTCCTGTCTGATCGACTACTCAATGGACTTCTATCGTTGGAGCACACATCTCAGAATGGAGATGCCGAGAGACGCTACCCTGGATGTGTCAATGTTTCATTCGCTTATGTTGAAGGCGAATCGCTTCTGATGGCTTTGAAAGATATTGCTCTTTCATCCGGCAGTGCTTGTACGTCTGCATCACTCGAACCAAGTTATGTCCTCCGTGCCCTAGGAAACAGCGACGAGAGTGCTCATAGCAGTATTCGATTCGGTATTGGTCGATTCACCACTACTAGTGAGATCGATTATGTCCTGCAAGCTGTCAAGGAACGTGTCACGTTCCTGAGAGAGCTGAGCCCCTCTGGGAACTTGTGCAGGAAGGTATTGATCTAAACACTATCGAATGGAGCCAACACTAAGAGCTCTTGTGCTCAATAATGTCTTTTCCAAAATTGTATATATATGGCTATGAACAAAGATGAGCAGATAATCTTGGAGGTAGTTATGTCATGCAAAGCTGTTGTGTTCTATCTCATGGATCCGTCTACACTCACATGGTCATCTTGTGTCACCTGGCGCTATAATGCTGACCGGCTAGAACTCGACTCTCTATATCCGTAACCACGAATCATGTTTTTGATCCCGCTACCTTGCCGTGTCGCCTCCCAAGCTTCCGTCGCGCGTTCAAACTCAAAGATATTCGAAATGAGGCTTTTCACTGGAATGCTACCCGCCTCAAGTACATCCATCGCAACCTGATAATCCCCGGGCCATATCGAAACGCCCCATGCATGTGCAGCTCCTTCTCACTCATAGCCAAGATAGGAAAATTCACCACAGCCTTGCCCAACCCCGTCTGCACACACGACCCTCCAGGCCTCAGCACATGGACCGCTGTCTGAATCGAACTCTCGGCGCCAGACGCCTCAATCACCGCATCTGCACCCAGTCCCAGCTCAAACCTGTGCACCATCCTCGCCGCGCTCTCCTCCACCGACACCCCCTGCTCCGGCACCACGGTGCCAACGACGCCTGGTATGAACCGCGAAGCGAAATCGAGTTTCCGCTGCAATAAATCGACCATGATGACCTTCTTCGCGCCAAACAACCTCGCCATCGCCCCACACAGGAGCCCAATCGTGCCTGATCCAAACACTACGACGCTCTGCCCGTGCCTCACATTGACCATTCGCACCGCATGCGCCGCGACGGCCAACGGCTCCGCCAGCACGCCCTCCTGCAGACTCACCCCGAAGGGCAAATTGTAGCAGAAATCGCCCGCGGTCTTGAAGTACTTGGCCAGACAGCCCTGTGTGTCCGGCGGGCAGGCGGCGAATTTCATGCTGATGCATAGGTTGTACAAGCCTTCCTTGCAGCGAGTGCAGATCCGGCATGGCCGGCCAGGTTCGATCGCGACGTTGTCCCCTGGGCGCAGGTGGGTGATGGCCGGGCCGACCGCGTGGATTGTCCCGGATGCTTCGTGGCCCATGACGAGTGGTGAGGTTGGACTGACGTTCTTGTTGTTGATGCCGCCGTGTTGCCAGAAGTGGACCTGTATATCCCTCGCTTTTCGTGTTAGTGTTCGTTCATTTCATCTCGCTTACCGTGGTAGTAGAGGTTTTGTGTATAGTTGGGCCTGGCGTAGCGTCTGTGTAAGAACAGGGGGGATACTTGCATCGCTTCCGCACACGCCGACGTACTTGATCCTGACGATCACGTCGCTGGGGTCCGTGATGCGCGGCTCAGGTTGGTTTTCGAGCCTTGCATCACCGGGCCCGTAGAGGAATATCGATGGGTTTGCCATGGACATATCTGGGTTTGCAAAGTGGGATGACGGTTGGTCTGTAGGTTCAAGATATGCTTTTCAACGGCTTACTGTTCATTGGGACCTTTAAGCATTCGTGTTGTCGGAGATTGTTCTCGTCTGCAAAAGGTCGAGTGGCATGTCCAAATTGAGCCTCTGTGAATTTCAAGAAGATTCAAGCCACTCTTTTATAGCGATGTCGTTCAGCACATCTTTTATCCATCTGGATGTCAGTCACACAAGGTCTCTCTATCTTCCTCCCCTGCTCGTGCCACGTGTGGCCTGCACACCCCGCTCTGCAAAAGACGTCTCCAATTGACACACGGTCACATTGTCATTGGGGGTTTCGCTTGAATACACGAATTATCATGTTTGCTGGTCCTTTCTCCGCAGAATCGATCGGTTCTTTTGGTGCTTTGACCATAGACGGTCCACGACGGTCCAAGATCGTCATGTCTAAGCTCCACGGAAGTACGGAACGGATCAGCACAACATAAAGTCCAAACATCCATTATTGGATCGGCCTGTAAGTAAACATGTAGATCCACTATTGAATCGGCAATAGACTTCGCCCCTAACCTACTCCGTAGGTACAAGGCGAAGCTGGAGAAATTCTATCGGGCCATGTCCCGCCGTCACATCGTCTTCGGGCCCTTGTGCCCGAGATGTAGTTCACAGAGTCAAAACTGGATCATTATTTGCGAGTCTCGCCGTCCTGGTTAGCTTTCGACTTCTAGAATCTTTCTATCTCGAGAGACTTAGCACTGGCTGTGAGACGCGGGAATGCGAAGTCAGACTTCGGACGAGTCGGCCGTGGAAGGCACCAGTAATACAGTGTGAGATGAACATGTCGCCTAGCATCTCGTGTTTGGATTACAACGGGATATTTTGGGCTAACACGGATTTTTGCACTGTGCAGTTGCTACCTGTGCAGACAGAGGAAAACGAAATGTGATCGCATCCTACCTCGGTGTGGGTTTTGTGTAAAGGCAAAGGTCAGTTGCCAGTATGTGGCAAAGCCCAAGAAACGAGGTCTACGTGCTGGATATGTGTCGGAACTTGAAGCGAGGCTTGGTATGTCACTCTCCGTTGAATGTCTTTGGGTGGGTTCGGGATTCCTCGCTGATGTTACTGCTGGTCCAAGAATCTCTGGAAAGGGAGGTGACGACGCTGAGGGAGAGTGCGAGTACACCTTCGTCTAGTCATGTGGAGGGCTCTACGAGAGCCATAGAATCATCGCCGGTGATATTAGATGTGCCTGGACAGATATACACAGGCCCAACGCAGAATGTGACTGATAACACACCAACGCCGTTCACGCCTGGCCCTGTCCGACAGAAAGTACTTACCGAGTCTGAAGATGCAGTCAGGGATCTGATGACCTTCCCACGAGAATATTTGTACAGCCTAGTGGACCAGCATTTCAAAGAGACTCACCTCTGGTTGCCCATCTTGAGCCGGCAGCATGTTCAAAGTGCTCTTGAAGCATTGCCTACGCCACTGACCCACATTGATGACATTGTGTTGAAGGCGGTAATTGCTTTACAAGTGGCATATTCCAGTCAAGCCATTTGCCTGGGCTATCATGGTCGACATCGGTTGTCGCAACATCTTCGATCCCAAGTGCTGACTGAGGCGTTGTCGAAAGCTTCGCTAAGCTCTTTGCAGGCACTCCTGATCGTGGCCATCCTCGACTGCGGATCGGATAATATCCAAAGCACGTTCAGCCTATTGTCGGTTTGTCGACGCATGTGTGAAAACATTGGACTGTTTCGCAAGCTCTTGAATCAAATGGCGGTGCAAAGTCCTGCCCAAGTTGGACCTCCGGCAGCGGGTAGTAATGCAGGAGAGGAGCGTGCTATCCCCCTGACTTGGGTGACCCTGGCAATCGATGCAGTGTCGACGTTGGGAGTTTCATGGCGTGATGTTTCGGCGGCTCTGGTAGACCACCTCTCCAGTATAGCCTATATCAGCACACCGGACCTCAAGGATAGTTTTCGCAGCCACGTGCATCTTGCCGCCATTGCACTTCAACCATTACACTCTTTCATTCACGAGCATGAAAGAGGGCGATATGACAACCGGGAGGATGTGGCACTCAGCACGTGCGATGAGATCTACAACAATTTGATGAGCTATGTCAGTGCCCATCCCAATACCAGTTACACGTTGCTGGCGAACGGCCTGATCGATTTTGACCCTAATCTCACGCATACAAGCGTGCTGTCTCCAGCGGCCGTGATTGTGCTGTACCAACGGGTTCTACGACTGGATGGATCGCCAAGCAGTGAGATCCCGCTTCGTCGCAGTGTCCAAGCATGCGAAGACCTAGTGGCGGCAGTGCGAAGCATCAGCGACGTGGACGCCGAGCTCAATACGCCATTCCTGAGCATGTTTCTCTTCATTGCGGCCAGATTCAAACTTATCCTGTACAAGTACCTGGAGCAGAGCCGCGAACCCATGTTTGATACTTTGATGCATGGAGTCAATATGTGTGGACGACGATGGCCACTGGCGAGACGACTGGATATTGCCCTTCGAGCCGGAATTGTGGAAGTTGATACTGGAGTACCCTCTTCTCTTCCTAGGGACTTCTGGGATCTGAAGAAGAGCCATCATGATATCTCGGAAGAGCTCAAAGAATGGATTCATGGATACCAAGACTCATTGTATGTTGGGTCTACACATGGGCCATATTGTAAATGGGGATGAAGCCCGAGGCAGACGGTGGGCTGACCGTGCCTGACCGTGGAAGACGCCCTGAGTCACGTGGCTGCAGCGGGGAAGCGGGATTCCTCATCCGTTGGCCCTTCGTGGCCCTTGAACCTTGAATTTTGATGTCCGAGGGGCTTCGGGCTTTCGGGAGTCGGCTAGCCTTTGTTCCCGGCCTAATAAGGCTACTGGGTTAACTAACTATCCGTAGTACCCACGAGCCGATGACCACGATGGCTCCTGCCAGTCCTGTGTGTCATACTTGTCATCCATTGCGGCAGGTGCGGCCAGGGGCCAATGGCGGCAGTGGCAGTATTGGCAGGTACTGTGCAGATGGGCAACGCTGGGCAGGTCACGCAGGTTCTCTGGCAGGGTAATTCAGATCGATCTACAATGTGCATTATCCTACTGTAGTTGACATGAATAATGATATTGACATTAGTACCTACGGCATCTTATATCCTTCTCGCCTGGCGACCTGTGGGCTGGACCTCATTTACTCGGGCCCGGTGGCACCAATTAGTGGTGATAGATGAGGGGCAATGTTTTTGTGTGCCTTGATCCATTTCATAATCACCCATCCTCTCAGCGAGCCCAGCGATTTCATCATTAGACCCGTCTCAACATTACATCAAGAGCCATGATAGTATCGAAAAGTCAAGGTATAATAGCTATACAACATATTTCCCTGTCGTTTAGATGTGCGTAGTTGGTGTACCGTGGAACTATCTTCACATTCCACTGCGAAATTCGGGTGGCTAGTCCTCGAGAGAAAAAAAGAACATGCTTTTCTCCTCCGAGGCCGGCTAGACCCGTTGAGCCCATCGTGGCCCATCGTGGCCCATCCCTTCGAGTTTTTTCTTGAATCGAGGCAGATGACAATTCACATCAAGCAATCCGCCTGCCGAGTCCTGTCCTCCGGAATTTCCTTATGTCCATCTCATCGTCGGATTACTCTCTTTGACCTAACCCTTACATCTGGTTACCTTGACACCTACTGAATCTCTCATCCTGCTTCTTCCTTACTCTCACTATTATCCTTCCAGTGATGACCAATCCATAAGGACTTGATTTCACCATCTATACTGCATATTCCTATTCAATATCCATCAAAATTAAGATTACAAGCACGGTCTTCCTTTTGTCCTCCTTTCTGAAGTGGCGACCAACCTTCTTCCCGTCGTTTAACTTCAACAGGCTTTCTCAGCCTTGCACACGGTATTCGCCACACGTCCCGGACTTTGTTGTCGGGCACGTTTACATCCATCTAAACTAAGACAAGATGCTGCCCCCTGTGCCTCGACCACAAGACTACGGTGTGTCGCCAGAACGAGGCTTTTTGCCAACCGAACTACCGCTGCAATGTCTTCCACATCCCGTATACGATCGCTGGGAACGCATCATGAACAACTTCCAGTCTCTGCTACTGTCAAAAAGGTTACGGACATTGATCGACAGGTTACCCATCATTCCGGCGGTACATTTGGAGACTGAAGCCGAGTGGCGGCGGGCATATTGCATCCTCACCTTCTTTGCCAATGGATATATTTGGGGTGGAGAGAAACCATCTGAGGTCCGTCTCTGTTTCCAGTCCTTAGTCCAACAGCACTGACACGATTCTAGCGGTTGCCTCCGTCAATAACGTACCCCTTACTTCAAATCTGCGACCATCTTGAATTACCCCCAGTACCTACCTATGCGGGTTTATGTCTGTGGAATTTCAAGCCTATCTTCTTTTCCGACGATCTCGTTCTTGACAATCTGTCCGCCCTCCACACCTTTACCGGTTCACTGGACGAACAATGGTTTTACCTAGTCAGCGTCGCCATGGAGGCCAAGGGAGGACCATGCATACCCATCATGCTTGAGGCCATTCAGGCTGCGCGAAACGATGACCTGGATACCGTCACCAGCTGTTTGCAGTCATTTGCTCAAACCCTAGACGAACTTGGCACACTTCTTCTGAGAATGTACGAGAGTTGCGACCCACACGTCTTCTACCACCGGATACGACCGTTTCTAGCAGGAAGTAAGAATATGAAAGACGCCGGTCTGCCCAAAGGTGTGTTCTACGACGACGGAACTAGAAACGCCACTTGGAGGCAATATGGAGGAGGTTCAAATGCGCAGAGTAGCATGATCCAATTCTTCGACGTTGTTTTGGGTGTTGAGCACCGACCAACGGGATCGAAAAAGGACGACACTACCTCTGAATCCGAAGCAGAGCCCGGAGCCGCTCCTAAACCGAGACACAGTTTTATTCACGATATGAGACAGTACATGCCTGGGCCTCATAGACGGTTCTTACAAGCGGTCGAAGGAGTTGCGAACATTCGAGAATATGTTGAAAACCACAGGACGAGGCGAGAATTGACTATCGCGTACGATGCGTGTCTAGCTATGCTACGCTCGCTGCGAGACAAACACATTCAAATGGTGTCAAGATATATCATTGTTAAGAGCAGAGAATCTCGCAGCATGAGCCGAAATCGAGGAGAGGGCAGTCCTGAGCTCGCACCCAGAAGAGGACAAGGGATCGCATCGATCCAGTATGACAGACCACAGGATAGCACCCAGAAGAAGAAGAAAATGAGAGGCACTGGTGGCACTGCTCTTATTCCTTTCCTGAAGCAGGCTAGAGATGAGACCGGAGAACCCGCTATTGATGAATGGGCCCGAAGGCTGCTCATGGGTGGTCGACGTACTGAAGCCGACCAAGAGATTGCCTCAGAAAGCAGAATCAATGCCGCTGAACTGGATTCAGACGAGCCGCATATCGTTGGATTAGCTGGGTCTTGGAATATGGAGGACAACGCCGGGGGATTATGTTCATATTGAAACGGCCAATTCTGTGATAGATACCAGGCTGTTCTCTGAACATAGGAATGTGCATCAAGACATTTACAACTCAGCATCTGTGCTATTTGCGTTTCTGCCTCGCCTGGTAGGCTAGATATCACGTGATATCTGAACAGCCAAGACTGTCATGTCGAAAATCTAAATGTCCACTTCACTCGCTCGACACTTTTCAATGTCTTCAACAACTTGGTTAGGACTTGCATGTCAAAATCAGACATGTAGAAGGCCTGCGCAACGGCGCGACAGTGTTTCCGCTTTTCTAATGACCTTCACAACCGAGGGAGAAATGACCGTTAGTCTTATCGTCGGACAGAAGCCCAACGAGCCAGGCAATGGTAACAGCGATGAAAAGCGCAAGGAGACTCCTTTCAAGCCTTTCTCCTGAAGGTTCAAGATAATGAGACCTTTAACATTCTCTGCCCAGCATTCGTTTGTGTATCAACGGCATGATAATTGGTTTGTGACGCGCCTTCCGCGAGGGTTCGGAAAACGCGCTCCAAACGTGAGTGAATTCAAAATCCATAACCATGACTATTACGCAGAAATCAAGACGACTCTCATACAACTGTCAGGAAGTGTCACTATTCTGTTGCTCTACTGAGTGGTTCGGAGCAGATGACCTAGTCTAAGTCTGGAGGAATCAGAACTCGTCACAGGGCAGCCGCGCGAGTCGTGGAGCCAATCCCTTTTGAGACGATATTCACTGAGATGAGGTTGCTTCTGCCCAACCCGGTGTGGCAGACACCAATAGCGAGAGGCTGGTATTGTTTTCATGCTTCAAAAGGAGAATATTGCTCATTCACTATTCACTCTTCAACCAAAATGAACGCGGCTGGGATCCGCCGACTCATGTTCCTCCCAGGGTCTTTCATATTTCTCTCCGCCCTCGATGTTCTTCAAACAGATCGGTGCTACAGCCATAACGCTGATGAGTGCGATTCCTTGACAATCCAGTCGTCCGACGAGTCATACACAAATACTTCAAACTGGAGTACATTTTCTCTGACTATCCTCGCCTCAGGTCGCAATCTAACAGCGTGAGAAGCTTGCAAAACGAGTCTGAAGACATGGACCAGACTGATGAGGTGCAAATTCAGCCTGGTGACCAATACGCCGGGAACTTCAGCGCTGCGACTCAAGAGACACCTGTCATATCCCCAGATATCATGCTGCCGAGATATAACAGTCAAGAGAATCTTCTGCCCCATCTGGCCGACAACTGCTTCTTTGATGATGCCTTCACGGCGTTTGACCCTGTTTCTGAGCCAATGGGTGAGAATTTCGAGGATCTCATTGATCACGACCGTCTTTTGTCCCTGCCGGATGCCGCGGACTCTTCACATGATCACTTTGTAATCGATCGTCTGCATTTCTCAAGTCCAAATTGCTAATGACACCTAGGTCGACCAATCTCCAAGAACTGAACAGGATCTACGAGCTCCGACGCCTCCTACAACCGAACAATCCGTCAGTCCCTCCACGGGCACAAATGATCCCAAAACTCCGATCTCTACGCCAAAAATGGTAGTCCCGCAGGCACCCAGTCGCTCAACAAAGTCGAGTTGTGGTACGGGTGAATACTTGGCTCTTTCAGCTGACACGTCTCCTGAGCTCAATAGAGTCACGAGCTCTCCTTCTTGCGATGACACTACAAACGAGACCACCCCAAGTCCTACCATGTACACCGCAAACGCCTTGGACTTGAATCACCCTCATGCAAATATCCCCTTCCCAAGCATTGAAAATGCAGATCCTCTATCATTTGACTCGACGCAATTTGACGAATGGCTCAAAATGACAACAGGAGAATTAAATCTCAGTTCGGACGATATCGAAACCATTTTCGGCGTCGCACTTGACCCAACCGTGTCGACCGAGGCCATATACCCCAAAGTAAACCTTGCCACTACCGCTAGTGGTGATCTTATGATCACGGAAAGTACTGCCGTGTGCGACAGTACAACTGATGCTGCTCATAACAACCCACAGGCTGTGGTACAGTCTCACCAGCCAAACCTGGTAGCCCCGACCCTGGGCTTTTATCAGGGTCCGAACGACGCCGGCTCCTCTGATCACGCCTCACATGATGTGTTTAGCAATCCGATTCAACCGTGGGCCCAACCCGAAGACTTCCTAGGACTTCAAGAGCTGCATGCCTTCACATATCCCACAACAGGCTCTACTGCCAATAACGGACTTCAGCACCGACAGGATGCTGTGACACAGACCACTCTCTCCAACTCAGAAATGACAGTAATTGCGCAGGATGGTGCAGCATCCAAGCAGCCGGATAGAGGATTGGCAAACTCTTCTGCAGATGTGGCATCTGGCACCATTTCCCCGTCCGGGCCAGTTTCAAAGACTATCAAACGCAAGAGAAAATGTACTAGTAATCAGGAGCCATCCCCAGATGCCATAGGAACACCGCAGACGAAACGTCAACGTGGTGCAATGGCCGCTCCTCGTCCTCGCGCCGACCAGGGTCATAACCGCAATACATCCCTTGCAAGCCGCAAAGTTACTACAAACTTTGCCACCATGCGAGAAAATTACGATAATATTCGAGAGTACGTGCAATCGATCTCTCCAAAATCCAAAGGTGGTGACGGAAGTCGGCGCTCCCTCTCAAAACCCATGAACATGCTGCCAGATCCGATGGCCAGTTCGCACATCTTGCACTCTGTCAAAGCACGCCAAGCGGAAAAGGCAGAGCAGGTTCAACAGGTGGAGAGAATGGAAGATGCACGCAGAGTGGAGACCATGCTGCAGACTCGACAGCAGCAACCCCACCAGCAACAAGCCTACTTACGGCAAGCTCAAGCGCAGCAAGCATATGCCTGGCAATTGCAGATGCGAAAGCGTCAGGCTGATCAAGCCCAGATACAAAGACGACTGGCGGCTCGACAACAGATTCAACATGTGACCCCTACGCCACAGTCCAAATCTCAGATAGGAAACTGCACTGTGTTGGCATCTAACCAAACTCAACAATTTCAACAAAACCAGGCTCAGCAACTAACACCGCCAACTTCATCACCTCACCAAGCAATGTCCCTTTCTTCTCTACCAGCCTATGTCACTCCAACGCCGGTCAAAGCAACTCTAGCTGCTCAGTATCACGCTCAGAAGTGGAATTGGCATGGACGAGAAGCCCAAGATCCTTTGCCTCCAGACAGTGGTCTCCGACGCAACAGCGGCTATGACCTACCAGTTCCGTTTCCAAGAGGGATCATTGCAACACAAGATTTGGCCAACAAGATGGCTCGAGGAAGGGAGGACGGAGATGTCCATGTTAGTATGGGAGGCTTCGAATACCTCAATGATGGTTATGTCAACAACGTCGACGATACCAATTCTGCTTATATACCTGCTTCCATACGTCCAGCGGAATTCGGGCTACAAACTGATTTCGTTGCTGCCGACTCCAATACCAATTATGCAAACTGTTTCACGGATGTGGATTGGGCCATTATAAACCAGGGACTGGTGTTTGACCAGTCTCAGCAGCAGCAAAGCATGATTACGCAACAAGCCAATATGAACACTGACTTCATCGGCGAACCAGACCTTGTGCTTGAAGCATACAATACCGTGCCATTGCCTGCACTGAATTCAAGCTTGATGATGGGACAAGACAGCAACAATTGGCAATTCGACTTGAACTATTGAAAGGTAAAAAGAGGGCACATAACGGAGACAGGCAGTGGATTAACATGGAATGAAGCATACAGGAATGAAGACATGAATTGGAGTGCAGTCTTAGCTGTGCTCTGTAGCAGAACAGATCTGATGATGGGCCAACATGGATGGCGTCTATTGGCTAACAGTAGTCAAAGTTCAATGTGCGCACAGAGGACGATTATTCGACATGGTATTTGCTGTGGCCGGAGGGTTGAGTGTTGAGGTTCGAGGTTGAGGTCGATGCCGATGTCTTCCGAGGCTTCACTGAGCTATGTACAATACGTAATGGTCCATCGTGGATCTTCCATTTGCACTTTCTCCATTGTGACACGAAGAATCTGAGAGAAATGCTGAGAGAGACAACGAGGACCTCAATTAGAGCTTTGTAGTAGATTATAGGCAAGCAGATATTGTCGAAGAAGGCCACTAAGGCTTATGTTGCTGCAACGACGCACTTTATGCTCGCCCGTATAAATGTCACTGTGCAATTGATCGGTTCGCAGTACGTAGCAGCGGTTCAGCAGCCCCAGCCCCGATGACTACGTAGTACGTACCGATATTCCATGGAGTACGGAGTCTAACAGGTAGGATTGACCTACTACCACATCCTCCTTGTAGGCTTGCTCACTCCATAGAATTCCTACCTTCGACCACCAATCGCACTGGATATCTTAGGCGCAACAGGCTCTCATCCACCTGACTTCTTTTGAGTAGCTTTCTCGAGTCATTACACAGACTCTCTTAGTAAAAGGCGATCAAACCCCAAGCACTCCGTCGTTCCCATCCCCCATCCTCACAACCCCATAACTCTCCACCATGTCCTCAACCTCGTCGGCGAAGAAGATCGAACAATGGGAAATCAATCGATACTGGGAGATCTTCTCCTCACTCGTACCGCAACCAGCCGCACCACACTCAAGATTGACCAACCAAGCCGCCGCAACCGTGCTGCGCAACTCACAACTGCGCGATGACCAGCTTGAACGAGTGTGGGATCTGGCGGATGTGGACGGCGACGGCGAGTTGGACTTTGAAGAGTTCTGCGTCGCTATGCGGCTGATTTTCGACCTGGTCAACGGCGAGTACCAGGACGTTCCCAAGTCGTTACCAGACTGGTTGGTGCCGGAGTCCAAGGCGCACTTGGTTGCTGCCAACCGTGCGTTAACGGGCCACCAGGCGGCGCAGTTCGAGCACATCGAGGACGATGAGGAGGAGGAAGCTGGCCTGAAGGACGGGTTCGACTGGTACATGAATCCCGCTGATAAGAGGAAGTACGAGGAGATATACTCCGCCAACAAAGACCGGCGTGGGGAGATTGGTTTCGAGAGCCTGCACTCGCTATACGCTAGTCTCGACGTCCCAGACACAGATGTGCGGAGTGCGTGGAATTTGGTCAATACCAGTGGACGGGATACCATTTCAAGAGAGGCATGTGTGGCCTTCTTGCATATTTTGAACTATCGACATGAGGGTTTCCGGATACCCAGGACGGTACCGCCGAGTTTGAGGTCGACGTTCGAAGGGAACAAGATCGACTATCAGATCGACAGTATGAGGAATCGAGCACAAAAATACGACGAGGATACTACGTCGGGACGAAAAGCCAAATTCGGAGATGCCTACTTGAGTCGCATCGGCGGCAAAGGCGGCTCATCCTACCAGCCCAAGGGCACCGACTTCTCCGATGTCGTGGAAGACGAAGACCTCGAGAAAGTCCGGCTACTGAGAGAGTTGCGCGACTTGGAATCACAACACGACGCCGCAAGTGCCGCTGCCGATAGGCGGCGGAAGCAGAGGCAAGAGAACGGCACAGGCGGCGGCGGTGGTCGACAACAGCACGGCAAGACCAATTGGACCCTGGTCAAGCGCGAAGCCCAGCAACTGCTCGAGTACAAGCAGCGACAGTACGTCGACTTGAACTCGGAGAACGCCAATAAATCCGGCGCCGACCTCAAGCGTCTCAGAGAGGATCTGGCACTGGTCGCCGAGCAGGTCGAGGGCTTGGAGGCTCATTTGAGGAAACGCGAGGCGGACTTGGATACTGTTCGGAGAGAGATTGAAGTGGAGAAATCGGGAAGGCGAGATTAGTATTGGACTGGTCAGGGTGCTGATTTCTGGAGAGCTTCACATGGTCTCCATCATCACAGTCAATTCTATGGTTGTAGGAGCGACTTTGTGGAATGAGGGGCTGGGCTGGACAGGTCAAGATACAAATAATCATCACAATCATCGTCAAGCCACATATTCTGTTGTGTTGGGAGGCCATCCCGGCACATTTGGCTTCTTTTGGTTCAAGTGTATATTGGCTCGCAGATGAAGAATAACATAGCGCTCCTTCTGGCCCGACGAGGCTCGTCTGTACATATCGTACAAAAGCATAATTTTGTCTTCCCCCGTGTGAATCTCAATTCATGCGCTCCATAACCAGCAACAATGACTAAGGACACTCCTCCTCGCGAACCAGCTTGTGTTCGTACCACATATCTTTACGCATATCCCCCTATGATATGTATGTTTCTCTATTTATTTGTTCGTTCAAACCAGCCACCGCTCCAACTTGTTTGTCCGGCTAGTTGACTGAGTGGCTCTCTGTCGATTGATAGGGCAGGGTGAATGGGTTTCCCTATCTCTCCGTCCTGACTTTTCGCAGTCCATCTGTCACGAATGAATCTCCTCTCTTGAAGTTCGCTGTTGTCGGAAGAACAAGGAACGCAGACGATCAGCGAGACTCCAATAGATAGGAAGAGGAAGAATGAGAGGTAAAAGGGTACAACAGGGAGGATAGGGGAGAACCAACCATCAGCTTCCTCCCAAGCTCGGCCTGCACCAAACCCGGTCCCTAGCCATACAGGCCACGCTCTTCGCTTGAATAACAATACTGAGAATATGACGCCGAAGGAGAATCCGAGAGATGACCGGATCACAAGTGACGAGATGGCTCGGTCCCACTATTGATTACGCAGAGAAGTTGTACATGTTAGAACAGTTTCTTGTCTTGTAGATACATGGAAACCGGGGCTCACGTGTCCCCGGGTCCTGCATGTATTCGCATGCGATTGGGAGTAGAAGGAACAGAGGCATTGGACAGATGGTCCGAGGAGAGGTTTTTGGGAACTGTCTAATGTGTTTCTTTGGTCTGCGCATTGCGTACCTTTTCGTTGAGGAGAGCTTCGCTCACGGGTTTAGACTTGGGTGTTGGGAGAGGCGGACTGGAGACGTTGCTGTCGGACATGATTGCGAAGTCCTGAAAAGCACAGGTTGGTTGTTAGTAGTGTGCCTTGGGCGTTGATGCGGTGTACGGTGAACAAAGACCACGAATACTGTCTGCGTACCTTAGGGATAGAATGCCTTGGATCAGAATCAGAAGACGTATGTCGCAAGAGCAGTCACTTCAAAACCTCTGGTAGTTGGTTCTTTTGGATGAATTGGATGAGCTCGGAGCTATTGCGGATCATTGTTGCTCCTGGAGCGGAAAAAAGGTACAGCGCAACTACCCGTGAGCACTGGCCAATCGGAGGACATCTTGGCGATAATTTTCTCGATGAGGCGTAACTTGCAACTATTTCCGTTGCAATGATGAGCGTGATTTTTATACGCTGAACAGTCCTGGATCATTTTATATCCTCGTCATATTTGCGCGCTTTACTTGGGAGTCTTTTTTTGCCTGTCACTCGCGTTCAATGGTATCGACATGTCCAAAGGCCCTTTGAGGCGGCAATTGCCGACTTGGAGAAATCGAATGCAAGACCAGAGGTGGTCTTAGAAAAAGCGGCCAGGCTGATCAATGTCGACCTTCAGGAGCATATCGCTTCCTGTCGCGAAGAAGTCAGATATAGGACTGAGCCGACTTCGACTGGTTTCAAGCAACAATGGCTTTTACGATGGCTGTTGAGGAAATTGACCGCCCCTGAAGGACAAGTCAATGGAAATGCAACGGATGGAGAGAAGAGGTGTGTACTTATCTACGTGACCGAGTCGGATCTAATGATGGATTACTGATGATCTGGCCCATATAGTTTCGCCTTCTCGTCACAAGCGTGGTCGTTGTTCTTGACATTGACGTCTTCCATTCCACGTGATATCTGTCTCGAGGTTCTGCAAGAACGCAAATTCTATCATACCATCACGCAACTTCTGAAGCGACTGACTAGATCCACCGTGTTTGATCATGACTCGAACCCTGCAGAGCTATCAGATACTGATATCGATCAAGATCGTCCAGCGAAGAAACGAAAGCTTTCATCAACCGCCTATACTTCAGAAGTAGCTCCCCGCCCAACAGGCAGACTCCTTTGGATTATGCTTCAAGCCACATGTCGTTCGATTGAACTTCTTATTCTGCCGCATGACAGGGTGTCAACATCCGTTCATCAACTCAGCTCGGCCTGGGCTACGGGTTGGAAAGAGCGGGCCGCGCTGTTTGGTAGCTTGCTCCAGACTATGGCTTCTGTTGCCGACCAGTCCTTGCTCCAAGAGGAGCAAAAGACCCTGGCCAATATTATGTCTACACTCCTAGGACTGTGGACCATTGGAACTTCCGGCTCTCGAGGAGCGTCTGATGACCCGAACCGTGCTTTCGGCTCATCCTGCTTGATGCCAGCATTGATGACACTGGAAGTTCTCCGAACGCACCGCCATGACCGCATCGTATGGAAAGCAAACATCCAAGGCCTTGAGCGACTGATAGCTCTGCATGTCACCTTACCTGGAAGAGCACTTTTCAATGAGCGATATGCCAAGAAGTGGAGAGGCATCGAGGACATTTTATACTTTGAACATATTAAAGGCTTTCTGACCGACTTTCACAAGACTGTCATTGATGTGGACTCCATCAGACTGCACATAACACAGAGCAACATTCCGGTGTCCAATCTGTATTTACTACGAAATCTCCTCGACATCGCCATACGTTCTATTCCCTCAAATGATATTCGCAAGCGTCGGTTAGAACAGACCTGGTTTGATGTGCTTTTCATCAGTCTGGTTCATACGCTGTGGATCGGTATACCGCAGGTGACCTCGTCAGGCATCGTTGCTCCAGGTGCATGGCCTGGAGTTGAAACTAGCTATGATCCAAATCTTCTTGTGCCTGTCGAACAGCTGGTGGATATCGCACTGCTTCATAACGTTCGGCTATCCTTACCTGTCTTAGGTCACCTACTGTCGGCCGTCCTTTCTTTAGAAACCAAATCTCCTCCCTGGACACTGCTAGCCAAGCTGAGCCAGGTCGATGTCAATATCCTACTCCCAAATACGGGAATCAACGCTTCCGAAGATTTGCTTTCCAGACTTTGCACCAGAATTGAAGATGGAATAGCCACTGCCGAAGCCTACTCAGTGATTTTCAATGGCATTATCCTTCGATTACTGAGAGGCTTTGCCACCTCAAGAAATTTCGATGGGTTCCTTTCCATCTGGCGCGAAGGCCTGGAAAACGCCATACGCATGCGCTACACCGTTCCAGACAAATCTGACAGTATCTCAACCGTTCTGGCCTGGGAGGAAGACAAGTTATTTGTCGAATTTGGAGAGTTGGTCAGATTGTATTCGCCTCCAAGTCTGGGTTCGAAACTTCTGGAACTGGTTGCCGAACCTGTGCAGCTTTTGAGCAAGAAGCATGGTTCGACCGCCGCAGAATTTGCCAATGTGGCTATTTTCTCAGCCTTCCTCAAAGCTAGTATCTTGGGAACTAAGAAATCCCTACTCAGCGACGATAAATCGAGGTTGCTACTAGAGGCAGTCACAAGCGCACTAGAACGTCAATCTGATTATCAGTCCCAACGCTGGAGATTGTGGTCTTTCCTTCGGGAGTTGCAACAACTACAATTGAAGTCTGAGCTCCTCAATATCATCGAGGAGTCATTGACACCACGTTATGGATTCGTAACTCTGGAATCATGCAGCGCTCATGAAAGCAATAAGCCCAAAGAGAAGCTCACATGCAAATATCTTGAATGTTTCCAGTGTTTCTCTATCGTCCTGGAAGGCTCATTTCATTCTGCAGTCCATCGAAGGACGCTGGAAAAGGAGATCACTTATCTCAGCAAGCTGGTCCGAGAAGTTTCAAGTCAAAGCGACCAACAGGCGTATGAAACTTGGAATGGACGGACACAAGATTGCAACAGCAAGGCGAGGCTCTTGATAGCATGCCTTGCAAAACTTCTACAACACCCGCAGATCTTCTCAGACGAAGGCAGCTTATTTGTGGATCTCCTTTGTTCTGCCCTTAAGGTCTTAACAGTGACCAAAAGACAAGTTCCTCGACCGACTAAACCCTCATCACTTGAAGCTCTATTGAAAGCGATGATCATGACGGAAGAAGTGATGGAAAATCCTACACTACGGGATATCATTCTTGACTATTTCACCCACAATGCCAGCATATCTTTGGTAACGGGTACCGCATCATCATCCCTCTTTCGTCAGATACCACTCGATCTTTTCCAAAAACCGCGAATCAAAGTCTTGGCCGCAGACATGATGAGAATTCTGGAGAAGAGCATCGGTAATATCTCGATCGAGGATGTTAATGACCAGCTTGCAATAATATTAGACATGGAGTCTATCTTTCCGGGTTCAGCAATTACTACCAAAGCTTGGAGGTCTTGGGTGGGCATCTCCAAGACACTGCTCAAGCAGACGAATTCAAAGTCCCCTACTTCCAGACTGATATCACGTACTTTACTATCGCGCATTTTATCAAGACTATCGTTCCAGGCAAAGACCTCGAAAGATCTTGCGAACGTGTCAGATATGTTCTCGTGGATATTAACTACTCTGGAGGAGAACAAGGGCAACGACTTTAATTCCCTACCTTTCATACCGCTTGAAGTGTTTGCTACTCGTACCATTGGACCAGCAGGTCAGCTGAACGAACATATCTCGGCTGAGAAAGCCCGGAAGGCTCGGAACGCATTCGCTCGAATCATAAGGAAGAGTTTCGAGAAAGTCTTGGACGAGAGGTTGGATGAAAATCATCTGGTTGATGTGATGAATCTACTGGAAGCAACGACGAGTCTTGGTGCTACTGGCGAGACCGATGGAATTGCTACGCAGTTGGCTCGGCTTGACGCTTTGATCCATTCAAGACAAATTGTGCTCGAACAGGATGGATCACCTCTGCCCCAAGACCGTCTTTTGCTTTCGATTGAGAGGGCGAGTCATCAACTTCAGACTAGATCTGATCTTGCAATAACGACAGATACGATCAAGCGGACGCTCGAACAACTTTCGTCTTCCACAGATTCCGGAACAGCATGGACCACTGAAGACTTTGCGCTACTTGCAGGCCGAGTAAATCTTGCTTTGGAACATTTTGATGGACTGGCGAACGCCACTGCCCTTAGACTCCTGCGAGAAGGTCTAGGCAATGGATCTCCTCTGTTCACTCCTATCGCTGCAGCTGTGATCATTTTCCACGTCAAGGAGTCGGATTTGGTCGAATATCCGGAACTTGCCCAACAGTTGGCAGACTTTGCGTGCCTAGCTGCATTGCCAAAGGACTGTTCGGCAGAACAGCTTCTCTTGTCATTGGACAACACCAAGTGTCTCTTGGAGTTCCATCCAAACATCATCAATCAAACAACGCTTGATCAGCTTCTTTCCTCCTTGTACGTACTGACTTCGGCGTCTGACGAGATGACAAGTCGAGCGCCAAACACGACACAGGCTAGTGCAGCAGCCATATATGAGCGCGTTTGTCAAGTGATTGGGGCAATTCTCAGCAGACACCGAAGGCGAACCTCAGATCGATATCACCTCCTCGTTCCCGTGTTACAACAGCTCTTGCATTCTCTCTTTTGGCCCGGCATCAAGACGCTGAAAACTTCTTCGGCTATGAATGCCGTAAATTCCCTCACAATGTTTGGCAACTCAATCCCATTCTGGCTACGCGACGCCCCAGATGCTCTCCCTCCAAGTTCTGCCGAGCAGTTGTCCCGGCTCCTATCTTCGATATGCAATCCTACAGTTTCTGCCGCGCGTTCGTCCAAGAAGCGAGGCTTTAACGAGCTCAACGATGACACGAAAAGAGCAAGACAGCTAGCTGGGCAACATATGCAGTACCTCGTGACGGAGTATGCCAGATGCAGTCTAGACGGACAAATCGAACCATCTGTCAAGGAAAGTCTCATGCCCGGCATGTACTCTATCATGGATGCGATGGAACAAGACCTGATCAAGGCGTTGAATGCAGGAATGGATGCCAGTAGTCGTGCAATCTTTAAAGTACTGTACAGTTCTTGGTCGAGACATGGGAAATGGGATCATAGTTGAGCTAAGAATTTAGCTCGGGATTGGTGACCAGGGGAATGGGGAAAATGAGGCTCTGCCAGGTGCTCTGGTGCGGAATGGTACTCTTCGTGTAGATTGTATTTACTTCCAACTTGATGCAATTCTCTCCTTCATTGCGACGGCTCCACAGCGAGGCTAGCTACACTATCTTGAGACAACTGAGGATAGTTGCAGCATCTATCATGTATCAGGATAGACCATGCATAGAGCCATTCCTCGCAGCCTATCCTCGCACACAGTTTTGGCGACTAGCTCAAGACACTGCGGCAACTACTGTGATAGAACTCCTACGACGGTTTAGCGAGACGTTGTCATGTCTACGACCTGTGAAAAGTCTTGATACGTCACACACCCCACGATTCCAAAGATACGCTCGAGATGCTAGTTAGTAGAAAAGAGAAGCCGCCCGATTGCAGAAGCCGCTCACTAGTTATGGCTCTAGAACGAGTGAGGCGTCCATTGGTCTTCTCAGAACAATCAGATGGTCGATTTGAAGACATGTTAGGGAATCAAGATGATTTTACCTGCCTTGGTAGCTAGGCGCTGGCTCGCCCGACCCCTCGTTCTTCTTGCACAGCCTCCTAGCAAGGACCACCTACAATTCACCTCTCAGCGATTGGGCGCTACGAGTCTGGGGCGCAGCGATTTCCCTGGCAGTCGATAGTTTCACTCGGTCAGCAGCAGCGGTACTTTCCGGAAAGCGAAGTTCTACAATGACTGAATCAATGCCCATTTACGGAGTACAGTTCCTACTTCATCCACATCGTAGAGCTGAGAGGAGATAGTTAGAAGCGCTCAGTAACACGCGAACACGACGTGTCTTAGCCTGTGGAACAAGGTTTCTTTGCCCGTCAGAACACGATGGCTTCTCTAGAATCTCATTTTTGCTTCATTATGCGCTGCAAAACAACACATCGTCATCCTGTCATGTGGTTATTGGTGGCCCCGCTGCTTAACGCTGTCTACTTGAGTTGTTGGCGAGCAGCAATGTCAGGCAAATTCTGTCGAAGTCGAAGGGCGTGAACTGATAGATCCTCCAGCCATCTTCACCTCTACTTGGGTTCAACAAGGACAACACGCTGAGCTGACGTGGTACCAGAACAGCAGCTTACGGGCTGAAGCCTGACTGGTGTGTTGCACCGAGCCGGAAGGAAGCAATTGTCAGCGCGGCGGTGGCAGAATTCTTCGCCATTAACGTGCGGGTTCCATTCTGTTGAGCCGAGCAAATGTATGTCTTGACCGCTGGAGGCTGCCCTAGCGCATTTTCTCGCAAATTTCGTTGCCTGGCTACATCTGAACCGGATCATGACAGGGCGCCGATAACGTAAAAAGATTGTCAGATGTTGAGAGGTGGAAGAGTCAGCCGACTTGAATAGTGAATTCAGAGTCAAATTACAGACCGACAATGAGACATGAATGGGGCAATGGTTGTAGTCATTTACAAAGTCCTCAGCCTCATGGCAAGGTGCTTGGGTGTGGAACCGCGGCAAAAACCTGCGACTTTTGAGAGCTCAATCTTGGACACGTCCGAATACGGCTAGCGAGCCTCTGACCATGACCGATATCGATCCACCTGGAGCCTCATTCACTACGTTGCCATCGTCTGTTCACTCCTCTCCCAGCATGGCTCGCAGCAAATTTTCTTCTATTCCACGATCATTGAACATTTCCCGATCTTCCTTGCTCAATGGCTCCATCAGGTTGAAACACCAATTACTGCAAAGCAAGTTGCCCGAACCATTTACACTGATGAGCACCCCTGTGCACTTTCAATCTGTATTCTAACCCTTGAGCTTCCCCCTTCTCGTCCGCAGAGCCGCATGAGGTGCCACCAGCGTCGGTGCAGAAACAATTGATTTAATGCCCCCGTCATGGACGGCAAACATACTCAGCCTGCTCCTGATTGTGATCATTGCAATATCACTATACTGGCTGCACACAACCTTGAACTCTAGCCGCACATCGACTCTCAGGACGAGTGTTCGTGTGGCGATGTTGGTGAAGACTAGTTCGACCCATCCTTCATTAACGTTGGGATGTACACTGGATTCCATCAGTTGCCTTTCGATATTCTTCACCAAGTCGCCGGACAACTCGACGTTAGCTCTTACAAGCATCTTTCAGAAACTTGTCATGCCATACAAACCCACCTTAGCGATGAAAACACGGCCAAGAGCAGTCTTCAAGTACGAAGACTCCTTTGAGTGCTATCGATTCCGTTGCGCTAACCACGAAGCAGTCCAGTGTTCCACATGCCACGTGGACGAGCCTCGCACTGCAGGGTCTTCACGAGGGCAAGCTAACAAGGGTACTTAGCCGCTCCTATCAGACCCGGTGTGCCTTGCAGAACAGCTCTCCATACGCGGCATGCATTATCGCCCATGCCACAAGTTTCATCTATCAGTCCGGACTACTTTGCTATGTGGCAGCCAATGAAATTCGAATTCTCCATCTCAATGGCAGTCGAAGGACTGAGACTGTTTTCGGCACTCGATCATTTCGTGAGAGGGTCTTGTGCTCATCTCCAAATACAGCATCGACCGGCCCAACCTTGAAATCCTTGAAGGTTCTAAGCTGTGCCCACGACGTAGTAGTATGTCTTTGCGACTTTGGAAAAAACGGACATTACCTATTTGCAGTGTCCATCGCCAAGACACTTCCGTCCAACTACAGTGCCGATGGTTGTTCGCATACTCGCATCCGACTGTCCATCCTACTTCGATCGACCCATAAACTGTTCGTGAGGCACGACGATAGATATCTGGTCTATGGCACGAACTCAGCCCGCGGCTACCATGGACACCACGAATGGCTTCTCGACGTATGTGATCTGCAAACCGCAAGGGTTATAACACAGGAGCCCATTCAATTGAACAACTTCTATGGATCTGACATTGGGTCAACAGTGTGTTTTGCAGTATTCAATGGTGTTTTCTACGCCGTGACAAATCAGACAAGCATTGACTATGAAGAGATTGACTGGACAAGCTACTATTACTTCATAAGCTTCCCGGTTAATGAGCCGGACCTCAAGCCTGAAGTACGGGCGATCTACAGGAGGCAACATGTTGAGGGACCAATTCATGACGCTTGGACAACCATTGAATTCCAGACTGATAACCACAGCGGAGAGTTGTTGATCGTAGAATGCCGGAAGGAATGGACCGATGGTGGTAGCCATGCGGTGAGGACCTGTTACACTCAAGCAGTGGACAGGGCCGAGATTCAACCGTTGAAAGGAAGGCTACGACATCCCGAAAGTGATCGACTGGTGTCACTTTTGGAAAAAGACAACGACTCTCACTACGAGGAATTCCGGCCGAGACTAGCAAAATACGTACACAGTGAGCTCGGGAGCACAGGTCATACAAATGAGTATATCAGAACAAAGACGAAGTGGAACGCCTACGACTTCAACGCACAATCTTTTGTAGATTTGGTCATCGAGGATCATTTACCAGAGGGAGAGTGGCGTCCTCAAGAACGGATCAAGGTACGGGTAGTAAGCAGAAACCCGGTGAGTCCTTTGGTCGCGGACACTAAGGGACCGAGAATTCCTGGAGGCCTTGTGGTGAGATCAAGGACAAAAGATCGGGCTGGTGAGGAAATGATGGACGGTGAAGAGGAATTCTCAACTAGTCATTGTACTGTCTGGCCGCCAGACGATGCACCTCAACCATTACATGACATTCTTTGCCCTGGGCACAAGGCAGGTGACGTCAAAGCTACCTTGGGTGATGAAGGCATCATGTACATGGCGGGACCCACGGTCGGAACGAGCAGTAAGGAGAGAGCTCTTGTCTTCATCAGCTTTGACCCTACTTTCGGATTCGAGGGTATGACAAGGTTGGATGGGACTCTAGCAAGACCGAAGCTTCTTGACGCCAGTTCTATGTGCAACAAAAAGAGAAAGCATACCGAGCCTGCATCTATAGGCACAGAGTCTCGAGCCGCGTTAACCCTAGATTCTCCTGCAGAGATCGATGTTCGGGAACAGATCAAGAGGTTCAAGTTCAACCGACAAGCCGAGCCAGTTCCAGATGGTCAGATGCCGCAGAAGAGGACGGGGGTTTCAGTGGATGTACCGAGAGACAAGGGCAAAGCTGGCAATGACCAACAATCAGAACATACTCTGGCGATTATTGCAGATGGCCTATCTACCCGGTCGAACAGTCCTACCCCGAGATCACCAGGAAAGCAATGGTCTTTTCCCTCTTTCTTGTCGGATTCTGCTTCCTCGAGCTTTTTGTCTGAAAGGGGTCATACTTCTGTGGCATCTGCAGTTGACTCGACATGCACTTCAGATGTTCAGTTGCGGAGTGAGCCGGCTATGTATTTGAAGATCTGCAAAGGCATATGGCAGCGATGAGTTGGCGGAGGGTAGGGAACCACTTCAAGTGCAGATATGTTCCATCTCCTGATATCAACATAGCAGTAGCCATAAAACAATGATAGGTTGGCTCATGTATCGTATGATGTGTGGTCCCATACTCCGTAGGTCTATTTATTTGTAGCGTGTCATTTATCAACCATTAACGTCATTCTCATGATTCAGGCAGAAACCCATCCGCCATGCATTCTTGGCCAATGAGAAGCCATTCCCAACTTCGTCTGCGGACTTTTGGAGGAACACCCGTCCTCCATGCACACAAGGTCCCTCCTCCAGTCTCGACCTCAATGGCAGCTGTGCCACAGAAGACATTGAGCTGGCTCTATGATGTCTTGAAGCGAGTAAGTGACATGGACTGTTTGCTGTATTGTTTTTCTCATTACAAGTACTAATCCATCTTGTTTCTTGTTCTAGGAATATCGCGACCCCAACCGAACATATTCCGACTTAGCGCATGTCCTTCATCGATACCCTGGCTTTGCGCCTAGGACAGATGTCTACAGTATGTAAAAGCCTGGCTCGGAGATGGGACACCCATTAGAGAAATGAATGGAAGAATGAAAGCACCAAGGACCTGAACTGATAGATATCTTTGAACAAACAGCATTCGAGAACGGAGCCCCCGCGCTCCTGGTCCACTTTCAAGGCACCATTCCAGTGAACTTCAGAGGAAACACGTACAGATTTCCGATCTCATTATGGGTCCCTCACTCTTATCCCTACGACTCGCCTATCGTCTATGTCACACCCACAAATGACATGCTCATACGCCCTGGTCAATATGTCGGCGGAGATGGCAAGATATATCATCCTTACCTTGCGCATTGGAGGGATGCGTGGGAGGTGAGTTTCAAACACAAGCTACGTACAGATCGGATGGTAATCCTTTGTGTGTAATCTAGAGATCGAATGTGGTGGACTTTCTGTCGATTTTGTCAGACGTCTTTGCTAAGGAGCCACCCGTGATATCGAGACAACAACAACAGCAGCAGCAGCAGCAGCAGCAGAGGGGCTCTTCATCAGGACCACCACCCGTGCCTCCGCTACCGAGAGATATTCAAAGGCCACCAAGTGCTTCTGGCTCCGTTCAAAGTCCGCCGAGTCAGAGAGGTCCACCCGGCGGTCCACCACCTCCTCCACCAAAAGATCCGGCTCAAGGAGGATATGCGCCTTCCAACCCACCAGCAGCAGAGCCAAGCTCGTCCACGGGACAAAGACCAGGTCGATACGATGCTCCGCCTCCTCTACCCTCGCAACCTGATTTCCCCGGCCAACAATCGACATCTCGACCACCATCACTATATGCAAATGGAAATGTGCAGCGGCCGCTGAGCGGAGTGAATTATACACCTCAGCGGTCGAGTAGTTTGAGACAGTCTACTCCTGCACAAGGTCCATCTTCGCACAACCATGATCCTCAGCAGCACCAGCAGCAGCAATACCGATCGCAGCCTCCACCACCAGGACCAAGTGAAGGCCCATATCAACAACAGTACACACCTCAACCACCATTCCAACCGCGACAGACAGGCCAAGGAGTCACCAGCCCACCACCGCAAGGATACAGCGATCGTCCAGCCTCGCAGCATTTCCCATCTGGAGCTCCGCCTCCAGGTCATCCTCAAAACTACCAGCAGGGTCCTCCGCACGGCCACCCTCTACAAGCTCAATATCAACCTCAATCTCACTACCAACAACACCAACCCAAGCTCCACCTCCACAACACCATCCCCATCAGCAAAATCCTCCTCCACCCTCACCCGCACCACCTCCACCTCCACCCAACCTCCTCGACTCACCATTCGACATCCCACTCTCGATCATCACGCCATCATCACAAACGAACTCACACCCCAACAACCCATCGATTCCCGCCCCTCCAATCCCCGTCAACCCAGAGAAAGAAGCCCTCCTCACCCACCTATCGCACCTGCTCACACAATCCCTCCATTCGCAAATCACCCAAACCACATCCGCCCTGCCAGCGCTGACCTCACAACACACCGCCCTCCAAACCACCTTGGCCACACTACACACTGAACTCTCAAACCTACAGCCCTCCACTCTCACCTAACCAGCAACATAACCCACCTACACACCTCTCTACAATCCGCGTCAAACGTGATCCAAACCTCGCGAGCCCGCGCGAAGGACAACGACGTGCCACACGTGGACGAGATGCTGGTCCCGCCCACCGTGGTCGCGCGCCAGTTATACGACGTGGCGTGTGAAGAGCGTGGGATCGAGGCGGCGATTCTCGCGCTGCAGGATGGCTTTGTGCATGGTCGTGTCGCGAGTGATGTCTGGAGTCGTAGGACCAGGGATCTCGCTAGGGAGGGGTTTAAGAGGAGGTGGATGGGCAGGAAGGTCGCGAGGGGTTGGGGCTGGATGGTGTTAGTGCTTAGGTTGTTGGGGTTGTTTAGGTTGGAGATGGCGGTGGCCATGGTCCGGTAGCGTTAGAAGAAGGGCTGAAGACGAATGACTAAAGGTTGTCCGAGGTTGGCAGGGAAGAGGAGGAGCGGTTAATGCAATGCTTGGTGACGAGGATGTTTGAGAGGAGATAAATATATATCTTGGTTCCGGTCGAGGTTTAGTCATGGGTAGAATGGCCTGCGGGGTTCAGTGGCAGATCCTGAACCTGATGATGAAGATATCACGATGGTAAGACAGGGCATCTCAAGTAACGACAATGACGAAACAATACAAGGAAATCAGTAGCCTGCTTACAACAAGAATCATATATTCATTCAAGCGTCGCTCCTACCTGTAATCATGGAGCTCGCTCCAATGTATGCCCGGGTATCTTATCATTTCAACGCCATCCAAATTCTCAATCAACCTTATACGCCGCTGCCTTTGAAAGGCTATCTTCCCAAATCCATCATGGAGTTGCTTGGCAAGTCATGGATCCGGGTCCAGATCGAATGCCAAAACATGCTCAAAATATGTCCGATCCTTTCCACGAGCCTGGAGTGATGTCGGAATATCTTGCAATGCGTGCCTCAGACCAGTTTTGTCAAGCTGCAGTATGAGCACAAGCGTCTCAATCAATGAGCTATCTTGATAAGCCTCCCGCTTTTCCGGGTACGATTCGTCTAAAATGAATTCAAATACGCGGAAGAACAGGTCGGTGGTAGAAATGGTGTAATCTACCTCAATGACTCAGTCTGGGCAGTGATATTTCATTATCGGGAGCAAAGCATAGATCTTGTCGCGAGCATCAGAACATTTGGTGTCTTTGAATCTCTTGAGCAGACGAGATAATCCCGATTGGTGGCTTGACCTTGAATAAGAAGTTGTGGTAATGTCTCGGATCTTCAGAGCCTGGGCCAGCAGTATCTCCTGTGAAGTGCATAGCGTGGTGGATCGGAAATGCAAAAACCGCAATGGACCAGACCTAGCACTACATAAGACATTTCTTTCGGTGGATTGCTGACCATTGTCATCGTCCGTCATGAGCAGAAACGCAAGAGTGAAGTATCCGTTTAAGATCTCCTTGCCCAGATCTACGCTCATGGAGAAATTGTAGGTGATGTTGCTAAACTCGATTTCGAACATGTTGAGTTTGGAGACCATGCGCTGTTTGACAAAGCTGGTTCCCTTCCACGAGACGGTAGATTGAATATGAGATTGAGGAACGAAAGTATAGATTCCATTCTTCTCCGCTAGAGTACCCCTCTTAAACTATGCTTTATACAATGTGTCCAGATATGCAACCAAAATCTGCTCGACTATACTCTTATCCGGTAAACTACCCGCGACGCCGTAGAGTTGAGCGGAGTTCCCCTTGCCCTTTTCGATGGGCCCACCTGCTTTGACGCGCTGGATAGCCTTCTCTTTTTCATCCTTGACCACAGCAATAAGGTCGTCGATCAGACTATCGACAGCTCCTGGTCGGGTCATCGGCAATGTCACCGCGATATGCACACCGGGAGGGTTTTGAAGAGAGTTCAAATGCCAGTGTTTCTTGGACATGGCATCTGCGATATCGTAGACAGAAATGGCAGAGTCGATAGATGCAAATGCCACGACGCTGACAAGAGGGTTACCGATGACGGTGAGAGTTTCTTTCAACGAAGGATGTTCTTTGATGGCATTCTGCACTGTGATTCTTGTCGAGACGATTTTGTGAGTCGCGTCAATGTAACCCTTCTCACCAACCGACATCATGCTTGCCCAACATCCAGCTATCAGGGCACCAGGGCGAGATCCCGCAATCGAAGGTGAACCGTAAACGCCACCGGACCAGTCTGGAGCCAAAAAGTATTGATATTCTCGATATTGTCGATTTCGATATAGGACACATGAATTACCCTTGGGTGCAAAGCCGTATTTGTGGGTATCAACACTGATGGAAGTAACACCTGGTTGTCTAAAATCGAATCCACCTTCTTCGGCCCAAGGTGAAGGAAATCCTGCCTTGGACAGACATGGCATCAGGAACGAACCGAGACAGCAGTCGACATGTAGCGGAATCTTATAAGATACAGCCAGTTTGGATAACGCAGGGATGTTGTCGACAATTCCGTGAGGATAGTTCGGTGCCGAGCCAACAAGAAGAATTGTGTTAGGGTTGATCAACCTCCTCACTCGGTGCACATCAACCATATAGTCCGGGGCCGGGCATGCTACTTGGTGGACTTTGATGCCGAAGTAGCTGGCGGCCTTGTTGAATGCCGCATGTACTGTGCTGGGTAGGATAATCTCCGGCTTAGTGATTCTCCTCTCAGCATATCCCTTCTGTCTGGCCGACAGGACCGCCATAAGAATGGATTCTGTACCACCACTAGTGGTTACACCCACGCCCGAAGATGGTGCATTGAACAAGGCAGAAACCATGGCGACAATCTCGGCTTCCATCTTCCTTACGGCAGGGAAAACATCGGCATGGATAGGATTCGACACACTGAATAACCTCATGGCCTCGGATTGCAAGTCCAACAAATCACTCTCACCATGGTACACTGCACCAGAAACTTTACCCTCCTCCCATCTTGTTCTCTTCATTTCCGCTAATGTCTTTAGCTCGGTGCGCAGTTGTTCATGAGTCCAAGGCTCCTTGGGTAATTGTAAATATCTGGTCAATCCCGGTCCTGTAGGAGCGATCTTCTCCTCGAGTTCCTTCCTTGTCACTGCCAATTGTTTGGCAACTTGACTGCGCACGCCGGGCAGGTTCAGAAAAATTCGATAGGCAGATTTGTGGATTTTGCTGATGGCCAATGCCAATGACCCGACTATACCATATCCGCGAACAAAATAGAAGGACCGTCGTACAATGCCGAGGATGAAGAAAAAGAAGACGATATTGCGCAACCTATTGGTATGAGACTACGATTAGCATATGAACGTATGCGCTTCCTTGCCGCAATCGACAGGAGTGAAAAGGCCTCATATTTGCGACCTTGAAAGCAGCACTCGGAGCAGGACGTACAGATCAAGATTTCCCTTGTAGTCCTCAGTCTTGATATCGGCCTGGCTGCTTGGAACTTGCTCTGCAAGCTGACTGGCAGGGGTGAAGAACCCATTGTTGCCAGGGCTCTGCGGCGTGGTTATAAATTGGTGGTGTGCGATGAGAGCGATGGATTATTATAGACGAGACATGGGACTTTGGCAAGCAGCGAGTGAAGGATTGGCCTTGGACTTCGTGTAAAGGGTAGAGTGTGTTGGAGATTGTATGGACAGCGTTGATAATCTCGGAGGGAGGGCAGCGAGAGGCAATGGGAGGGATATATATCGCTCGCGAGGTGTCGCAACCGACTGAAGGTTACAGTCAACCAAGTGAATTAAAGGCGAACCTTGATGTGCTTTTCCTGGCACTTATCTCGCCGACGGAGTGATGGGTGGGATTTCCAACATCTTGAGGGACTGTTTTCTCCGCACCTGGTTCAGGCGTGATGATAGTCCCACAGTGTCAACGCCAATCACGCACCACGTGCTCCCTCGGTATCCTTCCAACTTCCAACCACAGTGTGTCTGCTACATCGCTTACGAGGAACGCCGTTACAGAACCCTTAGGCCTATGAAAATGGTGAGCTAAGGAATAGATCTGACTTCTCATTCCGGCGTAGGCACGGAGGTTTTCCTATACATAGGCTAGATAGAGAACCTTTCCAGGCTTGAATACCGCTTATTGCCTCCCATCCAAGTGCTAACCTCCAGGCACTTTCAAGGGTACTACGGGTACTTACTGTATTTCGTATTTCGTACTTCGTATTGTTGCCACTGTAGCCAAGGCGCCTTCTTCGCCGGAGTTGATCCATCCCTACGACCAATGTATCGCGCCTATTTCTTGTACGGATTAGGAAGCCTGTTGGTAAAGGTAGTCTTTGTGGACAAGATATCCAAAGTCAATGACGCATGCTATATCGAAGAACCAAGTCGAATCCAGTGCGAGCTCCGTTGACCTCCACCGTAAATAGTGTAAGCATCTCAGATTGAGGTATCTTTTTGTTCGACACGACCATAAATGTGTCATCTAGATTTTTGGCTTCACTCGGTCGAGGAAGCGCGAAGCGCCTGTCCCAGATCCATATACCATGGACCGTGTTCTTTCCATATGCCTATGTACAATCACATAGCTGTTGAGAGAGCAAGGTTGTCCAAGCCATGCCTCAACTTGAGGCCAGTGGCTTTGCTCGCATCGTCAACATCGAGGCCATCGTCTCATCAGAAACCCATCAAAGGCAATCCTCGTCTTCACGTCTTTTTACTTGCCACGTCTATGCGGTCACTCCGTTTGTCCGAGCCTTCTTGATCGTTTGCGCTGTTTCAATTTCCTCCTCAACTGTCTCGTCAAGCTTGCGCTTCTCAGGCGCACTTTGGTCTTCTGCCGTCTTCTCCGCAAGCAGCTTCTTCTCCTTCTCCGTCATGTTTGGCAATTCCACCATGTCGGGATTGGCCTTGCCCAGCTTGACATTTCGGTGGTAGGCGTGGATGATGGAGTCTGCATCATCGATGGCAATTGGTCTAATATCTGCCAATCGCTTAATGGCTGCCGTCACTTCCTTGTACTGTGCATCTGTCATATCAATTTGAAGTTGTTGTGCCCGAGATTTGATGGCATTCCAGCCGGTAAGTCGAGATGCAAAATGGATGTATCGTCCGATGCCAAAATCGGCCGGATCGATAATCTCATAAGTGCTGGGATTTGCAAGAATAGCCTTTGCGTGAATACCCGCCTTGTGAGTGAAAGCACAGAACCCAGTAATGGGGTTGTTGAATGGAATGTTGACGGCCACAGCCTCGGCTACCAACTCCTCAATATCCTTGATCTTTTCCAGCTTATACTTGCTCTTGACGTAGTCACGATCGGCCGTGATCATTCGAGCCATGAGCCCACCCAGAGTGGTGATTCCGTTTCGCTCTCCAATGCCAAGAACTGAAGTATCGATATGTGTGGCACCGGCTTCAAGTGCGCAGTATGCATTTGCAATGGCACATCCAGTGTCATTGTGGAAATGTGTCTCAATATCACAGCTGACCACACCACGAAGAGTCCTCACCAGGTCGTACACTTGTCTGGGAGTAGCGCAACCGACTGTATCCGCAATTCCGACTCGGTTAACACCGACTTTGTCGACGGCTTGGTACAGTGAGAGGAGATCGACTAGGTCGGATCGGAAAGAGTCTTCGCTGGAAAATCGGATCTCGATACCGTGAGATTTGACGAATTCAATGACTTCAATGGCAGTGTTTTTGATGTATGTCATATCCTTGCCATGGGAGTGTTCTCTCAGAAATGAAGATGTGCCAATTACGACATCAACACCATCAACACCAGTCTCGACAGCTATTCTTGCATCGTCCATGTGGCATCTAATATGTGTAAGGATCTTGGATTTCAATCCAAGCTTGCAAATTGCTTCACAATCCTTGCGGGACTGCTCAGAAGCTGCAGGGCTGGTAAGCTCGATGTAGTCTGCACCGAATTCATCGAGAGCCTTGGCAATTTCGATCTTTTTAGCGGTGTCGAAGTAGGCATTGGCAAATCTAGTGTCACATGCAGTCAGTATCGATCTTTGAAAGTCAATGGTTCGTAAGCTAGGCTTGAACATACTGCTCTCCTTCTCTTAATGTGCTTTCAATGATTTTAAACCGGCTGACATTGCTGAGGAAATCTCCAACAGGTTGGTAAGGATTCCGGCTGTTGGGAGGGTGCGGTCTTGTGGTTGTATTGATGCCAGTGTATCCTGGATGATCTAAGCGAGTTAGTGGATTCGAACGATGAATATTTCTCTCGATCAGTTTTCATACTGGGATCAGTGATTCCGTTGGAAACACCATTAGTGTGTCCATTGGTACCATTAGTCTCGACTTCTTCAGCTGAAGGACACATGATGATGGACGACCACAGGTAGGCGTTGGGGATATGAGGACGTAATAGAAGAGTAGAATGGACCAGAGACGGTCAAACCGTACAGAGTCAGGACCTAAGAAGAAAAATATAGGACAAAGGATTGAGTTGAGAGTGATCACGAGCGGTGAAGTTAATGGGAAAAAAGAGAGGGAAAGATATGATTGAACAATATGAGTCAAAATCCAGGGACGATGATTTGACCGGGCTAGGATGACAATGAGTAGCAGGAACTGACAGGGGAAAGTTCTTTTCCTGGTGGATTAGGCTCTCCTAGAGGGTTTGCGGATGCTTTCTGTTCTGGCTGGGCTTTTATTGCGGGCGGTGGAGGGGGAAAATTTTTGTGACGGAAGAGCAACCATGAATCGGAGCTCGGATTGGACCAGCCTTGACTAGAGAAGGCAATTGCGTCTGCAGGTTGCAGCTTGCAGCCATCCTGGAGCTGCGGGGAGAGTGGATGGGAGAGCGGAAATATCCATGTCTGACTACTTGGATTAGGGGAATTGGGCATGGATAAATTATTTGCACGGGCTACAGTGTTTATACCTCTTGGGGTAATGTATCGTCCGACCGTTGGATTTCCATTCACTAGTCCAGAGCAGAGGCCGCGGCTTGCGCTCTCGGCTGAAAAAATCGGTCAACCAATGACGACGGCGCCAATCGATATTGCCGCTAGTCTGTTTCTGGTATACATCAGCGAGACCGGAGGCCTCTCATCTTGCTCCGAGAGACGTTAGTCATGCTCGATTTTACATATGAGCGACTCATAGACTATAGCACACGACCTCGAAGCAGATATTGCCATGTGTCCGTAAACATTCGGGCGTGTGCCTTTTCCCTCTTCAAAAATGTATGTCCCGCCTGCATAGCTGATCATTCGAACTGCAGAAATGCTTGCGTAAGACACGAGTGTTCGGCGTATCTAGGTCCTTCGTCGCAATCAAAGAGCATGCATCCAATTCATGCTTTACCGCAAAAGATGCCGGTACCCAGACTTTGATCACGGCATATTCCTGAGTCACTGCGCGGTGCGGCCATGGAGGACGAGGCTCGCCAATATGCAGCAAGTCCCTAGAAGAGTGCCTTGTCGTCAAGAATGGTCCCAGACGTTGGACAGCGTCCATGTCTGTTGTGATTCGGACCAGATTCCTCGGATCTGGTACGCTTTGGTGACACGACCAATAAATGGACGAGATGAGGACAATCCGAATGCAATCTCAAAGCATCGAGCAATGAAATGTGGGTCGTGCTTGCCATCAAGAGGCAATGACAGGTCTGGAGGTTCATTTCTGCCCCATCTTGCGCTTACTTCGCTGTCGAAGACTTCGGTCATGCCAGTCCCGATGTTCAGTGGATGGTTTTATATGCGGTGCTCCCAAACAATGTGTGAAAAATCCACGACTGTCTTCATAGGAGCTTCAAGTGTCCGGTAACCTGGTCAACGACACTCTTCGGGCCTAGAACGCCCAACACAGTTGCACTGCCAGCTGCGATCTGGGTTCTTCCAGCGTCGTGGATAATGCGTGCGCAGAGCCCCAAACTCATTGCTTGTGCTTGTAGTGTTTCCAACTCTTCCTCAGACTTGGCCTGCACTGCGATTTTGGCTTGTCCGCCCCATTCCCATCTCTTTAGTAACGGCGCCGAAGGTACGTGGTTGAGCAGATATTTGTAGCATGCGAGTGTGGCGTGAGAGCATTGAGCGGCGATTTTACCTGCAACCAAGTCGGTCAATTGGGACAATCAAGCCAGAGTCCGGACGGTCATGTCAACACACCTTTTCCCATCCCGAGATCAGTTCTCACGACCAAGACCAATTTGACCTCCTCCGTCGAACCTTTAAAGTCACTCAATTCTGCCCCATCGCCTTCATTTGTAGCTTCATCTTCCTCTTCATCATCTGCTTCGTCACTTGAGTCGGCGTGAACCTTAACATCATAGCTATTTGGCCAACTCTTCTTGTCGTTTGAACTGCTCGCAGAGCCTCCGAAAACCCCTATGCTTGATCCCTGGCCTAGGAAATACCCAGCGAGGAGACCAAGAAAGATCGATGAGACAGCCACGGCGGCCAGCGATGGAGGTGCCTTCTCAGCCATGCAGGCTGCAAGAGTAGGGCTTTTTGGCTAGCAGGAAGATTCAGGCCTTTGGTTGGAATCTTTTGATGTTCAGTATGAATATGAGATGTGGAATATACAATGAATCTCTGCGCCTCTCACATCTTGCCCTACTTCATGACCACTCTCTCCTTCAGCAAAGTATCGAATTCTAGGAGCAAATCTGCCAAGATATTATATGGTCTTGGCATGTTTGGATCATTTTCATCCGAAATTTAGCCACGCCGCCGCTGGAGGTCAAGTAGGCCGTGCGAGGTCTGGTTTTGTCAGCTTTGTGAGCGTCGACGAAATGACTGTCAACACGCACAAATGGATTGAATTGATGTCTGTCTGGTCTATAGAATGATGAGGATTCCTCTTCTCTATATAAATGAGTGTGAACAAGAGAAAATCTCTCCTGATGCGCAAGAAAATCAATAATCGAGTGCACTAGGTGAGTGCTTGTCAATATATCGAATATGCGCACTGGCCAGTCGATAGTTCGGTCAATAATTGGTTGATTAGTAAGCACAAGCCAACACACCCCCCCAGGGAAGCCTGTGATAACAGGGTTGCCTGTGAAGCTTTTCTCGTTGGTGTAAAGTCAGTTTGTATAGACTTTTCATGGTGTTTTGGTTCCAAAAGAGCGTGATTTGCTGTTGAAGCATTTTCCTTGCCTCTAGCATCCTTTTCTGTCGATCTCATCACAGCGTCATCGTTGTGATTTGTTGGAGGTTTAACTGCTTCATGAACCTGTTGTGAGGTTGCTCTCCTAGTGGTTTGGTGAGTCCGTCAGCGCTCATTGATGTTGTAGCCACCCATTCTAGAGTGATGACTCCATTGTCAACTAATTCTCTCATCCAGTGCCCATGGATATCAACATGTTTGAGTCGAGTTGTAAGCTTGTAGCTTGGTGCTGTGAACAAGCGAATTGTCTGTTGATTATCACAGAAGATGTGGATGTGGTTGTGGATCTTAGGGCTCATCGGGAGGCTCTTCCCTATAGATCCTAGGAACCTCTTCCATTGCATCGCTTCCTTTGAGACTTCTGTCAGAGCGAGAAGCTCAGCCTCTGTCGACGACGTTGTAATTGTGCGCTGTCGGTTTGCTTTCCAACTGAATGGGCCTTCAAAGAGGTAGAAGATGAATCCTTGCGAGCTTTTTCTGTCGAAGCTGTCGCCGAAAGCCGCATCGGAGTAAATCCTGAGTTGTTCCACCTTGTTATCGCCTCGTCGGTAGACGATTCCTTGGTCCTTAGTGCCGCTCAGATACCTGATAACTCTGTCAGCAAGTGAGGCATGCTTTAGCGATGGATTTCTCAAGAATTGTGCTAGTTGTGAGGCCGCAAATGAGATGTCAGGCCTTGTTTGGATTGCAACCCAGTTGATGGATCCAATCTTTTGTTGATAGAGATGAATCTCCTCCGGAGTTGCCTGTTCCGGATTGGGCTCTAGCTTTTCTAGAGACAGTGGTGTATTAGCCGGTTTGTGATCCTCCAGGTTGAACCTTGAGGTCATCTTGTCGATGTAGGAGTCCTGGATCAATGAGAGAGTGCCTCTCTGTCGGTCTCTAACGATTCGGATGCCCAGGAACCAATCGGCTTTTGGTAAGTGCCTCAGCTTGTAGATCTTGCTGAGTTCTCGGATGAGGCCTTCAGCCTTTTCCTCATCATTCCTGTGATAGATAAACAGGATGTCATCAACGTAGAAGAAGACGATGATGAAGTCATTTTGCAGTACACAGTTGACTCCTTTGACCTCCTTGAGGCCTAATCCAATGAGTCCTTCTGTGAGTTCGCGATGCCACAGGAGTGGTGATCTCTTTAATCCGTACAGGGCTCTCAAGAGCCTGAGGACCTTACCGTCGCCAAGCCCTTCTGGGGCTTTGATATAGACCTCCTCATCAAGTTCACTGTTGAGGAAGGCATTCACAGCGTCGGACTGCTTCAATTCCAAGTCATATCCTGCCACAAGGCTCATGAGGATCCTAAAGGTCTCTCCGGTCAAGGTTGCGGCGTAATTGTCGCTCTCTGTGTACTGTAAATCACCTCTAACACACAGCCTTGCCTTGAACTTCTCTAGATATCCTTCATTGTCGAACTTATACTTAAACACCCACATTAGTGGTAGAGGTTTCGAGGTTGCATGTTGGGATTTAACCTCTTCCCAAGTTCCTCTTGCTTGGAGTTCTTTAATCTCAACAGCAACTGCCTCAAGCCATTCCTTTGCGAAAGGATGAACCTTCATTTCATGCCAGTAGCGAGGTTCTTGTGGTATAGAGTCTCGGTGTCGTTTATGGGGATTTCCTCCCTTGTCAAGCACAGCAGCGAATGCTGTGTGATAGGCCGCAAGTCCTCCATTCTCAGCATCATCTAGTGCTGTTGCGAATGCTTGACGACGAGGTTTTGGTCGTCTTCGAGTGCCAGGAGGAAGAATGTTAGCTTCATCGAAGTCCGCACTCACATGATGCGGAGGTCTATCCTCCTCAACACTTGTCGGTATAGACTCTCGGCTTTCTATATCGGTTTCAGGTGTCGTTGTCGACCTCTCCGTTGCCGTATCGGGCTCCGGAGTGGGATATGCACCGGCCGCATGGCTCCCAGGGCCGAACCCATGTTGGGGATTCCAATCAGGGTCAACCGACACAGCTGTGTCAGCTGCCGTGAGATTGGTGCCGTGAGAAGGAGTTGGTGGTGGAGTGGCTGTATTTATAGACTGAATATCCTGAGGTTCAGCCTCGTCGGTGCCAAGACTTGGATGAGGCTGTGAAATTCTGATATCATGTGACTCAGCCTCGTCACTAGCGCGAGGCTGGGTTTGTGGTAGATGCCATTGTCGGATGACCTCTATGGTATCACCTATCTCATCGTCGGTGGTTTCGCTGTCATTAAGGCTTCGTCTTCCTTCCTCTGCGATTGCCTCGACATTGTCGACGATGGGGATGGTCCTAAGCAACTCTGGAAGTGGTAATTGCTTTGGATCGTAGAAGGAATTGTCATCAAAGGTGACATCTCTCACCCTGAGAACACGATGTTTTCTGGGTTCCCATATGCGATAGATATTCCTTGAATCATATCCAATAAGGTAACCGATCTGTGCGCGCGGCTCTAATTTGTCGCGGCGTGCGATATCCTTGTTGAGGAAGTAAGCCTTGCATCCTATTGGGTGTAAGTGAGCATGAGTGGGCTTTTTACCCAATATCATCTCAATGGGGGTCTTCCATTGCGCCTGTCGGTGCGGGATCCTGTTGAGGAGATATCCCGCCGTCATGATGATCTCAGGCCATAAGTCGGCTGGAAGATTTGCCTGTACTCTCATACATCTTGCCAGAGTCACGATTGCGCGCCCGGCTCTCTCGGCATGCCCATTTTGCGCAGGAGTTCTTGGGGATGACCTTTCCACAGTTAATCCTCGATCCTGTGCAAGGACATCGAAGTCTTTTCCTAATGAGGTCTCTCCGTCGAGCCTCATGAACACAACTTGGCGATTATACCTCGTTTTGACGATGTTGAGGTAAGAGGTAAGCGCCTGTAGACTGTCGCTCTTCCTTGGGAGCGTATACACGTGATTCATTCCTGTAACGAAGCATTTGAAGTGAGCAACCCAATTGTGCCCATTGTACCCATTTGATAGGTCTATTAAGTCGAAGGAGACTCTCTCAAAGGGACCTGTAGCAGGTTCCTCCTGTCCTGAAAGCCTAGAGATCTGTTGAGTTGCCTTTGACAGTCGACAGGGTTCACAGGGAGTCATTTTAGTGGAGTTCTCGTCGAGTACTGCGTCGGCGGATGCCTCCTGTAGGTGTGAGATCGATTCCTCACTTGGGTGGCCTAGTGTGCGATGCCATTCGCTCATTGACTTGCGGACTGCCTCGGAGGGTTTGTGCACAGCGAAATTTTGGTGTGTTTGGTCCGTCGATAGAAGCCAATGACCATTACTTGGAGTGAGGTCGCACAAGGCTCCCTCATGATAAAACAGCTTATCCTTGCGAGTGTCCCAGTAGATGCCTTTGCGGCCAAGTCTCGCTAATGACACCAAGTTGGATAGGAAGCCTGGGATGTAAGCGACGTCGAGGAGTTGCATGATCTTCGTTTGTGAGTCGGTTTTGACCGACATGGTCACTGTTCCATAGGCTTTAATGGGATATGAGGTTGTTCCGGCCCAAACCACTTGCCCATTGCCTGGTGAGGTCTTGTTGAAGCCTCTCAAGTTGTTGGTGACATGGATATTAGATCCTGAATCAAGGATCCATCCTAATGAGATATCTCCTTGTCGGAGGAGATTCCTTCCTGTTGTTACTGCTGCAGCGATAGCAACTTGTGAGTCCTTCTTCTCATAGGAGGAGACAAAATCCTTGAACCTCTTCTTGAGTTTTGGACTGTTAACGACCTTGTCATAGACCTTCTTCTCAGTGTCAGGTCTGACCGTCCACCATGAGGGTCTGAGATCGGGATTTAGATAGTAATCCTTCTCTATCGGGTGGTTTCCTCCGCATACGCACTTTCTAGGTTGCGAAGGTGGTTGATCCTTGTTTGAGGATCGTTGTTCGACGTTGAATGCGGAGTGTGATATCCCACTCCCTGTCGTCGTCGGTGTGTACCTGCGCAAGTTGCGATACTTGTTAAGGACCTGAAGGAGTGTATCCTTCGTCTCCATGTCGTCCATCTGTGCAAGGTAACTAGTTGCGAAGCCTCCGTCAATGCCTCTCACAGCATTAAGGAAGTCTATGATAGGTTGAGTGCCTGAGGCTTCCAGGATTCCTTCATCCTGAGCCCGAGTAGCTACATCTTCCCATCGGTCTATCCAATGTAGGATATCCTCAGTCTTTGGACACTCCTTGAGAGCTTGATATTCGGCCAGAATAGCACTCTTCAAGGCTCCTGACGAGGGAGCGACTCGAATCTTTAGTTGAGTGAGTTGCTCCGCCACTGAGGAGGCCTTCTTCAAGTATAACTTGAAGTTCGGTGAAATCGACGATGTGATCGTTTCGCCGATCTTTTTGATTGATTTGTTAACGGTATTGTACTCCTTGATTTGTCTATCATAGAGCTTTTCATCCACAAGGAATGATTCCTTCTGGGCTGCTGTCAGTTGGTCGAACGATGTCGCTTTCTCCTGATATTTCGTGAACGTTGGAATAGTAGGTTTTGTCAAGGGAAGCCTTTCCTTGCGGGAAGGATCTAGATATCCCCAGACATCTTCGCGAACTGCGTCTAACTGGACTTGTAGAATCCATTGAGGCCAATCATCGGAACTTCTCAGAACCTTCAGAACCTTTGAATTGGGAGACATTTCCTCGTTGGACATGTTGTTGTTGCTGCAACAATTGTATAGTCGGCACACTATCCTGATTCGGCAACCGAGATTCGTTTTAGCACGAATGACGTTGTGAGTCAACCAATCAGGATGTCGGAATGACAATGCCAAGTGATTTAGCGTGGCAACTTAGTGTCGGATATTTTCCGGGCTCATAACTGTCAGCTTTGTGAGCGTCGACGAAATGACTGTCAACACGCACAAATGGATTGAATTGATGTCTGTCTGGTCTATAGAATGATGAGGATTCCTCTTCTCTATATAAATGAGTGTGAACAAGAGAAAATCTCTCCTGATGCGCAAGAAAATCAATAATCGAGTGCACTAGGTGAGTGCTTGTCAATATATCGAATATGCGCACTGGCCAGTCGATAGTTCGGTCAATAATTGGTTGATTAGTAAGCACAAGCCAACAGGTTTTGAAATCACGTTCAAGGCATAATATCTTGCAATTCTTACAGTGCTTTGGTCACAGTATCTGCCTTGACTCGCGTGCTCCAGGTATACAAAACGCAATTGACATGATACATCCATCTAGATCTCCGGAGCGTCAAGCCGCTTGTACGCTTACGGCCTCTTCCCAGAAGGGAAGTCCGCTTAGAACAGACTGGACCGAACGGTTCAAACATCGCCCTTCAGCTTGTAACTATGGTCTTATTTTCTCTATGGTAAACGATCGAAGTACTTATGCTCCGTGCCAACCCTGCCTCATGAGGGCAATGCTAGAAAAAGGACACCGGGTCGGCACCAGTTACGCATACCCAACCACCAGCGAAAACATGCTCACGTCAGAAACCCAACCATTAGTCCCAGTACTTTTGTAGCAACTCTTCCTCAACCCCGCGCCACCTTGCAAAGGCTGCCAAACCACTCATCAAGAAATTCGTAATAGCGCCTCCAAACCCTGGAAATCTCATGTCCGACATATCTGCAACGATGGCTGTGTGCAGGATGCTCTTTGGCAGGTTTGTCTTGGGGTCTGCCAAATCGTCGTTGCAAAGTCCAAAGAGAATAGCCAAACTCTTCTCAAACCCTGCATGTGATGGAAGAACTTGGCCTTCGAATTCCACATCCACGTCTGTGTCGTTGTAGAAGCGATGAGGAGTCCCGATAGGAACATCAGCCGCTTCGCCTGGTTGGATGACGATATTCTTGCCGCCCAAATTGACTTGGACAGGTTGCTTCACCGCGATGAATTTCTCAGCGTAGGATGTGTGATAATGAAGAGGTGGGCCACCACCTGGCTTGCAGATCAAGGTCGCCTCACTGCTTTTTCCGCCGGTCTCGTAGCCATACTTGTGGAAAGTGATGGTTTCACCAGTGAGTTTGTTTGTGATTGTTCTTCTGGCAGGGTCCTTGACGCCTGGTGGGATTGACCTGTCTTTCACGGCGGGTGCCATTGTATATTGCAGAGGATGAGTAGCTATTTCAAGTCGAGGCGAGTGCTACACTATGGTTTGTTGGAACGAACTGAAGGATCGTCAACTCTGGGATCAAGGTCTCCTTATATGCTGCCACCACAACCCGTGTGCCCTTGGGAGCTGTCTGGGCATCTTCGTATACGGCAGTCGTTCATTCGACCGAGAACGCAGCACCTGTCTGTACCATTTAGTGCCACTTAAGTAAGCATTTCTAGCTCCGGACAGTCGACGGCGTGGTAGCGAATGCATGGGCTTGCACACACTACCAAACAGAGACAGGTTAAATCTATCTTTGAGGAGGGAACCGAAGGGCTGTGCACCCTCAAACCCTTGCTTGTCATACCCAATGTCGCAGTACAGTACCATCCATCTCGTGTTCGCCATCGCCTAGCCTACAAGATACTTGGACTATCGCAGAGCAACCAGAAAATGCTTACAAGTCAACAAGCATTCAGGCATACGAGGTCTCATAAGCACGCGGAATATGTTGGCAGGTCTTCCAAGATGGGTTATGCGCCTCGTATCGCCCTCCCCTTTACATACTAGGAATTGGTTGACTGGGAGCGGTGACTAAGCGTCAAACCCAAGGTTCGCGGCACATCTTATCCTGGTCGACAGAAGCATAGGCCCATCGTGGCCCACTATCGACCCTTGCAAGTTGCAAATGCCAACGTTTAGATCCTCATCCCATAAATCATCTTGGCCTGTCTTGTCCACGGCCACAGGAAACATGCCATCGTCGCCTTCATATTCTTGGGTCGCTAGATTTTCCAAGTGGCACTTCCACTACTCGGCACATGTCTGATGCAGCCTTCTGTCCTTAGTGGGCAGAGGATGGTGGGCAGTATCTACTCCGTAGACGACGGGTCAACTAGGTGTTTGACTTGCCCAGACCCCTGAGCAGGTACCCGAAGCCCACAGGCCAATGATGCGCAATTTCTCGTGGGATTTTGTTATCCACCCTCCTTAACCATGTCGAAATAGGCGACATGTTTCGAATTCTCCAAACAACTTAGCAACAGCACAACAAGGGTGCTTTGTTTCTTCAACCATGTCACCTGCGCCCTGGCTTTCGCAGACAGAATCGCCGAACGAAAAAGAATGCGGACTTTGCATCGACATCTTGTTGATCGCGTCGCGCAATGAAGTGCTTCGTTTTGACGTGCATGCTGCTTGCTCTGCAAGCCGTGACGTTCGCTTTTGCCGATGACCTGGACGATCCTTTTTCCTCTACAAGTCTATGCACGAATTTGACTGTGCGTGCCGACACACCTTTTATTGTGAAAGTCGTCAACTACACTCGCTCCACGGAATCGAGATCTTGGAACGCTATATCACTATTTCTAGCCCGAAATTCTCTTCGACCAAACTGCACAGGAAGTTGGTGCTCACTGTCAGGGCCCGTATGCAAGCTGATTGAATGCATACCCTTAAAACAAGACCTGGCTGCGGCGACCAACGATGGCAAAACAATAATAACCAACTTCGTCGCCCGAGTTCCTGCCGATGCTGGTCCAGACGGCCACTATTATGACCTTGCATACAGTCTCTTCGACACTCGCGATTACGGCATTTCCATTCCCTACGTTTCAAACAATGGCACTGCGTCAAACTACAACTCGAGCTTGGGCTACACAAATGGCTGGAATGGGTTCAATGTCACTGGCACAACACCGCAAACAGGTACCGATGCAACTGGTTTTTATGATTTTGAGATCAACCCTGTCGGGGAAAGCTACGATTCCAGTTGGCCGGCTGGTCTTGCGACTGTTCCATGTCCCGCATATGGCTGCGCTCGAGCATGCGTGGACCAACTCTATCCAGAGCTCACTGGGGAGTTTGATCCCATGTCAACTACATCTCGCCTGACCTTGGAGAATCTCGCTCCAGTCAAAGAGTGTATCGACGGTTGCCCTGGGATGGATACCTCCGTCAACTACTGCCCCGACATCGGTGGCGAGACTCTGGACATATCTCAATACACAGTCGAACTAGGAGTTGGCAGTAATCCTGAGGGCTTTGTGCCTGATGGGTGTGGGTACTACGCTGGGTCTGCATTTCCCAAGGAAGCTGCTGCCATCAGCGCTAGCAGAGCTAGTGCTAGTAGTGCGAGTTGGGCGAGTTATACCGCGACCAGGTCTGGTTCTGCGGCGTCGGCTACGTCGACTTCAGAGGCGAGCGAAGTGCTGCGACCTGGAACTTTGCTGCTGTACCTATTATGCGCAGGTTTGATGTTGTAAACTGCTCACTCTTTGTCAAACTACGAGAGGAGGTTGTCATTGGCGTTGACGTTCAACACGTTCACAGCGAGTTCTGGATTTCTTGGAGAATCGATCGTCTGATGCGATGAGATTGACACCTTCTTGAGAGACAACAACTATGCTTATCGACGGGGCTAGGTGCTTATATCTACAGCGATTGCCGGATGAATCATCATATGCGATGAATATGACGTGTTGTTGGATGCCATCGGCAACTGGCCAGCTTAGGAGTGACATTCCTATCGTTTGACAAGCGACTTGCCAATGACGGTCAACATCAGGCAAACTTCAAAATGGCATTAACAGTTCTATCGGCAGAGAAGCTCGTTAGCAGTAACAGTCTGCTATGTATCAACATACATCAACTCACATGCCACAACATCACCCGAATGACCCAGCAATGTTGAACAAACAACATCTCTTCACAGAGGTCGATTGCTTGTAGCAATGAATGATGCAAACGTGTAATACGCCAGCTCTATTGGCCTACATGCCCAAAGCATTCACGCTTCTCACTGCTTGTATAGTATAGTTCATAACGAAAAAAGGTTGTTTGCCAATACTTTAGAGATCTCACAACCAAATACAGCGATACATACGTTTCTAAGGACGCAATTATTTACCCAAAGGCTCTGAGAGTGTGGCAGAAGACAAAGACAGTGAGTATTCAGTCGTTTGTGTGCAGACAACAGCTGTCGTGAGGGTGTTCTCATTGCAAAACCCGCAAGGCTCGGGGGTAGGGGATGCCGCTAACGCTTTTAGGCAATCAGGCCAAACTTTCCATAGACACATCGTTTACACTCGATGAACAACAAGTTTATACAGCAGTTCACATCTACTAGGTGCTTGATAGTATTCAAGTGAGAGTTATGGACGTAGTAGACCTCAAAAACAATGCCGCAAACGGTTTGTGAGCCGCCAAATGGCAAGGACTTTGGTCAAGCAGCAATCCATCCCCTTCCGCGGTTTTCCCATGATTGCTGCGCAGCATCTCTTGTGAAAATCCCGTTAACCACGTCTGAGGAGTCTGCCGGTGCCTGTTCGATGTGGTGAATTCATGTTGCCGAGCTTTGCTAGCCCGATTCTAGCCTCTTCCACATGGAGAGGTTTTTTCTTCCTATTTATCTCCCCCAATCCCAGACTGTCTTTCCCCTTCATTCTCTCTCCAAAGACATGAATAAATTTCAAACAGTCTTTGATCGACACAGTATCGTAATTCCAACTTTATTCCTCTTGTAAGACCCCTTCAAAGGATGTATACCATCCTATATTTCTATTCATTTGTCCATCCCAAGCGAACTGACTTCGAAAAGCAGATCAATCGGCTAGCCAACTCTGAAAGACACCAACACCTTGCAACTTCCTTTCCTAGTCGTTCTCAGCGGCATCCACAACAGACAACTCATAATGGCAGATGAAGCTCAATCAACAGCTGCTCAGGTTGGAGATGTGATCGATCCGAATCTTCTTGATTCTACCATCCCCGTCCTGAAGCGAGAGCGATCCACGTCGGCAGGCGACGACATGGAGAAGAAATTGCGTATCACAGGCGAAGCAAATCCAGATGACAATAGAAAAACTCCTTCGTCTGAAGCAGTTGCCCCTCAAGTCGCTGTTGCAGACGCGACAGACTCCACTGGTCCTGTCGAAGAATCTGATTCGAAGCAGGCCTTGAATGACCAGCGCTTTCATGAAATAGCAAGTGAGGTCAACGCGTATCTAGAGCATTCATCGGCAAACAATGAGACGCTGGCACAGATTGACCGCTTGGTCAGACTATATCAGTTGACGTCCCGGAGCGAGGATATACAAGGAGTGCTCCGTGAATTTCAACGCCATGGACTCCTAACGCACCTGCAAGAGATTGTTTCTGTGCTCGACTCACGACTTGAGACAAACCCTGTATTGCCTGCTACTCCTCAGGAAGGTGAAATCAATGACCACGAACACGGTAACGGGCAAGACCAAAGCAATGGGCGGGAGCTGAAGGAGTGGGAAAATCGACCCGACGATGACCATGGTACTGAGGATAGAGATGTTAAAGTCGGTAAGGAAGGATCAACGCTTGCCCATCAGTGTGATAGATGTGGTCATGTTGTCAAGGCACGACGTGACTTCAACCGCCACATGTATCAGCGCTGTGAGGAAAGAGCAAACTTCACACTCAACCTTGAGCTTAAGGACTCTGACTCGCCCGGTGAGCTCCGCGAGCCCCGCGAGTCAAGCTACACACGAAATAAGGCCGGAAAGATATGGTGGCATGGTAAAACGCCCAATGGAGCGCAATTCTATGGTCCTGTCGTCCCTTGTGGCAAAAAACTCCCAAGACATACAATTGGATTTCCATGTGATAAGATTGTGAGAGGCCGCGAGGCCATCCAGACGGAAGCTGAAGTCGACGATGAGAATGCTGCTGAGGAGCGTTCATCAGACGAAGAGGAAGAAGATTCTGCCTATGAAGATGACGCAGCCTTAGATTTGGAGGTCACTGAAGAAAACATGGATACATGAAGAGAAAGACGGAAGACGAGCTCAAGAATGACAAAGGGAAAGGAGACCTTGACGGCGTCAGCCTTGAAGTGAGAATTGCCAGCATCATATCTATTGCCCAGCTAACTTGAGTGAGAACTCTAGTTCCGGTGTCAACGATTTCTTAGAATGCCAGGGTTTTCACCAGGCTGAATCAGTCATCGTCGTCGACATCTTGTTTTTATTGGGGGAACGTGTGTTGAGTTTAGCAACCAAAGGCTACATGTTTTCCATTCGATATTCCTTGAGCTGAGGACTCAAATGCGCTTGAACATCAAGAATCCTAGTTCTTACTTCAGGTCTCCCTTGTTACTTCATAGATAGAGAAGTCATTCCCCTTCATCTGGTTCCCAGCCAATCTGCCTTTCCAACTTCGACGCCCTTGCTTCGAAGAATACCGTATGCTGTAGCGGCGTGGAAGAAGAAGTTGGGAATACCAAAGCCAGTGACATAGCTCAAGCCGGTGAATTCTCTGCCAACAGCGGCAAATTCATAGGATTCCTTGCCGTCGAAGATCTTGCGATCGATACCCTCGAGGTATTCGATGGTCTTTGCGATTCTGGCTTGTAGATCCGCGAACGTCTTCTCATCGTCTTTAAACACGACATCCTGTGCACCGGCAACGCGTACAGCTAGATTCTTCGCTGTGTTACTAGCGGTTTGGATTTGGAAAGTGAGTGGATTCATGTCGGCAATAAGTCGACCTTCCAGGAATTCTGCATGGCTGATGCCTTTCTCATCCGCGTAAGCCTCTCCTTTTTTCAATATGGCAGACAAATTCCTTAGCGTCCGGATGAAAGGGACGATGGAGGCGTCATAGAGCGTGAACGGTGCCATTTTGGATGAATTTCCACGGATGTATGGTATCTAGGCAGTGTTTAAATGTCTGTTTGTGGTTCATACACAGAGTGGAAAGGGTCAGAAGGCGGCTAAGGGCTGTATTTATGCATATTACGTGCCCGACTCGGACAAGCAGTTCCTGATTCTATCATCCTCACCGCTAATGCTCGGGCTGTGGTGCTTGCTGGCTGGCTCTCCAGATTTATAAGCCGGATTTAAGTTGCCCCAAATCTTGTAATATGGGCCAGGATCGCTCGTATCACCCCTGAGGCTAATTCCAGCCTTACGAGATATTCAGCAAATCAGCTTGTGGAGAAACTGGCTAGGAGCAAGAAGACCGAGGTCCAGCAAGCTGCCCATCTACAACTGCTTCCACCTGTCGTGGACGTATTCGTAATTGCATTCGACATCGGAATAGGATTCCAATGCGCCGACAACAAACACCAAATCTAGCTAAAACAGCAACAATTTCACAGAAAACGCCGGGTTTAGGAAACATTCCAGCCGAATTGGGGAAGTCAGGTACCGTTGGTTTTGATGCACTACTTTGGTGGGTCTTGTTCGATGAAAAATCGCGTGATAGCTTCAAGTGTTGTCACCATCTCTTTTCCGGCCCGGTTGCCAATATCGATTGAAAGCTTCAATGGTAGGTTCAAAGGCGTCTTGCTCGACATCTTCCGTGGGATTACTGTGTGATTGCCAGTCAACAGCATCCAGAAAGAGTGCGTGCGAAACTTTCACGCTCAACCACATCATAGAGTACAAGACACCAAAACGTTGGCACAACACAACGCTATCTTGCATTGGACATCTTGACAATCATACTGTGGCCTTACAGATGCTCGGCGACTTCCATCGCCAGAATTACAAACGATCAGTCTACCTACCAATTTGTCTTTACGCTCGAGGCTGCGGTTGGCCAAAGTGTGAGCTTATATCGGTAAGAGTCATGGAGTGAGGGTCGAAAGAGCAAGCAAAGCCTAATACCTCGATAATGGTTTCGTTGTGTCTGGCACTGTCCTATCACGACCGTCACGAATAGACTGCCATGTTGGTAGTCCGCCTTTAGCCAAACCTTCCTCCAGGTGACTAGAAAGCAAGGCTGGCTTATACTGGCCACGGTTACGATGTATGATGCATGCTGATATTCGTCTCCCACGAGGGCCTTTCCTGACAATTGCTCGTCAGTACGTCGTTATGATCGATGACGATCTTCAGGCTCGAGCAAAACTGGGGCCTAGGATGGACAGTGAGCTCCCACGGTGAAAATCACCAGCAAGGGGTTTCCAAACTACGAGTCCGAGAGTGAACCCATGACGTTGAGGCCATCGCTCCAAAAGGTTTGAGTGCGGAAATGAAATCATACACACGCTTTATGTGGTCGGTACAGGGCTAGATTTTCTATATATTCGATATTCGACGCACTATTTGATGTTAGGGTGCTGCTCAGGGAAGCTGGGTGTATGTCGTCGCGGTGATACTTCCACCGCCCGGAAGCTACAGAGCAAGACTTTTTGATCAAAGTCCTAGTCATTACTTCGTCATTGTTGTCACGATTGGTGTTGTGCTTTTGAGTCTACAAATAATTGGTCCACTAGATAGTAAACGAGGACGTCTGTCACGTGATCAATGTCAAGGCTTGCGGTGGGTATGGGTGGGTTCGCAAGCCACGAGCTACATGATCACCAAGACCCATTACCGTTCAACATCTTCATCAGCGATAAACTTGTGCGTGTAAGCACTACACATCATCAAGCGTTTATCAGTATGAATTAAACGCCGAGTAAACGAATACACGGATAGCATATCATGATGAGGCTACCTGTGCCTCAAACAAAACGCAAATGGCAAAGGCACGCCAAATTGTCTTCCGCATCTTTTACAGCACATCGTTCACCGTGGTCTTTCTGATACAAATTGCCTTCATCTGCGTCACTCCGGCTGATGCATTATACGAATCCTATAAACGTCGGCGGATCCTTGACATCTTCCTCATCAGCGGCGCATACGTCCTCACAGCATTGATTGCTGCCTTGATCTATGCCTCCAGATTATACACGAATCGCGCGGTGATTAAGGGTATACCGAAAACTTATATACCTATTGAGAAGGAGGATTTACCAGGGCGAAGAGTGCATAAGCTCATTCAAGAATGTTTGGAGAGAAGTGCAGTGATTGCATACGAGGCAAGGCCGAGAAGCACAAGAATCGAACATGAAACTGTACTTGCCAGTGAGAGAATACTCACACTCACAAACTCGCGCATGACTATCGATCCAAAGGCAGAACCAAGATGGGGCAAGATTGATCACCCAGGTTGGTCATCACCTGCAGCTCAAGAGATGCCGAGTCTGGAATATGCGACAGTCATTGACGAATTAACCGATCTCATTGAAGCGAAAGCTGTCAGTCTTGCGCCAATCGACCACCTTGCTGAACCTGCAGAAGATGGTACACCTCTGCCCAATCCCAAAGTCATTGACGAACTTGCTCGACATGAGACCTGGGGTATGAGGAGTTACTTGGACTATTTGATGGAGATTGGAGTTGTTCCCGAAACTGCACTGACTGAAGCCTTCCTTGGTTCTTATGAACGAGCTCGGTTCTCCTCCCAACCGCTCTCCGAGCAAGAATTCCAGACCTTGATGCGTTTATTCGCCGAGATCCTACGCAGTATGAAGCCCGTGGAGGTAGACCTACTTGACCTCGACGACTCGTCATCCGACACCTATCGCTCAGAAGGTTCCAGCTTTGGTTATCAACATGCCCAGCATGAGTATCATGACGCAGTGAGGCACGAAACTGCTTCAATAGTTTCCACCATCTCAGATTTCGGCTCTGTCCGACGACATCATCCTCAAACCCATCCACGAAGCGTCTCAGAAGATTCGGTTCCCTCAGAGTCATCGGCTGAACGAGACGCTATCAATGGTAACAACCTCAAACCTGACCAAGCTGAAGACGGCAACGAAAGCGACGATGAATCATCTAGATCAAATTCTCGAAGCCGGGCTTCTCTGCGTACCGCTCCCACCAACATCTCTGCATCCGCACCACGATCACGATCTCGGCACAGTAACGGACTTACTTACCACTTCGGCTCTGGGTCCCGCTCCCAACCACATTCCCAATCAACATCACGAATGTTCTCCGCTCCGTCACAGCCCCAGTCACACTCCAATCTAGGATTGAATATCCACTCGCAGCAACCGTCCGCACGGTCCAGCGAATCTCTACACTCATCACGATCAGGCTTGAGTCACCTCAGCAACAGCACTACTAGCCGTGGACGCAGTGGTCGTCGCAACGGTGCCAGCCCCGCAGGCAGCGTCATCCGACTCGCCAGACCCGACGAAGACGATGGCTCAGATCTGCCATTTCGATATATACGATAAACGGATACTGAAGCTGGGACTTCCCTCCCACGCCACAGAGTCTGCAATCACGACTTCTCACTAACGGAACTGAGGAACAAGGATACAAGTGCAAAATTTCTTAGCGACTACTCATAAAGTATAAACCTAGTACATAATAATCTAATGACATTCACGTACCCTGGAAGCTTGGTCTTACCGCATCGCATCATCTCGTTTTCCACAAATCTGTCTTTCGAAAACCATATTTTATTACACTACACATGAACATACACCCCTATTGAGTCTTGATACCAAAGATGGGACGGGACGCACTCCGGTGTCACGCCGTGATCTTTTCTTTACGACGACTTGATGACACAGCCATTAAATGATCCCACCAGCCCTGGACAGTGAGAGGCAGGGTTGAAGGGAAGGTCTATATGTCAGAAAGTGTCTCGAAGACATTGGTTTAGGGCCAGCACATACTGACTCGTATACGTATGATAGTCTTTGAGCGCGTGAGATGATCAATTTACATGCTGTTTTGGAGAGATCAGAGACGGACGTAGAGAGGGGCGTAGAGAAGCGCGGCAGGGGAGACGAAAATGCAGCAGACAGATCGGGCACGCAACAAGGAGTGATGGTTTGTTTGGCATGGTTTGTTTGGCGATTGATTGTGCCACAGGATTAAGTTGATGGTGGGAAATCGCGGTCTGTCAAAGAACATCATCGCTTCTGGATTTTCAGATTAAGGATTTACAAAAAGACATCTAGTTCTGTACACATGTACGGACTGGCGGTTGGTCGTTCAGACGTTAAACGTTTTAATTTTCTTCAACACCTTCCATTTCACTGGTATGGCCCCGTCCTCTGAAGCCTGGGAATGCCTCGATCAATTCGTCTGCCTCGTCTGGCGTGACACTTTCCTCCAACAGACCTGTTGCCATTGCCACGGTTTCGTCGGTGATCAACCGATCGATGTAAAACCCTTCGCTAAAAGCCAGTCGTGTCAAGACGACTCGATGTTTATGCACACCACCATTTATGACAGATAATTTTTCTTGCAGATTGATTGTCTGGTTGTGCGTTTGGAGGAGATGATATAGCAGTCGGACACCACGATTGATGAGCTCTGAGTGTAGAGCATGGGAAGGGCTTAAGAGGTACATAGACGTCACCTCATCATAAAGAGAACGGACGATACGAGCAATAGCATGTGCATCCGTGGCAAGAAGAGATGAGCCATGATTGCTCGGGTCATCGTGTGGGTAAGGGATGAGGTTATGGCCAAGGCAGTGAGTAAGTCCAGTACTTCAAGACGGAGGCGACAGAGTTGTTCCGTTGTATTCGGGGGAGACCTTCATCGACCTTTGGTGTCTCCCAGAGCAGATAGCACACACGGTTTATAATCCAATGCTCGATCTGGGACTGTTGATCCGGAGTACTAATCGGCCCAAAAGTCGAGGGAAAGATGGATGTATTGAGGAGCTGCAGAATGAGCGTGATATCTGAAATGGGCTGCCAAGCGTTGAGCATCATCAACACGAATTCGGGGTCCATGAGCCGCCAGAATAGATCATTGAGGGTCGTCTCGTCGTTGATGATGTACGCAAGGTTCAGCAACAGTTCTAAGCACGAGGTGCTGTTGACAAGGTGATTCAATACTGATTGAGGGGTTTGACGGATTTTGCCAAAAGAGGAGTGATTTACCGGAGAGTGTTTGAAGCGCTTTTCAGCGTTGATAACAATGGAGGTCTTCGCGACCGGAACTAGGGTCGTGACAATTCCAGTGTCCAGGGCCAACATATCAGTATCGATAATGAAGCCAATAACTTCGATGAACAGTGCGACAGGTTCATAGTATTGTTCTTTCAGAGTCTTGGACCACATCTCCACGAATATCTGCAATAGGTCTGTTGGAAGACGACCACTCCCAAGTCGTGCAACAGCCTCCAAGAGAAGAGCCGATAAAGTCTTTGAAGGATTCGATGGGAAAGAAAATTTGATCATGTACTCGAGTAATGTTTCTCTCGTTCCCTTAACATGGTAATCGAGGATGCTCTGTAAAAAGCGGAGATTTTGCTCAGCTTGAGGATCACTTCGAACGATCACAACAGGCGATTCTTCTTGTGCAGCAGTTGCTGGTGGAGGTGGTTGCATAATGCTGGACGGCCCACCAGAAAGTCTTAAGGGAAGCGCTTTCACCGGACTTTGACCGTCAAGCTTTCGCTTTCTTTTGGTCGCAGCAGTCGGTGTGGTAGGCTTCGAGCGGCGGGCGGATTTGGAAGGCGAGAGCAACATGATATCGTTGTCATCGAAGCCATCTCTTAACGAAGCTGCCATTCCACGTTTGGGCGTAGATATACCGTCTTGTTGTTCGTTTGATGGACGATCTTTCAAGCGTTGTTTCAATGACTTTGTCTCCTGTAGCCCTTGAGTATGCTCCTGCTGTAGGAACTGGTACCGAGTGTTCAATTGCCGGTTTTTTTCTGTAAGAGCGTCCATAGCAGCTTTGTGCTTTAAGGATTCTTCGTCCATGGACTTCTTCAAGGATGCAAGTTGTCGATCAAAAACCTTTGTCTCCTTCTCCAGATTCGACCTAATGATTGAGATCTCGCCCTTTTGCATAGATACAGCATCTTTCGCGTGTTGAAGATCATTTGCCAACGCATTTTTCTCCTTCATCAAGGCCTGTATTTGCGCACGTAAAGCTTGAGGATCATTGGTCTCGGGCACAGTGCGATCCGACGGGGGAGGTTGCAGGGACGCAGCGGTATGAGATTCAGCAGGGATGCCGTAGAAACGGCCATCGGATGGCGCATGCTGTTGAACGGTTAGCTGATGTTGGTTGGATAGTGGTCGCGATGGTGGCTTTATGCGCGGATTGGGCATCCCATAACGCTGCTGGCGAAATTGTTCTCGTTGAGCGGTGTCGTCAAGGCTTCGAGGCCCCAGATCAAATGAGTGGTATTCTTCCACGGGTGTGGCAAGGCCATCGTCGGTAATGAGCTCGAAGCTGTCATCTTCAGGGATGTTGTGGGGAATGTGTCTTCGCAAGGAAGGGTTTAGCAGATGAGGTTGAATGTTGAATTGAGGTCGTGGAAGCGACTGTGGCGGTCGAACGTTTGAGGCAGCATGGTTCACCTGCTTTGCTTGTTGAGTAGAAAGAAAGGCGTTGTGTTCCAGTTCACGCAGAGCGGACTCGGGATGTTATCAAATTCATCATCTTCGTCAAAGAAGTCGGGTTCGCCTTCGTTGTCGTCCATGCCATTCATGTCTGACCTCCATCAGATGTGAGGGGTGTGTGTGAACGGAAGATGGCCGTAAGTCGTCCAGGTGCCATCAATGGTGAGATCAGATTGACAAACTCGCCGATCCTGAGTCTTGTATAGACACACAAGGCAATACCAATCCGTCATTAACGGACATTGTGGGGATTGCAGCGCGTAACCACAGGGCCGCCCTCACGCGTTGAATGCATGCGGCAGAGGGGTTCTTTGAGCGGAGCATAAGCTCGGTAAGGTGCATATTGAGCCACAGATGTGAGCAGGGGTGAGCCACACTCCCTCAAGAAGCAGGCACGAGTGCGAAGTGTGTGCCTGGAAGGTGCCTGTAAGGTGCCTGTGTACCCGGAAGCAGTGGTGGCAAACTCAGCACTCTTAGTCTGTCTGCCACCTATCAGGTACTCAACACATGTCAACATCGAAGTTTCTAGGTGTGGCTTAGGCTGCATGGACCAAGTTTGGGCCCGGCTTTATCGCTAGAGACCCTCTGGCACGTGTTTAAGAAGCCCGCTCTGCCCTCTGGGAGCAGCCCGGAGATTTCAAGGCTAGCCGTGGCACGCCGTGGCTAAGTTACTAAGACCGCAAGACTTCAGCCTAACAAGATTTTGAGTTTGGACTCCAGCGGCGAATGACGCAGATTTCGATTTGTGCAGTGCTTCAGTGGACAGCCAGTGTACTACCGGCACCGCCAGTGCCTTAGCCGGCTGAAGTTATTCATCTCCTCTTCAAGAAACCTGCCACTATCGTTGAATTCCCTCTTTTACATCAAGACCAAACTTGAGCCCACAATATCATACTTCGATGGTCATGATATTCTATCTCAGGGCAAGAACCTAGAACTTTTTTCATTCCTAGGTTCATACCTCCGTTCACATACGTTCCCGCGGTCCTCTCTGTCTTTCTCACCTCGCAGGCATCCAATTTCCCGTTCTGTCTCCGCACCCGCACGTGTTAGACATCGCCCGCACCAGTTTGATACACTATCAACACCACGATCTCGCTGAGAATCCGAGTCTCGTCCTTGTTGACCGCTAGCACACAGCACGCGACTCCCCCGGCTACAGACCCCAGCTGAACCTCCAAGGACTGCAGCTTGCCGCCTATACCTTTGCAGCCATGCCGCGACAAAAGGGTGTCAAGTTTCAACATCGTCCTAGTAATACTGTTGCAACAGAACATCGACGCCCAAGTTCATCCAGCAGTGAAGCTTCCTCCATCCCTCCTAGTCCTACGCAAGATGCCGATAGCATTCGGAATGGAATAGCCGTCAAGGCTGAAACGAAAGTCGAGCCGTCCGAGTACGAAAAGAAAAAGACCACTTTCTATACCAGAACCATATGGACTCTTGTCATGATCGCCGGTTTCTTCGGGGCCATGTTTGCTGGACATATCTACATCATCATGATCATCACTGCCATTCAGATCATCTCATTCAAGGAGGTCATTGCTATCGCGCAGGTTCCGACCAAACAGAAGAATCTCCCCGTACAAGATCTCTGAACTGGTATTTCCTTGCAGTTACCATGTACTATCTCTATGGAGAGAGTGTTCTTTACTATTTCAAACACATTCTCCTGGTCGACAAAGTGTTGTTACCTTTCGCAACCCATCATCGCTTCATTAGCTTTATCATGTACATCTTCGGTGTGTAAACCCCTCTTCAAAGCCTTTGGCCCCGCTAACCCATTTCGCAGGCTTTGTCTTCTTCGTTGCCTCGCTCAAGAAAGGTTCCTACCGCTTCCAATTCACTCAATTTGCCTGGACACACATGGCCCTTTTCTTGATCGTCTTTCAGGCTCATTTTGTCATGAACAATGTCTTCGAAGGCATGATCTGGTTCTTCCTCCCAGCGGCGCTTGTCATTACAAACGACATCTTTGCCTACATCTGTGGCATCACTTTCGGTCGTACGCAGCTCATCAAAATATCGCCAAAGAAGACCGTTGAAGGCTTTGTTGGGGCCTGGGTCTGTACAATCATCTTTGGCTTCGCTCTTACCAATCTCTTGATGCGGTACAAATACTTTATCTGCCCTGTCAATGATCTTGGAGCCAATCTATGGACCGGGCTACAGTGCGTCCCAAATCCCGTCTTTACCGCAGCACCATACAATTTGCCATCGTGGACAAACATCAATTACACCTTTTGGATCGCACCGATTCAACTACACATATTCATTCTCGCTACGTTTGCTTCCTTGATTGCGCCATTTGGCGGTTTCTTTGCCTCAGGATTGAAGCGTACCTTCAAGATCAAGGACTTTGGCGACAGTATTCCGGGACATGGCGGGATGACGGATCGCATGGATTGTCAATTCATCATGGGTTTCTTCGCCTATATGTATTATCAAAGCTTCATTGCCATTCACAAAGCGAGCGTGGGAAGTGTTCTGGAACTGGCCATTGTCGGGTTAACCCCTGAGGAACAGATCGAGGTTGTAAAAGGTCTGAGCAAGTACATGTACAATCAAGGCATCGTCTCAGGAGAGGTACGTCCCCAGGTGTTGAGTGAGTGGCTGCGAGGTTACTAACTTCGAACAGATTGTCAAATGCATCACTGATGAATTACGAAAGCGATGATCCGAATTCTGGTTTGAACCCTCATGTTGTTCAAAAAAGCACGAAAATCTACTGTTTTAATCGTTCCTCGTTTTCAAATTGATGCTAGACTTTCTCATGTGGGGCACTTTCGAACCTGTTGGTGTAGCATAGCGGCGGAACAGGAAGCCTTTTTGAGTGCGGCTCATATCAACATTCTAAGACCCTGCCGGATTGGCGCATGGTTCGATACTGGGGGTCTCATATTGGTCTTTTAATGCGCTTCGATGAGCCGCAATAGCTAGCTATTCTAGCCTTTTCATTTGGTTGCGAGTCACTGTGTGATAGACAGTATCAACCAGGACACATTTAATGAATCCAAACGTTCATGATAATTGGTGCTATGCAAATAGTCCTGGTCCAGATAATACAGCATGAAAATGCTAGAATTCGAGGTGTAGGAAATTCAACTTTGGCCTCGCCCTCTCCCACGCCCCCTTCCACCTCCACGTCCCTGACCACGTCCCCTGTCGCCTCTTCCCCTTGGTCACCACGATAGTTACCTCCACCACGACCTCTTTGGTTACCTTGTTGATTCTGTTGCTGCTGCTGTTCCCTGGCTAAATCGACAATCTCTTCGGGCACCCGCAAGTATTTAATCTATAGTCGTGTCAGTGAAACGTCGATCAAGAAAAGAAAACCTAGACTACAAACATTGTTTCCTCTCACGTAGACTTCGGCCAGTCTGAAAAACCTGTCACCCTCGGGACTCGTCTGCACGACCTCTTTCAGGGTCAGATTCATCCACGTGTCGCAATTCACCAGGTGGCCGTTGAGTGTTTCGCCATTCTTCAGCTCGACCAGCATTGGATGGCCTTGAGCGGCCGTGAGTAGGCCTAAAGGTAACTAATGGAGGGGCGTCAGGAGATAGTTCAGAGGTCAAGACACAATTCACATTCTTACCATGCTTGGCTCTGTGGCGTGTTTATGTGCACTATAGTGAGGCGTTTGTTGATAGGTCGAGATGTTTTCAAGTCCTTGGTAGAGACTTTCGAAGCTTTGTCGTCTAGGGTGAGAAAGCCCCCTCCTCGTAACGGGCGCAGATATTGCGCGGACAAATATTGTTTCAGGTTCGACGGTCTAGTTAACGCAAGATTCTCTTGTCGTGGGCGGCTTTCAATCCTGTCCCTCACAAGATGTCTGGAACCCACGTAGACGTCAAGTGCCTTCGCAGAACGAGTCGAGTTGGGTTTAGTGTCGTTGTGGCCCTCTTGGCGCAGGATGGAAGAGATGAGGAAAGATGAGGACAGATATTATGTAAGCGAGATCAGATACTGTACACTGGGACCACGTGATCTGGATTATTTGTCCCCGAGTCTCCGAGCCCCCGAGCTGGTGAGTGTGAAGGATCCTCAATTTTGACTCTGCCACTCTCTGCCACCCAATGGGTCCCTAGCGGCCCCTGTCTAGGTGCCTGTAACAGAATTGGAACTCTGAAAAGTAGGAACGCGTATTGGCTGACGCGGCCAGTCGCCGGTAGTGACCAGGAGGGATCAAACCACGGTTAACATGCCCTTTTACAGTCTTCGGGGCTGTGTCTTGCGTCTTGCACCTGGCCCGAATGCTCCGTTGGTGAGTTGGTGGCCGGTGCGTAGCTCGGGCAGGTACAACTTTGACTCCGCGTCTTCTACTGACGAAAGCTGTCTGTCATCTGCTAACAATCTATTAATTAGCTAGGTAGTTAGTCACGTACTAGTAGTCACCTGCGCGCACCTGGTTAGTATGGTATTCTGGACTTAGTACTTACTACTCCCGTAGTCTCTGCGAGATTTCGTGTTCCTGGCACTTTCCTGGGTAGAGCACTGGGTAGGGCACTTATCCTGCCTCGCGTCTTTCCCCTGTCTCTTTATTCTACCTCGTCCTCCAGGCTCCAGCCAAAAAGGATCCCTCCACCCACCTCAATCTTATCGTTCTCATCTACTTTCCTTTCAAGTCTGTTTTCACCTCTGTCTGGTCGTGAGGGTCACATTACCTCCCAGTACACTGACAACCTCTTTCTCAATTCCTATCTCCACATCTCTTTTGTATCATGAGGGAGTAATAGGATAAGTTCAATTGTCTGCTCTCCCTCTACGGAGCAGTAGCCTCCAAGTCGTTTGTATTCTTCATTGTTTCAATCTGATCGGCGTGTCACTCCTCTATCGGCACGGCTGGATGGTTTCGCTTCAAGTTCATAAATCAAATTACACCATCGGATCACCATGAGGGCCTCCTTGGCTCAGGCAACCGCTTTTCTTTCTTCTCTGGCTTCGGCCACTGTTATTCCCTCCCCGGGTTTTCATTCATCTTCCAACGACATCACCACAGTTGCTGGCACAACAGGTACATTCTGCCCAATGTATCCCATAGGTCTCTCCAATTCTTACTTACCAATCCAGGTTCTGATCGCATTTCTGTCAACTTCCGTGCTCCTTGTCAGGGTTGTTTCATTGGTACTGATGATGGATTGGTGGGTTGAGTGATCCTCCCCCAGAGAACCTTGTTGACCAGCCCGATAGGAGCTTACGTTGGAGATCGACTCGGCCGTTGAGGAATGCACAACCAATCCTCCTCGCTTGAATGGTCTTTCCCTAGGCCTGGCTACTGGTCATGACAGCCTTAATGGCCAGTTCACTTTCAAGTCGAAGCCGTCGAACGGTTTATCCGAAAAAGAAATCAACGCTGTCTGGACGTCCACCTGTCTCAAGGGACAAGCATCATTTCTAACCGTCAAGTTCTCCGACATTGATGGCGATAATCAAGTCAAGGAAGTCTCCGGCTTCACGGCCTCATTCACCCAAAAAGGCGTACCTTCCATTTTACGCCTTCAAGACAAACCTGTCCAGACAGTAGACGCGGATGAGGTTTGCGAATCATGGCTCAAGCCCGACCACACAGTGTCAATCAACACCTCACCAATCCTGCAGACGGTGGATGAGTTACTCGACGACCAGTACAAGAAGTTGGATGACTTGATGGAACAATTGGTTGATAAACACGGCCAAGTCCGTGAAGTCGAGCATGCCATCATCTTGACGATCAAGAATGAATTCAAGTCATGCTCAAGTCTCAAGTGCTGGTGGGATACAGCAAAAAGCAAGATTCCTGATGTTTGTCGCCTGATTACTGCGCATTGGACCCATCACAAGACTCGTGTTTCTGGTTGCACCGAGGGTGATACTCAGTCACCTTGTAGCGCTGAGGAATCATCTCCTGAGAAGCAGCTCGTCGCAGCCGAGGACACTGTCTCGCCTAGTTCTGCGCAAGTCGACGACATCCAGTCCATGACCATCAGCCCGTCAGTTACCGATGCAGACCCAACGCCAACTCCTTCAAATCAAGACTCACCGCTCGAAGCCCTCCCGACCGACGATGCCATCCCTCCAGAACTTCACGTAGAGGTCACTCCAATTGACGGATCTTCCGATGAGCCATTACCTGGCCCAGTCTCCACAGCTGGTTCAGAAGAGCCGTCCGATGAACCTAACCAAGGACATCATGGCCCACCACCCTGGTTCAGACCCCACGACGGAGACGGCCCAGGTCCTGGTCATCACGGCCCTCCGCCATGGTTCAAACCCCACGATGGAGACGGCCCAGGTCCTGGTCATCATGGCCCTCCGCCATGGTTCAAACCCCACGACGGAGATGGACCAGGTCCCGGTCATCATGGCCCTCCGCCATGGTTCAAACCCCACGATGGAGACGGCCCAGGCCCTGGTCATCATGGCCCTCCGCCTTGGTTCAGACCGCATGATGGGAAAGGACCAGGACCTGGCCATCATGGCCCTCCGCCATGGTTCAAACCCCACGATGGAGACGGCCCAGGCCCTGGTCATCATGGCCCTCCGCCTTGGTTCAGACCGCATGATGGGAAAGGACCAGGACCTGGCCATCATGGCCCTCCTCCATGGTCTCATCCCCACGACGAAGATGGGCATCGTGGTCCTCCTCAAGAACATCCTGGCCGTCCTAGGTTTGGATCTCTCATGATGGGCGGCGATGGCCGACCTCTCGATGGACGACTTGCATTAGCTGTCGTCTTTTTGATTCTCATCATTGTTCTCGCCGGTGTTTTGTTCAAGTTGATAAGCATGTGCAGAGATCCACGACGACGAGCAGAGCGCGCGGCGTGGGTCGAAGAGCGACGTACAAAGCGACTGTATCGTAAAGCTGCCTGTGAGCACAAGTGGAAGACATGGCGAAGGCGATTCCTCCGCCTCAGATCGGATGAGTATGAAGAGAAAAGCCAGTCAGTTACCGCTCCAGACAATGGTGCAGATAACATTTTGCAACGACAACTGCGAACTTTGAGGGAAGCGACAGACCTAGTGAGGAATCTAGTTGCTGCTGAAGAAGGACGAGCTCAAATTCAGTCATCAGTCGTGCCCAGTCATGATCAACAACTGCCTTACTCAACCCCTGAATACATCCCCAGTCACGGCGACAGCCAGGATAGTCACCTGTTATCGGTGGATGGTCATCTTCCTCTATATGTTGCCCCTCCCCCTCGCTACGAGGACGAACTCCAGGGTGAGATTACTGTGGTCGACGGTTTCAGGTATACTCCCAGCAACTCGGCATACACGCCCAGTACTGTCGACGATGCCACCGAGAGCAGCATAGTTGACTGCAGCCCTAGACTCAGTTTCGAGACAGGAAGATCGACAATTTATACGAAAGAACGAGTGGAAGCGATCATTGAGCCTGATAGGAAGGAACCGGTGCATTGACATGACTCACATGCAATAAAACACAGCCAGCCAAGCAAAAAGCTCGCCTTCCTGTTCTCGAGTCTCTCTGTCGGTCATCTCTCCTACCTCTCCCCTCGTCCTTGACCTCGAATCACACTCTTAGTCATAAATGTTTGCCCCGGAGTTGGTTCGTGCTCTTGAAGTTTACGGAAATTTATGTCAGTGCGATATGAGGGCATTTTCGTCTCTTGTTTCTTTGCAATTTCGCATTTTGTACAAGTAATTCGTTTGGTACAGATAGGTATTGGTGTAGACACGGGGTTGGCATCTGTGGATTCAGTATCACAGGCCGCTTGAGGATAAGGCATTCAGCAAGAATAAAAAGGAAGTTTCCACTATTTGTCACAACAACCTACACCTTGTAGACCTCTTAGAGACTTATAGTGAAGTGATGCACATGTCGTTGGAACTCGAATTCACGTTGAGACTGCTTAGCTGAACCAGAGACACTGAATGGGCGTTATTGAGAAGTCTAGAACAGGAAATAGCAGTAACATAGCGAAATATGCGTTGCAATAAATGCCTATCATACCATGGTCAGGCAGAGTCATGTTTTAATCAAGTTGACTGGCTACAGTGTAAGTAATATTGGAAGTATCCCATAACATTGGCATAGCTGATAGTGTAGGCAAAGCTTGTAGGTCCTCGCAGGATACTCCTGATCCCAGAGTGCTTACTAAAGTTCAGCTTTCAGGCGTCGTCCTTGGGCCTCCACAAAAGGACACTTAAATAACTTACTTACGCCGTATTTAGTCAAAGTGTTGGCGCTAATTCTCCGTTGCCGCATTGGGAACATTAAACACCAGTTTCGGGGTGAGATCGAAGTACTCCATACAGCACCTTTGCATTATTGCCGTTCCAATCTTCCACTAGAACTTATACCTAGATTTTATTCTTACTCGAAAAAGCCTATACTCGACAATATGGCAGGCCAGGGGAACATGCACAATCTGACAACTCTCATCAAAAGGTCGGCTTCCATCCTCTAAGTTGTCACCTACATGCACGGGCATCGTGGTCGACCAGGACGCCTACCCGTACATCTCTGCTAACACTCGCTCCTCGAACAGACTTGAAGCTGCCACATCGCGGCTCGAAGATATAGCGAGCTCTACCGATGGACAACAGGCTGCGACCAACGGTCTTGCTGGAGCCGCCGTCACTTCCGCAGGCGCTGCCGCAGCTTCCACCCCACAGACCCCTGCTCCTCCTCCGCCAGAACCATTACCTCTATCGGTCGAAGCGTTTGACAAACTCATTGAGGAAGACGTCGGGGCCTTTGTCAAGGCTAGCGAGAAAGTCGGTGGTCTGGTAGAAGATCAGGTATGTTGCGAATGTATTTGGCTAGAGAATGGTGGCCTAATTCGAGTCTTTGCCAGGCAAAAGCCGTCAAGCAGGCATTCGAGGCGGAGCGCACCTACTTGCTAGTGGCTTCCAAGTCAAAGCAACCTGATGTCCAGCCACCAGAGCTCATGACCGAATTGCACCGTCACACTTCGGCCGTCGACGAGATTCGAGAAGGGAATCGCCCTTCGCCGCTTTTCAACCACCTCAGTGCGGTTTCTGAGGGTATCGTTGCCCTGGGCTGGATTGTGGACAAGAGACCGAATGATTTTGTTACCGCGACACTCGGTGGTGCTCAATACTACGGAAATAAAGTCCTGAAAGAGTACAAAGAAAAGTATGAACCCCATGTGCAATTGCGGCAGTCAAACTTACAGCTACAGGGACAAGACTCACGTCGAATATATCCAAGCATATTACAAGATTTTCCGATCTCTGGCCGCTTACGTGAAGGAACATTTTGCTACGGGTCTTATATGGAATAACAAAGATGGCATCGACGCAGTTGAAGCTCTCAAGCAGATACAGTCTGGAGGTTCAACTGCCGCTGCTCCACAAGCAGGTGGCCCTCCACCACCTCCGCCTCCACCGCCTCTACCTACGTTCGATAACGATGGACCCCCTGCTCCGCCTCCACCACCATCATCCGGAGGAGCAGCCTCAGGCGGAGACATGAGCGCTGTTTTCTCTCAATTGAACCAGGGCTCCGCTGTAACATCAGGACTACGGAAAGTCGACAAATCTGAAATGACACACAAGAACCCAAGCTTGAGAACGAGTTCCGCAGTACCACAGAGATCAGGTTCACAAACCTCAGTCAACTCTTCAACGCGTGGCAAATCACCATTACCTACCAAAAAGCCCGATAGCTTGCGAGCAAAGAAACCTGGTAGGAAGGAGCTTGATGGTAACAAATGGATCGTCGAGAACTTTGAAAACACTCAAGCAGATATCATCGAGATTTCTGCAGAGTTGAATCAAAGTATTCTAATCTCGAAGTGCAACAAAGCTGTGATCAAGGTCTCCGGCAAAGCAAATGCAATTGCCATCGATAATTGTAACGGCTTGTCAATCCTGGTGGAGTCCCTCGTGTCCAGCCTGGACGTTATCAAAGCAAACAAATTCCAGGTCCAAGTGGATGGGGTCGTTCCCACCATTCTCTTCGATCAAGTTGACGGCGCCCAAATCTACCTGTCAGAGTCCAGTCTGGGAACGGAAATCTTCACAAGCAAAAGCAGTGCCGTGAATGTTGTTTTGCCACCCACTGACGATTCAGAGGATGACAGTAAGGAAGTTCCCTTCCCAGAGCAAATACGAAGTGTCATAAAGAATGGGACTCTCGTCAGCGAGATCGTGGAACATGCCGGCTAGGACTACTTGGGCCATGGCTTTGAATGATTTGGATTCTTCCTGTACATTTAGCGACCAGATAGTAGGGCAAAGGGGGGCTCGATATCAATACCAGGGTGTTGCGGAGAGGAGGGAATTGATGGCTCTAGCTTCTTGACACATCCTCTAAATTTCGTGAAGTTTTGTCGAGAGTTCTCAACTGTCCTTGGTATCCCGGTTAAGACAGGATTTCCCTGTACTACAAATTTGAATTATTTCTCGCACCAGACATGGAATGGTCAATGGCATATTGAATTCCGGAACTTTGATCTTCCACGCCGACCCATCGAGAGATGTCGCTCCCCCTATCGAAGCCTCTGCTGTCCTCAAACCTACAACGAGTGTCTTTTCCCCGTTGCTACATTACTTTTTATGAAAGCTGAGAGCAAAGTCACTTCCCGTAAATTATCTGCCCTTCGTCATTCGTTTGGCTTTTGGAGTACGTATGATTTGACTCCACCACTACAGATTGAGCAAGGTCATCGGCGGGGTTAAACTTATGCTCCCTAACAGGATCATCTGGCATGAATTGCTCCCTTGCTCGTGCTATTCATAAACTGGAGATAAACGATTGATCTCTTGTCATTATGGCATCTGTGGTTACGAAAGGAACCGTCAAAACTAGGTTCCTCTTCATCTCAGATACGCACTCTTACCTGCCATCTGAGGGCCATCTTCCAAACCAGCCCTTCAGCTTGCCGCTTCCAAAAGCTGATGTACTCGTCCACTGCGGCGATCTTACCATGAACGGCTCCTTGGAGCAACATCGAAATGCAGTGAAATTGCTCGACTCCATCCAGGCAGATCTGAAAATCGTCATTCCTGGCAACCACGACTTGACTTTACACCGCGAATATTACGACAAGCACTACGCCGAGCATACACGCTTTCCTAAGTACTCGGATGAGATCCTTGCAGAGATCAAGGACATGTATGCTGGAGACATGGCCGCTAGCAAAGGCATAGTGTACCTTGAGGAGGGTACCGCACAGTATCATCTGAAAAATGGAGCGCAATTAAAGATATATGCAAGTGCATGGACACCTGAATTTTTCAATTGGGCATTCGGGTATCCACATTCTAGCGATCGTTACAATCCATCCTGTCTAAAGGACTCTAGACATGCCGAGTTCGAGTCTGCACCCAAAAACCCAGTCTCATCATTTGGATTAGCAAGCAGCGTTGATCTCATGGTTACACATGGCCCGCCTTTGGGTATCCTTGACAAGACTCGCCACGGGCTAGATGTTGGCTGTGCACACCTTCGAAGAGCGGTCGAGAGGTGTAGACCGAAGATCCATGCTTTTGGCCATATCCACGAAGGTCATGGAGCATTATGGAAGATCTGGGATACCCAAGGTTTGGAACCGAGTGGCAGTATTGGTGCAACACTCGACGCGCCTACACTTCCAGAATCGCCATTCTGGAACACCAACTGCATGAGACCTCCTGTTCCAGGTGAGACTCTTGTAGTTGCACCGTCATACAAGGAGCAGATTGAAGGCAAGAGTGCTTATATCAATGCAGCAAGCTTGGAACATGGGAAGTCGACGCTATTCATAAATTCAAGTATCATGACCGTCAAGTACGAACCCAGGAATGCCCCTGGCTTGTCGACATTGAGTTGGAAAAAATCAAGAAGTTCCATTGATGCTAAAAACGTCTCACGAGATTGACTTCTTTCGTTGTCGAGTACAGATACATTTTCCTGGTCCCTGGACACGCTGGTATTTCTGTTCAACGCCATGTTGAGCCGAGCTAAATGCTGTTCCCATGTGCCCATATCCCGTCAGTCCATACTGGTTGAAAACAAACCAACGCCATCCACGCAGATAATGTCATCCTTCCACTTGCGAGGCCCGCTTGAAGACAAATCATGCATACTTGCAGCACTTCAATCATTAACCTCCTGCAGCTGCTGCGATGACCTCACCGATGGCGTCCGCGGTCTCTTTCTTGCCGAGCATACGGGCGACACTTATGCCAGACAATATAATCATGTCCAGAAAATAATCGTTACATGGTACCAAGAGATCCAATCGTTTCCCGGGCTTGAACTTGGCAAGTTTGACACCAGCTTCATCTACCAGGTCCAGTCCTGTACCAGTCAAGGCATCCTGCTTCCATTTTAATTTGCCAGCATTGGGAGCAATAAAGCCATAAGTACTAGAGAGTCCACTCGTTTTCACTAACATTTCCTGCCCGTGCAGTGAAATATCGATCTTTCCAGATATGGAATGGAATTTGGCTGTCCCAATAATAACTTGTTGCATGTTGTAACCATCGAAGGATGTTACACGAGACAGCTGGACATTGGTGTTGGGAATGGTGGATTCCGACAAAATGAATAATGGTATTGAGCCTCCCTGAGGTCCCTCCCTTTCGATGATTGTCGCCTTTCGCCTGTCTGGCGAAGGACGAAATCGGAGTGTTTGGATGACATGACTGGTTTTGAAGCTGTCCTTGCTGGAGAATAAATTGGAAAGAGACAAGCTTCCCATGACGGCTGCACTCATTTGATGAGTATGAATTGGTTAAGACAGATTTGGTTCAGGAGTTGATACTTATACTGTTTCGGTACGTGAAAGCTATAAGGGTGATTTCCTTTCCGAGGAGAAGATGTTGTGTGGGATCTTTGACTTGGAAATGCACGATTCCGTGCCACATTATATATACACGCACCCTCAATACTGGAACTTGGTAAGTCTGATTGACGTTGGACGGCTATGCTGTGTGAAATGGACAAGCTTCAAGGAATTGCAACGTATCAGATCGCAACCCGGAAGCCATGATTGACAAGCAATCGCAGGCCGCTGTAGCACTAGAATGACCGCCCCAACCCATTCAGTCGTATCAGGCATCCAGCACGGCTTATTGTTCTCGGAGGAGTCAAAAGCAGCTGCAGGCTGCAGATCAATCCAGCTCGAGGGACATCGTTGGCCAAAGACCAAAGGTCGATGGGCCAAACAATACAGCCCTGCGAGCCCTACCGGTTTTCATCCATGCATGCATCTACGGGCGTTGCCAAGAACTTACAAACAATGTAACAGCGTGGCTCGGCCTTCCGACGGGCCAAAATTGACCGAGAACTTGGTGGTATCGTATACGTATCGGAGGGTTTCACAAGTCCGAGTCGCAGTCCCATATGCAGCCTTGTCTACGGTCCTGACCTAAGCAAGGGTTTGGGGGTTTCTAGAAACTGCAAATGTCCCTTGTAACATGTGGACATATGCAAAGCATTCATACCTGACCTATTCAATTCCAATCTGACTCATGGGCCTAATGTGGCTGGAGCCTGGTTTTGGATTTGGTGTGTGAGGTAATTATGCATTATTGCTCTATGCAGTCTACTTGAAGCATATGTGATTCTAGACTTCGTCTCTGTGGTTCGAATACGCTGACTAGTGTGAAGATGTAGGCTAAGATGGATAGGCGAGAGACAAAAGATGCGCCTACGACGCGATCGGGTCACCTACTGAAATGGCTTCCTCGTTGTCATACTCATATTGATATGCATTTCCGCGGGCCTGGCGTAAGGCCCAGTCAATAACATCTCTCAGCACCGCGTCGACCTGGGCCTGCGATTCCAGAATCTGGACAATCTCTTCAGTCAGAAGCCGTCCAAATGCTCTCGCATACCAAAGATGTCTGCCAACTTCAGCCATCAGGACGCCCCAGCACATGAGAATTGTGAGAGCAACTCGATCACGCTCTTTGATGGCATTTACGTACTCCTCGCTCATCATGGCAGGCCAGGCGAGTGAATATCCAAGATAGTCTCGTTGTAGGCATACTTCAAAATGTGCCTTCAGCCAGAGCAAGGCTGTTTGACAATAGGACGTGTGAACTGAAGACTCTGGTCTCATATTGTTGAGTGTTTCAAGTTGGCGGAGTACACGCTTGGTCCCATCGTCCAAAGGCACCTTGGGACAAAGGTAGATTGGAAGAACATGACGAAAGAGATCATCTTCCACGATACACTCGGTTCTCTTTTTGATGACAGCAGTGAGACCTCGGCCAAGCTCGAAATGCATGATCATGGTCTGAAGAGGACTTTCGTGATCAATTGAAGACGCGAATTGGGATGGACACAAGGTGATATCTGTGAGCAAGATGGAAAAGTACAAAACCGCCCGGTGACTTTCGGCCGTTATATTCAACAATTGGGCCTGGAAACTTTGAAATGCTGTGTGCTGATAGGAGAGGGCTGTGTTGATGTACTGGCGACAGTTGCTGCAGGATGGGGGTGTTGGTGAGTTACAGTCGGATTGAGGTGTATTGTTCCTTTGAGGGCGGCCTGATGTTACGGTCCCATTGTCACTGGGTGTGTCTCGGCATGAGCAAGAGCTTGCGATCTCGAATGCTGCAATCGCGAAAATGCCGTGCAATAAGAATGAATGCTGCAATGCAAGAACTGGAACTCGATCTTGCCAGATTGGACAATCTTCACATATCAAAGTGGAAATACTCGGGGCTGTTATTGTTGTCCAACGATGCATCAGTTGGAGTTCGAGGAGTTGCTGAGTAGGAGGGAAGACGGCTCTTGGCCGGGGTGTTTCGTCTTCATCTCGGTGATGAGCATTACGACCTGCAATTGATGAAAGACGAGGATCTATGGTGCTGCTATTGGTCGATTTGGTAGATCTTGAGGTCGTGGATGATGTCCCAGTACTTCGACTGCGACCGCTGAACTTGTCGAGATGATTTTTAATCGAGCTTGGAACGCAATTGGAACTTGTCACTGTGGTACGCTCGGCTGGAAACAAAAGGGAACTGCTCGACTGTGGCTGAGCAACTGGAGCCTCAGATCTTGAAGCAGACAATGAAGAGCCTGGTGACACATTGTGGACCTGGGAAACATCCGAAGTGGAAGTCTGCAAGATCGAAGCTGACAGACCACTCAATGCCGAGTGTGATGCCTGCATGGGTCTGTTGGGGATAGAACCATTCGCGACCCCAGTATCACACGCATAGTCACAATCTGTGGCTCGGGCCTTACAATTCCCACACGGCGGACCGGATTCATCACACTTAACTCGCCGCTTTTTGCACGTTTGGCATCCGCGTCGGGATTTGGCATGTGATCGACGGTTATGTGGCGTGGTCATTGTGATTCCGGTGATTTCAGCTGCGAAGTGACGCACGCGGAGAGCTGTCTGCATCCGAACGATGGAAATGCGATTGAACCAACAGGAGCCCCTGACGGGACACGATGGTGGTGGAGTCCTGGAGTGATTGCTTGCTAATCAAAGAGTGCAGCTGATCTTGTCTTGGATATGAGGCCGTTTGTATATCGGTGCGAGACGTTGGCCCAAACTGGAAGGTAAGAATTGATGGATGGAAGTAAGTAAGTGCCCTATTAAGGAGACTTGCGGTCATGCCACTCAACAAGCGAAACCAGATACGAGACGGCTGTGAGTTGATTGCCTTGCCAGCCAGTGAGAATGTTACAGAAATAGTGTCAAGCTCTTGAAGACTGAAGTAAAAAAGAGTCACGACAGACTTGGGCATAGACAGAAAGGGATGGGGAGAAGATACTTTGGAAGGAGAGGGTTTCGTATACCATCATATAATACCGCAAGATCCGGGGATTAGACTTTTCGGGTTCTGCCAGAGCAGATCAACGAGGCTGAGCCAGCTGGCTTGTGTGTTTCGTCAGGCGTTCTATGGGATACAAGGATTTCATTCCAGGTACCTAAGTATCGGGATCCCAACCACATGGATCTTGGCAGGGTGGCTGAAATAGAACACGCGAACATTGGTGCAATACGGCCCTCTTTTAGGATGATCATCAGGGTTGGAGACCAGGATACTTCGAGCAAATACTTTTTTTTCATTTCCGTTCGTCAGGCACTCGGCGTGGTCGATATCTGGGTTGTGTTGCCTGGGGTGTGTAGACGTGGTAGAGTTTGGAGTCGTGTTAACCGGTGGGACAGTAGATTACCACCATTGCCTAGAAGGGGTGTATTGTGGCGTGGATACGGTACGTCGTTGGAATATGATCCCTTTAAGGTATTTACACTCCATGACCCTATCAACATAGTACGTACCTTCCAGCATAGTACCTACTTACATACTTCGTTCCTTCCTCACCTTTAGCAGGCCCTCGAGAATACACGAAACCCCGCCGTTACTTGAAACAAGTAAGAGGACAGGCAGTGTTCGTCTGCATTGCATGTTGTCGCTCGTCGCAGCGATCTACCTGATCTACCTCTTGATGACTCCTAGCCTGCAGGTGCGGTCGCAGGCGGGCACGAGAACAAGTTGTTAGAAGGTGACGATGACGTAGCTCTCTGGCTACACAAGCCCCAGAAACACCAAAAGAGCATGCGAGTACGAATACGAATACGATACCTGATACCACACTTGGAGTATCGGAGATTGTAACTTTTGTATGGAAAATACCTCGGCGACAGATCCATGTCTTCTACTCCCGTAGGTAGTCAGGTACTAGCACACTTAGTAGCTTCTTTCAGGCATTCGTACTATGTCACTCGACGGTACAGATGCTCCTACCTTAACACCGACCAACGCACCTACATATCCACACAAGCATAGGACGCGGTGGGTCATTCTCGGTAGATCATCAACGTCGGTCGAAGAACTAGACGGCGAGAGAAAGCATCAAGGCGTGCCTATGCCTTCGAACCTGGTCCAAGCTCTGTCACCATCCTCGACTGTCACTGTCGACTGCCGATTGCCGAAGAGGTACCCCTGGAACATGGCCCGTCGCCTTTTCGCTCGTGCTTTGAATCTTGAGAAGAGAAGTACTCGGAAATAAGTCAATCTTTGGTTGCATTCCCCCCTTTGAAACCCCCATCTACCCCCTCGTCGGACACCCCCTTTCAACCCCATCCCGTCCCGGCTCCCCACTCCTGTGGAAAACGAATCCAACCTCTCCATGCACCATGTATGGTATACCTAGCTAGTAGTAACTCATCTCGTCTCGTCATGTCCGGTCTACATATCTCTATACTCACGAGAGAAGGGGGTTTCCAGGTCTGAGTGTATCTTTTCCTCGCATACGATGTGTCTGGGTCGATGAAGACCGGGCTTAGGTAGTGACATATAGCCAAACGAGACGTCGACCTCAGTGCGAAAGGGATGGCGGAAGGGAGCACTGAGACTACATTGGGAGAGCCCAAGGCTCGGAACGTTTTTCCCCTTACAATACCCTGATACCGTCACTCGGTAAGCAAAAGCTCAAGATCCTACTCTTCTTTCCCCTTGCACCTGGGGAATATCCGTCCGGGCGCGTGGGAATGTGGTGGTACCCGGAAGGGGGTTTCCGCGCCTCTTGCACAGCCTTGCATGGAAACCAGCAGTGGATCCGCCAACATCTATTGTACTTTAGGTACAGGAGTAACTGGGACCCACCCACCCCTCTGATCTTCGGCAAAAGTTCTTCGAATTCAACCCAATCACCGTCGACCATCGAGACTTGGCCGTCGGGCTTTCCACGACATGTGTGATGGGTGGTGATGTAGCAGTTGACCAACAGGTAAATCGACCACGGACCAGAAAAGATCAGACTAGACTAGACTGTCCACACGGTTGCTGGATACAGTGCAGAGCATGCAAGATCTACGCTACACGAATTTTGTGGCATTGCGGTACTGACGTAAGAGAGACAGCAAAAAGCTGGAAATCAGGATATGATGATACGACCTGTAGACGGGTGATCGAGAAGGCCAGGACTCACGATTCACGACTCACGAGGGTGTGGCAGTATCGCACAAGCGTCTGTCATTGCGACCACTATAGTTCTGGCAGTTGAGCCACGACTGAGTCACTAAGCGCTTGACGAACCACCACACGTATGAGAGACTCCGGAGATGTTGCCGCTGTTTATGTAACTACTAGTCGTAGCGGACGTTGTGGGTAATTCCTCCCTTGTCACGATGACTCTCAGGGAGGATATCCAGACTCCTCGCACCTCGACGACTGACTAATTCTTATCCCCAGTCCCAACGATCTGGTTAATGGTCGGTAGCCATTCTTCTCCAAGCATAGTCAGGGTTAGGCAGATATCTTAGTAATGCCCACGCATATGTATGGGACATACTGTGCGGGATCAGACAAAAACAGAATATCTCTTTTTCGGTTTAGCGGCCACCGGCTCGCCGGTCGTATATGGCCTTATTAGACCCCGAGAGAGGAAGGAGAGATTGACCGTTGTGTCCCTTTGTGTCACATTCGCATGGCCAACAGCAGCAATCGCATTTGCTGTACCGTAACGTATCAGTCTTTGGTATCCAAGCTAGTAATTGTTGCTTGGCTATGTTGTGGCTTCTGCATGATTCTACCATTCGGAGGGTATTTTTTGGTCATGTCAATGCTCTATCTCCTACATAGACCAGGGGCAGGAGGAGGGTTTTCTTTCCATCGAGACATTATGGATGGAGGGAGTACACAAGTGGGGCCATACACCTGCTTTCACCTCCTTCGTACTGTACAGTATGCGCGCCTCATGCACTGAGGCCCACCGGCTTAACTGTTTCCTTACCAACCAGATATCTACCGCCCTGGTCCTAGTGGCGGCTGTGTGACTGGTATAAAGCTGTACTGAGCGTACATACATAGCCTGTAAACAAACAGCAGCGTAGAAACTAACTAACTAGTCAGTCGATTCGAAGAGGTCGATTCGAAGAGGTCGATTCGAGGTTTGGCTCCAAATATTTGTGTCCATCCTGAATCCTAACAAGGATTGTCGGTTGCCATCTTCGTCTCGGTTTTATATCGCCGGTACTATTAGTGAAAGCCTTTGTCCTTTTGTCGGGCTAGCTGACATAGGCAACATCCTGCAGTTGCGAGGTAATTTTCGACGGCAGGCTCCAGAATGATAATATCATAAGTACAACCTTTGTCATTTGTATCTGCTTTCGTCTCCTGAACACGAGCGGACATGATATGTCAGCATCTAGCTTTGTTCGTGCTGCATGGTGGCGAGTGTCGTTGGCATAGCCACGCTCTTGTATCATGTCTTGGATATGCCAGAGTCTGTCGACTCGTTTGCTGACGCCGAGCCTGGGTCTGGCACATGCTCACTCTTTGGAGCATTATCCCCTGCTTTTCTTGCTCTCCTTCTCGTTGTCGGTATCCGATTTAGTTTCCGAACCCTCTGAGTCACTTGTGACTCTGGGTACCACCATCCGAATGGGTTTTGAAGTGCCATGCGAGGGTCAAATCTAGCGTATCCATGTCCTGGTCTCGAGAATAAGGGAAACAAGTTACCACGCCGATTCTCTAGATATTGATGTCGAGTCTGTTCAGTAGTATTGTGTGATGCTCGCACTCTGGCTAAGATTGACTTCGCTTCGGTGGGGATTCCAATAGGTATAGAATGCTCGTCAATGGAAGCAGTGCTGCGAGATGGCATCGACCTAGGTTCATCCAGATCGGACGACGCATGTAGTGGCGTCTTCGGTCTCAAGCTGCCACGAGAGTTCCTATCCGCGTTGTCTTCAATCGCTTTCAGGCCATGCTCGTCAGCATGTTCGCTCTTGAGGATCACGTTTGAAGTAATTCGATTGGTTTCCTCGGCTGAAGGCCCCATTGTCGGAAGCGAGTTCGACGTGGTCGAACCTCTCACAGCCTTACTCCCAATGGAGGAGTGCTTAGAGTGATGATTGTCCATATGTGAGATACATGCCAAAACTGTGTATGCTGATTCAACCAAGTTAATGTCATTGTTTACCTCGGCAGTTCTCATTGCGTCCATGCAAAGATTCTTATCAGGCTCAATATGCATAGACTCCACATACGTGTGCCAAATCAATTTCGTCAAATCCAAGTGCCTTCTTTTGCTTGCCTGTTCGAGAACTGTATGCAGTGTCGGCTTTGGGACGTGCCGGTTTTGATCTCGAAGGAGGTAGAAGATTTCCAAAACTGTGTCAAGTTCACTTCTTTCACAAAGCGCATGGATGAAAACAACCCAGACCCAAGTGTCAACCTTGATGTCATGTTGATTCAATTCTTGTATCTCAAGCCAGGCAAGCTCAAGTTGCTCTTCACGTATTATAGCGATAATGATCAATTGTGCCATAGCAGACGGACTGTCAACCAATTGTTGCTGCAACGCCGACTGGGTTCGTTGGCGAAGGAAGCTATCCGGGTGGACTGAAAGCACCTAAGCTTGTTAGACTAGTCCGAACACACACATCATCATTTGATACATACCTTAAGCACAGCCGCCCATATAGGTGCACTGAGTGGAATGTTTTCGCGCTTCATTTCCTCCAAGATCAAAACAACATTGGAGACCGAGCCAAGTTCAGGGTGACATTGACTCAAGATCCTAGCCTCATAGTGACCCAGATTCGGCTTTGTGAGGCGTTCTTCAACCAAGATGGTCAGAATGTTATCGATGGCTTCAGGATGTGGTGCCCCATGCGCAAGATATCTGAGTTCTTGTTCCAGAAGCTCATTCGAAAGATTTTGTCGCGGGATCGCACCCTTTGAGGAGCGAATTTCCCCAGCTCCTTCCCGCTGGGACCTTGCTCTTGCTCTGCGAAATGAAAGTGGAAAAACGAGTTTCTGGTCGAAAGTATGACCTGAGCGTCTCCGCAACCCGTGCCGTTCGGGGGGTGTGAAGAGGTCGGTCTCGATGGCATCCGACGACGAATCAAGAGAACTGTCGAATTGCTTCACCTCAAACAGAGGTAGGATTCTGGAAGCCCATTCGCGCGAGTAAGGCTTCTCTGTCGCAGGTTTGGGCAGCTTGTCATAGTCCAACTCATAGTCATTGGTTGTTATTTTTCTTCTTGTCAAAATGCTGGCAGAGTCACGCCCTTCTGACACGCTTCGAGCCGTGTTCGGTGTCCGGTCGACATGATGCCTGGAAATCGAGCGCCGGGTCCTAGTCAGGCGCTTTGAGGTATATGAGCCCAGTGGGATGGGATGCGTTTGGGATGGGAGACAGTTGCGCGCGGTCTCAATCAGGCCAACAGATGAAAAGACTTTATACATCTACTGCACATGGCGCCTATGTCTTTTTGAAACCGGTATACTTCCACAGTAGATTGCGGTGAGCCGCAGGAGTTAAGAGGGATTATTTGTTGGCGAACACACGAAACCAAGATGCAACTGCAGTTCTCCCCAGAAAAAGAGTTCATGCCGCCTTACGGTAAGGCTATATATTGGATTGGCAGGAGCCACGGAGGTTTGTACGATCGCCTTGGCGATGTGCTTAAAGCGGCATCCTGTTGTCTGTTCATTCCTACCGTCTTCATCAACACTACGCACCTATACAGGAATAAGAAACTCTCATCGTCCGGATACATCATCAGTGAACATGTACTCTTCAACTGCACACAACCAACGCCCCAAAGACGTGTTGCTGTGCGCGAAGGCTGTTCGTAGTGCCATCGAACAGCATCAAATTCGCTATTTCCTAGCCAAACTTAGACTATGCAACAGAGTCTTCCCCTCAGTCACACGTTGTTATTGGACTTCGGTTTGTTTGTTTCGTTCCAAAGTATGCATGAAGCCTTTGTCGTGACTTCGCGATTGAGGAGAATTTGGTGAATATCGGTTGAAAAGGCGCAGTCGACCAGAAATCCATACGTGGAGTGTCTTCCGCTGATGACGGCCTCAGAAGAAATGTTGCTGTAAGACCCGGCAAGTAACAACAACTGTACGGACATGCGGCTAGTCGATTGACTAATCCAGCTCCGTCATGGCGATCCCAATTTTAGAGATTGTGCGGGTAAAGCCCAGAGCTTGCTTGCGTGGCTCACCCGTCCACGAACTGATAATTTAGGTATGATTCGATTCGAGGACAAGTGCTCAAGGATGACCATGGCAATATGGGATGGGTGGAACTCTCAACAGGAATACTGTTGATGAGAGCCCCAACGGTGGCCGCTCGCTCACTTTGCGATTGTGCTTGTATCGATACTCTGTGTGGTTCCAGTCTTTGAAGACCTGATGACATGAAGCCACTTAATCCTTATGCCATGTCGTCTCCACAATGCAAGCGACTCCAATTTGCCTTCCATGTGGACAGGGTTTCCACGTCCATAGAGCTGCCTTTGCAGTACATCATCATCAACTCAGAATGTGGCTGAATGACGGTAGGGTATTTAGCAACCTGCAATTATGACACTCGGCGAGATTGACCCTACCAAACAAGATGCTGTGATCTTCTCAATAGGCACAAATCCACGTCCAGCACCTTTGGCAGTCGAAACACAAAGAAAAAGTTCCTTCACATATCCATTTCTTCCAGCCGTCGTGCCCCCAAGACCACCAGCACTGCTATTCTACTTGGGAGGTCGACAAAGTCCACTTTTTGCTTCTCCATAGCTGAGGTCTTGGTGATGCTGGAAGTCCTGAAAAGGATCCGACTGTTATATGCCGTCGAGGCTTATAAGATATTGCTTTTGATAAAAAAGAATTCTATTGCCATGGTTCTCGAAGTCGATCCACAACGTAAACACTCAGTCATTGAAGATTCATCCCGTCATAATATTGGCGTCCTTGAGCTCGAAATCGTACTGCATCTATCATTGCACATCTTCGTTTCCTTCATCCAGTGAGATGAGGGGTCCATGGCGAAGGAAGTCCATCATTCGTGGTAAATGGCATGTCGGTCGGTGTTTCAAGCCAACTGTGGGGAATATTTTCCTCGAAATTTATGAAGTCAAGTGAGACGTCGTGCTGTCCAAGAATCGAATGATCGACATCATAGTCACTGATTAGATCATAGTTCTGGGTCGGAAGCGTGGGATCGTGGGGATCTTGCGAATCATGAGGATCTTCTTTGGGGATGACAGTTTCGGTAAAGACGTCTTCCTGAATGTTCTCAGGTGAGGTGGATGGTCTCGCAGGATCTGTCAGCCATCCATAATCAAGCAGATTCCAGAGAATTTCGAGATTGGAATCGGTGATGTGAGATGAGTTTATAGTCACTAAAGCTCTTGCAGACAGTGGGTCGGGAGTGAAACTCTCCAGAGCGGCCGCCTAAGGTATTCATCAGTTCGGGACATAGTCATTGATGAAGTGATTCAGGGAGAAGGAGAGAACGATGCGACTAGGCAATATGTGTAGGCCGAGTGCTTGACGTCCAAGGCGATAGAAGAATTGCAACTTAAGAAAGCACTCACCACTCGTGGATAGTGATCCCAAGTACCCCGACCTTTGCTGAGAAACTCCAAAGCATATTCATACAATTGTTGCGACGACTTACTGAGGTGATCGTCACTGTGATACATGAATAACCTGTGTATAGTCCCTGCCACCATTGTGCTATAAGCGTAGAAGCTCATAAGAGTTAGGCCTTGTTTTTGCACTATCCGAAGTAGAACAGTAAGCTGGTAAGCATGTTCACGACTGCGGCGAAGTGCTTCGCGGAGGAAGCTCGGAGAAACTCTGGATCCTCGGGGTTCCAATCGTTTCTTGAGAAGAAAGGGGTGATGCAGAAGGCAATGGTTGATATGGTAGAGTACGTTCGCGAAGACGAAATGGCCTGCGGCTGGGTTATCGGGCGTACCGTTCGTGTCGATATAACGCTGTATTGTGGTGGAGAAGGAAACCCTTGTGAGGTCGCAATGCGCTTCGAAGTTGAGCAGGGTACTGTAGATAGCTGAGAATTCACTGCGTGAGTCCCAAGGAGGATAATTTTCGCTGCCACTGTCATACTGCAAGGTATGTCGCTCAACGCGCCCAAGAGCGGATGCCATGAGTACTGTCTGCGCCAAACAGTCGAGGTTCTCCGCATTGCCATCCCATGAGGTATCGCTGAGAGCACGTAAGTCGGGTAATGTTTTGGATCCCTGCTCATTGAATTGGGCAGCAGCGGACGGGAGACGGACGGTACAGTCGCCATCGGATAAGGTTGGAGGACGGTTTGTGCCACACGAGACAAGTCTGTCAAGCAAGTAGACTGACCAAAACGTCAGTCTTCTTTCGTCTTTCTCGTCGGGAGATAGATCTGTGGGGGGCTCTTTGTTTAGCTGTAGACTCTGTGCGAATCGTACGGCCAACCCAATCTTCACCCATCCAAGGTTATGGCGGCCTGCCGTAAAATCGACGACGGCCAGCATGTTTGTTGCTTGGACTGTGTGAATATTCAGTGCATAGTCCTCGGAGAAGGACTTGTCAAAGATCTCGTTCCAGGCAGCACGTGCATAGTTCTCCACAATATCTAGCTGTCTTGATTCGAAGAAAGGGTCTTCGGAAAAACGAGCTGCTACAGCTGTGATTGCCATCAATAGATAGTCGGGTAGTTCATTCGAATCAAGGCGTTGATAAAGATAATCGGGGCGGAAATAAACATAAGGTTGGTTCGAGCAGTACAAGAAGTAAGTCTTCAAAATTGACCGAAGTACAGGCTCAGGGGGCACTTTTGAGAATTTCCTATGTCGTTGTCAGCAATGCAAGATGATGAATGAGAGTAGATAGATGCCATTCTCTGCACGAATTTGCAAGTTGTCGGGGAAGATCCTTAAGAACCGAGGGACATACTGCACCGTGTCCGCATGGAAGCTAGGGCTGTCTCCAGATTTGATAGATACTGCTGCGGTTCTTGCACCTCTTATTGGCGACGAGCGCCTTCTCTTAGATGGCATACCATCACTGCCTAGAGCGAGTGGAAAGCTATGGCAGTCTAAGTATAGGATTTAAGACGTCCAAGACCGAGTGGTGGTGGTAGACTTACTCTGACCCACCACTGTCTAGCATACTCAGCTTGGACTCCAGAAGAGCCACGCGGGCGGCGAGGTTAATTTCCTGATCATATATGAGCGGTTTTGCAAGTGCTGGATGGACAATCAAACGTCTCACATTGATGCTGCTCGCCGATCCGTGTGCGGGACCATCATCATAGCAGCACTCCTGTTTCAATCGAGCACAAAAAGAACATACAGGCTTTTCACCTGAGCATCTCGATTTCTTGCGCCTATGATGATCGCTTAGCGTCCGAGTCCAGATTGTGTGCTGTTGGAACCAAAGACGTACCGACAATTGAGACACGCTTGACGTACGCGCTTCGCTTCTCTTGATTCATTGTTATTCATGCTTGAGAGCACATGAGACGAGTCAGCGGGTCAGCGGGTTCAGCGTGCGATTTTGTGGAAGTGGTTGAGAGACGTTTTCACTGATCACAGATCTGTCGCCAATCGGGTAGATGGGCAGTCGCTTAGATGGTCGTGGAATCTGGATGGACCAGTCTTGGAGTCTTACAGATGGTGGAATATTTATGCAGTGGCTCAATGGCGAATGCGGGGCCCGGGGGCTCTTGCCACGCTTATGTACTCCATCACTCCGTACCTGCCTTCCGTGCCTACGGAGTACATACCAGCTTAAGCCTTACACACAGACGGAGTAGAAGGTACCTAGGTACCTGAGCAGATACTACACAGGGGCCTGCTCGCACTTCTCCCACTTCTCGGGACACTCTAAATGCCAAGCCACAAATCTGGGGCAGCAGCGGCAGTGCGGAATTTGTGTAAGATGCCTGGGTAATGTACCTATGTACCTTATCCAGTTATCAGCCACACAGCCCTGCCACTCAATCAAGTATTCCGCATTCTTTCTTCACGTTATAGCCAGATATCTAACAGTCCACTTCAGTGTCACAGTCTTGAGCTGATAAGTCAAGCCATCTCCAGGTTCTGCCCAGGTATCCTCGACCATCTAGTCTCAATCAGCACCACGATTTCGCGACGATTAAAGTGCACACCCGCTACCAGCCAATCGAATCTTTCAACGCTTTCAGTACTTGGACTTCCTGATTCCTCCGACGATCAACCGATTGTTTCGCAAGGCTACGCCTCCCACTGAGATAAGGCTCTACAACTCCGAGTCCTCACGATTCCAGTCTGATTCCTAACTGGATGGTCAGCCCGCTGTAACAAAACTTGAGCGCCATGGAGGGCCGATTGTCTTTCTGTACACTGGGCATGTTCATTATTGGTTAGTGCATCATCGAGCCTTTCAACTTTCCCAAAACTTTTATTCTTGACTTGGAACTGACTCACATTGACCAGACGAAATTGCTTTTTTAAATGGGAAAGCACCAGAACAGAAGATCATCGGAGGCGCCGGCACTTACGCTGCTCTTGGTGCCCGTCTGGCCGCCGGTCATTGCAATGCTGGATCTGTCAGCTGGACCGTCGACATGGGCTCAGACTTCCCACCAGAATTCAAAATTTTGATCGACACGTGGCAGACGAAATGTGTATTTCGAATAGACAAGACACGACTCACTACAACCGCTTGGAATGGCTACGGACCCAACGAATATCGTGGTAAGCATGACTTCCTCTGACTAGTATACATGTTCACCAAGAGAAGTGCCGAATTCGAACTAAGTGAAGGCAGCATTCAAATATCTCACACCAAAATTACGGCTAGACGAGCACTCCTTCTCTGAAGCCCAAGTGCTTGCCGGCTCCTTCCACATGGTGTGCTCGCCGGAAAGATGCATCTCAATTGTAACCGGAATCATGACTCGGCGGCGGGAATTGGCCCCAGACGAACCACGACCCATCTTCGTCTGGGAACCCGTGCCAGATCTGTGTACGCCAGAAGAGTTTGAACGGTTGCGTGCGGCTGCTAGCTTGGTTGATGTTGTGAGCCCCAACGCTGAAGAGCTCATCTCATTCTTTCCTTCAGACTCCAAATCTCTGTCACGCCAGAATATGGTAAAAGATATACTAGGATTGGACTCTGAAAATCCGCTTTCTACAGCCTTGGTCGTCAGGGAGGGAGCTCTAGGATGCACCACTTACGTTAGGCATGATGTTTTGCATCTTAATGCTTGTCACCAAGACAGTGGTCTCGTCGCGGATCCCACCGGTGGTGGGAATACCTTTCTGGGCGCATTGGCCCTGGGCTTGACTGGGGTTTCGTCAGTGCCGAGCGTCGACTTTCTAAGAAGCAGTCACAGCAATGATATTAGCAAAAGGAAGAATCTGGTGGTCGCTCTTCTCCATGCCACAGTCGCCGCAGCATATGCTATCGAGCAGGTAGGTATGCCGGCCGTATCAACAGCCGAGCCGGACACCTGGAATGGAGTACGATATCAGAACCGCTTTGAGGAGTACCTGGATAGAGAACGTGACCATATCACTAGCCAGTTACAATAACATTTGTAAATCAGCTTTTGGCCGGTGTAGCTGCTCATGCATATGTTTTCACGTTTTTTTATTTGCTTGTGCCTCTGCGTCTCTTGTGACCGAGGACAGCGTATATTCCTTGAATCCTATGTACAAATCGTGCGGCAAAAAGGCCAATGAGTATTCCCCAACCGCAACGTGTGGCATTGATTTTAGCTGTGTCGTTCTCCCACAGCATCAATAATCCCTTTTCTGTATCATTCGCCCATGGTGTCGTGTGGTAACATTTTCCATGGACCAAGGGAAATCCAGTGGATGAATCGGTGCAGGCGATAGGTTCCTACAATCGTGCTCGGTTTCAAGGGAGTCTGCCGTACATTGACGTGATTGCGGTGTTTTTATTGGCCTTTCTGGGCTTTCTCGTGCTCGATGATCTGCTTGCTCCAACTGCCAGAGAGAAATTCAAACATTAGCACAACTCCATGAACTCGCGAATCTCTGCACATCTTTGCCACCACCACCGCCAACACCCACACCACCAACACCCCCGGACAACAAACGAGACCGACCTCCTCCTTTCCCCCTCTTCCCCCTGTTCTCATAGCTCCAAACGCACAATCCCTCCACAAGACATGAGTTGAACTTACTAGCGACTGGGGAAGAACCTTCCAGGCTCGGGGAATCTATAACGATGCTCTCTCTCGGCCGAGACTCTCCATGTCGCGAGGACGATGACGCCGATCACAGCGCCGAAGATGGCCGTGTTGCCCTTCCAGTTGTGAGGTTGGCCATACCAGCCGCCCGCCGGCGACCAAACGTGCTTGGGGTACGGGACTTTGCCGCCGCCGCCCATCGTTTATTCCGTTTTGCTTCGGCGAGAAAGTTGGAGCGTGAGGGCCTTCGATCGTCGAGGGGAAGGGAAGGTGGGGTTGGGAGGTTTGAAGGGAGGTAAGGGTTTGCAGGTCGAGATGTGTTTGCTGGTATAAGACTGCTCAGGCGTGGTGCTGAAGGTCGTCGGAGGATTGGCTTGCGGTGGTGGTTGCGGTTGGAAATGGCGGCTGTTGATTGGTGCGTGGAGCTGCTGCTCGGAAAACTTTCCACGAGAGGAAGGGTTGAGGATTGCACCGTACTCCGTAGACGGTGAGGTGCTATCCTAACTTATTACCACATTCTGCTCTGCTTCAGTTGTTCGCAAAATAACACCCAGGTGAAAAGTTCCCCTATCGATGATACCCTCTGTGGCGTTTTATTCTTGCTTCTTGCTTATTTGATACTTTGTCGCAGTGCGTGAAGTGATTTACAGATTACGACGAGAACCAGTTCTTTCTTGGCCACCTACGTTTCGAGTATTCACGGCAAAGGTAATTGGTGGGTGCCGCCAGCAAAACTCGACTGCTCGTTTGTAATCCGCCCTTTATTATCCTGAACATACTCATTATGCTTTTGTGCCTTGCTCTGCGAGAGTCCAATACAAAGAAGCATTTCTCGCTATGGTTACGCCATACCGCTTCCATGAGCATCACAACTAATCATGATCGTTCTGGCTGATGATGTATTGATCAATCATGCTCTGCAAAGTGTTAGTTCCGGGGGTTTGCAACAGCTGAATTTTCTTACCCAGTCAATCTCAGAGTCCTTGAGTAATTCCTCGAAATACCTCTCGGAACCAGAAACGGGGACGTCGAGCTCGCCAAAACCCGATGCACCTTGCTCCAAGACGGTAGTAGAGGGAGGCATGGTCATGGATGGTTGATAGGAAGGTGCTGGTGCAGCCGCTGCCGGAGCACGATCCACGCCACCAATATTAGCTTGCAGTTGGTGGTTAGAGCTGTCAGGCGGGTGTTCTGTTGGAAGTGGGATTTTGTTGAGCATCACGGTGATCATTGTAACTGCTCTCCGTGAGTCTCTGTCATGGCTCGCCTGAGATGCCCAAATCTCGCGGGCGGCTATCAATGCCTCGTAGGTTCGCTTCTGTGTGGCTAGCACGGAGCCACTTATCGCCACAGCACCGCCCTGACGGTGAGATTCGTATAAATCAAGACAAGCGATCATAGCAGCGAGGAAACAGTCGTGGTTGCTTATGTTGGTCGGTTGCCAATCCCTACTGTGCAGTTGCCCGCCAGGCTGAAGACCAGCGTGTATCTCTGCCTGAAGATCCAACACCTGAAGACTGGCTTCTAGTGCCGTTCTTCGCGAATACGCATATGTTGGATCTGCCCTCTTGTAACTGACATAGTTGCGATGCAGAATCATCAGGTTTTTGTTATACATAAAGGCAATATTGCATCTTTGTAGAATAAGTGAGGTTTCGTCAGTAATTGAAAGGCGAAGCGGCTTCATCACGAGAAACGGGGGGATATTGTCGATAAGGATTCGCAGTTCCCTATCCAGTCGCATTGTTTCGTCGTATGAAAGCATTTTGGGCATCAAGGCGATACGGGCCACATGGCTGAACTGAAAGGCAAATTGACCTTTGTACCGGTAGTAGCTCATATTTGTGCAGTCTGTGTCTGGACGCGACGGTGGCAATTCGGTACAATTTTCATCAAAATCCTCATCGAACAGGTTCCTCGGAGCATCGGCGTCGCAGACATCCTCATGTATGGTCGCGGGAGGCCCGCTTGGAATGACAGGAGTAAGTCCAATATCCGTATGCTGTAAAATGCTCTACGCCTCATCTCACCTTCAAATGGAGACACATGAGCGAGGTGACGCGGATCCCGGTGATAGCCCAGTTTCAGTGCCAACCGTGCGCACACTCCCATTAGAAGCCATGGTTCTGATTGTAGCTCGGGATCCGTGAGAAACTTGCAGATGCCATATACGTACAATGCTTCAACCGAGTAAGGCCGACCTTTTTGATATTGTCCAGCGACAAGGAGCTGCGCTGCCGTATCATCAAAGGGTTGCTGCATTGTAAATTGGTTTATTGATTCATCGAAGGGATTCTCTGGGTTTTGGCTTGCCCAGAACCCTAAGTGCAAGGCTGAGAAGAGTATGGACACCCACAGCATGGGTACTGAGGTGGGGGATGCCCAGAACGATTCGTACTGTCCTTGTCAGCATTGGTATTTCGAGAAGCCTAGGTCTCTTTACCTCTTTCAGAAACTTGCCCTTATGGATAAACGCTGTACGGGTCAGCTAAGTCCATGAATTGACCAGGGTCAAACACACGTATGTGGAGATATCTGGCACCAAAATAACGAGACAGAACTTATCCGCCACAGGCCTTGGTGGCAACAAGAAACAAGCCTTGTCCAGCGTTATGGGCCGGAATCCCCCAAGGATCATGTCGTCCTCATCAGTTCGGACATTCTCAAGGCGGTCAGAAACTTCGTCTACCAAATCATTGGCAAGACAGTCTTGGATATCTTTGATCTGAGAAGTGTGAGGATGCAAAAGCAGAGTAGGTAGTAACAAGAGCTCACATCTTCCAAGATGGTAGCCCAATGAGTTGCCCCAAGGTAGCTGGTCTCACTTGACCTGATTTCCAGATGGCCTTTAGGCGTATCCTTGACTTGGTCCAAGTCCTCAATGTTCTCTGGGCTCAGTTCGAAGTCCAAACGTTTGTTCAAGTGGACTGCTGGCGTAATGTCGTTGCTATATGGCGGTGTAGGTTGCTTTGAAGTCCTGGGATTCGTATCTTCTGCGTGTATCAACGAAGCAACAATCTGTTCAAGTTTCTGCAGCCGATTCTGAGCCTCGGACACTTTGTTAGAATCTGTGAGAGCCTTGGTGTGTCTGTTACGACCATTCTGAGCCTTTCGGCCCGTCGCGCCATCTTTACTTTTGTCAATTCTGGATACATCAGTATCTGTTCGGATTCGACGACTTCAGCTGACAGTACCCGTGTATCTCCTGGTTCGAAGATGGCCAAAGTCCTATCTTTCTTTTGCTTGTTCGAGTTTCCGCTTGAATGGAGGGCGGGTTCACCTTACCAACGCGGAAAATCTGTTGATATTCAGTATACTTGGGCATCTTGTCTTGCTGATGAGTCTTGGTTTCATCATTCAGTCCTTTCACGGAAGTCGGTTGTCATTTCAGGTTAATTCTGGATGACGAGCAATCGACTTGACTCGGCTGGCTCTTTGATATGTTTCTACCAAAGTTCCAATTTTGTAGATGTCAGAATGAGCTTAAGATAGCGTCATGTCACGGATATCTCTGGGAAAGCTGTCGTTCCTAGCCACATGGGCTTCCAAGATCCTGAGAGCAAGTTGAATGTATTAGTGACACTGGGCACACTGGGGGTACCTGGTTCTGATGGCGCCTAATCACGTGATCTTGCAAGCCAACCGAATCTCTGATTGGTCATTTCTGCGGATGAATTTCTTTAGCGTGCAGGTGAACAATTGATCTCGTGTCGCAGGAGAAAAGTCTCTCAAACTACTGAAGATCAAGCAACACACATCGCCTATGGTCCATTACAACCAGTTCCCCAGCATCCACCAAACAATATTCTGACAAGTCAGCGGAGCTCGGGGAACATCTGAAATCTCTTCCTCATGAAAAGATTGAGGCTGTTGAGATGGAGCGGCAGTGTACTTTCACCAAGGAGCAGACCTGAGCACTCTCGACTCCAAGTCTGCCATCTACGAAGATGTCAATCAACAGCCGCGATACCCTCCCATATTTCAGACAAAAAACCACAATTCTTGACAGAAGATGTCTTGTTACAGTTTCCTTCACCACCACACACCGCGGCCCGAACCTCAGCCAAACTTGCAGCTCTACATGCTCGAATTTCCCTACCTTCGCGATTTCCCCTCGAGACTTTGGCCAGGACACTGGTAGATCCATCCGCGGATCAATCTCTCCGATTCAACAATAAACCTTTTACAGTCCTGGGAAATGATCTGCTTGGGTACTACACTTCGGAATACATTGTGGCGCAGTATCCTCGACTGCCATTATCTGTTGTGTTTGCAGCAATGTATGCGTACGTTGGTCCGGCTGCCTTGGCTACACTGTCACATGAATGGGGTGTGGAAGCTGCTGCTGAGCCTGGTGGCGAGGTCGATCCGGGCCTGCTGCAATTTAAGAGAATCCCTTGGAAAAGTGACTCAGACCAGCCATCTGAGCCCAAGGTCGTCGGCACTGAATTCGACGCGTCAACTGGTCATCGACGTGGTATGAGTGAGCGTTCGGTACGCGGGGATGCATTTGGGGAAACGCCGACAAAAGAATTGAACGAAGACAAAGGAATATCGACGGAACGTGCACGAGCGCATTTTGTCCGAGCTGTGATGGGGGCAGTTTACTTACATGCAGGAAGGGCAGCTGCGAAGCATTTCTACAAGCAACACTTTATGTCACGGCAACTGGACATTTCACGCCTTTTCCAATTCAAGCAGCCGACACTGGATTTGAGCAGATTATGTGCTCGGGAAGGGTTTCAATCACCAGTTGCCCGGATAGAGAGTGAGACTGGTCGGAGAAGCAGAACACCAGTATTTGTGGTGGGCATCTATTCCGGAAACGACAAGCTCGGCGAGGGTGCTGGTGCCAGTCTTGACGAAGCCAGAACACGAGCAGCGGTTGCCGCGCTAAAAGGATGGTATCTGTATAGCACACCCGAAGTTCGACTTCCGAGCGAGATGGAGGAGCCTGGTGCAAAGAAGTGGACGTCTATCTTGATTGATCCAGGTGATGTAGTGGTCTAAGTTCGGCACGTTCGCAACATGTCATTAACAGCCGAGCTACTTTGGAGGGATGTATTCTAGAAAGGGATTGAGGATGCTGCATATAGCTGTACTTACAAAATGGCCGGACTGCATATTTAGGCGCTCCAGACGGTGTCGAGGGAAACTCGATCAAGGCTCGAGACATTGTCCATCGCATATAGTGGGAACAACAAGGTCGCAACTCCGAAACTTGATGGTGCAATAGCTGCACTGCACGTCTTTCTTGAGGTAGTCAGGTGTCAACTAGGGACGTAGTGTGTAGCATGTCGCTCTCGGGATGGATACGTTGTGAACGTCTTTGGGGGGAAAGTCCATCACGTGGAACTCGAACATAATGCAAGACGATCAAGACTTGGCGCGGCCTCCCCGGACATACCATGACGTCAACTAGCCTAAAGGCGTGGCTAACCCGAACCTATTGTTGGAAGTTGCGAGTCTCAAGTTCATGGCACGCCTGGAAATATCAAGGGGGTCAATCTTGCACATCATTTTCCTTGAAGGATGAATTGGACTCTCAGGTCGCGGTGATCATATCTGTAGAAGGAGGATGGCAGGGGAAGAGGACATGGAAGCCTCACCCTTGACCTAATAGATAGCCACGACAGCAGAATATGCCTTGGGAAGACATGCAGGTTTTAAAGTTGACATGTCTGGAACACGATGGGACCTTCTGCACCCGCGGTTGCGCAAAAGTTCGCTCCGTTTCATAGGCAGCCTTAAGGGGCCAATGAGTTGGAAGTTAGGCATGGCTTAAGTAACCCAAGAGCCCCGTTTGGCCTCCTGAGCCGTCCAGATTGCCTTTGCAGGCACCTAGAAGTCTTTCTGTAAGGTGAAAGGATCGAATGTCAAACTTGGACCCTGCAGTAGTTAGTGATGGCTGTTCGTGAAGGCATTGCCCTGCGCCACCTGCATGGAGCCCTTCCGCGCCTAAGTTGCCAGTCGCTGGGGGTCTTTGGCAGCATTATTCCTCGCAGTGTGCCCTCCCAGGTGCATCCGTTGGTGCCTCCCTGGTTCGCTGGCCCACGAATCAAATCGCCAGACACAACTTGGGGATTCCATCAAACCTTGATCTTAGGCAACGACCAACGACTGCCATCGTCTTTGATGATGATTGCAAACCCGAATCCCCCATGACTGGGGCTTGTGACTTTCAAGTTTCCAGCGTCTGTCAAATCATGGTCCACACCTCAACCTTGACCTTTTGGGCCAGCTTAGCCTCGCTAGGCATTCTTCCGTCTTGAATTTCAGCTTTGAGTCATGGCGGATTTATGGGCCGACAAGTGCTTTGTACTTGGTTTTCTTGATATATGCCCCTCCACCCTTCCGCTGGTCTATATTTCTTAATCTCTACGTCCTTGAGCAAATATCGAGTCGAGGCCCTTCCAATTTTGGCATCATGGCAGCCGCATCTTACTATGACGCTGGCCCTCGGCCGCCTCTACAACAACAACATCAATCGTCAGGACTCTATCCTCCACAAGGACCTCAACGAGCATCATCCCAACCCGCATTCACATATTCACAACCCCAGCCAATCCCTCATCCTGGTCCACCTCACTCTTCACAGATGCAATCTCAAGCCCAGAACTCACCATTCTCTCCGCCTCCATATCAACCTTTGAACGAAGAGTCTAAGCCAACAGTTCACTTTGCGCCCACGCCGTCACCTCTGAATCAACATCGCCCCTCCAACGGCAGCCAACCAAGGCCCGACCCATACATATTCAACCAGCCAAACTATCAAGTTTCTCCCAATCAACATCTCGCCCCTCAGCAACAGTCATACATTCCTCAAAACTACCAGACACAGTCGCAACCACAACAATATACTCCACACTATCAACCAGTCCCCCACCACCGGCTATCTGACTCATCAGCTCACGGGGGTTACGTATCAGATCCGGAGCGCCACCGAAGAAAACATAGAGATCGCGGTCGACGCATCTCAGACCGCTCTCGATCTACTAAAGCGGACGGTCTTCTAGGCGCCGCTGGTGGCGGATTGATAGGTGACCTCATATTTCCTGGTTTAGGGACATTGGGTGGCGCACTGGTGGGTTGGGTCGGAGGAACGGACTACGGCAAGCATCGAAAGTGGCGCGAGGAGAAACGGGACAGAGATCAAGAGCGATGGGAACGGAAATATAGGAGTGCCAGTGACAGGTCTAGCAGTCGAAGCCGGGAGAGGGAGAGGGACAGAGAAAGAGACACGGATAGAGACAGAGGAAGGCGGAGGAGCAGTCATGATCGCAAGGGCAGCCATGACAGAAGAAGACCGCACAGCTGATGTCCTCGTGACGCCCTTTTGGCTCATATGTGGCACTTGGAAGTCCAGCCCCGACTTCTTTTTGGATTCGATTTTTTGTATGAGCTATGATTTTTATGACTTCATTATATTTGGATGATATATCAGAACCCAGATGAATGACATACGAGACCAATGATACCCATCAATGCGGCGGGAACTACCAGTGTTCGAAGGTAACAGCACATGACGTTACTGGTAACGAATTCCCTTACATACTCCAGAGATATTTCAAGACAAGTCAACAGAGCCTCATGATCTCATCTTCTCCCCCAACTAGGTACCGTGCAGTAGTCGTTAGCAAGCCCTCCCCACGGGTTGTACCAAGGCGGCACGGTGGCAAACCGGAGTTGCGATTCGAAGTATATCGACGAGTCGAATCGTATCTTCCTGCCGGAAGGTGGGTAGACGTAGTTATGTCATGCACAAAACATGGCGGGGGGCAAACACAGTTGGTACTCCACCAAGACCCTAAGAGTCTGCCAACCACCTGCCTGGCGTTGAAACCGCATTGTCGAGAAATTTCTACCTTTTTGGTCCCACCCGCATAACTTTCCAGTCGGATTGATGCCTGCCTTCTGCGATGCAGGGCGAGGAGGTCCTTTCATGTACCCGGGCTCCTTCAGAATGACTCACATGAACCGGATCTGAAAGGTTTGCAGTTTCGGGTTCAGGCTTTCAGGCAACCACAGTGACCTGCTGACCACCTGCCACGAGGAGGCAACCACCACACGTACATAAGTCCACGACGCGGACACGGGACGAAAAGGCTCATGCATACCTTACACCAAAGTCAATTGAGATGGACTCTGGTTGGCTGTCCTGACTCATCGAAGATGTCCTGCTCGCGCATCCAATAAATTACCCGACTTACTTCTTGTGTTGTGGAAGATTGGGTAGTTGCGGCTCTTGACCTTTTTCTGTACACCTTGAACGTGGTATTCTCGTAGCACTGCTCGAAGTTCTGAGAATACCCTTCAGCCAGCCAGCTTTCCAGCCTTGATGTCGGCGCTGCCACATCTCGAAAGTGATGCAGCAGGCAGAAGGTCGTTTGTATGTAGTCTGAATGCCGCACTCGACCATTCTAAACTGAAATGATGCGCTGTACTGCCAAGACTACGGCAGACCATTGTTATCTCAGGAGCCTGAACATATCGAACCAACTCGCCTAGCATTATGTACTCGTCCTATGTTGAGCCTCCAATTATGTTTTCACGGCTTTTCAAATCATATAAAAGTGCTCAATAGTCTTCTCAGTCAGAAGAAGTTGCATGCTGTTACTCCTGCAACCAGGAGGATACCCAGTTCTACGACGTACCTCAGCGCCATGTTGCCGAGCATGAGACGCGTAGCGATTCTGCCCAGAAGGCCATGATATCGATAATTTCAAGGGCTGGGCTTGTTCCGGATTTGCAACAATCACTGTAGGGAACAAACCGGCAGTTGCTATATGGAAATAGGCACTCATGTATTGACAACATCACCCGTCGATGGTCCTCGAAGTTTGCTCAATATCAGGAACCTCCATTGTCATACAATCTGGCCGAGACGGTAATGGGTGTCCTCATAAGGCACCAAGGAGATCAATATTGGTCCCAAGAGGCGTGTCAAGGCTCATGGCTATCGACGGGGTCTCGAGTTCGCAAATCATCACCGTCCTCAAGGCCTCCGTGGGGTCGCCAATGTCTTCTGAACTCTTGATTGGGAGGAAGCCAAGAGCGGGCCAAAAATGCCAAGAGCGGAATCTGGTTGCGTCGAAGGCCCTGCCCAGATGTGCCCACGTTCCCTCAACGCTGTAATCTACCCCATGGGGGCTTGGAGCCAGGGATTCTCAAGACGGAACTCCGCTACAAGAGCCTATGGTTCAGATTCCATCGGCTACGGTAGGCCTAGAAGATTCTTCGCTTTTTGCAGCGAGCGGTCGCAGCGGGGCGAACGAGGAAACGCTTCGTCCATGTGTTTAAGATGTCAGCCCTGGACGTCTCGCCCAATCAATAACTGATCCTAGACTTGGAAATGGGCACGGCACAGCGGACCGAGATGAATATTCTCGAACTCCGTTCGTTACTCCAAGTTCGCGGCTAGATCTTCCAGCGTTCAACGCCCTCAAATCTCAGATTTCCCGGATCTCTTGAGACCATCATCCAAGAGAATATGGCGGTAGCTAGCTCTTGCGCGGGACTGCTCTGTCAAACGCCTCAACATCAATTTGACAGCATGGGGGTGCAAGTTGGGCAAACTCTCTCCCCAGCTTTTCGAGTTCGTCGGACCGGGGTTATGGTTACATGGCTCCCATTCCAAGAATCTTTGCCATCTTGTTCTAGCGCGCTCGAATGTGCCACAGACACCACTGTTGATCTTTCTGTTCCGCCCAGACCTTCCTGCTGATTGCCACTGGGATAATTCTCAAATCCACCACTTTTTGACAGTCTTTGTCTTGCAGGGTGGTGTCAGATTCGACCGGCGACCCCGGGTTTGGAGACATGGCCCATGACTATAAAGCAGGTCAATCCTCTTGAATTCACGATTGTTCTTCTGGCTCGCAGTCTTCTTCCACTTTACCCATTCTCTCAGAAGCTTTACGGATCGATCCTGCTTGAATCATCCCTTGTCCATAATGGGTTCAGATTTCGAAAATGAAAAAGGAACGAGCGTTCCTGTCGAGGGCGCCGAGCTAGCAAATGCTGCAGCTACACCGGTAGTCGACGCAGAGACTGAAAAGAAGTTGTTAAGGAAGTTGGATATCCGTATCATTCCCATGGTCATGTGGATTTATCTCATGAACTTCATGGACAGAGGTATTTCGACACCAGAAATTTCTATTGTCCTCTTGCTGATGATGATCAAGTCAATATTGGCAATGCCCGATTATACGGCTTGGAAGAGGATCTTGGTATGCAAGGAGACCAGTTCCAATTGGCAGTGTCGATCCTCTTCGTCACCTATTGTGTGAGTGACATGCACCATCATCACTAGCTCCCCGTTTGCTGAGTGAGTATAGATCTTTGAAGCTCCATCGAATCTCGTCATCAAAAAATTGCAACCTGCCCGGTACCTCGCTGGCTTAATGTTCGCATGGGGTATTGTGGCCACATTTACAGCATTTGTCAACAACCTTGGAGCTCTTATTGCTTGTCGTCTGCTCCTGGGCCTCTTTGAGGCTGGTCTCTTTCCCGGGGTCATTGTATACCTCACCATCTTCTACTCGAAACGAAGCATTGCCCTCCGGACCGCATATTTCTTCTCGATGGCAGCTGCATCCGGAGCATGTGGTGGCTTTGTCGCATATGCGATTGGCTTCATCGATGGAGCAGGTGGCTGGAGAGCTTGGAGATGGATCATCCTGATCAACGGCATTCCAACGGTACTGACCGCCTTTGCCGTTCCCTTCGTTTTGCCAAACAGTGTCGAAACGGCCAAGTTCCTCACTGAAGAAGATAAACGCAATATGGTTCTCATCCGAGAATCCGAAATCGGCTCTACTGCTAAAGCACAACACCTTCATTGGGATGATGTCAAAGCTGGTTTGACTGATTGGAAGACATATCTCTTTTCCGTCGGTCAATTCTCCATCAACACGATGGTCTACAGTTTCAGCGTCTTCTTGCCGACCATCATTCGAGGTTTAGGTACTTGGAGCATTGCAGAAGTTCAAGCCCTGACCATTCCTGTGTTCGCCCTGGGTGCCATTGTGTATCTCACGTGCGCATGGGCTAGCGATGTATATCAGCAACGCGGAGTCTTTGTCGTTGGTGCAAGCATAACTGCTATCATCGGATATTGCCTTCTCATCTCCAACTACAATTCAGCCACAAGCTTTGCCGGTTGCTTCTTCGTCAGCATGGGTTGCTTCACCGCTGCTGGCAGTGCATTGGTATGGTTGAATTCCAACAACCCTCGCTGGGGCAAGAGAGCTGTCAGTAGCGGCATGCAACTATCAATTGCCAACGCTGCAGGAGTATCGGCTCCATTCCTATTCAGCAACCAGTATGCCCCTACTTATGTCCCCGGCTATGCTGCGAGCATTGGTTTGCTAGCCCTGCAGGCGACTTTGCACACCATTGTTTGGTTTTATTGGAGACGACAGAATAAGAGGAAGCTTGAAGGTAAGGAGGATTGGAGAATGGAGGGTTTGACTGAGGAGCAGATTGCAGAGTTGGGAGAACACAATCCTCGGTACATTTACTCTACATGATGTTGGAGTGTTGGATGTTCGAGATTGATTTCTACGGCGTTGATCGAGAAGACATCAAAAGATAAGAAGTGTTGTGCTCCGATCCATGCTATGGCTCCCGCGATGTCTCTGGGCTGTCCGAGACGACAGGTTGTACCTGTTCGTGTGGCGGGTGCATGTGGATGAATCTTGTAGACGACGCCACGACCATAGATATCATAACCTTGAGGGTCATGCGGTGTTATTCTATACAAATGTTGATCAAGAGTATAGAATTTGCTTCGAGTCAGCACGCTGCGATCAGTGTCTTTAGGGAGTTCCCCATCCAAGAGTCCAATCGCGTGAAGTATTTTCAATTCTTGCGACTGCACTCCCGTCACAGTAAATTCCCGTATGAATTCAAATGACGCGAAACATGGTGGCAATAGGACTAAATGACAAGTCAGACAACCTAATCACAATCCATTCTACCCTACTTGCTAAATCTATCAGAACTTTTCCCATCATTGTAACCAGCCTCCTACTCTCAACACAGACAACCAACCTACAACAAGCATTTCTAAATTCGGACACGTCTATGTTCCAGGGAGATCACTGATGTTGGACTCTATCAGCATGGCGGCGTCTTGACACAGAGAATCGAAACTTCCTGAGGACACATGGAAGTTGATACTTTTCCTTAACGAGCGACTCATTCACTCACACGAAGTCCACCGCAATCACGCAACACAAAAGTTTGATCCGACCTCTGACTAGTATATTGAAAGATGCACCATACAGCAAACCGTGGTGGGCAGTTTTTGCTTTTTGAATCAAAATGTTGCTACAGCCACGAAAGCGGCCTGCCACCGCGAAGTCCAAGAGGGCGAGGCATCCCTTACCAGACACATCTACTACCAAACGAGGTCGAGGCCGTCCGATGAAGAAGGAATCGCAGCTCAAACCACCGCACGTTGTTCGGATGCAACAAGCCAGACTCTTGCTCGCTCGCCAGAAGCTGGACCTCGAACGACCTTCATCGCGGTCCCGGCTTTCCACCATCGAATCACTGCCGGTGGAACTAATTCAGCAGATATTCTTCTACGCCCTAGAGATCAATTTGCCTCGGGCTTCGACACATCTAGCCCGTGTCTTGTCGAAGCCATCGATCTATGCTGCTTTAATCCTGTTTGCGTACTTCAACGCCGACGAGTCCCAGCCTGTTGAGCAACATCTTTTTCTGCCAGCAAAGTACCGATATATCGACTCGGTGGAGAGAACGCGGCTGCAGGAAGGCATTCTAGCTTGTCGATGGTGTACGGTTGACATGCTCAAAGAGCACATGCCCGTCCTCAGCAGACTGGTCATGGTGCAGGCATGGCACCGGGAGCGCCAGCGAATCCTGGAACTGCCCAAATCAGCCTCCTTCGATCAATTCGGCGTAGCAGAAGGCCAAGAGTATTTCCAACCCGTCGCGGCATTGCCAAACGACATAAATGACCGTCAGGCTCTAGAAAAGCATTTCTTCGCCAGAAGTGACATCCCGTGCTTCGACTGCTTTTCCTCCCTCAGACCTTCCTCCCAACCACACAAGTGCGGGATTGGGCCTGTTGGGCAAAACGGCTTCCTCCCACGCGTGATCGAATGGGAATTTCACAATGAGACGAAAGCCAACCATCCACCAAGACAAGTCAAGCAACCGACCTACGGCACCGCGATTCTCGACGTCCGCTGCCTCCCCGATCACATCCTCCAAGGACGGCCCGAGTGGACCGAACCACAGATCGAAATGGTCATGCTATTACGCCAGAGCATGCGGTTCCTCGCCGGCGACCGCATCCCGATCCGGATGTCGGCGGCCGCACTCTTCGACGGCATGGCATCGGCAATCCGAACTCAGAACACCACTGCATTGTTAGTGCTTCTCGAGCTACATTTCGCCATATGCTCTGATCCCGACCGTGGTGGAGCAGCGGCGACATATCCACTACCGCTGGAGATGTTCCACCTGGCATGCCATCAGGCGCAGCCGCACGCGTCGCGGATCATGGCGCTGCTGCTGCGCGGTGGGATAGCAAGCGTTCCGAGCGAGGACTACGATTTGACGTCGTGGGCTGTGCGGAATAGAGACGACGATGTCGCGCGGTTCTTGCTTCGCCATATGGAGGGTGCACATGGAGATTATGGTTTGGCGCACGGCCAGAGCTTGTTTGTCAACGGGATCACGCACGATAGGGTGAATTCAGATATCGTGCCTTTGGGTCATGTCGATTTTACCTTTGAGATTGGGTATATCTCGCATGGGTCGACGCATGGCACGCAATCTAATGGACATTTGATCATCGCTGGTTAAGTGACGCTTGGAGCTACTTGGACCAATTCTTGGTGCCCCAGACTGATGTTGGTGAACTATCATGTTTCGTGAGGCGTTCCATCATTGTCATACCACCATTGGCTTGGTGGTCATGTCTGCTACAACCTACCTACTCTAGATAACACCTTCGAGACCCATTCGCCACGTTTGCAGCAGGCTCCCGTGTCAAGGCTGACCGGGCCAAACATTGTCGGCAATTTTCCGGACGAGCTTCAACTTGTTGACCATGTCTTGGTGCTTAACGGCATTGCCACTGCTATGGCTCGCAAACCCACATTGAGGTGAGACACCACACCTGTCTAGGGCCTCTTCCTCGCTCTCTCCAGATCCTTTGGCGATCCACTTAGCCGCCTCCTTAATACGCGCCACCATCTCGTTCTCGTCCTCCATCTTGGGGAACTTACTCGTTACGACTCCCAATATCACGTTCTTGTCCTTGGGCAGATATTGCAATGGCTCAAACCCGCCTGCACGTGGTGTATCGTATTCGAGGTAGTATGTGTTCATGTTGAGTTTCTGAAAGAGTAGAGTTGCAATTCGATCGTAGCCACCCTCGGAGAAATGACGTGAATTGACAAAATTCCCTCGGCACAGATGAACACCAACGTGCATGTCTTCAGGGATTTTTGCCACACAAGCGTTATAAAGGTCGATGTACTTTGCAAGGAGTTCATCAGCTGAATATGTGTTCAATTCATCCTTCTCCCAGCCTGCGAGCATGGCTTCGGAGCAGAAGTCTAACAATTATAGGTCAGTATGGTCAGGATACTGCGCGTGAGCCAATAATGAGGAGCGTACATGCAAGATTTGGATCGTCGAATTGAACATTTCTCAGTCCATGGTCGTACAAGATCTTCAATTCATCCTGATAAGCTTTGGCAATATCGGCAAAGTACTCATCGTCGTTCTTGTACACATCCTTAGGATAGGCTCTGCCTTCTTTGTACCTCAAATGATACCAGTTCGGAGCAGCGAGGGTCAATTTCAGATCACCCCATTTTGACTGTGAGACTTGGCTCTTCAGATACTCGAACTGATCCGTATAGGTGCTACCTTTGTGTTTGATCTTGCCCGTGCACACGACCGTTTCACCGGGTTTATAACCCTCCTCTGTGAAAGCGGCGATGTCAGGAATATACATGCGAAAGAGGTCTGGATCAGGAACTGCAATCTCGGTCATGCCTTCCAGCCCTGGCCAGAAGGAACCCCAAAACATGTGACGTCGGTATTCGCCGTCGGTGATGGCATGAAAGCCCAGATCAAGCTGTGTCTTGACTATGTTGCGGACGTCGGCGTCTTCAACATCATGCAGATCGGCCTCGCTAGCTTTACCCGCTTCCCATGCATGGCGAGTGTCGAGAAGTTTGTCTGTGCGAAGAAGAGATCCAAGATGTTCGGCACGGAAGGGTGGACGACTGTGGCGAGGGCCATGATTGCTCTAGTACCTTGAGACCCTTACACTGGGTCGATGGAGCTGAGGGAGGGTTGCTGTCCTGACGAGGATGGAATGATGACTCTAGAGCTTGCCTTGATATTTGGATCCTTGACAGCAAACAACAAGGAGATTCCAATCAAGGACAAAAATGTGACTTGAGTGTCAGGAGGATTCAATCGACTAGCAACTCGACCTTTCGATCGGATACGTTTTGGGGCTTTGACTGACTACTTAGCACTCGGCACTAGCTATGGCCCAGACGTGGTGGGAGACGATCGAGAGCCCTCGATTGAAGAAAAGAGTCTTTGCGCCAGCGGCAAAACAGCGGGTTCGGCAGTCATTGTCGTGTGCAGAGTTTTGAGACAGACTGCCGTGGGAGTGGGTGTCTCTGACATTGGAAGTGGATGGAGTACCTACAGTGGAGATGACTAGATCTGTACGGAGGACCACTGGGGACTCCATGTCTTGAACCAGTTGGCATTTGTGGTTCTTTGGCATCGAATATCGAATGGGAGAGAGTAAGTGGGTGGGAGAGGTGAGCGTGATGGTTGATGGACCGCTTCTTTTCCCAGTCGTGGTCATCCTCCTGCGTTCCCTTCTGCGTTCCCTTGTGCTCCTTCCCTACAAGGATAAGCGAGCGGGGTTCGTATCTCCACTTTTTGCCAAAAGGTTACCCCGCGCCTTGAGGCCAACATCGACCAGCGACGACCAGCACTCCAGACACATCCTGAGCTATTGTCTCTCGTATACTGACTCTTACAGGTTGGATCAACGTCTACCAAGTGTGATTTCAGGTTCACTATCATCGGCTAACCCAGAATTTCCCTCGGTCCATCCAGTCAGCAATATAAGAGCGGCGTCAACCTCACGTGAATTGCATTCGCCTCCACTATTTCGTTCAAGGCTGTGCGGACGAGGCTGCAAACTTCCGACAGGGTCCTGCAACGTGGCATAACCTGGCCAAACGTGGTAAGATATTGATATCCAAGGTTCGGGTCTTGGCTTTTGCACCAGGTCTTTCAACTCCGGGCTGAGGTTCTGATACAAATTGATATCATCACCACACGGGCAGCCCTTCAATAGCTCTGGCCTCCAGCCCTTGACTCCTTTATGTCAACAGCAAAGCCTGCATTTCCCTTGTGCTCGTTACACTGGGAAGAGGGTGACATGATACGCCCTCTACATCGTCGCTATGATGCTTCTTGAGCTACCCAACGAGATCCTAGCAAGAATCGTTGGCTTCCTCGACAGCCCGAGCCCCTTTGACGACAGAGCATTGGATAAGCCTCAACTGTACGAGCACAAGACTGGCTTTTCCATACAGCCTTCGCAGATATTGCCAACCCATGTCAGCCTTAAACATCTCTCGGCATCATGCCTGTTATTCCGTTCAATATCTCTACCAGTTCTCTTCAAGCATGTCACAATTAACCCCTTACACCTCAGCGACTTCCTTAGCTTCTTGAGCAAAAACCAGCTCAACCAACGAGTAACTAGTGTAGTAGCAATCGTCATTGGCCACTACAATCATATCCACCCAGCGTGGTGGGCTCGATTATTGAACGACGTGCCGGCAACCCGCTTCAGCATCATCGGAGCACCGCAGATTTTCTCCGAGATGGCAGGCACCTCTTCTTGGAGCACTGACGAGTGGGCATTCAACATGAAATCTCAGATCTTGAGTCTGGACCAGTCCATGGACGCGGCACGGTGCAGAATCGACTACGACAACCTGCCTAATATCCTCACCGCCCGCCCGTGGACTAGAATGCTGGTCAACGAAGGTTCCAGCGTGCTCGCGTACACGACGTATGAGTATTTCTTTCGGAAGACGCCATCTGTTTTGTCCGCGTTGCACTTCAACAACCCGGAAATTGGAGAACAAGTTTTTGCAAATCTTCAAGAGTTTGAATTTGTAGCAATTTTTCCCTTCTACAACCATGTGGAGGAAGTTCTCAAATGCGTGCGGAAGATGACCAATCTGCAAAAGCTCTCGATTCAAATCTGTCCAACCCCGGATAGCACAGTCCTGCACGATGAGATTGAGGCGGCAGGTGGACATTTGGATGTCAATGACCCCTGGAATGAGTGTGACACCTCGTGGAGATTGATAGCCTACAATGTGGCGGCTTTGAGTAGTGGGGGGAATCTTCGAGAATTGCACATGCATGATGTCAGGCTGGATGGGGTCAAAACCACGCTGGAAGATAGCCTCAACACCGTCCTCAAACAGTCTTGGATTTACCAGGGCCAAGGGTCGGGCATATGGCGGACAAGAATTCCAGCCGATAAGGGGGGTGATGTTATTGGGTGATCAGCTATGCCGGGGAGACAATGTTCCGTAAACGGTTTATATTCCTCAGCAATAGTCATGAAAGCTCATCAAAGTGTACGTAGTGGATTGTCTTGAGTCGCGTGGAGGTGCTGGGTAGTTGATCACCAGCCATCAGCCATTGCTATGACTTTTCAACATGTTGAGAACACGTAGTCGGCTGTGCTTAGGATCGAAGCTTCAATGGGGGATCGAGGAATCAGGAAAGGTATCATTCCACCAACGACGAGAGTAGGAGATGATCGACAGTTGCGCATACTAATACTACATTAGTCGTCAGTTGTGTCAGTCAGAGCACCTCAACAACTGTGTCAAGCATCGACCAGGACCTGGTCCTTTGAAAGGTCTGATTGACCCTCAATCTCTCGTTTCATGTGGAGATGCGACTCAGAATTCCGATCTGCGAGGACGACAAGCCCCGTTCTAACACTGGGGGTCGATTGCTGGGATTTGAAAGTTACAATAGCAAATCTCGATCAGTCCACCGTGGGCAACAGAGGCCAGCTGCGCCAGATGAGTCTAGTGGCGTCCGGATACAAACCGAGATAGCTTTGTCGCATTACGTTTGGCCCAGACTGCTAGGGGTCGCCAACAAAAGACCAGGTTTCTGTCTAATCGCGTCCAGCGGAAAACTGTTCCGCCCATTTCAATGACCCCGATGCCTTGGCGATGAGGGTGCCAAAAGGTGTGCGTTTGCAACTAATTACACCCGGACGCCCCACTCCGTGGGAGCTAGGTCTGAAGACTCGGAAGTACAACTCCCATGAACATCTCGTTTGGATGAAAGAATCGGTCTGCACGAGCTGACCACTTCACGGCCCATTCGCCTTGAGTCCTTCAAGGGTGCTAACAAGTGGACCAGGAGAACTGGAGACGTGCTGAACGCAGCCTACTTTGGTCTAGAGCAGCGTGGTGCCGTCATTTCTCCCGCCAACTCAGGAATACCCATCCTTTGGCAGTGGCGTTTCCCACTCTCCATTCATTTACCTGGTTCAAACCTACGACTCGCTCAGGTACTTGTCTTTTCCGACAATATCTCCCTATCCCCCTTGAGGATTGTGCTCCTTCAATAAACAAACGTGACATCCACAATTTCATCTCTCTGTAATGGTGACTTGCCTCTTCTCCTCGTGATATGAGTTTCCTGTTCCAACCATGCCAACGGTGCCGAAACCGAGACCTCTCAAACCTGCCAAGGACGGCCTGCCCCCAAAGCTCCAAGTGGCAAGAAGAGACAATCCAACGCTCGAATCTCTGCCGCCTGCGAGGCATGCAAGAAGAGGAAGACAAAATGCACAGGAGGCCCGCCGCCTTGCCAGCTGTGCGAGTCACTCAAGACAGAATGTATTATCGACCTGACTCTTGACATGCGCCGCCGGGCGGCCTTTCAGCGCACGGTCGATGAATCTAAATCCTTCCAAGATGGCCTCAATGACTTGATAGAAGGGATTCGAGATGGGCCTCAATCCGACGAGTTGATCCAATTCATCCGGCGCGGGGCAACAAACGAGGAGGTTAGAGAAGCCACACAGCGATTGCAGAATCTACGCTCCGTCAACAAACGCGATGAAGACAGCGCAATGAAGTTGGAAGGCTCGGAGTCACCTGTCGATGATTTAGCCGACGCATCCAGTGTGACCAGAAGTCAGATTGGCCAAGCTCTCTCCAATGTCGACGACGATAACGAGGCATACAGGCCGACATCAGACTCGGCCCAGACTGACGAACCCGACCGGACGAGTCACATCTGGGATCTCCTTCGACGACTGAAAGCCGCGTCCATGTCGGATGCGGAGAAGTTACTGCACAATTTCGTCAAATCCCAGGTGATTGACAGTTCTTCTTCATCCAATGCGTACGATCCCGGCCATTGGCAACTCGATGGCTTTAGTACCAATGCCATGGCACCTACAGCCCAGGAACGTTCGACATGGCATCCTGCTTTGACTATACGATCACGCAATGAAACGTCGGACCAACGCATAGAGGTAAGGTTGCACTGCATATCACTCTGTACATCGCATTGGTTGGCTACTGGCCGATTAACAATCACTTGTGGCCGTACTACACCATGATGTTGCGAGATGAAAAAACAAAAGACCGCATCCTTGATTGTGAATGCAACAGCTGACTGCAGATCAGTTAGGCTTTACTGGACCATTCCAGCGTCGCTTTTCAACAGCATCGTCGGCATCCTCTAGCAATAGAGGCGGATTATCGTCACTTAGAGGAATGACGCGGGTCGATTCAAACACAAACACCAATTATACTGCAACAACACACAGTGATATAATGAGAGACCTGACCGAATTGGCGTCGCCGCTGTTACCTTATATCGAAATGACGGGATCTCCAGCAACAAGTTCACTTCTCGCGAGCACTTGGGATCTGTCCATCACTCAAGAAGATGGACTTACAAATCTGCGCGTTCCTATTCATTTGGTCCAGCCACTGATCGTTCCCGACGATTCCTACCTCAGCAACATGTACACTGATTACGTCCGCGGGGCGAGATACATGCTGAAACAAGGAACTCCGTTGGAAGAACTGCTTGGGCCGGTCGATCAGATCCCCGTGGACTTCTTTTTCAGGAACCGTGAGTCAGCTGATGTCTGGGACTGCGCCTCGTGGGCGTGTGAAGTCTGGCGTAGTTTTGTCGAAACCGACTGTTGTGTGCGATTAGCGAGTGTTATGTGTCTGACGTTAATGATGCGAGTAGGTCAATTCATGTCATGTTTTTGTGTCAAGAAGGAATTCCAGTGTAACACGCTAACGGTTGAACGTGCGCTAGTGGATGCTCGCACCCACACTCACGAATTATCAGAAGATCCCGGACATGATGAAGCCGACACCCTCTCAGAGGATGATTCCTCATATAGCGGCAGTCGAGACGATGCCTATGTGAGCACACCCCCATGAGCCCCCCCTTGAGCCCCCTTGAGCTACTTACGTAGCACCAAACCATTCTCAGCTGACTTGCGACGTGTATAGTGGACCTATCCGGGACGCGGTCATCTACCAGCTCCGGGACTGGTTGTCAGAACTGACCAAGGCTTCTTGGAGCGTTAATTGGCCGCACAATGTAGAGGACGCAATTGAACAGGACCCGGCGACCGGGTCCAAACGACTGACCAATGCTTTTATCGATCATGCGAGCAAGTACGAGCATTGGAGTGTAGGGCGCAGCTTCTTGCGAGGCTTTCCTGAATTATCAGGGCGGATAAGAACACATGATTGACGAACACGAGAACAAGTCGAATGGTAGAATGATGAACGACCAGCCTTCCAACGAACCAACGAACCAACCAACGATTCCAATGGATGATCACCTGGCCACATGACCTTGTTTGATGAAGGTGACACAAGACCTCATGTGGGAAGAAAGGACACGGAGCCCTCCAAGACAAAAGCCACCCACACCAATCGTGGTATTCGATGCGCGCAACCTTTCCAACAATAACAATGAATGGAGGTGTGCCACAGTCGCGACCAGCCACGAATTCCACTCCTTCAGAAGAAAAACAAGACAGCATCCCCGGACATAACCGAGGATATCAGTTAGGGCTGCTGATCGTGAGGCGCTGAACAAACCAACCCTGGAAAAAACAAATACCTGAAACCGGGAAAACGAGCGAGCGAACAAAAGTGCCAGAGTGCTCGACCAAGGCCACGGCAGCAGAAATGGGGCGGTGCCAAATGGAACCAACCACGACCAACCAGAAAGCTCCAGCCAAAAGGGACACTGGCCACGTGATCGGCCTTAGCCGAAGACTTGGCAATAACATCCAGCCAATCGCCGTCGAGGTGGCGCTCTCAACGCCTCAGGCACCCAAAGTTTCCAGATGTGGCGAAATACCAAGTAATATGTAATTGATTCTTCGTAGAAAGCCAGGGAAGCACGGCAGAGAGACGCAAACGAGAAGAAAAAAGGCCGAGGCGATATTCTCCCCTTACGCTTTTTGTGTATGGTTGACAGTGTCTCTCTGGACTGCGCTCGCGCTCCCCGAGATCCAGGTGCGCGATTTTGGTCTCATTGAACTATACCCCGAGTAGTGGCAATATAATGGTAATTCTCTTGAGGGACATCTGGGATTATGGATGCCTATCTCTTGCCGTCTTAGCCAGGCATCCAAGGATACCGACGTCGGAAGTATAGAACAACTCGAAATGTAGTTGAGGTGAGCGGGAAAACAATCATATCATTTGCTGGTGTATGCCGCCCGTACGGGATCTGTCTAGAAAAAGAGTAGCGAACTAACTAATCAGTATTAAGTACAGGCTGCTATCGTCGTAACGTCGTTACAAGTATGCTCCAGGCTGTTTTTTGTTCTTTTTGCTTTCGTCCTTCTTTCTTTCACATTCTTCGCCTCCTTCGCATCAACGCACTGTTCGTTACGTGTACACAGACACCCAAGATGTGCCAAAAAGGAAAACCAAGGGGATATCCACCACTCGCAAGACTACCATCTCCCCCCCCCCTTCCCACACCTAGCACAATCCCTGCTGGTTCGCGTGCCTGTCGATCATGATTCAACCTCCAGGACCAGCTGGAGGCATCCTCGCTTGCATCTGGACATTGTAGACTGTCTGAGGAGGCAGTGCTTGTAGCAGGGCCTGCAGTCTCTGCAACTCATTCGCTTGTCGCAAGATAACATCGTCTCTGTTACGCACTTCGCCGCGCAGCCATTGGATCACGTCGCTTTCCTTGGATACTAGCTCTTGTCCTTCCGACGGCCTCGCCACCCGTGACTCAGTATCCTGCTGCCTGCTGCTGTTGCTGCTCGGGATGGGTTCGGATCCTGCTAGTCCTGCGGCCATGGTGGTTGACAGACGTCTTCGCTTCGGAGGTGGCAATTGTTGTAGGTGATGGCGGTGCTGCTTCTCGTGGTGCTCCTCTTTCTGTTGTTGTGATGCAGTTGTGGTTGTGGCTGTGGTGGTGGTGACAATCTCAGGATGTGACGATGCTCTGTTCGAGTCCCGATTCGACAGTTCCTCCAAATGTCGCCTCCTCTTGTGTTCCTCGAGGTTCTCTTTTCTCGTGAACCCTGTGCCTGAACTCCGATTACAGTTTGGAAAGGGACAGAATAACGGCTGCTTGGTCGACAGGTGCATACGATGCACTTCCCTCTGGTGACGAAGGAGACCTCCAGAATATGTAAATCCTGGGTTTAATTCGCATCCAGGCTCGCGACACTTGTAGGGACGCTCATGACGGTCCATATGCTTGTTCCATTCGCAGACCCTTTTGAATGTCTGACCCTTTCCCTGGCAGTTGATGTGATCGCAAAAGATCTGATTGTGTTCATTGCGCGGCGGCGACCTGCTCCGACGCACGGCGTTGTGGACTTTGATGATGCGAGGCTGAGGTGATAAAGTAGCCTCGTCAGCCATGGCGAGGAGTACTGGCTTGATTTCTGGAGTGGTATTTGTACTCGATGACCCACCTTCGTCTGGTGGTGAATATGGATACTTGAGATTATCTCTCATGATCATGATGACAATGGATGGACGATCAAGCGTGTGCGACCTCGAAGATTGTGGTGTGTTTTGAGTAAGCCTCAGGTAGGATGTACGGCAAGATGCGAGTGGAGTGAGGATAAAATAAGGCTTGCAAAGGCAGGAGGCGAGAGAACGAGGGTAGTATTAAATATATCTGGCCTAGACGTTCCTGGCATGGGACCTTTTGCATATGAGGACTCTAGAGCCTAGTACGCCAGGCTGTGCCTAAGGATGAACAGTCATCACTTTTGCAAGAGGCCACAAGCCTCCTATGCGTGGCAATAGTGTATGAAAGTAGGCACGAGGTCAAGCGCCACACCGAGGGCTCGGATTAAGAACCCTGAAGGCCAGCAAATACACTGATGCGAATAGGTTAGTAGATATAGTTCGCTTTTGCACGAAAGATGTTTCGCCTGAAACCAGACTTCTCGCGGTTGCCTAACCCCGATTGGAGCCTGACGACTTGTGAGGCATGTGACCTTGTCGGGAAAGATATGAATACTTATGTTCACATGACTCATCCGAGCTGCTGCTCACCTGGATGTCCTGGTACGAGCCTAGATACTTGGTAAGATGAAGCATCCTTAGCATGTGGACCTCTTGTGAAGTCCTGAAGGAGGAACCCTGGCGCGGGTTGGGGCCACGCTGATGTCTGAAGCAAGATCCCTCCCTCCTCCCAGTCAGATTCGCTATAGATGCTCCAGTGCTAATGTTGGGTGACCGCGATTTGCGCGCCTTGAAAGTCGAAATCCGGCTGCTGCCAAGAAAGTCAACCAGTCATCGAGGCGTACACTCTTGCGCTGGAAGCCTGTGAACCAAAAAAATCCTAGACATTTGTATTGTACCTGATTTTCAGTTTGCGCTGGGGCCTTTCCCCAGCAATCAGGAAGTCGAGGAGTCATGAATTCCACTAGTAAACAAGGCAGCAGTGCAGTGATTCGTCTGTAGTGGACTTATGCCTAGCGAATTAGTGGCATAGCTTCGAAATTGACTCGATTCACACATCTTTAGTGTTGGAACTAGTTGGCGTCGCAAAAGCCCCATATGCAAGGCTTCGTTGGCCACTACGGCCCGAGACTGTCAGGGCACTCAGCTAGCTCAGACGAGCTCAACGAGACCCGGACAGGGAGCAGATACGCGGCTCGGACATCTCACTGTTGGATAACGTTGGATTCTGACCAGGACTGGCTCAGCGTCAGCGTCGACACTGTACCACCTCATCCACCGGAGTCATGAGGAGTCCTGTTCCCGTCAAACATGCAGCCAAAATCGATCGTGTGGCGCAGCAGGGCTCGCTAACCCCGCGACCTCAGCTAAGGGGAGAAGGAGGGGCCAAGTCATCCTCAGTATTTGCGTAATACATTCAGCTGTGAAGCGCAAATCATATAGAGCCATATAATTTTCCGCGGCTTCGAATTCAATGATTCTGGAATTAATCGACGTAAATTTAAACTATATTGAATACGTAGTTCGTACTACCTGGTAGGGAGGATATGCAAGTTCCAGCCTGACGGTGAGTATCTCTGAGCTTGGTGCTTTTACATAAGCATTCTCTGCGCCACGCACAGTTGGTGGGTGCTGAGAATGATGATGTGGCTTTCAGTCGATTCCTGGCCACCTAAATAGCCTGCTGACGACTCGATCCTGTTATTATATTACGACAAATACCAAGGCTTCCCCAATCCCTCTCCCAGAATATGAGTCTGATGACACGATCAGTACTTATTTAGTTAGTTGCGTCGACTCGCAAGTCCGACACGTCCGCGGGGCAATGAGGTTGAGTTCTTCGTACCCCAAGGCCGACGCAGGAGTTGCGGCGAAGCAACCCTGTCGTACCAAATATAACCACTGTCCCAAACTTTCCCAGGGTTTCAACTTGTGCTTCAAGTTACGGATCATGGAACTATGCCGCCAAGCATAAGATTGTGCAGGATGACGGAGAAGACATACGCGTTGCTGCTTGACGGATTGTGTTGGCCTTGATTCCTGGATCCTGAGAAGAATACCAGGAAAATCCTGGGATTGTCCTCGCGGCTCCCGCTCAAATCTTGGTTCGAGGCTGAGCCCAACCGGACAGCGATCGACACTCAGGTTTAGTCTTCGCAACAAGACTTACGTTGCTCTTCACCGGCTCGACAGTGTCCCAACTCACCATTTCTCGTCCCAAAGTCCGTTAGAAAGTCCTTGACCTTCTGCGGCTCCAACACATCAACGCCTGAGCAGAACGTCTGCGTAATACTAACTCGTGGACAAGGCAAAAAAGGTGGGGGCTGTGGAAGTGGTGCTTGTCGCAACCAAGATCTAATTTGCCAAATAGATCTAGAATATCTAAAACGAGTTCCATCACGGGAAAAAGCCTAACCCAGAGTACAGAGCACCTTCTTCTATCGGCCAACTTTCAGGTGTTTTAAAAGCAGCGGTCCAATCATACAGGCGAAATTGACTTACCGGCCAATCAGCCTTGGGGCGGAAGACTAAAGAAGACTATATTGGGTCAATAATTACGGCCAGCTTTGTCTCAAACGGGTCTAAGAAACGTGAAAAGGGACAAGCCCAATCACGGTCTATACGAGGCGTTTTTCGGCAATCCACTAAAGAAAGGTACTTTATGCCATGTCATAGACGAATGGAGACTGATCAAAGCACCTGAGCCGAGTCTTGCTTCGTACTGAACAGACTCATGCTCCAGCTCACAAGGCCATTTTAATTGCCATTGCCAATACTAGATCAGCCCGACGCCACCTCGCCTCCCCATGGTCTCTATATGCCCAGACTGGGACCTTTGGGCAACTTTTGTGTAACTATAAACCCAATTAAGTCTTTTCAGGGCAAGCCACTTCCAGCGTGCTCGAACAGAACATGTCACTGCAATGGTATTTCGTCTACGATTTTGGAAAACAACGCATTTGCAGACGAAGTACTTCTGAGGCTTGGGTTGAGGTCGACGGTGCGGTTCTGCATCGCTGGGTCTGCTTGCACAACCGTGACTACATCTTTATTCGTCTATAGAATGGGCAGCAACCAAGAACACTCCACATTCAGGCATCAACAACAAAATGGTACAGAAGCCTCACTTTTGAATGATAGATGGAGAGGTGAGAAACATGCAATGGCCTTTTCTCGGGTCGATTTGGTGGATCGGAGTCATGTCGGTGAGCCTGACTCACCTCGGCGACTTAGCGCGTTTCTGCAAGCAGCAATGTCGGTGTACACAGGGCAGTGCAGTCAATCGGAGTCAAGAAAAATGCAATCGTATTATTGTGGATCGTGTTCAGGCTAATCATAGGATACAAAGGAATCGAATACTCGCAGATCAAGTTCGGGGAATCTATGGGGACGGGACGAGTTCCTGACACAAGGACAAGACTCATACGTTGACCATTTGTTGTACCCGCGGGTAGACGTGAACCAATCTTTCCCAAAATTCCGGGTGATCGGTAATCGCGACCTGAGGATCCCACGCCAGTGCGACAAAGATGGTCTCAACCCCAGACGCAATAGGCATCATGAAGGTTTGGCATATCTGCAAGCCGATCAAGAATGCGAAGGCCATGACAACCGGTGTGAAGGTGCGACCGTCGTTGTACGCCGGCTTGGTGAATTCGAGGTAAAGATAGGCCAACAAGGCGCAGAGATAAGCGACGAATAGTGAGCCCATGCTGAGGACGGGTCCGACCAGGCAATCTTGTGCTAGCGCGTCAAAGCCTCGATCCTTCATCATCTTCCACGTATCCTTGGCGGCTGCAATGTAAGCCTTGCCGTACAACGCGATGTGGCAGAAGGCATATCTGTTGATGAATTCCACCAGCCACTGTAAGATGCTGATAAGACATCCTAGCACACAATACATGATGACGCCGACAATGTTGCCGTCTGAAGCTTCTTGCTGCTGGGCAATAGAGCATGCCTGACGAAGCATGTTAATCAGGGCCACGAGCAAACTGCCGAGGGACAAGGACCCGAAAGAGTAGGTGGTCGCACGCCTGAAGGCACCCAAGGCAGAACCTTTGGGAATTCCACCAGGCTTTCTTACGCAAAAGTACCAGGCTCCATATTGTCCTGCAACCGTGGTATGCACAACCGCCTTTGTGAATTCTGTGATCCAGTACCCTGCAAAAGTGACGAACACGACCAAGCCAATCACTTTGCCACTCGAGCACCCTCCATCTGCGCAGGACGGATTAGGGTTGCTGTTTGCATTGCTGGGCATATAAGATGTGTAGACTGCAACTAGGGTGATGGAAAACCATGCTCCGAAGGCCACACTTGCGATACCACCGAAGAGACTGATCAAAAAGACGTGGATTCTCGGGAGACGAGCAACATCCATTGTTTGTTGAAGCATGACCACGGTCATGGGAATTCTGGGGATCCAACTGATGAAGCAGATGATGGCGAAGATGGCGAAGATGGCGAAGACGATTCCAGCACCCCAAAGCCTCAGATATAGGTAGTAAGCTGCGGTGCCGACGGCTAAGACGCAATTCAGAATTCCGGTGATCCAGATGAATTGCTTTGTGAAGGCGCGCGCAGCAAGGAAGTATGCCCACGAGACTACAAACCCTACACACAAGACGAAGACAAAGAGGATGACGGTGTTGGTGTTGAGCGAGAAGTCGTTTGAGGATCCATATATGCCACCTCCATTGAAGGAATGGTATCGAGAATACCGGTAGAGCGAGAGGCCTGATACTGCGACGAAGCCACAAAAAGTCGCAATGTACTAATAAATATCAGTAAGAGTAAAGGTCGGGTCAAAGGCGAGTTCTTACCAAGAGACCTGCCCAGATATCATTGTATTTTGGTTTCTGGATCTTGAATGCTTCCTGGAAGGTGTCCTTGTTGTCTAAAGGAGGGGCAAAGTTCTGGCCATAATTCGGCGGCTGTTGGTTGAATTTGGGATCTTGCTGATGTTGTGGACGATCTTGCAAAGGATATGACTGTTGAGGCGGTTGTTGTTGATAGGATGGTTGGTAAGGCTGTTGATATCCCTGAGGAGGGCCTTGAGGGGGAGGATACTGCTGCTGATGATTGAGCTGTTGATACGGCGCATTCCCAATGCCCTGGCTGTTGTAGTAATCGGCAGCTTGACCTTGATACGCCATTGTCCTAACTTGGAGAGTGTCACTATTGTTGTCAATGGGCGACTTAGGCGTAGCGGGACACGAGGCAAGGCTCTACACTCGATCCTGTTGAAGACCCGACAGGCAGAATGCGCAACGCTACGGCAAACAAACGACGCAAGAAAGATACGAGATGAAAGGAAGCGGCGAACACGATGAGAAGAATCAATAATTGGGAATTTTGAAATAAACTCAATTGTTCTACCAGATGGAGTTGTTCATTGGCACTGGCCCTGGCTCTGGCATGTTGCGCTGGGCAATTTGTGATTTTACGCGTCCTTCAGCTGCCTTGACGTCTAAAGTGGGGTAGCGGCTTGAATCTTGAGTATATGATTGGTCAAATGAGCCGCACATGATCGGGGACTGGATCGCCCTTCTTGGCCAGTGGAGCGCTAACCAAATGCTAATCTGCCACACCTTCAAGCCCCCAGAGGGTCCTCCATGCTGTGTCCTAAGAGGTTGTTCGCATAGGCGCCATAGGTGGCATATCACGGCGTAGGTGCCCCGGGAGGCTGAAGACTGGACTACAGCCTCCGTCGCGAAAAGGCTCAGCATGCCTCAGGTAGCTTATAGTCCAGTTTCAGGTGGCTCAAGTGCCCCATGGCGCCCCATCGACCACTCTGGGCAAGCTTCCACCACTGCTTTAGGAGGTACTTAACTGGAATTGTGCCTTACCCATGAATACCCTCGAGTCCTCGACCACAGACTGACCCCTTGAGGCTGTGACTAGGGTTAGGGTTCTACACTGGACAGACCTCAAAGCCTTAGGAGCCTGGATCGTCCGTACAAAGTCAACTTCGGACACTGCAAAACCCAGGCTCCAGAGTCAAAACCTACCCGGTCGGAATCTCCGTCCAACCCAGCTTATCCAGCGCCTTTGATCAATCCTCGTCACGATTTGCAAGGGCACTGCACCATACAGGTCAGTGGCTCAGTGACCGTCATGTTGCATATGGATGACGCCACGCTTCCACACAAAAGTCCCTGAAACCATTCTATGCCTGAAATATGTAGAGATTTGATTCTACAGGTCTCGCTTATATGCGAATGACCAATGGTTTGTTACCCATTCTTGTCTATACGGAGTAGAAGCATTCTTGATACTCAAGGCTTGTACTATTGACGACGACGACAGCAGCCCCCAACGACATGGCCGTCTTTGCCGACTTGCGCCGTCTTTGCATCGTGCTCATCGCCATATCATTCCTCCCAACGTCTGTGTTCTTGCTGGTTATCAATTATCTCATTGTATCTCTAAAATCCCAGCATTCTCTGCGACGCCAGCTCAAGAATACATCGAGCTTTCACTCAAGGTCAGTCCTCATCAGTGGAATCCATACTCCTCAAGGTCTACGACTAGCGAGGGCTTTCTATGATACTGGCCATATTGTCATTGGACTGGGCTACCAACCTGGTCGGATCCCTATTGCGGCGAGGCTTTCCTCCGCTGTCCATAAGTTCTATTCACTCAAACCACCACTCACTCATGATACTTCCAATACCTATATCTGCAGTCTCCTTGCCATCATCGAAACCCAAGGTATTGATCTTTGGATCAACTGCAGCAATGACATAGATGCCACTGTTGAAGCGCAGGCGAGGTCCAATCTCGAACAGGACACGAAATGCATATGTTTCGCCCTTCGACCTCGAGATGTCTCCCACTTTGCCGCTCGAGACAATTTCCTAAACCATGTTCAGAGTCTCGGATTGCCCGTACCCGAAATGTATCAAGTTGGGTCTCGCGATGAGGTCCACAATGTGCTCAATAAAGGCGAAGGTCGCAGACGCTATCTCCTTCACAGCCCTTCCAAGACAGGCTCAACTGCTAGAGCGAGTCGGACAATTCTACCAAAGCGCACACTCAGTCAAACCTACAACACTGTCTCCCAGATCGGAATATCGAGGAATAGTCCATTCTGGCTGGAACAGGACACTGAAGGCTTGGAGCGATTTACTACCTTTTCAATCATCGTCCGTGGAAAAGTGAAAACTTTCGTCGCCAGCACCACAACAAAGTCAGGTTCGCTCCGTGTGGTTGACCCTAGATCGGCACTCAACCGATCAATGTATCATTATGTCCAGTCCTTTGCTCGCAAACAAGGCGACAATTACGACTCGCATATCTGCGTCGACTTCTGCGCCGAAGAACGAATTGTGTTGACCGGAGTTGAAACATTAATTCTTCCAATCAACGCCTCGATCCAAGCACATTCGAATTTGCTGTTCTTCCAAGGATTACGTGGTTCAGTGCAACTCACAAGTGCCTACTTGACCGCCCTTGACACGGGCAATGGATCAAATGGATATCTGTCACACTCAACTCCGTCGGGTCTGCAGAACGCCGAGTTCGAAGAGTCGGCAATCCTCGAATCAAGAGGAAACAGAATCTACAATTCGCCCAGACTCTTAAGTTCAGTACTGCTTTCTTGCATCAATCTGCTCCTCCTCCGGATACGAGTGGTCGATTTCTGGCGGGCTATGGTGGAACACATTCAAGATCTAGTTTATGGCATTGATGATACATATGCGTTGCGCGACCCCTTGCCTTTCTGGTGGTACTATCAGATATATATGCCCACACGAATCCTGTTGAGTGTCGTCACCAGAGTGTCGGATCCTCCTACAGCACGTATTGACAACGTGTCCGACTAGTTAGTAAGCCCGGGCTTTTGACAGCGTGCAAGCAGTACATCTAGTTCTGGTTTGCAGTTGCCGTCTGTTTAACGTCATGATGTCCACCTTGGAATAAAAGTTATGGTTATGTCTGTTTAGAATGAGGGCCTTCCCTTCATCGCAAAAGCAGGAGAATTCGCTCACCTTTCAAGCTGCCTTCTCAACTTGAACAACCTAGGGCACAACGAACTAGCAAGCCTCTAGAGCTTCAATGTACTCAAACAACAAGCGATGCCAAAACTGCGATTGAACCATCCACGTGAGCTGTAATTAGAGTACTCGCCGGCCAATATATAGCCGATCCCAACCACCAATCTCCAAAGTGTAAGGCTCTTCGGGTAATTGTTGATCCTGTGTCTTAGAGCAACCAACTACTCCGTAAACAGCCACTACAACCCAGATCGCATATGTTATGTTGAACCTCGCATCAGAACGGACTCTGACTTGAGTTTAGTATACCAAAGAGTAGAGCGACTGATTCAAAGCTCAAAAATGATCCAGTAATCATCTCGTCTCTCGTGCTAGCTGGACACTGAGGAGTCAAAGGGCGTGCCAGAGCAGCCTTTCCCTCTGCGCCAGCATTAAGCTCAACAACGGTCAAACAGGGATCTATTTTTCTTTGGATTTTCAGGCCACGAGTACGGCTTTGGTGAATCTGTACACGAGTTTTAGAGCCATGGCGCACTTGATCAGACGGCGACTTTCATGTTTTCATTTCGCACAACCATCCAGCACGACCTTCATTTGTGGCCAAGCCGTTCAGCACAGAACGTTCAGGTCATCATCGGCGTACAAGTTACGGACGACCGAGTTAGACAAGTCGACCCTGTCAAATCTGAGAATCAATAGTGACCGCCTCTGGAACGATATTCACTCTACAGCTCAATGGACGGAACCTACCAACGGAGACCCATCGGACATCAAGACTGTAGGGTTGAAGCGACTCACACTCAGCAAAGAAGACAAATTAGCGCGTGATTGGTTCGTTAGTACGACTGAATCTCTTGGATGCAGGACGCATGTCGACGAGATCGGCAACATCTTCGCCATTCGGCCGGGGTTGAAGAACGACGTTCCTGCCACATTCATCGGGAGTCATCTTGATTCCCAGCCTTCAGGCGGTCGCTTCGATGGCATCTTAGGCGTCACAGCAGGAGTAGAGATGTTGAGGACACTGAACGATAACTGGATCGAGACGGAAGGACCTGTCGGCGTCATCAACTGGACGAATGAAGAGGGTGCCAAATTCCCGATCAGCATGATGGGCAGCGGTGTGTGGTCAGGCCGGATCGGGTTGGAAGACGCTTGGAAGACCAAAAGCGTTCCGAGTGCTGGCCCAGTTGTCGCCGTCAAAGACGAGCTCCAGAAGATCGGATACCTGGGGAGCATTCCGGCAAGTCCACAAGGAGTGCCGATCGGAGCACATTTCGAGCTTCACATCGAGCAAGGCCCGAAACTTGAGGCCGCTGGGCAATCAATAGGCATTGTCCAGGGAGTGCAGGCGTATAAGTGGTTCGAGATCACAGTCACTGGCCGAGAGTCACACGCCGGCACAACGGGGTTCGAACATCGAGGAGATGCTCTGTACTCAGCAGCCCTGTTCATCGCCACGGTGCGAGAAATTGCCAAGGACGTCAAGGGCTTGTCAACGATTGGAATGCTGGAGGTATCTCCTGGTAGTGTCAATACCATCCCCGGCCAGGTCAAACTCAGTCTCGACATCCGACATCCTACCGACGCGGGTCTTGCGCAGATGTTACATATGATCCAGATCTCCGTGCAGCAGATCAGCAGCTTCGCCAAAGGAGACAGCCAGACCAGCCACTTGACACAGATCGCATTCGATATTAAAGAGACATTCTCGAGTCCTGCAGTGAAATTCCAGGACGAGGCCATCAAGTGTGTCGAGGAAAGTGCAGCCACTGTCCTCGGTTCAGACCACGAGAGCCTGAGCCAGAAGATGACAAGTGGTGCGGGACATGACAGTGTCTGTACAAACGCACATGCTCCGACAGCCATGATTTTTATTCCCTGCAAGGATGGAGTCAGCCACAATCCCAAAGAATGGTCTGAGCAGGTTGACTGTGCGGCTGGTGCAGATGTCTTGATGCATTCAGTGCTGCAGATGGATATTCTACGAAAAGGGAGAGGAGACTTTGACTGAGGAGATCTGGAGACTAGCAAATAAACCACTTTCAAGATAGCGAGTTCGTGCACATAAAAAAAGTTTAGACGACTCGTTGGCCGGTCAATGTAATTTTTGGATTGTGTCTGGAAAGGACTACTAAAAGTTCGAATGCCGTAATGCTCAACCGGTCATGGTTACTCAGAACTCCCACTCGATCTCCAGTAGCCTATTGTGTCCACCATGCCTAGAATGCTGCGCTTAGACTCATATACCTGGGCATAATGAGCCATGGCACACAATGCGAAAGCGACACCAGACCATCATTCATCATCCTAAGATGAAGCAGCAGGAGGAGCACCACGACCACGGCCGAAACCACCACGGAAAGTAGGGTTGTAGTCGCCAGGGGCACCACCTTCCTTACCACCCTCGCCAGCGTCACGACGACGGTAACCGCCCTCACGATCACGGTCACCACGGCCACCGCCACGTCCACCGCCACGGCGCTCACGGTCATCTCCACCCATCATTCCACGAGGAGGAGCATGGCTGCGCTGTTGCTTGATGTGTGTTGCAGGCACGATCTCAGCTGGCAAGTGAAGCCATTCGCGGAGGTAGTCGAGACCCTCGGGCGTCAAAGTGTAGTAGTAGTATTGCCAGGAGAATTGGGTCTTGACATAGCCGCGCGAGGTGAGGGACTGGAGAGCCTTGATGACCTTGAGGTGATGTTAGTTTGCTGACTAGATTCTGGTGCTGATGCGGAATTCAACGTACGAAGAGGTTCTTGGTGTCGATGTCCGGGTGCTTGGGAAGGTTGTAGTCCTTCTTAGCCACGAGCACACCCTCCTTGAAGAGGTACTCGTGGATCTTCTTGCGATCGGCCTTTGGGATAAGCCTGTATATATTCAGTCAGTTGTGAGATTTGTGTGAGAGAGGGTCTGCAGAGAGACGTACATTGTTGCGAGTTCCTTGCGCTATTCGGGGAATCGCACACGATGCTGTAAAATGAGAAATGGTTGTTGGGTTGTGAGTGTAGACAATTAAAGCAGGCCTGTAAGGTGTCGGTGGTCTTTGGTGGTGGTGAGCCAAATCGAGAAAAAATCTTGGCATTGTGTGCCACTTGATGCCAAGACCACACACTCTAGACAACCCCAAGCGCAACTTTCTATCTGGTCACCGCAGGTAACATCGACCAACGCCCAATTCTTCTCAACAGTAATACTCTTTTGCCTCTCTGAAGAGCTTGATCAAGGTCAGTTCGAAATATTCTTCTCCGCCCAGTCGAAAAAGTCGTTATGGTGTGGGAAATTGTGGTGGTGCAAAAGTCAAATCCGAAAAGTTCTTTTGACATTGAAGCGACGACCTACTCCAACACCCAACCTCTACCGAAATCGAATTAAACCATTTGACGGATTGTTTCTAATCTCTGATATCTCTAGCAGTCCTCTTCGGTTTTGCAATCATGGGTATCTCACGAGACAGCCGTCACAAGCGGTCCGCAACTGGTGCAAAGCGCGCCTACTACAGAAAGAAGAGGTAAAACCATCCCAAACACCAAACCACCGATATTTTCAACCCAAACACAAAGACCCATTCTCTAACATTTTTCCTCTCCGTCGTACAGAGCCTTCGAAAAGGGACGTCAACCAGCCAACACACGTATTGGCAGCAAGAGAATCCACTTGGTGCGCACACGAGGCGGCAACACGAAATACCGAGCACTACGTATCGACAGCGGCAACTTCTCATGGGCAGCGAAGGCATCGCACGTAAAGTGCGTGTCATCGTCGTGGCCTTCCACCCTTCCAACAATGAACTCGTGCGCACAAACACCCTGACCCGCTCCGCCGTCGTGCAGATCGACGCCGCCCCATTCCGAACCTGGTACGAAGCTCACTACGGCACCACGATCGGCCGCAAGCGTCAAGGCCAGAAGGCCACCGAGCAGAAGGAGGAGGAGAAGGTCAGCAAGAGCGTGCAGAAGAAACGCGAAGAGAGATTGAAGAAGGTCGGCAAGATCGACAGTGCTTTGGAGAGACAGTTCGAGGCTGGAAGATTGTTCGCCGTCATCTCGTCGAGACCTGGCCAGAGCGGTCGTGTCGATGGATATGTGCTTGAGGGTGATGAGTTGGCGTTCTACCAGAGAGCTATCCGAAAGTAGAAGAGATGACCCTTGTTGTTGTGTGTGCATGGTACAATACAATGGGGTTTTTGATGTCTTTGCGTGACGGTCGGCCTGGACTGTCCAAGCATAACGGGGCATTGCCACTTGCCTGGGGATTCTAGAAGCCGAGACTGGGGTGTGGTGTGTCCTACGGCTGCTGCTGGCTGACGAATGTGCGTGGATGGAGCATTTTCTCAGGGTTATGTCTCCAAACCGACTTCCTGTATCATGCAAGGCTTTCCCTTAGCACGAAGAACCTCGCCAAGTCATAGGTGGGCGTCATTGAAAAAGTGTCAAAGGCTAGAAAACAAATATTCAATCAATTCAGCTATGAATTTCTCCTCGAGTGATATTGTGAAGCATGTGCACGGTGGAAATGCGGTGTATTGATATTGCAGAAGACGTATCATCTTTCCGTCTCGCAGGGAGCTGAGATCAAGGCTACCTACTGTTATTAATGGGTGGTATACTGAGGAGCCTGGTTGTTCAACCATGTCGCCAGCCTCGTGGCCAAGTGACCTTCCACTACGAATCAGCACTCCATTCACAAATTTGATCGCAACCCATCTACAAAATGAACGACAATAGTTGGATAACATTCTGCACGTTGACCCACGAAGCCCGTTGACGGATGGTCTGCAAGAGGACAGTGCGCCTTCATCCCATAATCGTCCACTACCAACGTAGCCATGAATAACCGCCACCGCAATTTTGGACAATGACGTGACTCAATGCTGTTGACCTCCATCGAAGTTGAAATACTTTTCCTGTTCCTCAGTGACGAAGTCCTTGACCGCAGCAATAACGTGAGGCTCTAGGACAGCTGCACCAGCATTCCCCATCTGACTCTGAGTGTTGCTGCGCGTCCGATTCCGCGCCCGATGGACACGCGCTCTGTGTTCAGCCTCCCTGTCGCGTAAGCTCATGAGTTTCTTCTCGTAGACTTCCATGCACTTGAGCAGTGTCCCATGCGTCTTCCACATTTCGTCGGAGGATTTCAAGTCGAAGATCTTCTTGCTGAGGTCGCGGGCTTTAGCGATCAGCGGCTGGGTTGTGGTGGTTGTGATTTCGCGGAATTGTTCCAATGTGAGGGCTGGGAAGGAGGAGATCTTGGCGTGGAGGTCGAAGTTCTTGGGGAGATGCTGCTGGAAGTGGGCGAGTAGTTTCTTGTCGTCTTGGGTGATGTATAGCGCTTCGGTCATCTTGTTGTGGATTTGAGATGCAGTTAGCTCTGCTACAGCCATCAGCCATCGGCCATGAAGCTGAAGGAAGTCCTTGTAGAATGCCATGAGCTTCTTGCCGCTGTCTGAGGTGAGGAACCAGCATCGCATGGCGCTGAGGGCAGGGCGGATGTTTTCATATTGAAACTTGGGACCTGGTTCTTGGGAGATGAGGTGGGAAACGAAGTCGTCGTTTTTCAAAAGGTCGTCGATGGGAATGGGCGCGTTCGTTTCGAGGAATTGGGTCAATGATTCTGGCTTGCCCTCATATAGAAGGGTGAACGATGGCTGGAGAATGACACTGGGCTTTGATGTTCTCAATGGGAGCGTGAATTCAAGCTGAGGCATTTTGAGTATAGTTGTAAGGACGAATGGAGCAACAATATGTTCTCGGCGACAATAGATGAATCACAGCTCAATCATCAAAAGGATAGAGACAATTATTGAATAATGGTTCAGGCTTAGATCCCGGAAAGTCCTGCACGAGACGCAGGATAACGAAAAGCATCTGCCACGGTCAATGAGGCTGTTCAGCCGCATCAACAACCAAAAACTTCACCATTAATGAAGAGATTCAAGGAGGCTGGGAATCACATTCATTCCAGTTCACGGATTCTTTCCTCTCCCACGACCTTGACTCTTTGCTGAACGTGCTTTGTGCCCTGAGTTAGCAGCCGCGAGATTCACGATGTGCTGGGAAGTTCCGACAATGATGTTCATCATGTCGACATGTCGACGTGCTTGTGAGGATCCGACATTCATAATCAGACACCGGGCAGATCCTTAGAAATGCTGGCACACGTAGGAATGACAGGCAAGATCCATTTCAGACCTACCGAACCAAGTACTTCACTTGATAGTTAGACTCTCGCCGTTTTTGTCCTCACCTTCACAGTCACCTGATCTGAGGCTGGTGTTCAGTGAAGTGATATCAGCCTTCAAGATTTTCAATTCGAGTCTTTGTAAGTGTTCAATCAATTAACGTTAACACAGATTGTAGACCCACTCTTTTGAGGTCCTCAAAATGTTCAAGACATGATCCTGGACCAAATGGGGAAACGAGATTTGGTGATAAGCTGACCAAGCAGATTCTAGCTGATGATTTGAACTCGAGTTTGCACAATATGCGACGCACAATTATGACAGTTGAAGTGAGGACTTCGAACTTTTTAGATGAACAAAAGGATGCCCATCGTTTTGTGCTTGACTTTGCATTGACTGTGCAACTCTTTCGGAGACAGAGCATCGTCGAAAGTGTAGTTGCAGTGACGGGAAATTCAATGGAGAAAAGCTCCTGCTTGGCGCCGTCACCTCATTCTGGTCCGCAGTTGCGCAGTGGAGTGGGCAACTATTTATTACTTCATGTGCAGCACCCAGTTATTCATCTGTCAACTTGGAAGTCCGCCATTTGAGCAACAACTCGTTCCTACTTCTGCGAGGTGTCTTGAGAGAGTTCGAAAGGTTATTTCTGCATTGTTGGAAGTATCTGCTAATCTGCCGATACCAGTCTGCTCTCACGACATCGAGCTACTCATCCCTCCAGATGTGACACTCTCCTTAGAGCCTGTTCCAGGACTTGTGATACTCAAAGCGCCCAAGTTTTGTCCACCTAATCGAAAACAATTGCTGCCTTGATGGCGGTCTTATTCTTCATGGCTTCGAGGCATTCCTTCCATTCCTCCAACTTGAACGTCTTGTTCACGATACCGTTAACCTTGACCTTGCCCTTGTCTGTGTTCCGATACGATTAGTCACTATTCCAAAGTCAAGAGATGGGGCTTGAAAAGGACATACCAAGATAATCAATGGCTGCAGGGAACTTGTAGGTCTCGCTGAAAGATCCGAGGATAGTGATTTCGTCACCAAAGATCTTGGAAGGTGGCCATGAAACACGATCCTTGTTGGCATAAACACCATAGACAACAAGCTTACCGCCTCTGCGAACATAGTTGATCGAGTCTTCCAAGATCTTGACACTTCCAGTGGCTTCGACAACAATATCGAATCCATAGGGGTTGTCTGCCTTGATCTTTTCGAACTGTGCAGCAGGGTCCTTACGAGACAGAGCGACATACTCATCAGCTGCGTCAAGAGACTTGGCAAGGTCCATCTTCAAACCCTCTGGAGCTGCAACGACAACGTGACACCCGCCGTTTTGACGAAGCATCTGCGTCAAGACCAAACCGGTAGGTCCCGCGCCGAACATGAGAACGCTGGAACCCATCTTGGGATTGATCTTGTCAAGACCGTGAGCGGCGCAGGAAGCAGGCTCGAGGAGTGTGGCATCGACATCGGAGAGATTCTTGATGGGGAAAACTCTCTTCGCTGGGTAAGCACAGTATTCGGCGAAACCTCCATCCATGGTAACACCGTGGGCTTGGAAATCCTCACAGAGAAGTTCCTCGCCACGACGGCAGTAGAAGCATTCACCGCAGAGTTCCGAATTGTCGGCAACGACTCTGTCACCAACACTGAAACCCTTGACCTTTGGACCGAGAGCGGCGATAACACCGACGGTTTCATGACCAGGAATCAATGGGAACTGGTACATCACGTCAGAGTGATTTTCTTGACTGGGACACTATGGACCTGGTCCTACCTTGGCCAAGAATTCACCCTCGTGAATGTGCAAGTCAGTACCACAGACACCGCAAGCCTTGACTTTGAGCTGTTTCACCCTTGTTAGCCCCCTTTTGATCTCGATGTTCAAGGTAAGCGTACCAGGATATCATTTTCACGCAGCTTAGGCAATGGGACTTCGACGACGCTGAATTCCTCTGGCTTGGAATATTCTACACAGGTATGGTTAGCAGAGTGTCAAAATTGGTTGTCGTTGCTCAGCATCCAAAGCTGGAGGGTCAACAATCAGGGAAGTGGGGGTACGTACGCAGCGCCTTCATCTTGGTGGGGAGTTCGGAACCCATATTGACGGATGTTGATGTGTGAAAGGGAGAGATTGAAGTGGAGAAAGATTTGGTAAATGGACAAGAATGTGGTGAAGTTTTGCAATCGAGAGAACAGCAGTACAGTTTGAAGCTTGCAAAGTGGCAGAATATATTCCCTACGCAGACACAAAGAGGAAATATGTTGAGGGGTTATCGAGCAAGGTGGAAAGCAGCTAAGCTCTCCGAACTGTCCACTTGCTTCTTGCTTGGGATTGGTAGTGGGATGTGCGAATGGAGACTTTTGGTAGCGTGGGCAGCAGCACCCGAGTGAGTGCGGGGCGGCGAGGGCTGGTGGTTGACGAAGACGGAGATGGAGATGGAGACAAAAGACACAGACACAGACGCAGATGGTAGTTGGTGACGGTGATGGTGGTGGGTGGTGGGTGGTGGGTGGTGGTGGTATTCCTACTCCTATTCCTCTCGCTCCTGCTTCTTGCTCTTGATCTTGTTGTCGCTCTTGCTCCTGCTAAGCTCTTGCCAATTAACCAACGCTACCTACACTTCACATTCGTTCTTGCCTGATTGCATCCAGACATGCTTCTTTCCCAAAAGAAACAGGATGCTGGCAATTCTCTTTTTTTTTCTTTCTCGTCACGAGGAGCAAGATACTAATCTCCAGATAAATGCCTAGGTACTTTCATGATTGCTTCTGACCGCCTTTGTCAGATGTCATCCTACCAGAAAACCCTCAGTAGCTTATGATATGGCCTGACCGCGCCCGCGAGAAACTTTTCTCTGTGGGCGCCTCCATCTTCATCGGAACCACCGATATTGCTCCGATCGTTCTCGTGATTCCATCCGACTTTCCCTTGGCTACCTACTCCGTAGACAGCTACTTACACATGAGATCCCCTACCTTCTAAAGGCTGTACAGTACCTCCCGCGGGACCACCTACCGAGGAACACCAACTGACTAGTTAGCCTATCTCAATCTCATCGATCTCATTCCGATTCGTACCTGACCCACCCAGCCTACCGACTAAGACCTGTGGGAATAACTCGAGTCTCGATTCCCATTCCTCGCTAACCGTGGCTAATCAACCAGCTCACCGCTGCGACTGGCTCGGTTGTTCATGATCGCTCCCTCTAGACTCTGGAATTTGTCCCATACCAGCAGAGCAAATTCTAGGTAGCACTACCCTCGTGGCTTGCATCGAGATTCAAGGACTGAAGTGATTGAATGTTTCCTTCTGGCATGCATACTCTTTATCTACGGATCTTCGATGTGTAGTCGCCCGGAAAAGTGGAAGAAGTCCCAAAATATTATTATTACTATCAATATCCATATCGTCGCATCTCGCACACATTTCTACTCCGCGGAATCCCCGAAAGAGGACACCCGGAGATCAAGATCAAGATCAAGATCTTCAGCTCGTTATCAGCAACAACCCCAAGCCCGCTCGCCCGCCCCGCTCTAGTTTCCGTCTATACGGAGAAGACAACGAGTCTTGACCATTCTATGTCCCTGTTTTCGATCCTCTCAAGCCTACACATTCTTCGCGACAAACTGACTATGATTAAATATCTATAGCATCGAACCAGAATCTGGCGGAAGCAAACCACGATAAGCACCAGAACCCAACTCCGTAGTAGACATCAGACCTCGCCTCAGTCAGAACAAGTAAACTCCTTAAGCACCCAAGTCGATCCTGTACCTATCACTCTTCCTCCCTCCGCACACATCCTCCATACCTACCTAGGTAGGTATTATAGTATCCTCCATATATCACAAAATCTTCCTAGTCCTGGTAGCCGGTATCCCGTATCCTGAGTCCCGATCCGAGCCGCATCATCATTTTGCCGCCGGCCGGCGCGCCGCTGTCCTTGGACTCCTTGACTCCTTGCCTCCTTGTCTCCCAGGCTCGATGTCTCAGAATCCAGAAACCGACCGCGCCGCCGGTATCCATGGATGAATATCAACTATCTAGGTAAGGTACCTGTACATAGGTAGCCTCGTCGCCATCCGGACCCTCGGCCTATAATTATTGTCTGCGTGCAGCCCTAACTAACTTAGTTAACTAAATAGTTCATTCGTGTGGTCAGCAGTTACTCACGTCGGATGGACGCTTGATAGACTTGTTGTGAGAGACTCGTCCAGATGACTTGCTCGCCACTGGCTATGTAGGGAGGTACGGAGGAGCTCGGGATTGGTTCTACTTTGTGGCACTTATGATCAATGGCAGATGCACTCCTAATGTATTCGCCGTATATTCACCGAATCTCAAAAAGCCGTGGCAAACTTGTCCCAGAAAAACGACGGTCCATGGTCCTTTTCATGCTATACCAAAAGTGTATGTCAACGGTGGCATTCTACGACTAAACGAACGCTCATATGCACATTTATCCCAAAGTCCAATTTTTCTCAAACGCCAATTCTTCCGACATCATTCGTGGGCTCTTCTTGTCGTACTGATGATGATACAAGCCATTCTTAAGCCATTCTTCTGCCCTCAAGGCATGCTGATGCTCATTCTGCTCCGGGCAGAATATTCCTCGACTATTGTGCACCAACGCCTATCCTTTGTTGAATACAAAATGTGACACCATCCCTTGAGGATTGTTTGTCACTTCAGTCCAAATCCCTCACTCTCGGTCACTGCCGTCCAGAGTTTTTGTTCCAACTTTTCACGACTTCCATATCGATACAATGCAATACTATTGAAACACGTCCGGGCAATAGGGAATCGTTCAACCGGCTGCCATATAGGTCGCCCATAACTATCAAGTTCGGGCTTTTCTCGTAGTAGTTGTACTCGGATCACCAGGTTCGTTGCACCCATGGCTGGAATGCGGTCACTGCCAGTGATAAAACTCAGGATTTTACGTTGATCGATTGGTGATACTCGACTGAAGAAATCCCAAAACCATATCACTTGTGGTTGTTTCTCCGGAGCTCCATCTTCTTTGGGCCATCCTTCGTACGTAGCAACGGCTCGTAGGCTCGCCACATCAAGGTGTTCATCGGAACCACGGACAAGAAGTTCGATTTCCTCCGGCCGGAAGAGGGAGAGAGCGTTTCCACCACACACTGTGAAGAAACCACGCTTAAAAGGTTCGTATTGGCGGGCCACGGCTGTGTCGAGAAGATAATGAACATATAAGTCAACAAAGTCTTTCCTGTTTGAATTCGTAACCGGCCTTTTGTCGCCACCAGAACACAGAGGCACCTGGAAAACTTCACCATATCGATCCATCTCCGCCACGAAATCTCGACAAAAAGTCTCTTGCACGTCGCCTTCAAAATCGAGTAACTGACGAAGACCTCGTGCTAGTGCAGGGCGTAACTCGGCAAGGTCTTCCAATGTATACCCATGGCCGACTTTAGGGGTTGACATCAATTTGTCACCAGATGAGGGCGCAGACGCAAGCATCTTCTTGAAGACGAAAGGAGGGAAGGCAACATCTAGGATAGTTGAGTTGTAGATGGCCAGCCCCAAAAGTACGCCGACCAAGAAGAATTGCTCGGACGATTCAAAGCAAAAAGGGTTGAAATAGCAATACTGTGAGTCATCATCATAAACAAACAATCCGTGGAACGGATCGAAGATTTCTCTCACAAGAAGCAGAAACCACTCTTTGCGGAGACCGCCAGCGTCGATGCCTTCTTCACCTTGGAAGTCGATTCGTAGTCCTTTTTTCAAGTCGTTTCCTCCAGAGCCCACTGCTTCGCTAACACTGCGGAGACTATCTTCGACGAGACAATCCCGTCGCACCTTGAGTACCAGGTACTGACTTACAGCTTTTCTACTGAGGATAGCATCAAAGAATGCCTCCCGAGCCTTGACTTCCATTTGTCTCCGGGCATCAAATTCAAGGATGTGGATTTTCGCATATATGCTGAGGAAGAAGGGGTATTGACAGAAGGTGAATTTCGTTTTCGTTGTTTCCCATGTCTCAAAGTCGGTTGCAAGCTCTGCATAATCCAACATAGTGTTGTAAAAGTTACTGATCGGCACGATTTGACCATGAGGATGCGATTGTTTTGCATGAAGACTAGGACTATTGTGCCGTTGGTCGTGTGTCGTTGTAGCGTCCTTTCTTCGAGCTGCAGGCCCGACATTTGCTTGGAAGAGCAATGCCATAACCCGTGCAGCAACCCTTATTTGCCAATCTTCGCTGTAGGCTGACAACTTTGGCTGACCTTCTGCATTACTGGTCGAGTTGGAGGATTTTCTCCCTCCAATTGCAGCATGGAATTGAGAAGCATGACGAACATTTGTGTCCGAAAAGCTCGGCACCAGACCTTCTGTTGGATTAATCAACTGTGGTGCAGGTCGCCTTTGTTGGCGCGATAGCCTATATGTAACGAAGGTCCCGATCATTTCAACGGTGCGTTGGAATTGTGCATCAGGATATCGCGAGAACCACAAAACCAAATATTGGTGGATTTCGTTCGAAAGATTAGCTATCAAGCCAAGAATGCGTTTGATGACTCCAGAATGATGACCCAGGCTTCCGGGCCTCCTGCCGGACGCTTGAAAGCGTTTTGAGGGCGAACCTCGATGTCGCTCGTCCGAACCTCGAATTGACAGTGGATTTGTGTTGGGTACGTTGGCACTCAAAGGCTTTCCGCCTTCAAGTCTCTGAGGCGTCAGAAGTGGGTTCGCTAACAGAATGAGCAGAAACCGGCAATCCTCCACGTGCTTGAGTGGCTGTCTTGGTCTCTTTAATAGATTCTCGGTGATCTTGAGCAGGCTTCTCTGCAAATGAAGTCGAGATTCTACAATGTCGTGCATCATGGTTTCCTTCGAAGCTGACCGCCAAAGATGCCGTTCTGCGGGATCTATCATCTGCTCTCCCATACGTTCCCACTTTTGATCCCATGTGTCGCCAGCATAGATTAGCGTGCGATACCATTCGGCAACCTCAGACCAATTCATTCTCGAGTGTCGCATATTGTAAATACGAGTTCTGTCTGGAGAGCGATCACGCTGTTGATGGCTTTCTTTGCCTGATGTCGTCTGGCGACCCTTGGGGGCACCTAACCACCATGAACCATTCTCAGCAACGTCACCTAGTAGCAGAGTCTTTGCATCGAGCTCAGACAAAAACACATCAGATTCAAAGCCCGGAGGTATGGTGGACTCATTTCCTTGGCGCTTTGGTTGCGTATTCGAGTTGGATCTTATTTTCGTATCTGGGAATGGTCGCGCTAGAAGGAAGGAATTGTTCAGGTTGGCACATCCGACGAATGATTCGGAAAGGTAATCTTCCACAGGCCGAAAGATGTCTGCAAGGGGGCCACTTCGTCCATGGCTATTGGTGGCATGCCGTGAAGGCTCACCTGAGTGTCGAGGTCGTCCTCGTGGCGGTTGCGTCGGTAGTGAAGTGGAAAATGGATCTGACGGGTGGTTGTTCAAGACCTGTCGATCGACTGCGCTTGACTGGTGCATTGGTGTCAAAGTAGACTCAGAAGGGCTTCGTGCCTTCATCGCTGGTCTTGAGGGCGATTGGGATGGCGAATTCTGGTCATCTTGGGCCGCGTCGAACAATAAACCTTCGGGAGGGCTGCCGTCGATGAGAAAGGATTCCTCCATCGGCGAGTAAGTCTCAACACCAAGGGAGCCGGTAGGTTCGGGGTCATGATGCAGAAGAGATTCCAGATATTGTCGTATACATCTGTCAATCAGGCTACGAGTTCTTTCCAACGTGATCGGAATGCTCCTGTAAGGGAATGGGTGACCGCTTGACGTCCCGGGGACCTCATCTGCGCGAGCACCCTTGTATTCCAGATCATTGATTGTGAGGCAGGTAGTACATCGAAACACTTTGAGTCCTTGCGGCCAACGAACAGTAGAGTCGCAGGTCATGCATTTTCCAGTAACGGGTTGTCGATCACCTCGTTGGTTGAGATTCTCGGTCTGTGGGTTCTTAGCCTTGTTATCCTCTGTTTGTCCATCTCGAAGCCCAGGCAAGCCTGCACCTTGCTCTCCCTTGAGGTGATGTTTTCTTTCAGATCTCTTAGAACTAAACAAAGAAGGAAATGGATGACTGAAGGACCGATTGTGACTGTGTTTGCTTGGACCGGGATCTGACGTCTCGGGAAAGGGTTTCCGCCTTAGGGTAGGGATCTCGTAGGGTTCAGTCGCAGAGAGCGGCGGTGGAGGGGAAGGGGTCTATTCAGATCCGCGGGGGATATTCGTTCGCGAGAATCAGATCTGAGATTCGGTAGCGACGGAGGGACAGGGCGGGCAGTAGTCTTGTTGCGGGAAGATGGAGTAGTCGGGGCCATTGATGCAGCAATAAGCGTCGAAAGTGGTGAAGCGCCGTTGCTCGATAGACTCGACGAAGCAGAAAGTTGTACATAAGACTCGGATGAACCTTTGTATGGCTAGCGACCGATCGTTGGGTAATATCTCCTAGAGGGTCGCAAGGTAATGTGTAACCATGTACGAGGAGAAATGAAGATGAAGTGCTTGGTCTCTTGATGGTGGTACAATCAATCTCCTGGAATGGTATCGCTACAATTGTGGTGAAAATGACTTTGCATGGTGCCCATCACAGACGCCGACGATGCCGTTGGTAGCGAACGAGGCAAGGCCAAATGGATGAAACGCCAGTAAGCTCATCAGATTGATCAAGTCGATTCAATTGAGACCAGTCTTTTGTGTTTGGGTCACAATGAACAGGTGGAAATGGCAAGTGGGTTCGAGTGAACCATCACTCAGCCTGCCAAATGTCTTACGTAGCGACAACGGGTGGATGCCAGATGGACAGTGGAACGACAACGGGATGGCCAGGATACGCGGATGGCCTACAGCAGATGGACAGATGCGGATGGTGGATGGTGGATGGTGGATGGGATGAATGTTTTGTTGCTTTGTTAGACTGCTCCTGGGACGGCATGAATCATGAGTGGTTGATGGGTGGAGTTCAAAGACACGCCAAGGCTGGAGATTTAAGCACCTGCGGCAAGGCTAAGTGGCACGGCAGGGGTACCAACGGCAGGCACTGAGCACCTGAGACAAGCCTGGAGGTTGGTTCCTGGGCAAGTAGTAAGTTAGTTAAATACCTGGCTCGCTGGGCAGGGCTAAGTTGCCTAACAAAGCCGAGGCGTAGGGTTTCAGGCACCCCGGACTTCCTCAATCGATGAGAACCAGAAGGTCTCGACATGAGATGACTTATGGGCCATGGCTCTGGCTGTGAATGTGAACTACTTAAAACTTATAAGGGGAATTAGGGCTCAGAGATGATTGGAGGCATTATTGGTAGCTGGGATGGTTAATTCTTTAAATGTCCTAGCGACCTTGTTAGCAGGCTGTAGCTAACCACCTTAGGTACATAGCTAGATGCCCGTTTGTATTTTGGTCAGTAGTCGGGTGCTTGATCGAGTGATCGGTCCTGTTTCCCCATGTTGCCTGGTGATGAGGATGGCTGTTGCCCGCCAAAACAATACCTGGAGCATCTCCGTGAGTCCATCTTTACGCCCGAGGAGCCCCTAACTACTTAGGTACATAGATAGGTGGCTAGGGACTTAGCACGATTCAGTGACTGACTAGCTACTAAGTAGGTGCCAAGGTAGCTCTTGAGATTTGCCTAGGTAGGTAGGTGCCTGAAGCCATAGCTACTCGCTTTAAACGCTAAGAACCGGTATCGAATCCATCAACCTGATTAAGGGTGAGTACGGAGGACTATCAAAATCATTAGACGAAAGGTATATCTGTCGGATGCTCCGGGCTCCCTAGCCTGTGGAAGACCCCATCTGAGAGCCGCTCCTTTGTTAAAGTGGCTACCTGGCGATCAAGGATGGCTTGGCTGAGAGTCAATACGGTAATAGTGCTGCCGTTGATGGTTGCATGCAGCTATGTCGATTGTTCATCTAGTACTCTGTACATTTCGTTGTTGTGCAGATCTTCGGCTAATAACATAATTCTTCCTTCAATATCCACAAACACTTTATCTGTCGTCCACGAATAGCTGAAACCCTGGACATTCTATTTCGGGATCTCGCCAAAGACCCTGGGACTATCCACTTGTCCCCACTGCTATCAACATGCTGCAAGGATATGAAACACGCAGAAGCACTAATCACTAAAGATACCAAGTCAGAGGCTCTTGAGTCTTGACTCTTCATGCACTCGGGATTGCAAGGAGTGAGGGAGAGAAATGTCGTCGTTGACTACTTCCACATCACGTTAGAACCGTGAGCGACGAGGCTGACGTTGATCACGTGACATCGGAACACGGTGTGATGCTCTCTGACAGTGCAACTGCTCCTATGCACGGCAAATGTGTCTACGAATCCAGGCCATACTCGGCCACAAGTTTGTCTGCCGCGATGAGCCCGGCAAGATAAGCGGTAGATTGCGTGTGGTTGCTGACAGGGATGTTAGCTCAGCTCCTCGATTGACTCACAACTTGCAAACTTACTTGACAATGATTGGAACGACGCTGAGGTCAGCAACCCTGAGATTTTTGACCCCAAACACTTTGAAATCTGGATCCACCACCGAGTCTCGTTCAGTCTTTCCCATTCTAGCCGTTGCTGATATGTGCCACGTGGAACCCGACGTTTTTTTCCAAAAGTCCAGGATATCTTCCTCGGAATCCGAAGCTGGCGCTGCTTGAACGCCGATCGTATCGCGTTGGAATTCAGGACTATTCACGACCTTTAACGTCTCTCTGGTGAGTCCCACGGCAACTTTCCTGTCGTATGGGTGAGAGAAGAAATTTGGTTGAAACTTTAGGGGAATGCTAGGATCTGACGATTGTAACCTCACCTCACCCTCCGACTGTGCGTTGAAAAGGAAGAGAAAGATGCTGGTCCCCGCTCGAGGTGTTCCAGGGTTCAAGATGTTATCCAAATGCACCCCGTTGATGATGAACTCGGCATGAGCGACGGTTGGTTCTTTCAGATGTCTTTGTCGCTCTAGAGGCAAAGCCTGAAACTCCTTGCTTTCGTAAAGCCAGTCGAACTTTTGGAATCCAATTCCCATGCTAGTCGCAAACTCCGAAAGTGGCCCGGTGCCGTCCTTTTCCCATTGTTGTCGTGCAGCGGCCTGCAATTCCTTATTGCTGTAGAACTTGTGACGTTGCGTTGTATGGTCGGCTTGTTCATAGGACAGGACAATATGATGATGGTCTTTCAAGTGCTGTCCAACGTTGGCATTGGCCTTGACGATTGGGATGTTGAATTCCTCGAGTTGGTCAGACGGGCCAATCCCAGAGTGTAGCAAAAGCCGAGGCGTGTCTAAGCTACCGGCAGAGAGGATGATCTCTTTGTTCGCCGAGTACCTGCGACCATCTGTCGTTTCAATCGCCGTTGCTGTTAATCCATCGAAGAGAACCCGCGCGACCTGCGCGTGCGTCAAAACTTGAAGATTCGGGCCCACCCCTGCCAGTGCATCTGCAGAAGTTGATCGTAATCCATTCCGCATCGTCGACCAGACTGAAGAGAGTCCGATTGGATCACCATTGTTAGAATCAAGGTTGATTTTGTACCCATTCGCGAGCCAGATGTCCATGTAAGCTTTTGCAGAAGGCTCCAAGACCAGAGGGAAGCCGACTTTGATCGGTCCCTCGTATCCATGGTCCTGGCGTCTCGGAGCAGTATATTTCTCCAATCCGGGTGTGATCTTATCGTCAAAACTTTCGATGCGTTTAAATCGTTCTTGTGCATTCTTCCAACTCCATTCGTCGTCTCCAACGATTCGAGCAATCTCGTCATGGTCGCCTTTGGAACCAATTGTCCAACACGCGAAATTGATGGCCGAACTCCCACCAAGACCTTTGCCACGATCGTAGTCAATGGGTCTGTCTTCAAATCCAGGAATAGGCTCAGTCTTGTATTTCCAATTCATCTCAGGGATTGCCAGATTGAGCCAGCGTTCTGCGTCAATCTTGACGGCAGGCGAAGCATTATCACCCCCAGCCTCGACAAGAAGTACACTGGGTTGACTCTTGGTTTTTGCGAGCTGCGATGCAAGAAGTGCGCCAGCCGTACCGCCTCCAACAACAATGAAATCAAAGGATCGGTCAGCCATATTGACGGGCGATATCAAATTAAATACTTCAACCTAATTGGTGTGAATTGGTGTTGTAAGCTGTGTGTTATTGTCAGGCAATCTCTTGTTCAGTCGATATCGTTTCAGCCATCAATGAGTGGTTAGGTATCATTATATACTCGACAGATGAAGGCTGAGTTTCGAACACTGAACCCTGTAAGCTACAGGGACCAACGAACGAGAAGTCAGCAAGTCATCGAAGTGTACTGGCACACATGATCCTGCTGATGATGGAAACATGTGCGCCGTCATCTTCTGCCGCCTCAAGAGCATTCCTTCGAGCCAGGCTGCACGAAGGCCACAATGTGTGGAATCTCTGTCAGCCAGACCAGCTTTGTTAATTGGAAGGCAGAATTGTCGCGTCGAGCGGTGAAAGCAATTCCGCATGATTTCGGCAAACGCCAAGCGAGCGAAAGCTGACCGACGGTACGTTCTTGTCGCATAATGGAGAACGCACAACGGTCCCGAGATGATGTATATGGGGCTCCTGTAGCTGGAATAGGCATATACACAAGCAGACGACCGCGGAGAAGCCCAGCACCGGCTTATTTGTCACAGGGAGTGATCTTGGAAAGGAAGTTACACCTGCTGTGGCATCGTGAGGAGCCGATATATTCTCGGTCGTCGTGAAATGTACTGCCCAGTGGAGACCTCCACGATGGGATGAGGAACAGTGTGCGTCACTGGCCGAAAGTATGAACCCATAATGGGATGGGGCTGAATGATACAAGTAAAGTCGCCATCGACGACGGCTTGCTCATACGAGGTGAACGAGTGGACAGACATTCTGATTCTGAGTTACATCGTCCAATGCTTGATCCCGGAGAGATGTCCAAGTCCGCTCCCGGAGGTAGATAACAATGCTTGTGATGTTACTCAGAGGTAATCAGAACCGGAACGAACACGGACAAAATCTTACTTTGTAGGGGCCTATCAAACAAGATGTATGGCTGAGGAACGAGGATTCGACCGTCGTTCATGAATGTAGTGTACCTTTCTCACAAGGGCGTCTTTGTCCAAGCTTGACTGAATCCTTTGCCAAGATATTCTTACCTTTGAATGTCTTGATCATCCTCTGCTTCGTCCTCCACATTTCTCATTCGACTTGACATCCACCTGCCTAAACAGATGGATGAAGCGAGATGTCTGGGGATGAACGATTGTGTGGTTGAATGAGCAAGTTTAGCTCCAACGCCAGCTCGAAAAGGTTTAAATCTCACAACCCGGGTGCTGACACACTAGCTCTTCTGTATTGAGACCTAGGGCACCGTGGGCTGTGAACATCTTCGTTTAGTCTTTTTGGAGCGTGTACAGAGTGACAAATACTTCAATCATACGAGGCTGAAAGAATACACTGTAGACACATCCCTGGTAGACCCTTGTACGGATTACGCGACTGCGCGGGCACGGATTACGGAGAGAAGTCATCAACATTCATTCCACAGCCTTACGCCCCCTGAATCGAAGTTTTTGTGGAAGGTTTGCCGAGTGCAGCCTTGTTCGCCTCCGGGGTCTTGTCATGCGCGAAATTTCTGGATAGTTCAGATAGTCTCAGCACACTACAGAGATATGATGATTTTAGCCACCACGCCGTCGTGCTGACCTTTGGTTCTCGGTCGAGACCGTCGAGTACATGGATCATCTCCTCCATACCCTGAGGACCATTCATGCGGCAAGAACTGCGAGAAGAATTCTTCTAACCCCTTGGGGCCCTCAATTTCGACCAGCCTGCAGAGCCAGCATTCGTTCGTTGAGTACGGATTTCCAATCTCAACGTACATACACAGATTCTACTATTCCTTTTGTCAATAGCGAGGGCGACCGAGTTGTCCCCGAAGAGGACTCGACAGATGCACTTCAGATACCTGAGAAGATTCACCGGCTTCATCTCCTCCCGGTGTCGTGTCCAGGGTGCGGCGCACTGACTCAGGATGTCGAGAACGGGGCAGCAGGGTATTATTCCTTCACAAGGAGAGCAGTAAGAGATCATGTAAAACTGCTGCGCAAGATACATCGCCGGGCGCTGGGCGGTGAAGACAAAGAACACCAACGGTTGATCGATGCTGCCGCGGCGTCCGAACCTTCAATATCTGGAACTACAATACCCATTCATAACGAGGAAGAGAATGTTGAAGAGCATATTGAGACTTCTGTCCTACCGACTTGTGACCGCTGTCACGCTTTACAACATGATTCCAAAGGCGAACCCATCGCCCATCCGTCTATTGAAGATATTGCAGATTCAATTGCCGAATCTCCCTTCTCAAAAAATCACATTTATCATGTTGTGGATGCGGCCGACTTTCCAATGTCGGTGATCCCATCAATCTATCGAAGTTTGTCTGTGGCTCGACCAAGAACTCAGAATCGCCGGTCTCCGCACGCCATTTATACCACTAAGCCGGGCCTTTCATTTATCATTACTCGATCTGATCTACTAGGCCCTACAAAGGAAATGGTAGATCGAATGATGCCCAAGATCATCACGATTTTGCGCTCTTCGCTTGGTCGTTTTGGGGAGAAGTTAAGGTTGGGAAATGTCCATCTGGTGTCATCAAAACGTGGATGGTGGACTAAAGGACTGAAAGATGACATATGGGATCGAGGTGGAGGCAATTGGCTTGTCGGCAAATTCAATGTCGGTAAATCAAATCTTTTCGAGGTCATATTTCCAAAGGGTTCAAACGAACGTGCGCCGTCGTATGCAGATCTGGAGCAAGTGCAACGAAAGACTCTAGCCGACACATCGGTTCGAACGAGCTCATTTCAAGAGGACAGTCTACTTCCTCCACCGCAGCCAGAAACTCCTTTTCCTGTGATGCCATTGGTCTCCAGCCTACCGGGAACCACTGCATCTCCTATCCGCCTCCCATTTGGCAACCACCGGGGAGAGCTGATCGATTTACCTGGCTTAGAACGGAGCGGGCTGGACCGATATGTCGAGAAGTCTCATAAGTTAGACTTAGTCATGACGAGTCGTCCCAAAGTCTATCAGCATAAGATCAAACCCGGCCAATCTCTTCTACTCGGCGGAGGACTCGTCCGGATTACGCCAAGGTTGGACGAAAATGATCCGAGTACGATCATCATGGCTTACCCCTTTGTTCCCCTCAAAGCACATGTCACAGCAACCGAAAAGGCTATAGGGACGCAAGCGCAAGAGCGGGAAAGCGGAATCGAGTCCATTCTCGCCGAGGACGTAGGAACTTCAATGAAGTCGGCAGGAACATTCACCCTCGAAACCGATGTTACCAAGGACCGTGCAGGGTCAATGGTCAGAGCAGGCGTCGACCCTTCCAGGCTCCCTTTTCAAGTGTTTGCGACCGATGTCCTCATTGAAGGCGTAGGTTGGGTTGAGTTGGTCTGTCAAGTCAGGAAAAGACGACATCCTTTCCAGCCCCGAAGATTTGAAGAGACGTCTAATGAGGAGGTCATTATCCCGAGACCAGCACGCAGGGCCCTCAAACCACCGATACTACGGTACACGATGTCGTAGCTGATCATCCCGCCACCACAGAGAATAACTCAGAAAACTCTGTTCCGACGTCTGACTTGTCCATACCACCGGCGTCATTCCTCCCGTTCAACGAGAGCCTGGCAACAAACACGGGCAATTCTGCCTCTGATGATATGAATGACATATTTCCCCAAGTAGAGATCTTCACTCCGAATGGCATGTACATCAGCCAACGACCGTGCCTAGGACTGTGGCAGACATGGAACTCGGGCAAGGCCAGCAAGCAATTACGAACTGCTCGGCCTCGAAAGCCAATGAGTGGAGCGAAGAAGAGGGAAAAGCAGGCTGCGAGATCTGCAGCTTCAAAAGTAGAATAGTAGCATAAGCCATCAACTCAGATGCGGCGTGTATAAAAACAATCACAAGATACCCCTTTTTTCAACCATGATCCACTCAAGTCAAGACCACGATTTTGCCATGAGCGATATTCTTGTCCATAGTCTGGTGCGCCTGGACAATCTCGTCGATGTGAAACGTCTGGCCGACTTGGACGTGAAGCTTTCCCGCCTGGATCTGCTTCAGCATATCGTTGAGTGGCATGCGCAAGAACTCTCGTGGACCTCCGCCGTATTTTGTCAGGTATACACCATTCGGAATGGCCTCCATTGGTTGAAAGGCATCGATTATCCATTGATTCCCTGTAGATGTCAGCATTAGCCGTTCTTGGGCTTCCCACAGCCCTCAACCATCTCGCTTGCAGGGACTTGGAAAAGGCTCACCAAGAATGCCTGTCATACAGACCACACCACCCTCATCGGCACACCGCAACGAATCCTCCAAAGTAGTCGTCCCAATCAACTCCAAGACCTTGTCAAACTTACTCTCCTGGACCTGATCAGCAACACAGCCATCATCGATGATGACCTGATCAACACCACTGTTCCGCAAGACCCTTTCTCTCTTCTCACTCGCAGAGCGCGTGGTGGCAGCGACAAACGCGCCGTGGTTCTTAGCCAACGACGCCGCTGCAAGCCCAACCGACGACGTCCCACCACGAATCAGCAAGCGATCGCCAGGATGCAGCTTGAGTGCGAGAAACAACGACCCCCACGCGGTCTGCAGCATCTCCGGCAACGCCCCGAGGATAGACCAGTCGAGCGTGCTTTCAAAGGCATGCACCTGACTCTCCTTGACGCACGTGTACTCGGCGTACCCGCCGTCGAAATCCCGTCCCATGCCGCCCATGCACGTCGCGACCTTCTGGCCTTTGTCGAAGTGTCCGCCCGGCGAACTCTCGACGACGCCGACGGCCTCGATGCCCAGCACGCGCGGGAATTTCACGCCGGGACTGTGGCCCTGGCGAGTGAACATCTCCGACCGGTTCAGCCCGAACGCTTTCACCTTGATCAGCACCTCGTCGTGCTTGGGCACAGGAACAGGCAGCGTCTCGAGCTTCAGCACCTCTGGCCCGCCCGGCTCGTGGATCACCACGGCTTTCATCGTCTGGCTGGGCATAATTCTCAGTGCTGCTGTCGTGTGCGGCCGCCGGCGCTCGTGTGTTGATGTGCTGATGTGCTGATGTGCAGATGTGATGGTGTTTGTGGGTCTCCTGATACTCCGTAGAGGTGAGCTCGTCTTTTGCTCGGCTACGCAAGAATCTCTGGCAGGTTGTGAATACGACTGGGGTAATTGAGATGACCTTGCTCTTAGAAACCTTGCTGTTCGTCAACCTTGCCTTCCGCCCCCGTGCAGTGCACGGTGTCCTAGTTTGTGCTCAGGACGACTTTTGGCGCTATGCGCGTATAGTGAATGACAAATACAACCAACATGTCGAAGAATCGTGTCAGGCTCGTACAGTTGCATGGGCGGGAGGACGTCACAGTCGTCGGATACCTTGTACCTAATCACATCAGGCCCTCGGGCTTCCGGGTGCCCTCGTGCCGCTTATAGCCGGGGTACTCCGGTCGGGGGCACATGAATAAAGTAAAATTGTGGAAAATGCGGGCTGCAACCGAATCCGCACATATTCCTAAGTAATTATCAAATTTAGGGCTTGATAGAGGTGAAAAACAGCCCTCAGTACATCATCATGATCGAGAGGGCATTTTTGCCGACGATGACTGTCAACTCGTCATCTAATGTCGCGCTTCACAGATGACTGGCTTGGGTCGTCAGTTCAGGCTGGGTTTCACCGGGGAGCTTTGTCGGACAAGGAAGTCCGTAACAAAATTGTCTCAAGACACACGGACGTCCTTGACTAGTGATTGAATTCATTAATTAAAAAGTTATCCAAGGTGAGGGTATTAAACTCCGACTCCCAACTCCAGAACCGTCGGAGGACAAATTTAACGGACGATAATCCCACGTCCATGATGCTCTTGTCATGGCATACGAGATCATCATCTGTGTTGAGCTGAAAAGGTGCATGTCTCCCGAGACCTTTCAACCATGATTATACAAAAGGAAGTTTATGCCACGGACACCTGTCTCTTCGTCGGCCTCTCATCGCGACCCGCGCTGAGGCACGTGCTCATCCAAGGGTGAAGACCGTCCTTGCTCGTCACTGTCGCCGCTGCTGTCATCGTCCTGCGCTGAGCCTGCAGGTTGATATCGAGCAGAAACGGGCTGCCTTTGTTGTTGCTGATGGTGAGTGTACGTGGCACGGCGTGATCTGGCCTCGAGTCTCTTCAGTCGTTCACTGGTTTCGCGGAGGCGTGCGTCCAGATCTTCGAGTTGGTAGCGTTGGTAGTGGACTTCTTCTTTCCTGTTCGAAGCAGAGAGACTCGAGTCAGTTCATGTTGGGCATCTCGGGGAAGACATGGAATCATGCGATGGAGTCGCTTACTTGTGTTCGACGGATTCTTCCAGTGCGCCGATCCCGTTCAGTTTGAATAAGTCGTCAAGTGCCGCGGAGAACTCCAAGGCCAGCATGCTGTTAAGATCCTGTGAGTATGGATAATGGTGAGACTCCGGGGAAGTAGGTTTGACTCACGATTGAGGCCTGTTGTTTTGTTTCCTGCTCTCATTCGAGGTGCCGCCATTTTCACTGCCATTGCTGGAATTGCTCATGTTTGATGGTATATGTGGAAAAGTGCAAGAGTTCGCGGATAGGTCAACTATCAGGCTGCAGAATGCTCACTCGATGGTTGACTGCTCAGGCTTGGATTTGACGACGTGGAAGCGGTTTATCTAGGGGCGGATGGGTGAACAACGAGGCAGACAAAGCAGGCGGATGAAAAAGGCAGGCTCTCGCGAACAGATCAAGTCAACGTCATTTGGGTTTCAAACCTCGACGAAGGATAGAGGGAACGAAACAGTGACAGGCAGACTTGCAAGAAGGCTGAAGAGAGGAAGCGGAAGACGAGGCGGTGGTGGTGGTGGAGGGTGATGCTGATGGTGGCAGATGATGAGATCTGGTTGCCTCGCTGAGGGTGTATGGTACAGAGTACCGAGCGCAGATGCGGCTAAGGAGATGATGTATTTGGTACCGAGTGACTACTCTGTAAGTCCAGCCTCCAGGCACCTACCAGGTCTTCAGGCTCCTATCTAACTACTGACTAGAGTACCAAGTAGTTAGCCCGAAACCCTTTAGCTAGGCACCAAAAGATACCAAAAGGTACCAAAAGGTAATGCCCAGGTGATAGCCTGCATCCACGCACTACGCACTTCTTACAAGTCACAAGCATGTCCCATATTCCCCTAATTTGATGGCTACTCCAACGGTGTGGTCGTGTCAGGGCAGAGATGAATCACCGAGTATGGGGTAGAGTAATTTGGGCAATTTTAACTCAGGGCTTGACAAGATGACCTTGAGCAAAAGGGGCTCAGGAAGGGCGATCCCATGATTTTATTTTGACGTTGGAATGGACCCTGCGGATGGCCGGGCGTGGCCGGGGTGTGTTTGGGCTTGGGGCACCTAGGGGCTTGGGGAGCACGGAAGGATCGTCATGTCAGTGGAGGCCACTTTTGTTGGTGAGATCTGGATCTGGGTCCTCTCTCCACGCTCCCTTACCAAGTACTCCGTACTTACTCCGTAGGTATGTATTCCGTGCACATGACTCAAGGAGAAGACAGAGAGTCGAAATTCTCGACCTGGATGCTCTAGTCGAATGGCAATGTTACCTGGCACGTGCCTGGGTATTGAAGAGAGCGAGGATCCAGCAGTCGTCGCGGCGGTTGGTCTCTTGGCGTTGCCTCTCATGACCAAGAGTGCCTAATGAAATCAGCCTTGGTTGCCTTTCTAAGCATCCATGAGCCTGGAAGGGTGCCTAGCACTGCCCATTCAGTGCCATTCCAGCCGTATTGGCAAGTCCACTGATCACTTCCAGGTGCCGGGTATAACTTACGATCTAGTTACTGAGCTTGCTCATCAACTGATCGTAGCATTTTCGCAGGCACTGTATAATTGTCCGCTTGCTTCATGTATGAAGCTCTTGTGGTTGACCTGCTATTTTGTGCTCGTGGCCGAGATGTCTGTCTGTTCGTGCACACTATTAGGTGCCTCTTTGTTGTATACATCGTTGCGGGATAACCTACCCAGTACCACCTACTTAGGCACCCACGGGCACCGTGGGCACTCTTTGTTGACCTGTAGATTTTTGAACTAGAGGGCGCCTTAGGCATTTGGGACAGCCTGTCTCTAACCAGAACCGACGAGTTCCCCAACGTCGTCCACCCCCCTCACAACCACAACCACAGCCATCTCCGTCTCCCATTTGCATCTCGCCGTCGCTCCGCCTGCATCGCTGGTGCTAAACTCTCCTCACAGCTTGGGAATTTTTTTCCTTCGTTGCAGAATTTACCAACAATCAACACATTATCACCAACCCATCCTTTCACTTATCGCTGTTCGAATTCATCCGCCGCCCCGCCACTCATTTTGATACATTCGCGTTTCTTCATCCATTCAACGCGCTTCCTGTGCACAACCTCTCGTCCAGCCGTGCTTAGGCATCAATTCATCTTCGAATCTGCAAGCTTTGTTGTCGCAATCTGCGCCAGCAACAGAAATTCCCCTTCGATAATGATGGGATGCCTTCGTTAACAGCCTATACACCATATGAGACTCTTGCATTTTGCCAGTCAGTCGCCAGTCATGGACTCGATCCTGCTTCCTTCGAAGATATATCCTCTTCACTCAATGCCAATCAACTTATCCGCGAAAGTACTGCCTACGATCAGTCCAGACTCACCGCTGCCGCACTCCAAGGCCTCTACAACGATCTACTGCTAGCAGAGAAAGCTGCCCGGAAACCCAAGATCAATGGCGATACAAATTCAAAGAAGCGAAAGTTGTCTACTTCACCAAGCCCACCAGAAACAGACTCTCCATCGGACGAGATTCTGCTACAGACTCTGGTCGAACGTTTGTATGGCCGATTCAGGGAACAGGCCATCAAGGAGATCCGCCAAGATGAGGAAGCTTACGCCGGCATACAAAAGGCAGTCGTTGAGTTGGAAAAGAAAGTGAAAGACGAAGAGATCCAACAGCAACGAGCACGAGCACTCGTCCAGAAAGCCCAGGCCGACCTCGATGAGAAGAAAAGAAAGGATAGAGAAGCATCAAAAGCCGCACAGGCTTTGGCACAAGTTCAGGCGCAAGCTCAGTCTCAAGTTCAACCCCCGCCTCAGAGTCAGGCACAGAAAATATCAAGTCCTGATCCGGCCGCTGCTCAACTTCAAGCGAGTCTCGATGCTACTCGCCCAGAACCACCAACCGTCACACCGATTGCGCCTTTGGAGACAAAAGGCTCTCCTTCACCGATGCGAAGTGGACAGCATCAGCCTCTGGCTCCTTCAAAATCACCAGTATCTTCGACTCCGAACCCAGCCATTACAAAGCCATCGGTCGATCCAGTGCCTGCGCGACTTTCGCAGCAGACTCCAACTGGGCCGTCGACGCAAAATTCCCCTGGAACATACCCCGAAATCTTCAAGTTCCTACACCACAGAGACCGAACTATACTCCGATCAATCCGCAACATTTCCAGCCTGGGCCCCATGGACAACCAGTCCCCATCGTCCCTCATATGCAAGGCCTGCCAATGCCACCGCCAGCAGAGTATCCAAATCAAAAACGTGGAAGCTCATCAAGCCAAGGGCGTGGTTCACCTATTCATATGCCTCCTCAGCAACCCTATCCTCCATACCCTCCATACGGTCAACCTCCTTGGCCTCCACACATGAGTCCACAGCACCAATATCAGCAACCTCCTCCCTATCCAAATCAGCCATATTACCCACAATCACCTGGTGGTAGGGGATGCCTTACCAAACACCTCATCATCCTGGATATCCTCCATATCCACAAAGCGCCCCAATTCACTATCAAGGACAACCCTCACCACAACAATGGTATCCCCCACCAGGTCAGCCATATGGCTTTCCAGGCTCTGCGAATGTAACTCCCGTGCCAAGATCTGACTCGCGACGTACAATCTTGAAGGGTCGCTCGTCTACGCCTTGGAAGAAACGTGGAGAAGCTTCAACCAACATTCGTACACAAAGTCCATCTCGACCCGACCGAGAAGTGAGTCCGCTCACTGACACTGAGTCACCCTCTCGACCGAGTAAGACCACGAAGATCCCTAAGAAAGACCAACCCATTGAAGACTCGCCCGTCCCACACCGAGATCCCCAGCCGACTAGGGGTCGTCAGACTACTTCTGCAACACCTTCGGCGGTTCCTGGTTCAAGGTCGCAATCAATTGCTTCGTTCACTTCGGAGACTACGACGGAAAAGCGGAAACCAGGGCGGCCTCAGAAGATAAAGGCTGAACCGCCAACCACACCGGCTCCGGCGCTGTCTGATAGTGAACCACAAAAGCCGATTGAAGAGCCCGGCAGGCCAATCATTGAAAGTGTGACCTCCAACCCAGACTTACAACCGACAACCATATCACAAAAACGGAAGCGGTCTTTGACACGTGATAGTATCACTCCATCACTTCCTTCACCTGTGAGGCCAACAACATCTATCCATCCGCCTCATACTTCTGGTTTTATTGCCGTATCGAAGAATTTCACCAAGACTGCTCTTCTCCTCATAAATGATATCATCTCTCACAAGCTGGCAGGTATTTTCGCCAAGCCATTGTCTGAGCGCGATGCACCAGGCTACAAGGATTTTGTTCTCCGACCACAAGATCTAAAGAGCATAAAGGCTGCAGTTTCTAAAGGTGGAAGGGCCGTTCATGCTGCTATCGAGGCAATAGAGGCCACTGAAGAGGAAGTTCAAAATGATGAGAAGTTGACCACCGAGGAGTCTCGGCCAGAGACCAAAGAAGGTTCACTAGGCAATGGCATGTTTTTAGTGAAACGTTCTGAGGACCTCATTCCGCCAAAGGGAATTGTGAATTCAAGTCAATTGGAAATGGAAGTCGTGCGAATGTTTGCCAATGCTGTCATGTTCAACCCCTTAGCCTCCTCAGAGAGAGGATTCGGTAGATCTCTACGACTGAGGAAAAACGGCGGAACGATCGAACCATCCCGGGAAACAGATAATGGCGACAATGAAGAGGCAGCGCTTAATGACGATCGCGCATCCGTCGAGGCTTCTACTCCGAGCGAAGATTCTGATGCATTCCCTGTCGATAGCGAAGGCGAAGGTGGAATTATAGCCGATACTCGCGAAATGTTTGAGGACATTATCGACCGTGTGGCGAAATGGAAAGAAGTCGAAACAGAAAGGCTTGCAGGGACGGATGATAACTTGCAACATTCCACTTCAAAGGGCGCTAACACGTCAAATGGTCACGACAAAGGGACTGCTTCGGTGTCTGCTAGTGTGAGGCATTCGAGTGTCAGTTCTGCCTTGCCAGAGGACGAGGTCATTGTACCGGTGGATAGTGGTACACATAATTCTGGCACTTCGAGGAAACGAAGGAGAATCGCAGAATGATCGATTCCTTGCATCGACATCGACTTTGGCAGCAGGGCTCACGCTGGCCGCATCTCTTGGATTTCCCGTCCACCACATGTAAAATGATGTGGCAATCATAGTCTCAGTGGCCATCTCTACTGAAAGATCGTCATCATGACTGCCGTCTAGTTCCAGATAGAAACATGAAAATCAAGATCAAATAGCCAAAGTAAAACCAGTGCAATAGTTCCAAAAAGGAAATGTAGCGACATGCCCAGTCTAAAAGGGCCAGTACGAGGGTATATCATGGTATGTTTGAGTGATGATAACTTGACATTCAAGCTCCTTCTCCGAACGACATCGTCCACCTTCATAGAACGAACGACATTCTACAAGACAGGTACATCGTCTTCACCATCATCTGCATCATCATTATCATCTCCGACATCTCTCCTAAAACACAAACCTACTCAATGCCCAAGGTCACGACTCGTCAGTAGCAGCAGTAGCAGCAGTAGCAGCATTCGTAGCATTCGTAGCATTCGTAGCATTCGTAGCATTCGTAGCATTCGTAGCATTCATAGCATTCGTAGCATTCATAGCATTCGTAGCATTCATAGCATTCATAGCATTCATAGCCTTTACAAGCAATGAATAAAAACGGCAGTCCAAATCCTGAACATCATGCCATGGACCCCTTGTAACAGCGAGAGACACACATACGACACTGACAACGACACCGACACGAATTACAGACAGTACAGCACGGTTGGTGCCCTTGGAAGGAAACCTGGTGATGGAGTACTTCCCTCCCGCCTCCTGCACTGGGAAATGGGGAATAGGGACAGTGGATGGGGACAGAGGACGGGAGACAAGGGACGCCTGAGGAGGAGGCTGAGGCTGAGGCTCCCAGATACACAGACAGACAGATAGATAGATAGATAGACAAGCAGACGAACAGACGAACAGACGAACAGATAGGCTGTCAGTCACTTAGGCAATCAGTCGTCAGTCACTGCCCACGGCGCGCATCCTGGAGAGTTTAAACTGTGAGGCCTACCTGTAGAACCAGCCTGGCTGGATCTGTTGATGCTATTGCTATTGCTATTGCTATTGCTATTGCTTTGATTTGATTTGGTTTAGTTTAGTTTAATTCGGTATGGCTACTTGTTAACTTGTTCACATAGGCAGTGGGGAGGCCCGACGGGGCTTTCGAAGTGGGCGAAGGCTTCGTGACACCGTTCGATATCATAGCCCGGAGCTGGAGTTTGGAATCTGGGATAGGCAAATGCAACACTTTGGTGCGTCTACTGTCGGTCGGTGGGGATGATGGTCGGCTGGTCGGTCTATTCTCATCTTCGAGGATAACGAGAGGCACGGAAGGGACGCTTACACGACTGAGTACGGTACGGAACCAACTAGGATACATGACTACGGAATGGGTAGATTAGTCAAATTGAGAAGGAGCGGCGAGGCTGAGTTTTTGTGGACCAGCCTCGTTCGCAGCCTCCCTCCTTGTCCCTCCTGTGCCTGAACTCGTAAGGTTGGGCGGTGGGAGATGGGGTATTCAGACTTCACAAGGCTGGCTATGTATATGCGGCGGTCTCTGGTGGAATTGTGCGAGGGATCGCAGTCAGAATCGATTAGGTCGCCTGATTATTCTGTCTCAGTTTAAGTTACAAGCTTGTCTTACGTAGTTCTGCTGCAGTTGCTTGTGGGTTTTTCGTTAGAGTTGACTGCTTTGACTCAACCGACGACAACTATGAGCACAGCCTCATTGGCCCCGTTGCCTTCCTCCGCCGGACCAGGGAGTCATCTCATATCGTTTCGGGCACTGGTGGGGAATGAGGGTCAGATTGAGATTGCAGATTGACAAAAGTCAGGACTCAGGACCCAGGGCGCATGGAGAATACGGGAGATTCATCCAGGACCCTGAGAGATGAGGCCCATACGACCCAAGGCACAGGGACAAAGATAGAATAACACCAACAACTTCATCATCATAAGCAGGGAGAGTGGGAAAGGCTTTTGGTATCGTGGATCGAGCTACACCCTGCACGTCTGAAGAAACAGGGCTGACACTTCCCATTTGGCCTTGGTGCATCCTGCAAGGCGTTGACTTAGGTAAAGCTGTCCTTTGGAACCTGGCTATGGTCGATCGTGATCGTGATGGGAGAGAAGCGACAGATTCGGGCCTGTCCGCCCTTCCATATGTACATGATACGAGGTCAGCAGTAGGGTAGGACAGGGGTGGTAGGCTACAGCCTTGTTGGTCATTTGATGGGTGGAATTTTGGCGGTGCGTTCTTCGCTTCACCACTTAGTTCGTAAAGAGATTCTTACCGCTTCGAAACGGTTTTGGCTGTGTTCAATAATGCACACCGCCGGATTCATCACTCACCGGTTTTCTCTTGTCATGGGGCAAGTCGTGTAAAGTAATTCGAATGGTGGAGAGATGCTATGACTGCATGACGCCTGAAATAATAGACGACGTCGTGGTGCGATGGTCATGCAGAGAAAGTCAAGGCAGATGGATAGGAGAGAACGAAAATACGGGGATGAGGGAACAGGGCTACCTGAAGAGTCCTACGGTCCCGTTCTGAAATCCGAATATGCTCGACTGTGCAAGTTAATTGGTGTTTGGTGTAAAATGACAGGTTCGATGGTCTTCAGCGATCTTTCTGGTTGCATTGCATACCGGATTCGCCGAAGTCAGATGTTTCTTGCATTCCTCGATCATTCTTTGTTTCCTCGAAACTGATTGTAAGATTGAAGATTGTCTTGAGGGGTAACAGGATTGTTCCGAATACTCCGGTGGCAAGCATGTTTACTATACACTTGGGAATGCCGGCTCAGCTCGGCGCTGGCAAGAACAGGGTAAAACAGGTTATGTGCATGCTGTGGGCATCCCTATCCTCCACTCTGAAGTGTTAGAAACTGTAACCCACCGTTTCTGCTTCTTCTCATGGCATTGAAAAGTGGAATTCGTGAGTCGTAAGCTACAGTCTGAAAGGCTGGCCGGTACCAACACATGACCTCTTTCGAAACCGGATTTCGTTGGTTTCGGAAGTGGAAAACGTGGCTCTGTGGTGTTTGGATCTCCGACATTCAGTCCCTCAAGTCAGACTTCAGTGACATGGAACGGAATCTAAGCCTTGTTGCAGCAGGCCTCCCAGCGCAAGACAAAAGCTGATCTTGCTGTGTGGTGGAATTAATGCAGACGCGGACAGGTCCCGCAGTCTTTGGCTTAGAGTTGTAGCATGGTGATCGTGTCTGGGGAACCCGCCAAGTGTATGCTCTAATGATGGCTCTCCGAAGACAAGGCGAAACGACACGATACAACATACCAGGAGCTGTTGATGGTTCGGATGTCCATGCCAATTTCAGTCTCGTGACGAGCTGCATAATGATTGAGTGGGTAGCAAATTTAACGTGGCCGAACCCTTCACTTCCTGCCTCTGGGTGGCTTGATCCTCTACTTAGCGTCAGGATTCAGCAGAGCCAGGCGCCTAGTAAGACCTGAAGCTCGCAGGCGCACAATGACCACGAAGTCAGGAGTCAGGAGCTCCGGGTGATTATTGCCAGACGCGAACCAGTCAAGCAAGGTGACGAGTTTGATCGATCCCAAGGACCACAATAGGTCGTGTGCTATGGCCTATGACCAATGATGAAATGTCGTGAGATGTTCACCCCACGGCACCCTTGCTGGCGCTTTGTGAGCTCCCAGTCCGAGGTGGTGACTTGCTCGTGCATACGAACCACATACGAACCACGAGGCTAACGTCTGGAACACGTGCTTAGATTATCACCTTAATCAGTTAGCTAGATTGGTTGGTAACCTATCGAAAGTCTCGTCACGACTGGTTATTGCTGAAGCAAAAACGACAAATAGTCTGCTTGTCAAGTCGTGCTGATGCTCATGCTCTCGCTCAAGAAGTCCACGGACCTGTGGTCATCAGCACTGGTTTGTTCCGTCCGGATCCATGCATCATGATCCAATCGTTCCGTCGTAGTTCCGCCCTACGCACGAGGGGTTTTTGCATGTCCACAGGACGGAGTGTGTACCTCCGAATTGCATGACGCCTAGATGCATGAATAAATCCTTGTGGTGCCCAGTGCGATGTGCTGGTAGAAGCAAAGTAAGCCTGATCCAGTCATCTGAAGTCATGTGTCGAACAACACGGAGCATTACTCGAAGCCTAGAGAGCACAGTAATTGGCACCCGCTTGTTGCGCATTGGACCGTGGGAGTATCATCCAGTTTCTTGAGTCGCGGCGTGTACTGGCGGCCCGCTTCACGAAAATGGCCACGTCAGAAGAATTCCTTATCGCCGAGGCTAAGGGAGCAGCGAGTTGCACAGATGATGCGATGGGTTCATCTAAATCCGGGGTGCATCCACTTTGGCTGCAATGTTGGCAAGCTGGCTCCCAGCAGTGGCCCTGTTGGCCATTGAGATCGAAGATTCTGCCGACAAGCGAAGTAGACCGACGTCACGCTACCCCACCAGGGCCCGGATAACGGCTTGAATGGCTTTTCTCCTGAGTCTGGAATCCTGAAACAGTGTCAAGGACGTGAGGGCTCAGCACTTTAATCAGGGCTCACTTGCGTAGAGCGCGCCCCATGCTCTAGCGGTGCGACCCAGGCACCGACCTGTAAGATCCCCACGTATTCAGTGTAACACCCAGGCGGAGAAGACATCCCAAGATCTTCACTTGAACTGACGAGAGTAATTTCAGGGTCCCGACGTCCTAGTCAAGTATCGTCGCCATGTTATTAATAGATTTACTGGCGGTTTCAGAATTGATTGCGAGCTGTGCACCTTGCACCATGCGCGACATCGGTATCCTCGTCAACGAGAATTGGCAATTTGCTTATCGCGGATCGTGTTATCCATTCCTCTCCGAGGCCGAAGCAAGTTGACTCTAACTTGTGCGGGAGCAAGTGGTAGGCGGGCGGAGGCGGATTCAGAACCGGAAGGTCTGAAAAACTGAACCATTGGCGGATGTGCTCGGGTGTGCCTGAAAGATAGACAGTGAAAAGTGCCCTATGTAGGTGCGCTCTAATGATTTCGAACTTGAAATCCTGCTTAGGACAGCCAATGAGCCAAAGATCAAAGTTCCAAAGCCGGTTTGTGGGTTTTTGATTGTTGATTGTCGAAAGCATGGACCGTGGCAGATTTTTTCCGAGGGTGGGCCCAACGGCTTGGGTTTGTGGGAGCCAAGGTGACAATACGGCGTCATTTCATATTGATACCAAGCTGAGGTCCGTTTTGGGCGCACGGGCACGGGCGTGGGCACGGACACGCCACGGGTTCTCAGCTTCGAGACTCCATCTCGACCTGTGGGCGGATTGTGCTTTTTGAAAAGTGCATATAAGCACACGGATCATTTGTTGGTAGGTAACCACGTAACTAGTCTGATTGATTTTACTGCAAGGTGAGAAAGTAACACAAGATTGCGATCTGGACCAAAGGGTCGGCTGATCAGAGCCGTGGGGGTTCCTCTGGGTGAATGCTGGGTGAATCTTGCGTGACTTGCAGAATGCCGATACGCAATCGGGGTCTGCTTTGAAAGCATTGGAAGTGAGGCTTGCCACGTATTGTTATTGTTGTAGTTACCCAGGGTGTTAGTGTTATGGTGGTGCGGACTGCATCGACAGCATCGACTGCATCGACTGCACTGTGTAGGTTAATGGACTTGAAGCTGCAGAAGCCCTTGTCCCGACATGTCGATGTATCACGAAGGACTTACAGCTGCACGGCACGAAGCGTCAGCCATTCTGCACCTTTGTTGCGCAACTCTGCAGCTGTGCCTTGGGTGAATCTTGGGAGAGGAGTCATTGTCATGTCGTTTGTAGAGGGTCGAGGACTTGTTGGATATTAGTTTCTTAGCCCACTCACGCCCACTCACGCCCAGCGTAAAGTGCCTTGACCTAACCAGGCATCTAACCCCCGGAAGTAGCTTAGGGCTCTTGGGCCTTTTTAGCCCTCCTTACGCCAGGTCATGGCAGCCCAACTAGAAAGTAGATGGGACATTGTCAGAGGAATGCATGCCGGATTGATGGATAGGTGAATCGCCGAATCGAGAAGTCGACGCCCACGCCTACAGCCACGCCCACGCCAACGGATGACGGCAGGCCAAAGCGGCACCCACGTGAGAAAAATTCGGATTGATGAGGAGTTCAAATTCGTGGTCTGGTCGTGACCCGACCAAGTATACGGCGAACTATACGGAGAACATACGGAGTGGTCTACTAGGCACCTACTAGGTGCTATCAAGGTAGTGCAAGGTGAACCATGCATGCCTGGTGGCGCGGGTTGGAATACGAGTTTGGCTAACCAGCTTTGGCATATGACCTCTGGACTGGGACCGGAACCAACCAACTACCTGGTAGGTGCCTGGTAGTTAGGTAACTCGACTACAAAATACAAAATACGGAGTAGGTAGTACAGAGTGCCTGGCTCGGTTGATAGGGTTGGGAGCACCAGGGAGGAGAGGCACCTAAGAAGGACTCGATGGATAATAGCCTTGAAACCCCTGGAATTGCGCATTGCCTGGGGTGCTGAATTGCTGGAGTGCATAAGGGCAGCTGCCTGGTAGCCTGAAGCCTGAAGCCTGAAGCCTGCACCTTGTCAAGTGGTCCCTAAGGTCCCCAGGCAAAGGGGCATGAGGGGGCACCTATCACATCCTGAAAAGCCATGTTTTGCACGTTGGCCCCTAATATCTATCTCCGTAGGTGCCCCTCAATCCCATGCAATACTGAGGTGGGAAATAGAGATACCCCAGGGCTTTAGGCCTTTAGGCGTCTCCGGGACCCCCGGCTCTCTGGGAGACCCTGGCAGATTCCTTCTGAACTTTGGAATCTGGTTGTAAACACAATGGCCAGATATGTTTCCGTCTTCTGAGCCCCAAGCCTCTCACAATCCTGGAAACTCTGAGTCGAGAATATGCAAAACGCTGGATTGGGATCTGTGTCGGCTTTTTCAACCATCATCTGCACTCAGTACTGCATCAACTAGGTTGCCACGCTCTGCCACGCTCTACCTACGAACATCCTGCGGGTTCCAGGGCGGGCTGTCAGCAATTTAAAATACCATTGTGGAAATAAAAGTCCCAGATCAGACACTCATTTACGACAGAACACAGTTGCACTTACAATTACGGTTACGGTTGCCCCAAAAGTCAAAATAATCAGAATCCACAATGGACGGAGGACTCTGGATAGTACCAACGTGCCGTGGTCTGGTGGATGCCCAAGGAGGTGGTGGCATAAGTGACGGCACTGGTCTCCGCAATATGGATGTACGGAGTGCACGGTATGTACTCGTACTCGCGCTCGCTGTCAAAACACCAGAATCTGGAATATACCATGTTGGTACGGGTACATTACCTACTAGGCGCCTACATACCTGTAAATAGAGACACTCTTGGACGTACTGCAGGGCCGAGGCAGATTCCAGGGATGCCAAGTACTTGACCACCTAAGGCACCATGTGCGGAGTACAGAGTACGTAGTACTGTACCTATTCTGTGGGTAACCAGTGGTGCCAGTGGTGCCAGTGGTACCCAAAGTAACTGTGTCAGGCCCGCGACAGCCCACGACCCACGACCCACGGTGCACCTGATCGCTGATGACGAAGTACCTGCAAGTACTTAGCCTAGACTCCGTACTCCGTACTCCGTGGTAGGCGCGTGGACCCAAGAAATCAAAACCAGGTACAAGCGTCCGAGAGCTCGCTCGTGCCTCGGACTCTCACCCACGCACGCAACTGGCCCCCGGCTCTTGCTAGTGCCCGGGGCCCAAGACTCCAGGTGCTCGTTAACCGAATCCCCATCGTCCAACCCCTGTCTGCTTCCAGGAGTTCCATCGCTCTATGGATCCAGGGCTACCAGGGCTTCCAGGGCTTCCAGGGCTTCCAGGGCAAGGTCGTTAGTGACAAACTTAGAGTGGGATGTGGTGGATAAAGTGGTCGACGAGCTGCAAGCACTACGACGCACGGATCAAGACTTGGACTTGGGGACAGTTTTTCTATTCCCCTGGCGCTGACTCCCGCCTTCTCTGGTTAGCCTCTTGGGTGCCTCTTGGGTGTCTCCGAGGTGTCTCTGAGGTGCCTCTGACTCCTCTACCTGGGTCATGTACGAGGTCTCCCCAACGTTAGCCTCTCGGACTGGCTGGGTGACTGGATCCTTCAACGTGGACGTGGACGTGGGTTGCCCACGCTTTGACCTTCTACTCTTCGCGCTTTTTCCTTCTAAAAAAGAATTCCCGAACCCATCCCTGCCCGTTAATTCGCCTTGGATTTCTCTGCATTCTTCAGCATTTCTGCATCTTGACTCTTGACCCAGTCTGCCAGTTCACATCTCGCCTCCTCGCTTCCGCGATTTGTTCCTTTTCCATTCGCTCCTTGTTTTCTCTCTGCTCCTCCTCGAGTCCTCCTCCAACCATCAACTCTCACCACTCACGAGTTCCACTTCCTTACATTCGTGACGAGTCCTTTCCTGACCTCTCTGATCGTCTCCTCGTCTCCTCGAGTCCTCACATTCTCACATCCTCACATCCTCACATCCTGGCCCTCTTTCGCCCTGTCTCCCAACTCGCAACCGGACTCCTGGGTATCGTGCTGTGCACACCATCACCACCGTCTTATACCCACTTGAGCAGACGCAACTGGGTTGCTTCTGTCTCGTCCCTTCCTTTGTCCTCTACAATTCCAACACTGCCGTGTACCATCATCACTTGTGCAAAACTTCTTCAAACCTCACAACATACTCGACCATCCCAAGCATCTTCCACCATCTCACCACCAACAACCCGCACCGGCCATAGTCACCGACCATAGCATCAGGCTTGCTTGTGCGTCAGGCGCTGTCTCGCAGAATATCCTATACCACATATAGATCTGACGGATATCTTCTGCCGCACTGCCTCCTGCAATCAGATCAGGGCAGCAGAAACCCTCCAAACCCCGGACTTGCGTCGACCTTACCACTCACGGGTCGATACCACCCTCTAAGCGTTGTACTTCCTCCATCTCCTGCACTCCACCTGCAGAAGGGCAAAACGAGCCTCCGTCTGTCCCTGCCATGGCGACCACAACTGTTCGATCCTGACAAGCACGCGAGCCATCTTCGCTCACTCAGTGCCGGGGCCATTCTGCTGCTGTAAAAACCACTATGAGGTTGTCATCGCATCCAAAAGAGAGCTGGACTCACTTGTACGCCCACCTTTAAACTTGACTTCTCCTTCAAACACCATCTCGTTGTCCATTCGCACTGGTCAACATGATCTCCGCTACTGCCTCGCCCTCGCTCAGGGCCTTGCAGAGCCGAGAGCCTTCTCCATCTCCTCGAGCCCGACCCCTCGGCCGCATGCCCTCTATCCAGAGAGTGAATACATCTATCCCTCAAGGCTTCTCCGTCACACCTGCCTCCGCAACTACCAATTCCTCGGTTGCCCCGAGTCCCTATCTACATTCCATGAGTTCTTCTCCCTTGGTCACTATGCCCGCCAGCCATTATTCTCACCTGGGCAGCCCGGTCCCGCTGGAGCTGCCCGAGTCCATTGTTTCGCCATCCAACAATGCCTTTCCGCCGCACAAGGACTCCTATCCCGGTTCCAAACCTGCTGGCATAATACGTAAGTTGTCTCAAAGTGCCAAGGACGGTGTGTCCTCCACTCGTCAAATCCTACGACGGAAGGCGTCCTCTTCGGCACAAAGCCGTCGAGACGAAAGCACAGGACCTATCGCGAGAAGAAGAAGTGACAGCAAGACTGCTGTAGCCAATGGGCCCCCTCCCGAACCGGCCTCACTGGATCTTTCTCTGATCGAGCCGCAAACAGGCTTGGGACTCTTTGATACCTTGAGCTTGTCTAGCGAACCGACTCTGGTTGATGCCAGTCCCGAAGGTCGAGGTCCATGCATTCCCGAACGACTTGTCGCGGGCCTGCGCCTCACAAAAATCACCAAGAACAAGAAGCAAGAAAAGTTGTTCTTTTTGGATCCCGAAGGTTCGCGTGTGTCCTGGAGAGGTGCTGTGACAATGAAGGCCTTTCATATCGACAACATTAAAAGCATTCGGAGTGGTGAGGAGGCCGCTAGTTATCAGCATGACTTCCGCGGTGAAACCGTTGATCCTGACTTGTGCTTCACCATCAATTACGCCGCTTCAGACTCGTCCAAATCTGTCAAGACTCTACACCTAGTAGCTCACACCCATGCCGATTTGAAGCTTTGGCTCGATACCCTCGAAAGCGTCTCCAAACACCGTGAAGATTTGATGACGAGCATGATCGGCTCTACGGAACGAGAATCCATCATGCGCGCTCACTGGAATTATGAAATTGACAAACGCTCACAAAAGGTGAATCCTGATAAGCCGGACGGCCTGGACTTCCAAGCTATACAATCATTGTGTCGCAAACTCCACATACATGCATTGGAGAAAGAATTGGAACTGCACTTCCATGCGGCAGATGTCACCAACTCCAAAATGTTGAGCTATGAGCAATTCAAAGATTTCGTCCGGAGCCTTCGGGAAAGGCATGATATCAAGAAAATCTTCAACGATATCAAACAGAGCTCACTGCCCGGCATGACTCGAGCTCAATTCATTTCCTTCCTTGACGAGGTGCAGGGAATTTCTCTGGCCTCGATGGTAGACTCCACCGAGTGGTCTAGAAAGATCGATGATCTCGTCGCGAGCTCCTTCGTCGATGATCCGGAGCTCCTGGGCTCTGGACTGATCGATGCCAATGCTTTTGCTGCTTTCATGATGTCTAAAGACTGCCACGTCTACGCTCAGCCCGAGACCTTACCGCCTCGATTCGATCATCCTCTTAGCGAATACTTCATTTCAAGTTCCCACAATACCTACCTTACCGGCTGGCAAGTTGGGGGACTTCGTCGGCAGAGGCATATATCACTGCTTTACGACATGGTTGCCGATGCATTGAGATTGATTGTTGGAATGGTTCGGATGGATGCCCTCGGGTCACCCACGGCCATACTCGCACCACCTCTGTCTTATTCGTGGATTGCGTAAATGCTATCAATCGATGTGCCTTCGACGTTTCACCATATCCGTTGATTATCTCACTCGAGGTTCATTGTGACCTCGAACAACAAGCCAAGATGGTTGACATTATGCATGACGTGTTTGGCGAACGGCTTTTGGTACATCCTCTTCCTGAAGCAACCACGAAATTGCCTTCACCCGAGCAACTCAAGCACAAAATCCTTATCAAGGTCAAGTCGACAGAACTCCATGCTGACCTATCTTCACTCCGACGGACAAGGTCTAAACACCGTGACCGCAGTGGCAGCTCTCCAAATCGCAGTATGGTTCAAACCACAAATTGGGTCCACCAAAACTCATCTGCTCCCAACTCGGCCCTGATCACGCCACCTGAGACCATCTACTCTCCTACTGATCGCTCGGTGACTGTCACCAGCGCCAGTAGTGGAGGCGAAGACAGTGACACGGCAGGACCCCGGTCCCCATTGGCACGACAACGCAGGGGAGAAGTCCAGGATGGGTCCGCAAACTTGACTCTCGATCAGCAACGAAGCGGTCTGAAGCTCAGCAAAGTTGGCCCGTACCTCTCAGCATTGGGTGTATACCTCAAAGGCTACTCTCTACGTGAAAGCCGGGATCTCGAATTCCAGCAATTCAATCACATCTTCTCCCTCAATGAAAATCGCGCCATTGAGCTCTGTAACACGCCAGAGGACAAAGCACGTTTTGAAGATCATAACCTCAAATACCTGTGCCGTGTCTACCCCAAAAACTTACGTGTACAATCCTCCAACTTCGACCCGAACACATTCTGGAGAAGAGGAGTTCAGATGGTTGCCTTGAACTGGCAGACATTTGATGCACACATGCAGATGAGTCAAGCCATGTTCGCAGCTGGCAATGATGCGTATGGCTATGTTCTAAAGCCAGACTACCTTCGAAAGTCACGAGTCAAACCCTCGACCTTCGAGCACCGTGTCAAGCTACCACGTTACGAAACAAAGTTCTCGGTCCAGCTCATCTCAGCTCAACAACTTCCTCGACCCGCCAACATGAGTAAAGAAACCGCTCTCAATCCATTCATCGAAGTCCAGATGTTCAGTGCCGAAGATCGTGCACGTGGCATTGCTAATGGCTCAGGTGGTCATCAGTCATCACGCAACGACGGATATCACGGTATAGGCATTCCATATCGACGACAGACGTCCATCACCTTTGGCAATGGGTATAATCCCCAATTTGGCGAGACCATTGAACTCGGGCTATGGACAAAGTATCCCGAGTTGGTCTTTGTTCGATTCATTGTTTACAATTCTGACGATGGTCGACCGACCGGCAAGGGCGTAAAGCAACTTGCCGCCTTTACAGCAAAACTAGATAGCCTGCAAAAGGGCTATCGTCATCTGCCTCTCTATAACGGGTACGGGGAAGAGTTCATCTTCTCTACCCTGTTCTGTAAGATTGTCAAGCAAGACCGAAATCTCATTCCATTGTCCTTCAAGGATGTACACGAACGACCTTCGAGAACTACTATCTTTCGGGGCATCATGTCCCGAAGTATATCCAGCGACCGTGGCAGAGATCGATCTTCAAGTTATGAAGAAAGCCGCAGACGGAATCAACCGAGCCTCAATCGAGAAATTGAGGAAACTGTCATCAAGAAATAATTTTGCATATGCGGCATCATCCATTCTTGTATCAACGTTGGAGTGGGAGTTTGAATTTTGTTAGAGATACCCGAAACGGCAGAATGACTTGATGATATTTCAATAGATCTGCATGTCCGGCAACGGATTCTATCATTGTGTAGCCACTTTGATATTGAGCTGGGTTATTATTCTTGATCATTGGTGTTTTTTCTTTTCCCCGATAATGTACAACTAGATAGACTGTCCATCATTAAGGTGTAGCCACACAATACTACTGTTTTTTCCCTTTGTTGACTTGCTATGACCACATAATATCACTTTCAGTTCCCATTATTGTGCAATCTAACATGGACAAGTCTGGCGTCTGCCTGGCACATTCCAAAGACATTCTTGAGCAGCTCTTGCAACAGCGATCCTTGCCGTGCCATCAGCCAAATCTGAAAGTAGCGCCGAGAAGATTCAGGTCAAGGTCATCTGCGTGATCACACGCTTCATCGGAAAAAGCGCAGCAAGGCAAACTCAACCCACTGTCGACTTCGAAACGAGGCCATGGGTCCAACCTGAAGCATGTTCTCCGCACCCGCCGTGCAACATCAAGACCGGTCGGTCACTGACCTCATGTGATCTACGATGGATTTCAAGCGGACAGTACTGTTCTGACATTCTCGTACATTTCTCTTCATAAATGGCTCAGCATATCGGGTTCCAATGCAACGAGCACGTATACTAGGGTGTTGGTCTTCGCTGGAGAAGTACTGGTAGAATCACATTTGGAGACGAATAGATGGCAACGACCGGAGAGGCTCAGCAGGGCTTGGCTGCAGCGATTGTGGAGCCGGTCGTTGGGAACTTGTGACTTCAATCCTCCAGCCTGATATTTCTGCAACTCGACTTGGTTCGCAAGGCTTTACTCTGCAGTGGCTGTGTAGAGGGGAGGCCAGCTACTGCAATATGATGCAAAACCCTCAATTGCCAGCTATTCCCCTTGGTCTCTGAATTCTTGTTGCTCCCGTGCTTCTTTCGGACCGCCGTCAGCAGTAGTTAGACGAGAGAGCCTCTTTTGGGAACCCATAAGCCCAGAGATACACACACACTCCGCCATCATGCGGTGGATTGAGTCATTCACTTCGCAGGGCTTCCAGCTCGACATCGTCGGTAAGATAGCACGGCTAGAGAGTGCAAAGAAGCAATGTGCTGACCAATTCCGCAGGTTTTCTCGCCATTCTTGGAGAGGGTTCCGTCGAGACAATTGCACAAGTTGCTACGCTGAGCTATCTGATTTACCTCCCTCGCCTACTTCCTGCGCCGCAAACTTTTATCAGACCCTCCAGACCCGAGAAACTCGAGACCACAGCTGGTGCAAAAGTCATTGGGGTCCATTCCGGTAATACCGGTGAAGATATCCACCATGTGGCCCATGCGTTACATCGAGGGGACAAATTGACCCCGAACACTGTCAGTTGTATCAGGGTCAGGGAAAATGACAGACCTCGCCCTTCCATCAAGAGGTTTGGTCCGTTGGCATTTCTGTCGTTTTTGGGTTTTGCAATGAGTGTAACTCTGCTGGGCATGTCGATCCATTATGAAGATGGGTAGGTCGAGCTCCATCAAGATTGTTCCTACTGTGCTCACGTCCTTACGTAGGATGGCCCTTCTTGCTACCTGTTTACTCTCAGTACTGGGTACGATGACGGGCATCGCCAACAAGTGGAGTCCAACCCCCAACGACCCGAAGCCCGACCCACATTCTCCTCCAGGCGATGTGGTGATCAAATACCCTCAGGGAGCCTTTATCGTAGTTTCCTGCGAGGAGCGAACCGCACGGTATCTCTACTTCAATCCCAGCGAGCGGTGCATTTACTTTATTAAAAGCACGACCCTCTATCGCGGCTTTTCCCTGGTTTCGACACTGTTGCTGATGGGTGGGGTCATCTCTCTGGCCAACGCGACCATCGAACTCCAAACCGCCTTCGCGGGATCTTATATGCTGATCAATATCTTCTACTGGATCGGTGCCGCTCTCCCCCCAGCACACCATTGGGATCTTTCACGCCTCGAAATCGAACACATCGTGGTCAAGGGTGGAACGCCGCCAAGGACCGCCACCGTAGACAATGTCCCTCCAACCTATACCGAGGCACTGTGGAAAGCCATCGCCGTTACAGGGACGAGCAACTGGGTCAAAGAGGCAGGTTGGGCCCCGAAAACCCCGGCTTGGGCCGACTGGCTCAACGAGGCCGAAGAGGCCGCGCGCGGCGAACCTCTAAAATCCAGTATGGAGAACGTGGATGGCAAGCGGGTTGAAGTGTGGAAGATTCGCAACTGGGATAGTAGGAATGCCCTGTCCACGCTCTTGCGATCGACGACAGATAAGATCAACGCGAGACCCAAATAATGAATGACATTGAAGCTGTCGACGATTTTGGCAACCTGTTACGAACTCATCAACCGCGTTGAAATTTTGAAGGGAAAAATACGCATGAGCGAGCATGGATATGGATCTGAATCTGCATCTGGCTATAATATGAGAATGACTGATGACATGAACGACGCTATGAGACTTGGACAATCTGATAGAAAAAGAATAGACGATTAGCAAGCTCTTATGATGACCTATAATATGAATCTGAAGAAATCAATCTATGCACTTTTTGGCAAGTAATGGATACTTCCGTGTGTGTATCTCTGTGCTCATACAAAAAGACTTGAGAGCTACATAAGTCTTCCGATCATCAGATGGTGTTGTTTGGCGAATTCCCCGCATTGCCCTACCACTACGCCGCACACCTTTCTTTGGTGGGTGGTCACCAACCCAACTTCCGAACATCAACTCAAACTCTTGGCGCCACTAGCGCACACTGCGGCGGTTTTTTTGAAAGACCACCATCAACCTCTTGGTGGACGAATTCTCAGAAGAGTCGATCTTACAGTCGACGTGTGTTCCAACAAACAACAAACCACTTCAATGTGAGTTTCCCTATTCCTCCTCCCCGACGACAAGATGAAGGCGAGAATCCTTGCATGTTGCTGCGGAAGTGGTCTGCAGCGCAAAATGCTGATTCGAGGAATATCTAGATACCCAGGCGAGTCCTGAAAATCCAAAGAGTTTGGAGGCCGCAATCATGCCTTTCACCAAGCTGTGAGTACAATCCTAGACGGAGGAAGATGCCGTTCTTCTCGCCCCTCGTCAAGTCAAGTCTAACAAATTAATCTCTTCACAGCGTCAAGAACTCCCCCTACTTCTCCCGCTTTCAGACAAAGTACAAGCGCAGAAGGGCCGGAAAGGTGAGAAAACATAGGATTCAAGAGGTCGAGGGCTGGTTGACTGACTTTACGGATTCGTACAGACCGACTACTATGCCCGTAAGCGATTGATCAGCCAGGCCAAGAACAAGTACAATGCTCCCAAATATCGTCTGGTGATCCGTTTCACCAACCGCGACATCATCGCCCAGCTCGTGACCGCCGAACTCACCGGTGACAAGGTCTTCTGTGCCGCCTACGCTCACGAACTCAAGAGATATGGTATCAACAACGGCCTGACCAACTGGTCTGCCGCCTATGCCACCGGACTGCTCCTCGCCCGCCGTGCTCTCAAGAAGCTCGATCTCGATGAGGATTTCACCGGTGTCGAGGAAGCTGATGGAGAGTTCAAGTTGACTGAAGCCGCTGAGGGCGAGGATGGCGAAGGCCGCCGACCTTTCAAGGCTTTCCTCGATGTCGGTCTCCACCGAACCTCGACCGGTGCCCGTATCTTTGGTGCCCTAAAGGGTGCTTCGGACGGTGGTCTCTATGTTCCTCACAACGAGAAGCGATTCCCCGGCTACGACCAAGAAAGCAAGGAACTCGATGCCGACACTCTACGCAAATACATCTTCGGTGGTCACGTCGCTGAATACATGGAGACATTGGCCGATGACGACGAGGAGCGCTACAAGTCGCAATTCGTCAAGTACATCGAGAACGACATCGAAGCCGATGGTTTGGAGGAGCTGTACACCGAGGCTCACGCTGCCATCCGTGAGGATCCATGGAAGAAGGACGAGGACGAGGGCGAGAAGAAGACCAAGGAAGAGTGGAAGGCCGAGGGCAAGAAGTACCGCACCAAGAAGATCACCAAGGAGGAGCGGGAGCAGAGAATCAAGGAGAAGATCGCTTCGCTTGCCTCTTGAGGTCCTTTTCAGAAGTGGATGGCGTTGCGTGGACTGACCACTTTGACATGTTGATCAAGTAGTCGTCCTTGATAGATGATTATGTAATCTTGCAAGATTGCTCGTTCGGTCGGTGCAATTGGCGTGGTTGAAAGAGCCTTGCTTGCTGCGGCTCGTCGACGACGAAAAATGCAAAAAGAAATGTGAAATCACAATGAGATCATGATCAAAGTGGTTGGTGCAAGAATGACTATGAATTTCTGGAGCCTGCCCACCATGTGCCACGTATTGTATCGGTGTTTCTTTTCGGGCGAGTCTGAGGCTCTAACCTGGCCCTGAAAGTTTGAACTTCTGACATAAGATGTGCAGCCACAGTGACTTTGGTGGTGAGCGCTGAGCAAGAGGCTGAAATTCAGAGTTCAGATTCAGATGTTGCACACATAAGCACTGACGATCTGGCTACAGTGACTGACGAGTCGGGATGGTAAATTAGTGATTACACTCCTTGCCCACCTGGATGGATCACCACCACCTTAAGCAACTAGGTGCATAATACTCAGCAAGTACTGTACCTAGCAGATGCCCCGTAGGTGCCCCAGAGAGACCAGGTAGATGCCTATCCAAGAGACTGATTACGTACCTCATTTTCTTCACTGTGGCATGTGTGACGCTCGAGGCTGTGATAGGCAATAGGCTATAGGCAATAGGCCGTGGGAAATGGCAGATGGCAGATGGCAGCTGGCATAAGCCTCATACATTGCGCGTGCGGCCGAGAGGAATGGCATTCTTCAAGCACATTTCGGGAGCGATACGGAGTTACTTGAGCATTTCGCTGTAGATACAGTATCTGTCCAAGAGTCTGGACGTCATATGATTTGGTTAATGGGTATGGTGCAAGCTTTTCGGGCTGGGCATCACAGACTTGCCACACAAAAGTCTTGTCCCTTGTCTCTGTAGCACCGGGCGCAGAGAATGATTTTGTCGCCGTCTCCGCCTACAGGTTTTTTGAGGCAATTCTGATGTGATGCGATGCGGGTGAGGCAATAAAGCGGCATCCACTGATAAGTCGAATCTGCCTTTTTACTTCTTTCTCGCCATAGTAAAGCTGTGTATCATATAAGCAGGACACCACATGCTTCTGCGGGCTCCCGCATTTCGCAGATCTCATGACTGCGCCTTGCAAGTCTTCTCCGCAATAATTAGTGAGTTTTGGTTGTGGTACTACGGAGTAGTCAACAGTAAATTCTGGTGGGCAAAATTGCTGGCACAACAGCTGGCACATCGATGAGCCATGCCTGCTTTATAACTGCAGGGCTCGAGGAATCCAAACAGCCAGTCACTGCACAGTATTTTACCGCTCTTTGGACCTAAGAAATACCAAGGTCCCTCAGCCGGCCTCTTAACTGCCACTTCCCTCGGCTCGACTTCTTCTTCCCGAGTTCTCGAGGCCATGGTGGAGTCAACGGAGACACAAAAACTCTCGAGCATTTCTTAGCGATGACCGCATAGCCATTCCCGTCCCTCCAACCCGTCAGGGCCCCGTCGGCGAGAGAACACGGCAGAAACCAGAGGCTTTCCGAAAGTGCTGTTGAAACTGGCAAGGCTCAAAGGAAGCAAGCAGAGGTTCCACTGGTAGTAATTCTACTATTAATGGAAGAGATCTAAGAGGCCTAACTAAGTAACTACGGAGTATGTAAGATGCCACAGAGGGCACAGAGGGCACCACCGCTAATCATAATTCTTCTGGCACAGCCTACAAGCGTTGCCTTTTGCCATTTGCCCTTCCAGTCACAACCCTAATAGCCAGCTGATCCAGACCCTCTACTAAGGGGAGCAAAGGCCCCATCCATACGATCGTCATTGCTGGCCAGCTAATCAAATTCCCGAGACCTCAAAGACCCCGCTCTTTTCTCAGTGGCCTCTCATCATCTCACCAGCCTTTGATGTCGCTCACTCGCCCTGCCATCCACTCGCCTGAACGAGACCGGCTTCTCGCCTGATTATTGATACAGTCGACACTGTACTGTATCTCAAAAAGAGATCTAAAATTCTCTCCTCCGTCTTCATCGTCGCATAATTCAGTGCTGTCTTTGTTGGACGCACCGTATTTCCAGCCCGTTCAGAATGGCTGCGGCTGCCGAGGGTGGTCTCGACGTCGACTGGTTGCTCCATTCCAAGAAGGGTACGTATTATTGTTGCATGATTCAGTCGCATTCAAACCAATATTCGCTTTATTCTTGGGTGCCGGTTGCTCCCACCATTCTACACTCCTTGCTCACCTGAGCTTCGTCTTCACAACAACAATCGCACTGACGCTGTCCACAGAACATCTTCAGCCAGCCGGAGACAAAAACACAAAGACACGAGATGGCCAAGTCAGGTCGAGGGAGCCCAGCCCAGTCCCATCCAGAGAAACTTCTGAACCTCCGCCGTCCATACCACCGCCCGATGCAGTTCCGGCCAAGACTGCGACCATCGATGCAGAATCTATTGCCCCGATCACAAACCCGAGAAACATGTGCTTACCCCGAAAGAAAAAGGCGATGCGCTACAAGCAGCCGCTGCCCGAGCCGTCGGATCGACGTCGTCCCATCCTGCGCGGCCATCACTGATGAGAGGTCACAGCACCGAGGAATCGAAGAAGAATCTCAAGCCGGGAACCGCAAACAAAAAAGATGGTAGAAGAAGCTCATGGATTTCGAGTTTCAGCTCCAAATTCTCTTCCTCGGCCGCATCACCTGCAACTTCTCGCAACTCTTCCGTAGATGGAAACCATCAGACCAACGGCGCCTCTCCACAGCCCAGTCCCAAGATCGAATTGACGAATCCGTTCAACAAGACCCAACCTTTGCAAGATGGACAGAAGCAAGAACAGAAGCCTGCGCCCCAAGTCGTTGGTCCTCGGCGACCGTCGGTTTTGGTTGCTGCGGGCAAGGAGACGAAACTTGAACACCCCGGCTTCTTGTCCAACGCTCTGAGGAGGCTCTCATCTTCGACAAATACAACTATGGGGAAAGGCGCAAGCACAGGAGCGATTTGTCCCAGAAGAATCATGAACATAGACCAAAATCGAGAACGAACCAAGATTAGCGACTTTGATCAGAATAAACTCCGAAGAGTCGCTTTCTGCGTAGATGTCGAAATCGCCGGATTCGCTTCACAGGCGGACGAAGAGGCGGACCAACATATTCGGCCGCCGGTGTCGACTTCTCAGAAGCAAGTTACAACGACTCCTGAGAAACAGGTAAATGGTAAGAAAGAGTCGAAAGACGCGAGAATGAAGGATAAAGGAGAGGGTGCGGCGCTCAAGAATCCTGTCACTTCTAGCGAAGAAAAAGATGCCCTCGGTCAGACAAAAGTAGATTCCGCCATTGAGGCAAAAGAGAATAACGAAGACGCGTCTACCGCCACGGAGGGCGCAGCAACATCGACTGAGCCCCAAGCACCCACTATGACACGAAAAAAGGAAAAGAAGAAGCGGTCCGAAGCAGAACGAAAGGAGCGGAAAGAGAGAAAGAGAAAGCACGCTGAGGCAAACGGCCTTGTACCACTGGAGTTGACCCGCGACGATGATGACTCAGATTCGAGCCCGAACAATACTCCTCCGGGTTCGTCGACACCTAGACGCGGAGATGGCCCTACAACAGACCCTCTACGGATTTACAAACGGTGTTGTCAATTGCGTGAAACAACCATCCTGAGTCGCATGAAAGAGCAAATCAGCAAACCCTCAGCCACCCTAGCGGAAGCCCCTGGAACGGTTGCAGTTATGGATCTCTCCAATACTCAGATGCAATTACAAGACATTGTCACCATTGCCGACTGGCTAGCGGTTGTCCCGGTCAGAAAACTCATCCTCGATAACTGTGGACTCACCGATGAAGGCGTTCGTGTCATTCTGTCCGGTTTGAGCGGCTGCAAGTCGGCTGAACAAGCTCGATCAAATAGAAAATTGCCCAAGAGGTCAACTGGCAAGCGTGGCGTCGAGCAGATGGGAGTCATTGAAAAGCTCTCATTGACCGAAAACCCCGGCATTACAAACATAGGTTGGAGACATATCGCACTGTTTATGCACATGACAAAGTCGCTTAGGGGTATCGATCTTTCCGGTATTCCCTTCCCCAAAACAGGAGATCTGTCCCGGACAACCTCCACCGCCAGTAACACAAGCCATACTTCCAACGATCAATCTCAGCGATCACTCGACCTTGGTGCTCTGATTATCCATGCTCTGTCAGAACGGCTTGGTGACAAGCTGGAGGAGCTCGTTCTGTCTGGCTGTAATCTGTCCACCACCAACATTCGCGATCTCGTCGACTGTGCCATCAAATGCAAGATTCGACGACTGGGTCTTGCCAACAACAATCTGAGTGAAGATGCACTAAGCCATATCGCTCGTTACGTCAGGTCAGGTGTCTGCGAGGGATTGGATCTCGGTGGCAATGATTTGCATGGCGTTGGCCACATCATTGCCGACGCGACAGACCAGAACAACCCGCTATTCGCGGTCAGTCTTGCAGACTGTAACCTTGAAGCGGACGATCTGACTGCCATATTGACCCCCTTTGCCAAGCTTAAGAACTTCAAGTTTATCGACCTATCACAAAATTACAAGCTGTTCAAGAATTCGTCCAAGGGCGTGGCAGTCCTTCGCAAGCTCCTGCCGCGTTTGACTTCATTGAGGCGCATTCACTTAAGCAATGTCGGCATGACACCTGATCAGGCTATTGCCCTAGCTGAAATCTTACCGGATTGTCCCAACATGGCACATTTGAGTATTCTGGAGAACGAACCACTCGTGCAGGCGATGAATTCGAAAGAAGGATCTGCTCAAGAAGAAGCTTGTGCCGTATTCGCGTCCTTGATGACGGCAGTACGGGTTTCCGATACCATTATCGCGATCGAGATAGAAGTTCCCAGTGCCGAAAGCAGTGAAGTTGTCAAAGCGTTAGCGTCTCAAGTGGTTGCGTATAGTTTGAGGAACATGGAACGGGCAACCTTGAGCGAAGTGGGCGTCAAATCTGGTTCAGCCCCTGACAAAGATGCTCCAGAAATCCTACTTCGGATTGTGGGCAACTTGGAAGGATACCCTGGTCATTCTGATGTCAACGACCCCGCCCCTGACGAAGACTATGTGATAGCCTCAACAGGCATTGTCAAGGCACTGGGCATCTGTCTTGGAAGCAAAGAGGCTGGAAGTCGACCGGACTCACGAAATATCAGCCCGTCACGCAGTGGCACCGCCACTCCAAGACAGGGCTTTGCCAAGAGGAGAAGTGTCTCAAAACCGCGAGATGTGAGCCTGGAACTCTGCGAAAGTGCTAGGAAAATCCGGACTCGGCTTCGACCTGTACTAATCAAAGAAGACAGAGCAGGGAATGACGCAAATTATAGTAAGCTTACCTGTCCGACCCCCACAGATTTGTGCTAACAGGCAATAGGGCGCCTATGGATGCTTGATCAGACTTTGCAACGCATGATTCAGCGATTCGAAGATGAATACCCGGAAACAAAGGTTCCAGAACTTCCTCAGCCAACGTCAAATGGTCTACCTTCACCTGACCCATCCCATGGAGATCAAACATCAACTTCGTTCGATGAATCCCGTGGATTGTCCACCATCAACTCGGCCGAGGAATACTTCCCGAGCGAGGACAACCGAGAGGACTATGCCCTCAGGTTGGCTAGAACGCCGTCAAACACTTCCCTCGCCGCCAAAGCATACACTGAAGAAGAAGGCCGAATGCATCGCTTTGGACAGGGCATGCGTCGCGAGATTCTCAAACCGATAGGTTTGGACGACAGCACGCAGGGCTTAAGTGGTGGCAGTGACTTGGAAGCAGAGCAGCTCGATGCACTTCGGGCCAGATTAGAAGCGCTGAGAGGAGAAGAGATTCGCTTGAGGGTTGAGCACGATGGAGTCGACAATGTCATTCGCGAATTTGGAATTAATGCTCGAGAGCTTTTGATGCTCCAGGAACAGGACCCCGAAGGGTTTGAAGCATTCCGAAATTCACAACTGGCTGCACAAATAAATGGAGGGATGATTGGCCCCGAGGGACTCTTGTGCAGCGATGACCCAGCCAGTGCCTGCGAAGGACGGACGCAGCGTGTGGCAGACATTTTGGAGATTCAAAGGGTTTGATTGTGCGTTCTAAGCGATTCTGTATCTCAGGGAAATGATTTGGTGGACTCATATATACCAACTACGTGCACCAGGATAATGACATGACGAAGAGACCGCCTATAATCTCGGTATGACAACTATTACAACAAGTTTAAGAAGGCAAATGTAACAAAAATTGTCCTTGTCGTATTGCACGTATCCAGGAAAGCAAAAATGAGCAGTGTGATTCGATCGTTTAATGTCTTCGGAAGATTATTTCCCCGCTACCGTTTGTAACCTGCATCACACTGCAACAACGAGCCGTGACGCCAGACTGAGGGACCAACTGTACACTTACCGTCTATCCACAAAATCACCCACCATGAAGAAGACAGGCGTGGACTGATGATCCCCGAACCTCCTCTTGTTCCCGGCCCAGATGGACGTGTTGTCCAAACGAACTCGACAGAAATCACAGCATCGACAACGCTAGACAAGCGCGTCTTGTTCTCGTGACCAACTCCCGCATTTTCTACACCTCTCTACCGAGTACAAGATACAATGGCTACCAACAATAACTTCCCGTCCCTCGACACCAGCGGCAACCGCGGCGTTGGCGCAGGTGCAGGCGCCGGCGTCGGCACAGGCACATCTCCAATCGCATCCAACGCAGGCCAAGTCAACGGCAACGGTGTCGTGACTTCGGCCAACTACATGTCTCCCCTCCCCGTTGGCCACCAGCAAGATCTCAATTTCCTATACGTGCAGATCCAGGAACTGAGCGAGATTCTCAGGGCGAATCGTGAGAAGGTCAATGTCATCACCCGCACCGCAGAAGAGGTTGCAAAGCGCCAGAACGGCGTTAATGGTGGTGGTCTTGCTGCGGGTGTGCAGGAGGGGAATGGGAGTCATGATGCAGACAGTGAGTTATATCTTCTGATCCATTGGGGGACGATTTGGACGACCGTTGTTTTGCTAATGTGTGCTGTTCTCAGAAGCACGAATCCGTGAACTCGAACGAGACCTGGCTAAGGCGAACCACATTATCTCTCTCTACAAGCATGAACAGACGGAGAATACCACGCTGATCGCAACATATGAAGATGCCCTGGGCACGGCGACCGAGCAGATTCGAAACTACTGTGGTGACATCGAGTCTCGATTCCTCTCCCAGCGCAAACACTACAACCAGCTTCTGCAGCAAGAAAAAGACGAACATCTGGAAAGCCGGCTGGATCGGGACAAATGGCATGCGCAGGCATTGAGGTTGTGCGAGATGATCAGGACCGCGAACCAGCTCAGAACAGACGAGTGGGGTGAAGAGTATGCGATTGTGTCTGGTTTACAGAGCGAAGTCAGGTGTCTAAGAAGGTGTCTCGGCATGGAGGTGGAGAAGCCAGAAGATGAAACCGGATGGCCCTATCTCAAGGAGGCTCCATTAAATGACCAGAGTTGATTTCTGCTGCGGACTACAACGGTTGATTTCCAGGTCGAGCGGCAACCTTTTTGCTGGAGGTCATCATCGAAAGCAAATGCTTATCTATCACCCCCCCCTTTCAAATACCGGGTCTAGACGCATTGATACCTTGGTTTGCGACTTGGAACAAAACCAATGCAGACTACGCGATCTTTTTCGTTTATATCTGTTCACGAAATGAATGATAAGATTGTGGAGATGATTCCATCAAGATGTTGTTGCTTGTCACTCAATATGCCAATTCTTCAAGAACTGGTCCGAAGCTGGACAATGGCTATCACGCAGTCACCGATGCGAGGAAGGTGATAGGCATGAGCGATTTACGTATGCCGCAATTTCTGGAGTATATCTATTAACATATTGTGGCGCACCAGGCTTGACAACGGCTGGACGACAAAGGCAGCAATCAGAGGAGTCGAGCATGAGGGTTCCCGCGCGTCAGAACAACGAGCTCGCGAATGGTATGAGTTGAATACCTCTATCATACGATTGGGACGGTGCACAGGTCGAGTCAATGCACCAGAATCCGCGGCTGGGAAAGAGTAGCTTCCATTCTGAGGGTGACAGCGGTACAACTGAGTACCAAGAGCAGCGTGGCGACTGGAGCTATGGAGGAGATAGAGATCTCCGTAGGAGGTCAAAGATATGCTCGAGTACGTACAGAACCGAGGTTTACATCAGCCAGAGTGAGCAGATCGGCGATGGTGAGCAGTCAACCTTTTGTAGGCGAATGCGATTGGCAACATTTGTCGAGAAAAGTCAAAGGAGCTACCAAATGGCCGACCAATTACTTAGGGGGGCGTGCATACGACGGAAAGCGGGCGAACATTTATGGGAAACCGAAACTTGAAGACTGCGGCACGAGCACGTTTTGCCACAGTCACAAATCCTTCTACATACCGTGCCGTGCTTGACGTAAAAAGGTTGTCGAGGAGATTTGGCTTGACTCAGGAGACTGTCTATATCGACAGTTGGCACGATAACCTTAAGAATCCTTTGAAAAGTGTCGGGGTGTTTCATGATATAGAGACTTGGATGTGAATGGACGGAGCAGCAGGCCAGTCTGCAGAGCTTGATAAGGATGTATTCAAGCGGGACTACATATCCACCAGGACTGGCGCTGGCTACGCGACTATGAAACGCGAGCAGGTCGAAACGGTGCTCAATATGGGTGACGGATGACAGTGTGCAGTGTGCATCATAGCGGATAAAACGGTACGTTGTTCGAATGGTACTGTAGTAGTAAGACCTCCCTTCTCGGCCAAGCCTTGACCCAAAAGAGGTGAGCGGTTGGGAAAAGATACAAACAAGGTTTCCGAGTGGAGGGCGCGGGCGCTCGAGAGGGCATTCTCACAGGTTGTGCGATATAGAAAGAGGAATGGTGTTGATGGGAAAACTGGGGAGAATTCTGCGCATGCGCGTAGGGAGTAGTCTTTTGGGCGATTTGCTTCCAGACGCCAAAACTGTTGACTGACTCCGCAATCGTGGGTTTTTCGGTCATCCGTAGAAGACAGTGCAGGGATGATGGTTTTTCGGATCTCGTCTGAAGCCTTGGTAAAAGTGGATGTGCGTGGCCTGAGGACTTGGTACTTGGGCCTTTTGTGGCTCCATGTACTCGGTACCTAGTCGAGCACATGTTTCGAGCACATGTGGAAGTACTTGTGGCGTCCAAGGTACTTGTCCGTTCTCAAGATAGAGTCACGACTGTTTACCTCTCTGTCTCTGTCTCGGTCTCGGAGGCTACAGACTTCACTCGACTCGAGACTCGATGCTCGATACCCACAATCCATTTGCTCAAAAGAGGTTCAGGCCCGAAGAAGGGGACTTGATCCTCAGTGGGTAGCGACTCCCAAGTCCCTTCGTGCCTATGTAGGTAGGTTATTAGGTATGCAGTTCATAACGGCTTTAACTAAGTGATGCCTATAGTCTACGTTGTGAATGGTGTACAGTACTCCCCGGATCCAAACGTTGGCTAGTGTGCAGACGATGCTTCAGCCTCAAGCGCCATTGCCCGTAACGCCTCACCATCGTTGGCCAGTCACCCAGTTAACTAAGTACCTAAGCTTAGTTATATAGCTACATTACCTACTACGTACTTACAGTACTGGGCGTCTGCCTACCGGGGTTGGAGGCGCCTGGTATCAACCCTACCTATGTAGGTAATTCAGCTACCAAAAAGCCCTAGTATCTACTCCGTAATTCGTCCCAAACACCTACCCTTGCGTGATTTCGTGAGTGTTCCGAACTCGCCTAACGAGCACGACCACGATTTGACAGGTCTTTGGTGCGCTTCTTGACAGCTCGAGCACCTTTCGCTGGGTCCCCGCTCCAGAGAAAACGCGTAAAAGAGTTTCGGCGACGTCTGGCGCTCTGGCTCCGGCTTGTCTTGTGCGCTTGAAGTTGGGAGCCTGGGGGCTACTCGGTGCCCCTCCCTGGTGCCCTGCCCGCACATCAACGAATCTCATCCCTAACGGACCCTGAGGTGCTCACCACGCTTTACCTAGAAGCTTGCCAAATACTTACTTGGGCTTGACCCTTGGACCCCTTTCGTGCCCTTCCCACCCTTGAATCCCTCCCTCCTTCACGTCTATCCTCACGCCGGTAAACCGATATGCATGCATGACCATCACTACCACCACCACAACCACCACCCACGTCAGTCAGAGTTTCGCTCAAACCTCGCCTTTTCTTCATGTCAAGTTTCTTCATAATAGTCCTTGGGTTGCCATCTGTCCTGCATACGGAACACCGTCCTCGCGCGTCCGCGTGCTTTGGCGGCATAAACTCAATGCACGGCATTCCAATCTCTTCTGCTTTTGTCTCATTTTGTGGGCTGCTGCTACTGCTTGGGTTCTGTTTTTGGCCGTGCGGTTTACAATTGCTCGGTCCCCCTTCCGAACATGTACCACCCCTCTCTCACGCGAGGGATGGCTTTGCTGTTTGCTCTTCTGCTGTTGTGCTGTTTTGCTCGTCACTCTTGCGGCTTGACCTCTCGAGCACGGGCAAAGGTGGCAAAGGTGGCCATTTGTTATTGTTGGTCCGTTCGTCACGTGCATCTATGAATCTGGCAAGGCCGAAGACGAAAACGGGCCAGCCGGGCGAGACGGGCCTTCCTCCATTCCCGCCTCTCGCCTGGTGGCTCTTGCCCCGTTCGTTCCTCATTCATTCTCCTGGGAAGGAGCCAAAAATGCAAACCCACAACGAGCACAAATTCAAATTCGGTCCTCGACTGCTAGGGTTGAATCTACCACTCCGTACCGAGTGTCTAGAAGTCTTGACCAGAACCGACTCTGTACAATGACTACTACAAAACTGACCTGATACACGGCATAGAAGTTAGCTGCATGAACCTCATTCGCCTCCTACATCAGCGTGCTTTCTATACTAGTGTCAACCCCAAGTCAGTCGTTGACATCCTTCAGACTTCCAAACTTGGACACCAATCTTCTCAATCTGTCAAGTCCTACGCCGTCAACTGCCATGGCTGCCATACCCAACCCAGAGCAGTCGAGATCGCTATTCGGTCGTTGTCCCAGTCCATACAGCCATGGCCAAGTCCGTGCCTTTTGTGTTTTGGCCCTCATACCACCACCTTGCTGCTCTCCTCCCTTGCACATTCATAAACACGGTTTGATCCTTCTTGACCTTTGCTGTGCTTTGTCGATCTTGCCCTGATTCCCTTCGCTTGCAACGCCCTATTAATCCGTTCATTCCAGAAAAAAACACCCTCAACGAGGAATTGATCCAGCAAGCCTCGCCTGCCATAGCAACAACCTGGTCTGTCGTGTCAAAGTCGTCAAAACACGACCGTACCTATCGCCACCAAACAACGTCATTCCCAACTCGCAAAGATCGTCAAAGCACCGTTCATCTATCAGTGTCAAGGAGAGATCAAATCCGTTGACCGTGATCCCAATCATCCTGGTGTCCTTCTCCCATACCTGGTGCCCCCAGTCTGCTCCTCTGACATAATAAGCACAATCCACGTAGCAGCATGTGGTCACGGTTTCATTAACACTTATACCACTCGATCGGCTCTTTGTCATATCACTTTCTTGCATATCGTTTCTGCAAATATACGACCATGAGTACCGCCCCTTGTCTTCCTGGTTCAGCCATGCCTTTTCCTGAAGAGCACTCTGGCTGGTGGCCCTCAGATCGCACAGCAAAGTCTCGACTACGCGCTTTCTTTACTCGTGCCAAGTCAGAGAACAAAGTCCCCCAATACATGTCAACATCTGAGTACTTGCACTCAGATTTACCTCCACTATCATCAAGTACAGAGGCCCTGTCCAGCCAAAGTGGCGTCACCAAGCGCAATCGTAGTACAACATGGACAAGTCGAACTACCCGACAATCAAGTCGACCTATCAAGGACATTGCACCCAGGACAATCACATCTCGAGATCCCCCGCCACTGCTGCAGGCTTACCTTCAGGCAAAGTTGCACGAAGTCCTCGAAGTTCCCACCACACTAACCGACATTCTCTTTCGCACTGGTCCAAGGCGGAGGAACAGTATATCTAGTGAGACCCCATCAAGGTCAAGTCTGGCCGATGATGAGAGCATTAATTCTGTCACCAAGCACAGGCGGAATTGGTCTGGTGCTAGCACCTGTTCTTTGAACCAAAAGCTATTTGTCCTGCTCAGACATGGCTTTGTCTTGCAGTACGCTGCCGACGGATTGAATGATCGTCTGCCCGAGAAGATCCTAGAGTTAGGCCCTCAGTCTGTTGCTTTTGCCAGCGATGCAATTCCTGGGAAGCATTGGGTTCTGAGAATCTCTCATGATCGCAACTCTGACCCTACCCCATCTCATGCCCCAAAAGCCTCTTGGTCCAAGTTTGGTTTCCGCCAACCGGAGAACAAGCGACTTGTCCAAGACTTACTCCTGGTCTTCGACAATGCACTTACTCTTGGTACATGGCTGACCGCCGTCCGTAAGGAGATCGAAGTCCTCGGTGGACTAGAATATCGACCTGACTCTAGAAACGAAGATTACAAGCAAGAGGCCCGTCCCGTGTTGAAATCTCAAAAGAGTCTTCCTAACATCTCTCGATCATCGGCCCAACTAGGATCAGATCACCTGTTCAAGAAACTACCTCCTTCTCCCAAACTTCTCCCACCCATGCCTAAGTGGACAGCCTCACGCAACGTCTCGAGATCCACTACTGATTCTTCCATCCACACATTGAACGAGCTTGATGATCTTAGAGACTCGTCCTTTTCAGATGCTCGATCCGTCTCTACCTCTGGCACCAGCTTTGCAGGCTCAACAGCCTCTCGGTCTCCTGCTGTAGAGTCTTTCAGTCCAAGCTCATTAAACTACCATGACATATCACTCCCAGCCAACAGTACATCCCGACTATCTACTCCCATCCAGGACGATGTTGGGGAACTCTCAATGTACATGGCTACTCCTCGGAAAAGCTACACAAATGATATGCTTGTTCCAAAGCCACTGCGTAGCAGAACCCACCAAGGTAATGTGCAGGGTTCTACCCACCCAGATGTCATCGATCATGCACTGTTTGTTCAGCCAACAGAAACAGTTGGCGAGAGCTCGGTAGCCGCTAGACCCAGGCCTATTTCAACGATTGCACCTCTTCCCGAACCAGGTCACTTGAGGAAGGTCTCTGCACGTCATCGGTATGAAGCTCAAGGAACGACAGTCAGACCGAACACCCCCAATACTTCTCGACCTCCAAGTACTCGAAGCCGAAGCTCATCATCGGTCACGCTAGTTGACTCACCAACAGATTTGTCCACAAGGAGGACACCATCTTACAGTTTGTTCCCCAGACGATATTCATCATTAGAAGATCCTTCGCAGGCTCTGAGCCCCTCAGATATTGCCTCACCTCGCTCAAGTATTCAGCGAAGTAGTCGAGAGGTCAGCAGCGGTAGCTACTCCATTCCTTCTACCTCGGAAGAAAAACTCGAGTCTAGGTCTTCTTTGATAAGCACAACGTCTGTGCAAAGGAGACAGAGTCGACTTGCATCTATTGATACTACCAATGTCATTCAGACCCACTCCCCTCAAAGATCACCTACTGGTACAGACTCGCTGATCCAAAGCTGTTTCGGAAGTCTGGCAAACATTCCCAAACGCTCACACGCAACTCAGCCTGTGCCAGCCTTGAGAAGAGACTCCTCCATAGAGACAACGATGCTCGAGGTTTCTGCTTCTCTTGAAAAGGCAACAAATGGAGTGATCTTGTCTAGTCCTCCACGAAAATCACGTCACATCAAAGGCCAGAAGAGCATGCCATCCCTTGTGAATTCTATGCCTCCTTGCGGTCCACCCCCCACTGGACCATTGCCTGCTATACCATCAGATGTGCCGAATGGCAGTGTGAAAGTCCGAAGATCAAGCAAGATGGCCAGCAGTACCACGACAACTTCACGCTCAACCTCGCCAACTACTTCAAAACACATTCACACGAAATCAACACCTTCATCATCTACTAATACTACTTCTCAAACTGTGGTTACGAACTCACCAGCCGCACCTGTATCTTCTCCGAACAACACCGTGACCCATGCTCGACAGAGCTCGTCCATTTCCTCCGTCGGTTCTGTTCGTCATGTCACGGCATGGCTTGCAAGTCCCAAGGTCGCAGCCTTCTCGGCTAAATATGATTTTGAAGCTACGCCAAAAATCGACGTTGATTTTGAGGATATGTCCTTCAGTTCCAGTTTCACAAACTTGATGTCTTAAGTGGATTAAAGTCTACAAATCGATGATTGAAGAAGACGGTCACCTGTTGGCCACTGCCAGGTTCTGTCAACTCTACCATTCCACCCAAGGCTGCCACCATGGCACCTATGGGTTTAGCTCTCTATGATGATTTTACGCAAGATAAACTATCACTCACGATCTTTTGATGACCTGCATATCATATGGTGTAAAGGAACGACCCTAGGATGATACCCTATGACACGGAGTCGGGTAAAGGGCCTTAGATGCAAAAAGCATTTGGTATACTTTGGTATACACAGATAGTTTGGCTGAAGCCAGACAGCCTGAATTTGATTATTCAAAAAACCATACTACTTTTCACGTAGATTATATTTCCTCGTACAAGACTGAGTAAATTGAGAAGACCTGAAGATTGGGAAAGACACTGGGTGATGATCAACTACTGGAATATTTGAGTTATGGATACTTTGTAAATGGGCCGAGCCTTTCCGACCGTGCCTTCTCCAAGGCACAGCACGGACATAATAAAGGCCGCGACAAGATGAACACACCACGATACACGTACAAGGCGGCGCTGGCGGATCTACTCCGTAGAAAAGAGATCAGCCTCCACCTCCCACCACCACACGTAAACTCTGACCCGAATGCAGATCCGCTACAACAGCACCAGCCAGCGATGGAGCTCCGAGGGAGAAACCAAATCTCATAGGTAGGTATATTCCCTCCCTTTTCCGACCAAAACTCGAAAACCATGGCTGAATGCACGCACCACACCACCTTCAACATTCCTAGAAGAATCCGTCGAAGGAATTCCCAACATACGCAGCAGAACAACAAGTATGAATCATCATCATCATCATCATCAGAATCAGAATCATCATTAGGGGACTTTTTGTTTGATCGGATCGTTTGGACCGGCTGGAAAATAATTCCAGATCGACGCCGCCCAATACAATATATCCACAAAACACGACAACACGCTACACTCGACTCGACTCGACTCCACTCCATTCGACAGGACAGACACTCGGACACTCGGACACGGGTATACTCGGGACACATAGCAAGCAAGCAAGCAAGCAAGCACGTAAGAACGCAGGAAATGCAATGTTGACGAATCGACGAATTGAATATTCAGTACGTTTAGGTACGGCGACTCATGGATCTGAGATTCAACTTCAAAATTTGAATTCATATCTAAACCGAAGTTTCCGCATTGAAAGTCGTTTATCCTCTTGTGTATGTGTGTGTATGTCACTGTATTGTCACTTGTACTCCATACGTGTACATATATGTATGTGGGTATGTGGATTTTTTGAATGACGGGGAAAGCCCCTGTCAGGCTTCTTGGCCAATTATTTTATATATGTGTATACAGAATTTACGTGATTTCTGTCTACGGCCGAGGCGGCCCCCTGGGTTCCTTGGGGCCCGTCGTGGTCGTGGTCTTCGTTGTCATTTATAGTCTGTGGTCAGACTCACATGTCACTTCCTTCGCCTTGATGGTAGGTGTCTGTCTGTGTGTGTACTCCGTACGTGCGGGTTTCTAAGAATCATCTCGTCACGCCTCGCGGGTTAGGTTTTATCTGGCCCTGGGTTTGAAGGTCACTGTCGCGTAGTTGTGGAGAGTGACTATGGAATTCCCCCATCGGTAGTGCCAGGTTGGTTGGTTGGTTGGTTGTGTATGAAATGTAGATATGTCATATATGGTTAGGTCATGACTTTGGTTTACTCTCTTGTGGGTATTAGGGTAGAGTTACACTATCTACAGTCCTTGGCAGGGGCCGGTGATGGCGATGATCAGTCATTGTAAGATTGATTGATTGATTGAATGACTGGATTCTTCGTGCTGTTTTATTTCAGTAGTTTCTACTCAGTACTTACTGAAGGACTAGATTTGCCCTTGACCGTTGTTCATACCCAACAAGTGCAGTTTCAGCAGTAGTGCCCGGTTTTGCTGTTTGTTCGAGTTTTCCCACATATCCGCTGCCCGTTCGTCATCACGACCACACTGCGACGTCTAAGTGCTATTGACTCTACATTCGATGTATGTTGTGTGCGAAGTGTGGGACTGGGAAGGGGGATCCGTAAAGAGTATTCGTCAGTACAGTCGTTGGATAGATTAGTGATCTTTGAATGCGAGGCAAGTTTGACATCGTACTGTGCGTCTGTGACTGAGTAGGGAAGTACCTGCTTCGTAGTCGCCCTTGAAGTGTCAAGATGGCTTTCTTAATCTGCATAACCCGGGGAAAGAATCCGAGAGAAGAAACCCCATTCACGCCCCAGTACAGGTGGGATGAGGTACTCGACTTCGTATTTCTGTGCTGTGGTTGCTGCCTTGGTCATGTATGGCCGGATACTTGCTGTGCGAACCATACTCCAACCCTTGTCTTGCCACAATTATGCAAGTAGGGCGACTGATTGACTGAGGAGGAGGAGCTGACGGTCAAGTCCTAGCCGTGGCTGGATATGCCATAGAGGCTGGGAGCTTAAGGCGAGATATGGTTCTCATTTGCGTGGTCCACGTACATGTGCATGCCATTGATCTGCGTGCAAAGCACAATTCTTTTCTGGCCATCGGAAGATCATTACCTACCATGTGCGTCGAGTTTTTCCGTAATTGAGCTTTCCAGTCTCAGGAGGTAGGCCGGTGAGTAGATCGCAGATAGGTAGACTCTACTCAGTGGAGTCATTCATGCCATAGAATCTACTGAATATGTGCACTGCTGTCTGGCATGTGAAAAACCAGCCTCCTATTTGCCGGAGAACATTTCCCGTTCAGTTGTCAGATTAGTCGAATTCCGACATCTCGTTCATCCTCCGCTTGGCAAGAAGAGGTCTGCCGCAAGCCATCGGGCGGGACGCGCCTTAGACTCTAGTGTTCACTGAATCGGTATCCACTGCCCACGGCCTTCAGCTTACTGATATCAGTAGACGTGCACTAACTATGTGGCTCGACACGACAGATGCTCATGAATCAAATTGTTTCCACTTGTACGTGAAGACTTTGATGAGCCGTGATGGACATGTACAGAAGATTTGGAGTATTCTGCCCTGGCTCAAGACAGGACTCCAAGCGGTGGAGACAAATCTCATCCGTCCAGGACTAACAAGTAGTTCTTGTAGGCTAGAATGGAAATCCCATTGTGTGGGACACGGGATTTTTCGCTTACCATATATCGACTTTCTCCCTGGTCCTTCGGCACCCCTGGACGATATAGCTTGTGATGGATGGCGTTGAGCTATGTACTCGGTTCCGAGAACCATTCCCTTGGATTTATTTGCAGGGTACTGTACAGAAGCTTCAAGGATGTTGACCAGGCACAGCTTGTCCCTGCCCAGGGCTAGAATAGAAGCAGAAGATGCCTATGTTCGCAACCAGCCTCAATCCATGCGGGTCACGGAACGCTCGATCAAGCCCAAGTGGACGTGGTAACGACAGCCTTCAGGGAAAGCAATGCAGGTCAAAGCCCCCTCCGACGGAAGGCCTTATTATGCAAGCGTCAACTCCGCCTTCTGGTATCCGTTATACACTTGGACAACGTGCATTGACAAGACATGGTCTAGATCGACCTCTTGCATCTTGACTGAAGTATGGGTTCCGCTTTGACTAATGCACGTCACTTGTTAGCGTGAACATGGGTGGAAATTCCACTTTTTGACCGGCGTTCCCGCTGATTAGGCACAAACCAGACTGGCTACGGACGGTGAACCTACTACACTTGGTAAGTTTGTGTCAATAGATACTTAGTCTGAATCTTCACCCACCCGGAAAGTAGACTCAACATCCGACTGGGATCCGACTCCTGTGTCTAGTCCCATGCTTCGCGGCACAGACAGAAGCTTTCAGGCTTGGACTGTTAGAACTCAAGTCTTGAAATGGAAGCAGCCCTCTCCCAGAGGTACAACTCAGGCGGGTCATAGTAGGACCCATAGGCCAGGCTATGCGTCGTGGACTACGTAGGAGTCCGACGTAACCCTCTAGACACTTACGGGAGGATCAGTCGCGCACCATCCACAGATCTCAGGGGGTATCTGAGGGCATCAAAGAGGTGCCTCGCCCGTCTTACCTTTTGGATGGATCCGATCAATTCCTCTTGTTTAGCTGGACAGATTCTTCGACGACGAGGTGGGACCTTTGATTCAGAGACATATTTGGAATGAGAGGCGGGCAGAGTAGTAGAATCAGTCCGCTTTTGGCGACTAGAAACCAAATCACTGCGCTACATGGACGGATTGAGGACACTTGGTCGTTGAGACCCCGTCCATTCATCCACCGACCAGTTATGCGTGAAATCGAGTTGAGAGGAAATGATACTCGACCATGGAGATGAGATATTAGTGCAGAGACAGAGATATAGTCGCACGTGTAGGCTCATATTGAGGCTCATTGGAGGATCTCCTCACTATAGCCTTTCAATAGGGCCAAACCTGAATATTGTCGAGTTATATGAATGGTCAGAATGATCCCTGAATGATCGTTCATGGTGTAGCACTCGCGAAAAGGGCTCTATGATGTACCGTATCTGCCCCTTAAGGTAGATCACAAAGACGTATTGTGCAGACTTGCAACGACCAATGGCGTCATTGATCCAGATACAATTGTAAGCAACGACAATGTCATCTCCTTTTCTCGAACGAGTCCGTCGTCTCCAGCTGTGAGACACTACGCATTTAGCGCTTACTAAATTATCTGGGTCGGCTTGGGAACAATACCACAATGGCCCGCATCTTTATCACCGGCTCATCTGACGGCCTGGGTTCTCTAGCAGCTCGTGCCCTGGTCAAACGAGGTCACTCGGTTGTTTTACATGCACGGAATGCACAGCGAGCGCATGATGCGAGATCTGCCTGTCCTGGTGCAGAGACTGTGCTTGTAGCTGATCTGTCGGATATTACTCAAACCAAAAAGCTGGCAGATGACCTAAATTCCCTGGGCAGATTTGATGCCATCATCCACAACGCGGGAATATACACGGGCTCATATCGAAAGACCAACGAAGGTTGGCCTGCCATCGTCGCCGTCAATACTCTTAGTCCTTACATTCTCACGGCTCTGATCAAGCCTCGACCAAAGCATCTAGTCTTCGTTTCATCAGGCCTACATAATAATGGCGACCCTTCATGTAGAGACATCACGTGGACTGAGCGAGGGAGAAAGGGTTCCGAGATCACCAGGCTTATGCGGACACCAAGCTACACAACATTCTTCTCGCCTCGGCGATTGCGCAGAGGTGGCCGGACGTTCAGAGCAATTCTCTGGATCCCGGATGGGTGGCAACAAAGATGGGTGGCTCTTCGGCTCCGGGAGACATCGGTGCCGCTGTTGATACCTATGTGCAGCTTGCTGAAGGAACAGTGAAACAGACTGGCAAGTATTGGTTCAGTTGCAAAGTCAGGTCACCCAAGAAAGATGCAGAAAATCAAGCTGTACAGCAGGAGTTGCTAGACCAGCTCGAAGCGATAACAGGGCTGAAACTTCCCAAGGAGTGAGACCAATATTGATTTTTGGTTACTTGCCCAATCCAAGGAATGTAGATATCCGTGTCTACATGTGGCCAACTATGATTTAGTTGGCGTAACACCATACATGTTAGGTAGTAGAGGCTAGACACGCTATATGGCTGAATCTGGGTTGGTGTCTCGAGTGGTGGAAGCAGCAAAATTCAGGTTGCTCCTTCCGCTAAGCCAGCCAAACATTCGGCCCCAATCGGCAAATTGCGAATTCACTTCTCGACATTATTGTATCTCCCAATCCTCATACTCTCCTTTGAAGATTTTGCTGGGTCAAACACGCATAAACACGAGGATCCTCTCTGTCGTAACCGGGAGCAAACATGTTTATTCTTTTTCCGCTTGGCTCGCTCTTTCTCGCCTACTTTACATGGGCTCTCTTCAATCTGACCACGAATTACCTCACCGCACGGAAAGTAGGATTACCAATCTTAATCTCACCAGTCAACCCTGCAGGTCCATTATGGATGTCGACAAAGACCTTCCTAGAACCAATCTTAACCCGATTGCCATTTGGACTGGGCGAATGGACTTCTCGGGCGGGTATCGGATGGACGTTTCGTGACAGATTCAATAGCCATGCTCGATATGGGGAAGCTTTCATCATCGTAACTCCAGGCGAGAATGAAGTTATCTTGGCCGAACCCGCCGCAGCTGAAGATGTCATGCGGAGGCGCAACGACTTCATCAAAGACCCATCAAAGTACGGATTGCTCGACGTCTACGGGCCGAATCTGGATACTGTGAATGGCAAGAGTTGGGACCGTCACAGGAAAATCACTGTGCCGCCTTTCAATGAGCAGAACAGCGCACTAGTCTGGAAAGAATCAGGTGAGCAGTCAGATCACCTGCTGAAGTTATGGAGCACGCAGACAGAGGTCAGCAGCACCCATGGTGATGTCCACGATGTCGCTCTGAATGTTTTGTGTGGAGCTGGTTTTGGCGTGCATAGTGGCTTTGTGAATCCCAAGGCCTCAGAACAAGACGATGACCCTTGGGATGGCGTAATAGGCTACCGCCAAAGTTTACAACTGCTGTTGACCGATATAATTTCTTTGGTGATTGTCAGTGCCTTGAAGAGATCTGGTCTCCCTCGGTGGGTGCTTTGGGGGGGCATGCGGAAAGTACTTGATGCCAAGGAAGAATTCAGGGAATATATGAGCCAGCTTCTGGCGAAGGAGAAGACTGCCTTTGAACAGGGTAACATTGAAAGGCACAATCTGATGAGTGCTCTTGTCAGAGCTCAAGAGCAGTCCAAAGCTGCGCCTTCAAAGGAGAATGCGAACCCAGCGGCTGCAGGTCTTTCGGAAGATGAGGTCTTTGGAAACCTTTTCATCTACAATCTTGCTGGCCATGAGACGACTGCATCGTCACTTCATTTCGCTCTCGTTTTGTTGGCTGTCTATCCTGAATGGCAGGAATGGATTGGTGAAGAAATCGATGCGGTACGCAGAGATGAATCTGCAGGAACATGGTTTTATGAAACAACTTTCCCGGCTCTACAACGATGCATCTCAATCATGGTAAGGGATTCCTTCGTTTTCGGACAACTTTAGCTGACGTCAACAGTACGAAACTGTGAGATTGTACGGGCCGGTGGTCATGATGCCACGATACACTGATAAAAGGGATCAGCGCCTCACCATCCATGAGCGACAATATGTCATTCCTTCCCGAACCACCATCACCTTGAACTTTGCAGCTTTGCATGTCCATCCCAAATATTGGGGCCAAGATGCACACGAATTCCGGCCTGACCGATGGCTTAGTCGCAACTCCGCCGGAAGTCCAGTTGTCGATTTTCTCGAACCCAGGCCAGGGTCATTTGTTGCTTGGAACACCGGTCCCAGAGTCTGTCCAGGCAAAAAGTTCTCGCAGGTGGAATTTACGCGCATCATCTTCGACCTTTTTGCAGACGGGAATAGAGTTCACTTGGTTCAAAACAAGGACGAGACCCTCACCGATGCAAGAAGTCGGGTCTTGAAGATCGTGAACGGGGCTAAATGCGAAGTGACTCTAAGTCTCCGGGAAAGTGATGACATACGCCTCAGGTGGAGCAGCAACCCGTAAGTAAGCTCATGTCCTGATGAATCGACATAATCGCTTTTTGTATTCTCCCAATGCCCAATGTCGAGATCCGTCCGAAGTATCCATAAATCCGCTCACGGACCAAAGACGGAGCGGAGACAGCGGGTTAGAGCGGGGTTGAGTCCGCTCTACAATCATCAAAACCGTCCGCTCTGAAGGATGCATTTCTTCAGCCTCGAACTGTCTTCCTCGAGTCTGGCTGCTCCGGTCTTGATAATTGCGCCACTTGATATCCTCTTCTAATTAGCCTGCCCACGTGGCAGATCAGAGGGCCGCTCCAACGTCCGCTCGACTTGTCGTTTAGTCCCCTTGTCCTCTGAAAAGAGCCATCGCAATGGAGCCTGAAGAGTTTGCTTCGCAGGCTTGTCGACCATGCAGGTTCGTCAATCTAGTCTCATAGATTTACTTGCTGAATGAAACAGGAGATTGAAGAGAAAGTGTACACGAGAGCTCCCATCGTGTTCATTGGTAAGGCTTGAGATTGCGGAAGCGCTTTAAGTCGTACCTCACTAATCTGAAGAACGCTACCAGTGTATCCGTCTCAAGAAACCATGTGGCTATGCTCTGAAATCCCAGCCCGACAACATAGATGATACAGATATATTGCTTCAAAAGATTCAAGATCTCGAATATCAGCTCAGTCACGTTCCAAGCCGCCAGGTCAAGCCGTCATCGGGTCCATCACAGGCGAGGAACTCGGAGTCTAACCAACCGGCATCAGATGAACCTATTCCAAATCACACCCTAACAAATCGTTCCGATTTGTTTGCAGGACTGTTCTTGGACGCTGAGACATTCAAGACACCGGCTACATCTCTGCTCGTTCCGCATCTTCCACTTCCATCATCGGTAGAGGATATTCTCCACAATCCTGAAAGTGACCTCCATATTTGCCAAGCATACATGACCAGCATTCACAAATGGCTCCCTATGCTGAGTGAAAAGCGTTTATCTCAGAACCTTGCAATACGTACCCATCTGGTTGACGCGCCCTTGGCTTTGTTGTTAATATGCATGAAGCTCGTGTGCGAACAACCTGGCAGCAGTGCAGACTTCGACAAAATCATTCATTCAGCAGATAATCCACATATATATCTGCTTGCCAAGGACTTCCTCAGGGTAATTGAAGATGCGCATTCAATCTCGCTTCGCCTGCTGCAATCTGTTATTCTCATCGCAGTCTATGAGATTGGGCACGGTATTTACCCTGCAGCATATCTTACAGTCGGTCATGCTGCTACACTTGGTATGATGATGGGCTTGCATGACAGGAGACATGCCAGACAATTGTTCAAGACCTCGGATACCTGGACACTGCGTGAAGAGGAGCGACGGACTTGGTGGTCAATTCTTGTGCTAGATAGGTTGGTTTGAAATCGTCTCGGATCCGAGCTTGATCAAATTGCTGACTAAAGTGTCAAGATATATCCACTCTGGCACCATGGGTCTTCCCCTTTCGACATGTGAGCCTCTTCAGGTCGATCTCCTCCCTTGTGACGATAAGCAGTGGGCTCAGGGGCGCATTGGGGCTGGCGAACCACTTTATGCAACAAGTCCTTCCGTTGGCACGACCAGTGGTGTGTTCGCCAGCCTATGTCGTGCTGCACATATTTTGGGTCGTGTGGTACGACATCGAGACGATCTCAATCTTGACTTGTCGTTTCAGATTAATGAAGCAACGACCTTACATCATGCTCTAGTGGCGCTCGAATCTACCTTTCCAGTCCCCAAACTTCACCCACATGACGAGGAGTCTGCGTGTGATATTGGTGCCGCCATTCTTCCTTTCTTGATAAATCAAAGTGCGCGATATATCTTGTACACCATGTACGCGTGCAACGATTTTTTCATAGAGAGATGTGGAGAGCCTAGGATAGGGCGAGAGACAGAGATACAAAAGCTTTCGATAACTGGATTGGAAAACTTGACCGAGAATATGTACGAGCTGGCTGGGCGCCTTCAGGTGGTTTTGAAAATCAGCATGAATTCTGTTAGTCCTCTTGCTTCACATTGCTTGTTCCTTGCCTTAAGTGAGTGTGCTTGGTACGTGCGAGAAGATGGAGATGACAAAATGAGAATGGTTCTCAACCTTATGATGGAAGTCATGGATGTTTTGAAGATGAGATGGAAAGTTTGTGGTATGGGGTGTATTTCCCAACAAAGTACAAAGCTGTCACTAACTTTGTGAATCTCAACAGAACGATACGTCAGCATCCTTAAAGCCGAAGAGGGAATCGTGGCGACACAGGATCCTTAAGGTGCCAAATCACAACCAGACCGAACGGCGCAATGTAGGTCTTGAGAGTACCAGACAAATCTTGATCAACATTTGCGCATCTCCACGACCGGAGGCTGTTCTCGGTTGCGATGAAATCCAGTTCATGGGCGACTACACCCGCAAGTCCATCTTCGACCGAATCCTAGCTATGAGATGAAGTCGGTTCCCGCCGGACCACCACGGACAGATTGCGGCTTGATCCCAAGGACGTCATGACATACCTACAATCTTCTCGCAACCGGACATGATTCTCGTGGGCAGACACCCTCGTGAAAATCTTGGTGAACCGGTGATCTTACTCCCGAGGTACAGCACCGAGAGACAGATGTGGACAAAACGACAGACAAATACCTTCAGCCACTCGCGCGATTGGCACACTGCGGCTGGCTGGACGGCGACATGTATGCTCATCCCGGCGTAATACTCGGTTCTGGCATGTGGTGGCCGAGGCCCATCGCTGGCGATATTATGAGGCACTGCTTGTCTCGAGCAAGAGTCCTTTTTTTTGCGCCGAGGATGAAAGTGCGGAAGTATCTTAGCAGATATATCATATCTGATCAATTAGCATGTGCAGTCGTGTGGCGCAATTAGTGGGCCTGGCGACAACGGGACGATGATCATGGTGGGGGATGGAGGAACGACGGGGTGGGAACAACGAAAAATTCCACCCCCTCCCCTCGTGCGACATGAATAACTATGTATGTACCTAGGCAGTTTTGTAAATCGTCAGTCGCTTGCTGCGTTGATCGATCGATCGATCGATCGGTCTCCCGATCGCCAAAAATTTCAGAATCATTTGCCAGCAGCAGAGGAGTTTCCTTGACTCTTGAGTCTTGATCCTACCCGTGTAAACTGGTCAAGAATCAAGATGTTGCGCGAGAGGGACTGTCCCGAAGGTCCCAGATGTCCGAGGGGTCCGGAGCGTCGCGTGCCGAGCTCTAGAGTCCTGAGTTCGCATGCCACAATGCCCATACTCGTGCCCATCCCGATGCTCAGTCTATTGTTGACGAGGGGAGGTGGCTCATCTGCTACCGCTACTGCTACGCTACATGGGATAGCGGAGGATGTTATCTGGCCTCTGAAAGGAGCACTTCACTCTTTATGTAGAACGGGGAAAGGGGCAGATCTAAGGGGTCAGTTGTCCAATTATCAAACATCCATTTCTCATTCATTCAACACTGTTTATTAAACAATTAAACCGGGAAAGTGCATGGTATCTTATCTGACAAGTAAAATTCAATTCAATTCAGCTCAGCTTAAATCAACCTTGTCAACAGTCATATTAAGCTATACTTTGAAGTGGAGTGGTCAGTAGAGTGGTCGGTAAAATGGTCGACTCCCAAACCCTGGTGCTTTTGTCCAGATGAAGATCAATCCTGCCTCCTAGAAAAGCCGCTCTCATCTAGTTGAAAGAAGCCGCGTCAAGTATTGCGACGTTGGGGCATAGTAAGACGCGGTATTTCAACCACCATATGCTTGTTTGATCTCTTTCGCATATCTGGCTTGAATCTTCTTTCGCTGCAGTTTCTGTGCTGGAGAAATGAAACCCTATCTCAGACATTAGTGCTGGTTCACATCTGGAAGGTTGAAAAAAAAAGGTTATACTTACGTTCTGTGGAGTCCATTCTTCATCTGCAATGACGAGTCCATCAATGATCTCGATAGCACTGAGACCCACACTACGCCCTGCTTTTTGTAACTCTTTCAGCACAAGACTATTGATTCTTTTATCGTGAGCCATCTCCTCGATGGATTCTCCAGAAATACCGTTCGCGGCGGCTAGCTTTTGAAGTGTAGCTTCAACAGGCACAATGATGGCGATTGGTTTGGCTTTGTCTTCCTGGGCGAAGACACAAATGTTGCCAACCACTGGAGCGGCGCGATATGACGATTCCAGCTTTTCGATGGCAATGTATTCGCCGTTGAGCGTCTTGACCAAATTCTTCTTACGGTCAATGATTTTCAAATGACCATTTTCATTGAATTCGCCAATGTCTCCAGTCTTGAACCACTTGTCTTCAGTAATGGCTTCTTTTGTTTCTTGTTCATTATCCCAATATCCTTCAGTGACAGAAGGACCACGAATCCAAATTTCACCTTGAGGAGGATTGTTGGTGGAGTAGTAGCCAGCGTCAGGGAAATCCACCAACTTGACCTCGATGCAGCCTGGTATATCACCAAGGGCCGTGGGGTCCCAGGCAAGAGGGTCTTGAATGCATCCCATAGCGGACGTTTCTGTGAGACCATAACCAGAAATCATCGGTGTCACAGCGTAACTGATGAATTTGATGGTCTCCTGCGAGATGGGACCTCCACCATTGAAAGCAATACGCAGTCGACCACCGGTGGCATCCTTGAGTTTTTTGAATACTACAGCATCCAAGACACCGGTACCTGGCAGACCTGAAGAAAGCAAAAACTGCTTCAACGAGAGCGCACCCCAGAACAGGTTCTTGGTGATGGCAGAGCCACTGTTGACCTTGTTGATGATGCCCTTTTTGACACTTTCCCAAACAGCAGGTACACCGATCAGTACTGTTGGTTTGAATTCACGAATGTCGCCCTTGCAATTGCGTACAGAAGTGTCAGATAATGTCTTGGGATTGCCATAACCCATGGTGCCACCCCAGAACAGACAGACGTTCTCGAACATGTACTCGAAAATATGCGACTGGGGTAGATAGGTAAGTAGGGCATCCGCAGGAGAGATGTAGGGAGCGACAATGCTTTGCACGCCAGCCATTGCGGCCACTACTGCCTTGTGTTTGATAGTGACACCTTTGGGAGGACCAGTGGACCCTGATGTGTACATGATACAGGCTAGGTCTTCAGGAGTTGGGGGAACAGGATCAACTGGGTTCTCAGCCCAGCTTTTCGGAGGTCGTCTATGCTGATGACCTTGATTTCAGGGAAAGAAGATTTCAGCTTGTCAAGGTCGGCCTGCTTGACTTCGGGTTCGTTGTTATAGATGACATTCTTGAGTGAGGGAGTGTCCTTGAGGACGTTCAGAAGGGTGGGGATGAGATTGGGGTCGAGGAAGATGGCCACGGAGCCAGTCTGTTTGAGGGAGTGTCGTAAACCTTCCTCGCCTAGCGAATCGTATGCTGTGACAATAGGAATGGACTGTGAAGCAGCCGCGTGGGATACGGCAAGCCAATGTGCACTGGAACTGTTAGATCAAGGTCGGGGCAGTCGTATGTCGGTGTTTGGTGATTTACCTGGTAGCACCGTATAGATGCATTTTGTTCTCTTTGGAGACGCCCAAGCCGCGCAGGCCTGCGCCGATATCGAGAGCCAACTTCTGGTATTCGATGAAAGAAATGTAGGTGTAACCACTGAGCTCGTAGAAGGTCCATTTCTTGTCGACCTCGGTTTCGACTCCGTCGACGATCTTCTTGACCTTTTTGTTCTCGACGTGGGTTTTTATGATTTTCCTGGAACCAATGGCTTTGGCATTGCCGAACTTGGTAGCGGCACGTACCAGGTTGTCGTAGATGGTCTTGACCTCATCTGAGGGCGTGACGAGCAGACCGTCCTTGGCCAAAGGATTGATTCGGGGAATGGTCTCGCCGCTCTTCTTCTCGTAGCCTGGGGCATCGATGGAAAAGGGCTTCTTTTTGGACATCTGAGGTTGAACATGGCCATCGACCCTCGGCCGATGATCGTTAGTTCCCAATGCGAAGGGCATGATGTGTTGATGAAGATGGGAACCAAAGGGAGGGTGTTTGAGGAACGGGAGAGGGAGAAACGAAGCAGTCGAGACGAGACTGCGACCTGGGGTTGGTAGACAGCTTCAGAGGATTGAAGCGCGAGAGTCGGGGATTGGGAACAAGAGAGAGGCAAAAGGTGAAAGAGATGAAAGAGAACAGTGAATGCCTAGGGATTGGCACGACGACGATGGCGAGGTCTTGTGGTTTTGAGTTGTCTTGGAAGTTTACAAAGTAAAGTCGAGGCTGGAATGGGGGGAGAGTCGAAAGTGAGGTCAGCGGAGTAGCGAGTAACTACGATGACGGATGTAGACATGCCCAACAGTCCTGAGCCAGTGAGCCAGTGAACCAGGCAACCCTAACTAACTTGGTCGAATAATTACCTACACCACTCTACACCTGACTACCGTACTTGACTCCCTTACATGCTACCGTACTCGGTCCTCCAGTCTCCGTTCTCTGTCCAGGACTTCGGCTATGTTCAAGTCATCAGCAGCAGGCATAAGTCTTTATGACACTACGGGTGCCTTCCAACTGCCAACCCAATTCCTCCACGCGATTTTGCAAGTTTGACCTCGTCGCAGGCTCCTTTCTTGCCTAGTCGTGACTTGTGGTCGTGTCCAGCTCAGAAGCTCCTCAACTCCCTAGCTGCCCAGGCCCGCCCAGCCGCCCGGTGCAGTGGCAAGGCCCCGACGCACCAGTGCCCAGTCGCCAAACGTCTTCCCCAACCTTTGAAACCTCGTGTGGGAGGAGCACTTGGAAAAGAGACTAAACTGGTTTCGTTAGCCCCAAGAAACTTGCTGTGTGTTTGTGGAGGTTGGCGTGTCGTGGCTGTGCGGCCTTGGGGATGAAGAGGTCTTGGTCCCTTCCACTTATCAAGCCTGAGGGTTATCACCTACACCTGCACCTTGCGCCTGCGCCTTCGCCTGCACACCTGTAAGCCAGATTAGAGATTTGGGGAGAAGGGGCTAAGGAGGACCTCTCGGGCTTCGGTGTTCCTTGAGCCAAGACCATATAACTAGGGTCACGGGTGCCTCTCTACGGAGTAGTTGGCCCAGTGGTGGCCCCGTAGGGCTTAGGCTGACACAACTGTCGCGCCTCACCGACCGTGCGGCGTATGTTGCTCAACCATGTCACATGTGTAGACTCACACGTAACCTAGCGTAGACTCACACGTAACCTAGGCACCTAGGTATACCTTTTGAACGAAACTTACTTCGATACCTAGGCACTCCGTACCTATAGCAGGTAACTAATATTAGGTAAGATACTGTACGCTTCTCATCTGCCTCATGCTGTACACAAGCTTTCCGATTCGTGACTGAGCGATCTCCTTGCACGTTCAAGGTGTAAGCCCCAGAGAAGCGAGATCTCCGTAATCATATCGACCACCCAGTGCTGTAGTATGTACTGACTACCTGTTTAGGGACCTGATGCTGGTGGTCATGAGTCTGCCGATGCCCACACTTGGGAGTTGTAGAATTCCCCTCAGTCACATGACTTATATCCGTGTAACTCAGTCAATGCTACAAAATCTCAAAGGTACTGTGCTTGACTTCAACTTATCTCGGCTTATGTGGCTAAATCCCGAATCATAACCTGACTACCAGATTCAAGGAAAGTCTCCGGGTTTCATGCCTGCTTTGAACCCCTCGCTCTACGACTTTCTTTGCTCACGCATTGGAATTCCGGTACAAGACTCTGAGGAAGGTACTTTGCAACCTCGACCTTACCTTTTCGCAGCATCTGCTTGCAAGGCAACTAATCCGAATAAACAGAGACTTTCTTACTGTTCAGCCAAGATATTCCCAGTAACAACCTAGGCTTCGTCGACCAAAAGGCCGATCTTGTGGAACTTGAGATTGCCGGCCGCAACTACAGCATTCGACAATCCCCAGGTCTGCTCAAATCTGATAATGCTGGTGGCACGACTGGAGCGGTCTTGTGGAAAGTCACCCCGCTTTTAGCAGAATGGTTGGCCGCTAGACCTTCATTACTCACTGACATCAACGTCCTCCATTCAGATGCTACAGTTGTCGAACTCGGCTGTGGGTTGACCGGTCTGATTGGCCAGGTCATGTCCGGAACCGTCAAGAGATATGTTCTCACCGATCAAGCCTCAATCACCAAGCACTTGAAAGCCAACCTCGACGATGAGATGGCGACAAGACAAACGACAACCTCAAAGTACAAGAAGAAAAACAAACCACAATCTGATAGACGCTCGGAGGTGGCTCTTCAAGTCTGCCCATTGGATTGGGAGTGCGATGCGGTGGAAAACTTGAGGGAAGCCCTCACATCTGAAGGCAACATCGACCTGATCGTCGTCTGCGACTGCGTGTATAACGAATATCTGGTTAACCCACTGGTGCAGACATGTGTCGATGTTTGCCGTCTTGCTCAGCAGAAACATCACGCTACCTTGGTGCTAATAGCCCAGCAACTACGTTCTGATTCGATTTTCCACACTTTTCTGTGTGCTATGATGCTGCAATTTGATGTATGGCGAGTCGGTGATGAACACATTGTGATGGGACTCGGCACCAATTCTGGTTATGTGGTCCACGTGGCTGTCTTGAAACAAAGCACGGATGCCTAAAGTCACCCTTGTGCTAGGGAATCTTATGCACACTTGCACAAGCACTTCGTCGTGGCGGAACAACAAAGAGCAAATGCGGTGAAAACGTGTTGCATCCAACACCAGCACACCGTAACTTGCCACAGACACAGTCTAGTTATCAAGACATACGACCGCATTTACAGACCGAGCTTTAGCGACGGGTCAAATCAAACAACTACTGTAGGAAAGACACTCTGATAAGGCAGCAAGACTCTAGAGCCACCGTCACTTGACCAATTTCAGTTAGCGTAAACATCCACTTAGCGGCCACTAAACTGGCACGATTGGACAACAAGTGCGCATCCCAGTGGCATCCCTCTCCAGTGCTCTCCTCAGATTCCCCTAACCACTTTACTAATTCACTAGTAAATTCTAAACATTCCAGCATCCACACAGTTTTGCACCCAGACATCCAACATCCCACATCCCACATCACACATCAACATCCTGTGCCACTTTTTTCAATGCACCCTCGGCCTTTTGCTCTCAAGATTTCCACGCGGTTTTGTTGTATTTAGGTATTGGCCCTTGACCGGGCATTGGCACTTGCAAGTCTGACGGGTTCTGCACTTGCACAACACCATGGATCTGCGCAATACCATCCAGTCGTCTCTGTCAGCCGAAGCTGCGGTTCGGACACAGGCTGAATCCTCTCTAAAAGCCGCCGAACAGCATCCTGGCTTCATCGGCGCTCTCCTTGATATCCTACAGTCCGAGCAAGATCCTGCCGTCCGACTGTCCACCGCAATCTACCTGAAGAATCGAGTCTCACGAGGTTGGGCCACAGAGAATACTCCTCATCAACCCATCTCCGAGCCTGAACGGAAGCCCTTCAGAGATCGTCTTCTCCCTACTTTGTCTACTGCTCCTCCTCAAATCCGAGCCCAATTAGTCCCCGTCCTTCAGACCGTTCTACAGTACGACTTTCCGAACAAATGGCCCGAGTTGGTGGACATTGCCCTGCAGTCTCTCAACACCCAGGATGCCAGTTCTGTTTACGCCGGTTTGCAGGCTTTACTGGCCATCTGCCGCACATATCGATATCGCGCCGGAGAAGAGAGAGACAACCTCAATAAAGTCGTTGGCCTCACATTTGCGACCCTCCTGAGCATAGGCAATAAGCTGGTCAATGAATCCAGCCCAGAAGCCGGAGAAATGCTCAGAATTGTCGTCAAATGTTACAAACACGCCGTCTACTATGCCTTGCCACCGTCACTGCAGAATTATCAAGCCACTGTCGACTGGTGCACGTTGTTCTTGACCGTTATTTCCAAGCAACCGCCCGAGTATGCGATGGATGATGATGCCGATGAAAGGGAACGCAATCATTGGTGGAAAGCCCGAAAGTGGTCATATGCAAATCTCAATAGGTTGTTCGTCAGGTACGGCAACCCATCCGGTCTGTCATCGTCGTCACAGGAAAAAGAATATGTGGATTTTGCAAAGGTTTTCATCACCAATTTTGCTCCTGAGATCCTCAAGGGTTATCTCCAGGAGATCGAAAAATGGGTTGGTGGGAATCACTGGCTGAGCAAACCCTCTCTTTCATATACCCTGATTTTCTTGGAAGAATGCGTCAAACCAAAGACCATGTGGGACAAACTAAAACCCCACATGGACAGCCTCATCCAGCACTTGATTTTTCCTGTCCTATGCCAAACCGATGAGGATATGGAACTTTTCACCGACAATCCACCAGACTATCTCCATCGTAAACTCAACTTTTACGAAGAAGTTTCCGCTCCTGATATGGCTGCCACAAATTTCCTCATCGCTCTCACGAAATCGCGGAAACAACAGACATATGTCATTCTGTCTTACGTCAATGAGGTAGTCACACGTTATGAAGCGGCTCCTGATGATCAAAAGAATCCTAGAGAAAAAGAAGGTGCCCTGCGCATGATCGGCTCTTTGGCATCGGTGATTCTAGGCAAGAAAAGCCCCATCGCCGATCAGGTCGAGTATTTTTTCGTCCGACATGTATTCCCCGAGTTTAGATCGCCTCACGGATTCCTTCGTGCCAGAGCGTGTGAAACCATGGAAAAATTCGAGCAATTGGAATTCAAAGATCCGAATAATCTTATGATTATATACAGAAATATACTAGAGTCGATGGCCGATTCGGAACTGCCTGTCAGAGTCATGGCTTCGTTATCCCTCCAGCCACTTATTCGGCACGATGCCATTCGACTCGCCATGCAGTCGAACATTCCACAAATCATGCACCAGCTCCTGAAATTGATGAACGAGGTCGATGTCGATGCATTGTCCAATGTCATGGAAGACTTTGTTGAAGTCTTTGCCGAGCAACTAACGCCTTTTGCCGTCGCTCTCAGCGAAAATCTCAGAGACACATATCTCAGAATCGTTCAAGAGATTCTTGGTCGAAATGAGACTCGAGCGAATGAAGATGGTGGGGCATTTGGTGACTATCTCGACGACAAGGCCATTGCTGCTTTGGGAGTCCTGCAAACAATGGGAACTCTCATTTTGACTCTCGAGGCAACTCCGGATGTCCTTCTCCTGCTTGAGACAATTCTCATGCCAGTGATCTCCATCACATTGGAAAACAAGCTATACGATCTGTACAACGAAGTATTTGAGATTATCGACTCATGCACGTTTGCCTCCAAGTCAATCTCTCCGACCATGTGGCAAGCATTCGAGCTGATGCATAAGACCTTTAAGGATGGTGCTGAATTGTACTTGGAAGACATGCTGCCAGCCCTGGACAATTTTGTTACTTATGGCTCGCAGAGATTTATCGAGCATCCACCATATCTTGCAGCTGTTGCAGGAATGGTACGAGATATCTTCGCTGATCCAAAGGTTGGTGGAGTTGACCGCATTTGCGGTTGCAAGTTAGCAGAGGCAATCATGCTCAATCTGAGAGGTGGTCCCATTGACAGTTATATTCCCACGTTCATCACACTTCCAATGGAAGTTCTCACCAGTCCGCAACAAAAGACCATCGTCAAGAGTTACAAGATTCATTTGGTCGAGATGGTCATCAATGCCATCTACTACAATCCAATTCTGGCTCTGAGAGTCCTTGAATCTCACGGATGGACCAACAAGTTCTTCTCCATATGGTTCGGCAGTATTGACTCTTTCCGCAGAGTCCACGACAAAAAGCTCTGCATTGCGGCTATTTCAGCCCTGTTGACAATAAGTGGGGACCAGGTGCCTCAATCGGTACAAACAGGTTGGCCTCGCCTGTTGACTGGAGCAACGTATTTGTTCCGTACCCTTCCTGCTGCAGTTAAACAACGTGAAGAAGCTGTGAAAGCCTCTGACGGGATTTCAGATTCGTTGTCTGAATATGCTTCGGATGACGAGGCCGATGATTGGGCCGATGAAACTGGAGAAAACCAACAAGCTCACGAATGGGGAAACGTCAGTGCTACTACGATCCCAGATACTAAAGGTGATATCAAAGACGAATCCCAGGCATACTTGGACTTCCTTAGTGAGGAAGCCAAGAAGTTTGGTGCTTTGGCAGATGATGATGAGGACAGTATTCTGGACGAAGATAGCTTGTTGGAAAGCCCACTCGACAAGTTCGATCCTTATGCCACGTTCAAGGATGCACTTGGAAAGTTACAGGCAGAGCAGCCACAACTTTACACAAGCTTGACCAACATACTTGAACCTGGCGATAGAGATGTCTTGCAAAGTGTAGTTGCACATGCCACTCAGATGCAGCAGCAGGCACAGCAACAGGCTTGAGAAGCCTGGCCCTCAAAAGGCATTACATGAGACCCGGGAGGAACAGAGACTATACATGTCCTTCCTGGAAGGAATGTACAGATCATGATTGTGAGATATATCACGTTTCCAAGGTGACCATGACATGGCATTATATCCATTACATCAACCCATCAAACCCAACGAATTTACCTTCGTCGAGGATTTCAGACGAGTACAGTTTGATTACTGGCTGATGGCCTCGTTGTCAGATCTGAAGGCTTTGAATTTGAGATTAGGCCGCGAACAGTGAATTCTGCTCACGCATGCAGCATCCAACCGCTAATCAAGCCAACTTCAACGAAGCGGATGGGCCAATCCTCGGGTCAAAGCCTGATGGGTGCATTCTGAGATATAAAGCACCCTTCTGCTAAGCCATTACGCTTACGCTGAAGTGCGGCTCAGCAGACACTATCCGACGCGGCAGATGCAAAGCAAAGAACTGGAATGAAAAATTCGTCATACCCCTGCGGAACATTGTTCACCAACGCAAAGTCATCCGCATGCACATCAACGTTCACTCACAACCCCAGCACCCTTCCTATTACAGGTACCTAGGTATTTAGATCAAATCGTTAGTGTATCCGATCACAAGCCATGACCAACCCATCAATACCCTGCTTCAGCATATCACTGTACTTAGATTGAATGCACGGAACCCTTGCCATCCTCTAGGACCTTTTCTCTAACTTTCAGTTTGCTCAAACCCCGTCATTCAAATATCCTCTACTCTTTCTCTGCTCTTCCCCTGCTCCACCCATACGTTGACCTCATTTCCTAATTCTTCACCTCTCACGAGCTAGCCCGCAAGACCCAGACCCAGATCCAGACCCAGATCCAGACCCAGATCCAGCGGCCACGCCACGCCCGAGTTGTCTCAGCAAGCACCCTGAAGACAGGCCAACAGCGAGATTCACTCCAAGGTGTGCTGAGGCTGAAATCACAATATATCCGTCCATGTCCATACCTACCTACCTACCTAGCTAGCTATCTAAGGCTACATACATCCACGTGCCCATTTCCTCCCTCTTCGCCCTGGCCATATCGTCGTCGTCCTACGCCGTACAGTTCCAGTGACCACGTCTTGCCAGCCCTTGGGCCCTTAGGGACCTAGACTACGCATGTACATACACAGACACCCGTGAATCACGGGGTTATTCATACATGATGATATTTAAAACCCCGTGGATATCTGTTGTGAATGTCTAACGCCTAAAGGTTCGGAAACCGAAGATTTCAAATCGGCTTAGATATTTATTTATTCATGCAGCTAGCTAGATACATATATACATGTATACATACATATCGATATATATACCTGTATGTATATACTTGATGATGAGGACATTGGATTGTCCCTGTTGAGCAAGAATACGGAGAAGAAGAGAACGGGAGGGTAGCTGAATCGATACAGTGGCACGCGTGCTGTGGTTACCTAGTCATCTACACAATATGGCTGGAACAGATCAGGCGGACTAGTTCAAAGTTGTAACAGTTAATAAAACTGGTCTCGTGCAAAAGCTGCACGGAAACTGTAATGTTGCCAGTTGTGATGTTATCCATATCCTTCAATACCTAGGTAGATAAGGTCCATTAGGAATGAAATTAATACTTTGTTGAATCTTCATGATTATTGGAATCCATCCCCTCCTTCACTCCTTCGCTATGCTGGCAATAGCTAAACTCATGCCTACATAACCCGATTTCATCTGTAAACATACCAAAGAGTGCAATAGGTATGCACGACAATCCCGCTATTCCATTCCGGTAGTTCCAGTGTCACAATTTGCTTTTGTTGCTTCTTTTCTCTAGACCGTCGCATGCTCCATTGAGTCCTTTCCCCAGGGCCAATCCCATTGTGGCTCCCTGAAATTGTCTAAGTTTTGTCAATCTTTCACTGTGTGCTTTGCATACTGGTCATTGTCGAGATCGACAAACCGGACAGGCAAGCCAGAGAGGAAAAAACACAGCCAAAGGTCTAGGTCATCCGTCCATCCATACCTCCATACCTCCATCAATCATATGCAAAGATGGTACCATTGTCATCGATCACGACTCCTCCTATTTCCATCCTGACAATCAATCCCCAAGCACCGCCCGCCAATATCCACAATACAAACTAGAGAAAACACATGTGCATGAATTTGCAAGAGTCCAGTACAAGTGGAAAACAATCAAACTAAACACCCAATACTCAACATGACAACATGTCATCGAAGTCGTTATTGTAGGTCGAGAACTCCAAACAGGTTGAGTGAAGACGAGGAGGATGTTCCAATCCGGTCATTAAGCAGGGCTTTTTGCGCTTTGAGGTCCACCGTTGCGCCTTGGGGCTGATTTTCGTCACCGACGCTCAGATTACCCAGTCCAGCAGAGAGGAAGGCGAAAGGATCAGCGTTGTGCTCATTACCGTAGAAACCATTCTGTGGACCATTACCGGCAGGAGCATTAGTCGTATCGGCGGCACCACTGAAAGCAGCTTGAGCGGCTGGGCCGAAAGACGAGTGTGAGATGTTGCTGGAAGCATACCCAGGAGCCATACCACCCATATGAGGAAAAGGAGCACCTGGACCTCCCATGCCTGATGGGATCCCGTATTGAGTTTGTGGCGGAGGCTGAGCAAAAGCAGCACCGGTACCGAAAGCAGCCGCACCAGCTCCATATGGTCCTGGTCCTGGAGTACCACCGATCGGACCTGGGGCCATACCAAATTCCGAAGGTGGTCCCATTGGTGAAGGGAAGGAAGAGTCAACAACGACAGCGGCCCCGGAACGTGGTGCGCCACAACGGAGGCAGTTGATGTTCTTTGCAAAGTTGTGATACTGGCATCCTTCGGCTCCGCAACGCCAATCTCCAGCTCTGAAGGGACAACACCTGCACCACCTCGACCGTGATGATGCGGACCATGATGATTGAAGTGATGTTGAGGGTGTCCCATGACTGGAGGGCATAAGGTGCGTATTGGCCGTACTGACCGTATGGATCATTACTACCTGAGCCAGCTGCCGGGAAGGAACATCTGAAGCATGCAGTTCTACGTTGGAAGTTGGAGAAGCCGCACGAGGGACAATTCCAATCACCGGGTCGAGGTCGATTCTTACTGGGAGGGAAGGGCGTTAAAATCTCGGCGGCACGGTCGAGGACTCGACTTGAGGAAGGCGAGACCTCGATGGCCTTTTCGTTTAGGGCACGTCCGTTCATACAGAGACTTTCAGCAGCCTGAGAAGATTGACGCATCGTTAGACTCGGAAGGGATGGCGTTCGGAGAGTATGGATAGACGCAAAAATGGGTGAGAAAGGGAAAGGAGAGAGGGAAAGAGGAGAGGAACAGGGAAGGTGTGAGAGAAGAGTGAGACAGAGAGGGATGGGGTATGCGAAGGTCAAGGCAGACATACCTCTTCATGGGAAGAAAAGACAGCAAAACCCGAACCGGTAGGCTTGTGCTGATCTGGAGTACGGAGCGTCCAAAAAGCGATAGGGCGTCCACCGAATTGAGTAAACCAGCTTTCGAGTTCGGACTGGGTGGTGTCGTGTGGCAGACCATTCATGTGTAGAACCTTGCTGCGTTCTTTCAAGAAGGCGTTGACATCGGCTCTGGCGTCCATGGGCCGGGTCAGAATTTCTGGGTGGTCATGGGCGGGCTGTGACTTCCGGATGAGACCTCTGAGAACCCTGGTCAATGTGATTGCCTCTTCCATGGCACGACGAGGTGAAGCAGGCGCCAGGGCTTGAAGGTGGAAGGGTAGGTTATGCTTGATTGGAGCGGATGATTGCACAGGCTCCACCTCGAGAGCAGCACAAATGTTTGCTAGAGAGCTGGGGCCAAATGGAAGGGACTCTGGATGGTGCTGTTGCCAACGGGCGTACTCTGAGCGCAGGTCAAAGGTGCGGGAATGTTGCAAGTAAGCAGGTAGGACGACTGCTTTGTCGCGAGCCTCTCGGGGCAACTGGACCCGCAGATCCCAAGCGTCGAGTGTGACAAAGGAGAACTCGAGATTTTTGGATATAAGGTGTTCTTGAGCGAAATGGTCGAAGCGACTGATGGCATCTCGGAAAGAGCCGGCAGTGCGAACATGTTCCCAGGTCAAAGTGGTCAGGCTGGCTGCAGGAGGGATTCCAGAATCAGTATTGGGACTTGATTGCCATGTGGAAGGTATGGTGACGGAGAACTTACTGCACAACGGGGTGATGGGCGTGTTGACGGGTTTGACCAGTACGCTATCTCGAAACAACTGTATGATGGAAAAATGGAGTGTCAATTTTGGAGTTCGTCCCGGTGAAGTGAAGAGTTGCAGGTGAATGAATGTTGGAATCATACCTCATCACAAGTCTTGCTGTCGAGCAATATCCAACCAATTTCGATGACCTCTGCAGAATCCTTTGTCACATAAACGCCATGTTCGTCGCAGGTGGTCGCTACGTGGATGATAACATAGCGGTCGAGCTTGGGAACCGGAGGAGCTGCGGTGGCCATGGTGATTTGGGAAGTTTGTCAAAGTGGGAAACTCGAGGGGAATTTTTTATGATCGAGTTGTGTGAATGGACTTGGTCGGACTCGGTCGGTCGGGTGGATGGACAGATGAGACTTGTACCTGGAGTGGTCCATGTCAGCATTAGAAAGGGGAAAAGTGAGGATGATTGTTGGAATGAAGGAGATTAATCACCAGATGAAGAAGGCAATGATGAGGAAGTCGAGGTAGGGTATCCTGAGAGACACTCAATGAGGTGAGGTACAAAAGTGAGGTCCTGTAATTCGGGACTTGCGCAGGCCACAAAAACAACAGAAACCCGACCAACTCCAGCAGGACGGGACGACGCAAGATGTGCAGATGTGCAGATGAGCAGCTTGTGTGTAGATGACGCAAAATATATCAACAATCCTCTCGAAACCTTTTTGAATCCCCGGAACGACCAAGTATATGGGTGAAGAAGAGGGAATAAGCAGGTGATGGTTGACGGTGGACTTTTGGAGTGTGGACTGCGGACAGCGAAGACCAGGGAAAATCCAAGAGGGCAGCGCAGCAACTTGCGGCAAGCGGCAAGCGGCAACTTGGAGTAGTTAGCAAGCGGCCAACAGCCAGCATCAAGCAACGAGCAGGGTCATGGAATCGCTGGACTGTACGGAGTACTGTGCTGGAGGGCGGATGGCGGATTGGAGTCAAGGTCCATGGGATGGAGTCCGGCTCGATGGTCTGATGGTCACAATTGGTTGTTCAAGGCTCGTACTGACAAGGTACTATGTTAGTTGGTACTGGATGGTTACTAGTGACTTTGTAAGGTACCACTATCCGTACGGTAGGGTCAATTTGTTCTTGTCGGTTCCTCGCTGAGCTTTGCTGGCTTGGGACTACCTGGGACCTACCTGGGGCTACGGGTAAGTGTGGGTAGCCCAAGTACTACGGAGTACAGTACTTACTACTTGTACCTTAGTGCACGGGGAAATTTCTGGCTTATTCCATGGACCAGATAGCCACAGACAAGCAGAGAGGAGAGACTTCGGTACCTAGGTACCTAATTAACCACACCGGAGGCATCCTTAGCACCTGCATCTGCGCCTGCTCCTGCTCCTGCTCCCCATTCTTGCACCTGCAGGTGAACCTGGTTAGGCTCATTAGGCTTGTTCCAAGTCAACATAATGACCTCGTAGTTAGGAATTAGGTACCCAGTCAGGTCCTTAGTCCTTGCTTTAGGTACTCCTTCGATTGGTTAGACGGTCTCGGAAGCGCGTGGTGATGACGCTCGGATCTCAACAGGCCACGAGTATTACAATTTGAATTTACTACCGAGTACGTATGTATGCAGTGTTCACAAAATCACAAGAACCAGGGTTCTCCATCACCTCACCTTTAGATCAGAACAAGTCCTCCATATTCCGTAGTTATAGTAGCCGAGTTAGTTAGGCCCTGTCAAGAGAGGGTGAATGTGATTGTGGCGGTCGAGTATTGTCGTGTCCCTTGAACCGACACTGAGGGGCACTGGACCATGGGTGTCATGTCAACAGAGCCGTTTTATGCACACAGGTAACAACATCCCTGGTTACCTTAGGTGTCTGAAATGCATACTAAGAAATTAGGTATGCCATATGATCCCTTTTAGGTGCCTTTCAGTCGTGTCCAGTGACGACAACGATCCACCTTGACCATGAAATACTGTATGTCCCCCATGTCGACGACCCTGAAGACACAAGACGGGGGTACCTGGAACCTCTGTCGGCGTCAAGGCTAGAACCAGGTGATTAAGAAAGGGGTGGGTGTATGTGTACCTAGTATTCAAGCCCTCGATTGAATATACAAGAGGCTGTGAGGCTATGAAGCTGCGAGTCACCATCCCCAGTCCTCGAACGACGAGGCATTTTGTGCATCTTTGACAGGCTGCTATCTCGTGCAGCTATCCGCAAAGGATTGGCATTATCGTGGCATTTATCGCACAGAACCTGTGGGAAGGCCAAGGCTCGCGGAAGCCTGTCAAAATGAGTTTTCGGGGCCCGGTCAGTGTCAAAATGGTGCGTTTCAGGCCTCGACTACGGTAGGCACACCTGGAGCATGACCGTGGGGTTCTTAATTAACTAACTAACTGGAAAGGTGCTTCAGTCACCAATGACCGAGCTTAGCTAACCTAGTTAGTTACAGTAAAAGCGCTAAAGTCTAGGCACACCACCTCATTTCATGATTCATGAACTTGATGCACCACGCACCAAAATTAAGCCTGTGAGTGCATCTTTTGGCCAAATTCGAAATAAAGTAGATATTCTTGATTGTGAGGTTTTCCTCTATCGACTAGTGTAGATTTGATATAGAAATGAGGCTCTCAAAACGGTGTATACCAGCCTTTAGCGGTATGGACCCGATTTATCCTCTCATCCATGCTCTTGATGCAATTATCGATAATCTCTTGTTCTAGGTTATCCCATTCATGAATGATTGCTGTTTTGAGTGCTTCATAGGCCTCTCTATCCCTACTAGTAGTGAGGAGGTGAGGCCATCGCTCTATGAGGCGAGATTTCAGGATTGCCCAGACGTTCTCGATCGGGTTGAGATCCGGCGAATAGGGTGGCCATTCAAGGCGAGGTATCGAGTGATCTGTGAACCAATCCTCGATAACTTTAGCACGATGAATTGGTGCATTATCCTGCATAAATAGCATCCCAGGTTGCCAGCATTTAGGGATCTGATCGTCGAGAACCTGGAGATATGAGCGCGCAGAGAAGCCCTTTTTAGGAGAGTCCTCATCACGAGTCATAACAACCAAATCCGACCTCCCACCGATCCAAATTGCGCCCCAAATCATGATAGAGATATCTCTTCCTTTGATGAGAGGTTGTATCATCTCTTTATCCCACTTCTGTTGCGGCGTTCGAAACACCCAAGTTGGCCGCTTACCGGCGCCTCTTTCGAGAGAGCATTCATCGCTAAATATTACGAGAGACCAAAGGTCTGTCGTCCAATCTTTACGATCGTCTGCCTAGCGATATCGAGTAGAAGCGTTTTCAGGTGTTAAAAGAGGCCTTTTCTTAGCAACCTAGTTCTTAATTCCATACTTTTTCAAGAGCCTAGTAAATGTTGAGCGACAAAACTTTAAGCCTGACTCCTGGGCTAGCTGTCGATAAGTGATCTTTGGGTTTTGTCGGACGATGCGGAGGATGAGTCGCTCATCACGAGGATCATAGATATTAGGCCTGCCGATGCGTGGTTGTGTTGCACCTTCGTAACGAGTAGAGGCTTGCGAAATCGTATTGCGAACTGTTCGGAGTGGAATATGTAAGGCTTCAGTAATCTGCCGCCAGGAGCCGCCAATAGTGCGTGCACCCTCGATTTTTCCGCGTTTATATGGAGTTAACTCCCTTCTCGATAATATATTTGGGTTTAGAGACTGTAGAGGCCTCCGTTGTGAAGCCATTGCTGTCAAAAGAGAGTGTGCAATATCATGAGTAGAACGCGTCGCGACTTTTGACGCGTGGTGTGCCTAGACTTTAGCGCACCCACTGTACCTAGTTGTGACCTGAAAATCGGGCACAACGACTCGGTAGTCTTAGGTTGGTACCTATTTAATGCATGGGAAGTAGTTACTTAGGTAGGTGGCGATCTAGGTTAATATCATCGGTCAGTACTTAATTACCTTGATCTCCATCCGTGAACTCCTTGGGTTCTATCCTCGGCAATGTCTGTGCCGCTCAGACTCAAACCCCCCCATCCACGGGAAGGCATGGGCTCTCGCCTCCTTACAGTATGATGGGAATGGCACTGTGGAGGGGATAAGGAGACACACTGCGGTGATTGTGATCGTCACGCCACGGACACCAAGTCTTTAAACCCCGTACCACGCACGTGCACATCAATTTCCTCCCTCTCTGGCTATGCCCTCGTTATGTAACTTAAGATGTTAAAACGTGTGGGAGCCTGGTAACTTGTAGCTGATAAAAGCACCCCTGACTTAGCTCGTCTGTTTATTCGAGAATCGACGCCGGTAGCTGGCTAGGTACATATGTATCTTTGTATCAGAGACTAACGAAATCAACTACTGTGCCTCCGTGAGGGACTCGAGGTAATCATGCAGTTAGTTGAGCCCTGTGGTCCGAGGATATCAGAGATGCCTGTAAGCTGCAGCCTGTAGCATGCCAGCTGTTAGAGGCCGGAAGGCGTTGGCGCGTGCTCCCGTCTGCCCGTCTGCCCGTTAAACGATCGTGGCTTTGACGGGTGTTAAGAGCCCCTCGGCCTTGCCCAACCTCCGTCTAACTAGAGTATACGGAGGTACAATTAGGTGCTTTATCCTGTACGTACCCTTGTTCCCCGCCTGTCAGGCTCCCGAGTCACAGGCGCCGCAGAGCCCCTGGGCCCTGGCTATTAGGCTTTTGCCAACCGACACTGGCGCCAGTGAACCAACTGGAAACTTCAACTGCCACCCACGTTTTTTCCCAATACGTCTTGACCCACCCAATTGGTAACGTGCACCTTCAAGGCTGCTTCTCAGTTCCGTGACCCTCGACCCATCAGCGAAGTGTCGTAAAACTCGGTTCAACTCACACACACACATATACACACTTACAAGCACGTAGCCCTTATCTGGATTTCAGTCTCCATCAACGCCCCTCTCAACAAGTCACTCGCAGTCGTGAGAGCATATTCATGCACCAGTCCCAAGTTAAGCAGAAGCACAACCTAAGCTAAGTACAAGCTGATGCAATGATACCCGATCAACCGGATGATCGACATTTTCTCGACAATTTCGTTGTCTTGTAACACCGAAGCGCAAATCCCAATGCCCAACCCGAGCACATGTCATGTTTCCTCATACTAAAGCGGAATTCTTGCCATGGTCACGACCACAATGATCCTGCCAAACATCCTGATATCGTCCAACTTGGTCTCATCCTTTCTTGCACGCTCCATTTCCGCACATCACCATTCTACACTACCAGCAGATCAAACGCAGCCTCGTAGCCATTATATCCCACACCTCTGATATTCCACGTCGATCTCTCCTGCATTTGAGAATTCCCTCCAGCATCCGTTGCTCTGGTGAAGATCTTACGCCCACGTCCCCTTTCCATCTGGATCTGTGCGTTCCACAAGACCCATGTCCATTTACTCGCCATCTCACCACCATCCTCGAGCTGAGCCTCGACCCATGTCTTCCCTTCGTCGCCAGAAACCTCAACTTTGATCACAGGTCCAAAATGACCCTGTGGAACAGCATATCCCACCACCTCAACCACACCTGAAGCCGCCAGCTTGATCACGGAACCAGAAGTTGGCCACGCAACACAGGAATTGATAGGCATGTCGAGCATTGAAGGACACAATGACCAATACTTGTCTGCAGTTTGGACATCGACCGCTTCCGGAGGTAATACTTTGTAGTCACGCTGCTGATAGAAACAGGGCGACTCCTTGTCCGAAACAGAAACACGGTCCAGCCATTTCACCGACCGAGCTCCTAGCACCCCAGGCACTACCGAGCGCACCGGGAATCCGTGACGAGCAGGTAATGGAACACCATTCATCTGTGCCAATTCGTCAGCCTCGATCGAGCCAAGAGTGGAACCAAACGCGGCATCTCGCTCGATTTGTCTCTTACCTTGAGGGCTAGAATCACCTCCATGTCCGGATCCATGACCCTGGCAAAAGGGATGCTGCCACCGTACCACTCGTCGTGCTGTGTCTTGCCGCCGTAGTTGGCAAAGTGGACGTGTCTCGGCGAAACTCCGTCGTGCACGACTTCGCTGTCGACAACTCCGGCCCGGAGCAGTACATCACGAATCAAAGGGCCTTCCCATGTACAATTCATCACCGCTCCGTCAAACCAATCCACCCCAACAACTTCTTTGATTCGAGTCCGCATGGTGTGTCGACGGTTTCCGGCGCATTGCAGCGTGCATGTCACAGAGTGCTGTGGGAATTCGTTGGCGAGCTGAGCAACGCTGAGGTCCAGCGGTTCGGAAACAAGTCCATCCACCCTGATTTTGTGATCACATCCAATCTTATGCTGAATTGGACCATGGTTGCGGTCGTAATTATCACTCTTGGTGATGAAACTGACAACCTTGTGAGAAAACCTGGTCTGTTATAGTGTGGTTGGAATGTGTTTACCTCGACACCAGATCAATCATCTGTGGCTCCCGATTAATTGGCTTCTCAACGGTGCCATCGTCGAGCGGGCAAATCTGCTCCTAGACAAGCGGTCAGTTGATTTGCTCCAGTAGTTCACATCGTACAGTATTCACAATTGGCATTTTGGGGACTTGGATGAGTAGGATTCGCCAAGGAGCAGGCAGAGATACAGGGATTCGAGCAGTCTGAAGAATACAAATGCCACTGAAACACTCTCTTCCATCAACTGTATATCTCTTGTGCAAGTGTGAAAGAGGGGCGGAGTTCCCATCTCTGTGCACGCAGGCTTACTGGTAGAAGATAAGGCGCAACCACTGGCGGTAAACCATCTGCTACTCGACACGGCGTGCAATAGGTACATTCCGCGGTGCGGGGCATCCCACCTGCGATTGATACCTCATATTTTCAACTTGTGGCATTGATTTTCAGGTCTGGAGACTACCAGGCTGAGATAGCTATATCAATTCCTAGAATTCGACGAGGCTGAGAACGTCAGGATCATGATCCACATCGATTCCCGCTTCAACGACCCTGAACGCCGTCAGAAGTAGTTCTTTCGCTGTGATTGGCCAACCTGTCGATGTCGTGATTTTACTGTCGAGCAAACGCAGAGTGCTGGCAGCGCTTCGGCCTCCCCGCTGCACCGTTATCGTGATCGGCAGACCTTCCCTCCGAATGTCACTGCAACTTGGGGTATCTAGTAGTAATACTCTCCCAACTCAACCTCAGGTGCTGGACATTAATACAAAGTCTAAGCTCACCATTACAACCTCTGGAGCGGACTGGAGGAAGTCTTCCCACCAAAAATGTCCCTGTGGACGTAAGTATCTCGATCTTCTCAACACATCCGCATCGCTGCACATGCCTCTGTTCAAGCATTTCACCCACTGACCAAAACACAACAGCTCGTACAGAGGCCTTCCACCCAGAACCCGGGGCTTGATTGGCGTGTTCCTGATGGCAAACGCATCCGTGATGCTGCTTTTCTCCGATCAGATCGAAGATGCACTGGGCGTCAAGGCGGGCAAAGAAGAACGAGACGAGGCTTTCAAGATCACAAGCATTGAGCGGGAGACAAGGACTTGAGAGATGAGACACGAATTCATGGTACGGCGTATATTTGACAGCAGAGGAAGGCTTCTGCCGCTGGACTGTCTGCGTTGGCTGTCGTCGTGTCCCATGGCCTCCGACAGTGAGCCTCCTCTGACCGTGTATCGCAAATTCACTGACATGCCAAGAACATAGCAGGCAGGCACAGGGCCGAAGTCCCAATGTGTACGTTCGGAATCACTGCCACACTCTGCCGAGATGAAGTCACTGTCAACCGTTGGCCGTGCAGTCTCGTATGCACCTTCTGCCACGAGGAGACATGACACAGATCGCGACGTCAATTGACTCCATCACGGGAGTATGAACGACCACCACAAATACTCGGTGTCCAGAAGACGACATATACTCACCAAATGTATGACATTGATCGTCTCACCCAACACTGGGGCAACTATACAGACTATAGAATGCAGCAATCAGAATGGGTGTGCTGGAACTGGGTACTACGCTATACTCCACGAAGCCCTCGTCCACTTCCAGATGAATGTCGGTCGAGACTCAGAAGACTCAGAACTCAAATTAGATGACCATAGCTTTTCGAGGTAGACACAAGCACCACAGCAGCTAAACAGGCACTGAGCTCAAATCAAAATTGCATTGCATATGTGTATCCACCACCATTGAACTTCACCAGAGTCGACGGTGTTCATCCAAATTGCGCAACCTATTTGCGAGCTCTCTAGAGTCGAGGACGTCGTGTCTAGTAACTAGATCTTCAATCATGCAATGCACATGCTGCTGAAGTAGAAAACAACCAACCTTGGGACGACAGGCTCTCATCGAAAATACTGGAATCCGGGTATTGTACATACAAAACTCCATGCTATGGAACAAAACAATCTTGAGACCTTGAGCAATCCGGCCATGACCACATTCCAATCTATACCATTAATGCGATGTGCTTGCAAAACGTCAAATTTGGCACCAGTACAAAGACTGAGTGACGCCTATGCCTTGAGTCCCTGCGTATCAAAGACGAATCTGTCTCTTCGCGAACCCAGGAGGACTGGCCTTCCAGCCGAGCATTTTTCACATTGTCGAGACGGAGGATCGTATTCCCCACAAATCACCAGCCTTAAGCCTCGCCCTCTACTGCTGCGGGATGTTGGCCTGGAAGGCAATGGTGTTGAACTCGGAGTAGACGGCGTCGATCTGTAGGGTGTCCGGGTTGACGTCGAACGTAATGAGACCCTTGATCTCGTCCTTGCGGGTGCCGAATTCAGTCACGATCCACCGCCATGCGATTTGGTTCTGGCTGTGGAAAGTACCTAGTGTCTGCAGACCAGGGAGGGCGGGCGTCTGCGCTTGTCCTAGCAGGAACGCTTGTTTGCTGGGATAGGCTGGTTGACCTAGCTATAAAGGAGCAGAAAGAAACACTCTTATCAGTATTTGGTCGACTTAGATTCACTGGTCTCTCTGGGAAACTAGGGCATTTGCTTACCGGCCGCCCAGAAAGAGTGTTGATCGAGTCCGAAGACACGAAGAATTTGTCTGAAAGGATCGCATTCGCCGTTGCATTGAAGTCTGGCCCCGTCGGGTATTCGAGGAGGTATGTATATGCAGTGATGAGATATTGTACGCCAGTGTCGTTCAATCCGGCCGGCTTGCCGAATCCAGGACCACCACGCCCTGCCCACCATGGGCCCCGTCCTTGGGGAGCGGCAATGACGCTGCTGGCCAGCGCCAGTATTGCTGCAATCAGTGTTGTTCGCATTGTGCTTGATGTAGGCTTTCAAATTGCAGAACGGGGGTTCGAAGAGAATCTGGCGCTTTGCAAGGGTAATGACCAAGGGGAATCGAGACCAGCAGATAGGGAATGACAAAAAAAGGAAACTGCTGTACATGGGGAACGACCAGGGGCTATATAGACCATGACGACGAGAAATATCGAATAGTAACAACCTGTGTATCGTGTGGCGCAACGAGGCTCCAGTCTGTCACGATTGGCTTCGAAGGAGAAGGCAGGCAATGTGCTAACTCATGACCCGCACAAATGCCCACGCGAATTGCCTTCGAGACCAGAACTCTCTGTTCGCGCGACGGATCTGAAGACGGAGCGAGCGAAGGTTTGCATCCGGCGCAGCCTTTGGGTCTACGCCTAGCAAACGAACGGCCAATCGGTATACTCAGACTGTTAGAGAAAAGAGGTTGGAAAGAAAAAGCCCCCCCCTCTACCATACGCCAACAACACGTGAAAGCGAAGCCGATGAAACCAAGAGCGCGCGCCTTTCGCGAGGTCGTGCACGGATCCCACGTTCGACCGCCCCCTCGCAGCCTGGAGCTGGCCAGCTTCGTGGAGAGGGTTGACGGGCGTGTGCTCAGTACGGTGGTCACAGCGCACGTGCATTCCAGCCTCTCGTGCAAAATGACACATGGATGAGATGCATTTGCCCGTGTTGCCTGAGGCATTGGAAAGAGAGAAAGAATGCTGGGAGTGGGTGACCAACAATCTCATGCATCGTAGCCTCGTAGATGTTGTCTTGTCTTAGAAGTCTGATCCAATTTAAAACCCGGGTTTTAATTCCTCCCGAGTTTGTGGCGTAGCCGAAAACTCGATGCGACTATTTGACCACAGTATCAAGCGGAAAAGTCTAGATATCATGCATCGATACCTGTAAGCCCGCAGAGGCGTACGGGGTAGTGACACACAGGGCCATTGTTCGACAATACAGGGGGAAAAGAGCAGAAAATTGGTGCCAACGCGGAGGAAATGACCTTTGAAGTTTGAATCATGATCATCGAGAAGGCTGCGTCACTATCTTTGATTGAAAGTATACATAGTCTCTGCCGTATCCGGAAGGTCAAGTGACATCCCTGTGGGCGGTGTCCATTGTCGAACCAGCTGTGGTTGATTCAAGCGTTGGTGGCATTGCCAATTTCCGCCACAGGTGACTCCGAGAGGGCGAGGTCGATGGCTGTGGTTAGAACAAACTGTACTTGGCATTGACTTCGCCGTTGTAATCGTATCATGCATGCTCTTATCAAAAGAGCTCAGTCTCGAACCTCGACGTTTCAATGACCTTTGATGAGATGGGTTAGCACCCTTTTATACAGATGGTAATAGTGTATATGTGTCGGCGCCTCCAGGTTTCCACTGGTTCAGACTCCAGCTGTTCTCGGTCTGTGCCTGCTTGTTGGAATTTTGATGAGCACCTAGAGGCCCAGGGAAGTACGCATCTTTGATGGTTCGCAAGGCTCTTTCGTGCCAATAGAACATGAAGATGTTAGGTGGAACTGATCAAAGGAATAACTCTCTTGAAAAGGGAGATCTATGTTTTGAATCGCAGGGTCTATATACCTTCATCCTGCGTCTATCCTGCAACAAGCATCATCGCCAAAACCCACGAGTCAATATTTGATCCTTTCGATGGGAACTCATGACGCAACCAGAACACCAACGCTACAAAAGAATCAACATGATTCAACCATCCTGCGTCTATGTGATAATGATTCAGACATCCTCCATCTATTTGATTTTCGTCTCTATGGTCATGCAAAAATAAGAAATTCGTTAATGGGAAAGTGGAGGCTTGATATGGTGGTGAGTCCATTGTTGCCGAGCATGCGTCTTGCGAGCCAATTTTTGAATGGAAGTGCCTTGTTTCGAGGATTTTCTCACCGGATAATCTCCGTATGGTGCTGTGCTGAGGAACCTCGAGCCCGTATCCCAATCCATGTAGATCAAGGTTCAGCAGAGCTATTCCATCCCGTGACCATGAAGTGAATCAACTGAAGTCCCAAAGATCTAGGAATTGGTTGACTTTTTGGTCATCACCTTCAGCATCACTGTCATCTCCCGAGAAGATCTTTTTCGGAATTTTGTACTCGACAACCGGCGGTTTCTTTTCCTTCTTCTTCAATTCGCTCTCCAACAATGTTGCATAACCATGGTCCAAGAAGTCCTCGAGGTTATATTGTTGCTTGGTGAATTGCTCAGAGATAATTCGTGCGATGCTTGCGACGGTGGGATGGTAATGTGATTGAATTGTCTCTAATTCCCACAAAGAGCTATCAATGGCACTTGTCAACTGTGGGTCCGTCTCGGTCGGATTGTAAGGATCATTTCCCAAGTTGTGTTTGTATTTAGTGTAAGGTGGATAGGGGTGGCGGTGAATCATAAAGGTTGTAGTGGGGTGTGCTTTGAGGAGGTTGTAGATGAAAGGAACGATAGCCACGATCGCAGAAGGAGGCGCGAATAGACACAACCGAGACAGACGCTTAATGAAACTAGCGATAGTTGCAGCAGGTAAGTGATTTGTAGGAGATAAGAAGATGTCCAAGTGCCGAAGGACCCGCGACCGGTACTTGCTGTGCAGGAGATCCTTGTCCAAGAGTGCGTAAAGTCGGACAAAAAAGAAAGGGTAGTCGAGGTTCTTGGTGGTGATGAGGTAGAAAAGACCTTGTAGAGCAGGCACAGCAAGTCCCAAATCTCCCATGTCTAGACTATCTGTGAAGAAATCCATCAAGATCTCCGGCCTGCGGAGGCTCGAGATGATCTCGGGTTTTTGAAGCTGTTTGAGAAGAGTCTTGCGCTGCGACACCGTCATGGGCGCAGATATGAGTTGGGCGTACGAGTCCATAGCTGTGGAGGAAGGCATTCTTGCAGGGCGAGAGGAACCTGCGAGAGCACAGCTCTCATATATGTCGGTAAGCCGTAATCCTTAGTCGTGGTTGCGAAAGATTTGTGTAGTGATATGCCCCATCCGCCTTTTATTTAGGCACTGGGCATTCTGCCATATCCACTTACACAACTTTTTTTTGGAGAAGCAACGCAACGTTGTGAGGAGGGGGAATTTTGCCAAGCAAGATGTGCCTCTAGTACAAATAAAGATTAGCGCTTTATTGGAACGCCAAGGCCGAAGCAAGGAAAGAGCTCTCCCGGGCAAAGAAACGTCAACCAGCTCTACCGAGTCACAAACAGTCTTTGTCAAGGCAATCTATATACAATCACAATGGCCTCTAGACTGGCGAGGAGTGCGGCCGGTAAGATTCTTGGTTCCTTGTGCGTGCACCAGACACGGAGACTAATTGCGTTGCCAATTCAGGAGCTGCCAAACTTCGACCTTCTCTCCCAATTCGATCCTTACCAGCCCTCACAACACCTTTGACCTCGCAACGATATGCCAGCAACGTTCCGGCCGAAGAGCCCAAGAAGAAGGCTCAGTCCATCGTCGACGCGCTCCCTGGCTCATCAATTGCTAGCAAGACCGCGATTCTCTCAGCTGGCGCCGGTATCTCCGTCTGGGCCATCAGCAATGAACTATACGTGGTCAATGAGGAATCGGTTGTGGCGTTCTGCTTGTTGAGCGTCTTCTACGGAATCTTCAAGTATGGTGGCCCAGCTTATAACGAATGGGCTGCGTCCACTATTGCCAAGTATAAGGAGATTTTGAACTCGGCAAGAGAGGGACACGTCGAGGCTGTCAAATCAAGAATCGAGGATGTTAAGCCATTGAACAGCGTTGTTGAGATCACTAAGCAGCTTTTCGAGGTCTCAAAGGTGAGCTAATATCTCGAAAATGTGGAGATACTCTACTAAGTCAACAATACAGGAAACTGCTAAGCTCGAGGCTGAAGCATTTGAACTCGAACAGAAGACCGCCTTGGCTGCCGAAGCCAAAACTGTCCTTGAAAGCTGGGTTCGATATGAAGGTCAGGTCAAGCAACGTCAACAGAAGGAGCTCGCCGACAGCATCATCGCTAAGGTCACCAAGGAACTCGAGAACCCCAAAGTTCTGCAGCAGATTCTTCAACAAAGTGTTGCTGACGTTGAGAAGTTGGTCGCTAGCAAGGCACAGTAAAGGTCGATGCTAGTGCAGAGTGAGATGTAGACCATTGCTGAGCAGATGTGTCCGCTGGTGATAGATATGGTCGGATGATGGAGACTGGTGAAGTCGGCTCGGAACATGGAGGATATGTTCATTGTTGTACATAAAAAAACCGCTGGCTCTCATTCGATTGCCTCTACTTTGCATCGACTACAATAGAGCAAATCAATTTTTCTTCTGTTCAAACATTGTCCTCATTCGGCTTTTGAACTGACATATCAGGGTAAATCGTCGATAATCATACAAAAATGTTTAGCGGGTAGAGTCCTCGTCAAACGACGAGATATCTCTCTGCGACATCTCTCGCCATATCCATATTCCCGCTCAATGCAAACATGGTCTGAATAGCATACGCTGCCTCCATGCTATACTCACGATCTGGCTCAACATCAATGTCCTTATTGGACGCCTCGACAGTCTCGTCGTCACTGACAAAGTCCTCCTCCCTGGACGCCAGGGCTAACAGCCGTTTATAACCCCTGACAGCCAGATCGGACATACCTAGCATATGCCAGATGCGAGCCCGGTTGAATTCGATCTCTAATTCGACGGTCCTCTGCAATCCCAACCCAGGCCTCGAGTGGGTCTCGGATCCGGCTTCTGCATTAAGTTCCCGTCTCTCATGTCTCTCATCATGCTCCCGGTCTTTCTCTCGAGCAGCGGCTCTGCGCACGTCAACGTATTCGTTGAAGAACGCCCATCCTTGCAGAACATACATGTGGCGGTTCTCGTTCTGGCGCTTGAGCATCTCGTGGAAATACGCCAGGGAGATGCTGAGTGCGAGAACCGGGTTGTTGGGATCCAGGCTCCGTGCGCGGTAGAAATACGACAGTGCATTCACGAAGCTGCCTCCTGCGTATAGGATGTGTGCGTAAAGTGTCAGCAGGACAACGTCCATTTCTTTCGGTGTGATGACGTCGGAATGCGATTGCGGTTGGGTGCTGTCTTGACGAGGCTCGCTCGATTTGCTGTTGCTCACGACTTCAGGCTCGAGTTCGAATTCCGCGTCGACATCACTTCCGGCGGTTGTGTTCCCACCGCCGCCACCGCCGTCTCCAGCACTTCGAGTGGGTTTCTGTTGGTTCTCGATTCGCACGCCGTCTCTTTGTCGGCGCATAAAGTCTGGAACAGGCCCCCATTCCCCACCTCCGTCATAGTCAAGTGGCAGGTTTGCATCCATCATCATGATCTGACGAAACATGAATTTTTGGCTTGGTCCACTGCGGAATGGGGCGTTGGCAATTTGTCCGTCTTTGCCGCCTTTGTCCATAGGGTGCGGGAACACTAGGTTTATCGCTGCGAACAGCCGGTAGGCATCTGTGCAGAACTGGTAAGTTCGCAAGAACCACCTCAGCACGACATTGAAAAGTGTCGCATCGTCGCGAAGGGCGAGGCAGCATGTGAAATAGCTGATGTAGATACGCAGTTGGGCTGAAGAATCCCAATGCCACGCTTCACAGTCCAGTGCCCAATTGATGGTTTTGTAGCATGCAGTCGAACTCACGAATTTGGCTTGAAGGAGTGCATGCTCAAGAAATACATCGAGCCATGCTGGGAAGGAAATGGTGCGATATGCCTGTGTGGTGAAGGATTCTGGAAGAGATCTCGGCTGATATTCTCCTCTGACGATTCCGTATGTACCTTGTCCTCGTTTGTGAGATTTTGTTTCCACTGTATTATCAGACGTCGAATAGCCGCGGTCATTGGGAAAGAATCTGCGATTACTACGGAAATCGGTGAGAAGGTTGCTTGCGCACTCCATCCATTTCTGAGTGGCTTCTTCATCGCCGCTTCTCATCGCCTCGGTATTTGAGACAAGCTCGTCGTATAATCGAACGACATTTAAAGTACGATAAGCATCCTTTTCCTCCAAGCTCTTCGGTTTGGAACGTGGCACAGAAGATGTTGCAGCCTCGCCTTCTGGTTCGGCTCGATCGCTGGTAGCGATGGCCTTGCGCTGAGAAGCACGCTTCAACCCGCGTCTGGGTCTCTCCTTTGGTTGTCTGATCCTGTTCAGACGAGCCTCGATTCGCTCAATCGGAACTCCATCAGGTGCAGGTCCATTGAGCCTAGCTGCCTGCCTCAATGCGTTCTCGGCAGCTTTACGAGCTAGTCTATTTTCTTTGCGTTCGTATTTGCGCTTCTCAGTAATCCTTGTTGCTGCTTCAGCTATGCGTACTGCATCTCGGGCGTTTTTCATGGCCTTCTCCTTTTCGTCGAGGTCTGTATAGAGTTTCGCTAGCTGAGTTCTTGCCTCGCCACAATCATCGTCTGCCAGCTTGGCTGCTTCATAGCAGTCAATAGCTTGTAGTTTATCTCCGATAAAATAGTAACAAGTGGCGATTCCAAGCCAGAAATCAACGTCGTTGTAAGCACCCACATCCCGCAAAGCTTCGAAGTAGCGTAGCGCTTGTTCGTAGTCTTGGATGGACAAAAGAGCTTGAGCAACTTCGAGGAAAAGATCCGGGAATTCGTAGACTGTAGCAAGTTCATCCCTGGCTTCCGGTTCCAGCCATTCAAAATGAGCGATTGCCTCATCTATGAAATGGCCGCCCTGCTTTAATCTCAGGACTCCCAGTTTGACACGAATCTCGAGAGGCAGCCCAATGCCGTACGATTCAACAGGGTGTTCGCCCGGAAAATGTTGCGGTACAAGATTCCTCCTTGGCTCGTCTTCACCATCCCACTCTCGGTCGTCGTCGACATAATCGTCCCAGAACGCCTCTTCGACACGTCCAAGAATCCAGCGGGAGAGTTGCCGCAACGTGGTTATGACGTTATCTCTAGCGGCGTCATCGAGTTCCTCGCTGACCAGGAGCTGAATATAAGTGTTGAGATGTGCCCATGAGAAAGTATCCTCAGCACCATGCATACCATTCGTCTTGTAGTAGTCGATTGTCTCCTCGTAGAGTGATTTTGCTCGTGCAATATTCTTGTTCTGAATGCCAATCTCGGCGATTTGTCTCATCACCAACGGATCTCGTGGCATATGGAGCAATACCACATCTAAATCTTTGTTGGCTTTTCCAATGTTTCCCAATTCGCGACTGATGGCAGCTCGATCAAGTCGAGCCTCGTAATCTTGGCTATCATTGTGAATGATTCGAGCATAACAATAACTCGCTTGCTGCAAAGCTACTTGTCTATCATCTGTGGGATGAGTAAGACATGCCTCAGCAACTTGGCGCCAGACATTCGCATCTCGCGCAGCACTATGAGCACCACTGAAAAGAGCCGCAATGGCCTTATCAGTTTCGTCTCTGGCAAAGAATATCTCCGATAAGAGAGCATGGGCCGCATAGATTTCCGGGTTTATTGCGATTGCCTGAAGGATGAGATCGCGCGCCTTTTCCGTGTCTTGATCATCGATGAAAGCAGTCAATGCTTGTTGATGAAGTTGAGTAAACTCCGGACTCGGCTCCATGGCTGGCCTGGGACCGATCTTCATGCCTCGACTCCAGCCGCCTCTTCGCCCTGTGCCCTTCTTCCGACGCTTGTTCGGGGGCTGATCAGATTCGTCGTCCGGAGTTCTTGCTCTACGCTTTGCAGACGAGGCTGCAACGGTGCTCAATGCCATGGTCTGTTCGATTACCTGTTCTTGAGCTTCGTCCATGGACTCATTGCCATCATCGGAGGCTTCGAAGTCACTATTGAAATCATCGTAACCCACCTGAGACTCGATTGCCGATGACTGGTGTCCGGCCAAGGTCAAATTTGGATCAAAGTTGGATGGATTGAATCCGTTTGCAAGTGTGTTCAGATCAGGCTCGATCCGATCATGTCGTTTAGCTGGAGCTGCATGGATGCCAAGCAACTCGTTGGACTTCCAATTGGAATGATCTTTGTGCCCCGACTCAAAGTGCACCGGCTCCACAAGAGGGTCGTACATTCCATTGTTCGCAGTCGAGTGCCCTGTATAAGGCTGGAGTGTTGCAGGTTGCCGAGACGAGAGGTGTTGATAGTTGTGAGGCTCCGTCATCAGATTTTGCGAAGATGCACTCGCTGAGGAATCCCTTGAATGCGGAGGGGAATATGCAACACTATGTCGATTGTGTGCCGGTGTTGTTAGTGGCAACAAACTCTGACCATAATTGACACTGTTGGTCACAGACGATGGCATGGTGTTCTGGCGTACATCCTGGATGACGGACGACGGTTGAGAAAGGCCTTTAGTGGCACGAAGTTCTTCATAGCTTACTGATGGAACATAACTCATCCATGGATAGAGCAGCGCACCAGTAGCGATAGGTTTGTTTGAGGCTACTGGTACAGATGAGTGGCTATCGTCACGAGGTTCGTCGGGTTGGGTCATCTTGATTGAGGTTCAGCCGTGATCTATCACCATGATACGCGAATTGATGCTCGAGTATGTGGAACATGGTCAAGACATCAGACTGAAAAATGGGATTGGTCCGGTGTCAGAAGATACTTCCGCCGGTACCTCTCAAGTCATCGACTAGGAAAGAGGATGTGGGGACCAATCTGCTGGAAAGAGAGCGTCTTCAGCCCGAGTTGAGATACGGTGACTCGATTGAAGTCCAGTCGAAGTGTACCGACTGGGGAGAGTTTGCAATGAAATCAAAGCGCTAGCAAGAAGGACGCCACAGGTTTGACGCCACAGGCGACTTGATGTGGCGCAGAAATAGTAGTGTCTCGTAAGCACCAATAGGAAGGTGTCGCTTTTGACTCGGCATCAAACGCGACTGTGGCTAGCGGAAGTCACATGAAACACAATTATTTCCTCCCAGTGGCCTCCACTACCTGTCCGGTAGACACGGCAGGCGCGGGTAGGCATGGAGTACTCGGTAAGCCTAGAAGGTGGTAAGTTCTTGGCATGGATTCTTGAAAATTCTACCTCGTCTCGTGAGGAAAAGTGTCTTTACATTAGGCGCATGGTGATCAAAGCGAGTCGATGCAAAATATGAGTCCTCATGCGAATTCATAGGGTGCGAGGTAAGGGAGTCAGGCTCGCAAGGTGGTGACCGACACTGTTGTTCTCATGAAGCCAATGAGGGTACTACGAAAGTACCAGGTTCTTAGCGATATGCAGCCAGCAAGCCAGGTTCCAGGAAATTGATATTGGACGCAAAGGCAAACTTCTCTTCACATGTGTTAGGCTGAGCAATGGCAAGTGGCCAGTAGCAGAGACGTCCCCATTCCCAATCAAATACTCGGTAGATTCAGAGAAACAAGGCACTTGCAAGTTCCAAGGCATCCACGGGCAACTTGTCAGTATTGCACCGAATCTCTGACTATTTATTTGGCCCCCAGACCCGCATCAGCAATTCGACTAACTACTGAACTAACTAACTAGTTAACTAAACGACCAGGCAGCTGCAGGTAGGGAAGCAGGTAGGGAAGCAGGTAGGGAAGCAGGTAGGGATTAGGAGGCTGCAGGCCAAAGGAGTCTCAGTTGTCTTATTTTCAGCTCCAAACGGGAACAACCACCCGCGCGCCCGCTCACCAAGTAGTAAGGACGAAGCGAAGCCTAAAGGCTAAAGTTCAACGCCCGAACGCCTCGCTCAGGCTCCTTAGGCTGTCCAACACTGGCGAGCTCCAGTCCACAGAAGCTGCCTAGGCCCGTCTGCCTTTTGACCCTTGGGCTTTGGGACATGTTTTCTGCTGTGGTTGATAGAAATCACGGAAGTGACTCCCCTGTGCCACAGTGGCAGTAATTAGTAGGAGTAGAAGTAGTAGCACAATCGACCACCACTAACCACGGAGTACAGCACTAATCGACTACTTTTACCATCTGATCCAACTTCATTCTTGCTCCGATTGCTTCTAGTTCCCTTTTTTTTATTTATTTTACTATTTCCCATCCGAGCCCTGCGTCTTGTTGGCATCGCTGTATCGTCCCTAGCAAATCTGATTTCAATTTCGAGCATTTTTTGCCTTTTTGCCTCTTTGCTCACTACGGAGTAGGCTCAGCTTGCCCGTTCCTCCCTCGATTGTGTCTGAGACATCTCGCGTGCAGCCTCGACCACTCATTCGCACCTATTCACCCTCCCACTACGGCAACAGTCTTTGATCATCCTCGATCAGCTTACTTTGTTGCATCTTCACTGCTGAGCAAAGCCTCAATTCGACTCTCCTTCGACTCTCCTTCGACTGACCCTTTGACCCTCTCTGCTCTCGCCGCTGGACTGGCTCCAATCGGCTCCTTCTGTGCACACATCTCCTGTCCGATCTCCGAGTTCAACTTGATGATTAGCTAGATTTGTCCGTGTCACCACCCACACCACCGCCGTCGATTCAACTGGTCAACTGGTCAACTGGTCTCCCTGTCCGCTAATTCCATCCTTACTGTAACCTTGACCCGGACTTGTGCCACTCTAGAGTTTAACACCTACTCGAGTCGTCATCATGGCCAGCAATATAATCGGAAACAGGAACAGTACCCCGGATGCCTCAAAGACTTCACTGCGCCCGCCTACCTCCCGGACCATCGGTACTTCAAATACCCATGGGCCCCAGGTTCGCTCTTCTGCCGACATGTCCTTCACCTCCCCTCTTTCTGCAAAATCAATCCGTCCTGCTTCCGAGGTCCTTTATAACCAGCAGGCCCAGCAGGCCAGCCTGGATGAAACAAACAGGTTGGGCGAACAGTGGATACAGGATATCGAGCAGTACGAGACCATGCTAGAGGAGATGGCCGCAGCGACACTAGACCAAGATTTCAAAGACGAGCTCAGCGCCATTGAACAATGGTTTCGCGTTCTCAGCGAGGCTGAACGTACGGCCGCCACATATGCCTTGATACAGCAAACCACCCAAATGCAGCAACGCTTCTTCGCCCAGGTTCTCAATCAAATGTCAAAGAGCCATCCCATCCCTGGGGTCTTGTCCCAGCCAATTTTGGCGAGAAAGACCCCATGTCCAGCCGCTTGAGCGACGCCATGAGCAAATTAAATGTCGAAGATCGCAGAACCTCCCTTGGCCGTTCCCCGATATCTCCTGCTGGCAACAAACGCAATTCGGGTCTCGACCAGTCGACCATTCATGCCATGTTCCCGGACGCTGTCGCCGCTATCCAACAACAAAAGGCCGAGTACGCCCAGCAGACGGGTAATCTACCTCCTTCCAACAGGAATAGCGCAATCGGAGACCGCTCTTCACTTGTAGCTCCCACCATCTCGGCGCCCAGGGAGAACAAAACGGATGCCATGAGTTGGCGACAAGGTGCAGATTCACAGCAACCTCCAATCTCTCGCCCAAAGTCTTCCTCCGGTCAGCATCAACAGACACACCAAAATGTGCCTATGGGACAATTTTCCCAACCACCGTTGTCTTCTGGTGGTCTTCGTTCTCCCCGCCCATGGGCCCGCCTTCCGGTTCCATCCAAAATACCACTCTGACTGCTCCGATCATTTATCGGCTGATCTGCCAATCTTGTCACCATATAATGTAGGAAATCAGAGCTGGGCCTCCATGAGTAACACTCCTATGGTGCCCAACTTCGCCCAGGCTTCCGCTCACAGTGATATGGTAGCCAATGCAACCGCCATGAAACTCGCCGCCCTATCCACAGTCAATAACCGTATCGCCTTGGACGATGTCAAAAAGTACCGTCGCGCAAGGTCTAATGAACCCCACCCGCAGACGCAAGCGCCTCTCTCACCTGGTGTGACAGCATCAGGAATTCCAGGTATCAATACAATTATGGTTAACGACCACGGTCAGATTTTGAACGCTCAACAGGTTGCAGCAATTCAAGTTCAGCAAATCGCTGCTGCCCAGGGCCGTCGGTCGAGGCCCAACTCTCCTGGTCTGCCTCTGCAAACTCCTCTAGGCCAAGCTAGCTTTGCCTCACCACAACATAATGGATTTTTGGCCGCATATGACGGATCTCCGTTGATGATGCCTGGTGGTGTTCCCACCTTCATGCCTGCCGTTATTGGGAGTGAAGGATATCTTTCTGATCATTCTGACATCAACCGTGGTCGGTCTCCAAGAGGTCGGCGTGGTAGTAGTAAACCACCCGAGGATCCAACTGATCCATCTCTACTTCAAGACATACCAGCATGGCTCCGATCATTAAGACTACATAAATACACCGACAACCTGAAAGATCTGAAGTGGGATGAGTTGGTGGAGCTCGACGATAAAGGCCTAGACGCTCGAGGCGTTAATGCCTTGGGAGCTCGAAACAAGATGCTCAAGGTGAGTTGCTAATACTATAGATTCTGGTTTCAAATATCTGACCTTTCCTGCAGGTTTTTGAGCAAGTCAAGGAGGCTCGTTCAGAAGGGAAACTATGAGAACTATGACAATACCAAAAAGGTGCCAGTGACGGAAGAGCATGACTGAAAGAATTGAAGCTGGGTCTTCTTTCTTGACCACGACAATTTGACTTGATATGTCCACTGTAGATGGGCATTTGGCGGGATCCGAACGACCCTATGGCTGTCCCTTATTCATGTTCTGAAGGGTTCAACGATCCATCATGGGCTACTCCAATAATTCCACCCATGCTCCTACAATCAACGAAAGAGGATGAACTGAACGAGTTCTACACAGGATGACTTTGACACTAAACACTTAACACACATATATGTACGACTTTTCCAGGTGAATCAATCAGACCTCTCCATCATTTTCTACCCTCTTCTCTTCAATCACTTGAGTAATAAAGTCGAATGAATGGATTCTGCAAAGCCACTATATTAGTTCCAGCAAATGATTGTGTAAAAACACATAGATACGTAGGTATCTCCATCCCCGCCACGGCACAGGCGACAGCAGATGCCGTCTTTTGAATTTAAGTGATTGGTTCAACAATTCCCATCCTCCATAGTGCTGAACACCCATCTAGTCATGTCAGAGTGACTGCTTGACAATGCCCAGCATTATCGATTTCCTCCTCTACGCTTGCCTCTTCCTCACAACACTGACTCTACTGTTAATAGGTGAGACTCGACTCTAGTCACCTGTGGCCGTGGGCTGATCAGGTCATAGCCTTCTACGACCGGATCTACTTCTGGTTCATTCGTAGATTATATCCCGATATGGTGCCTCGGGGACGCAGCTGTAATTTGGTCCAGCCTGGTCCCCGCTGTGCAGCAGTTGCAAGAAGATCTTCTCGGTTACTTGGCAAGGCGTCAACGTAGGAGGTAGGGAGAGCCACGAGGTTGTGGCCGTGGTCCCTGTGAGTGGCACGGTCGAACTGCCAAGAATATTTATTACAAAACGCTCGCATACTCCGCCGCAGCTTTGGCACTACAGACGATGCTATGGGATACGGCTACATCGCAACCCTGTAGCTTTCACTTTCACATAATCTCACATCGCCCCAAAGTCGTTGCTACGACCAATCTGTGACTCTCAATCATGGCGCCGACACCGCTCGAACTCTCCGTCTTCCTCAGCCCGCTGGTCCCGGAGTCACTGGCCCACAATACCAGAGTACGTATACACCCCAAAACTTCCCAGAGTGCAGATAGCGACAGACAAGACGAGATCCCGCACTAACACTCGCGCTCGCTTTTTCTTGTTTCCAAACAGACAATCTCCAATATCCGATCCATATCGGGTTTTCTCCTCGGCATTGCCGCCGGCATTCTCGGCCTCGAATCGCTGTACGGCTTCGCCTTCTACCTGGCCGCCAATCTGCTGCTGTCGGCGCTGTTCTACTTCGTCCTGGCCGGCGCCAATGCGCAGCGCTATTTCGCCGGTACTGCAGGCACGAGGGTTATTGATGAAAAGGGCAGGAATGAGGGTTCGGGCGCATGGAGAGAGATTTGGTTTGGTGGTGGTCTGTTCTCAGATGCGTTGAGCGGGTTTGTTCTCGGATGGGCTGGTGTGGGTGGTGTGATTCGGTGAGCGTGCGGAGGGTCGGATCCTATACCAAACAGAAAAGACCGAGCTGGTGAGACACTAGGAGAGAGATGTTCGACAGAAAATGCAAACACCGTGCCTGAGCCGTGGCTCTCTGCAACATGACCCGCTGGGAGGATAGCGATGACAGGAGGCTCGGTTGTTCAACATGCCATCGAAATGCGTGTTCGACAGATGATGGTGCTGGGTGTTCCAAGTCCCCAGCACAAGGTCACTACGTTCGGGTAGGCGTGCCATGGTAGGACAATGAGGCCGAGAGATCACAGCACCAAAAGACTGGCCGGAGCAGATAAGATCTTCATTACGGCTACAATTTCGTTCCACGTCGGTTTCTGCAGGCATCGATTCTACACGTGGCGGACTCCACGCTCGTCGACTTTCAGTCTTGCCCACTTACCAATATCAGCATGTTCAAAACGTTCCCACCATCCAGCCCACGCAGATCACCTCCTCAAGACTCAACCACACGTCTTCACCATTCATCACTCGGCATCTTTCGTGTCTCCGGCAATCCAAGTCCTGGCATTCAAATCCCTGGCTCCTCATTCGTTCGATCATGCCAAACTCGTCTCTAAAGCGCGGGAGCCTACCTTGAGGACGTTCGACCGGCTCCTCATGGTAAGCAGCGTGTGGGCTTGAAAGTGCGTTTGGCAATCATGGCCTCACGGTGAAAGTGCAGCAATACGGTATTTGGAGTAGCATAGACATTAGCGATTTCAATGGGAGTGAGGGTATTCACATGTGCGCTAGCAAGCAAGTAGAACAAGTACATAATTCAGAGCGCCAGAACACCCATGATAACCGCGACGTTGAAATCTCATTTATTCAATCAAGCCTCTCATCCACTTCCGTCTCAACAACGCCTTTCAGCCGAGAGCATAACAACTTTGAGACCATGATTAATGCCAAAGCGACAGCTGGAGCCTTATTCGACTTCGGGTTGGCACAGAGGGAGCATCTGAGGTTCTCGTGGGTTATGATGAATTCCTCAAAGGAATCCGTTACTACCTGTCTCGTTGGTGGGAAAAGCAGTCAAAAATGCAGGAATGAAGAGATTCAAGCCCACAGAAAAAAAATTCGTGATATGGATAAAATGGCAAGGTCATCATTCATATATCTAGTCGACATCCTTCAAACAGAAGTCCAAGATTTTACGCTAGTTTCAAATACACTGCCGGGGTTCGCTACATTCTTAACGTCGATAATCCCCATACAACTCAGCCTGAGTCTGGCTACCAGGCAATTCTTGCGCACCGTAAGTGCTGCCTTGGTTGCCAGGCAGCTCGTATTGCTGCGTCTGTGAGTGAGAATTCGACTGTGGGGTAGTGGCGATGCCGGCTGTGATTGATAGGCAGGGTACAACCGCTTATGCTCAACACTTGAATCTGCAGAGTAAAATGTTGGTACCGAACCATTTGCGCCTTGGCCTGACCCTTGATGTTCGCGTCTGGATTTGATCTTGTACCATAGAAAAATGGCCACAATGAAGGCAATGACTGCCACAGAGCCAATCACTATTCCAGCTATGGCCCCAGCCCCGAGTCCATTGGAGGTCGTCGACGCCTCCGGACTCACTGAAGTTTGGCTTTCACTCGTGCTACCTGTGCGAGAGGCACTTGCTGCTGCTGATATCGTCGAGGTCGGGGTGCTTGAAGTGGGGCTTGAGGAAGATGCTGTAGTCAAAGTTGTGGATGAAGAAGTCGAGGTAGCCCTAGTGGTAGAGCTGGTCGTTTGCACGGTCACGGCGAAAAGTAGCGTAGAGAATGGTACCGGATCAGCTAGGGATGGCATTAGACAGGGTTGATTGACATTCTCCCTGGTGAACTCACTGGTTTGAGTAGTGGATGTGATATTTGAGACGCCCAAGGCATCTAATGCGGTGCTATATGCATCCTCTATCGCAACACCGGCGTTTGGACTACTGAAGTTGCTGATGCAGACATTGATCTGACCCGTCACAGACGTGCATGTTTCGGTGTCGCCACAGCACCAATCTGGAGTTGCGCCTTAGGTCTGCTCCTTCGGTATTGGGTACAAGGCTTCCACTTACCAGTGCCGGTACCAGTGCAAAAGACTTGATCTGAAGCTGGTTGATTGTTGCTTCCAGTACACGTTTGCGACCATGCCCAGCAACGGCTACATCGATACCATCAGCCTGGAGTTTCCACGTCAAAGGCCCAAATTGTACTCACGCATCTGGTGCGGGACACGAAAACAATCTTCGAGTCTCAGCCACATATGCACAGACTGCTCCGCGCTCAGAAAGCTGGTCTGATGGTTCCTGAATGTTATCATATTCGCATGAATCAAACACAGGGCTGTAGAAGAACAGGGCCTGTAGAGCAAAGGACGGGAGTAACAGGCCAAACCACAACCCGAATTGCAACAAGAACTTCATCGCGGCGTGGAGCAGAATGCAACTTTGAATGGAGAAAGGGTGATATTGGGAAGCGGAACATGGGAAGAAGACGGGACCTACTTGACCGCGGGCAGCTCTTGCTCGAGCTCTTCAGGACGTAGCCACTTTGGCGGCTGGCCCTATTAGTCCAAGCCTTTTCATGAGTAAGGCCGGCTGTGGATTCTGAGCCAACGTTATGGCTTGGAAACTCTGTCATGAATGCAGTGACAAAAGAGTGCGTAGGTTAGAGCTATCCTTGGTCGGGTTTCGATTCTGGCTCAAACACTTTGTTACCCCTGGTGCCCGACCTCGTCTGTACAGAGTACTTAAACGGACCCATCATTCAAGAGGATTCCTGTAGGCGAACGAGAAAGTATGTCTATCGACCACTGGGCGAACTTGGCCTTGTCCTTGGTTGCCGTATAGTCGAGCTAAAAAGCCAGGGTAAGAATACTGTGTCAGGACTCAGGACTCGGTGAAAGGGGACATTGAAATTTGTAGTGTGAGATGATGAAACTAACTGCGGGAAGGTGCGACGCGAGATTTAGTCACTCGTGGAAGTTGCATGCCACTTTCCCATTTTTATCCATTCAGACATGCTCCTATCCTAAATATCTCCTCCTATGTATTTTGCCTGGGAGTTGTCGGCTTGTGTGTCATTGTATTCTCAACAAAAATGATGCCCACTTGTACTTGTTTCAGATGATCCCCAAACTTCTGTCGTCTTGGACGAGGTACTAAGGTTCATGAAGAGTCGACGCACTAACAAGCGCCTTGTCCAAGCGAAGCGCCTTGAACAAGCTTCTGGTAGGGGCCTCAAGTAGCAACAAGGGCAACGCTCTCAATGCGAGACGATGAGGCCGCCATCTATTCATAGAGGCAGGGCGTCTAAGGAGTAAGTAGGTGACAGGTAGGAAAATACGCCATTCGTCGGCTTTGTCGCAGATTTTTGTGACGTTTTTTGGAGCTTCAGCTCACTCTGCATAAGGCACGATGACCTTTATGCCACACAACGACTTCAATTTGTACATTGGCATAGCCAGAACTCCAAGTCCCGAACCCGGAGAATGGGCCGCAGGTGGCCTTAGGGCCAAACCACCCACCCGATTGTTTCGATCAGTAAAGAGCCACAGAGCTGACCAGATAGCCACCACAGTCATTTCAGTCTTCTTGTCATCAGAACCAAAGAAGTTCTCACGGCTCGTGAAAGCTTCTTCTCTTCAGATCTCTACTGCTGCTCAAACGTGAATCGGGGCAAAAATGCAAAGATACAGAAATAACTGATCGAGCTTGCATAATTTCCTCTCAGTGGCAAGCCTCCACCCAAAGACTCCACTCTCCCACCCAGGCATGCACAGGTATCCGTACTTAGAGGACAGCCACGACACAAAAGTACCGAGTGCGTGTCACTGACACCATGCTTCACCCATGTCTCGCTAGACCAATTGGTGCGTTGTTTGGACAAGTTATCTTTATCAGCCTGAAGCAGCTTCGCGATAATGATTGGAGATCTATCTGATCTTATAGCCTTGCCACGCCAATGAGCCTTCCATTTGAGCACCTATCTTTGCACGCGATTATCAGTTATTATTCCGACTCGCCTATCCAGTTTTTCAGCATCTACATTACATGCTCCGTACAGATTCCATCCTTGATTCTAAGGATCGATGATATCAGCGACACGATATTCCGATCGATCGAAAACCCAAAGATTCTTGCTCGTATCTCCATGTCGACAAGAACCTGAGTGACATGCATTGGAAGCTAGAGCGTAAGAACGACTCTGTGGTTACCGACGTATGGACTTTCTTCAGAAACAGTTTTATCAAGCACGACCAATCATCCTCACTTTCTTAGCCTTCACTCGCTGCACATCCCCTAAACCCTGACGGTCAACCAGTAAGGTTTTTTGACACTTCAAGGTTCGATGAGCAAACCTCCGGCGGACGGAGAAGCCTGATAGGACTTAAATAAAACGACTTTGCTGTTGTGAGACCGTTTTGAATTGGTGACCTGGTCGATGGAAGTCCTCTGAACCCCAATGTGCACTAGGAACTTTTCCAAGCTAGAAGAAATGCTCTCTTGAACCATGCATGTGCTGTTGTTGATCCTTGCCGACCTTGAGAACTGCATAGAGTATGCAATATCAAGACAAATTCCCCTCAGTGAACAGCTACTATAAAACCGCGCAGCGGGGCATAGAGATCAGCTGTCAGGTCGCCCGAGAAAAGGGTTGAGATGGTTTGGCTTCAGCTAGAAGTCTCAAAGTCTCCCACTGACAGGAAAATGTTTGGCAAGGACCATATGACACTGCTTTGTTTAAAGGCAAACAGCCCGTGAGTGCTCAACGTTCATTCATGCAACGAGAGAGCACCACTCATTGACAGCACCAAGCTGTAGGAGATTGAGTGACAATCGGCTTTCCACAACTCGACTGTTGTGGAGGTGATCTTTAAAGTGAGTCTCTGAACAAGGGGTCAACGGTCTGACACCGACATAGACGCGATCAGAAAGCAGTGACCTTGTGAGCTTCAATGACCAGAGCCAGAACCTTTGCTCACGTCTCCATTCGAGTGAGGGCACCGAACAACCGAAAGATGCCCACGCCACTGTTGCCGTAAAGCTCAAAAGTATGCACCGGGTACTTGTTGGTCATTGCCACACTGTGGGAGAAGCAGATGCTCTGGCCATGCGACAATATTAGACCGATGTTGTGGTTTGCAGGCCCTCAGACTGCTGACAACGACTTATGTTGCTTGACACGCTTCATGTAGTAGATGACCAGGCCCGGAGCAACCAGTCCTGAAAACTCTCTGGTTGAAAAGAAACCAGTTGGTTTAAATTGGTATTGTGAAAATCAAAGCGGCCCTCGGAGGTAGCGATGAGATGAGAGACACGTTCCTCTCTAGCATCATCTCCTATGGCTCGGGCGTACGTTAAAGAATCCTGTAAGGAAGCTCGGGTATGGCTCGAGATCTCGAATGGCTGACCTATGTGATGTTCAGTACTCTTTCGTCGCACACGAGCCCAGCTCAGATACCTTGTATATGTTCCGCAACCGTTACGATATCTCTAGCTGTCATCCGATCTCCTCTGAGCCTGAACTCCCGTGGCCATACCGGTACGTCGAGAGCTGCAACCACAAACCTTGCCACATCTCGAGCGGATGTCATGCATATTTGGGCTGGACTCCCTGACGCGGCGTGGAATGGGACCTGTGCTCTTCTCCGCCTGAAGTCAAGGAGATATCCACCCTCTTGACCTATTGCGCTTCGCACACCAATTTGCGCCGCAGCCATCCCTCCAGGGCCAAAGCGCTCATAAAATACACCACATGTGAAGACGGTGAACCGTAAGCCCGAGGACTCGTGCTGTTGTAATCGGTGAATGGCAGCACGTCGTTTGTTGTCTAGGAAATCGTCCTGAGGCCGCAAAGATGGGGAACCGCCAAATTCTGATGGCACGAATCGCCGAACATGAGCCCCTGCTGCTGCATCGATGAGGGCTATTTGTGCGTTGCCGCTGATGGTTGAGATGACGGTGTCAACTCCAGCTAGATTGAATCGAAGATTGGCGGAATTCGTATAATCAACCTGTTTATATCAGCATTTGAAAAGGGACACACAAGTGGGAGCTGGGCACCAGATACCTGAACCAACTGCCAGCCTCTCGCGCTAAGCCCCGGAGCTGGCTATAATCTCGTCAGTTGAGTCCAGAACCCGGAGAGACATGGAACACGCACATTCCTTGACAGCATGACGAATTGATGTGAAGTTGTGGTGGCGATGTAATTAGCAATGTACTGTGCAAGTCCGTTGGTACCCACCACAGCGATTCTCATCATGGCGGGCATGTAATATTGAACACAAAGACCCGCTTAGCACGATGGAGCTAGATGGAGATGTACTCAATTGTCGCATTGTGGAACACCTACTTGTTGCTCTGCGAGTGAAGGAGACATGGACGCTGCATTAATACGTATCCGAGCAGTGAAAAAAGGCACTTTTGTGATGCCCAAATGACATATCTGTTGCACGCATATGTTTTGACGGAGAATATCACCCCATGAGGGATATGAGCAAAAGACGCCTGGACAGGCGGATGGACCAACGAGAAGAGAGAGACCGACGAAGACGTGGCCTTGCTATTAAGGCATCATGTCTAGGTCACATCAAGGGGAAAGGGGCAGCAAAGGGTGCCCCAATCATTTATCCAGCAAGATTTGATATTCGCTGTAGAAGGTATGAACTGGCCGATTCGGGGACGATGATGAACATCCCGATATTCTAGTCGTTTCCACGTGCCAGTGATGTATTAGACGCCCACTGACGGGAGGTCATAACTCCTCTGGTTGGATGAATCACGAAACCGGTGTCGAAGTTGCATTGAAGTCAAGAGATGACTAGACCACCGTAGACGAATCAGACGAAGCATGAGGTCTCCGAGATATTCCACACACAGTGTCGACGGTGTTCGTCCAACAAGACTATCGGTTCTTTTGCGGGACTTTTTGAAATCTGAGAGATCCATTTACCATTGTGGTGGGAAGGATGAAATCTTCTCATGGGCGAACAGAGGCGTGAATGGTCAGCCCTATCAGGCGTACAATGCGGGAACGAACCGGAAAGCGATCAACCAGCGACCGGCAAATTTAAGTGGTCGATTCGTAACAGGGGCATATCGAAATGGTACATACGCCTGATCCTCTAGGAAAACACTGAACACGAAAGGATGCTTACCAATAGATACATCTGGATTTCCCTCATGACTTTGGTAAACCCGTAAGATCATAATGAGAAGGAGTGCAATCAATCGAAATTGGAGCTCGATTGTGGTCCTGTGATGATCTGCCTTCAACCCCGCGACACTTAATCAGCACCGTCGAAAGGGTCAAAATTTACTGTTGGATCTTGTTTTGCCATGTCACGTGTTTTGGCGTCATGCTCGTGGTCTGAGTGCAAAGACGTCGACCACCTCGTGCAACGTCGGTCAAAAACAGGACGGGATATATAGGCTTACAACCATGCCAGTGACCCAGGAGCACCAGTGAAACCAAATACGAAAGCAATAAAGCTCTACTCGTTCAGTGATACTGTTGCAATTGGTTCTCCGTTACGCGATCGTTGCGGAGGAGGCGGTTGAGGTCCACAATACTCGAGGGCGGGAAGCCAGAATTGCCGCGACTGAATTTTTAGGTCGATATTGCTCATTCAACGGAAGTCAGGACGCTTGAAAAAGACGTCAAGCAGAGTTGCAAGCCTCTTACCCGAAATCGACGTGATGGAAATTATCATAACAATTCACAACGTGCGTGGGCGTGCAAGATTGGGTGGGAGATGCCAAGACGCCTCCGAGTGATTGGCACGACGCGCTTTATCACAGCGAAGACAGAAACCACTCCCAGGCGCGTCATGCCTGGCTGGGCCCACTTTCTACGACAACCTACCGAGCGCTGGCATTAGTTGTACCTCGCCTTCAACTACACTCTCATTGTCCTTTGACGACTTCGCGAGGTGCTCCATGAGTTTACAATGATTCCTGGCGGCCACATGGCATCGCTTGTTAGCACAGAGTCGTCGGGCCTCGTCGCTCAACAAAACTTTCAGCTTGTCCCGCCAACATACAACACCGCAGCGTCTGCAGATCTCGCACATACCTTAAAGTCAAGGAGGAAACGTACCAGGTATCATACTCTACTGTCCTGTCTAGTGATTGCCACTCACAAATGAACAGCCCGCGTGATCATGCAATCCTAGAGGCCGCATATCTGAGGAACTCCAAGCCAGACAAAGCCGAAAGAGCCCTCATCGTTAGTGAAGTGGAACTAGGTGAGAAGGAAGTTCAGGTTAGCACACGACTGCTTCGAAACATTGCAACATTTGCTCACATCTTTTTAGATATGGTTTCAGAATCGACGTCAAAATGACCGCAGAAAATCAAAACCCCTACAACCCCATGAACTTGTTGCTCATCTACGATCTCATACACCATTATCATGCCAAGTTGCACCTGTGGCACCTCCATCGACAGATCAAATGCTACGTCCAAGTTCTCTAGCACGAACAGATGTACCTAACCGACCTGTCTCCCGAGCCTCGAGTATCCAGGACCTCCTGAACCCGTCCTCTTCCGATGAGTCTTCTCATGGACACCTGCGAGTCTCAACACAGACAACCTGCAATGCATCGACCCCTCCTTCTAGTTATGAAAATATAGAAATTCTTGGACCAGGATTACGAAAGTCTGAAGATGATGCTCCTGGCAATGTGCACAACAACGAGAACACTGGCGAACATGGAAGTGCTAAAAAACGTGGTCATGCCGAGATGATTGGACTCAAGGATGAGGAAACTCGGCTTCAACACTCTACCGCAACAGAACTGCCCCCTCGAAGCAAGGAACCACTAAAGCGATCTGCGAGCATGGTGCGATTGGCAATGACAGTTGATGGAGCAGTCAAGATCCGAACGAACAACGAACCGACCCCATCACCCGAGAAGCCGAAAGATGGCCCCTCGTCGAACTCACAAAGCAAAGCCAGATCTGTACTGGCCAGGAGCAAGAGTGCAATGAGCAACATCGAGATTTTCAAGGAATCTGGTCATACTCAGTCCAAACAGATGGCCTCTGGGTTCGGTCGCTCGCGAGACTCGAGGACATGGGAATTCTTTTGTGACAGTACTGCACAGGATGCCTTGTCGAAGCAAGCCGAAGCCGAGACCGCTGGCTCTGCTGTAAGTGCGATACATTTAGTACGGTCGATAAGCTTCAAGTCACGATCCCAGGCACTGAGCCCTTCAGTGACGAAGACCAATGGACGATCTATCACCAAGCCCACAGAGGGGAAGAGGAAATTATCTCGTGCAAAATCATCACTTGGTCGACTACAAGGATATGATGGTGTAGCCGAGGTTCCCAAGACGCTTCCGAAGAATCACACACGGTCACCTTCTGGGGATTCAGACAAAGAAAACTGGGCACCAGGTACAACTTCATCAATCAACCCTCTGCGTAGGACGGAACCCAGCATAAATTCGAGGCCGATCCTTCAAGAAAATGAGGGCGTGATCTTTCGAGACACGAGACCGTCGACAAGCACAACAACAGCTAGGCAGCACGGCCTCACCTCTACTCCAGTTGCTAACAATGAATCCCCGAGTAAACAAAAGGCTAAGGGAGAAGAATTAGATTGCATACAGGGCCTGCTGTCTTTGAGTCAAGGAGCGTGGAAATGAATTTTCGTTTTCTGGTCTTGTCTTCGTCCAACTCACCACACTGGCGAGTATTTTGGCAACAATCAGAAAAGAATTATGTGCACAGGATAGTTCCGCATTGACTGTTCAAGCGGTTAACGAATACCAGAGATTTTCCATGGTATTGTCAGTGCTGCGTGGCTTATGGATGTCGCAGTACCAGAGTTGGTGGAGAGTTGGAATACCTCACCCGGGAACAGTTAGAACGCTCAACATTAATGTATGAAAACGTTTGAAATGGAACATCTTCTAGTTAAACCTGAGTCCTATTAAATCTTTCCATTTCTTGATAACCTTCACGACATTTCCGTGAGACAGACATTCTCCAAGAACAACAACGGAGCGGGGATCGGATTACCCGTCCTCGTAACTCCGTTCAGGTACCAATAATTTCATCTCTATCATATCAGCGACTCTCCTCTTCGACGCTTGTACACGAATATTATTCGTCAACGTATCGTTATCTTCACACAGAATCGCACATCACAGCCAAACTCCTGCTCAACCTCTCCAAGCGATGAGGAGAACTTGGTGGTATTAGTCCGCGAGTGATCCATGTCACGGATCGCAGAGGATTTAGCTGGCAGTTCACACTGTAGCCATGCGCTTGGGTATTCTGCATCTCCAGGTACAATGCACGCCTTCAGATCAGCCAGCACCAAGAGCATACCCTCTATCAAGAAACCACATGTCGGCATCGTCGGCACCGGCATGGCTGGCCTACGGTGTGCCGAGGTCCTCGCCGGTACGGGCGTCAAGGTGACGTTGTTCGAGGCGAGGAATCGCATCGGCGGTCGAGTGCACCAAGCAGAGTCCGGAGGACACCTTCTAGATATGGGCCCGAATTGGATTCATGGCACCCAAGGCAACCCTATAATGAACATTGCTCAGAAAACGAATACAACGACAATCAGTCCTGAAGAAGGTGGTGCGTTGTTCGACAAGAACGGCCGCCGGCGTCCCGACGCTGAAGCCACGGAGCTGTCTGCTGAAATCTGGGGGATGATCATTGATGCATTCAAGTATGCGGATGAGCACACGACAAGTATCGATCCGGAGATGAGTCTCTACGACTACTTCGAATCGACTCTGGTGGCCAAATATCTCGGCATGCAAAAGCAGGATGATCTTCTGCGAGAGTCTGAGATGTGGGGTCCTTTCGTCGGCGACCCCATCCAGAAGCAGAGTCTGAAGTTCTTCTGGCTAGAGGAATGCATTGATGGTGAGAACGTTTTCGTGGCAAGTACTTATAGAGATATCCTGAATACTGTCGGCGATTCAGTCACGTCCAAGGACAACGTCGACTTGCTCCTCGACACGGAGATTGTCCATTTCGAGGTTCTAGACGCTGACAAAGGTGTCCAAGTCACTACTTCAAAAGGCGACAGACTTATATTCGAGGAAGTTGTTGTCACATGCCCTCTTGGATGGTTGAAACGGTCCAAGGACGCATTCACGCCGTCCCTACCGGTCCGACTCTCACAAGCGATCGACAACATCAATTATGGCCGGCTAGAGAAACTGTATATTACGTTCCCGCGTGCTTTCTGGCTTGGTCCAGATGGCGACATCAGTCAATATCCGATCTTCACTCATTTCCATGATCCACAATACATTCGTCACCCCGCGGATGAGGCATGGAACCAATCGGTTGTATCATTAGCCCATCTCCCCTCGAAGTATGCCCAGCCCACTTTATTGTTCTACATGTACGGCCCATGCGCAACGCATGTCGTCGAGCAAATTAAACACCTTGTTCCGCACTCGCAATCCTACGATCAGACCCTGGACGCCTTCGCAGAACCATTCTACAGCCACCTTCCTAATTACTCTCCTTCAGACCCGTCATGTCGGCCGACATCGTTCCTCATGACACAATGGCAAGCCGACAAATTTGCGGGTCATGGGAGCTACTCGAATTTCCAAGTTGGGCTGGAACGAGGCGATGAAGACATTCAAGTGATGCGCGATGCTGGTGGGTTGACGGAAAGGGGCCTTTGGTTGGCCGGCGAACACACGGCACCTTTCATTGCGATTGGAACCACGACTGGTGCTTATTGGAGTGGTGAAGGTGTTGCGAAGAGGATTTGTGCAAAGTATGGGATTCAAGGGCTAGTAAATGTTGAGGACGGCGGAATTAGAGAGGGTTGACGGTCAAGAGGGATTTCACAGATACAAGAAGGTGAACGTTTGACTCGAATAGCCTAGCTGTTTGAGTGGATCATAGTACCACTAGTGGAATAGATGCATAGTGATACACTTCTAGAAGGTCGTCAAGCCAAGGAGAACATATGGCGGAGTCAATAATGCAATGAACCCGCCAATACAGTCGTTGAGGGACCACGTTCCAATTAGCCTTGTAAAGGAAGAAAATAACATGACCGTGACACGGAATGTGTAATTAAAATGCCTTCTCAAGCTCTGTCAAGGAGGACGATATATCAGCCAGTGGCCAATCCAAAATAGCGAAGAAAAGCCATACCTTTTGTGATAGCATCCATCTTTGCCTCGTGGTTAAGTCTAGGACCGTGGTCTTTCCAGCGACGCGCGGTGGCATGCCGCAGCACTTTTCGCACTCGAAGAGTCTCCCTCAAGGCAATTCCCGCCAACTTCAATTGATTGCCAGTGCCTGTCGTTATGAATCAGCACTGTGGACTCCGAAACGGTATACAGGAGCAAGAAGGAAGGTGGAGGAGTCGACATACTTGGACTTTCCTTCGCAGAGTCTTTGGGTGGAACTATTGTGCGCATGCATCGATCTCGAAATTCTTGTCGAGGCTTCGAAGGCTCTTCTAGACCCCCTGCGATCGAGGAAGCTGTCCAGCCTGTTGGCAGACTTTCACCAATCTGCGGCGCCGCCATTTTTTGTTGTAAAGTCAGCCCCATGGCTCGTCTGGCAAGGCGTCTTTTTCGAGATTTGGACACTTTGGATGCAGACTTGGATTTGGGAGGCTGTTGGACCAAAGACGCTTTCTTATTCTTGCGCTTCTTCTTCTTTCTTGTTTGAGAGGGTTTGTTCTGGCACGACTCCGGGAGCTGAGACAGAGCAATGTTGTTGAAATCTTCGACGTTCGAAGACATGATTACGTCTTCATCTCGGTCTCTCATTGTGGCTCCGGTGTAAGGAACGGCACTACTTGTCAAGCTTGCACTGTTGAGCGTATTCGTATTCGTCGCGATTGTAAGCTCTGGTTGCGAAAAGCAGAGCACACTGTACCCATGAACTGGACAAGGACGAGAACGGACGATCATAGGAAATGCATGGCTAGAAAGAAGCCTTCCCGTGGAACTTATCGCAAGGGCTGGGCATGGAGTGAATTCCCTGGTCGCGATCCATGTTTTGGGTGAAAACATGGGGGAAATGGTGATCATCTTAACTCTTGGTTGTGACATGCATTCTCAGGGATTCCAGGTGCTTTGGCGGGTCTCAAACTTGTGATGGCAAGATTCACGTCTTCCATGCGCTGAAAGTTACCAAAACACCTCACTCAAGCTGTGGTCTGGTGACTCTGACTATTAGTAAGAAGGCTAGAGACCTTTGTTGACCCTTCAGTGATGCTAGCATGTGAAGGGTAGGTAGTCTTGGTCACACCCATTACTCACTTGCCTCCCTAGCGTTGGTGACGGGATATCGAGCTGTGGCATTGGGTTCTCACCTAGGTATTGAAGAACAGCCTAGTAGCTTTGGCATGAAATCCGCAGAGCCATTTTTAAAACCTGCGTCAGTAAGAAGGAGTCGCGTCTAGGCCAAACATACCATGACAAGAAGGTTAGGGTTTGTGCAACGGTCTCTCAACAAAAGCATCAAAGTATCGTAGAAGCACGATTGAAGTCGATAGAAAGGGACTATGATAATCACGTGATGCACTTTGTTGATTTGACGTCATTTGAACTCCCCTACGCCGATTTCTATCAACCGCGGAAAGGAAGCAGTCCGCGCTCCCTTTAGACATAAACGCATTGCTTTTCGTGTCAAACGCATGATTCATTTGTAGACCGCTGTGTCGCTGTCAATGCGCCCGTAAGAGGTGTATGGGCAAAGAATTTGCCCCATAAGAGGCGCAGAGATATGCCTCCTAAAGCTGCGGTCCGGGGGGAGTACATAGAGACAGTGAGTACCATCTCATCCTTACCCGCTATCCACCTCTTTAGTTCCTGACCATTCTTACAGGACTCAGGTAACAAGATAAGTCGACATGCTGTCATTTTAGGACCTAAACATATCGTCCTGGCGGGCAAGTGCGTCGTCCAGAGAGATGTCTTGATTCACGGTGATCTTGTACGTCCTGCGCAAACCAAGCCACCAGCGGCAGCGGGAGATCAAAAATCTGTGTCTCAAGAAAACACCTCAATCCACCTCGGACGTTATGTCTTCATTAGCCCTGGCTGTACGCTCCATCCGCCTTCTCGCATGACCACTGTGGTCAACCCCAACGGTGGTGAACCTCAACTGGTAGTACAATATCTTGCTCTTCGAATTTCAGACCACGTCTACTTTGGCCCCAACACTCAAGTTCGAGCTGCCGAAATAAAAAGCAACGTCCATATTGGTGCAAATTGTGTCATAGGAAATATGGTTATGATAAAAGACAACGTCAAGGTCCTTGACGGCACCGTTCTTCCTGCCAATACTGTGTGGGCTCCTGGAAGCATTGTCGCTGGAAGACCAGGTCGAGTCATCGGCGAAATCGGTGAAGCATGGGCCAGCAGCACTACCAGTGGGTCAACCGTGGACGAGGGCGTCGGGGTCAGGAGCAGAGAAAGATGGGCTGCAGTTGGAAACAAGCGATGAGGACTGGGACACTCGCTAAACCAACTCTATTACGATTACCATGATATAAACGACAGCCCAACGACAAAGTGCCTGCTCATCCTTTGTCATTCGGGCCCCGGCCTACCGGTGATCCGCATTCAACCTAAACAAATGGAAAAATCTGACCAATCATTGGTAAAGTTGCCTCCAAATTACAACTTATTGTCTATGCATATCTGCGCAGGTACATCCCCAAAGGCAAATGCCGACACTCTGATTCGCTCCACTGAGAGTTTCATTGCTGTTGCTCCATATCTGTCTCAACGGTCACCATGGATCTGAGCCGGAGTATCGTCATCTGCAGACCAACTCCATCGACGTGGTTTTTCCAAGGTCAATGGGGATATGACCGCATCATGAACACTGGGCAACTGCTTTGTGTTGTTCTCCTGTAGCTCTGGCGAGATGAGTATTTTCCGGGGAGCCTGATTTCCACTGGTTTCTTCGAGGTTTGCCATGTTCGCGGTTTTGATCGGCATAGGTCGAGAATAATTTGAGACCTGACTACCACTACGACTGCGTGGCTGGGATTGAGCTGGAAGCTCAGCCATACCAATATCTTCATGTTTTGACGGTTGCTCGGGAAGGCTGGTGGTAAAATCTTTGCATGCCTGTCGCACTTGATCGGCAACAAAGCTGCTTTTGGCGGATTCACCGGTCATCAAAACCTGCTCAGGGGCCTCCTTCGCACTGCAACCAGACAGTTTGGTAGTTTCGCAGGGTATGCTCTGCTTTTCAACCTTCTTCTGAAAAAGTGGTGGCACTCTAGCGTCACGAACGGAGAAACTCGAAGCGTGTCTGATATCGACAATTCGAGCTATCAACCCTGGTTTGGACTCGACCGGGGAATCTTTTGCTTCATTGGGCTCCATATCCTGTGTTCGAAATGGCTGTGCTGGAGGCCTTGATCCAGCGGTTTGAGACAGATGAGAATTAGTCACAGGGGTTTCGGGGCAGATTGATGAGTTGAGGATGCAGTAGATGCTGAAGCTTGTGGGGAGTCACAGTCTTGAAGCTTGTATGGTCCTGCCACAACCCGTGGCAATGGAGGAGGACGTCCGGTATCGGTGTATACCAGGGTGCCAGGATGCATCATCATGCTATTACCATTATTGACAATATCGGCTCGATTCGAAGGTCGTCTAGGATGAGAATTGGCATTGTCTTTTCCAACCATGTTTTCGAAGGCAGCCTGAGTGACGGTGGACCGTCTTCTGGCCCCAAAAACACCATTCCATACTCCCGGAGGTGATCTATCACCGTAACTGACTGGCGCAAACGAGGTTGTTTCATGTGCGAATATTCCTGTGTATCGACTCTCGATTTCGTCGTTGCGATGATTGCGCCACGTCTTGCTATCCTGAATATATCTGAAACTGGAGTATGTGCCCAAGCCAATAAGGACACTGCCCACGACGATCATGGTGATGATAGCCGGATGATCCATGGCGACTGTAAGATGTTCGGTTGTCTTTGAGGTGAAAGCAGGAGGGGATCACAGAAAATGTGCAACTCGGCAATGAGGAGATATATGGACTTGATCGAGGCAACTCCAGAACTTATGTGGTTGAATAACTGAAGACGAGTGTACGGAGTATCAGCACCACTTAATACTCCTGAACCGAGGAAAACACTGGGTTTACGGGTTGGAAATGTTCAAACAGACGACTTGGCATGTTTAAAGCCGACCCAAATGTTCTGGTTGAAATGTAAAACTCGTTTTTAGCCATGTCTCGGATTTTCTCAGCCTGGTGACGAGTTCCCAGCCATAAGTCAGTTGATTCGCGTGGACATCTTCGGCAAAAAGCTATCAGGAATAAGTGTCACTGTCCTCTCATCAAATGGGTTGGACGTTCTAATTAATCTCTTGTCGCCGAATTTACACGGCCAACGACCAGCCATATGGACATCAAATTCATCCTGCGCTACACATGATTGCAGACTCTATCTTGTTATTGGAGGATTGAGGCCAGCAGTTTGGAAACCCTCAATGACAGAGGAGAAACACGACAAATCGAGCAATCAAGGCTATGCGGTCAAAATTTGAGTCTTTGTCTTGCAAGCCAGGGATCGATTGTCATTTCAACCGATCAGTCGTCCGCAATCCAGTTTCTCCTTCAGCCTCAACCACGATCAGAAGCAGCCTTTTCTCGCCACTGTGTCCTCTCAACCATCTTTGTCCTAGCAGAGATCAAGCAAGAAATGGGCAAGATGAGTCTTTGGAGCCGTCTTTGGCCCGGCCTTTTGCCATAAAACCAACAGTCAAAACCCGCGGACGCCATGGATGTGTACAATTGTACGACGATCTTGTTCACCCTCTCGAAAGCTGAAAATGAGATCTCCCTCTCTCAAGACATGTCCAACGAGGGCCATGTTTGGCTTTCACTGATTGAGAACCGATGAGATTTGTGACGTGGCAGGGGTTTCGAAATGCTCATTTGTCTCGTCATTCAGAGTTCGTTCACTTAACCACGCATCATGATCATCCTGAAGTGCATTATCGAACATTTCTTGCTCCGTGCCTTCTTCCCGAGTCCATTGCCTTGAATGCTCTTGAACGGTGAATGTGCCATATGAGCGCGCTGAGTCTTCAGGGGTTGACCAACCGGCGCTCGAGTCGGTCATCGATTCATAAGACCCAAAACTTTCATCGGTACCATCATACGCCGAGTCTGGAGGAGACAGGGAAGCAAGGGTCTGACCGTCCCAATTGGAGGCTTCGCCGACCATATCAGACTCTAGCAGCCGAGCATGTTCTTGGGCTCTTTCCACTCGCCTCTCCCTGTCCCGTTCGCGTGCGGCGGTTGCCCTAAGATATGCTTCTCGCCACTCCTCTTCGGCGGCACGCCTGGCATCGCGCCTGCGTTGTAGCTCTCGGAACCTCCGACAGCTTCTACGAAAGTGATACACTGCCCAGATCCAAGCATAGGTTATCACTGTACCAGTCCCAATAACCAGGATGATGGCAGGCACAGAAACTGTAGCCTCTTCCGGATCTGTGGAGCGATCGGTGCTGGGAGTCATGGTGTAGCCGGCGAGCGAAGATACCCGTTACCACCAATCTGATATCCGCGAAGTGAGACCTTGAGAGACTTGTTGTGGGGACTGTTCCAGAGAGCGAGTTGACCGCTATGTCTTGCACGAGATGCACTTTGTAGGACAAAAATGCCTCTGGAACAGGTAAGAGTTGTCCCTGAAAGAAGGTACGGTTCGGAAAAGAAATGTATTTCAAGTCCCGACAAATATCCCATGCAGGATCAATAAGCAGGGGCAGACAGGAGGGAGGAAAGACACAGAAAAGGAAAAAATCGTTCAACACCTCATGCATGCAAGACCACAACAATAACATACTCCCCGTTCAGGCTGGAAAACGCGCCGTCAGTAGAGGCTAGTACTGCACACCACTTGGATGGTACCAGGCCTGCCATGTGAATGGCTATCCATACAAGACATGTTCCCTTGCTAGAAAAGTCTTTTACACAATTTTTTCCCGCCGAATCTCATCGTAAAAGACTCGCAATCTGACTGAACGCGTTTGCATGTAGGCTTCGCTACTCTACACATTCGTTATTTGGTCGCGACGATGTACGCCATTAATAGCCGTACAGAAAGTTAGAAAGATACCCACATTCGTGCCTAATGCTGAACACAAGTACTTGCTAGTTAGTCTATAAGAGCACAGAACCGAGAACCCCAAGTTTACATGAAATTATGCATTCGCTTATCTACATCTATATTTGTACAAAGTGTGTCGAATCTAAACTAGGTCGTGTCGTTCAAGTTGTGGCTATTCTCATTTGGTTCGGGAACAATACTGGGCTCGCTTGGTTCGGGAACAATACTGGGCTCGCTTGGTTCGGGCGCGATACTTTTCTGGATATCGTCCGCTCGTGCGGCCATCCTGTTCATTGCACGACGGGCTCGACGCCTGCGTTTTCTCAACTTCTTGGCTTTACGCGCCGAACGATTGGCGCTGAAGCTCCGTTTCATCCTGTTTGTGGGTGCAAGTCGAGGAATTCGAGCTCGCAATTGCACTTGAAGTGGTATCTCGGATGATTTGGCATCTCGCAAAGCTTTTCGAGGCCAAGATCGCAGAGCTCCTTTATCAAATTGACTATCATCAGCAGATGGCGGTTCAACCCCTTGTTTTGGATCAGGTACGTGGGATTTTCTAGCTTCGATAGGAGGAGGCCTGTCTCGGCTACTCATTTGGTCAAGTAATTCCAGTCGGTGAAGACGTTGCTTCCATAATTCGAGGCTTTCCCTTTCAAGTTGGGTGAAAGCCGGGTTGTACAGACTGTTACCACTAGGTGCAGCCTTGACTCGTCTCCTCAGATTTGGTTGCAAAGTAGCTGCAGGGCGGCCAAAACGACGGCTGCTCATGACACGAGGGAGTTTGAGATCGTGACGTAGAGTGTTGAATGTATCAAGCAGACGACGTTCTCTAAGATTGACCCTGTGTTTGGCTTTCTCTTCCGTTTCGAAAGATCGCCGTCGCTCCAAATATGTGGCATCTCTGGGTATCTGTCCTTCATACTGTTCCATTTGCCTGACTCTCCTAGCTATTGCATCATGGTGATGACCAGGGTCTAAGGGGTTGTCCATCTCTTTCTCGACTATATCTTCCAGCGTGAGTACTTCATCCACTGGAACATGATCAACAGGTGATTGACTTTCCAGGACACCAGACCGGTCGACTGGTAGGGCCGCACGTGTCCGTTTGGGACGATCTCCAATGATGAACGATTTCCCTCGAAGAAGTGTGCCCTGAATCCGATCCTTGAGATATGGCATTCTACGAATGAAGGCACAGGTACCTTTCGCACGTTTCGTAACATCTCGCAAGCGGTTGCCGTGAGCGTGGTAGTGCTTTGTGAGACGCTGAAATTTCTGCAGGACAGCAGCCAAGTGGACTACAGTCCAGTATGTTGGCATGAGCTGACCAGGCCTCCGTTTTTCTTCCATTTTCCTGTCAAAAATCTTTACGGACGCCAAGGGCTGTCCTTCGATTGTTACGGAGGACGAGATCCATTTCCCACGTCTGAGGTAGCCCCAAGGCGGAGTGTTTGATAGCAATCTTTGCTCAAAGATGGTGAACGCTAAAAGTTGATGGCTATACTCCGGCGATTGGGTCAAAATCTGGATGAAGAAGTTGAGATTTTTGCTGGTAAGTGCGAAGCCAACACGTTCCAGCTTTTCGACCACTTGTATAGCCCTGTCGTGTTGATTCTGCTGACCCAGGGCACTCAAATAATGTGTGATCGCCGCTTCGATCAGAAATCTTTGGGAGGGCAAGATTTTGAGATTGGGTTGATCGAGGGGTGATTCGAGTGGCGTGTCGAATCCCGTAAGTATCATTGACTTGACATTGGTCGCCTTGCTGTCTAATACCACATTTCTGCCCTCGAAGTGGTTGAATCTGTTATCTTTCTATCTTGATGTCCATCCCTACGCGGCTTCAACGATGTTTCATTGTCTTTATATGCCTCTTTGATGTTGATGGGTTGTGCGACTTTCAGTGCTAATTTGAGAACCTCAAGCCACGTGTCTTCCACCTTGGCCCACCTATGCTGGCTGCACAGAATGCTCATGCGAATAGTTAGGATGTCAATTGAAGGGGCCGATCTTTCTCGAGGTTTGCGTATGATGAACGAGAAAGTGACGAATATCGTTCCATAAGTCTATCGGCTTGCCTGAAATGGCCCTTCGCGGTCAGGAGGCTAGTAACATGTTCGAAATAAGCTGACGGGAGCACGTCGATAGCTCTTTTTCGACCAAGTCCTGGTTGTGGATTTCTGGAGGCACGATCAAGAACAGGGTTGTCGAGCACAACCTCCATCAACAAATCCACAGTTGAGGACAGGTCATCTCTATCACCGGTGAGATCCAATCGTCCTTGGTGTCGGAGCATAGTCATGCGTACGCTTGCATCAAGTCGTGAGAACCGGTTTAGCATTTCATGAAAGACAACCTGGACCATGTCACGATTGCCCTCCATGGCATAGCCGTGAAGGATGATTGCATAATGGAAACGAGTCGCCGCCAGTTGCGAATTGAGATTAAGAATCCTTAGAATTTGCAAAGCATCTTCCGTTTTCCCAATGACAACCAACCCGGTCATTAATGCTGCATAAGTCATGCCATCGGGCTGCACGTTGAGTTCTTTCATCTTTTCCTGGACGCCTAGGATTTTTTCCGGCTGAGCCTGGAAGGCGTGATATTTCAAAATATGATTCCAAATCTTGATAGGAGAGCCGGCGAACCTCGCCTCGGTTACTACCACGGCAAGTTTCATTGCATCGTCCACCTGATCATTGAGGCAATAGGAATGGACCAAGCCAGCGATAATATCATAGGATCCTTGAACATTGGATTGTTGAGCCATTTCAATAATGTCGAGCACAGCATTTGTATCACCAGCTCGTGAGTGCAAGGCCATCAAGGTCCCGAAGGTCACAGCATCGGGGTTGAATCCTTGAGATTTCATGCCTGCGAAGCGCGCCAGTGTCTTCTCTGGTTGACTAGACCTTGCATAAGCATAAAGGAGAATGTTCCAGGTGTATGTGGTCTGCTTGATGCCCCAGCTTTCCATGCGCTTCATCTCCCTCTCGGCGCCTTCGATGTCACCCAAGCGTGCATGGGCATAAAGAAGTGGAGTGTAGAAAGCCGCTTCTTTTGGGCGACCATGTACGCGGCACATATCAAGAAAGATCTCTTGTACACCGTCTACATCGCCTTGCCGGGCAAGAGCAGAAAGGATGCGTTGATAACTAGGTTTATCAGCAACTCCATGGCAGGCAGCGAACTCTTCAAGAAGGCTTCGCAAGACTTCTGAAGAAGCTCCCTCTTCACAGTGCAATGACACAAGGACTCCGAAGGTTGCAGGGGAAGGCAAGAAGTCAGGACGGGATTTGCGGAGATGACGGTATATTAGGATGGAAAGGCCACTTTTGTCCAACCGTTTGGCAGCTTTCAGTAGCGTTTGTAAGGCTTGACCATGAATTTTCGGAGACGGGGAATAGCTATGGAAGATTTCCAGTAAGCCTTTTGGGGTGATGTCGCTCATTAGAACGCCACTAGAGACCAGGAGACGTAATAGATTGCGACTCAAGGCTACAAGGGAACCATGGTCGGAGGAGACCATTAGCGAATTGTTGGACAGCATTTGGCCTAAGCTGAGGATGGCCGCAGGTAAACTCTGGTCCTTAGAACCTGCAGCTCGCAGCTTTCCATCGATGTTAGGATTCGCTAAAGAGATCTGAGATTGACCTTCGTACGAAGTTTGCCAGACTTTTGCCGCGGTTCTCCATAATTGTCGAGACACGCTGTGTAGCAGAAGAAGAGGACTGCATTCCTCGTTGAGATTGCGGGAAGTGGCTTCCAAGTTGATACTCTGAGCCTGACGATACATGTTGGACTTTATTGAAACGGAAACGGCGTGGCTGTAATCTTGCTGTGTTCGCCTCTGACGAGGAATTGATCGAAATGCCGTGAGGCCAATGTGCGCAAGGTCCACGTCATTTGACGATGCCGCAATGCGGAGCACTTGGGAGCCATATTCTCCCTGATTGGTGAGCTGTCGGAAGAGGTAGGCTACCTTGTTGAGAGTCGAAGCACTTGCTGGTTCGTCAGGTGCTCTCGAAATCTCGTCGAGAAGCTCTTGGAGTGCGGATTTGGTATCGATGATGCCACCTTGTCCATCGTTGGGGGTAGGAGTCTCAGCTGGATTGCCAGAGAACGCGTATTCTGCTGAGCCCTGTGCATTGTCCTCGCCATTTTCGGTGAATTTTTCTCTTATTTCAGCACTCTCGTTCTGATTGTCCTCCGATGAATCAGTATTTCCATAATGGGGTGCAGGGCGGGGGTAACAAGTGTAGCTCCGTCGAATGTCTGAGGTAGATTCGGGTCTGAGACGGAGCGGCTATGTCCAAGTTGAAGATCGGGATCAAGCAAATGCTTTCGTTCCGAGATCGGGGCACTTGCCTGTTGTCCCCGTCTAGCGCTTCTAGTATAAGACCTGGAGGAAGTTGGGGAGCGATATAGACCTAGGCGGCGTTCGGTTGAGACGGGCTGGGTATGAGCCAAAGGCCAAGACTCGGACGCAATGTCAGCTGAGTATCTGCTCTGCGGTACGCTTCTGACGGTGTTGAGGTAGTGTGGCCACCAGGGGGTAGATGAAGATGTTCATTTCCATGTTTCCAGAAGCTTTGCCCAAGGGCTCTCTGCGACCGTAAGGGCAGTTCTAGACGTCTGACCAATAATTGTGAAGCTGGCTCAACACATGAGGCAGCACGCTCTAGCATGCCCCAAGCCAGATATTGTATATGACAAAATGGACGGAAATTTTAGAACTAGGAGGACATGCGACGAGGTGCTTGAAATGGATCTCCATGCATCATCGGAGTTGCGGTTGATTGTTCAAGCAAATTGGCCGCGGATTGGGGTTCCCGCTCCGCGCGAGGGAAAATAAGGGAAGGAATGATTGTTGAACTAGAACGCGCTGGCCGCAGGATAATAGCAGACGGTCGCAAGGAAGAGGTGGTATGTGGTAAGGAGAGAATGGAAGATGCAATCGACTTTCAGAAAGTTTTTTGGTGACGGCGAGACTACTCCATACATTGAGAGGACCTCGAGGACGCATTCGGGGTCTGGACAAATGATTCTCCGATGGACTGCTCACACCACCCACGACTAACCCACCGACAACTAAATCGCAGCTCCAAAAATCCAACCAGGCCAATTCGGGCCCATCCGACACTTTTGCGTGCCCCTCCATCAATAATGAGAATATCGACGAAGGTCCTGCACACGACCTCTCGAAACGAGGTTCCGTCTACTGCCAGACTTTAAAATGGATATAACACAATCGATAGCATCCGAACGCGATCGTGCCCTTCTCAGTGGTGACTATAATACTTACCACTCGCAAGCCACCCGTCGAATTCACAATCTTCGCCGGCGTCTTGGTGTCGCAAATCGTGGGAGGAAATACAACCCCAAAAGTCCGGTCACCGCTGAGAATGTCGCTCAGAGTCATGAGTAAGATATCTTTCCTTCCTCTCGGCAAGATAGAGAACTAACACTTCTCGAAGATGGATTCAACTCCTCCTTGCCAGTTCGGAACGTGCGTGGGCAGATGCTATGGCAATGAAGGCTGCTCAGTCGCAAGAGAATACTCAGAAACCTATGCCCGGATCCACTAAACGACAAATCTCCTCGAGACTCAGAAGAGCCATTCAGCATGCAGAAAATCTAGTCAATATCCTGCAGAACTCATCGACAACGGGTGCAAAATCCCAGGATATTCTGGAAGCAGCAGCATATCTGTCAATGTTGAAGGGCAGTCTTGACTTTGAAAAGGCAAAGTGGCAACAATGTCTTCACGATTATGCCGTAACATATGTCATTTACACAACTCTGGCAAAAGCATCAAAGACAGACACCTACAAAGACTTGATATCCTCCATTGTCGAACCTAGCATTCGATACGCCTCATACCAACTTCAGATTGCTCGGACAAAGGCTGTGAACGACATTGCTATTGAAAACTTCCCTTCCGTCGCTTCTCTTCGAAAAGAGATTGAATCACTCAATTCCCAGGCCTTTCAGACAAGTTCTGATGTTACGCCAAGCAAGGATGGGCCTAAGGAGGTACCCTCCACTATCACTTGGAGAAGCAGAAATGTTAAGCTTGAGGATGCTAATATTTCGCAAGCATTGGGAATCTCAAAAGAAAAAGAAGACGAACTTACTGCCAAGGTCAAGTCTGCTGGGGAAGGAGGTCTCGACAGCAAAGTCAACTTGGCAACTCTTTACGAGGATGTAATCACTGCACGTCAAGATGCTGCTGATGCCACCAAAACAGCCATCGACGAGTTATTGGCGGAAGGTGTTGATCCAGGTGACTCTCGCATCCAGTCATTGCAGATCACTCGCACCGCCGTTAACTACGCGGTTATTGAATGGCGTGTTGGTAGAAACAGAGTTCTCACGGGTACGAACGATGGGTTGACCTTTGACTCTACGGCCATCAAACGTCCGTTGAAGCCGAGGAAGGACGGAAAAGCTCGCATCTCCAAGGAAGTGAGTTCAGGACGTCAAATCTCTCGTCTCCGTGAAAGAGTAGCGTTGTATGACCTCATTCTTCAAAGTCTTGAGTCTGTCAAAGAGCTACCTGGTGTGGTCGCGGACACTGCCTTCGTGCAGGAGCTTGACGCTAAGAAGAACTATTTCCACGCCCTCAAACTTCTCAACCTCGGCCGCTCTCACGCCATCAATGGTCAGATCGTGAATGCTCTCGCTCTGTACGCTCACGCCCAGGCATTGTCTCAGGCTGCATCTGACGGTTTAGCCTCTGAGTCTGCTTCTGCAGATCCGTCCTCCACGCCGAAACTTGACGTGAGCCATGATCATCTCACATCTCTAGCTACCACACTGGAGAAGCTTGTTACTCAGTACCGTGCCCTTACCGAGCTCAAGGCTCTGACTTCACAACCTGCAAGCGCCAAAATCAACACACTCACTAAGACGTTCAAACCTGCTCCACTCATCGAACAACTCAACCGTAACGAATTTATTGAATCTGTTGATCTGACGAACTTGGTAAACTATCCCCCAAGCTCCGACCCGTACCAGTCAAACCTCTCTTCTTCGACCTTGCATGGAATTATATCACCTATCCAGGTCAGAAATCTCCTGGCGAAGATATTCCAACAAGCACAGCTCAAGCGGCATCCTCTGACGCGAACGCCAAGAATGTGAACAATACCGAAGCCAAGGCAGAAGAGCCAAAACCGGCAAAGAAAGGATGGTTTGGATTCGGCCGTTAGTGAGACTGTGGGAATATTAAAGGATTGCGTGCAGACTAGCATATACAGGAGTGGCCCAGTGGAAAACCGCATTCAAAGGAGACAATTCCTTGTACCACTTGATTGGGACAGTTGAACTCAAGAAACATCAATATCATCCAGCCAAGAATAGGGATGTGACCCAAGGCTCTGGACCAGAGGAATCAATGTATGCAGCTCAGACAGATGACGCATGAAGATATGTCTGATATAGACCGACGATTCAAAAACGTCCTCCTTCTTTGAAAACGTGATATTACCTCTATCTTCTTCTGTTCGAAGCTGCAAACCCATACCTCTCGTTCAGATAGACGCAACGACTCGCAAGACATGAAACTGCCGATCCTCCTCCCGTCTTTTGCTTCTGTGGCCGTTGTTGTGTCACGGACCAATCTAGCCGGGACGCGATCGCAACATACAGTGCCAAGGGAAGGGAATGGCTTGATCGTGTCTGACGGCAACGTTCGACAAGATCTGAATGAGAGGATTGATGAAGGGATGGATCAATGGAACTCCAGGTCGTGTCCTGTCATGGAACAGATTCGATATGCTACATCGAACCGGCGGTTATAGGCCGCTCGTTTACGTCAAGTACTCGAGGATCTACTTGGCTGGAGATCTTATATGCTATGCATGTTCATGAATTGGAGTGGTATCCCCTCGTCACCGCGGGTGCATTGTGCCAGCCATGCTACAGGAGATATTCTAAGATCCGAGAAGTCCACTTCCCAGCCTAAGGCCGGTCTATTCAACTTCGGGTATTCGTTCATTCGTTTTTCTTCGTCTCCAGGTTTTGCCTGCAATGTGCTGAATCATTCAAATCCATTGTTGCATGTCATGGTGGGCTGTTGTAGTGGTTGACCTCATCAGCCAGCAAGTCGCCACAGTTCGTATTGTCCATGACTAATCTTGACCTTGTTGTTTCTTTGTGATGAGGAGATGCAATGACAATGACGGTCACTCCTCCTTCCCCGGTTCAGCATCAAGTGGCTTTCCCAGACGTAGTGGCAACTGCAACCTGGCCAACTGGTGAGGGCTAACACGAGCACATTGAATGTATGGAAGTAATTCCATCTTCATTAAGCGTAATCGCAGTGGTTGTTGTGGCCTTGACCTCGCATGGCCAGGTCGGGAAGAAGCGATGCGATTGGGTCCTGCCCAATGGAATCGAGCCACGTGAAAGTGGGCGTCTTCCGTCCGAGTTCGATCCAATGCCTGGGTTCCACGTCCTGCTCGCCGTTGAAAAACTTGTTCTCACACGAAGACGGTGGTTTTGCGCAACGATCGACCAAATGAAACTTTATTAGCGAATCTCAAGCCTTGTGGCGCGTAGGTTGCCACATCGGGAAAGTCCTTGCGGGTCCAAGAGGCGCGGATACATGCCGGGCACGGCTCGCGTGGGAATTCCACGGGTCAGGGTCCAGGACAGAGGAGAATTCAAAGTTTATGGAAGACGAGTTGTGTTGGAAGACTTTTTGGATGAGGTGATGTGGATTCAGGGGTTGCTGCCGAAAACCATGGTTCTGCGACGCCAGATGATGGCAAGATCGCTGTCATCCGGTAGATATTCGGTTTGGTCGTGGCACGAATCCTCTGCAAGCCTGCTGATGGATTTCTGCCCACTGCAGTAGGTATGGCGTTTCCATGAAGCAACATCGTCGTCGAAAAATCCCTTGGGTAACGTAGGTGATGTGCGTACAAGGTCGGCATTCGATGGTATCTCGAGATCACTGGGCTCCTCGCAGAAACCGGAAGTAGTATCCGGCAGGTCAGCATCAGCTTTGGCAGCGAGAAATCCACTCGTTACCGCGCCGCCGGAAATGTGCGGATCGTGGAGAAAAGACTTGACGAAGTCGCTGTCCTCGATTTGCCTGGTTTCGACTGGTATTGAAGGCGTTGACGATGCAGAGGTGTCTTGGGGGCCTTTCTCGAGAGGAGATGACTTGGGCATGAGCATTTCGGCATCCATGGCGATTTCGCGTGACTGGGAATGACGGATGAAGAGTATGGCGATGAGGAGTAAATTGATCAAGAGGAACCAGAGTAGGTAGTCCAAATGTTGAATCATGGTGTGCAAAGAGATGTCCTAGAACACGGAGCCGGGAGGTTGGAGGCAAGGTAAAGTGCTACTTATGGCAAACAAGCAGTTTTGAATGCGATAAAGAAAAGGAGAGATGGTCAAAAGGCATTTTAGGTATCTTAGCGGCAGATGACTAGAAATATAGTAATCGGTGAGATGGTCTTCACGCATGATGGCATAACCTGGGGTAAGGTGCAAGTAGCAGATTTTAGAAGGACGCTATTGGAAGACAGAGCCAATGAAAAGAAAGCTTGGATTGATGGGAACGAGCTTGAATCTAGATCGTTTGGCGTTATGGAAAGCTAGGGACACTGAGGTCAAATTGGCGCTGGTTGAGCAAGAGGGAAAGGGCACGGAGAGGGCACAGAGCGTCGAGTATGGCTGGCTGGGATTGGTTCAGAAGCGGTAGGGAAACAAGTCAAATGCGAGAAATTGTTTGGAGTGGCGTCAAGCGAGGTCATCTGGATGATGATGGTGGTGGAACACTTTCAGCTGTCATGGTGTGTTAGAAATGAGGAGCGACGACAACGAGGAGGCTTAGAATGGATCATGACAGAAAGCGAAATCAACGTCGGCAAGGCGGATCTCAGCTTGGGCGGATACACGCCTCGGGGGCTCTAGCCTTAGTGGGTTGGTCATTCTCAAGCCGAGAACCGAAGAAGGATGCTGACTGGGATTTTGGGAGGCGCTGGAGGCTTGAAGGCAGTTTGAGGAAACTGGAGGTTCCCGTGGTAAGAATATTCATTCCGCGTTATCGTCTGTGCTGTACGAAATACTGTACCTCCATCGTAGTTGTTGGCGGATGTTTTGCATGGCGAGGAAACTGGGAAAATGGGAACTTTCAGCTTGAGTGAGCACGCCACAGCGGAAACTAAAGGATAATGATTGGCGCAACAAGCGAAAACGATCTGAGAAACCTTTTTGAATTTGAAAAGACGAAGCAAGGGACAAGGGCCGGGGACGTCAGTGGGACGAGCACCGAAGAGTCGAAAAGTCGAGAAGTCGAGAAGTCGAGGGTTTGAGGATGAGAATGTAAGGACCCTTGCCGGGCTGATTGTGATGCAACTTTGCATTTTGGCAGATGCACGGACTCCCCGGATTGATTGAGGTGAAGGTTTGACTGTGAGTTTGATAGAATCGAAGTCAAGTTGTGCATAGACGGAGTAGTCGATGTGTAATAGGTACTACGAAGTAGGTACCTACTCACGTGCCTATTGTAGGTAAGGAGATGCAGTAGGTACGTGTACGAAGTGTACCTTGTTGACATGAAATATTGAGTCAAAGTACCAAGTAGGCAGGCACCTACTCCGTAGTTAGTAGGTTACTTCCAACTACGTCGTACCTACCAAAGGTAGTCACTTACCTAATGCTAAACTCCAGACTAGAAGCTTGTGACTTGTAACTCGTACTCGGTGATTGCATATTTGGTGGAAACATCTAACGAGAGCCTGTCGTAGTGGCAGTAGTCAGTTGACTCACAACCTACAAGAACTTGCAGGTACAGTGCCTGTGTACAGAATAAGACGCAGTTGGTGCCAGGCTTGCAAGACGAGAGCTGTTTTCTTCGCTCTTTCAAGTGAAAAATGGGACCTGCCGAAATAGGGATGCACTTGTGTACCAGTCGTAGCTTCCAATTTGATATCAGACAGTAATACCAATTACTTACTAGACACCTACTAGGGAGTTTGTCGGTCGCAAATAATCCGTATTCCGTCCTTAGGGCAGGCACTCACATTTCGAAGCAGGCACGCCCCAGGCAGAATTCAATGGCAGTCATGACCGTCATGACAAAAAGTCGGAGAGTGCATGTCTTGGCCCTAACTTTACCGCCATTTAATCCCGTGATTTGTTCCCCTCTCTCACCTTCTCAATTCCACCGTCCCACCTCACCAGTGCTCACCTCACCTCACTAACCTCACCTCGTCTCTCGCCCCTTTCGCATGTTCCCGCCTTCAGGTACCACCGACCAAAGCCACAATCTGCAAAAATAAAATGCTTGCATGAGGCTATATCCTGACCCGTCTCATGGCACAAGCTAATTACGCATTAGACCAGTATCTTCCTTCATGCACAGAACATTTAGCAAATGTGGAACCCCGATCCTTTTCTCCTCCCCCCACCTGGTGTTGTCCTCGCCCGTCCATAAGGCGCAAGGCGTTCCATATATACCGTCTTCATTCATACTTATGCTTCATCTTCAGCTTGCCTCGTCGCATGCCTACCAGCCATGACCATGACCATGACCATGACCAGACCGCCTCGAGTATTAATACATCCATCATGACAAACATCCTTTTTGGTATCCCAAATGCCTCCCTCATCCCTCTGGACCCATCCCGGCCTGCCACCACCGTCCTTGGCATGTTGACCACATGTATTCGGTAAATCTCACTCATTGCCGTCTCCAGCGTGCATTGAACCGCGTCGACTGGATCCTTACTCCTGCTCCAATCACTGACGTCTTTTCCCTGCGGCTCACCCAAAACCTCAAGCCGCCGCCTTGACAATCGTCTCCTCCAAACGAGCCTGTTTTTTCGGTCGTTCCTCTTCACCACTGTTCCGCCGGTTGACAGATTGCACCAATTTCTTCAACGTATCAGGACAGTCTTCCTTGGGCATTACCACCTCGACAATGTTCAAACCCTTCCCTTGTTGCAGTTGTTGATCCGCCAGAACCTCCCACAATTGTCCCCAGGTCTCAGCTCGTTTCGTGAACACCGGGTATGCAGGGTCGTCCTGTGGCGCTCCGAAATAACTTGGTGCTTCCAGGTATCTCCACGGCTGTACGTCATTGTAATGCGCTTTCATTCCATGGATCCATCGTTCAATCGTATATCCATCATTATTGATGATGAAAATGGTAATGTCCAGGCGGTTCTTGATAATATCACTCAAGGCTTGCGCCGTCATCTGTAAACTGCCGTCGCCTTCAAAAAGGATCGCCCGACCTTGTTCTTGCTTGCCTTCGGCAATCGTCTCCCTTAGCGCTAATGCTGCTCCTTGTGCCGCACCCAGCATGTACCCAATAGACAACCATATCGACGAATTAATCAGTTTGGTGTTGGGTGGCAGTACAAACTCTCTGCCTCCCATGGATGGCGTACCCGTTTCCGTCAACACGATATCACCCGGTCGGAAGAATGTTGATACTCGCTGCCAGAAGGTTGCCTGATCAATCACCTCGTCTGCGCTAGTGGGTGGGAGCGCCTTTAATTCCTCCGAGGGGATACCCAAGTCCGGATAAGGTTCGGATTTGGTAAGCTTGCCTTTGTCCAGCTTGTCAAGGATCTTTCGCAATAGCGCCTTGACATGCACGTTGGCGTATTTCGTCCCCATGATCTCGACCGAGTCTCGATCGAATGTGATGGCCTTGTGCTTGTCGGGTATCACGCTAAATCCGTACGTGTTGACATCACTGTTCAATGGTCCAAGTCGTAACACCAGATCCGTCCCATATGCCCAAGGGTTATAGATTGACTTTCCTGCTGCACCTGCATATATGCCGTGGAAATTGGGATATGATTCGTTGATGATGCTCTTTCCAAACGGCGTTGTCGAGGTGGGAAATCCAGTCAATCTCACAAGTTCGTCGGCCTCTTCACTGATCCCGTACCGACTTGTGAACCCATCCACAATGATGAATGGTTGTTTCGCACTGTACATTTTTTCCAGAATCAGATCCACCTCTGTGTCCTCAAAGCCTTCATCTGTGAAATGAACTGTCAAATCCAGAGGCTTTTCCAAGTCCGACAATGGCACTCTTGTCTTGACCATATCTATAGGAAACTCGATATACACAGGTCGACTGTGGATGACGGCTGCTTGTAGCGTCTTGTCGATGGCCGCGGTGGCAGTCTCAGGGTCAATCAGATTCGCCTGTGCCACGGTAACCTTGGCAGCCATATCAGCAAAGAGCCGAAAGTTGCCGTCTCCCAAAGTGTGGTGAAAGATCAAGCCTTCGTTCTGAGCCTTCCGAGGCGGCGTACCGACAATGTGCACCACGGGAGCCATCTCCGCATAGGCGCCAGCAATGGCGTTGATCGCCGAAAGTTCGCCTACGCCACCTGTGGTGACCAGAGCACTGAGCCCTCGTATGCGTGCGTATCCGTCGGCGGCATAGCCGGCATTCAGCTCGTTGGCGTTACCAACCCAATACAGTCCAGCGGGCTCGATATAATCCAGAGCAGTGAGGTTGTAGTCGCCGGGTACGCCGTGGACAGACCGCACGCCAATCTGGTGGAGGCGTCGGAACAGGTATTCTGCAAGGTCGATATATTCAGCCATGTCGACGTGTCTACACAAATAACACAACAAAGGTGAGGCAGAGGAGAAATAAAATCAACGTCTCACCAGACCCGACAAAGAGGGGTTCACGGCCAATATAAGGAAACGACGTAGCACTTCACTACTACAGGGAGTCTCGAGAGGTGGGGATCGCGAGCACCATCACGGTCAGCATCAACAGATTTGGCAATCGTCAGTGGCCAAACCCAACACACAACGCGTACGAGGGATGACGGCAGGATTCCGGGAGCCAAACTTTTTCCCGCTGCTTGTCTCTTTGTCGAACGAGGCATATTCTGGACGAAGAGGGGGATGGTGGGAAAGTATCGAATCACACGTCAGAGACAATCAAAGGATCTCGTTTTGATTCACTTGATTGTATGGACGAGTCTTTGTAGTGGAGGTCCGATGTGCTTAAGTGCATGGCCATTTTCGGTTGTGTCCGGTTAGACTCGGCTTCGAGTGCGGTACATGTGCCGCACACGTCCGCATTACTGAAAACAGGTATCTCAGTTCCACGTCCCTGGTTGCGACTTCAGACACTCTGACGAGATGCAGACTTTTGTTGGGTTGTTGCGTATGTCAGACTGTGAGATTGACGCGTCGTCCCGTGGGTATCTGGAAAGATGTGGTTCACGAAAATCAGAAAGACAGGTGAGACAGTCGTACCTTCAATGTGATTGTAATATGTAATTATATTCATATCTGTGACTCTGTCTCTACTGACTTGTGGTGTCCAGCTTGGGTTCTTTCTAACCTGTCGTTATTCATGATATGTCATCTCTTGAGACGTAAAAGCTGACTGCACGTCAGGAATATTTCAACTTCAAGGCTTGAGAACCATCATCGGGGTTTCCATGAATCCACAATCCCTACAGATCGTCGCCCAATGAACCCTCTCTCACCTGGGTATCTGTATCACTGTCTAGGCCACCAACCACCCCTCTTCTCTGACTACTCTTCCCTGTCTCTCGCATCCTCTACTGCCTTCTCCCAGTCCGTCACACGCATATAAGTCCACATGGTAATTGTCGCCAACCCCAACCCAGAACATGGACCAATCCATAATCCTCGAAGGTCCATCTGAGGAGGTCCGAAGGTGAGGAAAAATGAAAGTGGCAGAGCGAACAAGTAGTAGACCCCCAAATTGACCCAGCCGCCGATCTTTTGCCTACCCAATCCACGTAACAGTCCATTGGAGATGGCGAGCATTGCATCAAAGAACTGAGCTGCAGCCGTGATGGGGATGACAAGGGTGATGATGGCTCTGACGTCTTCGTCGGTAGTGAAAATGGCCGCGATGAGATCTCGACACGAAGTTAAGAGAATGACATCGAACAAGCCAATGCACACAAAGATCAGATAGTGAGTCCTCCAGGCAATTTTAGCTGCATTCAAAGCCCCATATCCAATTAGATTGCCGAATCGAGTTGACGCTGCTATTGAGATAGGAAAAGGAATGTGGTACATGGTCACCACGACTGTCATCAGCACGGACTGAGCTGCCAGGTCGAGTTCTCCGAGATGTCCAGCCGCGATGGTGAGAATGTCAAATGCCAACCATTCCGAAAATGTCATTAACACCCCAGGAAGGGCAAGTTTTACCATTGGTCCCCAATTGCGTGACGCTCTTTGCAGGTCCAACCCGGGCCAACACTGGAGATTTTGTGGAGCGAAATAAGCGACATAGATGACTAGAACAATCGGTTGAAGGTTATTGGAAATGACAACTGCCAGTGCGGCACCTTGAAAGTCCAAACCGAAATGGAAAACCAGGAGCCAATTCCAGAGGACGTTTAACGGAGCGCAAATCGCCAACACCACTAGAGATGCAGTAAAGTCTCCCTGAGCTTGACAGAAACGTTTCGCAGCTTCGAAGATAGCCCAACCAGGAGCACCAGCCAGGTAAATCCTCATAAATTGTCCTGCAAGAATAGCTTCGTCCTTTTCTGGAACGAGAGCAGACAAGATCCACGGAGAGCAAATCCACACTGCGCCAATGGGGATGGTGACGACAAGGACCAAAAGTGACATTCGCTGAACATGAAGGCCGACGAGTTGCTTCTTGCCATTCCCAAAGGCTTGCGAAGTTAGAGTATCGAGACTTGTTGCCAATCCTTCATAAATACACAACCCGGTAATGTTGGCGGTCATGGTAGCCAGTGACGCCGCTCCCAATTCCTTGGTACCCAGACGACCAGCGACAAAGACAGTGACAAGACTGAAAGAATATTGTAGGAGGTATGTGATGATGAGAGGTCCAGAATATCTGGCCAGCAGAGCCGTTTCTGCTTTCCATGTTGTCTTGACCTCGGAGCTTCGGAGAAGGGGAGTGATCTCACCCTCTTCAACGGTACCGTAGAGTCTCTCGTCGATGGCTTCGATGGATTTTCGAACGTCATCAATGCCATGTACGTTGAGAAGAGCGCTTGTCTCGGAGGGACGTCTTCCAGCCATACTCACCGACCTGCTGCAGGGGTTCTAATGACTTTGAAATTTGCACCTGGAAATGATGTCTATATCTTTTAAATCATGCCTTGAGAAAAAAGAATTTCTTTAAAACAATATATCCTCTGGAAGAAATTAAGGCGAACAGAGGTTGAAGTGCGGTGAAGCGGAGGGAGGGGTACCTGGAGATAGGCACTCGTGGCACTGTGATACCGTCGGCAAGCATGATCAGCAGCAACAACAACAGGGGCATTCATCATCGTTATCATCATTCCAGTTGTGCCGAGGGTCACCGACTTAGTGGCTCATGAGCTACAAATGGCCCTTACTGAAAGAATGCTGGCGGTTGGGATAGCTGCAATGATGGCGCCATTGGCTCAAGGGGCCCAGAAGCGAGTGGTTGGGCTTTACGGAGTAGGCTTTAGCACTTTGGGTGAAAGTTTGCCCCTCAACCCCATAATTCAAGCTTAACTAAACTGCTCCTGGAGGTGCCTAGCGGGTGCCTAGCAACCTTGGTTGGCCTCACGCCATCGTCCTCAAACGTCGGGATACTGGCCACAAGATAGGCAATATTGACCACGACGGAGATGATCACCGGAACCTCTAGTCAGTTATACCTTGCATTAAACATTGGACACAGCCAGTGAATCAGCGATCATCACAGTCATATCTGCTACCTGTGTATCTATTCTTCTTTTATACCGTCGCACCATGTTGCCGCTTTCTCCTCCGAGAGTTCAATGCTGTGGCCATCCTGATGATGATGGGTGGCGGGGCTGGGCCTGCGACAAACTCAGAGGCTAACTATGAGTCGCGCCTAGGATTTTAGGTAAGACGAGGATCTGGTCCAGGGCTTCAGACTACCCAATGGCGCCTAGTATTGCCCTTGCCCGCAAACCCACTTCAGCCCTCGTGGAACTGGTTGGCAAGATTCGCGTCCACGTCCTCCTCCGCACCCACGCAGTGCCACGCTTCGAAACCTTCATCGTATTGTTGATCAAGCTCAATTCGTTCATTCACCAAGAAATCTCATCTCACCCCGATTCCTCCAACGCGTCTTCCCTGCTTGGTTCTGCCGCACCTGACGGCCTTGTGCCTCATCATGACTATGACCTCCATATCTCCTCACAAAGTCGCGAGTCGACATGCTCTTCTTCCCTCACCAGATCCATCCTCCATTAGGTTACCTGATTCACCAGAGAAGAACACGAATGCTTCAAACACTGGGTCCATGACAGAAAAATCTCGTGGTCTGCGACGACTACAATCACACAATCAACTCTCGTCTACCTCAGCCATGGGCACGCAAGCTTCCAACTTAAGACCACCTCGTTCGGGAATCACTACGAGACCATCACGAGAACAACTCATCCCACCACCATCACTTCAACCAACTACCAGCACACTGACAGCTGCGACATCTGCGTCGAGAGCCCGGGCAAATAGCGACGCTCCCTTACCATACGTCCCTCGCACTCGTAAAACGCCGGTCGATCCTTCATCTGGCTCAAACCCCGTCTCCAATCACTTTGTCAACCATGCTCGGAAATCCAGCCTGGAGATGACTCTCCGCGATGGTCCTCCACCTGGAACATCACCTGCATCGGCTCTTTCTCTCCTGCGACATTCCATCTTGACCAGTGGAGTGACAGCGACCAAAGAAGGCATGTCGGACTATCGAATCTATTTGTGGTTGACCTTGTTGAATATCCCGCCTTTACCAACAGAGACATACCTCAATCTGGTCCATCGCGGTCGAAGTCCTGCCTACGAGAAGATCTCAAACGATGTCTTCCGTACACTAGCCACAGACACATTGTTCAAGAGGAGGGTTACAGATGCCAGCCTGACCAGACTCCTCAATGCAACAGCTTGGCGCATTCACGATGAACAGACGGCAGACCCTCCTACACCATTTGCCCAAAAGTACATTCAGTCCACCTATCTTCAGGGAGTCAATGTCCTTTCCGCACCATTACTCTATGCCTCTCGATCGGAAGCCCAAGCGTTCGCCTTATCAACTTGTATCTTGACCGAGCATCTTCCTGCTTACATCTCACCAACCATGTCTGGCGTCCATAAGGGTGTGGACCTCATCGATCGAATTCTCGCACACATGAATCCGAAGTTGTCATCCTTCCTCCTGAGCAAGAACCTACCTGCAAGAATCTACGCCTTCCCTTCAGTGCTTACACTCTGCGCCTGTACACCACCGTTACCTGAAGTATTGAAACTATGGGACTTTCTATTCGCCTTCGGGGTTCACTTGAACGTCATTTGTGTGGTGGCGCAGTTACTGTTGCTCAAGGACAAACTGCAAGACCACCCGAGCCCGGCCAAGATGTTGAGGAGTTTTCCTAACTTGAATGCCGATGAAGTCATCAAGATGACAGTTTACATTGTGAGAGAAATGCCCGAGGAACTCTATCGAGATGTCGTTGTTCACGCAAGGGATGTTTCATGATAAAACAAAAGGAACAAAAGACGATGCTGCGATTTCCACCAACCAGAAGTCGCCGAGTCACGTGTCGATAATGCGACAATGGAAGAGCCACTGACTGTGCGACATCCAACCAGGATCGCCTAGCTGGAACGTAGACCAAGAATCTTTCAAACTTGATCATGAGCAAAAATGAGCGAGGAAGAGTGAACCTGGCAGATATCCATTGCATAGAGGACGACAAACTCGACACAAGTTCCCGTTTACTGGGCGGAGAGGGAGGGAGATTTGGAGGTCCAACCAATGAACTGGATGCTCCTCGTTCCTGACTGACACAGCAGGCCTGGTCAACAGATCGTCGTTCTGGTGGACGAGGGCATGGACGAGGACGAAGACGAGGACGACTAACGACAACGAACATTTACGATAAGCTGGATAGAATTGACGAGCGAGCATGCGGAGGAGGAGGACGATGACGACAACGAAGAAGATAGTCAAGGAATGGATGGAATGAAAGGGACAAGAAGAAAAGTTCGACCGACGCGAGTTTGTTGCATGCATGTATTACTACCACAAAGACTACATTCACTCATAAATACACATGAGTTCGTTACAAACTCCGCCACGTTTACTTACCTGGGTGTATGACCCTCGATTGGAAGCACGGCCACGTACATGGTTTCGTCTCGGAGACTTTCCCAATCCACGAGGCTACTAACGTCTGATGCTACGATTCTTTGACGCCGTTCAGACCGAAGAAACTTCAAACTCGTTTGATACATGCATGATATCAATGCCTGTGAAATACTATCATTCTACAGCACTGCAGTACGCACACGCGTCAAGCCACCTTCTGGCATGAGGACGGACGTGTCGTGGAGCCCTAACGCCGACGCTGAGTAAACCCTGAATCGTCAACAGTATTAACATGGTCAAAGTCCTATAGTGGACAACAATAAATAATGGGCATTGAACAGATATTGATCAACAGGCGACTTGATGTCTTGTCTTAGCCGTGCAAAGTTTGCCCACCACTGTGACTTCGCCGACCATATTGATCCACGGGATATGGTTCACGTCCTCTTGTCGTGGGAAGGCCCGTCTCGAGGTCGTTAGCTCCACTCCCACTCCTTCCCCTGCTTCCGTCAACTTCTGATTCTAGCTTGTCCATTTCTCGCTTCATGCGCCTTCCGAGGCGAGGTTTGTAATTCGTGGCTCCGTCGAACAAACTCCGATATCCGGACCTGTATCCAAGCACAGACGTGACAATGCCGATCATGGCGCCGAAGAAGCAGTCGGTCGCGTGATGGTGATATCTCAGCACCAAGGTACAGGCGATATAAGTCGCGAGCAGGAGGGGCATCATGACGATTAACATGCGCCAATATCCTGTTCGTTCCAACCTGTAGCGATCTGCAATTCTCAAATGTGCGAAGAGGTAGATGGCTAGATATCCCAACCCAGCAAAAGCAATCTCGGAATGGCCTGATGGAAACGACTGCAATGCATTATTGATCTCATCGCGATCGCCTGTGCACACTTGATCCACACTGTACAGTATTCCGTTGAATCCTTGACCAATAACACCGTCGGGAATCACAGGTTGACAAACGGCGAGAAAATGCGGTCGTAGTCCGCCGATGGACTTCTTCAGTATGACTTGAAAACAAGTTCCTGTAGCAAGACTGTAGAGCAAGCCAAGGATGCCAGAAGAGGCATCGGCAAAGGAACGTGTGAACAGCTGGGTCAAGAGGATCACACCGATGGGAATAAAACCACATATAAGTCCGGCGGTAAGGCTTGAGAAGGTGTTGGTCATGTATGGATAGGAAATCTCAGGGGCGTAGGTTGTTCCATCAGGACTGAGGAGAGGGAACAAGCGATTTGGGCGTGCCTCTACTACCCAGATCTGCATTCGGGTTAGTAGGGATTTCTTGTTGTCCAAGGACCTCAGGGAGAGTGTGATCAGATACGTACAGCGCCCGCAACGCCAGCAATGGCGAGGATACATAGAACATCGAACCAGCTATCGAAGAAGAAGAATTTGATATTGCGCCCAAGTCGTGGGAACGTGGTCCTGTCGGGTTTGAGAGTCGTAATGGCTTGAAAGCGCGACCTAGAGGGAGGAGAAGGGATGGTTGAGGTTGGTTGGGTTTTGGGATATTGTTCCATAATGGAAGAGTGGAGTCCAGCTCAAGTGATGCTGATATTGAAGATGGAGTAGCAGGCTTTAGAATGCGACGGTCGTAGGGATAATGCGACTCGTATGTAGGTAGGCAGGGAAGGAAATGAAATCTTGGTGATAGGGCGAGGTGCACCTACTCGGTACTGCCTGACCTTGTGAAGTGACACTGTAAACAGCAACGGAAGTCACACCTACCTTGTATCACAATTTAGATTGGGAGGAGTCAATGAGAAGTAAGTACTCGGTAACATCAGCGTCGACAGAATAAAGAGCCAAGTGGAAAACGTCAGAGGCTCATGATGAGCTGGTAAAGGGCGGGACTGCCGTGTAGACAGAGCAAAGCCACTCTTGTCACTCTCTTGTTGGCCAAAACAAGGACTGAGAGGCATTGCCAGGCACCTACCAGGGCAGACGAGGCAGCCACTGGAGGAAATGTACTAGGTATTTACATACCTAGGTCGAAGAATCACAGTTTCGGCCCTCTGGAAATCTTGGACTTGTGTGGTCACTGAAGTTCAAGGATGATGAAACGAGCAAGGTTAAGCAACTTGGCAAAGAGACAAACCTCTGCGGACGACCAGTCAAGACTCACGAGGCAATGATCACCTGGAATTAAGAAGAAGCGGAAACTCAGGTCAGGTGCAAGTCACGTTAGAAATTGCTATTTTGGAACGATTCTGCCGCCCAGCCAAGAACTTTTGGTCCTGATTCCTCCCCGGGCAGGCACGCACTTGGAAATTTGACCATCAGCGTTTGTGGCTTTGAAACTCTTGGCACGATGATGTCACTCTACATAACATATCAGATTCAGAATTCAGAATTCACTCAGCCTCGATGTTAGCATCAACGGGCGGACTCGGCCAGGCAGACGCCTGCGATAGTGCACTACTGGATTTCCAGCCTCGATATATTTGCACATTCTCGCACTCTCCCCTACGGAGAAAGCGATATCAGAATACGACACTTGGGTCAATTCGAGAGGTATTGGCAGAGTACAAGGCTGAACCCTTCCGGAGAGCAAGATTGTGTCTCCATGCCTTTGACCTAGTCACTTTGACTACCTCTGAGGTGCGATGACAGAGATACCGTGTACCACTTCTGTTCTTGCTGCTGACAGTCCCTCATCTCATTCCTTCGCAACCTCAGCTCTCCGTGCTTCCCTCATACATCTCTCGCACATACAATCACCACCAAGAACAGCCTTTAGCCTGGCTCTCCTTTCCCGAAAGTCCTTCTCCGAAACGTCTGTGTAGTGGTTCCAAATCTCCTCACCTTCTTTGATCCCGTTCCAAGGAGCCGAGCCGACATCCTTGTCGCTCAGACGTTCTTCTACTACCGTCAAGTTCCTCACTCCCAAAGGCTTCCACGTCACGTTCGGATCGCAACTGTGATTGGCCAGACACCATAGAGGATGTACAGCCGCGACTTCCGGCTTCCCCGTCCAGGTCGACTGTTGAGCATCCGCGACGCCACGGAACTTGGCGAACAATGTCTGTATAATCCACCAGTCGTATCTCTCTAGCCACTCTTCACTGTATGGCTGGCAGTTCCGCCGTGAATGCATCAGCACTTCGAACCATTGGGCAGGTAGCTCAACATGATGTCGGAAGCTGTAAGGTAAAGTCTTGGGTGTTTCCTGGACTGTTGTTTTGATGAGCTCCGGTGTAGGCGAGAAATCCCCCACAGGTATTTGATCTCAAACAGATCCAACGGATGCATATCCTGCGTCACCGCCATTTGTAGGCTCCGCGACAACAATAGAAAATACAAATCCCATTCTGGTGTTATAGAACTCTCTGCCCGTCCCAAAGTATGCAAATCATCAATCCCCGAGGGACCCGGGCAGAATGGTGTTTCTGCTGGTGGATACCCTTCTTCGTTCTCTTCGTCATTCGTGTTCTGGGCATGATATTTGGTCTTCGCCGCCTCGTGGCATGCTTCAGAACAGTAAGGTCTGTCACATCCCACACAATGTCGTTGTTGTTCTTTGGCTATCGTCTCGAGATCTGCCGCACACGCATCGCAGAGTGCCGCTCCGTGTGGTCGGATCGCCGTCAAAGCTGATCGTTCTTCCAAGATGATCTGACCTTTTGTAAGATTCTCTTTGGCATACAGACCAAGCTGTGCTGATACCTCTTGTTCCTCCCTCAATGCATCATGTGTCGTCGCGCTGCCTTGGGTGAGTGACGGCAATATCGACTTCCTGACCTCCAATTTTGGCGCTGCAACTGATAAGTGCTCGTTGATCTCAGCAAGACTATCTACTTCCATTCGGTTGGGCTCGTGTTCACTCCACGGATACACCAGTCTTTGAGACCAGCCGAACATGGGCATAGCCACGTTGTGTCGTTCAAAGAGAATCCCCTCCACGACTGCCGCGAACCTACCGTTGAAGTCCCGTGATCCGCCCTTTACCAGATCATCTCGGATGGCTTGTTTACTTTGATCCTCAATCTGCCCACTAGCCTGGACCGGATCCTCGCAGCCAGAAGTTTCAAAATCGTCGCTAGTCATCCCGGCCTTAGCCAGAACCAACCTTTCTATGAATGATTTCGCGTCGGCGAAACACCCCAACACGACCATAGCCCTCGTCATGACCAACAAGGCATCATACAGGACCTTCCACCAGTCTAAACCCAGGTGCTCTGCCTCGGTTACCTTAGCACTATCACTTTCACTCGATCCAACTTGTCGAATTGGCTTGCCATCGACATCGACAGGGACAAGATCCGTCTCGCCGTCGCCTACCTCAGCATCTGCCATTGTGTAAACGACATAAGCATCGGCCAATGCCAACTCCGCATAGCCGAGTGCTTCGTAGACCTTTGCCCGCGCGAGGACCAACGAAAGAGGGACACCGTATACGAACTCGCTTTCCTCATCGCCTTCGCCGTCGGCATCATCCTCTTCCTCATCAATTCCATTCTCGGCTTCCCCATCCGCCACCTCATCACCAGTACCTGCACAATCCGCGTACGCCAAGCCACGGGCTACCAGCCTAGCGACCCTTTTCATGTCCTCAGTCAAGGCATATCTGGCAACATGCAACAGCACAGCCCTGACCATAGCATCCTGCACGTCGACAAGCACATCACCAAAAGACACGGGGTTTTCCCTGATGCGGTTAACCCACTTTCTCAAATCAGATCTTGACTCAGTTCCAGAAGCAGGTGCAGACTCCGACCGCGACCTCGACTCTAACGACGACGTAGAATCTCGTGCAGGGTCCAGGCTGGGAGAAATTCCAGATCCAGCAAAAGGGCCCCCCGCCGAGGCGCACGCTGCTAAAGCAGACGCGAGATACTGCGGCAGGCCTGGCCAGTCGTTGTCGATTAGGTCAGCACGCCGTGTGTCGGCTTCCGCCATACTGACTAACGACTGTACCGGTTGCATCAGTCGTGAATACGAAGAGCCCAATTGCGATTCCGCGGCTTTGTGCTCTGCGACCCTCTCGGTGTCCCTTCCACTAACCAGCCGTGACGTTTGGATCTTATCACCGCGGATCTACCGAGGCGGCATGGCTGACGAGCGCACGGTTGTAAGGTGATGTGTGGGTTTGGCGAAACAAAGCTCACGTCGGGATTGGTGCTTATTGTGTGTCGGTGTCCTCAGGACAAGGCTGGAAAAATTCCCAGGCGAAAATAAAAAAACATATTCCGGGTTCCAAGTCCCGTGGGAAAGAATGGATTTTCGTCAAACGACTAGATGTGTGTATCAAAACTGTAATGACGGCTTACATGGGGGCAATATCCGAAAGCCTTGGCACTGTCAAATGTCAAATGTCCTCTGGGCGTCTCAGGAAGACGACAATGGACTCAAGCCTGGTCGAGATGTTGCTGACGTCAGATTCACCGTCAGACGTTTCTGTTTATGTACACATGAACATCAGACATCGTTGCTGACACCCAATGCCGAGACTTTCAATGAAATTCTTGGTGGCCCTCTACCTACTACATTGCCTCGTATTTGCGACTTCGGACGAAACCTTTGTTGTAGCCTTGCCGTCCAGAAGACGTCCCCGGCCAGGTCCGCCGGCGACTCTGTGAGCAATTGCAATTCCGTATGCGTGTTTGTCATCGGTAAAGACAATAAAGTCAGCAAGCCAGGCCAGGCCAGGTCAGCAAGCCAGCAAATGGGGTCCGAAGTCCCAAGATCTCGATTCTGTATCGGTACAAGTGCTAGGGTAGTTTTACAAAGATTCCCCTAGACTCTAGAGTATCAAATGTGCGGAACTCCGCCTCTGTACTAAGCACAGGCTATCGACGGCGTGAAACGAGGAGAGCAGAAGCTTTCTTCGATGAAACCGTGGAGAAAACACCATGGCATCAACTTGCCGCTTTTCAAAGATAATGACCGTGATTCTGCATCCCGCCACTGTTGCAAATCCAGACATTCAACAAGGATAGGCTATCGACGTTCCCTTGCGTATCAATTGATGGTTAACGACTTCCCATTCCGGTAGTTGGCCCCTACGTCCCTTCAGCATAGTGTTACGATGTGCGAAATGACGGGAATTGGGAGACATTAAAGTCGTTGTCATCGCGTGATGTCGAAGTCACCATCAGACCACCTTACTATCTTCATAGCACGAAATGCCGCTCTTCTAGATTTGGATTATTGGCCACAAATGGTCGACAGATATTTCGGCAAAAGGCCGTCATTGTCTATAGTCATCATCGCCAATGGCCCTAGAAGATCAAACCTTCTGTCGATGGAACTAAGGTGACAAAGCAGTCGTGCCTATTCACGTACCATAATCAGTGGCAGTGCTTGATGCATGTCACATGACCATGGGGACTACACCAATACTAGTAAATTCCTCGATCGGATTTGATGAGGTCGGCTGCTATCCTACAGAAGGTTTGTCGACCACGACTCTTTGGTGGCCAAAAACAGTCCCAAGTCCTGTTTATGCAAACCCATCAGAACTTCAACAAGCTTGTTGTGGTGCACGTTTGTTTCAATGTCAGCATCTTATCCCTTCACACCACTAAGTTATGCTGGTCAGACCATATGCAAACCAGACATGATCCAAGCACGAGTGAGTAATTCTTCCATCGAACCAACCGTAATAAATGTGTCACCAAGGCTTCGCCTCCGGTCCACGTCGTTCTGCAGTGTGATTTCGTGAAGGCGATGCATTGCCCTGCGGCTCCGGAGGCCCCTGGTAGTCTGAGAAGCATGTGCTCGCGTCGCATCTCCATCTTCACGATTCTCGTTACGTTCAGTCCGTGCGTTAGCTCTGGAACTATCGACGAGACGTGAATGACGAGTCCCAATCGCAGGGTTTGCGATATCAATACCTCTTTCAGCGGCTTCCCGATCACGACTTTCACCGCCAGAACCGAAGATCTTGACAGTACTGTCAATCCCACTGCAGGCGATCATGGGTTCGTAAGGATGACCTTGTACCACATTGACCACTTCTTCGTCCCCTTCCAGAATGTTAACAATCTTGCACGTCTTCCGATCCCAAATGAAGAAGTGACCATCATCAGACCCACTGACAACATACTCATCATTGAGTCCAAAATAGTTGACATCCTTGACAGTTCGCGCATTACAGTGACCCTGATATACTTTGGTGTGGGAAGAATACGGCACATCCAGATTCACAGAGTGGCGTTCCCGAAGTCTAGAGTGCAAAGACCTACGACGGAAAAGGATTCGTTCTGCAGCAGCAACTGCAAGATCGTCGTCGTCATCATCATCATCATCGTCGTCGTCGTCATCGTCGTCATCATCATCACCATCGTCATAAGACTGCTCTAAGTCGGATTCGGTTCTGTCGTCGTCGTCGTCATCATCCTCACGCATGGCCTCGTGCGAGTTGTCGACTCCTACATCTAGAGTCACAGGCGTACTAGGGCTCATTTCGACTGTGGATGATCTTCCAGTCGTACTTTGTGCATCTGAAACCAGTGATGGCGAATCACCCAGACTGCTATAATTATGCGGCGGATTTGCCGTAGCATTCGTGATGATAAGGTCAATGGCGTCGATACTCGATCCGTGGCTCCTTAAATTGATGCTTTCATTTGAGATATCTTCACCATCAAGCTCTGTGAGATCAGGTAACCTGACACCATCGAAGGCCCGATTAACAAATTGAAAGTTGACTCTTTGGCCTGCCCGCATGAGCAAGTATCTACCAACCTTGACGCCCCAAAACCGGATGGCGGACCCCTTGTCCATGGTACGTTTAGTGCTGCTCGAACTTGACTCTGATTCGGTCGTTTCTGAGCTGCCAAGAGCTACCTCAAGCTTGATTCCAGACAAAGCTCTTGTAAAAGCTCGCACCGCCGACGTCTGATTCTCGAAAACGACTCGGGTGTCGTCTCTCTGAAATCGATTCGCGTCAATGTCAACAATCGGAAGGTCGTCGTTCGCAATGCCGAGAAGGTAATTTTGCAATACCGGGACAAAGGTATGGACGGTCTCTCTAGCATCAAGTGGAAATCGGCGGCTTTCGCCACTTACATTCAATGGTCGCTTGAAGCCCTGTAGAACGGCTTCCTGTCCTCCTTCCAACCACAGAAGGATGGCTTTCAGAAAATCATAGAAGAATCGTGATTCGTCATCTATGTGCTTACCTTCATGCACCACGGGCTTGATCTGGTCAAAAAGGGAGAGGCGAGGGTCAGGGCCCGAGCTAGCAGTCTGTAGACGACCTCCTAGAGCTCTTGCGACGCAGCCAGAAGCTTGAACGAAACGCCACGTGGTCTCGCGATTCCTCCTTAACGTTGTCTGGAAGATGGCGTCCGCAGGACTCGGATTCACTGGATATGCCCAACCACGGATGATCTCATCGATCAGAGGGAGCAGTGAGGCACAGTGCCCCAATGCATCGGTGAATGCTGCTCTATAAGGTGTAAGCTCCGTCGAGGCTTCCATAGTCACGGCAGTATCCCGATGGACGAAGGTGGTAAAATCAAAGAGTGTTTTCCGCAATCGACAGACTGATCTCGCCACTCTTTCACTTTGGGGTTGTACTAGCCTAGAGGAAATCTCTGATGTCGAAGTGTCTTGAAGAAGCGCTGATGATTCGTCTGAGGTCGCTGGAGGAACCCCGAGATGCTATGCATGAGCCTTGTCATACGGGCAGTCTGCTCATCTACAGGTCTGTCATCCGAGACCCTGCGTAAACGCCTACTCGGGTTAGCAGCTTCACCCAGGCTGCTGGTGGAATTGGTTGCCTTTGCCCTTTTCCTCTTTTTTTCGGAATGATGCCGTACACGGCTGGATTGGTGGAGACTGTTTGCCTCCGCATCGGCGGTTCTTGCGTCTGGGGATCTGACAATATCAAAGCTGTAGATGGAGTCGCCCGACCACGACACAACGATTTCGTTGGGGTTCGCATCGCTAATCTTACAAGCAGTAATGTGCCCACGGTCATGAGGTCTCATCCTCCACTTCTTATTTGGTGCAAATCGTCTAACGCATCTTGTAGCCTGCGCCATGATCTCATCCTCACTGGTGCCGACGATGGGGTTGCGGTGGCCGGTTTGGCCGTGTTCATCTTCGAGATTCCGGCCGAGCATTCGTCTGTCGTGCAGAAAGCAGTGAAGGTGAGCGCCACCCAGGGCGATGTACTGCGGCTGGCTCGCCGCACAGGAGATGCTGTTGAGATCAAGACCGTACTTCTTGTACGATATCAGTGGCGGAGGAGGGTCACCTGCAGCAGGATCTGTGGTCGCATGAAACCTGGTGTATGCTCGTCCATATCTCGGTGGAGGATATGCGGACGAAGGTTGTCGTAAATCCCATTGGCGGACTTCTCCATCTTCAGAGCAGGTGAGAAAGAGATGAGGGCTAGACTCGGTGACGATTCGTTTGGCTCGGTCTGCATGGCTTCGGTACACACGAGCATTTGTGTTGGTATCGTTGAGCCACCTTGCTTGGCGGAAAAAGGTATTGAATCTCCGGCTCCTAGTGCTTGTAGAGTGATTGATGTTGGAAGGGGGTTGTGGGGTGGCAGCTGCATATTCCAGGTCAAAAACACGGACTTCAGAGTCTCCGGCACATGTGACGACGGTGCGATCATTTGAGTGTGGCATGAACTTTACGGAGAAGATATTTGCACGGTGACCTGTGCTAACACTTGTGTGGAGAGAAAAGGGACCAAGATGGCTGGAAGGGTTGTATTCCCAAATGTTCAGATAGGTGTCGTCGGACCCCGAAGCCAACAGATTGCCGCGGGAGGACCAGCTGACCACAGTCAGTAAGGATTATGCATGCCTTTGCAGAATGCACAATCTGACCTCAAAGTATTGACACAGCCGGTATGGCCGCCCAGTTCATTGACAATATCCAGATCTTGCACCCAACTCTTATGGCCGTAGAGCGTTTTAACGGAACGGTCCAGTGCGGTCGCACCGAGTGATCTTTTGAGCAGTCTCACGTCGAGATTGTCACCCATGATGGTTCTGGTATTTGGAAGGGGCTTCGAGCCAGCGGTTGTCAGTGCGGGATGCAGTCATGCAGCTTGTTGTAGATGAATGGAGGTTAGATACAGAGGTGAGGTTGGCTCGGCGCGAGGGGTGGGATGAGATGAGCTTGTATCATTCGACGTGTGTAAGAGGCGCTTGGAAAGTGGAGAAGACTAGCAGCAGTGGCTTGCCGTCGGGATGAATCTCCGACGAGGCTCAGAGGAAGTGGAAGCTTATTGGAACTTTGACCATATGGCACTTGAGAGGAGAGGGTCGTTTGGCAGGAAATGGGCCTGTTGGAGGGGCAGCCTTGAGTCCCGGATAGGGCCGACATACGACTGTGACCCGGACAGAATTGCAAACAAGGATATGAAGGCACGAGAAGAAATGAGTGGATGCGTTATTTGCGATGCTGAGTGATGAACGAGGATACTATGTGATGTAGTTGTCACCTGCTAGGTTGTAAGTCAAGTCACAGCCCTGAGGTGGTGGATAGAGTGGAATGGGAAGCACGTGTGACGTTGTGGAGGGATTTGGAGGGACCTTCGGGAGGAAGGAACCCTTGGATTAGGAACTGCCTGATAGGCTTAGCTAACTAGAAGTTGGGTAGTTGGTGACTGGAGTGTGGCACTGCTCCTCGTAACCCCACCTTCCGTCTGCATTGAAGAATTCAACCATCGTGCCTTCCCAAGATTTCTATAAGCAGAGGCGTACACGCTGGTGTGCCATTTACAATAAATGCATAAACGAGCGTGGAGACTCAACATATCTAGATGACTGCGATTGACCAGGTATCCAGTAGGTTCTTTCGAAGCCTGCAGCGCGTATTCGGCGCGCCCGTCAAACAATTACAAAAACGAGGGCTAATCATGGTCATATGAGCGTGCTTAGGCACCGACTGGGTAACATAGATCGAGAGATACCGCAAATGGCAGGCAGTCGGCATTAGGAATCTACTAATAGAAGGACTTGACAAAACCCCAGCGACGAGAAACGTGCGTATGTATATTCTCTGAAATCCTTAGCTGGTAGCTGATGGTAACCGGTACGTCTGTCTCATCCAATGCGCAATCTTACGTCAACTGCCATGCCGCCAGCGTACTCCTTGGGCTTTGGCCAAAGGGCCAACAGAGCACAAAGTACAGACCATAAATCTTAGTGATTGCGGAGAGGTCGCCGCATCTAAGGACGTAATCTCGGACTCAAGCAGTGGCCAATATGAGTACGATCGGGTAGTCTACGGTCACTATACCTAGCACGTACTGCTTGGTAGATACAGTAAGACGTACCGATGTTGACATCTAGTATATATCCAACTTAACATCCAGGAACCTCATTCACAGCCTCTAGGTAGGTGCCTACTCCGTATCTAGTAAACGTAGGAGTGCATTCCCCAGAATGTCATGCTTTCATCCTCCCGTGAGACCTGCTTACGTCCGCATAGTTAGCTGAGCGAGCCTGGGCCGAGGTACATGATAATTGATGGCTGCATGAGTCAAAACTCCCTTGGAACACATTTGATCTTGAGAAGAATTGCTATTCAACACGAGATGAGGAAGATGAAGACTCTCATGCTTAATGCCAACATTTATGACTGTTTATGAACCTTGTGCACGACGAGATCCGAGCCGATTCTCGTGTCTTTGCTTTGTGTCCTCGTCTAAGCGACCAGGTTAGCAACGGCGAACATAGCCGTTCAGACGCCACTATGCGTACCTATCTCTTCGTCTCTTAAACAGTGAATTACTGATGCTGCTTTTGGTCACCTGTGATCAAGCACAATCTTGTCGACGCTGTTTAAACGATGGTCAACTTCCAGCTTCGCCCTCGATGCGCTAAAGTCTAAATGCCACTGTAAATACCTGAGTACGCATCGTGGTGACCTCGCGTACGAGTTACTCATCTCAGCCACTTCTTGCCCCGCCCGAGCCTCCCACGTCTATGCTGTACATCAGGTTCGCAGGAGAAGCTGATCGTATGTGAGCGGGCCTCGTGGCGACCAAGTCAGGACATGGGACCGAGATGCGGATTGTCGGATAATCTGTCCCTCCAATAGCCAGTCGTCGGATCGAGGAAACCTACTTATTACTCATCAGCACGACAAAAAAGAGGAGGAAGAGCTTCCGGCGGACTCTGAAGCTACTCCGCTGGCATTGGTATTGTTACATAACTATCCATACCCACGCAAGCGCACGCGCAATCAGCTCCCGCGGCACGCCTACTTGTCAAGTTCTGCCCATCTGGAAGCCATGTAGCGTTTTCTAGCTCATACATTGCACACAGCCTGAGCTCCATCAGTTTGCCTCTTCTTGGCTTTCGGTCGTTAGTCATCAACAAAAGGCCTCATGGCTCCTTCTTCGGCCAATGCGCGTCTTCAAGAATTCATCCACATGCATGAGAATCTAACCTGATTCGTAGAAGCGTGTCGGGACGGCACATCTCAGCTTCATCGAGCCCGTCCACCACCGGTCCATTGTTTGCCCCAGCCTCGTATGCGCTATTCCAACAACAATCCTCGCTACTCTTCGACTCTAGCATCGCGGCTCGTGTTAGAGATATCATCCTTCGCCCGTGGGGCTTTTCCACCAAGTTTTTGCCACGCAGCATTGGCCCTCTCCCTACTTGCTACTCGTTTCGTGGATCTTGGGCCCTCACGTCTTAAGGGACACCAGAGTCGCCCCCTTCTCAGCCCTGGACTCAATGCAGCATCCTCGTTATTTCTTGCCCACGATGCAGTGATTGCTCGTCTCGGCCGGTAGGTTGTCTCAGCGCGCTTCTTCAATCCGGTTTCTGTTCGCTATATGCCGTCGAATGTTTTCCATGGCGGTGATGGCATGGTCGATTTGGTCCGCCTCCCCAGCAATCCCTGCATGGTCTGCTCCAAGCCAGCACAATGTAATCTTAACCTGACTATCTCCGCTCTAAGAGCATCGACAGAGTCCGAAGTCAGAATGGGACTGCTTGCCACGGGAGTGGTGGAGCCAGACGAATGTTTTGCCTCCGGAAGGATCACCTTACCGGATTCGAGCTGCTCGATTCTTCTTTGTAGCAAGTCACGATCTCGTTGCCACTCTTCCTTTTCCTGTTTGAATCGCCGCGCTTCATCTGCCCCTTGATCTGTAACTGTGATGACATGGCCATGATTTGCCTCCACTGCGCGCCGTCCGCGTTGGACTGCTGATGTACCTCGTCCCTTGACTTCATCAATTCACTGACCTGGGTCTCCAGCTCTTCCACTTGCTGCTGAAGACGGATTTTGTCTTCTGACAGTGTGTTGATTTCGTGATCCGACACTTGGGACTTTTTATCCAGCGCAGTGCATCGTATCTGTGATCGCGAAAAGGCGGCCAGTAGCTGGTCATGCTCACGTTGTAGTGTCTGTAGGGCGAGAGACTTGGTCGATATCTGATGCTGCAGATCTTGTAAATGACTGTTATGGGCAGCGTTGTTGGTCGTAGGCGAGTACTGGACAGTCGCTCCTCCAGAACTAAGCGCAAAGGGTTGCCCTGGTGGAGATGGCAAAGTCCGACTGGAAGGCTGAGACTGCATTGGAGACTGAGCAGAGCCGAAGAAAGAACTGACAGATGAGGCGTGTGGAGATTGACCTGCACCAGACATGGTGTGTTCGGGATGCGGACCTCGGCGCATGTCCTCGGTCTGGAGAATGGTAGGAATGGATTGATCGCTTGTGCGTGAAGTGAGCTCGAGGGGAGGATCAGGACCCCTTCGATGGAAAGTGTCTAGTCGAGGAGGATCGTGTTGCAGGGACAATCGGCGGAGATCATTTATAGTGTTTGGGGGAGGAGTGAAGGGTATATGGCCAGAAGGATCTCGTGCATCTGACACAAAAGGTGAAGAGACAACATCGGCTAGTGGTGGTAACCCCGGCTTGGTGGCTGCATTTCCCCTGACGAGGCGAACAGTATTCTTTATTTCGTTGACGGTCCATGCAAGAGATTCCTTCAAGCCTAGCTTAGTCACCTCGCTGCCTTTGACCTTTTTCTGTCAGCGAACTTGGCGTGTATCACCAGCGCACATACTAACCTGGGACGAGGGCAAAGCCTGGTGAGGTATTGATAAGATGAGACAAATCTCGGTACGAAGATCTAGAAATCCCTGTACCAGGTCATCGACGAGGTCTTCCGAGTCGAAGCACCGTGCACACGATTTGGGAGAACTGTCAAATGTGCCACTCGAGCTAGAGATGGTGTCTCGGGGATAATCGCTCTTCCGCAGCGGATGAACGCTGATGGCCTGCGAAAATCGAGGTTAGGTGACTGGAAGAATCACAGCGCACAACTCGAGACGAATGCAAAGACTCACATCTAGATCAGATTTTGATCGGTTAATAGCAACAGGATCCGCAAGACGTCGTTCTGGACCGTCGAGAAAACGCGGTCGTTTGTCCGGCAGGTTTGTATTGAACCGTTGTGGGCTGTGTCCAGTGAGCGACCGAAGGTGAGTAGCAGAAGGTGGAGAATGTTCTGCAGCAGATGATTGATAGCTGTGGCCCATGGGCGAGTCGCGTTTCTGGGGGGCGTGGTCGTGCGATGATAGAACGGGTGTGCGATGATGTGTTCGAGGCTCTGGTGCACTGGTAATGCGATGGAGTGTGGCAGCGTGGTAGGGCGGCGATCTGCTCGTTTTCAAGTCGTGGAGTTCAGGGTTAGGGTTGTCCATGATCTTGTTCAGACTGCCAGCAGCTTGGGGAATGGGGTGAAGTTAGGCGAGGGCTTGTCCCAGACACCATTTGAGTACCGGCAGCAAGGTGTGGAAAGCAACGAGAGGGGTCGGTGTAGTGTCGCGATCTGCGCGACGGCCGTAACAGCAGTAGTACCAGTAACAGCAGTAGCAGTGGCAATGGCAGTTGCAGCAGTGGCACTAGCGACGGTGGTAGTGGTAGTAGCAATAACGATACAATAGGCCGGACGGGGCTTTACGATAAACGAACAATGCGAGAGGCGAGAGAGACAAGATGCATGTCGACAAGGTGAAATCGGCAGCAATGCTTCACATATCGAGTTAGGCCAACGGATAATGCATCAAGTCGGTGTCAAGACGTGGGACCCCGGCGTATTATCAAAGGGCTGGAAGGGCAAAGTGGCGTGGGAATTGGGTACAGATCGGTGGGCGAAGAGATAGACAAAGTGGTCAAGACTGGCATCGCACGGACGAGAAAGGGAATAGAAGAATGTTGTGTTGACCGGTAAAGCGATTGGTGGTTGTCGCCATTGAAACAGGAACAGTAGGTAGTTTAACTACTAGGTAGGTAAGAAGAGTGGTTTGCACAGAATGCAGGCCTTATTACCAATTAATTACCAGAGGCGGCAGAGGAGGCAGACGAAGCAGACGAAGCAGAGGACAATTCTCAGTCGGACTCAGGAGTCTAACTACTCCGTGCATAGTACATACCTACCTAGTTACTCCCGTAGGTTAGTCAAGGTACGGAGTAGCTGTAACTAGGAACAAAGACAAATTGTCAGCGACAAATCAGGTGGTGGGTCTAACGTGAGAAGTGAGAAGCTGTCTCCAACCAAGGGCTCAAGCCAACGGAACACAAGCCAGAACAAGGCAGTCGCGTGAAGATCAGCACCACGAGGAGGTGAAGGAGCGTCCAACACGTCCAACACGTCCAACGTCCAACGTCCAATCCAACGAGACGAGAATGGATGACGGAGTCAGTCACGGAGTTTAATTGATTTGGCTGATCTGAAGTACTTACGTGCCTGCCTGCCTACGGAGGTACATACCTAGGTACCTAGGTACTTAGCTACCTCTGTGTCAGGTACCTAAGTAAGGAGGGGGTAACTTCCTCAGGCGCCTAACCGCACGTCGTTACTATGGGAGGTTACTGTATATACCATACAGTACTTGGTTGAGACGATGTAATTACAGCTTGGATCTACTAAGACCTGTCGATGCTTGCTAGATATCTACTATTCAGAGGTCCAAACGTCACCTCATGTATTAACTCCATATTGGAGATCATCTCCAGGACCTGGTCACGTAAACTAGCAGGCAGATATTGACCAGGTTGAGACTGTGCACAGTCTATCCAGGGGCCAGTACAATACCGGGGACATATACGAGTAGATACCTAGGTAGGTACCTATCCCGAGGTTACTTACCTTGGCCAGGTATGCGTGACAACTATGCACCCAGAAAGGTACCTGATCGGTGCTGTAGTTTTGCCAAAGCCCCTCTATACCTCCATACGTAGGAGTACAATACCAAGTTCCTAGGTCGTAAATACGGAGTGGTCGCACGTAAGACCTAATTTCCAACTACAAGGTGTTAGCGCTAGTAAGGTAGTCCGAACTGGGCATTCCGTAAGTACCTAAACTTGCACCTCTACCACCTACACGGTCAACAATAATTGCTGAACCTCTTCCCAGACGAGGTGCATGCAAGGCTAGCGTGATTCCGGTCTCATGGCATGATGGCATACCGCATGATGCACTGCCGCCGCACCCACAAGGTCCCCAATAACGATTCCTGAACAGGTCTAAATCAGCCGACGCCTGTAACAAACGTGGATCGGGTCCAGATTCCAACAGGGAATCCCGTTGCGAAGGGCGCTAGCCTTTTTCATTCTAGCCACTTTCGCACAGGAATTAGTACCGAGTGACAGATTCGACAAGCAGAGATGCAGAGATACTCAGTCATTCCTCTGCACAAAGCGACCTGTACCTGCTTTAAGATGCTTGCAACCCCTCCATGGTCATATCATACAAACTGACGGCTTTTGCCAGAACTGGGGAGTTACGTGTCCCCTGCTCCCGTTATTGGTGCAGAGTGGCAGTGGGTGGACACCTCCGTGGGAACGGATTTTCGAAGCTCCGCAAGCTAGGGGGAAGCTAGGTGGCAGTTAAGTGGCAGTTAAGTGGCAGCTGAGTGGCAAGCTTAAACTTGACGATGGATTAGTCAGTAATTCGTCTGTCAGGCAACCGAATTCCATATATAAGTTTCGGTTATCAAGTCAGTCCCCCGATAATGTCTGCATTGCCACGTGAGGCGCGCGCATCTTGATCGTGCGGAGGCTGCCAGGCATCTACATGGTTAGTAGCCTGTTTGGCCCTCCACATTACTTACCTAGGCATGTAGTACTTACTCGGTTGTTGCCTTGGGTGCCACGGGAGTTCTTACTTCCAGATATCAAACGACACCTCGGTACTCGCTGCTGGAAAATAAAAAGGCGCTTTTGAACTTTTTTCAATCATCTGTCATCAAGCAACCATGCTCAATCACCAACGACGAGTCCGGAACGCTTCCCAATCCGATCTGGTCTCAACGTTGACTACCACACTACGGATAGATTACTTGTTGGCCGCTGTTGCTCTTTCGCATCATTACCTAAGCCCGGCAAAAAGTCTCCTCCATCCTGACTGCACCATTGCACCGCACCGCACCCTTCAGCCTTCCACTCGCTAGACGCGTTGTGGGAGGCCTCGCCTGTACATTCAGAACTGTCCTCAGTAGACTTTCTACTACCAATTCGCGTCAAAGAGGAGGTCCGTCTGCCAAGGGCTTACCATCCATCTCGTAGCTCAGATGCGATTGGTGACAACCGGCCGTCTCGGCCACTTTCCTATAAGATGTTCAAGTCGATTGTCCCTTCTCAGCCCGCCACCCCTAGCCAACACCAATGTTCGAAGCGAAGTCATCTGTTTAGGCTCGAGTACACCTCAAGTTGCAAAGTTTCTACCTGCACATTTATAACCCACGGATTGGAACGAATCGTACCAGAGGCGCTGGCATCGACAGATGACACTTCAACGATTCCAAACCCAATGTCGAAGTTTGCAACAGCGCTATCCTCAACTAAGCACCAATGCCGTTGGCACGAAACTGTGATCGGCTCAGACCCGCGGTCGACAGCCGTGCCAAGAACCATGTCGTCATTGTGCAGAGGGTGCCCACTGGTGCCAAAAAGACATGCAGCGCTTGACATAATGCATGATCTTGTCCGAAACGGGAAGCAAATTTTGTTGACTCAGACCTCGAGCCGAAGTCTCCGTGCGAGGCTTCCCAGGAGCGGATTGTATGTCGGTATGCTGCGGATGACAATAATCTCCGGTCAACATGGATCATAACCATTGCGAATGATTCAGAGAGGTTCACTCACAAAGCAAAAAGCCTTACGCACGCAACTTCTATCTGTGCTGGTATCACGTCCTGTTACTGAATCTGGACTGGAATTGGTGCCAACACTTTAATCGACATGGCTCATCAGCTCCTAAATTCGCATGTCGTGATATGATTTGTCACATTCAACTTCTGACCTTTGGTCGATTCTGCATCCGCAAATGCAGCGTAGGCCATCATCTGCGTCGATCGATCGTCGCTCTCTTGGCCAGAAACGAATGGTACAGCCGAAGCAGGTCGACTGCGACAAGATCGACAAATCAGGGGTGGCAGTGTGATGACTCTGCGATAGACTAATGCTTATCCTGCTTATCCAACCTCCCATACCCCTCTTCCTGTTCGGTTTTCTTCACCTTTCATTGACTTGGCTTTCGCCTCGGAGATGGCCTCCGCAGTTAATCTGGCGATCCAATCCTGCTGTTGGAGAAGCAAAGTGTCTTCGGCGTCTTTGTAAAGGGTAAGCTCCTGCTGGACTTTCTGAATATGGGCCGATAGCGCTTCGATGAGCGCAGCAACGGTGGACCTTGCATCAACACTGCCGATCTGACCTAATGCTGCGAGGCAGAGGCTCATTCGCCTTTGCACTATCTGCATCAACGTTGAGCAGTGTGCGTCCAGAGGAGAAACGAAGTGCAACTCCTCATTTTTCAAATCAGTCCAGCTGTTTACAGCCGAGACTGTCATCTGGTGCCAGGCTTGAAATTGTCTGAAGGTCTCTTGGAAAAGCCCACCTTCTTTGCAGATCTCTTCGACGTCTTGCACACATTTTGCCAGCAATAACGGCCGGTTGATAACTGATCCGCTTGCATCCGGGGCATCCCGCATCATGCCAACCATCGCCTGGATATTAATGCCCGATTGACGCTCCTGCTCCAATATTTGAAGTTGATGTTCTTGCGCTTCGACCGCCATAAGCCTGGATTTCAGATGCTCTGAGGTTGAACGTGAGTACTGAGCTCCTGATTTGATTGATAACTGGTGTAGAACAGAAAGCTGGAAGAGTTCGTCACCTAAAGGTATAAAGCATTGGGACAGATCGCTGTGTTCCAAGGCCCCTGGTCGAATCTCTGAAAGTGAAGAGATGTGTACTGCTGGTTTCGGTGGTTTGAGCTTGGTTGGACTGAAGTGTTGTTTAAAATTGTTGAACTCGGGTCGTTTTGCAGAAGCGTCTGTTATCTGCTTGTTTGACTCTATTCGGGCTCGATGGGGAGCACTCAAATGAGCCACCAACGAGCTGTCATTAGCTGGTAACGACTTATCCACAGCGCGTGTGTTCAGAGGTTGAGTGTTTGCTTTTGGTGCCTGTGTACCCCGAGTAGGTTTCCCCTGGTCACGTGAAGCAGAACCTGGCTTTTCCTTTGTCACAGTGTGGGAGTTAGACTCGACCACATGCTGTTTGCCATCGACAGTAGAAGCACTTCGGGCGTGGCCAGCACGATGCCCAGGATGAGCCGGTTGCTTCACATGTAAGCGCTGTTCACTCTGTCCCGTCGCAGCATTTGTGACGGCTGCGGCAGTTGCCGGTCGTGCTACCGGTAGTCTTGTAGCAGGTGTTGTAGCGTTTGTCTTTGTTGGCGATGGTATGCGGGTGGGATTAGACATTGGCGCATGACTCAAATTTGGATCGTTTCAGTTGTCTCTACGAGATGTTTTGGAACTAGGCAGACAGAACAAACTATTAGGAGTGTCCTTCGGAAGTCGTCTCACTAACTCTGTCGTATTCACTCCTCTCGCGAGGTCGTGATTCACAACTTTCGTAAGTCTATCGAGTGTGATGGCAAGATCTGACTGTGGTGGGTTGGCGTGAGAGCGGCGACAACAAATCTCCAAAAGTGGGAGGTGAGCCGACTGTTCTGACATTCTCCAAGGACACGACATTCTTTACCGCCACGTCTCATCAGAATCTCAATTGCGACATACTTCTAAGTTCTAACCCATATCATGACGACGTGCTAAGAAACATGAATAGTTGACACGAATCACATCAACACCACAGCAGCTCAAGCCTACAAGATCGAGACTTGGAGTTTTATTTGACAAGCATGGAATTATCATTTGTTTGATCAATAGAATCCCTGGCGGAAGCGTCAAGTCTGATCGCTGTCTAGAGATGAAGCTTGGGTTGATCTGGCCTATGTCCTAACCCGTCATACGAGTTTATAGGAAACTAGACTGATCTTCATGAATAGTGACCAGTGTGCGTCGTGCGCCAATCAGACAACCAGTCACGACTTTTCCGCCGAGATGTCAACGACCTTGACACCATCCAAACCAGTAGCTGTCAGCTTCTTTGAGACAGTAATCGTTTTGCTGATACTCTTTACATCCTTGGTTTCAACAATCTCCACAACCTTGTCCTCGGTCAATGGTCCATTAACCCAGATCTTCAACCCCTTGACGACATCCCCATCAGGAACCTTCAATTCCTCATTTACTGCAATCGCCGAACCAGGACGGATCAACAATGGTAAAGTATCAAAGCTGTGGGTTTCCGTGTACCATCTTCCTTCCTCGTAAGTCTTGCTCCAATCGAAGTAACTTCTCCACTTGGAGTCGCCTTTGACACCGGAGAATGGTACGTAAAACGTGACCTCGCCTTCTTTACTGAAGACTGGTGCAACCAACAAGCTGTCGCCAAGCATATATTGCGTGTCGACAGTCCAGACATTCAAGTCGGAATCACCAAACTCGAGGAACAAAGCTCTCATGACCGGGGTCCCCTTCAGACTACCCTCCAGCGCTGCCCTCAGCAGATACGGCAACAGTGTGAATTTCCTTTCCACGCTCTCCTTCAGCACCTTACTACATGCCTCGTCTTCGCCTGGGAATTTCTCTTTATCATAAATCCATGGGACCCGGTAGCTGCTGCTCCCATGCAATCTGGAATGGCTGCCCAAGAGTCCGAATTGGACCCACCGCTTGTACAGCGCAGGGTCGGGCAGGCCTTCAAAGCCTCCGATATCGTGTGCCCAGAATGCGAATCCTGACAGTCCCAAGCTAAGGCCGCCGCGTAAAGTCTCCGCCATGGCTTCGAAAGTGCTTTCACAATCGCCTCCCCAATGAACAGGGAATTGCTGCCCGCCCGCGGTGGCAGATCTCGCAAAGAGGCAGCCCGATTTGCCATGTCCCTCCATGGCCTCGAAGACGGTCTTGTTGTACAAATAGGCGTAGAAGTTATGCATGCGAACCGAGTCACTGCCGTCGTGGTATTTGACCTTCTTGGGATTAAAGGGTATTCTTTCACCAAAGTCGGTCTTGAACGAGTCTATACCCAGATCCATCAGTCGCCGTAAATGTCCTGAATACCATTCCCGTGCCGCTGGGTTCGTGAAGTCCACAATGGCCATCCCGGCTTGCCAATTGTCCCACTGCCAGACGGTCGGCCGAGCCGTGTCGGCGCGGAGGATAAAGTAGCCATGCTTCTTGCCCTCCGCGAACAATGGAGATGCCTGGGCAATGTACGGGTTGATCCAGACGCAGATCTTGAAACCTCGGGATTTTAATCGCGACAAGTATCCTTGAGCGTCGGGAAAATTGTCTTCATCAAACGAAAAGTCACACCACGTGAAAGACTTCATCCAGAAGCAATCAAAGTGGAAGACGGACAAGGGAATCGAGCGCTCCTTGAAGCCGTCGAGAAACCCATTAACTGTCTTCTCTGAGTACGACGTTGTGAACGAGGTGGTGAGCCACAGGCCATATGACCACGCCGGAGGCAGACCCGGTCGTCCAGTGAGCGCGGTGTAGCGGTTAAGAATCTCCTTGGGTGAGGGGCCAGAGATGATCATGTATTCGAGAGACTCAGCTTGAACGGCGATATTCACGCGCGTGGTACGCTCCGATTGGATCTCAAGCAGGACCTTGCCAGGATTATTGATGAAAACTCCGTATCCCCGTGAGGAGATGTAGAAGGGGATGTTCTTGTAGGTCAATTCGCTTGACGTGCCGCCGTCCTCATTCCAGATGTCAACAGTCTGGCCGTTCTTGACAAAAGGCCCGAAGCGTTCGCCGAGGCCGTAAATTTTCTCGCCAACTGCAAGGTCGAGTTCAAGGAGAATATAATTGTCAGAATCCGCATACATACCCTCAGAGGCGTCGTACGTTGGACTGCTTGTGCTTGCAACCCAGCCAATCGACCGGAAAGAATGGCTGGTAAGCTTTTTGGCCTGCTGCGAGTATGTGAAGGCAAGTTTGTTAGGTTCCGTGTTGACTGACAGATCCAATGAGCCGGTTGAGAAAGCCAATGATTTTGCTTTGTCGTGAGTGATCTTGGGAGCGGATTTGGATTCGAACAAGGGGAAATGAGGACCAAGGTCTTCTTCGCCAGTCCAATGCGCGAAGTTGACGGCCGTAACTCCTTCAATTGGCGACCGCACGGTGGCAGTCAATGTGCCGCTGTTCAACGTGTCTCCTCGAGTATTCTGTGGCTTGGTCAGGAGAAGGTCGACCTTGTCCTCAAGCACTTGGACTCTTTCCACATTGCCCATCCAATTGAACGTCACTCCCGCCTTGGTCCTCCACATGCCCTCGGTGAACTTCATCTTGTCGGCGGGACGATAATCCTAGCCTTGGAATGGTAGACAGTCCGTGTGCTAAGGAAATACACCTGCCTTGCGCAGTGTTTCTCAGAGATACACCCTTGGTTCAAGTTTTCTTGATCCTTGGCTTCTTAGCATGAAAGAAAGCGACAGAGATCATCTACTTGTACCCGAGGGCACTTTGAGACCAAGACATTGAAACCTCCACATGACCGTAATGGTCCAAATTGCGGTGGAGGTCGAGGAAAAATCCCGGAGTGAGATGTGTGAAACGGATGCTGCTTGGTTGGTCGTTGGCTGACAATTTAGGCAGATTGCGTCTACAATAGGTATTGCCTGTCTGACTGACAGTGGGTGAAGGACGACTTTGGACAATGACCAATCCAAGGAGCTTGAGCGTTGGCACCTGGTTGGTGCTCAGGCAAACCGGCAATTATTCGGTACTCGTCAGACAAGAGTTTATCCCAGTCTGTTCGTACTAGTCGGCTGATTGTCATATATCAGAATTCTTGTTGGACTTTGGGGTCTTCTTCGGAAGAAAGCAGACATTTCAATCGCGTGATGGAAACTGATCCTTAGGTGACACAGCAACAAGAGAAGAGTACCATGAATGATCATGCTAGATTGATGTTGTAGTACGGGATTCAGAGGGTTGGCATTTGTTCGGACGAGATTAAGCTGAGATAGCCTGATGGTGAAAAAGCAACGACCGCGGTTGGGTCATCCGGAAGAATCCGTTAGGACCTATCATGAAATACATTCTAAATTCGAGCGCCAAGGATAGATTTGAAATGCTTTGCAGGTGTGTTCGGACTTTCTCAAACATTCAATGGTCAATGCGCAAAATGATCGAGCAAAAGCGACAACCAGAATGGTGGGAAGAAGCAGTCCACGTGGGAAACCCAAGACTATGGGACAGGCGATGACAAAAGCCGCAAACGATTCCTGGATTGGGAATAGATCATGGCGGGAACATTAGAAACACTCGTTGATCTATTGAAGTGCACGGTTGTCAAAGCGAAAATGTGACCTGAATATGGTATAAGACAGTAGAAGGCCCCCAAGCATAGACCACGTTGACGAAGGAGGCGGAGACAGCACGGATGAAAGGGAACTTTCCTATACACATGGCACGTTACATGAAGGCCGTTCCGAGAGTCCAGACCACGAACATGGTGAAGCGAATTGTCGAGTCAATTGGGGACATATAAGGGAGGCTGGTCTGCACATGTTTAGATCTTTTTCTACCAACCAGACAAAGTCCTCGGCTTAAAATCTTGACATTAACAACGTGACTTGATAACCTCAGCCTGTCGATCATATTGACCAATCAACCACGATTTCCCTCACACTCGGATCCACAGCTGAAGTCAGGTGACAGTTACCTAATTTCTTAGCTGCACATTTGGCTTTGAGCTCATTAACTGGGCTTGTCCCCCATTTCTACTTGGCCTCCAGGCTCTCACACTGGGCTCACAACCCCCCAGAGAACCCCCTCCACACAGTGGACTGCCCCCAATAAACCCTCCCCACCGTTAGAGCATCGAGACCCTATGAGCCTCACCCCCCAGGCACGTCCCAGGGCTTTCACGGCACTCCAACCTTAACTCCGTGGCTTCTTTCGAGTCGACATCCTTGATCTCCTTGAACCTTCATATCTTTCTCATCCTCCGGTCAATCCACAACCTCCGGCATTTAGTTGGTTTCTCACCAGCAAACTCGAGGGCAAATTGCCTCAGGGTGTTGCTGGGGTCTACAGACTGTTCAGAAGAACCTCAATCTGACTCATATCGACTCGCCGCGTCTGTCCCTGTAACTGTCAGGAATGTTACAAACTGCCACGATAGCAACCTGCTCAACCTATACTTCATACCTGCAAACACAAGAACCTTCACATTCGCATTCACAGTCGCCCTCGTATCGTCATCACAAACAGGCATCCACTTCTACATTATGCCAACCTGCATCCTCTATTCCCAATTTGGTTGACATTTTCCTGCGGTTTCAACATCTCGGAAGCCATCCGTCCCTGAAGACCTCCATCACTACACCCACCATGTCGACGCTGACAAACGCCACGACAATACCCTCCGCTGACTCCGATCCATCCTCTTCCTCGATTTCTACCGTTCCAATGTCACATATACGTGCTGAGGATATAGCACTCCCTCCATCTCCGTTACCACTCGATCAACAGCCTGATCCTCAATTGAGTCCTTCCTCACATTCGCCAACCAGCCCTACAAAAGAGTCTCTGGTTATTCGCACTACAAACCCGATCCAGCCATCGACACCTTCGCGGCCACGAGCGGGATCTCCTCAAAGAAAGATGAGGCCCCTGTCTGGCAGTGCCATCGCTGGTATACCTCCTCCCATGCAGAGGGCACACTCATCCCCTGGAGTTGACTCTTCCGGCCGTTACATCCACCCTTATGGGACACCAAGAAGGCCAGTATCGCCGCTCCCATCACATCGGAGACGCAGTCCTCTACGATCGACTATGGAAGAATCTTACCCGGGTGGTTCCTCGTGGAGTGGACTCAACATGGAACCCAATATTCCCGAGAATGAAGAACTCGAACTTTCCGAACTCGATCTATCTCACCCTTCACCAATCTCATCATACTCAAACACATTCCCTCGGTCTAGGAGGCGGACCAACGGACCCCTTCATCAGAGCGCCAGTGCTCCCTCGCTGCATGCCCGAGCTATGAGCCCGGGTTATGCTGGTAGGACTTCACCCTCACCCTCAATAGCAGCCCAAAGGTTTACCAACGAGCCATACCCAATGTACTCGTTCAGCTCTGCTTCGAGTATTCCGAGCACACCAACATCACTGCGATCCCGGTCACCTTCCATCAGCTCACTAGAGACCATCGAGGACTCGCCAGATGCTGAAGAGGCGGCCATGATGGAGGCGGAAGAGGCCAAAGTTGTGCTGGAAGATGGTGAACCGCGTAGGACTTCGCTGGAGGTTCGGGGCAACAATCTTCGAAGCAACAAAGAGAGGAAACGATGGTCGGTCTGTGGAGCTGAGAGAAGAGCAGATTTCTCGTTGGAACCTATTGAGGAATGACAGATTGTCTTTCCGAGGGGCATGTTTCTTGCCCCTTCAGAGTTGAATCTACACATCGTTTGGTCATCCCGGGGGAGTTTTATGATCTTGCAACCTTGTGTGAAACAGGTTTTTCTGGGAGAGGCACCAGTGACTATACAGAGATACCCCATTATTGCAGTTGAGCTGCTTGACATTTGCGTTTGACATTGCATCACCACGACCATGACTGTTGGTCCAAGATTGTCGGGAGGACATTGCCTCCCGTTGAATGACACTGCTGCAGGATCAGAGAGATATCAGTCTCCATGTAAAAATCACGAGTTCATAGCCATGAATTATGAATAGGAGTAGAAACTCCATTGAAACTCCATTATCAATTATTCGCATCCTCATTATGATTGTTGTGACACATGACATTCAGTCATTAAATGCAAGTTTCAGCCTCGTCTCGCGCCTCTTTCTCTATTAGGACTAGTATGTGTACGCAAGGCTGTCACATGCATTTCCAAAAGACAAATCTGGCCGTTTTGGAGATGGAGGGCTGCGAATGTTCAGTCCACCTCCCGCATCTTGCATTGTCGACTCCTCCCAAAGGTCGCGATCTCTTACGAGACACTGTTGAATTTACCTGAACTGTCTCTTCTTTACATGTGGTGGATGACAGGCACCGGGCTTCCGAGGCTCTGACGAGCATTTCTTTCCTTCTCGATATACGCCGCACGGGTCCAACATGAATTCATTTGAGAAGCAAGGTCTGGACGAGGATGCTTTCAGTGACAAGGGCATTTCAAGTCTCCGGACCTTCGATGCCTTCCGTAAGTTTCTACCAATCCGAGTCCTAGCGCATTTCCCATTGCATCGTATAAACTTGTTGTATATCTACGCCACATCACATCACCCTGCTGACCATTTGCTTCTGCGCTTTCTAGCCAAAACCAAACCGAGTTACACTTCCGCAACGGAACGAGGTGGACAGTGGACGCTCGCCATCATCATCCTCTGCACATGTCTAACCTTTACCGAGTTCAAGACCTGGTGGTCTGGAACGGAAACTCACCATTTCAGCGTAGAACGAGGAGTCGGCCACGAATTACAACTCAATCTCGATGTCGTCATCGCCATGCCTTGCCGTGATTTGCACGTCAATGTCCAAGATGCTGCGATGGATCGGATAATGGCCGGCGAACTGCTGACCAAGGAAGACACCAACTTCGGCATATGGACAGATCCTAAGAAAGCACGGATCAACCTACGCAAGACAAAAAAGAAGTCATACCAGGGGCTCAATGCAGGCGACCGGGAGCGACGCAAGGCCGAAGAAGAAGATTCGCATGTCACGCACGTCCTAGGACACATGCGCGAAAACAAAGGGAAGAAATTCGCCAAATCTCCACGCCTGCAGCGCCAAATGCCCATCGATGCATGTCGCATCTACGGCAGCCTCGAAGGCAATAAAGTCCAGGGCGATTTCCACATCACTGCCCGTGGCCACGGCTACATGGAATTAGGTCTACAGACGCATCTGGACCATGCGGCATTCAACTTCTCTCACCACATCAACGAACTCAGCTTCGGCCCACACTACCCTAACCTTCTCAACCCACTCGACAAGACGTCGTCCACCACCCCGGCCCATTTCATGCGCTACCAGTATTTTCTCTCTATCGTGCCAACCATCTACACTAAGCGACGCATCACCACCCGCGACGGTAGCCTCGACCCAGCCGCTGTCCCACAACCTCCAACTCTAGACCTGACGCCCGACGCAACCCACAAGGACAAGGACGGCCATGTCCAACACATCCCTCACCCACAGTCACGCATCGATTCCAAATCCATCTTCACCAACCAATACGCCGCAACCTCGCAGTCCCGCGAGGTGCCCTCCAACACCGTCCCGGGCCTGTTCTTCAAGTACGACATCGAGCCCATCTTGCTGATTGTTAGCGAGTCCCGCGCCAGCTTTTTGGGTCTGCTGGTCAGAGTCGTCAATGTCATCAGCGGCGTCATCGTTGGTGGCGGCTGGCTCTTCCAGCTCACTGAATGGGCCACTGAGGTCTGGGGCCGCAGATTGAAACGGAGAGCCACCGGCATGTTGGGAGTATCGAATGGCGATTTGAATGGTGGGCTGGACACGAAGCGATGAGATTGATGGTAATCCTTGTGACACCATCCTGCTACGGAATATGTAGATGTCGTATGAGATTTCTTTTTCTCCATGATGGATTAACTGCTTGGAGAGGCCTCTAGCACCATCACCAGTCACTTACGACGTCAAGGTCAAAGCGGAGGAAATCATGGTGAAATCATGCCAGCGCCTAGATGCTGTATTATGCTGTGAACCGCTTCTCAGCAGTGCCCGTCCGCACGCTTTGTAGTGGACAGAGTCCGAATGACTATGCATTGTGCCGGACGCTTTGTAATATCTCTTCGTTATATGTCGAAGTTTGGTATATGTATGCGTAATTTGATCACGTATGCCATCTAACGTCACTTCGCGATATCCAGTCTAGAGACCTACTTTCAGTACCTAGTCTAATAGTGGACAGAAATTCGATGCGGTTCCGTTCTAGAAACCTTCCTTGAGCTATTTTGATCTTGAGAATCAAGTCTTATGCAGGCTCGCTTTTGATCACAACTGACTCACTCTTGGGGGTGGTAGGTCGGCTGTCATCCTCGCCGCTTCTTTCTTCCTTTTCCCGGTCATGCTGTTTCTCGCGCTCCCGTGCTTCCTTTGCCGCCTCTCTTTCCTTTCTTCTCTTCCTGCGCTCTTCCTTTTCATCTTCTGCACTCAACACATTGGATGCTGCAGTAAGGGGGCTTAACCCTAGACCAGCGCCCAAACTATCCCTCTTTTCGCGGTCTTTTGGTTTTCGGCGAACACTTGCTGTACTACTGACACTGCTGCCACGTCTGACACGCTCAGAGAGAGGTCTTTCCACGCCGGTATCAAATTCCAGATGTGGAGTAGTTGACCGAGAAGAGTTTCTGCTGTGCGCCGAGTCGGACCGTAGTCCGTTCCTACGACCTTTGATGACAATCGAAGAAGGTCTGGAGTGACCGTCCTTATCAGCGACTGAACCATGACGGGATGAGCGATGACCGTGAGGATGTTTTTCTAGATCATAGTGCTTGCGATGTTGATGTCGTGGAGCAAATCGCCACAACCCCGTCCACCATTTCCAACCCCCTGTTTCCTTTGCTTTGACACGGCGTTGATGATGCATTTTTTTTCTCAGAGCAGCACGGCGTTGGTTCTCTTTGTGCCAGTATTCTGACCGGTATTCTTCCCAATTCTCGCGGAATTCCGGGCTGAAGGCCTTGGGCAAAAGAAGGAGCATGATGTGATCGCCACCTTTGGCGAGATCTTCCTCGATTATGGTCCCGTCTTCATGCTCAACAAAATGCCAATCAGAACCGCCTGCTTCGCGCCACGCGCCGAGTGGCATAAGGAACGACAGGTGACCGAAAAGCTCACGCCAGATCTTTCCACGTACGATGACGACCCTGAGATTGAAGCCTCGCAAACCACGGTTGGTAGTGCCTAGCCATCTCCTGGGCCATCGAATGCCTCTTTCCCATTGTCCAGTTCCCCACACCAATAGTACGGTTATCCCACCACCCATCAATGCCAATTTCTCAGACATTTCAACGAACCAGTAAACGGAACCGCCCAGACCAGTGCCATCCTCACGTGGACGCAAGAAGAGAGCATAAAAGAAGAAGCCATTCCAAAGTCCAAGGAGGAGGGTAAAGAAGGTGTTCAGTCTTCGCCGGGACACCAAATGGAGGTATTGAGCGCGCAGATTAGATTCTAGAATAAGAAGGTTGAGATAGATCTGAGGCGGAGAGGATGGAAGGATGGAAAGAGCAGGATCTGGACTATATTTTTCGGATTGCGAGGACTTTCCCAAATCGTGAAGGGGAGCAGTTGGGGGTGGCTTGACGTTGGCAGTTGGAGCGCCTTTGACAATCTGATTGAGTCGGCTCTCAGTGGCCATGGTGAAGGGTGTCTAGAGAAGCAAAGTCACTCTCGTGCCATTGATTATGGAGGAAGAAGGAAGAGGAATCAGGTCGAGGCGATCGCAGGGACGGTGGTGTCGGTGGACAGTGGAGTGAAACAAGCTGCGAACATGTGGCTTTTGTCGTCCTGCAGGATCTTCTCAAGGCATGCTTTGCAAAGCCGAGGTCCCCTGCATCAGTTGGTGGTGCAAGTTACTGAAGATGTTGAAGGTAATTAGGCGGTTTAATGAGGTTGGGAATAGCAATCGCAAGGTATTGGCGTGGTGGTGGATGGTGGTTACTTCTAAGATGATCTCATCCGGTAGTGGAATCTGAGAATCTGAGGTCAGTGGAGAAAGTCGGATAGATCACCTGCAAAAGTCGTGGATGCCCGTAGCTGCCCCAATGGCAAACACCGACGAGGCTGTCGGTCGTATTTCAGCCTTGCTATCGCCGTGCTCCATCGTCATTACAGGCACCCCCAGCGGCCCCTTTAGGTGCGCCCTCCACCTAACAGGCACCCGTTTTGATTTGTTTCAGCGGCCCTAGATCCCCATGGTCCCTTAACTCCAGCCAATCGGAGTGGTCCAACTCGGTCAACATCCACGGGAATAGGTTTTCTCCGACCCGTCCAACAGAAATCCCCAGTGCCTGCACATTCTCCCGCAGTCACTCCCATCTCGTCCATTCTCGTCCCACTTGCCCTTGGATCTTCCAATTCATATGTCGACGGTGACGACGATGATGAAAACCCCTCTCCCTCTCTTCATGTTCTGAAATTGCCGCAAGCTACATTTGCCTCTCCTTTCCTCTTTTCGCTCATTCTGGACATATACACTCATTGACTTTGGTCCTCTCAGCATTCTGCCCTCTCTGGTCGAGCACGGCTTCTCGACAACCCGCTGCTCTCCACCTTCAACACTTACCGAACGCTAGCACTAGGGATTTCCGTGTATGAGACGGCCAGTGGCGTTGAAACTGCTACAGGCAGCTCCTGAAAGCACCTTCAAATACCATATTCGTCCTCGTCTTCCAAAACGTCGACAGTCCACCGCCACTCTTTCCCCGCAAGACAACTTCCGCCAACCTCTCAACGTCCACCCACTATGTCTACGGACGCTGCAGAAAGCGACAGCGAAGTCCATCGTACCCAGCAGAGCCCTCTTGCTTCACAGCGAGCAAAGGCGGAAAATCCCAGGCGAAGTAGATTCGATAATTTGTTTCCGTTGGGCTACAAAGAGGGCTTCAGTCAATGGTGGAGTGCTTTACCTGCTGCTCAGGCTGAACATGCCGTACTCTCCCACATTCCCTACCTACAAAGTCCCCCAACCCATACTCAAACCGGTTCCCAGCCTCCGTCCGTCAATCCATCTACGACATCCCTCAACACATCCCATACGGCTAAGGCGCACCCGGTGACCACAAACTCAATCACCGATCCTCACGGTCCAAGAACATGGTACTCTCGAATGGTTCCTCTTTCTGGGAAAAACAGAGCCTTGAATGAATTTTCCGTCCAACGGACAGGAGAACAACCTGATCACAACTTGGTCATTCTTCACGGTTATGGAGCAGGACTCGGGTTTTTCTACAAGAACTTTGAGCCCTTGTCGCGTGCGCCTGGTTGGCAGTTATATGCATTGGACATGCTAGGAATGGGTCGTTCCTCGCGTCCACCATTTAAACTCAAAGGAAAGACTCGAGAAGAACAAATCAAAGAAGCAGAGGCGTGGTTTATTGATGCGCTGGAGGAATGGCGAATCAAGAAGAATATCGACAAAATGACCCTTGTCGGACACAGCATGGGTGGTTATATGGCGGTGTGTTATGCACTGAAATATCCCGGCAGACTCAACAAGTTGATTCTTGCCTCTCCCGTCGGTATTCCTGAAGACCCATATGCAGTTCAAGCCGCCATGCCTGAGCCACCACACTCAACATTGCAGAATGAATTTACACAGGATCAGGAGACTCAAACGACTACCAATGCGGACAATAACAACTTCCTCAATGCCCGCAAAAAGGCGGAGAAGGCAGAACAAAAAGCTAACCCGAATCGTATACCTGTAAATGATGATGGTGATGCTCCCGCTCCTCGTCGCCCCTTACCTAAGTGGTTGACTTATCTTTGGGACGCAAATATCAGTCCCTTCAGTTTTGTGAGGTGGTCCGGCCCCCTTGGTCCTCGACTAGTATCTGGTTGGACGAGTCGGCGGTTCAGCCACCTACCTCCCGAAGAAGCTCTTGCCCTTCATGATTACAGCTATAGTTTGTTCAGACTCAGAGGCAGCGGCGAGTATGCGCTAGCATATATCCTAGCACCTGGTGCTTTTGCAAGAAGTCCACTGATCCGACGAATTCATGGCGTTGGCAGGCAACTCCTACCCCCGCACGCATCAAATACGTCTCTTTCTGAAAATGGCCAAGTCCGGGAAACAGGCATTCCGGTTGTCCTTATGTACGGTGAGAATGACTGGATGGACGTCAAAGGCGGACACGCAGCCAAGAAGTCTATTGATGCGGAGAGAGCCAAGGTGTTGAAGAATGCCTCAGCGGAAGATATCGCTCGGGATCAGGGTGGTGCGAAAGTTGTTATAATTAAAAAAGCAGGCCACCATGTCTATCTGGACTCTCCTGAGGAATTTAACGAAGTGATGCTAAGTGAGATGGAAGATGTGGTAAAAAGAAGTAAGGGCAAGAAGACTGGAGGCGTTGGAGGAGTCGAGATCATCGAGCGGAAGGGCCAATCGTGAGTCAACTTACCACAATATGTGTGTCCAATTCAACACAATGCATGAACCTGGCATGAAAGCCATTTCCAATGATTGCTGCCTTCAGGCGGCCTCTCAAAGTTGATCCTGTGCGATCGACCCAGTCGACGAGGTCGAAAACTTGTGTGCGATGGCTCCACAGCCAGGTGTCATTCATGGTCAGGACACGAATTCAACAAATGTGTCACGACTCTGGTAAAGTTTTTGAGGTCAGATGATATTCTATTGAACGTCAGCGCACTCGCTCCGGTACCACGTTTCTGCATCTCGAATCGAGAAGTTAAGTACTTTGCGGTGGTTTTGTATAGACCTGCTTGTGTTGGTCAAGCTGGACCGCGACTTCGGACCAGGGGATAGAGTCCAAAAGTCGTTTGCTACATCTCAAACGCAACCCGGTGCCTCACCACTAGGGATGTATCATCCCAGGTATAGACAGTGTACATATTCTGAAATAACCTTGGTAGGCGAGCACTCGATATATCAGTATACAATCAATGCTTGAAGTCAGATATGTATTTGCTTTTGGTCTATGGTGTCTGAGTTGGCCTCTGACCTTGTCTTCAGCGGAGACTGATCTTAAGAAAACCATGGCACACGCCTCCTCCCAACAAGACGATCACGCCTGCGGGCAACCACAGTGAGACCCCTTGCCATGGACTGCTCACCTTTTTTGATCATCCCTGGCGGTGATCAGCACCACCTCCTCATCATTGCAGGCATTGACCAGAAGAAAGTGGACGTTTGACCTTGAAATCGCTCAGCACCAACAGGCGACTGAAGTTGAATGAGCCTTGAAGGGATTGAATTTCCAGGCTTGCCGCCGCCGAGACAGGAGTCGATAAGTCGCGATCGAAACAGCGCTGCGTTCAGAAATCGTTATGATCACATTGATTCCGAACACAGTCTTCAGATATCGATAGCGACCCGCATTTCGACGATACCTGCGCGACGGTCTTGTCCAGGCTGGGATTCTGCTCCATGGGCTTGTTGATAAGGTATCACTGAAGCAACATAGGGAGTGCAGTAATCATCATGATCAGCATCCGTATCATCCACACCAAAACCAGCAGCTCGAGTGGTCTTCAAGCTTGCGGATACTTGTGTATCAGCTGCGGCAAGCCAGTGGACCCCTAGGTTTGAAGCCAGGCGTTCGCTACGGCCCTACCCACCTTGTAGCTAGCTAGTTACTGTACCCATGCCATGGCGTGCCCACCTGGAGAAATCATCCATTCTCAAAACTTGCACGGCGCGGAGAGACTTGGTTGCTAGTCCTTGGCCAAAACACATCTGGCACATGATGTTTGGATCCTGGTCAGCAAGTTTTGCGTCTCACATCTGTCTATGCACTGTACGCAGGATTTGATCTGGGTGTAGCGAAATGACAATTGTAATCGACAGTCTTGCGTGCTCGAGCACCGTCAATGGTAGGGTTGGTGCTTAGTGCTAGTTCGACTTGGTAAGGCTCGTGCTGATCGTGCTTACATTCGCTATTTTCCCTGGAGTGGACTCCACCATTGACATTGTTGAGCTACTGGTCGATCATCCGCTGAGGTGAGGGACGCTCGGAGATCAGCAGCCGGTGAGAGGCCAGGTGTAAATCTTAATGGTCAAGAAAGGGCCGGAGCTTTGTGCGTTTCAAAACACCAGTGGAGACCTTGTTGCATAACTAAATTTTATTCAACCCAGATCTGTAATCATATCAGCATTGCATTCTGTATTGTGATGCTCGCTCAAACTGAGGACCTTTGACCTATACTCCGTACTCCCGTATCGCTCGTCTCCAAGCCAGGGCGAGGAGAGGGGCGGGATCCTAGGTCATGGGCCGATGTGTGGGCGATGAACTCCGAGCTTCTCCTTTCTACGTCGACTTAGGAGTAGAGAAGAGGCTAGCGACAATGTCCATTAGTGCAATGGAATCATTTATTTCTCCGTACAGTACTTGCAAGATTTGTTCGTCCAGAATTGGTCGCGCTTGTCTCCTCCAGACACTTTGAAAAACTTCCCACTTGTGTGAGGGAAAAGAAAGACAAAGTGTCGTGATCGAGCGGCCAATCTGATCACGCGCATCTGGTTCATGAATCGTGAGACTCGCAAATCGACTCGAAACCCTTTCATTTCCAGGGACAGGGACAGGGTCGGCGGCATGCTGGATACTCAAGTGTTCGACATGGCTAGCCGGGAATTTTCACGGCTCTTGACTGATAGTTCAACAACATGCAAACACCCTGCACAGTGACGGTTAGACAAAGTCTAACCGCACAGAGTTTGTGACATCCTGTTTTCTCAAAGATGCTGCAATGTGCTATCTGGTGTGTTCTGTGTTCTGTGTCCTGATTTCTGTGCTGCAAATGTGTGGTTGTGGCAGTTTAGTTGGGTAGTCCGTGCACGGGTGGACCAATGGCAAAGTTTGGCACGGTTGGCATGGTTGGCACGATGAACTAGTCTGGCCCGTTTCATTGACACAATGGCGTGGGGGTGAACGGTAGAGATAAGGATCTGAACAATGTGGTGAGAGCTGTGCGGACTGTAGTGTGATCAAGGTGCGGACGGAGCATTCAATCCTCCCTAAGATGAGGAGTAGACAATCGGGCCTACTCAGCTCTCCCCATCCACCTAGTTTTAGTCGGAGCATTACTCGTTGTCTACACAATATTCGCTTGGAGAGGTCGGGATTACCTTGCGCCGTATTGCGCTGCACCGATAGGTAAAGCACTTGTTGGTTGGCCTGTCCTATCCCGGGATACAATACTGAGACCATGATAGCCATCTATGTACATGTGGTGTTGGGATTCGGAGAAAGGAATCTTCGGCCCTTAGCCTCGCCTCCCCCATAATCTCTCTTACCCATGCAACTGCTTCCATTAGACATATTGGAGTGCCCAAAGCTCGCAGACAGCGGTCTCGCCGTCGACCGAATCCGTGGGGGATGACCCGTGACAACTCTGGAGCAGGAGCAGCTTCTTCTAAGCTCGTATTTGTGGATGATTTCGGTCCATGATCTGAGCATAGTAATCGAAGAAACTAGCTCGCACACCTTGTGACGAGGGTTTTCTTGATATTATGTCAAATCCTGTGACGGCTCTAAGCCCGGGAATGCCAAAATGGTGTGAGATTGTGTCTGCTTCACGTGTTTGCAACTGAACTTGTGGGACTCGATGGGACCAACTAGTAGGTGACGCTCTGAGCACTGACGTTAAAGGCAAGATTGTCATCCAACGCCATTTCTGGCGAATGAGACTAGCGTTGATCTTCCAATACTGTTATGCAATGCAGTCGTCCTCAAATTTGCCCCTCTGCGCCTGTGAAGACCTAGCTCGCAATGGGTAACCAAGGCTTCGATCGATTAACAACCATTAGCTGAAAATTTATCCGTTGGTCGGTCTGGTTTAGGAGATGCTTAGCGCCAAAGACCCAAGCCTCCATCCCTGGAACCGATGGGGATACGAGGAGTCTGGGGAAATCTCTTGGGCGGCTTGTCGAGCAGTCCTCAAGCACCATCACTGGAATTAGCAAATGACTACTGGTCCCCTTCAGGCTTTGATTCCGCAGTTGCGCTTGATGATGCGACCCGGGCACAAAAGCAATTATATTGAACTGTGCCCATCCCGCCTCGCCCACGGTTAAGCACGAGTCTCAGCACCCAAGATTCTTACACCGTGGATGGCCTTGTCTTGAGCAGACAACGCCAAGTACCACAATCATACTGGGCAGAGCCTAGCACCAATCCAGCACAAGAACGGAGTACGGTGCTAGACGAGGAGCGAATATCCTTGGTCTTCGCGGGGTTGGGTGGCTTAATTCGCCTACGGAACTCCACAGACATTGATTGATCATTGTTCAGGATATCGTCGTCTGCAAGTCGTTTTCAGTGATGGCGCGTTTTCAATAGTGCAAGAGTCTCATGTGGTCTAAGACCATCGCATGCCCGCACAGGGAACACCGGCGACCCGCCTTCAAGCACTGGACAGTACTAAATCCAAAGTCCGGAGTAACAACGTTTTTGCTGATGCCACCTGGGGCAAGCGAGATTGGTGTCTACTTGATAGAGCATACGTTACAGGTGCGAGAGGTCTTAGTAGCCGCGATCAGTGAGTAGTAACTTAGCGGACACGCACTATCGCGAAGGTGTTCGGCTACCTTAATGACGACTCCCGAGCAAGTATGGAGGCGGCCGCGAACGAGTCGAGGAGGGAAACGCCCCGTTCGTGATGTGTAAAATATGACAGGGCTTTGGAGAATATGATGAATCAGATCTGTGGAGGCTGGAAGCCGTCACTTCATTTCTTCCAGTGATTGTCCATGTATTGTTGTCAACTCTGGTCAGTGCAATGATCAACATTGAGCGACAGCGGCAGCGAGGATAGGGACGAGGATCTCATCAATGTTAGATGTAATCTGCACATAAAAGTCAAGACTCGGGCATCTACGAGGCCCAGCACGACCAGTGACGAGTCACCAGTCGACACAAGGTCGTTGCCAATGGTTCGACGCTGTCGTTCCAAACGCACACAAAAGCAGAGTGACACTGACGCAGAATATCAAATAATTATCGACTAACGTAATTCAGGTTAGTGACCTCGGGAAGCGGAGAAGGTGGAGAGGAATGACGGTGCTAATTATCAACTAGATCTAATTTGGCACAGAGGATGCAGCAAAGTCGACGCTACCCCACCCCACTAATGCTAGTTCCACAATCCATCACCATTTAGTACTAGCGCGCTGATTAGTAGCGTCCGCAGTTGCCGTGCTAGCAGTTGTTGCCTCTGGCCCAGGTGCCTGCAGAAGCGTCGTGGGCAAGGAACTCCAACGCTACTGCACCAAACCGAGGGAGTTGAACGGCTCTTTCCCTGTCAGAGTTCAAGTCTCATTCGTGGGTCGATGAGAGGAAGGCACGAAGCGTGGTTGTTTTTGATCAAGGCCTTTCCCATTCTGACTCTTGGGATGCAGATTCGAAAAGGAATTTTGGGTTGGCGCTGATGTGGGTTTTCTTGCTGAAAAAAGTATCCCTTGCATGAAGCTGCTAGACGAGCCGGGCCACCGACGTACCGTGCCTTGCGTGGAAAATCTTGAGCAGCCGTGCACGCTCGGTCAGATAATCTCTCATTGATTACCTCGAGCCTGAAGATTGAGTCTCCAGCCTTGAGCTTGAAGAAATTGCCACTTGGAGGAGAGACAATGAGGCTAATGATTACAAATGAGAACAGCGTCCATGCATCTGTCAGTGTACCATGTGGGCAAGGATATTTTTCTGACCTGTCGTGCGTCGGAACCCGGGACTCGGGAGGATGTTCATGCGTTGACATATTATTTTGTGGACGGCGCCCGGAGCGGAGAAACCATTGTTGCAAAGGAAACCCGTAAACCGTTTTGTCCGCCGTCCAGCGCTCAGTGTTCAGCCTGTTGGGCATGGGCTTAGCGAGTGTGCCTCGAGGAATCAAGGTCTAGAGGTCTGGCCTTGACAAAGTGCGAATGTGTCGTGGCTGTGGATTATTGAGAAAGATGGCATCCCACGCTTTCCAAAACTCTGACATTCTCTAAACCTCGTCGGTGCATGCACACCCTGGAGAACAAATCTTGATGGTGTGGAGAATCATGCGCAACTTGGCGAATGGGAGATGCAGATGACTAGTTGATGGTCCCGCCCTATCGCCCATGTCAGCTGCGTTCAAGAATCTGGAGATAGCACCAGATGGCATCACAGGCTGCAAATTCGTGATACCTGGGCTTGAGCAAAGCTGCACTCGGATTGCGAGGAAGAATTACTCCACTAGTCTCAACCACCATGAGGCGGTTGTGTCGTCTACGGAGTAGGCAATTTCACAGTTGCGTCAGTCAACCAAGTCAAAGAATGTCGAGGCTTTCTTCCTCTTCGTTAGGCTAGGGGAACTAGAGGCTTAGGGTTAGATGACTATCGCGGCTGAGGTGGCATCTTTTCTGGTTACGAGCTTGGTGCTGATCAAAAGGACCACCAATCAAGGGCGTCAACACAGAGGACTGGATTTATTATGCCTATGAAATGTTGACTCAAAAAGGCCAGATATCTGGAATGTTGGTGCGTGCAAGGACTGGGACTGAGGACATGCAAGAGCGGCCGTTCCCTCTTTTCCCGGCAGGCCCGTTCCTATACAGAGACGACGATTCATTCAAGCAGAGACGGTTGCTAGCATCAAAGAGATAGAGAATGAAGTACTGTAAATGGGGCTGCAGACTCCCACAACGTGCAGCAAGTATGATGGTCTGAGCGTCTGTTCTGACACCTCAGTTGGTGCTACTGTGACTCTGTGAGGACGTGGAGGAAACTCTGACAGTCTATCGTCTGGACACACTCGCTTCAAGTTGAGAGGGCGCCAGTCCAACAATCAAGTGGGATTGGGTGTGTGCCTTGATGGCGTGAGTTGATCCTTGAAGCGAGAAGTCGACGAAGTGATCTGATTGGCATGTCTTTGGGAGTCGTTGGACCAGTGTGAGAGTAGCCCCTTGAGCATGAAGGCTAGCGGGCGTCTCCCTGCCGCTGATGCCTGTAGGCTGTGTGGTGGCCTGGGCAGTGGGGGACTCTTGAGGTGGGAAGGCTCGCCAGGCTTCCAAGGGAGACACGATAAGTGCCAGGGGGGTCTGCAGGCCCCTTGGCCAACTGGCTGGGCAGCGGGCAGTAGCCCAGTAATAGAGTGATGAGAGACACCTAGAGAGAATAGAGATCAGGCATCTGTTGCAGGGTGTGGAGCGGGTCCATGCAGGCACTACAGCCCAACCTTGTAACGTGGAGGTCGAAGGGCCCAGCTCCAAGCCTCAGTGTCGATGACTCCTTGCCCAGTGAGTGGTGAGTGCCAACGGCGCATTGCCCATGGATGAATTGAGATGGATGCCTTGTGTGGATTGCGGAGTAGCCTGGGATTTGGATGCTAGGGAGTAGCCTAGCCCAAGGACGTGTGTGGGCGTGTGTGGGCGTGTGGTTTGGTAGTGCCACCTAACCCACTAGCTGTGTGCCTGTACCTCTGTGGTTAGAGTGGAGTCGATGGTGTTTTTCACGCCACCACCTGCAAAGGGTTCAGTGTAGGTCCGTAGTCACCTAGTACGGAGTAGTAGTAGTAGTCCAAGGGTTTTTGGTCAATGTCAGGTCATACCCCAGCTCTTGGATCGACGCAACTCAGGATTCAGGAGTGATGATGCCCACGGCCCACGCCTTACGGGGTCACTGGGCTTTACCTACTGCCTACTACCGAGTAACTGAGTAACTGTAGCCTCCGTAGCCCTTAGCCTGTAGCCTAGGTAAGGACCCCCTCGGCCTCTCTGCACCCATCCGTTCTATCCATGGGCCATGGGACTTTTTACCCTCTACACCCACCCATTATTGACCCAACCCACACCCACACTCACACTCACACTCTCATTCACACAATCTTACACAAGCCAGATCAGCTTCCTCAGCCTCCACGTCCATCCTGGCTCCAACCAACTACAGTAGTTAGTTCCATTACTGACGCCCTTTCCCCTCTTTTTGGTTGCAGCCTTTTCAGCAAGCCCTGATCCACAGTCTCCCGCAGGAGGATGGAGTCCTCGACTACGATTCCAAGTACGAGTCCAAGGTACAGTAGGTGGGTGTGTGCTTCCTGCATCCTCTGTCGTGCTCTGTCCACACTCGATGATTGACGCCGACACCAACGCCTACATCTACGGAGTACTGTACAGTAAGTACGTCGACTCCGTACGCCTACGCCTACTCCGACAAGCGACTTCCCCACTCGACTAACTGTCCTCGACTAAATCCTCGACTAATTCATCGACTGGCCTGCAGGTTGCACCTTCCCTCTTCCAGTTGCCTGTTGGTTCATCTTCCATCCATGCAATCCATCCAGATCCATGCTCCTCCATCTTTTCATCTCATCTCCATTTCTTGCTTCTCCACCATCTTCACTTTCATTTTCTTTATCTACCACCCCATCCCTCCCCCCATGACCACCCACTGCCACCTTTCAAGACACACTTCCACCTTCACCCTCTGACCTCTGAACCTCTGACCTGAACTCATGATAGCCGACGTCAATCTCTGAAACCTTCTTCTTGCTCGCTCGACTTGAGATCACCTGGCTTCACACCATCATCTTTCGAGTATCAAACGTCAGCCCTGTCAGACAATGAGCAACCGGCCAGTCTGCGTGACCATCCATTAACTCCCATTTCTCCACCACTGCCACACCCTATACTTGGACACTTTCCGTCCTTCTCTGGATGCTTCCTCAGTCCAACTACTATAAAGTGTTACCCTTGAACAATCCTTCTCCTGCTGTTGCAACCAAAATTCAATCAAGCCTCTTGTCACACAAGATGGATTTCACCCTGGGGGACTTTTGCTTGTCCTGCGACGCACAGACCAATGGCACTGCATTCTGCTCCTCAGCATGTCGTCTAACCCAACTTGACCGTTTCGTGGGTTCACCAGATTCTCCCAGCACATCATCCTCATTCTCTGACACTGCCTCGATGGCTTCCGTAACACGACACCAACACCAACACCAACAACACCATCATCAACATTCCCGTTTCTCTTGGTCTTCATCTTCCACCAACGGCTTCACTCTACCACCAGCCTACGACTTTTCGGTTCATAGAACCACCTCATCAACTTCTCTTTCTCTCTCTTTGTCGTCTCGACCACACAGCCCCAAACTTTCTGAACAAGCCCGGAATGATCTCAAAGATTATGTTGGCTTGTTCGACCAGACTCGAACCCTCAGGCGAAAGGTCTCCATGGTGACCAACGATGACGTTCGAACTTTCTCAAAGACTCGCTGAGCCTCCGAAAGACATGTCTACCTACCGGGGCCAAAGCGGTCCAAAACTTGTTTTCACTTGTCCTTCTACGTTCTATTCCAATTTACTTTGTCGGCATGGCATAGCGTGTTATTGGTTATCAAAAAGCATATTGGCGGAGCCTTGTTCTCTAAAAGAAACATTGCATCAAACCCGGATATACGGCATGCCAAGCTTCTGGACTTGGCTGGATTTGGTCTCGATGGCGATGAAATGATTGGGATGATACGGAGTTGCACCACATAATCGGGCCATGGTTGGAAGGGATCTACTCGGGCTTGAGAATACGATCATGTGATATTACGCAGCGTTGGGATCGGGAATCTTATGCAGAGATACGCAGAAACATTTACTGTTGGGGGCGATGAATCGGAATGGATTTGCCAGCTGGTGGCTACGTTTGGACCTACAGCACAGTAACCGACACTCCTCAGCTCTCCATCTTCTCTTATGTTACTATTACCAAATATCGAACTCCAGTATAGCAGTTGCCTGGTGGCCAGGAGCTCAGGCACTTGACAAATCAATTGAATCTGACATGGACTCGGATGCAACACCCGAGTCGATGGATGAAAAACATTCACCCGTCTTCCCTTGAACACGACAGAGTAGAGTGACCCTGATCGTGACTGAAAAAAGTAAGACTCAACACAAACAGCCGGCCTTTCCCATCTTTACCATCTTTACCATTTGGGACTTTTGACTGTGATCTCAACTAGCGTGACAATGTGAGCCCGTCTGGAAATTATTTCCGACCATAAAAAAGGTACGACTGGCGTCTTTTAGTCTCGGCTTGACCCGAATGATCGCACAATGGACGGAAGTCTCCTTCAACAACTAACTAGTCCACTTTCCAAAGTCATGATGTTTAGATTTCAACCCGTGTCCCCAAAAGTGGTGTCTCTCACGCTAAAAAATTGATTGGTTAAACCTTCCTCTCAAAATGCCTTCCTTAAGAAGGTCTCGATTGAAGTTGCCTATTTCCGGCGATCTTCATTCATCCTTCAACCTACCTTGGTATTGCATTTGTATGTTAGCAGGCATTCTCCACAGATCTGAACAGATCTTGTTCGTCTAGTTTGTACCCCTTAGGCCCTGGCTAGCTCGATCGCAAGAAACCTTGCAGATGATTTGAGCGCACAGCTCAGCCATATCGACTGTGGCTACTGGCAAATAGTGGTCTACATCATGCACGGTCTCCCTGAATTCTCATCTGACCCCTTTCCCGACGTCTCTCACGGTCGATCGAGCCGGAAATGTCAGCACCCACCACTCAGCGCCTCACAGGTCGACACGATCGCCCTGTCCTTCTCAGTCTCCGATCTTGTCATCCTAGCTGACCACTTTCCATGGACCTCGCTGGACGTGTTTCGAGCCTAATTCCACATTGTCATCGATATAGAGTATGGGCGGACCTCCCATGCACAGGGTAAGGGTCACCAGGGGAGATGGGCTTCATACCTAAATGGTCTTGTCCTAGGGAGAACTGACCGCTCAAGTCACGACGACCTCAGTAGCAAAATTTCAACGCTGGATTTTTCATCCGAGATAACATCTCTTGTTGATTCAAGAACAACCTTATCCGAAGTTAAAGCGTGGGCCGTCGAGGTCCACCGTTTCTGAAGTTGATGACAAGATCAGTGTTTTGAGAGTCCGCCTACTTCGTGTTCCCGTCTTTTTGGCAGCGATCAGTTCGGACCAGATGTCCGGGTAAGCACGCGCTCCTCTTTAAGACTCACAAATCGTGCGGCACTGTCTGCAATGCGGCACAAGGCGCGACCAATCTTCTGCTGCCTACTCAGGTGCCTGCATAGAGACAGATCGGCCTTTCGCATAAGTGCCATCAGATAAACCTTGAAACTTCCTTTTAGACTCAGAATATTCCGCTTACCTATTTTGACATGTCTGAACGGCAAGGATACGGTGGACTGGCATGTTTTCAAGTCAAAAATATCAGCTCTCCTGAGTCCCTGAATCTCGACGTCGAATCACCGGGCATCTAATATGGCCGGACATTGCTCAATCCTCAAGATACTGCAGCATTTTATCTGTCTCCCTTCATTTTTGGCCACAAACCTTGATGTTTTACCACAGAGGGCATCCATCAGCACATCCAAACCTCCACCCACCCGTAAGTGACTACAAGGCCAGCCATACCATTTCCCCATGCGCGTGCTGGGAGGTCTCGCTTTGTTGGCATGTCTGCCGGTGATCAAGACCTCACGCTCGGATCGTCTGGGCCTGAAGGTGGCGGACTTGAACTGTCTCGTCCTCTTTCCGTACGCCCTGGTGCCCATATCTTCAATGTCACCACCTCTCTTTCTCGGCAACATAATAGACCACCCCAGAAATTTGTTCCCTGTAGTTTGACAAGCGAAAGCGAGACAAGCTAAATGAATGGCTAGCCAAATGGCTAGCCAAACTGGTACGTAATACTCTTGAGGGTGTTATATAATTAGACCGTATCTCGATAGCCTTGGCGGGCTCTGAATCGTTCATGAGAGTAGTCAGGTATTTACCAAAACTGGCGTAGATCAAAACTTCAGGGAGGGCCATTTTACTCAAAAGTGACCTGCTGAGGTGTTTTGAACAAAATGTCCTCAACACCGACTGGCTTCCCGAGCGACCAAACCATCGCCGTGAGGCTAGTCAGTACTGCAGTGCCACTGGTCTGGTTGAGGTCATCTCCCAACCTGCAAGGCCCAAGTCGTACTCAGGCTCTCCACAACATATCCTCGCAAGTACAATACCCCGGACTTGGGCAAGGCGGTAAGTGCAGTAGCATGTTTTGGTAACTGCAATATGCACGCCAGAATCCACCTCAGGCTGCGCAGAACCTAGCGCAGTGTTGTTGTCAAATAGTCCAACCTTTGAACATTAACGACCATATCGACATAGTGCGGCTCGTACTTTGCCCACAAGTGAAAACGACAAAACACCGGGAGTTATCTCTTGCGTGTTGCAACTGAATGTACCCGAAGTTACCGTCGTATAAATTCTGGAGATACACGTGGACGCTAGGGTGTCAAAATGGAGCCACCGGCTGGAGTGGCAGTATACATGCAGTCGGCTAGACCCTCACAACGGGTAGCAGTACCGTGCGAGACACCCGAACCAAGACCTGGAACCAGAATTGTGAAGACTGGTGTCAACTGTCTTTGACCCATGAAAAACTTATCTTGGCCAATGCAAGCCTCATCGTATGTTGTGATGGGGTACGCTGAACTTGGAAGACACCATTGAAGCACTCGTATCACTGCTTCGCCTGCTCATGGAGCTCGGGTCCTCCCGCCGAATCTAGCTAGACCTAGGACGCCGGGGCCAGCTAGAATCGATCATCCAACCAGAGTATCCTGCACACCTTCAAAGTCCGGAGCACGGAGTGCCCGTTCTGTGAAGCTGTCGAGGGTTCACGACCCCACGCTAGAGAGGTAGAGTACGAGGATGATGGGAGACAATTGGTTTAACCACCCTAAATAATTTCACGTGTCCACACCTTGCTGTTCCTCTTTCAGCCCGGAACCCCCGAACTGGCAATTCTTCTCTTTCAGAAAGGGAAACTTGACTCGAAATGGTGCCACCCTTTCCATCTACTTCGTTGTCGACGCATCCAGGAAGCGAGACACCCTTCTCTACTGGCCGAGGCATGTGCTGCCAATTTAGGATACATTTGACGTGAAATCGTCAAACCTGCATCTTGGCTTGCACATATTCACGTCAAAATGAATGTGTGCTGTCGACTTGGCCGCGGCAAGAACCTCCAGTTTTCTCCTGCAGCAAAACACCCAGCAAGAGCCCGGACGATCAAGTTTGAACACAAAATTCAGGATAATCAAGCCGAATCCCCTTGAATTTACCACTCTTGCGCTCATGGAGCCTCGAGGCAAGGATTAGATACCTGCCTGTGTCAGCTGTATACTGTACGTTTGGATAGCGTTGCATTGCCTGTCGGCTCCTTGAACATTACGAGGAATGAAATTCAGCACATTAAACCCGGAATGGGTGTACTCGATCTTGGATCGTTGATGCCAGCATTGACCAGAGGAGCATTGCTAACCGGAATGAATGATAGTGGAGCTATAGGTAGTTCGTCCTAGCATACTGGGGCTCGTTGCTTGACCCGACAGTGTATCCCGTGCCACAGACGATTTACATCCATGCCGTGACTACTGTGAATGCTGATCCTCTTCTCATTCTCATGAATTGTGATTGTTCCATGATTATGCAGGCCTGAAGCAGGCTTATAGCCAGGTCAATTCATCCACAACTCTGTTTCTTTTCAATATCTATGTTTGACACCAAGCCTGGCGATCTCTTGACTTTGTCAGAACAAAATCCAGGTGTGAAGCCACCCCCAGCATGCTTGCGAAGGCAATGCAATCGTTTGCCAGGCGATCTTACAAAGAACAAGGATGTCTTGCTAGCCTCTAGATGTGTCACATCTACGGCCGGAGCGCAGTCGCGAAGCCATCTTAAATCGAAGTGCCGCGGAGTCAGGCTGGAGGCTAGAGCTATCGACCAAATGAAGTCAACAATTACCAAGCTGCCGTCCTCGTCCATGAAGTTTGGTGGCGGCCAAATCTGAAAAATGTCATGACGCGAATCAGCAGACGGTCGAATTACATTGATGATATTGGTGGGAACCTGAGTAGACGAGTGTTGGCTTTCTATGCTTGCAAGCACGCAACGTCTGGTTCTGGATGTAGGTATGAGCCGCGGACATGTCGTAAGATCGAAATATATTACCCGTGTACAAGCGAAGATGCTGGGCTTCGTTGGTCACGTAGTTGTTATTTCCTATGAATTTCACTGCAGATCTATATCGGTGATCGAGCCACTTTGTCCAGTTCGAACGCCTGGGTGGACATCGTGGGCTCGCTTCAGCCACACATTCGAGACAAAACCTTAACACCTCCTGATTCTTTTTTTGCAACTTTGCTCACTTTATCCCTTGCTTTATAGTTTTACTCCGTTTTAATCCGTCTTCGAGGTAGTTCTACCTATTGCGATCACATTAAATTGACGAAAGAGACGCCAGAGAGTGCCCATGGCAGAAATGCCGTCCATCAATCGTCTGCAACTCTAGTATGCTGAGAGGCTTTGCGTCCTTACAATGCTTCTCCTAGGTCGAGGGAAGACGGAGGTCATGATCCTTCTTCGGAATTCCAGTCGAGGCAGTCAAGACTTATCTTCTTGCAGTGCCAGTATGATAAAGTCAACCGGCGTACTTGCTCCAGCTGCGAATCTTTGCTCCGTACTTGTAGAAGATGAACGGTACGGGTATCAGAACTATCGAGATGAAAGCTGGAATACTGCTGGCCCATCCAGCTCCTAAATTCTGGTACATAGCAGTCGAGAAGACCGGGAATCTGTCAAAAGTTAGTCATGGAGAGCTGCTTTCCTTCGTCGAGGGACTTACGCAGCTCCAAATGCGCACCTTAAGAAATCATTGGCGGCAAAAACTGATGCCGCATGTTTCCTGTACCCGAACGCAAGATAAGTCGACACCCCTTGCTGCGCGGAGTCAGTGGAGAAATGACAACGTTGGACGTTTGGCTTACGAAGAAGATATAGAGGGCAAAGCCAAAAAAGGTTGACCCGATAATGGGCACAATCCAGTGACTAGACGTCAGTCAGTAGCGAATTGATCAAGGGATGCCATACCACATACATCTCTGGTTTAGCACTCCAGCCGAACCAGAACATGCTGATAGGAACACAGAAAGACGCGAAAAGCAGAGGCCAAAGCCACTCTTCGAGAGGTGGCGGATGTCCAAGTTGTGCCCAGAGCCCTCCGTACCTGTAACGAATAAACCACAGTTGGAATCCTAAACCAATATATACTCCAACAAACACACCAAAGAACCCTAACCCTGTTGGACCAGGGCCCCAACCGTAGATTCCCATGAAAACGTAAGGGAACGCTTCGAAGAAGAGGTACTCGAGGCCATAGACCAGGGCAAGGTAGAGTGATAGAAGTAGGACTGAGAAGCCTTAGTAGGAAGGAGAACCTCAATTTTGTGACACGTACCAATTGGCTCATAGGCGAGCAGTGCGAACGGTCGGATAAGGTAAACTCTCACCGCTTCCGACAAAGTAATTCCTCCAGCCCTCTCCGCTTGTGTTCTCCAGTTCTTGTCGCCGGTGTCTCTGCGAAGTCTTCTCGCCTTATCGCTCAAGAGTTTATCGGCCGAGGTTTCTGGAAGGAGCAATATAATCGACGCAAGGACAAAACCACTCATCCAGGCAATGGTCCAGACTGTCCAACGCCATGAACCCAAGTTCTGGAAGGCGTATCCACCGACCATTGGACCAAGTAGAGGGCCTAGTGCAGCCATCGAACCCCAAATGCCAAGGCAGTAGGACAGATGTCGTGGCTCGAAAACATCAACCATGCTGCCGGCACCGACCGCAAGAACGGGGCTTCCGATCAATCCGCCAAGGAATCTCAATGCCAGGAGAGTTCCAAGATTGTTGGCAAGCGCCGTAGGAATTTGGAGAACGACAAAGACCACCAGTGTGGGAATATATATCCAGTTCCGTCCAATGCTGGGGATTTCAGACAATGGACCCCAGAGCTGCCGGTTATTAGATAATCTCCATCATAATGGCACGGAGCTTACCAATGGCCCCAATCCAATTCCAATGACGAAAAGGCTCAGGCCAAGGGAAGCAACAGCAGCACTGCAATCAAACTTTTGAATTATATCAACAACTGCGCCAGAGTATACAGAGCTGCTGACGGTTACGATGAAGGTTAACAACCCAATCTTGAAGCGATTAGTGTTCTCTTCCGGATTCTGAGCTGGAGGTACATCATACCTGAACACCGATGAGAATCTTTGCAGGCATTGGGAAGTTCTTGGGGTTCATGGGATCATTCTGCCCCGCCCAGTCGACCAGATAACCCTCTTTCTCGCTTTGCGTCTGATTCACTTGGGGCTCCGCCTCTTGGTCGAGTATCGCAGTTACTGGCTTTGTGACTTGTGAAATGTCGCGGCGAATAGTGATCTCGGCGTGCGCCAAAACGCTTCCGCGAGACGCTGCTCTGATCAGATGACCGACCGGCGTGTATCTAAAGTAGTCGGCCGCCGACATGTTGAATTAACTAGAGGTCGCTGTCGCAGCTCACTGTTACGAGTCAAAAAAGTGTGTACAGCATCTCCTACCTGTTCTGATCGGCTTCAAAATATAGCTGCGGCTCGTCTGTCACAATCTGAATTTCTAGGCAGCTAACATCCATGTGCTCACGCATCTGGGTTCCTGCAAAGTCCACCTATGGACCCATCTGTCAACGCACTATTCATCGACCAAGAGGTTGCGGATCCTAGACGGAGATATTCGCCTACAGCCGGCACAATGTAGGCCGGTAACATATGACGATTGATAAGACTCGGTTTCTGTCGGAACTTATGACACCGGCGAGGTTGAGTAGAAGAAACCGATGATAGGGCACAACCTCAGAGGTTTCAAGGGTCGGATTCCGACTTGTTGTCAACATTGCTAGTGTACGATTGGTCAGGCAATCATTTTGTACTGGGCGTGAAACTTTGTTGCGTGCCTCGGAATAGAGTTTCCACAGGAAAGCATTGGTGTTCCTCCGTAACTGGAAACAATAATCCTGGTTGTGAAGACATGGTTACTGGCTCTCCCTGGAACCGTTGAGCTTTGTTTGAAGAAGTCAAATGAGGTGCAAAATCGAGGTCGGCGGGAGCATTAGTTAGCGTGGAGCACGTGCTCTGTCGGCAGACAGTTTCTCAAAGCAGGGATCGGAGCCTGACGGGGTTCATTTTGGCCGATCCTCCGGCACTTCCATCACTAAGATGTTGGAATTAATCGAGATGTTAAGGCAAAAAGACATTATTCCAAGTGACTTCATGATCCGAACTTGCATCTCCGAGTTAATGCAGCTATAACATGTCCACTCCCGACAAGTTTTTGGGCTCATCACTATACCGACATGATCACTTCGTCCAGTGCCCGACCCACAGAACGACCATTCCGCATCCCGAACGGACGTTGAGATGATGGACGAACACTCCGTTGCTTCGCACGCATTACTGGAGGAAGCTACACTTGATCGGGGTGGCTTGGAAAAGCCTCTGGGCTCTAGATTCCTCCGAAAGTAATGAGGATTTCCATTCTGCCACGAAGCCTCTCCACCCCTGACAGGAATTCGAACATGTCGACGTCAAGGAGGCGACATTAGCGCAGCTACATCACATTGGCAGTCTTGAGCATGTGAATCCGGTCTCCTTCGGCGAAATAGCCGGATGAATATCGAATTGCGTGATTGAGACCTTTTGGTGGTGTTTACTATGGCTGCGCAGCGTGCTCAAAGTATTGATCTTCTGCTGCGGCGAAGATAGGACAAGCATGCCAATACCGTCCTCATACCAAGTATGTCCAGATGTCACTGGCTTCGCTATCACACTGCTACTTTCGGCGAGAATGAAAATTGTGCCGACGATGACATTGGGGATCAATTAAAAATGGTCTTTGCGAAAGATATTCTTTACTTGAACGCTGCTTTACCAGCCTGGATAGCTATGACTACTCCCAATTCAATCTCGATATTCCTTTACTGCTCTTACTGTGTTCTTAGTGTTCGACACAAGTTTAAGCTGCTTATCCTCTGGTAAGAGATGAAAATCGCGGTGTTTTTCAACTTTCAACATTTGGCGACGTACGCAGAGACCCATACTGTTGAGTATGGAATTGAATTGGTCAGGGAAATAGTCGCTCTTGTGCAACGGCATCAGTCGTGCGTCTGTGTCGTTAGGTCCGCAGCCTGGAGCTTGATGGAGGCTGGAATTGATTGAATAGCTCAGGTCTTCAGTTACAAGTGCCAAACATCCTTTAAATTGACTGTGTTCCTTAACTGGTCCTCATACTCTCATGCCTGCCTCTGGATGACTTTATACATCATAAGCATCGGCTTGATATACGCTCAAATTTCTATAAGTAGTATAGACGTCAGATTCCACCGTCAGATCTCCGCTATGTGAAAGCCTCGTGGTGGCTGATCAAATTCGAATTCTTGGTGTTTGGATCTCCAAAAAACCCTGGTTGTTGTTGAGTCTTAAATCTTGTAGAATGAAAACATTAGCCAAAAAGACCTAAACCATGCAAGATCCTGGACAGCCGGATCCACTAGTTAGTCATAGACGGAGCATAACAGGGGACAGGGAGACATGCTGCATAGATAACACGGAATGCCGCTTCGCCAAGCAACGCAACCTTAATCCAACGTTGAGCAGGACGCAAATGGTGTACCCCGTTGGTGTCCCGGAATCACTAGTCAGCTCATTCGCTTGACTCTCCACTGGCTATTCGGATCCCGAAGTCTAGACGACATCAGAACACGCTCTATAGCCACCATGGATTTACAGGGTCTCTTGACCGACACTCTCGGATCCATTGCAAGCAGTGCATCTCCGATTCCGGCTCAGATGATGGATTATCAACATCGGAATTCTTTAGGACAAATACGCAATCTGATTCACAATGATGAAAGGCCGAGATCTGTGCCTCTAGTGATATTAAGATACCAGAAACCCAAGATCTATTTGCGAAGTTCCGTCGTTTCTGTCTTCATCGAGTAATCCAACGCGTCAAGTACACTCGTCTTCCAGTTCTTGCTCCTCCTGTCCATTCGTCTTGAGGGGATCCAAATTACGTGATTCAGTTGGGTATCAGCAATCAAGGCGACCAATTGATCAGTATGGCAGACGTACCATTAAGCACCACCGTTCTGGTCGCCGGAGGCGGCCCAGGAGGCTCCTACGCTGCTGCAGCACTGGCCTTAGAAGGTATTGATGTCGTGGTTCTGGAAGCAGACAAATTCCCCAGGTATGTTTGGTGTTGTCACTTGTGCGATTGATGAGTTCAACTATCACCTTTAAGCAACGAAGATAGCTTCGTTCCTTCTCTGGTGCTAATACACAAAAGATACCATATCGGGGAAAGCATGCTCCCATCTATGCGATACTACCTCAAGTTCATTGATGCCTACGAGAAGTGGAATTCTCATGGTTTCAGAATCAAGGTACGCCTTATCCACATGCGAGGACATGTTGCAGTGGATATACCACTGCATGTCACGATTTGTTGTGATTCGATCTTGTTAACAAATACAATAGAATGGAGCGGCTTTCAAATTGAACTGGTCACGACCGGAGGCTTGTAAGCTGACCTACCTTTCTTTGGCATTCCAGTATACGTGTGGTTTAGACTGACCAACGAAAACATCTAGATACCGACTTTATCGCCGCTGGTGGACCGCAGGGACACGCTTGGAATGTTATACGATCAGAGGGAGATGAGTTGCTTTTCAAGCATGCCGGCGAATCTGGTGCCAAGATCTTCGACCAGACCAAGGTGGACGCAATCGAGTTTGAGAACGACAGTGGAAGTGCCAGCTCCGCTCTCAATAATCCTGGCAAGCCAGTCGCTGCGACTTGGAAGCGCAAGGATGGTACGACTGGCAGGATCTCATTCAAATACTTTGTTGATGCTTCTGGACGACAAGGGTTGCTAAGTACGAAATATTTGAAGAACCGGCACTACAATCAAGGTTTGAAAAATATTGCCAACTGGGCTTATTGGAAAGGGGCCGGTGCATATGGAAAAGGTACCAAGAGAGAGGGCTCACCTTACTTCGAGGCTCTTAAAGGTAAATACTTACACAAAAACAAATTTCTTGAACACGATACTAACAAGTATCAATCTCAGATTCTTCAGGCTGGGTGTGGTTTATTCCTCTTCACGATGGCACTTGGTCTATCGGAATCGTACAGAACCAGGACCTGGCCACTTCCAAGAAAAGAGAGCTAGGCTCACCGTCTAGCAAGGAATTCTATTTACACTCACTCGACTTGGTTCCTGGGATCAAAGATCTAATTGGCGATGGCGAGCTTGTCTCAGATATCAAATCTGCTTCGGATTGGTCATATAGTGCCTCTCACTACGCATTTCCATACGCTCGTATCTTGGGTGATGCCGCAGCTTTTATCGACCCGTTCTTTTCTACTGGTGTTCATCTAGCATTGCATGGTGGTCTTTCAGCTGCGACCACCATTGCTGCAGCACTGAAGGGCCACACCAGTGAAGAGTCTGCGGCTCAATGGCATTCGGAGAAAACGGCTACTAGCTATACCCGGTTCCTGGTCGTGGTAAGCAGTGCCTTGAAACAAATCCGACTCGGAGACGAGCCCGTTATCAATGATTTTGATGAAAAGAGCTTTGATCGAGCATTTGATCTTTTCAGACCAAGTAAGATGAGATCCCTCCCTTCTTCCAGTTCATATCAACAAGACGCATACTAAAGTTTCAATCCAGTCATACAAGGAACTGTAGATGCCGATACCAGAGGCAGTCTGACTCAGGAAGAAGTTTCGAAGACGATTGAGTTTGCCTTTCGTTCATTCTTGAATATTGAGCCTGAACTGAAGGAGTCTCTTCTTCAGAAACTCAAAACCGCCAATTTGGATGTCAACGCCAGCGACGAAGATACGAACAAGGCTATTGACGAGATCCAGAAAAGCCTCACCCCGGAGGAATCAGATGCTCTGAATGTTCTGCGCGGAAGAAAAATGCTTCGCCATGAAGATATCATCAACGTTGAAAATTTCACAAAGGATTCAATCGGTGGATTTGTTGCCGTCCTCGAGCGAGGAAATCTGGGACTCAAAAAGGGAGAGGCTGAGAAAGTCCGCAAAGCCGATTTGTTCTCGCTGGGATTCTTGGAACGGAACACCCCCGACGTTGATAAATTCTTGACAGAGAAGAAAGGAGGTCAAACTACGGAGAAAGCTGTGAACGGTGGCAGTCATATTGAAAACGTTACTACCAATGGTGTCGGTAACGGTGTCGGTAACGATGTCGGTAATGGTGTCAACGAGACTGTCAATGGGACGCATGCCTCTAATGGAGTTACCAAAACCGCCCAAAGTTCTCCAGGAGACCTGTTGCCTCCAGTTATCAGCCAAGGTCACTCACTTGATGAATCAAGCAGGCATTTCTTGATAAATACCTTCCTTGAAGCGGCGGAAAAGCTAGAAACTCCCCACGACACAATGAGACGCTTGGCAGATTCGGTATGTTCTCCTTATTATCCAGATTCGAATTTCATGATCTCATTCCAATGGAACACTAACATTGATATCTTAACATAGGGTCGTCAGCTCTCCTTGATCAAAATTGGAAATAGCCTGGGCATCTTTGAAGCGCTTACCAAGAGCAAGTTGCCTGTGAGTGTTGACGAGCTCGCGCAACCCACAGGTGCAGATCCCCAATTGGTTCATCGACTTCTTCGTTACTTTGCAGGCCATCGACTTGTGAAAGAAGTAAATAAAGAGCAATTTGCAGCCACCCAGCATACTAGCACACTTGCCGATGCAGGGATTGCCTCAACCTTGGAGTTTTTCCGAGTTGTTAGTAACCCGGCATTTCAAATTCTTCCAGAATATCTCCAGGATATCGGCTACAAAAGTCCCAGTGGGGGATCAGTGCATTCCACAAATCCGTCAACACCGACCTGAACTTCTTCGCCTGGGCAAAGAGTGACCCGAAAATTCTCAAATTGTTACAAGGCGTCATAAGCGTTCATAAGGAAGGTGACTGGCTAAGTGCCATCCCCTTTAGCGATGCGATCGCTTCAGCGGCCGAGGATCAAACGATATTTGTCGACATCAACGGAAATATTGGCCTCCAGTCCAGGCGCTTGTTAGCAAAATATCCGGAGCTTCGGGGCGCATTATCCTTGAAGATCGAGCAGAAAGCGTTAATGCAACTCCTCCAATTGATGGCGTCGAGAAAGTCGGCCACGATGTCTTTACTCCACAACCCATCAAAGGTATGTCGTCACTCTACTTCTGTATGCCATTGACCCAACACTATCAAAGACTGACCATGTCATAACAGGAGCCAAATATTACTATCTGAATGCTGTTTTGCAGACTTTAGATGATGAGCCTGCGGTGGCGCTATTGAAGAACATCGTACCTGCCTTGGGCCCTGATTCACAGATCTTGCTCGATGAGGTTGTCTTGGCTGAGACAGGCGCAAATTTGTATCCTATTGGTCTTGACATACAGATGCTGGCGATATTCGGGTCGAAAGTTCGAACTCTTGAACAATGGCTCAGTCTGCTTGACCGTGCTGGCTTGAAGGCTGCAGATGTCAAGGCTTATACGCCTGTGATGCGGTTTTCTATCATTTTTGCCGTTCCCAAATAGAACTCAATAGCATATACGACCGCCTTAGCTGGAGGTCAGGAGAATTACTGGGAAAGTAAATGATTTCATGGTGTCGATGCCGCCCAAACTCGATATCCACATCAGCTTGAGTCGAGAGTCCGCCTAGTCCTTGAATATCAGTTTGCCGCCTATGTATCTTTATCTAATCATGCAGAATGTCAGATGTGAGACTGATGCAATTAGTAGTGGAGAATGACACCGACATATGTTGCGTTTCGTAACCAAGCCTAGTCTAGTGCAGTCAACTTGACCGTCAGAACCCGAACGGTAATTGAACAAACGCTGAAAACATGCGACTCAAGAGTGCTCATCGTAATCTTCGCCACTGACGCTAAATCCGTAAAACATGATATGTAGAACACGCTGAGATCGTCAGCGAGATGTGCTAGATCTAAAGAATCACCCAATCCGTATCACATTCAAGGTCCGCTGATTCTCGAAGATTGTCCAACTGCTGCAGAATCCTTCGGTTATTTGCAATTTATAGCGAAACGTTTCATAACTTATCTAGCCCAGACAGAGCGCTAATATCCATGTTCCGTTGCTATTCTGTCTATGTACTATGTGCCGATCAAGCGTACCATCTCTTTTTGAGCATCTTGAGATTGCGCGACAAGATAGGCTGTCAAACGATCGCTGAAATTTGCGAAAATTTCATTCGCATCTGAGAAGAAATGTGCGCGTCGATCACGCTGATGTCTGGACAACGAGGGTTTCTTGTAAGTATCTTTAATTCGTCTTGATAATGCGATGATGAGATAGTCCAGCTTTTGAAGGTGAGACAACACCACACGTGCGGTGACTTGAGATTCGGTAGTTTCACTAAGACAGTATTCTCCGATCTTGACGGGTTGACATATGACTCTCTCTCTTCTTGGGATGTTGCTGTCCCAGGTATGTTTTGGAAGGTTCGCTATCGCCTCTGGATCAAAGTTCTGCTTGCTGTAAGCCATAGCGTAGTACCAGGCCACAAGCTTATCGCATATCGTGGCCAATATCATCTGGAGCTGGGGCTTTAATGAGCAAGAACAGCGAAGCATCTTGGAAAGCTCTAGCATTGCCTGACTGTTCGCTGTGAGCACAGAGTCTGCAGTTCTCGGCGCGGTCTGCGTGGCTCCATATCTTCGTTCCAGTTCCTCAATAGTAGATAAACACGACGTCGAAGGGATGTAGAGACCTTTGAGAATCCTGCTAGCAAAAGCAAAGCAACATGGTCCTGAGTTGGGACAATGCTGTGTATTGGAGTTTGGCGCGCTCTCAACAATCTCCTTGTGAGGTGAGGTAGTATCAAGATCTGGAAGATCATGCAAAAGTCCGGAGAAAAGGTCGTTTGTGCCAGTGGAAAAGTCTTGTAGTGGTAAATCCAACATTGTGATCTGTTTTTCGGATCCAGATGAGAACGGTGACGGCTCACCAAGCATATGCATGGAAGGATTCAGCTGAGAATATATGCCGGATATAGTGTTATCGTAGTGCAGATCGCTCAAATCGAAAAGCTCCAAGGTCTGTGGAATTCCATGAGAAATCTGCGGCGAGCTAGGGGGAGCAAGATGCCAGCGATTGTCTTGCTCCTCTGCGAGTAGTCGATTTCGAATAGACATGAAGTGGTCTGTACCCAGATCTCGAAGTTGTTAGCTATCGCAAATATCCTCTCCGGTTCAATACAGCAAATACATACAACAAGGTCTGCGATGCCCAAGCCCACAGGCCCTATAGTGGATGCCGGTGATAGAAACTTGGACAAAGAATGATCTCTTCGCCATGCTTATATCTTGCATATCTACAAATACCAAAAGGCCACATGCGATATTGCGCTCACGATATTCTTGTTGGACCGAAGCAATAGTCATTGGCTAGCCTGATGTTAGCCACATATCTTGTCTCCAAACATTCACTAGTTCTAGTACAACTCATATGCCTCTACAAATGCAACGTCGCCCCGATATCCATTTGTAAGCCTTGGTAATGATATCTACTCCAAGTAAGAACTATTCGCGAAGGGCCAGTCGCGCAAGAGTTTGTCACGCCCGCTAAGCTTAGCCAAGCTTCGTGAAGATTGCGTACTCAAGATGTCGAATGTTTTCGCAAAAGTATGTTGACTCACGAAGATGTCCTCCCATTTTTTTTAGTAGAATAACACTCTCCCCATGATGGGGCTCGGGACGTTACCATATTGTGGTTGGTCGAGGGTCGTTTTAGACTTTCTGAGCTTCAGAGTGCTTGTGAATGATGCCGTCGCTGCCATGTGGCCGACGGAATTGGCTAGGTCATCGCTTATCCGCTTCGAACTAATCAACCCTGCGACCGGTAAATCCATCTATTCGCTGAAACTCCCCCTAAGCACACCTACACCCTGCCAGTTAACTTGGGTAGAACCTGGCTTGTCGCTTGTTTTTCGGCAAAGGGAAGGATCCTACCAGAAGCGAACCACAAAATTGACGGATCACGACCCTAGCCTACGTGATGGACATGTAACTGGTGGCGTAGCAGAGACAACACTTGAGACCCTTCAACAATCCTCCGTCATGTTGGTGGTGTCCAGGTGGCATTCGTGACTTCTATTCACAGTTCTGGCCCTCACGCGCCCCACTTGCATATATGTAAATGCGTATAACTTGTCCTACAAATTGCGACAGTAAGAACAATAAGCACGCAAGTCAGCGAGCATTCGCTTCTGACTCCGGTAGATCACATCAATCCGCGACTTTTTGGCTACGCCTACGCTCTAGGACGCTTCAGCCATTTGCCATGTCATCTCACACAGCCCTTTGCCCAATACCAGCCAATCTTGGAGTTGATGTCAATGTGGTCAATCTAGAGCAATGCAGTCCTTTTCGTATTGCGTGCTCATTTTAGGAGCGAGTACTCTGAGGCCCTCCAATACACTGTTAACTTGTTTCTTGTTAGCCTAATCGCCTTCACGCCTATGCGTTGACTGCTTTTGCTTTGCAAAGGAGACCATCGCGGACGGGCTGCTTTATCGATGGGTCGTGTCGACCAGTTGAAGCAATCTTTTTGCAGACCTGTTCGTGGGGGCACGCAAGTAGCAACGCAACATAGTGCCCTTTAGTGCCCTGCGCAACGGACAATTTAGCGTGATGGCTGGATGATACTGCATTAGTATTGAAACAATTCTCTTGGCAGTCCACCTGTCGCGCGGTCAAGACTACTCGGCAGGACAATGGGAAGCACGATCCAGCTATGCTACTCTATTGCATGCTGACGTCTGCTCTTCTAGCCAACAGAAATGCCCTGAAATAGGCGACGAGATTATTATCCTCTGATGTCTCCTCTTCATTCGACTAAAATCATGTTCATCTCCCTCTTCTACCAGGAAAATCGATATGGATGCCGATCAGCATCGAGCAGTAGCCCCCAAAGATTCAGCCCCAAGGCTCTGTGCGAAGATGTCGACAACAGCGCAGGCACCGAAGCTCAAAGACTCTTGCGATACATGTGCTGCATCTAAAATCCGTTGCGACAAGCGGAAGCCCCTGTGCGGCCGGTGCGAAAGGCTTCGGTATCCATGCTTTTACAGTCCTGCGCGACGTACAGGTTACTCGCGACCTCGAAGCACCAAAACTTCTGAATCGGTGGTATTGAAACCTTCAGCTCGCGACTCACGAGTTCACGGACATTTTGTAGCAGCAGATTGGAGTACCATCCGCTTGCGGCGAGGCTCAAAATCCTGCTTATCAGAATCTACCGACTCTGCTCTACGACCAGCAAAGCCTCTCGTACCCGCAAGTTGTGTTGCTGAAAGCACTGGAAACACCGAAAATGAGTTGAGTTACGCCAGTGCTATCTCAGAACCTGAAGGGCCGGCTAGCACGGAAAAGAAATCTTGTGGTTGGACATTCTCAGGCGACTTAACGCAGGGGTCCGATTGCGCCATCGCAGCCATAAATACTGTCATTCAACTTCAGTTGGCAACGGTCAAACTACAGCTGCGAGAAGAATGGGCAAATTGTGGTTATCCCGACAGCGGTTGCGGACACCTCCAGCAGATCAGCCAAGCGGCCGGATTGCGCGAGACGATCGATACCATCACTGCAGCTTTTAGGACATTGTCAACTGTCCTAGTATGCCCGTGTTTCGGAAGTCCAGACATCGGACTCCTAGCTGCTGCTGTGTTTCTATCAGTGCTAGATGTTTATATGGAGATTGTGAAGCATTCCGCTGCTGTATTGTCCGATAAAGCGCTCCGACCCGCACCGGCATCCGACCCGGGATTGGCTTGCATATTAGCTGCCGTCGAGGACGAATTTTCCTTCTTTCGGACATCAGCAACCAATGAGAGCTCCAGCAAACATGTTACCATTGAGGCCGCATCCTTGTCAAAAATTGACACTGACATGGAAGAGTTTACTGCCGATCAACTTCCGGGTGAACTTGCAAAAGTTGCTCGGATCGTTCTACAGTTTGCAAAACGGTATCGAGATGGAGATGCTGAGAAGAAATCACCCGAGTTTCTCCAGACTCTCGACCGTTTGCTTAAATCACAGCTGCAGTTTGTTACAATGGAAACGGCGATTTGATTCTTCTGTGATTGGTTTAGGCCCTTCCGTCTACTTTATGCACTATCAGGGAGTTTTTAAGCCGTTTGAAACGAAAGCTAGACTAAAGCGAACGTATTTCACCAGAATACAATCTGAAATTGTTGAAAGCCCGTGGAATTGACTCAGTAGACGTCATACGTATGTTCCAGCGTACCCAAAGTGTGGCTCTCACGACATTCTCCCCATTTAGGCAAGGTAGGCTCTAGTCATCGCCCCTGTGCGTTGTCTCTGAATGGCGTGACAGTGAACAGCCAACAAGTGCCACGTATTTGGTGCTGCTTGGAGCGCAGGAGCTCGCAAATCCCATAGTAGCATGCAAGCTTCCCAAGGATTAACGATTTTCTGAACATTGTGCAATAATAAATGCTTACGCACATATGGAGCTGCTCACACACTGTTTCACAGCGACAACCATTACCATATACGCCTTTTTCTCCAAATTTTCTAGTCTGAACTGATTTTGTCGGTGATATTCTACCATGAGGTACAAAATGAGTTTGCGGCTTATGTTTGATAGTACGACAAAATCAACATTCGCCGCCACATGGTTATTGGATACGTCCTTAGGGACGTGCAGAGAGTATTTGAAGCGAATAGCCCATCATTATTGTTCCATTCACCATCGGCGGCTGGTGAGCTTAGTTTAGCTCATATAATCCAGCTTTTATGCATTGGAAGTGGTCCTCTGGGGCTTCCAGTAATTCACAGAGCGGATGAAACAACTGCCTTCACTAAATGTTTGATCCTTTAAAAATACAAGGGAGAAGAATTTGTCTCTGTGAGGTTTGTCCACATCATCATGCAAAAGCTAGATCCTGGTAGCATAACAATGCTAGTTCGAAGCCTCTCCAGGTGGCTGTATCCGTACGAGTCTGAGAAGGAGGTTTGGTATATTCTCTTCTAAGTCTAATGGGCAGAGACATATTTTGGATAAAGTTAGCGTGAGTCTTCAGGAGGTGTCTGACTCCGGGCGACAGATGGTCACACCGCGTCCCCACGAGGACACCAAGCTCAAGTGATTTAGTTCTTGCTAAAGAGGCGGGATAATCCACTTATGGGCTCCCGTGTAAAGGGTTTTTCAGATACTTTGTTTCACTTTCTGTGCGCATTTCTGCTTCTATCGTAGAATGAAGTGGATACATCGGACTCCGACTTGCTCTCATGACTTGATGACATATTCGCATTATGTTATTGAGTTAACAGTGCTTCCCAGACTGACGATGTTGAGATAAATTCACCAGGCCTCTTATTCTGTCTCGATTAATGATAAGAAGCAGGACTTGCACTGAACCAGGCAATCTTTCGGCGAGACTTCGCCTCCGTCAAGTACAAGAAAGCGACTATACGTACTGGGTTGGCAGAGCCTACACGATATCGTCGGCTCCTGGTCTCTTTTCGTTGTCACACTTATCATCCTCAGAACAGGAAATATGTCGACTTCCACTTTTACCGACCTTGTCACCATTGCCGTTAACACCACCATTGCATCTGCGGCAGCACAAAATACCGATCGAGCACCATCTCAAGGAGGGGTATTCGAAGGAATCAAGCCTACCACCTATGATCCCAAAACCCCAATCACGCTATTCATAATCCAAGCGAGTATCGTTATAGGCCTAACACGTCTCATTCATTGGCCATTGGCCAAGATCAATCAACCTTCCGTCATGGCAGAAGTGATTACTGGTATTATCCTTGGTCCTTCGATAATGGGCAGGATACCTGGGTTCACAAGAAATATCTTCCCTACAGCTTCGATGCCTCCATTCTCCCTCGCAGCAAATATAGGTCTCGTTCTTTATCTCTTCCTTGTTGCTCTTGAGGTTGATCTAAGGTTACTGGCTAGAAATTGGCGTATAGCCCTCAGTGTGGGAACTCTTGGTATGGTATTACCATTCGGCCTAGGTGCTGCTATCGCATATGGGTTATATCATGACTTTCGATATGATGAAGGAGTTAAAGAGATTGATTTTTCGGTTTATTTGTTGTTCATTGGCATAGCCATGGCGATTACGGTAAGGCTTTGTAATATTCGCGCTTTAAACTTACTAATAAGTATTACAGGCGTTTCCAGTCCTATGTCGTATTCTGACTTCTCTAAACCTGCTCGGTACATCAGTCGGAATCATTGTGCTCTCGGCCGGCATTGGTAACGATATTGTTGGATGGATTCTTCTTGCCCTCTGTGTGGCGCTTATAAATTCCGCAGCTGGTCTCACAGCACTCTGGATTCTTCTCGCCTGCCTAGGCTACTGTCTGTTCGTTACATTTCCGGTTCGCTGGATCTTTTTGTGGATCCTTCGGCGCTCGGGAAGCCTTAACGGTGGGCCAACACAATCGGTTGTGGCAATTACTGTGATGCTTGTACTCAGTTCAGCGTTTTTCACCCAGATTATTGGTGTACATGCTATATTTGGAGCTTTTCTCATTGGCTTGATCTGCCCGCATGGTATTTTTGCTATCAAGCTACAAGAGAAGATCGAGGATCTCGTCTCGGTCCTTCTCCTTCCACTCTACTTCGCTCTTTCTGGCCTGAATACTAATCTAGGTCTCCTTGATAGCGGGATTGTATGGGGTTACGTTGTTGGAATTTGTGCTGTTGCTTTCATGGGAAAGATCTTTGGAGGCACCGTGGCAGCTCGAGTTCACGGACTTGCATGGCGCGAATCTTTAACTGTTGGATGCCTCATGTCTTGTAAAGGACTCGTCGAATTGATCGTGTTGAACATCGGCCTCCAGGCGCGAATCCTAAGCCAGCGTACATTCACAATGTTCGTAGTGATGGCTTTGGTTACCACATTTGCGACTACTCCTCTGGTGGTTTGGTTATATCCACCGTGGTATCAAGCCAAGATCAAGCTCTGGAGAGAAGGAAAAATTAACTGGAACAGCAAAAAGACCTCCAAATACGATGGGACCTACGCAGTCAAGGCCACAGAGGATATGATGAGACGGCCAAATGAGTTTCAAAAGCTTCTTGTCTACGTGAACCTTGATAGTCTACCGCTGATATTCAGAATCATCAATCACTTCGCTGGCCAAGAAGAATTCTCTGGATTTCAGACCGGTCGGAATGAAAAGCGACCCGATGGAAACAAGCAAGTAAATGATGGAATCAATTTGCCTGGTCAGCAACAGCCTTCAAATGCAGTACACACCAAAGTTCTACAAGATTCCGTGACAGTACACGGGTTATGCCTGAGACGGCTAACCGAGCGTGAATCTTCGGTCATGAGAGTCTCTGAATTACAGGCTCTCGCGGCCCGAGACCCCATTGTTGGTGCATTCACTGCCTTTGGAACCTCCAAGGATATCTCGATGGCTTGTCAAGTTGCCATCGTTCCGGAACATAGCTTCAGCGACGAAATAATCGCTAAAGCACATGATATTGCTTCCGACTTCGTGTTGCTTCCTTGGCCTGAGGCAGGAAAGATCGGGGATGCTGGTCTGGATGACACTGGCGTTGACGATTCATGGAACTATGTCGTGTCTTCAAGCCTTCTTTCACAAGTATTGAGCAGAGCTCGAGGTTCCCTTAACATTGGCGTACTGGTCTACCTCGATACTCTCTTTCATGGACATCATGAAGCGCTTGGTACCCATCCTCATGAGCTCACAGCGCATATCTCAGACAAGGCGCCCGTCCAAGGTCGAACTAATGTTCCGACAAATCAGGCAACAAATACTACGTCAAGGGTAGCCTCATCTGGATTTCGTCGCCATCGGATTATTTTCCCGTTTATAGGTGGCAAAGACGATATACCTGCCATGAGATTGGTATTACGATTTGCTTGTATCAACACTGCCGAAGTACAAATCTTGGATCTTCGTGCGCTCAACGCAGCAGCCATACCGAACAACGTCGTTGACTCCGCGTTCATAACGTTAAAGTCTCGTCTTTCCGCCCAACTGGGCACTAGGGCACACTTTGTTGACATTCTGCAAGGTGAGACTCTTTCCAAAGCAATGCTTGCGGCCATCGCAAAAGAGGCGTCAGGGGACACACTTGTGATACTCGGACGTAATGAGAAAGCGCCTCTGTTACTGTCCAGCCCTAATTCACATGATGGCAAAAGGCTCGGCGTTTTGGGTACTCTAGCCGCATCATTCGTGACTGGAATGGTAGAGTGGCCACTTTCGACGCTTATGCTGGTAGTGCAATCTAAAGAGGAATTGGGTGCAGATACGACAGGGTTCGGTACGACGCAGAATTTGAATTAGGAATCAATTGATGTGAATGGATTGAGCCAGGACTACACTCAGGAGTGACTGCTGCTTCATTTAAACGTCAGCAAGTTGATAAGTCAGCATGTGTCATAGTCAAAGCACAAATTAGGAAATCATGACTCCAGAGTTGACTGTGTATTGCGAACGGTTGTCCCTATATGCCTGCTGTTCTCTTCTGTCCATACGAGAACATTGACTTATGCATTTTCTGTATTTTCTCCCGTTGACCTACCCAAGCACGTGTCTGGAGTGGTGATCGGGGTAAGGAGACAACGAAGATCACTTGGGTTGATGGCGACACGCTAAAATCCCTATATGCCATGTGACTGAGCCTGAAAGTTCGTGATTGCGTAAGGGACATGGAATATCTAGGTTTGAGATTCCCACCAACAGCACTATTGTCTTGACCAAAAGCTGTCTGCGATAGCGTGGGGAAGTAATCATGATCATAAAATAAAGTCTATTTGTAGGTACTCCTTAAACAGCCTAAATCCCTCCAAGGTTCAATGGTATTGAGTTAACCACTCTGTAAACTCGCCGACGGTGGGACATTCTAAGAAGGTCGAACTCTTAACCTCCACACCGACCTCTCGTAGTAACTTCTCGGACAAGACTAAAGACATCAAAGAGTCTATGCCCATCTCAGTGAAGGACGCATCATCTGTGATATCTTTCACGTTGATACCGGTCTCACGAGCAACAAGCGCCAGTGAATTGATGACAACTTCTGATTTTATCGTCTCATTGGACCCCTTTTGGGGTCTAGGTAGGCCAGATCCTTGGTCGTGCTTCGGCATCTGGTCCGAGAAAGGCTCTGTAATTGACTGAACCGTACCAGACTCTGGCACTGAATGCTGACCGTGATCTGTCGCAGGTTCAACTACCATATGCTGTGATGGAGATGAGTAATCTTTGGGCCTTTTTGGGTTCTGGCCGCTTGATTTTGCGACCTTCTCTGGCGCCACGTGAGAAGATGGGGGCTGTTTCCCCGCGCCTGAGAAAAGGTGTGACATGAGCACACGTGGAATTTTCCTGAACTTGATACCTTCACAAACACCTACGACCTCTCCACTTTGCAGCGCATATATGTCACCAACAAAAGTGTTTGGTTCGTTCTCAGAAGGAAACATGCGAACATAGCTCTGGTATGGCTGGCTGGCTTCGAGTGGCTTTGCAAGTCGCAGTGCATCCCAGCCAGGCGTGATGTAGAAGAAGTCCCGGGTATTGGTCACGTCGCTACCATTCATCACAAAACCTGCCATCTGGAAAACGCTATCTATCCAATGTGGCGGCGTGTGCCAGGAGCCGTGGCGATCTGGAACGAGTTCGATCTCGGAAAAAGCTTCCAGCTCGTGCAGAACAACATACTGCATGCCTTGGTATCTATCGGAATAGTCAACAACGTTCCGAAAAAGCTGGTAAACCATGCTACGGGATAGTTTGTTAGCCAGTCCAGCTGCTGCTAACTGCGAGAGAGTGGCGATACGTTCTGTCAAAAGATGTGTAGTCTTTCTCCACTGACTTTTCCAGGTCTTCAAGTCCTCGTAATATACGATGGTGGATGCGAAGGCATGGTCAGAGCGAGTTCCATCTGGGCCCACTTTGTACCATTTGATTGCTGTCGATGATTGTGCTAAGTCAAGAAGCCCTTCGACTTCGAACAACTGCGGCGCGGCGTTGGTTCCGTTATCGTTATGTGGGATCTGGGACTCAAAAACTTCCATGTTAGATACATTCATATGCACCTCGCCACTTTCGGGGTAGAGACGCTCGTAAAGGTGCTTGCCGATCGTGAAGGCGATATCTGCCCAGATAGACTGTAGAGGAGAACGGTTAGCAACGCCAGAACCTATGACCGTGCTGTTCAACAACTTTGTGGATAAGTGCACGACAGGCAATAGAGCGACTTACTCCAGTAACCACACCGCGACCGTTTATAGTGTGGCCCTGCACTGCGTCCAGAAAATCGCGGCGTTGGATATCGGTGACTGCTACCAAGCGTCCGGATGACTCTTGAATGCTCTCAAGAACGACTCGTTGTACTGAGGTTGTTTGGAGTGACGAGATCGATGGAGCAGCAGAAAGGACTACAGAGCCTCGAGGATTACCTTGATGTGCTTTTTCCAGTGTCCAAGTTCCAGTATATGGAATAAAATAGTTATTGTCGTTCCAGTGATAGTGCTTCAGGTGAAGAAGATCATAGGATTCTTCGTCTGGCCGATAGTACTCGCTCCAGCGGATAGGTAAGCCATATGAGTAAAGCGAAGCTAAAGTTGCGGCGACTGTGATCAAGTTGTTTTCTTTTTTGCGCAAAGAAGGAAATGCCCTGATGTGAGGTAAGACTTTACGAGCAAAGGAACCGCAGATAGGATGTGGTCCTAGCTCTATCCAGATTGTCTTCTCATCAATAACACCAGTTCCTATCGCTGCCTCCAAACCCGCATAAAAATTGACCGACTCTCGAGATGCTCGTCGCAGATAATTCGCATTTATGGTCTTCCCGTCAAAAATGCATCGAGATAATAAGGGTGAGATAAATGGGACCATGGGAGCTTTGAAAGAGACGTGGCTTGCTACTTTCTCAAACGCGTCCAGCATTGGATCCAGCTGTGCTGAGTGAAAAGCATAGGGTAGATCAAGTGCAAGATATTTGATCCCTTCAGCGTCCAGAGACTGGCGAATGAGACCGATGGCCTCTTGGGTGCCGCTGATGACAGTTTCATCACGAGTGTTCAAGCAAGAAACCTCGTAACGAACCTTTTCGCCTAAAACACGGCTGATGGCTGGAAGGCCTGCCCGGACAGAGAGCATCTCATGTGTACCAGGCTTCGAGTGGATCTCAAGCAGTCTAGCCCTCTCGCCAACAAGGAAAATGGCGTCAGCGACGGATAGAACTCCTGAAGCTACCATTGCGGCATATTCACCAAGGCTGTGGCCTATCACAACATCCGGTTTGATACCCAGTAGCTCCCAAAACTTGAGTAGGGCTATCTGAAGGACGAGGATGGTTAGCTGCGATACAGCCGGCGACGTTATACCGGTCTCCATTGTTGCTGACCTGCCTTCGATAGCCGGCTGCACTGATTGAAATCCTAGTTGTTGTACGATGCGATCGAGTCCCAATACGCTTTCCTTGAAAGTCGGAAATTTGTGAAACAAATGCTGACCAGCTCCTTCGTAAAACGAGCCTTGGCCAGTAAAGGCAAATATAACAGCAGGTGGTGCAGACAGATTCACAGGTCTTATATCATCGGAGTTTTCCACCGATGCCGTGAGGAATCGTTGCAGATCTTCAATGGTCGACACAGTCGCTGCTATTCGACGTGAATGGTGCATCCGTCTGGCCACTAAAGTATATGAGAGATTGCGAAGGAGATGTATTTCTCGCGGCTCTTGGGCCAGGAATGACAAGAGGTCTTTGATGTTTCCCTTCAGAGAGATTTTGCTTTTGGCAGATATGGCAATGATATGGCTTTGGATCTGGTCATCTGTGCCTGTGTTGGTGGGGACCTTCTTCGGCGCATCCTCCAGAAGAAGAGTTGTGTTGCCACCATGGGCACCGAAGCTGTTGACAATGGCATATCTGTTTTTTCCTTCAGGCCTTGGCCATGGAGTTGTCTCGAAAACTAGTCCTGCATTGCGATTTTGGAGGTGTTTAGCAACGACAGGGTTGATAACCCCATGAATCCCTACATGGCGGGGAATCTGCCCTTTTTGATACATCAAAAGCACTTTTATCAGTGACGCAACACCGGCGGCTGCTTCTCCATGCCCAATGTTGGACTTCAAGGCTCCGAGAGTTAGGCTCTGATCATGCCGCCGGCGGGGCGTGAACGGAGCAAATGTCTCCAGGACAGACTGAGATTCGACTGCGTCTCCGGCCTGTGTGCCGGTGCCGTGAAGCTCAACATGACTTACGTCGAGGGGACTGATGCCTGCTTGAAGGAGGACCTGGTGGTAGTTTTCCTTCTGGTTCTCGACATGGGGATGTGTTATCGAGATAGCGTCGCAGGAATGGTTGGTCGCTCCTGCAATGATGGTAGCAAGAATCTTGTCGTTATCAGCAACGGCGTCTTCCAAGCGCTTGATGACAACGGAGCCAATACCATCGGAGCGACAGTAGCCATCCGCTTCTTTATCCCACACTTTGCATTGACCGGTCTTTGACAAAAAATGTCCTTTGGTGAGCATGCAATAGATATCCGGGTTAGTGATAACATTCAAGCCCCAGCGATGACAAGGTCCGAATCACCTGCCCAGAGAGATGTACATGCAGCATGTACAGCAGCAAGACCACTCGAGCAAGCAGTATCTAGGTTGAAGCTTGGACCTCCAAACTTGAAGAAATAATTAATGCGACCGTTGCCGAATGCTCTTTCTGTCCCAGGGATTCCGTACGTGCTCACATTCTGATTTGCGTTTACTTCACGATAATCGTCACTAGCCTGGCCATAAAATGTGCCAATCCGTTTTGTGTTCGACGATGGCGTCCGATTTGGTACGAAACCGGCCATTTCGAGAGCTTCATAAGCTGTCACAAGCGCTAGTCTCTGCATAGGGTCGGTCTGTTCGGCCTAACCACCGCGAAGACCAAAATTTTAGCAAACATACCTGGTCCTCGTTTTGCAGACACCAATGGACGGGGCCGTAACATTTTAACTTACCTCTCTTGGAGACATATTGAAAAACCCGGGGTCAAAATTTCCAGGCGTGTCGATGAAGTTGCCGTATGGGGTGTCGGTGGAGTTTTCCAGTTTCCCAGTTGGATCAAAGTGTGCTTCCAGATCAAAGCGATCAGATGGGACTTTCTTGTGTACGTCACGCCCTTCTACCATTAGTTGCCAGAAAAGCTCCGTATCGTTGGCGCCACCTGGCATGCGACAAGCCATGCCTACCACGGCAAGCTTTGAGTCCTTCACCAGGCGCGGAGGGCTTGCATGATCCCCCTTGACCCAATCAACCACGTCATGGCGTTCTAATTTGACCCTCGACAGACTGGTTTCCAAAGTCGACAAGAGCCCGTGGGAGATGATGGAATTTCGGAAGTGCAGGACCTTCCAGGTAAGCAATCCTGGACTGGATAGAATATTTGCGATACTGTCGACGAGATTATCGAAGTGAAGAGGTTTGGTCAAGGCTTCTTCGACAATCAACTCGACAAGATGAGCAGCAGTATTGGCGGGGAAAGGCAGCCCTGTGTACGGCGAAAGCAATGGCAGCTTCAAATGCCTGTCCCGCCAGGCTTGGAGCTGTACAGCACTGAGTATTGACGCCACATCTTCATTGTTATAGATGTTTGAGACATGACAGAGACCTCCATGAATCTGCAGTGAAGAATGTTTGGAATATTTCAGGACATCTGAGTGCCGAAAAAGATGATGCAAACGTGCAGGAGGCCCCGTCACGCCAACCGAGGCTTTGTCCGTATGACTGATGGTGACTTTGTTAAGCAACGAAGTGGTCTGTTAAATGTCAATCAGTATCTACCCGGACACGGGTGTAGTAAAGTGATGGCACAGTCTTGTGTGTAATGAAGTCACATGATATTAGACTCTATCACTTACCGTTTCCTCGTTGTAGGTTGTCAGCTCCCTTTGAATTTCATCCGCTGAAAGACCTGTGACGACGTAGGCCCAGCTAGGAAGTGCCTCATCCACACCTCGTGTCTCCAAAAGGTTGGAAGTTCGACCAACGTGTGCACAAAACGCGAAGGATACCCTGACACTTTCTGCTCCCATGTAGGCAAGATCTGCAAGCGAAGATGCCGCGGCGGTAGCTGCTGCTGCAAACAAGCCAATACTCATACCTACCACGGTTACATTGCGGTTTGGGAGGTCATAAGCTAGCCCCTTTGATTCAAAATCTCTGTATAGATAAACTCAGTATACAGGTCGTCTTCGATGCGCAACTTGGTCTAGCCTGGTGGCACTCAAAGGTTGACTTACCCAATCAAAGTGGCGAGCTGGTATATGCAAAGCAAAGCCCCTTCCCAAGCTCCACCCAACGGGCCTCTTTTCAGCTCCTCGAAATGTGAGGCAAGCCCTAAGACAGTTTGAAAAGTAGGAATACCCTCTTGTAGATGTTTGGGTAATTTGGCGATCTCCTCTTTAGCAATTCGACCACATTCTGTCAAGAATGCAGCAAGTAGGGGAAATTTCAAGCCTTTGCTGTGTCTATGTAGCGAACGAAACAGCGCCTGTACATCATCGCTCGGAAATTCGTGGCTGAATAGAAGTATTGTTGCACTATAATCATTCTCCAGAGAACTCATTGAGGATTGGCTTTCATTGTCCATGGTGAAGTCGTTTAGCTCAGGTTCAGGCCCGGAGGCCTTAGTTTATCTTACTGCCTTGACGATAAGATCTCTGTCCAGTGCAACTAGTGATAGGTTGTAACCCTGACTTCGTCATTCCTGAGGAATTATCCTACCCTTCAAAACCACGTCAGCTTGCAATATGTACCAATTTCTTGGGCCATGAGTTTACGTGAGCTTGTGGAGGCTACTATCATTTCTATACAGACATGGATACCAAGCTTTACAAATCTATGGCCCTCAAACCGGATCCTTCCAATAGGACGTATTTCTTTCGCAATGGCCGCATCTGATACATTCGCCGAAACATTTCGGTATTATGAGGTCGCAATCCGAAAATTGCGAATGAGCCTGACTTCACATCGGGGAGAGGCAGGATACCTTCGGGATCGGTTCTCGGAGTCGGTAGAGTAGGCTCTTCTGGCCAATCATACCAAAAAGGCCATGGAAAGAAGTTCGTTTGAGAGTGTGGCATTTGAGTCCGATGGAACATTCTTGCCGCCATCGGATGGAGAAATACCAGAGTATGGCGCAATCGTCTACATAGTCATGTTTTCTCTTCCAAAATCCAGATAACACATCTGCGAGGTTGGATTCTGCACTTTCATGTATAATGTTACACGTATCCTCTTCATTAGACGACTTACGATCTCTTTTGGCTGCAAATGACAATACTTGGAACTCCAGGCGTGAGTTGAGGTATGAGGAAAGACGATCGAAAGTCTGCCGCTCTGGTCTTCAGCGACTATCTGGCTGCCCAGAAGGGTCATCTTCCTGTCCTTCCACAAGTCGAGCATGTCGGGACCAGAGTTGTCCGAATTCTCGGTGGCAACCCTGGCGAGATGCAATTGCAAGGCACAAATACTTACCTCGTGGGAACTGGCAAATCACGAATCCTGATTGATACTGGCCAGGTAAATGAAGCCCTAGCTCGCATTTATGCCTGACACGAGGCCGTTGTTTTGATTGTTTCTGACCCTGATACAGGGTTTTGCCCCGTGGATCGCAAATCTCACTGATTATCTTCAAGCGAATAGCTTGGAAATCACCCATGTTCTCCTTACACATTGGCACAGTGACCATACCGGAGGTATCTCCGACCTCATTGCCCAATACCCGGATCTGGTTTCGAGGATATACAAGAACAGGCCCGACCGTGGTCAGTTGTCTATCGAAGATGGTCAGAGGTTTATCGTTGAAGGCGCCACCATCCTGGCCATGTTGACTCCAGGTCACGCTGTTGACCACATGTGCTTCGTTCTCCAGGAGGATGAAGCCATGTTCACAGGCGATAACGTCTTAGGCCACGGTTTCACCGTCATCGAAGATCTTGGCGCGTATCTCAATGCGCTAAGCTATATGGCAGATCAAAGATGTCGCATAGGCTACCCAGGCCACGGGGCTGAAATTGCCAACCTCCCGTCCAGAATTAAAGTTTACATCCAGCGTGAGACGCTTCGGGTGGCTCAGGTGTATACCACGTTAGCAGAAAGAACATTAGCTCCGAATGCACGACACGCGGCTCAGCCAGGCTTCACGAACAGAGAACTTGTAACTTTTCTCTACGGTGAGGTTTCTGATGAACTGTTCGATATGGCTCTTGAGCCTTGCATTAATCGATGCTTATGGAAGCTTGCAGAAGATGGAATGGTTGCGTTTAAACTGATTGGATCCGGCCGGCGCTGGTATGCACGTGTCATCGCCCATGACAAAAATGTGTGATACTGTCCTCGCGACTTCTCTTGTGGTCCGGGCTGTATTCCGATACATAGCGCTTGTTGTCCCATTTTCATGTCCAGACGCCGCCCTTCTGAGATAGCTGTGGACAAGGACTTGATATGTGGAATCAAGAGGCATCGAGGGTGGGTTGCGCGGTGATAGTCAACGCCGAGGCGAGTACCGATATTCACCCATCGGAACCCGAAATCGCGGGCTTACAACCTCCGATACTCGAGAAGATCGGAAATTTCATACTGCGTTCTAGTCTTGACTGTACCTCAAACCGAAGGCGGCATATTTGCGGAAGGTTTGCTTCAGTTTAATCTGAGGTGCGAATCCAGGTTTCTAGATTATGACGCAGAATATCAAAGAAAGGAGCTCCAATGTCAAATTCACCGTACTCACATATTCTAATACGTGCTGTGGGAAGATATTCATCAAAACATTAAACTATCATGATTGAAAACACTAGTATAGTAGCTAGAAAGTAGTTCTATCATGGAATTTTCGTGTAGGAAATGGGAAGTTATTGCAACAGCCTCTCTTTCCACCTCATGGACCCTAATGTCGCCATCTTTGATCTCCTCAATCGTTCCAATTCTCGTGTAGGGTGGCCAGATCAACGGTTCCTACTTCCTTCAAATACTTGGTCAGGCTATTCTCGTCCCCTTTCTTCTCACGCTCGGTAAATCCATTACCAAAGTATTCAAACCTATTTCTCTTGGCCTGCTCAGAGCGTTCGAAGACAAAGTCTTCCCATCGGGGGTCACGGCTGATATCAAAGCGATGATGACCGGTGCCAGGCCATTGTAATAAGGGCCGCGATCTCCCAAAGCCGCTTTTCCACCAGCCGTTGCAGTTATCACCTATAACCTTGTCGTCGAAGTAGGCGGTTATTATTTCATTAAAATCATCGGTCGCTTCTTGAGATGGATAGACAGCTCTGTAACCTTGGCTTTGGACTTTTCGAATCACTTTCGCAATATACGTGGCAGATATCTCAGTATTAAGCGGGTAGCTACCGCCAACGGCGACACTATTAGCCTTTGGCCGTCAGTTACAAATGACGACCTCGAGAAACTTAGCTTCGATTTGGGCTTACCTGAATGACGCCAAAATAGTTTGGAAAGTTTGGAGCCATGATGCCAAAGTATGCCTTAGAATATCCGATGGGCCCATCAACTGCCCAATACTTACTCAAATCGAGCCCATCTTTACCAACCGTTGGGAAGAATGGCTGAAATCCTTTTTGAAATCCAGTTGCAGCAACAACAATATCGGTTTTTCTCTCCTTTCCGTCTTCCGTGACGAGTCCATCTTTGGTCGCTTTCTGAATTCTTGTACCGTCTATATAATCTACATCGGGACCAAGGAGCGCTTCGATATATCCGGTGGATGGAGTCGGTCGTTGACAGAGAGGAGCATATTCAGGAACTAGCCGGTCGATCCAAGAACTGTCGCCACCAACTCTGGCAGATATAGATGCTCGGAACGCCTTGCGCATTTTTTCATTGATCTCGCTACCGATAATACCACCATCAAACCTCCCGTGTAAGTGTTTTTCTATGTCTCGGCGGTGCTTGAGATATGCCGCCCGATCATTAGTGAAGGTCTCTTTCTCTGCTTCCGTGAACGTGTGGCCTCCCAAGTTTTCCGGAGTGGCTGGTGTAAATTGCGGCGAAAAGGCTGGAACTAGCCATTGCTTGGAGCGCACATAATGATCAACGTGGGACGGCTTTTGTCGAAGGATATTGACTAAGAATTGCTGCCCACTTGCACCGTTACCTATTATGGCGATACGTTTATTCTCGACTTTGCGAGTGAGCTCTTCCGTCCATTGAGAGGTGTGGACAACGGTACCCACAAATTCGTCCTTGAGTCCTGGTATGTCTGGAAGCCGAGGAACGTTCAGTCTACCGGCAGCTTCTATGAAGAAATGGGCGGTGTCGGTGAAAATCTCCCCTGTAGCGTGGTTTTTGATGCTTAATTCCCATTGATGGAGGTCTTCAGACCATTGAGCAGACAGTACTTCATGGCGTAAACGGAGATGTTGATCAACTCCATATTCTTTGACAAGGTTCTCATAATACCCTCTTATCTCATCTCCAGCAGCATAATACTCTGACCATCGTGGGTTGGGAGCGAAAGTGAATTCTGAAACTTCTTGTTAGAGGTCGAGCGAAGCTCAGCAGGCATGAAAAACTGCACATACGGTAAGTGTGAGAAGGAACATCACATCTGACGCCTGGGTACCGGTTCTGAGCCCATACCCCTCCCTGAAGAATTATGAGGACACCATATTTCATTTGCATGATGTGCCATACTCACAACGGTGTCTTGCCTCTCATAAACGGTGTAAGACAGGTTGTCCACCTTCCTTGGTAGCAGTATCGAAGCTGCAATTCCAGCAATTCCAGCACCGACTATGATAGCCTAGGCTTGAATTAGCCTACCAATAAATGGTTGAGTCATTCATGCAGGATATACCGTAACAGGAGGTGCTGCATCAAAGGGTCGCTTCCTGGGTTTCCAGAGCTCCCGGATGATGACGTGGGAATAGGAGTCGTCATTGGTGACGGAGTGGAAAGCACGTCTCGCAATTGGGCTACTCTTTCCGCTGCACGTGTCATAATCTGTCTCTGTAGGTGTAACCGTCTCAACGTCTTGTCATGGTTGTTTGGCTAGATGCTTTGCATGTCCACAATCTAACTTTCGATATGTGAAATTTACAGCATATTTAATCAATCAGCAAGTCCTCAAGACGGTGTTAGGAGCAGTAAAGTTAGAAAGTAGTTGGATTATCTTGGCCACAGCGCCTGATCTTTCCCATGCTCAATTACACAATCTCGAGGGATATCACGAATCGAAGTGGGTTGAACCAACCGCATTTGGTAGCCTACTTCCATCTATCTAATGGCTCGCCGGACCCCGACTTTGAGACCGAGCTTCCGACGGGGCAATCTTCGCCAGCTGGCTACGTCTGAATCGAACTTAGTACGATATCGGTCTCACTCGGCAGTATCGAATTATCTTTTGCACCTATTAGTCAGCTGGCCTTGCGGCAAAGATGAAGACAGTGGTTATGATTCTTGCTCGGGTTAAGAAACAGTGGAGTTTACGTCCCACATCAATCAGGCTACCTGACTTATGCGAATGCAAAACATACGAAGTACAACTGTGTTGTGGGTTTATGCCATACTACGGTGAGATCTTGCAAAAGATCGTACCACTAGTGAATTTGTTATGCCCTTTCTCCATCGGACAAAACTCTTCAAGCTCTCTTTTTGCAAACAAGGAACCTGAGTGACCCGGATTCGATACACACCGTCTCGTGCAGCCGGAACAATATGTCACAAGTCGTCCTCTGATACCTGGCTTGCAATTTTCCAAGCTGGTATTCCAAACATTCATCAGAATGGCGTAGCGTTTCGAACACTCACACCAGGCATGTATTTGAGCCATAGGTCAACACGTCCTGCTTGGACTCTGCAACAGGCAGGATGTCGAACTGATATAGCGCAGTATATGGACAAGTCGATACTGAAAATCTGCTCATATTGAAGATTGGGTCCATACGATCGTGGATTCATTTGTAGTACTTGCTGTAGTTGCAACTTTCAATCCTGAGTAAAATCAGTGAAAGGGGTCCTCGATTGTAGAATTTGGATTGGTGTTTGAAGTCCGGTAATGCCTGAACCACTGTGTTGCGAGTTTTCTTGGCTTACAGCTTCATATCTTGTGTTGCGCTATTCTCGGAATGAAACTGGCATACGGCTTAACTGGAGTCCGAAATAATGCGGAATGACAGGAAAGGAGTGTTGTCTCGTCTGTGACTAAAGGGCTTCGCATATGAGCAAATTCTGGATACATGGCCCGCGTGAGAACGACTCAGCAGTGTAGCATTAATAACTTAACTCAGCTCAACCGGTCGGGGCCGCCGGATGATGAACGGTTTACCAAATACTATCATCATCAAAGCTTCGCTGTCTGCCCATATCGAGGCGAAGTTCAATCCGTCAACTTAGAGAAAATGCATGTGCAGGGCCAGTTGCAGACGGGGAACCATAGTCTGCCCGACTCTCGACTTATGAACGATGTCACGAAGTTCTCTTGTAAAGGGGTTTGAGTTGCTTTTCGACAATAATTTTGATATTCGTAGAGCCCTCAAAACGCCAGGTTTTTCTATGTCAGGTCAGGGGGGAAAATCCGACATTTCTTAGGTACACCGCCCGCACGGAAGTGACATTTCGGGCAAAAGAATTATGCAGATAGGGTCCATTGAACCTTCCAACTCCCACGAGAGTTTGAAGTTGGATTTGGATTGCATCCCACTCAAGGCAATCCCTTAGGGTGGGAAATGGCACATGAGGTTGGTTTTAACCATATGACTTGTCACACATGTGGTACGGGATGAGTGATCGTAGGTGGGGTCAATCTGGATCGTTCCCAACCCATTGCCGAGTCAGGCTGCGTTCATTGTGTTCTCGGCATCGTGAAAACCATCTATGAATAGAATCCCGATCACTATCCCAGTGTTTTGGCTTTGCCCTGTCAAGGTCTTGCTTGAGGTGTGATTAGCGAAGGCCAAGGGAAAGTGTGGGCATTGTTTCAAGCTGAGATCTTGAGTGCAAGTGCGCTATAGGGTATCCTGATGATCACGTGATGCGACACACCCTGACCAGAGATGTCCTTCACCTAATTTGGCGGTAGTGCGTTTTGGTTGTGTTTCCGACCCCGGACTTGATGAAACGACGTCTCATGTTCCGACATTGCTAAGTAAGGCACTTGCCAAGTAGTTGAAAGCTGATCACCTGGGCTGTGTACGGTGTACAGTACTTGACAATTTGCCGGGAGTGGTCGCTTCCAACTGTTGTGATCATCGACATCTCAAATTTTACTATCATGCCCTTTTTTCTGTCATAACTTCCGTGCAAAGGGTGAATAATAGTGTAGGGGCTTGTGCGCTGCAATCGATGGCTGGGCAAGACTATTTGCCAGACCTACCAATAATGCGACTTAGCAATATGGTTGTTTGAGTCATTTCAAGTACGAGCGGTCGGTAATGGGAGGCCGGGGATAGGCAGGCATGCGCGGCACGGACGCACGGCAGGTCAGACTTTCGATTATCGGCGGCTTCACGTGGGCTGAGAAGGTCACGAAGGTCAAGCAATCTTAGTGGCAGGTCAAGCCTTCTTAAGCGTTTCAAATAACCTCGCCGCACGTTCCATCCCCTGGTACCATGCATGCACACAAGATTTCTTTTCGCCAGGACAACCTTTCACCAGCCTTCTCCGTCTTCTGTCACAACATGCGGATCGTCCTGTGCTTGGAATTGGGACACCCTCAATTCCCCTTTCGGAGGCTCAACTATCCCTTCTTGGGTTGAAAAGCCCCTCTTGCTGCGTCATGTTGTCTACGGCGGCACCTTGGGCACGACAATACCCAAGCGAGGCCCCCTTCTAATCCGTATGTTGACACCAATCTGAAGAGTGATGGCTCTCAGAATTTCTGACACATGGGCTTGCACGGAAGGATCTTCTCCGCTGACGTCCTTCTGACTAGGTGAGTTCCCGTCAGATTTCATTCGGTAGAGCACCAACGGCAAACTAGGCCCGGCACACGAAGGGATGAGCGATCATTGGTGTCTATTGATATTTACTATTTCAAGTCCAAAGTCTGTTTGCGACATTGGGACATCAAAGTATATGTACTAGGATGGCTGGCACTAGTAAACACTCGTCTGTGAGCCTCATGAGAGCTTAAGTATCCTCCTTCCCCCTCGTGTCATTCGAGTCTGCCATTCCTTCTAATTATTCTCACCGTCGCTCCTTCTCCTTTCACAATGGCTATCTCAGGTCTCTGCAAGGCCCTCGCAGCCGCCACATTCGTTTTTTCCTCTCTCAATTTGGTCTCTGCTGGTCAGCCAACACACGTACCCTTTGTCATCGAAGCAACGCGAGGACCTACCGACCCGGCTAAAGGCCTATCAAGAGAGGCCCTCCTCGTCAACGGATCATTCCCCGGTCCTCCTCTCAAGTTGAAGGTTGGCGACACAGTCGACTTCACTGTCATCAACAACACTCCCAACGTCACTGGTGTTCATTTCCATGGTATTCGGCAACTCGGGACGCCATGGGCAGATGGTGTTCCGGGAGTTACCCAGAATGCCATCAAACCCGGAAATACTTACACATATACGTGGGTCGCCGAAGACTCTGGCACCTACTTCTACCATGCGCATTACAAGGGACAAATGATGGATGGTCTATACGGTGCTATCATTATCGCCCCTGCTGACCACGCCGAAACCCCATTCAGTCACATTGGGAATGCATCCGTCCTGAAAGCCGCATCATTGAAAGTTGAGCCTATATTCGTCTCTGACTGGAGTCAGCCCACCTTTGACGAGTTTTTCGCAATTGAAAAAGCCGCCAACAAAGACATTGCGTGCTCGGATTCGATAATTCTCAATGGGCAAGGCGCAGTGTACTGCCCATCCATCGAGTTTCTCACCGCCAATGCCGCACCTCAGCTCCCCGAATACTGAATGGCACAAGTTTGACAGCCAAAGGTTGTATTCCCGCAAATAACCCTCTCCTGCAGGGCAGATTCCAGCTGAATGCGGCCGCACTACCCCCTAATATCTACGACGTATGCACCCCTGTCACTGGCTCAAATTTTACTCATACCGTCGACCCCAAGGAAGGCTTCGCTGCGCTATCTTTCATCAATCCCGGAGGTATTGCCACCCTGCAGATCGCGATTGACAATCACAAATTGATTGTTTATGAAATAAACGGAAATTTCATCGTTCCACAGTCGGTGGATGAGATTTCAGTGGCGAACGGCGAACGCATCTCGTGCTTCGTCAAGCTCGATCAGCCCGCGGCCGACTATACAATTCGAGTTGCTAATGCTGGTATAAATCAAGTGATTTCAGGCTTTGGAGTTTTGTCTTATAAGGGCGGAAGTGGTGTTGCAACAACAACAGGTGTGATCAATTTTGGCGGACAGAACACGACTGCAACTACGTCCCTCGATCGAGCCGCTGCCGCACCCTTCCCCGCTGCTCATGTGGCTGCGAATGCGGACGTCACATTCGTTCTGGATATCCTGAAGAATCCTCAGCAGCCCACGGAGGCTTGGGCGTGGACGCTGTCTGGCGTTTCTGCTTACGACGAAAGCCGCGACGATGCCATGCCTCCACTCCTTTTTCAAGATCCCGCGAACATTGCACCAAGCGACTTGATCCTGAGGACCAATTTCAACCAGTGGGTTGACCTAATCATCAAAATCGAGGGCCCTTTGGCTGAGCCACACCCTATTCACAAGCACGCCAACAAGTTCTTCGCTATTGGGGCTGGTGTCGGAGACTTCAACTTCTCTACTGTAGCCCAGGCGCAGGCCGCTGGCCTTCCTTTCAATCTCCAGAACCCACCTTTGCTCGATGGTTTCACCAGCCTCCCTGCAATAGGCTCTGGTTCTTGGATGGTCTTCAGATACCAAGCAAATACTCCTGGTGCATGGCTGTTACATTGCCACATTCAAAGTCATTTCTCCGGTGGCATGGCTCTCGCAATCTTAGACGCAGTTGACAATTTCCCCAAGCTTCCCGCGAATAACTCTACTCCTTACACCACTGCACCTCACACAGCATCTTCTTATACCGTGCCATCCGCAGCGACCACAAGCAAACAGAGCGTCGGCAGCGTCACTTTTCAGACTGCTGGCTCAGGTACGACCAGCACTTATGGGTCTGTTTATACTTCGAACTCTGGCTATTCTAATGATGGAAAAGGCGCAGGAACAGCAAGTGCTACTGTCGCATCCATATCTGCCTCTGTGACAACCAAAGTTAATGTAGCCACCTTCACCGGTGCAGCTTCCTCAACGAATCACGCCGGGCAGACTTTGGGACTTTTGGCCATGTTGGCTGCAATTGTGTTTTAAGCGAGTCCCATGTACAGTATTTCATGAAATTGGCACGCAACATATCGGAACATGCTACATCGCTAGCTTGAAGAAGTTTTGGGAAAAGAACGGTCGCGTTATGAATATAATGATGAATTTTTCGTTGTATCTCTTTAATCATGGTCATTATTTTCTCATAGTATCTAGTAGCTTGATTGGGGAAATTACGTGCCGAGGTTCTTTCTAGGTCAGAATGCCAGAACGAGTTCGGCACATTAACACTCACGTGCCGATAGTGCTTGCCGTCACGTGCCGACAGAATTGGTGATTCCTTCGAGTGCGAGTACATGTCCCAACGTAACAAAGGTCAAATCGTGCAACCGTTACTCCAAGTGATGGGAGCCACCTACTGCAGGGAGCCATGCCATATTGCTACCTGTGTCGCGTTCTTTGTTAAGAGACCGCATCAGGGCAATTATTCTGGGAACTGGGTAGAGCTAATGCTCCCTAGTGATCAAAACTGGTATTAGTAAATGTTGTGACATTTGGACAAAAAGTCAGGGATCCGCAAATTGTTGTCTTCATTGCAGGTATCCACGTTGGGCCCGCCTGCCCATCGCACTGGTCTTGATCGGGGTGAGGCAACCCGCTTAATAATATCACAGGGGCAAAATAAGTCATGAGCTCGGTGGGCAGAGAAGTTCCCACGTTCCCCATCGCGGTGCAAGCCACCTTTGGCAACCTTGAGAAGGCATGATGACGTATGTTTTGGGGACCCTATGTTGCCGTGCTCCCGTCTGTCGCTACACTTTGCCTTTGCAAGAAGCTCTTCCTAAGTCCGAGGGTAGGGGCGCGTGCCGCCCACCCGGATGGCATCAAGCCTCGAAAATCCACTGGAGAATGCGTTCCGACTTAGTTGGATAAATGTAAGAAGTTCCCGGCATAACAATGCTCGGAGTCTCTGGACGAGGTATGCCTGTGTGTTTTCCTTTAAACGACCCCGAAGACATAGCCTCATCGGATCTGCCGCTCCCATGAACAGCATTGAACGGATCCTGTCACGGCCAGTTGCCAAGCCTTACCGTTCCAAAGCAATCAATCCCAGTGTTGCGCCATTCTTGAATGATCAAGGCCACATTGATTTCTCGCCTGATGATGTCGAAAATCCTCGAGCGTGGTCGACCGGCCGGCGATGGTATATCACCGTAGTAGCGGTCTTGCTTGTGGTGAACGCCACTTTCGCATCCTCAAGTCCTTCAGGGTGTCTGGTTGGCATTGCAGAAGAATTTAATGTTTCACAAACCGCAGCAGGTCTTGTTATCACTCTATTTCTGCTCGGTTACTGTGCCGGACCTCTGATCTTCGCGCCTCTGAGCGAATTTTATGGACGTCGGTGGGTGTTCTATGGCACTTTTACCGGGTATTTGGCGTTCAACTTCTTGTGCGCGTTTGCACCCAACTTTGGGTCACTGTTGATTGGTCGACTCTTGACTGGTACATTTGCTAGTGCACCCTTGACGAATGCCCCTGGAGTTCTGGCTGATATATGGGGTCCAGTTGAAAGGGGTGTTGGAATGGCACTTTTTTCCTCAATGACTTTTGTCGGGCCTGCATTGGGCCCGCCGGTCAGCGGATTCCTCGAGCTGAAAATGAACTGGCGATGGACCTTCTATGTCTTGTTGTGGATGGGCGGAATCACCGAGGTCTTGATGTTTACGATCCCTGAGACTCTTCCGTCGGCTGTTCTCATAAACAAGGCTAGGCGAATAAGAGCTACAGGTGTTGCCGAGTATCAGCATTTCCAGGCACCGGCCGAAGCTCAAGGGCGTGACCTGCGGCATATGTTCAAAGTAGCCCTCACAAGGCCGTGGCTGATATTGTTCGACACCATATCTCTGCTTGTTGCATTGTATGTTACGGTGGTTTACATCTTGCTTTACATGCTTTTCACCATTTATCCCATTGTTTTTCAACAGAAGAGAGGGTGGAATTCGGGGGTAGGACAACTTCCGCTCATTGGAAATGCAGTTGGTGGTTGTATTGGTGGGCTCATTGTGTATGCTGTTTCCAGGCAAGACAAAAAGAAAATAGAGGCTGGTATCGTTCAAACCCCAGAGGACCGTCTCCCGGTTGCAATGGGTGGTGGGATTCTCTTCGCAATCACCATGTTTTGGTTTGCATGGACAGCCAACTTTGACAGCATCCATTGGATTGTTCCAACGCTTGCAGGAACCTTACTGGGGACTTCAATCCTTCTCATCTTCGTCGCCTACCTAAATTATCTTACTGACACATACCTCATGTATACGGCAAGTGCGATGGCTGCCAACACAATTTGTCGATCGGCAGGAGGTGCTGCAGCTCCCCTCTTCACTAGGTCCATGTTTAATGCCTTGGGCGTGGGCGGCGGTGGATCTCTCATAGGTGGATTTGCGATATTACTGGCACCCATACCATTCATCTTCTATAAGTATGGAGAACCCATTCGTCGACGCAGTCGGTTTGCACCGACTAACGACACAAAGCCTGTAGATGAAGAGAATCCGGATGGGGAGAAAATTCAAGGTGCGGTGGAAGGGTCACCGAGCTCAGAAACGCTAGCGACAGTATCCAGTGGCACTTCGTCCAAAGAACCTGAAACCGAGCCTACTGGAAACTCAAAGTCAGGACCATAGTCTAACAAGCACATCTGATTGCTTCGCATTTTTGACGGCAGTGCCCGATATCATTTGGGGCCCACAGAGTATGCTTCTGCGGCTCTTGAAAATGATATATTCTGATCCTTCAATAACTGTAACATCACAACGTAAACTAGTCCCTTCAAGTTCTCAGTAACCTTCATAATATCATTGCTACTCATGAATGGCTAGCTCTCGTACTGGCATCATCCCCTTTTGCAGGTTAAGATCACGAAGGTGGTTCTACCTACGTCCTGGATAATTGTATTCAGGTTCAACAGGAATGTTCTTTTTCAAATGGTTTCTAAACAATGGCGGAACCCGACCAAGTTGGGAAGCAGGAAAATCAACAAGTCGATTATGTCTGATCAGGTCTTCGATTGCACTAGCCCACATGATCAATTTGTCTTCCTGCCAAGCAGTATGTTGAAGCGTCAGGGACACAGGCATACCCTCAGGGTCGAGACCGACGGGTATGGAAATAATAGGGTAGCCTGCTTGTGCTGCAATCTGGATGCCCCCGGCTTTGATATCGCAGAATATCAAAGCGTCAAACTGCTTTCTCGCGGGCTTTCTTCGACGGTCTACTGATTGACTGCCCCCTATCTTATCAGACGTCTTTAACGCTGCATCAATCCCGTTTTGACGAGACTGGTAGGTGATATGCTTGAGGGCTTGGTGGTATATTGAGTCTTTGATCCCCTTAGTCTCTATGCATTTTCGAAAGAGTCGCTGCCCATCAGGCCAGGCAGGTAAGTCACCAGCTTTGCCGCCTTCTGACCCACGATTGTCGTCGTTAAATTGTACAATATCCTCTAGGGTCTTCATAGGGGTATTTTGCAGCTTAGCTAGATATTGGTTCATTAGATAGTAGGTCTGAACTTTAGAGACTGTAATTTCTGAAATCTCCGGATTTGTTTCGCCATATAATTCCCAATCCCATATCCCGTCAGGCCTCAGTCTTTCTTCTGCGCAGGGCATATCGGTCGGGATGATATCGGCCCCTGCATGACGCATCAATTCGAGGATTCTTTCTGCCACCCTGCGTTGTGGATCTGGTGCAACATTCCAGAATCTTTTCATTGGCAGCCCAAATTGCGCTCCTTGCAGAGCAGATCGGCTCATGAGACAGCCATAGTAGCTTCGAGGCTGTCGCCGGTCAGGTTGCGTCGTGAATGTGTCTTCGGGGTCTACACCGGCAACAGCATCCAGAGCATAGGCGGCGTCTGCAACTGACCGCCCATAAACGCCCACTGAATCTTGAGTTTCAGATATGGGGATCACTCCAGCGCGGGAAGTCAGTCCTACTGTGGGTTTGATAGCAACGACCCCATTTACCATACCAGGGCTAATTACGCTGCAATCTGTTTCGGTCCCAAAGGCTATAGGGACGATATTTGAGGTTACAGCAACAGCACTTCCTGAGCTGCTGCCGTTTGGAGAGCGGTTCAAAGAGTACGCATTGCGGCACTGCCCTCCTCTTGCTGAGAAGCCAAGTGAGTATGCACTCCCTCTCATGCCAGCCCACTCATCAAGATTTGACTTCCCGAGAATAACGGCACCTGCAGCGCGAAGGAGCTTAACAACATGGGCGTCTTTGGGCACTACACACCCTAGAAGTGCCCATGATCCCGCGGTAGTTTGCATGCGATCAGCTGTGGCCATGTTGTCCTTGACGAGAACTGGAACGCCGTGTAACGGACCCCGAATCATGCCGTGTTCCCTTTCCGAGTCGAGAGCTTGGGCCTGGTCAATGGCATCTGGATTCGTCTCGATCACGCATTCGAGATAGGGGTTTGCCTTCTGTACCCTTTCTAGACAGAATTTTGTGACATCAAATGAAGTCAATTGGCCAATTGAGAAGTGATGCTGTAATTCGTCGATGGAAATCTCAAACATTTTTATGCCACGACAGAGCGGTATCTGGAAGGCATCAGGCACTTCAGGTTGTTGTTGCTGAATATTGCCTGGATTGGCCGGAACGAGGACATATCCGGTTTCCAACTCGTCCATCTCCAAGGGATCCTCGAGAGCTAGATCATACATTATATCGGACAAAGGTTCAATCCACGTCTGACACGAGTTGCATCGACCTTTCACTTGTGAGGGAAATAGAGACGAGTTTCAGACAAAAGAGAATGTGGAGCTTGTAGCCCGACTAGTTGTTTATGACTTGGTCCTGGGAGTTGAGGCCCCGTGGCGTTGTTGTGATAACCTCAAAGGTCGGTACAACTCGTGGGTGTTCTACCCCAATAGCTTTGCGTGGCGATATTTGCAAGGTCGCTCCTGCTAGAATATCTCTCAAAGCTTGAAGATAAAACGAGGAGATCAATTCAGAGTTTTACAGGCGGATCGGAAGCGTATGCACCTAGGTGCCTATTGCAAAGTAGGGGGCACTGTAAACTCGTAGCTGTTGGCTATTAGGCCTAGAAAAATGATAAGTAGGACGTTCTACCTCGCCTTGGTTAAGTGACATGTTTTGTGGTTGTAAAATGGGCCTAAGGATGAATCGAGGACTAAGGAAGAGGGGATTGCTCTTCGCCAAGACTTCTTTGCCCAGGCGCTATCCTGGTGGTTTCACGAAGAGCGTATTTGCAAGTTTGAAGGACTATACTGTAGCTGTACGCGATTTACCTAATCTTGATTTTATCCCCGTTCCAGCACGATGAGGCTGCAACCTTCTAGCAGTAGTATTGATCTATCGATCTATCCATACCAAAGAAACCCGCAAAGCGCTTTTACAAACAAAGTGAAATTGTTAAGCAGTCACAACTTCGGTCACTGCAGAACAGGGTTCGACCTGGAATAGCGTTCGCGCCGAGCTCCTTTGTCCCCATCCGGTGCCATGACTCTCAACAAAGACAACCTCCCGTAAAATAATCCAGTAGCCGACCAAAATTCTCCAGTTAACTGCTCGCGTAAGCATTCTGGCCGCCGCGGTGGCCTTCCGGAGCCAAGGACAAGTCTAGGCTGTGCCGTAATAGCGGGCTGTTGGAACACGAGCCGCAGAGGAAGTGAAGGGGATGGTTTTTACATGTCTTCATCCCGATCACTGATGAGAAAGCTAGAGATCCATAGTGCTTGCACACTTGACATGCCAAGTTGCGTGATGAGGTCGAGCTGAGCGATTTTACGTCATGAAAAAATGGTGGGCGAGCATAGATGACAAGACCCACGACGGAGGAGCGCTTGGAAAGGATGCTGAAATCTCTATCTCACCCAGCTTCCTGCTTCCTTATCGGAAGCGCTCGCTCTTCCTCGAGAGACTTCTTCTTTTCAGTCTAAAAAGGTCACACGCTCGGGTATTGCTCTTACACCACTCTCATTCCAAACATAGCTGCATCATGCATCTCAACAGCGCCCTGTTGAGGTTATCTGCTTTGTTGATCTGTCTCATTGTGCTTGCTGCACATCCAGTTGATGGCAGCGAACCAGCCTTCTCGTTTGGCGTCGCAGGGCTCGAGGAGAGGGATATTAGTTCCTAGGGGGATAGAAACTTGTTCCATGTTCAGGTTTACCGGACGGGCAGGATGTATCACAGCCGCAAGGGCAGCTGGATTACATTGCATGCTAGCGACGGCTACATTATTGACTATATCAATAAAGTGGCTAAGTTCTACGTCTTTACTGGCTAACTAATTACGTTATCTGGTCACTATGTACACCTAGAATTTAGTAATGGCTATGCTGTCTGGAAGTGGGAGACGAAGAAGTAAGATCACGGAATCTCTTATAGCCATAGAGAGTATTAGTTATAAATATTTGGTCCTGGCTTTCCTTATGGCAGAGGGGAAGACGTCTCCAGTATTATGAATGATGGAGCTCTGTCTGTCGAGCGTGATCGTAGCACGATATTTCAATGTCACCCGATTGATATAAGACCAAATCCTGGTAAGTTATGACTCGGCATTCTATTATTAATTCTAAAACCCCTAGGCACGAAACTACTACCGTCTCTAACGAATAAGCCACCTCCACCAACGTCTCGTCCAACCACTACGACCACTACGACCAAAGGACCTCAGCCAACCACTACTACCAAGGGGCCAAAGCCGACGACGCCGCCTACAACGTCAACATGTCATACTTTAACAACTACTACTACGACAAGTAATGAACCAAATCCTTCCTGGGATCCAGATCCAGATATGTACCCTCGCGCGGTAGAAGTGTATCTTGACGAGGAATAAGGTGCTCAGAATCTTTGATAATACTTCTAAAGATACAGGGAGGCACGAAACAAAGTAAAATAGGGATAAAACTGAGGCCATTGATAAGACCATGAAGTTTGGGACACTAATCATGTTGCTAGCATCTTTAGTGATGATATACATACTGCCCAATAATAAAATTCAAGGCGCTTATGTATTATCTATATTCTGCTAAATGATACTGCTCGAAAACATGATAGTTCTACAATTCTATGTATCTTTTACTACAGCATAAACGCCACTGTCCTCAAGCAAAGAAATGTTGGATGGTAACAATAGTCCATTCAGCTGTAAAAACAGCATTGTAGCAGGAACTTAGTCATTGAGGTTCACCGGAGTAGAGCGAGGACTTCCGGTTGGTGAGCTTGCTGGAGTAAAACTTTATTCGGAGTCGTTGCCATATACCTCGGAGTAAGCTGCTTTAGGAATATGGATATCTTGCGATCTGCTCCCTTGTAGCATCACGAGGCCAGTGGTTCAGGGCAACAAAAATTAGTGAACTCGTGATTGCTGGCGATCCTCCGCCGATAGTCAGGTGAAACCCCCCACCGGGGAGTCATCGTCGTTTCCACTCCACTATAGCATTCTTCCCCTGGTACCAGCCATTTAAATACCAGGAAGCGATGACCGAGTAGATCTACCTCCAAGCGAAATGCAAATGACTCCTGGACAAGCCCGGTGGCAACCAAGTCTGTTGGGACAGGTCGAATCGCGGGGATTTATGCGGGATGAATATCTCAAGCAAGGAATTCATTGCCTCGAGGCGAATTGCTAAAGTGTGAGCCTATATAATACTTCATATTGAACGACAGTCATGAGTTTCATGGAAAACACTGGAGGGTTGATTTCCTAATCATAAGAAGAAAGCCATATCATGTATCCCACCAAGGCTGTGATGATCTTAAAACGTGGGGCTCTAGTTATTGTCTTATTGGTTAACTTTACGCTTGCCGTCCTGGACAACCGAGATGCTTCAACCGTCTTCGTTGATCTTGCTGTCAAGCGAGGACCTCCGCAGCACCTGGCCTCCGGCTTCATCTACGGAATCCCAGATACCTATGGGCAAATTCCCTCCAGCTACTTTACCGGCATCGGATTCCGCTATGGTCGGGCAGGTGGAGCTCAACAAGGACGACCAAATCGCGGTTGGATTTGGGGCCAGACCGAGTACCAAGGGCGATTGAGATCCACACTGTCTAACTACAGGACATGTCGTCAGTACGGTGCTGACTTCATCATCCTGCCACACGACATCTGGGGAACAGATCAAGTGAACTCCTCAACGGTATGGCCCGGTGATAACGGAAATTGGAGAGACTACGAAAACTTTGTTCATCAGCTCATGTCAGATTTGAAATTAAATAATGCTCTTGAAGGCCTAGTTTGGGACATTTGGAATGAAGCGGATATCTCTATCTTCTGGAAACGTAGTCAGCAACAGTGGCTCGAACTCTGGAACCGAACCTACAAAATATTGAGAGCCAATGCGGACTTCAATGCCGTCAGAATTTCAGGCCCGAGTTATACTTCTCCTCCCAGTCTGGCAACAACTTGGTGGACATCTTGGTTGAGCCAAATTAAAGGAAACAATACTATTCCTGATCAGTATGCCTATCATCTCTTGGTCGGACCCGAGGCACCCAACTACGATTTACAAAATGCTCATTTCAGAACAAATTCGATTTTGACACAGTACGGGCTGCCAGAACGTCCAGTCAATATAAACGAGTACGCATCGCCTGCAGAGCAAATCCCTGGCGGAGCTGCATGGTGGATTTCTCGATTGGAACGATATAATACGCTCGGGCTACGAGCAAATTGGGAGAATGGCAACAAGCTCCATGACTTGATGGCAAATCTGTTGACTAAAAGTAACCCAGACAACTATGCTGCAGCAGATTATAGGCCAGCGCCAGAGTATACTGTATATCAATACTATGGCACGGATATGACGGGACTTCGAGTAAACACAACGGGAAGTGCAAACCTGAAGTTTGACGTTTACGCTACGGTCAGATCTGGCGACAAAGTACGAATTCTCGGTGGACCCCGATTAGCGACTGGAAACTGGGCGGTTAACGTACAGAATCTGCAATCCGTTGGTCTTCCACCATCAGGCAGCATTAGTGTCCGGACGATGAGCTTTTCTGGCCAGGGAAAGTATACCGCTCGTTCATTGCCGGATGATCTTGGTTCCAAGTTGTATAACTACTCAGGGAATAATTTCGTTATTCCAGTCGAGCAGAGGACTAATTGGACGGCCTATGCATTCGAATTTTCTTGTGGCATCTTCTAACTATTGTTGCTAAGAAGTAGGTAGTATTCTAGATATTCAAAGATATACCTATCCACTAGTAAAGACTAAGGAGATAAGACTCGAGAACCTACGATAGAAATGGTCGCCGAAATAGAATATAGCCTGAAGAATATATCGGCGAGGTTTCACTATCTTATCTCGCTATATTATGTGAATTTTATCATATCTTAACTTCGAAGAAGACGTTAGAATATAATATCTGAATAGGTCTTCGGTTTAGTGTTCGTATATCTCGGGTACCATAGATTTATTTCTGATACATCTATCGTAGACTCTCATATCACTTAGTCTAAACTCGATTGAAAAAGAGAAAAATATCGTGCAGATGAATGTAGGGTAAAATAGTACATTAGAATTACGGAATAGCACTACATATCGGTAGCGTAACTCTTTAGATAATATAGACGTGGTGCGTCTTCAGCCAGCTGTGAATTTGGACCCTGGATGAGCGACATTTAAAGTCGTTCTTTTTAGCTGGGTCTAGTAAACTAACCCCCAGGAATGAGTAGAACATCCATCTCAGTTGCATTTTCAAAGGTGTGAGTCGGTACAATTTCATGTCCAAAGGACTTTGATACGAACGGATTTGGCTCTGGGTTTGTGGATGCTGGTGTCATTGATTCGACTATGATGGCGAGTTCCATCTTGTGGGTTCGAGAGAGCACGTTCAAGGCGCTCAAGGGCCCAAAGACATCTGTGGCGACTGAGCATATGGGTGATGTAATAACATATCAGTCTCAGCATGACTGAGAATGGTGAACCACATGGCTTACGAAGGGCTTGAAATCCGGTGAACACGATCATGCCATGTCTGGTGGGTGGCTTGGCACTGCAGTGCGTAAGAATCAGAAAGTGCGAAAATTTGCAGCGAGAATCCGGGGCGAGGATACCTCATATTCACTAAAGACCACCACAATCTATTTACCATGGACCGATACGTATGTGGACTGTGAATGCTTCTATGTCTTCGGAATCGTTTGCCTCATGTTGAGAATAATTTGATCATTGAAGGAAGTAACCCTGTTTTGGGACATTCCTGGAGCAGATGTGCAACTGAGCGACTGAAGAAGATTTATGAGAGGGTGATACTGCTCACAAATGCACAGCCAAGTAGTTAGTCCACCACGTCAACGTAGCAAGGCTCAAAAAGGGAGATGGTCAAGGCCCTACCACAGAAGGCGGTAAATATGCAGAAGCAAATCATCTTAGGATCGATCACTTGAGGGGCTTGGGTGCCTCAATGACAGATTGCGCGAAATTTTATTGGCGAGCCTTCTATTTCTCAACCACAGGATCCATAGCTCAGAAAATTCTGGATCGACACAAGAGGGCTGTTCAATCCCATTCATATCCAAAGACAGCTTTCCTTAGATCAGGTCCAAAGGATGAAGGGGTTTTGTCGGAAGAATGTAATTGGTCACACACCGTGACATCCATGGCCCTTCTGGTCTCGGGCACCAAAGGCGGCGAGAACCTGCTCAAGTGAGCAGGCTATCTTTGACGCGGCGAAAATTTGCCGATGCAGCATGGAACTTACTCATTTGTATAGAGTACATACAAACGATGAAACCCCCACACTCAAGGTTCTGAGTGGTGCCGACGGACGCAGATTCAACTTAAGGCAGGGGTGCTTCCAAGCATTGACTCTTGTTTTTTCTATGAAATGACTGTGATAACTTCCTGTGTAACGCACATCTCTAAGAAATAGTTGGAAACTCCGTAAGAATTCGCGGTTTTCTTCAAGTTGCGTTCGTAAGGCATCTTGTTTGTAGGTGTATAAGTTATGCTTGTTAACATCAGGAACACTGAGACAAGCACAAGTGCACTTGTGAGTATGACCGTTATTGATGTGAAGCTTGAACTAACCAGCCAGGGCACCCGCTCTCTTTGCAGCTTGCGGAATGCATGCGATTGTGGTTCGACGAGAGAATGCAATCCAAAGCCAGGTGGCCGAAAGTCGCGCCCGTAGTGTATTCTTGCCTTGAGTGAGCTAGCAAAATCTTGTCCAGTTGCTGATTGGATTTTCCGGCTCTACGTTAGCTTGATGAGAAGACTTACTGGGCATGAATTTGATATTGATCCGAAGATCGGTGTTACCACAGAGATAGTCAGTATGGCAGACCCTCTGCGACAGTCTCCTCAAGGGAACGGTAATACTTTACCACTAGTCCAACAAGTATTCCCACCCATGAGGGCAGCCTCAGGGATTGATGCTGAACAAGGCATCGTTTCATCTACGCAAATAACCTCAGACCCTGGTCTACTGATCTCATGTCAGAAGACCTTGACCGGATATTCCAGGACTCTCTCGGCGGTCTCAGCCTTTATGATTACTGCCTTTCCTCGGAACAACCCAATCCAGTCTTATAATTGTCAACCTTGAGAATGAATCACATTACAGCTCACGTCAAAAGGAAACATATATGGAACTATGTGAAGACATTGGAAACTTAGATGGTCTTCCGGCTACAGTCGTCGTGTCTAGTATTTTGTTTATTGTTCTTATCATCTATGTAATATCATTCAGGGTAATAAATTGATGCGGAAATTTGATCTTTTCTCCTTATCCGACAATCGCACGTTCGAAGTAGATCACGACTGTACCTGGTCGGCATTGTAAACGAAGCAATAAATATGGAATTTTTGTTGGTGAACAGTCTTAGCCAATTATCTAGATATTAGATAGATTTCAATTTGATAAACTCTACTAGGTGAGAGATTGCCAGTTTGGTATTATCGTGAAATGCCTCAGAGAACATAATAAATCCGTGTGGGCTGTCATGGTAACACTTTACCAATGCCTCACCACCTGCCGCCATCCATCGTACACCCATCAAGATGGAGTCTTGTCCTCTGTCCCGCAGCTGAGGAATGCGGGCGGGAGCTTGAGTTCCCCCAGATCAGCAAAAAGGGAGACACATCAGGCGTCGACCAATCTTCTGGGTTTGAGTATGGCAGGTAGGCGGAACGGAAGTGATTTAGCATATCCTCGTCTTGTATCAAAGTAGGTACTCTCTCCAAATGCTTCGTGCTCGCGTGCCATCGCAAGGTGTATGACCCATAGTGAAGCAGCAGCCCTTTCAACGAGAAAGTCGAGTACTTGCAATCGTCAAAGCGTAATAATTCGAGGGCTGCGAGCAACGCCAGGTTTGCCCCCGCGCTTTCTCCCCCAAACAAATTTCAGTGATGCGCCAAATTGTGGCTCCCCGTGGTCTATCAGCCATTTTATCACGTCCACACAGTCTTGTAGCGCTGCCGGGAACGGATGCCCCGGACTCAGACCAATCAACCCATTGAAGTCACAACTCCCAAGCCTACAAAATATACTTGAAATCTAGCGCTCGATCACCCTCCAATCCATTTGTTGTGGCGCCTTCAGAAAGAGCCTTGTCCTTTTGCTGGTTTCGCCGTCGAAGAAGAAGCCAAGTGAGTGCAACGAAAACCGCAGCAATAGCTTCCAGCCCTGCAGAGATAGAATTGCCTGTAATGTATCGTGGGGCCTGGGCTTTTGGATACAACTGCCCAGCTACCAAGCCACTGCAGTTGCCGATACTGGCAAAGATTGGGAGACCGACAGAGCGCTTGTAATCGGGAACAACATTGGTGGCAACCCACGTCATCATCAAACATGAGAATGAGTACACACCAGTGACGAGCACAAACATTGCGACATAGCAAGCTATGCGGTTGGCTGTACCAACACAAATGAGATATGCAGCAATAACCGGGCAGGCGGAAACCAGAAGGAAGAGAGCGCGTTGTCTCAGGCGGTCTGACCAATAAGCCTGGGTTAGAAGCGATGCTGCACCGACTGCATAAACTGGAATTGTCAGATAGTTGGCTTCAAAGGCGTTATAACCAAAGCCTCTGATAAGTGTTGGAAGAAATGTTCCGTATCCGAAGATGGCAACACTTGAGGTGAAAAAGGCGATAGATGCCACATAGATGAACGGATCTGTGATCGCAAGGCGCACCCACTTCCAGTCAAATTTGTCGTCTCCTTTGTAAATGATGTCGCGTTCTTTCCGCAGTCTCATGAGTGCCTTCTCGTCCTCATTCAGAAACCAGGCTGTCTCTGGCTTATTGGGAAATGACCATAGGCATCCACCACAGAGGGCCAACGAGACTGAGCCCTCGATGATGAACAGCCATCTCCACGCTTCCAATCCTCGGCGCGTTCCCATTGTCTGGATTGCGTACGCGAACATTCCCCCAAAAGCTCCAGAGACCGCATTTGAAAAATTGATCAGTGCAACACGTTTTGCCGTTGATTCCCTGGAGTAGATGGTGGAGAAAATGAAAGTAAAAGCTGGAGCAACACCAGCCTCGAACAGGCCAAGGAACATGCGGCAAGCCAACGCCTGATTATAATTCTGGACGAAGCCCGTTGCAATTGTAGCAGTGCACCATCCGACGAGAGCAGTTGTAATCACGAAATTTGGACCGAACCGTTTGACTGCTGTGACCCAGAGTACCTCGGTGACTATATATGGGACGAAGAACAGAGTAACAAGGTTGCCAAATTGGTTGTTTTTCAAGCCAATGTCTTGTTCGAATCCGAAGACACGTGCATTTCCTAGATTGGATCGATCAAGGTAATTCAATAGAATGAAAAGGAAAGCTTGTGGGAGTACATATTTGTCGAATTTTCGAAGAACGGCTTTCTCTTTTTCGGGGTCAATATAAATGGCCTCCAGAGTTGTGATCTCTGCGGCCGAATTGGGGGTGTCTGTTCCACTTTGGATCGAGATCTTGTCTGACTGAATAAGGACCTTTTCCTTGGTCGCAACGACATTCGATTGTCCCATTTTAGAGAAGCTTCGTGCCAGGAGATATTGAGTTTGTTGGGTTTTGCGTGTGGCAAATGCAATACTTGCTCAGGCTTTGGCGGATTGTCGCGAGAGTAGAAGATTGTTGGTGTTGATACTTCGAAATAGCATCATGTAGGTCTGGGGAATGAGTCCTTATTTATAAGATCCGATCAATTGAGTCTAACAACCTCTTTATCAAAACATGCATTCAGCGAAGACATTCCATCATCGCAGGAATAGAGCTTGAGACGTTGCTTATCGCGGGAAAGGGCGGGGTAGGTTTGAACACTGCGCAGGACCGCACTGCGCGCAGCTGCCCGCGGGCTGCCCGCGCGGGCTCGATTCTGGCGCGGAGAATTTATGGCGGACTTCAGCCACGGGACGGGCAGGAAAACTGCTAATACCCCGAGTCACCTAATATATACTTCGACGACCATACACTTCATTCCGGAATAACGAACTTCGAATATTATTTTGTACTCCTTGAAGCCACTATTGGTCAGATAAATAGCCTCAAGTAACATTTCAGCCAAAGGCCGAGACAGCTAGGTGCCAGTTCGGCCCCAGAAAAACACTCAATTGATCGAAAACAGACCAGGACTCACCAGAAGACAGCGATGCTACACAACATAGGCTCCATAGCCAGAGTACTTGTGATTAACCCCAATTCCAATGCATCGATCACGAATGGATTTCGGCCAATCCTGTCAGCAATAAAATCGTCTACCATATCGCTTGAATATTGGACATGTCCCACGGGGCCTTGCATCATAAAGACCCAAGCTGATATGTATGAAAGCTCAATGCATTGTTTGCCACTTCTCTTGGAGATTGAAAAAGGATTTGATGGTTTTCTATGCGCATGCTACGCCGATCATCCACTTGTTCGCCTGTTACAAAGTTATATCAGCAGCAAACCGGTGGTCGGTATATTCGATGCCACAATAATGGCAGGACTGCAGCTGGTTTCCGACGAATCTAAATTTGGTATCATAACGACTGGAGTATTATATGAGGCTCTTCTACAGCAGAGTGTCGAAGCGCTACTCAGTGCAGAGGAAAATATCTCCGCGTCATTCGGTGGAGTGGCGGCATCCGAAGTTGGGTTGAACGATCTTCAGTACGATTCAAGGAGGTCAGCAAAAGAGAAAGTGATGAATGCCACTCGAAGGCTCCTTCAGAATAATCCCGGTCAGCTCAATGTTATCATCATGGGCGGCGTTATTCTTGCCGGTATGGAACCTTGGGTCCATGAAGCAAGTGTTCTGGAACTTGGCATGGAGAAGGCGAAATCCATTAAAGTGATTGACCAGCTGCGTGCGGGACTTTTGACCTTAATGGCCATGTTGAGAGACCAAAACTTGCATAGCCTAGATTATCGACTAGCCTTGATATGAAGCAAAGGCATGAGCATAGCCGGAAGACCATGGAGGACGACGCAAAGATGGGAATCGGAAATCAGATCCATGGCTTTTATCATTATCACAAATGAAAAGGTCCGCTGTGATTGGCTGTCGTGATGCTTATCATGGTGGCACACCGCCAAGCCCGAACACGGGACATATGACTTTACCTCATGAATAAGAGGAAGCACTTTTGCTCATAGGTCAAGCCGCAGCCCTTTGTTTCATTCTGAGGACACGCCATGGTTACGGAAAACCGATGTCGTCAGTCAGCTAAATTATTACAGTGAAGTCCTTCGAAGCAGTCAATGTACCGCTCCAGCTAAGATGTCCGAATCATGGATCGCTCGAGATTAAGAGACCAGCGACCTTGCGACAACTGCCGACGACGCAAGATTAGGTGTCTCTTTTCTTCTGACGAGGCACTGGATTGCGTTCTGTGCGTCTCTCGATCAACTAACTGCACATATGTCGAGGCAGCGTCGCGGAAGCGAAGAAACCCGTCACATGAAAATGAACACGCAATTCCCGCCGCTGGGCTCCGGCCACGGCCACGGCCACCAAACCTGAAGTCGATCGGTATTTTAGGTTTCAAGGGCGATTTCTCAGAGTTTGAGTACTAACTATTGTCCAGAACATGTTGTGCTAAGCGACTACACCAAATTGCCCGGCCGAAGCCTTCTCAAGGAGACACTTGGTCACCAAAATAGACAGTCGAGCACTGTTATAGGTGCGACATCAGATTTTGCGCCTTCGCTTACCTCGAATCTCGCCTGGAACGCCAAGGGAGAGTCTCTGGATTTCGATCCACCAAAGATCCTTCGGCGTGCGAGCCAATCAGTTTATTTCATGGTCAGACCAGACACCGTTGACGAGACATCCCATGAACTGGCCAACCTTGACGCGATTGAGGACTTCGTCAAGCCGCATGGGCCCGAACTGGTGAACCTTTATTTTCGTATCGTTCATCCAAGCTTTCCTATTCTTCACAAAAAAGTGTTTCTTGAGAAACATGGTCGCAGTTACCGAGAGCTCACTCCTTGCGGCCTGGGTGCAGTGTATGTCATGGCATTGAACTGGTGGTCATATAGCCCCGTACTCGCCGGGCTTACAAGGCCTGACGTTCAAACGCTGGAAGACATGGTATTGAAGATGCTTTTTGAAGCGCACAGGAGACCTAAGATCTCCGATCTTCAGGGTGCCTTGGTACTTATGCAGCGTCAGGATGTAGGATCCTGGTCACTAACCGGGCACGTGGTTGCAATGGCACAAAATCTTGGTATCAACGCGGATTGTACCACCTGGCAAATACCCCGCTGGGAGCGTGGAGTGAGAAAGCGTGTTGCGTGGGCTTTGTTCATGCAAGATAAATGGGGCGCATTGATTCACGGTAGAGGATCGCATATCAAGAATGATGACTGGGATGTTCCAGGTCTGGATTCTTCTGACTTTCCCGAGACAGCGATGGACGATGACGATGAGGAGGGTAGCGCTGAGATTGAAATTGGAAAGCACACCTTTTTGCAAATGGTTTCCCTGACTCAAATTATGGCCGAGATACTGGACCAATTTAATACCTTGAAGGCTGTATCGAAATTACTCAACGTCTCCGAGGCCCTTGAACTGGCAAAGCCTTTGCAATTGAAACTCAAAGCCTGGTTCTCGGATATACCGGCTGATTTATCAATCGAGAATACCGTTCCTCGGAAGCTTTCTTCAGTGGGATATCTCCATTTGGCATATTACACGGCGGAAGTCACATTGCATCGTGCAATCTTACGATCTCACTCCAATCCTGTTTCACCAAAAGGGTTACTGGACATCAGTCGCCGTTCTGCGACCGTACGATTTACTTCTGCGTTGGCATTTGTGAAGCGCCTAAGGGCAGAGCACTTCCAAAGCTTCTGGTACTTCTCTTCTACCATAAGCCTTACTATCATAGGACTTTTTGCGGGAATTATTTGTGCAACGATTCCCGCAAGCGATTACGAGGAGAGAAAAGTTTGTATCTCAAACTTGGCAGAGTTTCGTTGGGTTTTACGGATCAGCGCTAGTAGTGCAGAATTTTTGAGGAGTGCAGTGGGCATGCTAGATGCCCAGGCGCGCCTAATTGATGAGCAGGTCGGCCTTGAAACCTCAACGCCAACTACTTCTCCAGAGGGACAACGACTTCCACATGCACTAGACGCAGCCGAGCATAGCAAAACAGAGGATTATGAAGAAGTGCCATCTACGATCGAGTTCATCGCCGCAAGTCCTTACTACGACCTCGACTGGGAAGATCTAGATGGCCTTCAGCAAGATTATCTCGTGCTCGAACAGGATACTCTACAGGTGGGAAGCCAGGTTGATAATGCTTGAATGCAGTCCACGATGGCCATAATTTGGCACGTGTTCCGAGCCTCAATTCGTGGCTGAAAGAGAGTACACTGAAACTCAGCCAATCACATAAGGGAGCGCAAAGTATGGGCGATCATGTCAAGATGTTGGCTTGTGCTTACTAATCAACCAATTATTGACCGAACTATCGACTGGCCAGTGCGCATATTCGATATATTGACAAGCACTTACCTAGTGCACTCGATTATTGATTTTCTTGCGCATCAGGAGAGATTTTCTCTTGTTCACACTCATTTATATAGAGAAGAGGAATCCTCATTATTCTATAGACCAGACAGACATTAATTTAATCCATTTGTGCGTATTAACAGTCATTTCGTCGACGCTCACAAAGCTGACAGTTATGAGCCCGGAAAATATCCGACACTAAGTTATTACGCTAAATCACTTGGCATTGTCATTCCGATATCCTAATTAGTTAACTCATAACGTCATTCGTGCTAAAACGAATTTCGGTTACCGAATTAGGATAGTGTACCGACTATATAATTATTGCAGCAATAACAACATATCCAACGAGGAAATATCTCCTAATTTAAAGGTTCTAAAGGTTCTGAGAAGTTCCGATAATTAGCCTTAATGGATTCTATAAGTCTAGTTAAACGTAGTTCGCGAAGATATCTAGGGATATCTAGATCCTTCCCGTAAGGAAAGGCTTCCCTTGATAAAACCTACTATTCTAACGTTCACGAAATATTAGGAGAAAGCGATATCGTTCGACTAACTAATAGTAGCCTAGAAGGAATTATTCCTTATGGATAAAAAGCTCTATAATAGATAAATTAAGGAGTATAATACTATTAATAAATTAATTAAAAAGATCGGCGAAACGATTATATCGTCGATTTTACCGAACTTTAAGTTATACTTAAAGAAGGCTACCTTAGTAGCGGAGTAACTTACTTAACTAAAGATTCGAGTCGCTCCCTCGTTAGGAGCCTTAAAGAGTACTATTCTAGCCGAATATTAAGCTCTTAAGAAGTGTCTAAAGACTAAGGATATCCTATATTAGATAGACCGATAGGAAGATATAGCTACTCGGGCTTAGGATAAAGGAATCCTAGAAGCCTTAGGCACTTAACCTATTATAGACTTCCTTAATACTATAAGAGGTATTAACGGAGGCTTCGTAACTAGTTACCTTATATAGATGGACGATATGGAGACGAAGGATATACTCCTTTAGGTCCTTAATAAGTATCGTAACTTACGTAGGTATATACCGACGACGATAGGGAGTAGGATATTATACTCCGCATTTAACGTCGAACAACGATCCTTAAATAAGGATTAACTACCTTCGCAACCTAGAAAGTGCGTATACGGAGGAAACTACCCGATAGAGAAGGATTACTATCTAAATCCCGATCTTAGACCCTTATAGTAGACGGTTAGACCTAACACTAAGAAGAAGGTCTATAATAAGGTCGTTAATAGTCCAAAACTTAAGAAGAGGTTTAAGGATTTTGTCTCCTCCTATAAGAAGAAGGACTTATAAGTTACTATCGCTATAGCAGTAATAATAGGAAGGAATCTCCTCCGATAAGGAGATATTTTATTAGGATAGATCCTTAATTTAGGATCTAATATCTATGTTACTAATAACTTAAGAGGCTTTAATAAGACCTTACTAGGTAATGGGCAAGTAGTTTAGGCCGGAATAACCTTATATTCTATTAAAGCCTATAGAATAGTAACTATATCGGTTAAAACCGACTTATAAACGAAGATTATGCAACTCCTCGACGTCGCTTATATCCTAGGCTTCCTATCTAACTTAGTGTTATTAGCGAGACTTGGCCGCAAAGGTATCTACTAGGATACTCGTAAGGATAAGCTATTTTATTATAAGGGAGCCTTATACGACCTTACTCTAAGTAATGGTTATTAGCTTCTATCGACGGACTAAATACACTAAAATTTCGCTATATATAAACCCTCCGAAGTAGTCCGTAAGTTAATAAGCGAATAGTATCGTATACTAGGCTACCTAAGTAAGGAATCGATCTCATACCTATAGGAGGTATCCGCCGACGTAGTACTCGACGAGAACTCCACTAAAATAACTTCCTGTGAACCCTATCGACTATTAAAGGTAACTTAATAGATCTCTAGGCTTTTAGGATAGGAGGAACCTACTATAGGTCCCTTTAAGAGAGTCTCCTTCGACTTAATAGACCTATTAAATAGGTATAATAGGTATAATTAGGTTACTTACTTTAAATACTTCGTTATAGGAATAAATTACGTATATACGCTCCTAAGGAAGAGCGATAGTCTATAGGCGCTTACCTCTTACCTTAATATCGTTAAAACGAGGTATAATCGCTAAGTTATATTTATAAGGCTCGACGGAGAGACCTTATTAGGAAAAGACTTCGATATCCTTATATAGGATCGAGAATTAACTATAGAAAGGTTATCCCCAAGAACTCCTACGCAAAATAGGTATACCGAGAGAGCCGGGCGCGTAATCGTAACTCTAGTAAGATATATAAGAGTATAGGCAAATCTTCTAGCCGACTTATAGCCTAAGATTATTATAACGGCGGGATATCTCCTTAATAGGATCCCGTACCGATAGGCGTAATAGAAGACCTCTATTAAGATAATATTAGGTAAAAAGCCTACTTATGCTTACTTATACCTAATAGGATATAAGGCTTACTTCCTTAATAAGGATATCGTACGCCGCGATAAATTAGAGCCGCGCGTATAGATTGATTACCTTATTAGATATAATTTAAGGAATATCTATTGTATATAGGAACCTAGAAAATATCGTGTTCTTAGGGTAAGAGATATTACCTTTAATGATAATTCCTTCTACGATCTAAAGTAATTACCACTTCTAGAGTTACTTAGGACCATTCCTATCGTCGATAATATCGAGGTAATCGTAGAGAAAGGAAGACGAAGCCTTAATAATAGCGAAACTACCGACAATAAGATAGGTGATACTATAAAGGTTATCCGATAATAGTATCTAATATAAACCTAGCCTCGCGCTAGTAACGAGGCTAAGTTATATAATATTAGAATTTTATAGCCTTATCTAAGTCTTAGTACCGACGAGGCTAAACCTTAGAATATTTAGTCTATAAATATAGCTACTCTACCACTAACTCCTTCTTACGGTACTAATCTTACGGTAGCTAATATAGCTATATCGGTTAACCCTAATTAGAATTCCTAATATAGGTTCGGCCCTAAGAGCTATGCGGCCGGTATATATCCTACTCCGGAGCCCGATACAGTAACGGAGAGGTCGATAACGATACCTAAAACCGATATAGAAAGCCGAGAGTCTATACCGATAAGTGTTAAGGAGGATAGACCTCCGCATTATATAAGTACGGACTTCGATGAAGCTAATATTCTTCCTCCTAGCACTCGAAGATAACTAAAACCTCGTCGTTAAGTATTTATAATAGTACTAGATAATACTAAGAATAGAGGACTTACGGCCTATTATATAGTATTCGCTACTATACTTAATAAGGGAGGAAATTCCTATAAACGATACCGAGACTCTATACTATAAGAACCTCGCTACTAGTATAAAATAAAGGTTTATCCTTTCGTAAAGGAATAGCTTAAGGTAGTTACTATTAAGATTAAAGAACTCTAAGTAAGAGGAACTTAGGAAGAGGTTAAATCCTAATATATAACCTCGAAACCTCTACTACTAATATAGGTATTTAAGTATAAGTTCGATAATAAAGGATATCTAGAGAAGTTTAAGGTAAGGCTATATATTAGAGGTAATTTATAGTATATAGAGAGCGATAATTACGCCGTAACCTTAACCGGAGAGACCTTTAGGATCCTTATAAGCCTTATAGTAGGATATAACTTAGAATTAAAGTAGTCCGACGCTATAAATACCTTCCTTAATAGTAAACTTAATAAGGAGGTCTATATTAAAGCCCTAAAAGGGCTTGGTAACGGTAAGGTCCTTAGGCTCTTAAGAGCCCTATACGAATTAAAGAGATTACTACTCCTATAGTATCGCGAACTTATAGAAGGACTTATTAGATTAGGCCTTAAGGAGGTTAAAGGAGTTAACTATATACTATAAAATAACTTTATTATCGTCTTCTTCTACGTTAATAATATTCTATTTATCTATTATAGGAATAATAAGGAAAAGACTAAAGGCCTTATCCGAGAACTTAGTAAGATCTATAAGCTAAGGTACTTACTAAAAGCCGATTAGTTCCTAGGTATTCGAATCGTTAGAGACCGATAGAGAGGTACTCTCTTATTAATCTAGGACTCCTATATTAATAAGATAACCTTAAGGTTTAACCTAGAGGATTATAAACCGGCTAATATACTACTATCTCTAGAAAAGCTAGAGCCTAATCCGGAATAGGTAACTCCGGAGGAGATTTATCTCTATTAATAAAAGATTAGATCTATTAACTGGGTTATAATCTAAATAAGGCCTAATATCTTATTTACGGCCTCATAACTAGCATAATTCTTAAGAAATCCATCGCTAAAGTATACCTTACTTACTAATAGAGTTATTAGGTATCTAAGCGGTACTAAGGACTAAGGAATTGTCTACCGACGAGGCGATAATAAGGTGGAATAACTTAGGATTTACTCCGATACGGCTTTCGGCGATAGCTTCGATAGAAAAAGCTCGCAAGGATTTATCTTCTACCTCTTTAAAGGCCTATTTAGTTAGAAAGCAAACCGATAGCGTATAATTATAACGTCGTCGATAGAGGCTAAGCTTCTCGCTCTAACAGAAGTCTTAAAGGAAGCGATGTAATGGAAGAGGTTCCTAGGATCTATAGGGAAGAGCCTCCCGATAAGCCCTAAGATCTATAACTATATCTATATCTTCTATAATAATTAATAGATAATTCGCTTATTTATAGCACTAAGCTATAAGCTTATAACTCGACTTAAATATATTAATATCTATAGGTACTAGATAAGAGAATTAGTTAATAATAGAGTTATTACTCTAGAATAGGTAGCTATAATATTAATGAGCGCTAACGGACTCACTAAACCACTAGGAGAGCAACCTTACAATAGGTTCATAAAGTAGTTAAACCTCTAATAAATCATAACGATAACGCTATAATAAGATCGATAGAAAAGGATACTAGAGGCAAGGAAAATGCTTCAATAGTAAATTACGCTCTTTTGGAACTAAAACACCATAAAAAGTCTATACAAACTGACTTTATACCAACGAGAAAAGCTTTACAGGCAACCCTGTTATTATAGGCTTCCCTGGGGGGTGTGTTGGCTTGTACTTACTAATTAACTAATTATTAACCGAACTATCGACTGGCTAGTGCGCATATTCGATATATTGACAAGCACTCACCTAGTGCACTCGATTATTGATTTTCTTGCGCATCAGGAGAGATTTTCTCTTGTTTACACTCATTTATATAGAGAAGAGGAATCCTTATCATTCTATAGACCAGACAGACATTAATTTAATCCATTTGTGCGTGTTGACAGTCATTTCGTCGACGCTCATAAAGCTGACACAAGATCACGGATTGTATTGCTTTCGATATCTTGCAGGCGCCTCCCACGCTTGCAAAGCAGTACTGTATACATGACAACATTCTTCCTATTGGACTCAAAAACATGCAAACCGTCAAGGCGCGGCGTTTTAGGCCGAAGTCGACCTCCTAGTTCTTCTTGACCAAGAGAGCAAGAGTTTTCCTTTGAAAGCAAATTAAATACCGACTCCAACGATAAATAGTTGTTACCTGACACATTTCCATGAGTTAAAGGACCCTTCCTTTAACTTGTTTCCTCTTCCTGGTGTCGATAGCTCGCCACATCAATACGGCCGGGAATCCCAATGCAGTAATTGCAGTGGCCGCAATTAGCATAATTCTCTGAGAATTACCGTAGGCATTCTGGATACCAATTCTCGTTGGATCGCCCGAAGGATAACTGATCTGCATCGCCAGGTCACCGGCAATCGTGGCCGCATCAGGCTGGCTCTCCGGAGGAAGAAAGCGCGCTAGGTCGGAAGAGAAAGTTCCTCCCCAAATGGCTCCAGCAACCGAAGAGCCGATAGCTCCACCAATGGATGTGAAAACCGACAAAATCGCCAAAACAACTGCGATATACTGATGAGTGGTAGCTGCCATGGCACCAACTTGCTGGGTAATGACGAGCGTACCGCCACCAAATGCGATAAACAGTTGACACATGACGATGTAGCCAATGTTAACATCTGGTTGCCGAAAGACAATCATGAGTACGACGCCAAGTAGGGTGAGCGGCATGCCAAAGAAGAGTGCTTGCCATTTGAAATCGCCAGTATACCGCAAGATAAGACCGGCGATGAAGCTCCAGAAACAGGCCCCATGCTGTAGATGTTTATGACGTATCCTGTTTGCACGACATTTAAGCCCGGTACCACCTGTAGGAAAGACGCGAAGTAAGAGTTCCAGATGTAGAATTCAATAAAGAGAATTGCTGCAATGAGAGCACACCCCAGTATAGTGCGGTCTTTGAGAAGGTGGAAGGGAATGAAAGTGACTGGTGCAAATTTCCATTCCCAGAAGACGAAGGCAACGATAATGAAAAAGCCAATAATGAGCATAGAAAGTACGAGTGCCGACGACCATTGCTCTGAAAGTGTAGCACCTTGATATGGGAAGAGGCTGAAAGGTAGCAAGAAAAGTGCAAGACCACTGATCAAGAGCAACAGGCCCACGATGTCACACTCGACCGAGTAGAATTTGATCGATTGTAGCAGTGTACGGCCTGAGTTTCGGACTGGCACAATGCCCATTTTGGAAGCCTTTCGCTGGTAGTACATTAAAAGGATGATTAATGGTAGATTGAGCACAGGATGAAGAATGGAAAAGATCCCGAAGGCCCACCGCCACCCGGGGCCACTGAGCATTGCTTGTGCAAAGTATCCCGACGTGAAAGTTGTGATAAGGTACGGTGAAGCAATGTATGCGAAGATGAGACCACGATTCTTCAACTGAGATGTATCGGCAAGTAATACGCTGAGGATGTAATTCCGATTATTGCCTCTATCCAAAGATGGTTAGGATACTCAGAGCGCGCATCAGAGTTTGATACACTCACCCGGCTTGGCTGAAGACTTCCGCAGCAGCATACATCTGAACATTGGTGGTTGCTGCCATCATGATCGATCCAACTGTCATGAGGACCACACACAGTGCAAGACCTTCAGGGCGTCCCCATACATCAATGAGCTTTGCATGCATGTTAGTGAAGTTCGGTGCGCAAGTACTATCGTGTGGGCGTATACTTTGGCTAAGGGTAATCTGAAAAGTCCAGCAACCAGTTGAGCGACAACTCCGGTAATGGCAGTAAGACCGTGCAAGGAGAATTCGCTGGTGACATATGGTGTTAATTGCCAGCCTGTGGGTCCCTCAAACGCATCGATAAAGTAAATTATCCAAACCCTGCCGAAAATCAGTTCTGCAGCACCGTAAACAGATAAGAGCAATGAGATTCACCATAAATATGTGAAGAACAACGCCCATTTCGGCCAAACTTGAGCCATACCCTCTATCTTTTGAATACCAGTCTGCATATCCGTGTGTACGAGCTCATCATTGTTGTCGGAGTCCTCGGACGCGACGGATTTGATGTGTTCTGACTGGTGGGCGCTGATAACGATGGGTTCATTGTTTGTTACATGGCGTTTTTCATTGCCTGTGTCATTACCGGTCACAGACTGGGTTCGAATGATTTCTGCCTGGCCCGCGCTGGGGTCAGGTCGCAACTTGGTAAAGATACCCATAACGACGTCCTCGCTTGGCGTAGTGCTTCGAAAAGGTGCAGAGTCGTAGTAGGTCGTGTATACCTTCTATACATACTTGTATGCAAATTTCTTTCCGTCATCGCAGGCCATGATACCCGCTTCGCGGCTGGGCACACGAAGGCGGCGCTAGTTATTCTGGAGACTTCCAAGATGCCCATGCGTTGATCGCTATTCCTGCAGCCACTTGGCATGCCTGACAGTAGGGGAAGTCGATATTAGGGGCCTAATGCGGTAGAATTTTCTCTGGGACCAAGATATGAGACTTCTGGCCATGAATGACTTCGCTGGCGTCGTAGACTATTATGTTTTCAAGGACAGTTTCTAAATGCCCTCTACCATAGTGCCTAAATAATTGGCGAGTTCTTTGTGCGAAAACCAAGAGTAAGGTACTTGACATCTAAGACCGCTGGCCGCAGAAGTGACAAACCCTTAACAATGACAACATTGATTCGCTTGTCCGTTCGATAAGATCCAATCAGATTAGATCGATTAAAGCACGACCAAAGCACATCTATCGATAAGATAATCAGTCCGGTATCGGCGAGTCCTCGCCAAGACTTACTAAGACAGTTTAGTCCTAAAGTAGAGACTGAACTCCCGTGCTGACGTCAACCCGACTTGTCAGGAGCCCGCCACTAGGTAAGATAGTAGGTTGCTCTTTCATGGCGGCCGTAGAACTTGTATTAGTTAATTGTTCAAGGTTTATCCCGACGTATACGTGTATCTGCTTGAGCTATATAGATAGTCTCCAGTTAAAACGTACGATAACACAGCATATCTCTCTCAACTGGAATACGTATGGAATACGGTAAGTAACACGAAAGTAATACTTCCGTGTGGATTAAAAACTCCTAGTTTCGGCATCGACAGCGATGCACGGTTACCTATATAACGACACAAGTAGGACAAGGGGCTACTTTCTTCCTTTCTCTAGTTTTGGAGTCCTCATTACTAAGTATATAGCAACCCTCATAGATGTTGCTTCATGTGAATCCGGTGCACGAGCTTATTACGTCAAATTTCGTGCGGATCGAAGCTAGCCTCCTATTGGCTTCTGCTGCTGAGGGATGTCCACAGCCACGCGATGTAGATACGAGGCGTGGCGGCTGCAATCCGCAGCAGCTGGGTCAATCTTAAAAAAGGAGACAAGTGATGAAGCCGTACAGAGTAAAAAGCCAATAGAAGAGCTGGTGCCGCCCTACCTAACGAAGGATGCAGAAGCATCCGAAGTTGGCAGACCTGTGTATTTCACGATTACTGCGGTACATGGACTATTCGGCTAACTTGCCGGTTGTGGATAAGCCTGCCGCACAAGGTGCCAGGCAGAATAAGTGTCGTGGAAATGAATTAGAGTAGGATCAGCTAATAAGAGATAAGTAGAAGGTCTATTTAACCAATCCAGAACAATTTTAGCAATTCCTTAATCGACAGGATTCTTGGCATTAATGCCACCTCGTATTCCGGATACCGCTTTTACACAGTTCAGGAAAATCCTATTATGCAGCCTGGCTACTACAACAACATTGTGTCACGGGACAAGATCTCATTCTCAATAATACGGCTAGCATGGCTGGTTCCTCCTGGACATTAGCCTGCGCCATATAATCAGACTTCTATACGCGAAAGCTAACCTAACAATTGACAAGCTCCACGTTTGGATACTACGTCAAATGCTAATATTTAAATAGGTTCTCGCGCGGAGGTGATAGATGGTCTCCCTTCGCAAGCCACATAAGCCACAACCAGCCTTCCCCCTATAAAATATGCAGAGTCTCAGGCACGACACGGAGTACACTGCCTCTAAATGATAAACAAAAGCTCAGGCTTGACCTTTTAGCCTCGCAGCCTAGACGTAGTTATAAAATAAATTGGCCCTTAAATTTACTACTGTTTCTTACCATTTCACTAGTTGTCTACGGAGTAGTGATTACTCCGTCAATCAGATTTACATAATATATAAGTCAGCGTTCAGTTACAACCTTTCCCGACCCTATCCCTATCGCTGGTTTACATGGATCGTCATTATTGGTGGTATACTTGCTACTGCTTTGTTCTCCACTATTAATCTTGCGGCTACTGGTTACGAGCTCCGCTTAAACTTCACATCAAACCCGAATTCCAGCCTGGGGACAGTTCACTGGTTCGATAAGCCACCATGGTCGCTATCCAGCAAAACCTCTGCAACATGTTCACCACAAATGCTAGCTGTCGGTTCGCGTTTCTATACGAACAACACAGAGCTGCTTTATACAATATTGAGCATTGGTGAACATACCAGCGTGAATTCCTTTGATTATTCTCTGCCTTACTTGAATAATGTCTTAGAAAGCTGTGAAATCGACGTTCTTACTCTGACCTAGGAAAATGGTACCTCCTCTTCCTTATTCCTTAGATAGAAGATAACCCTAACACTAGGACAGGGTAAATTATATACATGATTTGCCAAGCCTCCCATATAAAACTAGGCTTGGCGAAGTAGTAACAGGGGTATAATTTCTTTTTTTTTTAAAACCTTCTAAATTATATTATTTTTTCGCGATTTTAATTTAGTTTTTTAAATATTTATAATCTACTAGCTATGCTCTATCTAAATATAAATTTATAATAATATATCTTTAATATTAAAGAAGTTAGTAGGGGGGTAAAGTTTCTATAAGAAAACTTTAAATATTTCGCTAAAGAATAAAAAAGTAGGTATACCCTAATAAAACTAAAATTAATAAAAGTGCCTATATTACTACGGAACCTTAGCCGATCCTTTTATACTTAGTATTATTCGAATCGCCTTAATAAGAGCTATCTAATAATATAAAAATATTCTAGAATTTCCTAAAACTAAGAAAGTTATTACTTATATAAGTACTTTTTTCTCCCTAAATTCTATTATTAGCTAAATAACTTTTTAACTAGACTAGCTAAGAAAGAGATAAATATATATTATAAATCTACTAAATTTTAGCTATTTAAAGATATTAAAATCTTTAAAAAATATTAAATATTAATTAAATTATAAACTTAATAACTCTTTTTTTAATCTTTTTACTTCTAATTAATCTTTTTACTCTTTTAAATATTAAGTAATAGAAGAAAAATATATATTATAATAATTTATTAAAGCTAAATTATTTAATAATAATAAGATAGTTAATATATTTTAAATATTAAAGAAGTTATTAATTTTATAGTTCTTTTTATTATTTTTTAACTTATAATAAGCTTATTAAATAATTAATAGAGTTAATTAGTATAATATAAAATATATTATAAAAGTTCTCTATATTTAGCTAAATCTATTATAAATAGAATTTATAAAAAGTCTCTCTACTAGTAAAGTTATAAATAATTATAATCTTTATTTAAATTAAAAATAATTAAGTAAGACCTCTATTCCTAATCTTTTTAAATATATTACTTTTTTTAAATAATATAATAAAAATAACTCTATTTTATACTATATAAAAATATTAAAAAAGGTATAAAAATATTAATATTAAAGAATATATAAACTAGATTAATATTTTTTTATAAATATATTAATATTTTCTTTCTTTAATAACTCTCTTAATAAACTAGCTAGAGAAACCTTAAATTTATTAAAAAGAAGCTAATTTTTTTCTTTTTTTTTTAGTACTCTTAGCTTTTCTCTAGCGCTATTTTATATTAAGTTATATTAAAAATAACGAGTTTTTCGCTCTAAATAACTACTTAATATATAAAAGTCGAAAATTTTACTCCTAAATTTAAGCGCCTATAGTCTAGTTAGTTAGGATAGAGATTTCTTAGAATTCTCGTACCTAGGTTCGAATCCTAGTAGATATAAAGCCACGTCTAGTTATCGAATACTTTAGCCTTTAATAACTAGACGTAGCTATCCTTTTTTTTATATTATAAAAATTATAAAGATATTCGCTATCTTTTAATATATAAATATTTTTATATCTCTTAAAGTTAGCTAAGTTATAATATATATAAATATTTTATTTATTTTAAATTCTAGTATTAGCTTAATAGCTTTTTTAATAGACTAGTTAAGAAGGAAATTAAAGTATAATATAAATCTATAAAATTTTAGATATTTAGAAATATAAAAATCTTTAAGGAATATTAAATATTAAAGAAGTTAGAATTTATATAGCTAGTTTCTAAATTAAAAATTTTAGGCTTAATTATATAACCTTTTTATTAAATTATAGAAGAATATTTAAGTTATATTAGAATAACTTTTATTATTCTAACTTAGTAATAGTATAAAATATATAAAATAATCTTAACTATTAATATATTTATATTATCTATAACTCTTTACTCTTTATAAGTAAATAAGCTAGATATTAAAGATAAAAAATATATAGTATATCTCTATTTTATTAAATATTTAATATTATATCTCTAAATTACTTAAATAATCGAGATTTATAGACTCTTTATTTCTTTATAAATATATTTATATTATCTTTCTTTAATAACTCTCTTAATAAACTAGCTAAAGAAACCTTAAATATATTAAAAAGAAGCTAATTTTTTTTCTCTTTTTTTAGTACTCTTAGCTTTTCTCTAGCGCTATTTTCTATTAAGTTATATTAAAAATAGCGAGTTTTTCGCTCTAAATTACTAGTTAATATATTAAAGTCTCGAATTTTCTTTCGAATTTATAATAACTTACTTAAATAGAGGCTATAACTTATCGGGGCTATAGCTTACTAGTAAATATCGTCTCTATTTAAGTACGTCATTATAAATTTAACTCCTCTTTTTTAAAAGTCTTTAGTTCGAAACCCTAAGTAAGTTATAGTTTTTATAAAAGTTAGTAAGAGAGTAAAATCTATAGTAAAAAAGTATCGAGATCTTACTAAGGCTATAAAAAGTAAGTATAAACTAATAAAACCTTTAATAATAAAAGTACTTATATTACTATAGAACCTAAATATAATCTTTTATATTTAGTATTATTAGAATCCTCTAATCTAAAGCTATCTAAAGATATAGAAATATTTAAAATATTTAAAATATTAGTTAATTTATTACTTATATAAGCCTTTTTCCTTTTATAAAATTAATAATTAGCTTTATAACCTTTTAACTAACTCTACTTTAATTAAGTAAATTATATAATAATAATTTATAAAATTAGTAGTATTTAATAATATAAAAATATTTAAGAAATATTTAGTATTAAAGAAGTTATACTTTATTTTAGTTATTCTTTAAAGCTATAAATCTTAAATTAAATATCTTAAGTAGTCTTGGAAATAGTTTTATATATTATTTAAGATTTACTATAAGGGTTAGGGTTAGGGTTAGGGTTAGGGTTAGGGTTA